>JAQPZY010001384.1:0-2530457 GCA_029931535.1 Margaritifera margaritifera | reverse complement strand
TCAAACTGGAATTGGATTCTGAGTGATGGTTCCGTTGAAGGCTGAATTCGAAACCATCACCAAATATCAAACGTTTAAGGAGCTGTCCTTAGAAGATGTGATCTTCGACTATGGATCGGAGTCCAAGGGCTGCAGTAAAGGTTTTCACTTCCACACGTCTAATAGGAAACTGTAGCAGTGGTTCTTGCTCCAAGGTTTGACTGATGTCTTTGGCTACTTTCGGTTAAATTTCCACACCTCGCACGTTAATCAGTTTGGCTTGTTTGAAGGATGGAGTTGATTCCACTCGTTAGTGCGCGAAATCTATCAAATGGAAAGCGGCACTACTGCGAATTAGTCTCAGACGTACATCTACTCCGTTCAACAAATACTTGTCCCTTGTAACCACATGTCCAAATGCAAACGATCCATCAGTTTCCTATACTGTCCCCCTCTGATTTTCTTTCGGCCGGTCGTTAAATATACCACATTATGAGGCTCTGCTGGAATTATTTTTTGAATTAGCATCATCAGTCATGATCAATCCTCGCCCCTACTGACGGGAAGATGTCGTTGAAGGCACCCGCGGTGTCCAGGTTTCCAGACCCCCGAAGCATCCCATGAGTGGTTCTTGGCATCTTTTCCGTACGACCAGAGATTTTCCACATAAGACACGGTAAGGGTAAGTATCCAAACTGCTGCAGATCAGTTTGTTATTCAAGTACAAAATCTACTCCCCTGAACAAAGAATGAAAGAAATTATTGACGGTGAGCGACTAGGGAAGCTTCCCCAGGAAGGCTGTTGTCATTATTTTGTACTATGACGTTTCAGGTACAAGGTAACTGTTATTCAGATCGCATGTAAACTTCGGTTTGTCCTTTGATTTCAAATTCGATAGTGAGCTGATTCCGTCAAAGACGAAACAGGATGAAATTCCACCCATACTGGGATTCATTGCATTGTCATCATGGTGGGACGCCTAGAAAACCTAGATCCAGTTCGGGTCTTGGAACATTCCGCAAGAATCTCGGGTGCCACATTTTCCACTAATTTTTTAATAATACAATTACGTTCTAATTCTCTACCAGTTTCTTCTTCTTTTTCTATTCTTTCTGGAAGTACTGCCGTGTGTTCTTTTAAGCGCTTTGAAAGAATTTCTCGATGTGAGCGTTCCGTCGTCTCATTCTACCTTGTCCTTAGTCTGCTGTGAATTAATGCCAGAGCCTGAAGCGTGAAGCGTAATTTATATAATTTTCTCGGAGACCGCTAAAAGATCATTAACCAGTCTTCATCAAACACATTTTTGCCTGCTCTCACAAAAGCTTCTTTAGGATTTTGTTTGTCGATGAGGACATTTTGCAAAAATTCTTTCCGTTGGGAGTCATAGCGGCATCTTATAAGGCATGAAATCCTCGAGACACCATCGGTTTCAAAATAGGAGCTACCGTCCTAAAGGCTGATTTTAACGATATCTCCTAAACCATGTCCTCGTTGTCCGAGCCACTCCTTGGGTACAATGAGATACATTTTTTTGTGAGGAATGTTAGAAGAATTTGTTTGTTTATTTTTTCGAAAATGTAGTATTCAAGCCGTGACTTTTTCCTGGGTCAATGAATGGTACATCTTGTCCTAAATCTCCTTTTATACTAATCTGGAAACACTGTCCAAAATACAAATTTACTGACTGGAAGATATTGAGGATGTAGCAAATTCACGGTGAACGAGGAAAGGTGTTGCCACCAATACTAGCATTAGTACTACTAGCTGGTAGTACTTCCCACCCCACTTCGTCCAACAGTAACACTAAGAACCAACCACCACCACCAATATCCAATTTGAAAAGGCATGACACCTCAGTAACGGAGCAGATATGTGTCCCACTACGTTGTACTCCACCACATCCGTAACAGTACACAAACATTAAATTCAGTTCCACCATTCAATACGATACGGATGTTTAAATTTACATGTCCAACATTCTACAGTTGGTTCCAAAACTCTAAATCATCTTGTCAGCGGTAAAATCTTTATTTCCACCCAAAATACCCAAACAATTCCAGAGCAAAATTCAATGCTCAAATATCTTCTCTCTTCCAAAAGGTAAACCTTTATCTTTCTCAGTAATGAGTTGCCCTCTCTCTTTGAAAAATTGGACAATTAAGCGGCATGCCAAAGCATGGTAAGCAATTCTTACAAATTTATTGCTGCTGAATGGCTTTTTTGAAATGGCCGTGCAAACTGGGTTCTAATGGTGTCTACCAAATGTTCAGGACTAAAATAATATCCTGTAGAATTCTCAGAGTAAGTCTGAAGAATAGACAGTAGGTTTGAGTAGATTTAGTATCTGTTACTAAACTTTTTGAATGCTCCCTTCATGTTTGGATCTTCAGGGTCTTCTTTCCAATTTCAGGATCATTATTCACCAACTCATCATGTAGAGTTTGTTCAAGATTTTACAAACCATAGTGTTTTGAGTTTGTTGATGTTTATGATTTGCGTAGATGAATGATTTCTACCAAACTCACTTCCCAATGAGCATCGTGATCCAATTGAATGCTTGAGGTAATTTGGCCGTGAAACAACATAATCTGTTGTTGGGAAACTCATCCATGGAACTGTCACTAGGTAACGTTAAATAAAATTGGTCATTCATAAGTTCCAAAGTGTTGTTCTGGTGTCCGAGGTGTCACTCAAGTGAACAGAAGAAGGATGCTCAAAAGGTTCCAAAGAGGACTGGTATATTTTGGTGGTGGTGGTAACTGGACGAAGAAGAAGAAGAAGGGGGACTGGCGTTGTTGTGGTGGCTGTTGTCGGTCGTCGTCGTAAATTTCAAAGAGGGACTGGGTAAAAGAATAACCGATGCAACTGCTCAGTAAAATAGTCCACAATTGTTTGTCTCCTTGTTGTAGAACTCAAATTAGCAATCGCTGCTCCGATGACACAATACACTACAAAGATTTGGCAGAAAAAGACGATTTGATTTTTAGGCACCCGTTCTCCACACCACACCCAAAGTGGTTGTTTTTGTAATTCTTGAAGAGAAGAAGAACTTGTGAAGGAGTCGTTGAAGTCGTCGTCTGAGTAGCTACTGTGTTTGAATGGCATGTTGTGAGTTTACTTCTTTTTCTTTTTATAGTCGACGACTTGAGAAGCTGCAATCCAAGAATCAAAACTAGGGGGTATCCTTTCCAACGTACTTTGACTTCTTCGATTCGTCGTTTACCCACTTTACGTGTTCTTTGTTCGAGAATGCTTTCGATGTCGTACAAGGTATCTTCTTTTTAATCACTCGTTGTAACTCAGGCAAGTAAAATGTTCCTTTGAGTACTTCACCGTGCATGTCTTTCCAATTTATAGACGGGAGGATCAAGACCACGGACGGGGGTAGTGACACGAAACAATTCGGTAGTTCCCAGTTAGGTAAATAACCTTTGTCAAACGTACGTTTGGTTTTTCCGATACGAACCCAATCTCCCGTCTTTAACTCCAACAAGGGGTGTTTCTTTTTTTTTTTTTTTTGGTCTGCTGGGGTGAACCAAATAATTTATCAAACACGGTCACTATTCGTTTTCAGGGCTGACCTCTTCGGGGGTACATCCAATGCTACGATGGTACGATTGATTGTACGCTTGACCAAACGAGGTAACACGTCGATGTACTTGAGAGTATGTTGATGTGTAAAATATTTCCACATGCGTTCTTTTCAAAGTTCTTTGAAAACGTTCCACGATACTACTGGCTTTGGTTTCAGGATTTTCGGTCGTAAAAAAATGAATTTGTCTTTGTTTCAATTCTTTTTGAAAAGCTTGGTTTAGAAATTCGGTGCCTTTTGTCCGTTTGCCATCGTAAAGGTTGGCGTCCACTTTGTTTCAAGACCAATTTAAGGCCCGTATCAATTCGTACTGCTTTTAGAAGTCAAAGGCACGACCCAAGCAAATTTGGGAAAATACGTCGATGACACAAAACAAATATTTGTGACCAACGATTGTAAGTGGCTAAATGAGGAGACGTTCCGCTAAATCAGCTTGCCATTGATGATCGATTCCTTCCACTTGAGTGGTACTTCGAGAAAATTTACGTCGAATGGGTTTGTGTAACGTGTACGTCGATTGTTCTTGTAACCATCGCGTACTTCGGGTAAACGTACACTTTCCAATTGACTTTTAGCATGCTCGATATAATTTTTGAACTCCTCCGTAACCAGCAGCATGACCAGGATTGTAATAAATGGTAGCTAACAGTTTCTCCATGATGATGTTGTTTCTCAAGAATAAGTTAACCAAGTCCAATACTCTTTTCTTCGTGAGGTATCTTTTTGGAATGTTTACGTGTCCGACGTGCACTGGGGTAAAGGGAGTTCGACACAGGGGTCATCGGTTCGCTTTTCATTAGGGGTCTTAAAATCTCTCAGAGTGGTGGAGCTGTTTCCGTCGACTTCTTTTGACGAAAGAGTTGTAGACGTTGTAAAAGTTACCGTACCGTTTGCGATTTTTCTGTTTCGGACAAATTGCTGCGTTTCCATCAGGGATTGTATTTCTTAGTTGTAACTGAGACATTTCGTTAAGATTTGGATTGGTGGTAAATGAGGTATCCGTTGTTCGTTCCAACGATGAAATTCCATCCATCGTTTGTAAGGTACTAAAGTCAGTTTTCGTCCTTCCATTTCATTCAAAGGTACCAAAAAGGTGTGGTCATTTCAGAGAAGGGTGGTCCTTTTTATCTTCTTTTTTAGGGTGGTTATCGCATGACCCCCTCCTAAAAGTGTCCAGCAATCGTTCCTAACAAAGGAGCGGCTATTTTTAACAACCGGCCCTATCAACATAGGTAGAAATCCTCCTCGTTGTACCAACATTTTTTTCTTTTGTTGAAGAGGTATTTTCTTTTTGACCATTTGACGAAGAACGTTCCGATGTTTCCTAATTTTGTTTCTGTATCTTGGACAAAGGTACCGTTCCTTTCAACACGTTTCAAACAACATTCACACACGGTAATCAATGATTTCTTTAGGGGCTGTTTGAATGAGTTTGTTTTCGCATGGGAGGTTTGGATTTGGTCAAGACAGACAAGACATCCCAATGTTTTGGCCAGACGAGGGGGAAGTCGTTCCTTTTTTGTGGTGGTTTTCTTCTTCTTTTTTGGTGGTGGGTGGTGGTGTGGCACTCTGGAGCAATCTTTTAGTCGGTAGAAAACAAGTCTGAAGTCTTTTAGCAGGGTAACCCTTCTATTTTATACTGGAATAACGTCTCCACTGATTGTCTGCACGACGTACCAACTTCACGACAGGTCTCACTCGACGTTGAGGTGTTTTCAAGGGACTAAATCGTCTCAATTCTTGTTTGGATAAATCCACTAAAACTTTGTAAGATACCAGTTTCTTTCCTTGACTTTGGTTTTAGGGGATGGTACTTTGTGGGTGGCTGCTGCCATGGCTAAATCAGCTGAAGTCGACGGTCCCGACGGGGTAACTTTCGAAATAGGGTTTCCATTTTTGCATCAAATTAGGAAACACGGATCTTAAGTCTGGTTTGAACAGGCATCATGGGTAAAAGAGGGTGTGAAGAAGACAAAGAGGAAGAGGGTGGACGCAAAAGGAGACCTCGCCATCATCATGGTGGGACTGTGATGATGATGATGGGTAAGGGTATGCTGGTGGTGTTTTGCGGGTGTACGTTTGCGTCCTGGCTGCAGTACCTCTTTTAACGTTGGGTGTTAGTGGTGGTAGTAGGTGTGGTTTTTTTCTTCTTCTTGCTGGGCACGACTTTTCTTTTTCTTAGGCTGGTTTCTTCTTTGGACTTTTCTTCTTCTTCTTCTTCTTAGGGGTGATTTGGGTTTTTTGGCTTTGCTTGGGCATTAGGATCCCATTTCAAAGGGAAACGAATCATGACTCCTCCTAAAGAACCACTTCCACCAGGAGTTAAAATGATTTGTTTTTTAGTCCGTGAATCGATTCTAGGATCACCAGTTGTGACAATGCTACTTTATGTTTTTGAAAAAAACGATGAGTTTGATGAGGGATGTGAATGATGCCTTGCAGTAATTGACGTGCTGTCAAAGTAAACCATCGTAAACACTTCTTTAAGACTGCGCTTCTAAACAAACGAGCACGGACTTGTGCATTTTTTTCACGACTGATGCCATACAAGGCACGAATCAATTTAGCCGAAGGAATGAGATTGAAAGGAAGTCATCTTCTCTCAAAAAGATGTGAGACCTGAAATGACGTCGTAGGTTGTTTTTATAGTTTTTTTTTAAAAATGAGCTGAAGGGGACGTGTAAATGACAGGACCACCTTCTTGACCCCAAGAGTGAAAGATACTGGCACGAAATCTCAAATAGTCAGGAGTGGGTCGGTTTGAGTGCATCGTCGTCGCATAATTGAGCCAAGGGAGCTCCTAACTGTTTGGCTAACACTTGTACTTGAGATTTGTCTCTGGGGCTTTTAAACAAGACCACGTAATGATCATTCCAACTGATTGGTTCGATGGGGCTTACTTTGTTGAAATAAATTTTGTGTAATGTAGACAACACTAGCATTACGATGGTGTCCTTTTTCGTGTAAACCAAAGTTTAATTTCTTCTTCGTCTTCCTCCTAACATGTCATCAAAAATAACTAAATGAGTTTGACTCACGTCATACACGATTCCATCGTCTTCGTGAGGTAATACCATCCACAAAAGGAAATGGTTTCTCCTTGACTTTCTTTCAATAACGTGTAAGACGGTTGCCACTCTTTGTAACACCACACGATGACGTTGAGGTGGACGATCAAACAAATCAGTTTTGTGTTCGATCAATCGTTTGACAAATTCGGTTTTGCCTGAACCACTGGGTCCAGCAATTAACATGTTTAAAGGGATGCGCAGATACAAAGCATTCCAACTTTGACGATCTAACTTTTCGTCAATCACTTTCACCACAGAAGAAGAGGAAGACGAGGGCAGACGAGGTAGAAGAAGATGTAGCCATGATTGAGGGTAAGAAGATTTTTGAGAAGAAGACAAAAAACCCAAGCCATTTTATAAACGTTTTCATACACGTTTATTTTTTTTTAAAAAGTAACCAACCAACAAATAACATATTTTACAAGTCATTCATTTTTTACAACACGAGTGAGAAAATAGCAAAATAAAATCATCATGTACACAATGAAGCCTCCTACTGAAACCATCAAACTGTCATATAAACACCACGTCAATGTACAACAATAGTTTCGTGTCCTAGTCATGAAAGTCACTGTTTGTGGTGACAGTCTTCTTCTGGTCGTCTTTTGTTTTTTGAATCCTCTGACGGAGCGGTGGTGGGTAAAGACGGGTGGTGTTCCTCCTCAAGAGGGCATTGGAACCACAGTGGTGGTGGTGATGTCAGGTACTTCTTCTTTTCTTCTTTTAGGGTTTGCCATTGAGGTTCCCATTTTTTTCACTTTTAAACCCTTATGGACAAGTGCCAAATCTTTGGCAAACTGAGCCACTTCTTGTAGCCAATATTGGAAACCAAGGTTTCTCCAGGGTCGTACATCTTTCCAATTGAAAAGTTGTTGGTGTAACTCACTAGCAGTACACACTTCTTGAAATGTTTATACACAGATAAAGTGTGACGAATGTCTTCTTCACATGGAAGTTCGTCACTAAGTTTTCATTACCACTCTCAACGCTTTACGTACAATGTTCTTTCGTGGACTGATAAAATTAAGTTTTTATAGTCTTCTTCTTCTTCTACTAAGTCCGAAAAAGAACACACGGTCTATTGTTTTTGGAACTCAACAACAATTGAGGCCAAAACAACCACGGATCGTTCAAAAGAATCCAAGGCAAACACTTGTCCTCAAAAATACTCCACAACGAATGTCCTGGAAAACGAATTCCAAGATAAGAAGTCACTATGACACATACCACATAACGTTCAAAATTCAATGGACACAGTTCTTGTATCACTTTTTTATAATCCTCTAAGGTCTGAACATGATCTATGATTTCCTTCCACGGAATCAGTTTCACAACTGGTGTGTAGAGTTTAGGCATACCTACTCTTTTATAGTCAGGCGGCTGTGTCAAAAAACAATACACTAGACACTTAGTGGTGACGGGCTAGATCTTTGGCAAACTGTGTACTTCTTCTAGCCAAGCATTGAAGCCAACACTTTTCCAGTCACGTACATCTTTCCAACCTTTATTAAGTTGTTGGTACATCCAACTAACAAGACACACTTCTTCAAACGTGTCACGGCAAGATAAATTTGTTCTAATGTCTTCTTCCCCACTTGGAATGTTCATGACCACTTTCAACACTTTGAGTATAATTTCTCTTTCATGTACCGATAAAGCATGAAGGCTCATGTTTGACTTCCTTCCACAGAATCCGTTTCACGAGTAAAGTGATTTGAGACGTGCCGCCTCCTCTTTATAGGGGTCGATGGCTAAGGTTGGTATCTTGGGTGGCATGTTTTTATAGCCAGGCTCCCAAGGTTGGTACCTTTTGAGAAAGTCTCCGTGAACGTAGCTATTGCAATGTAAGTTTGCCAGAATCAGTCTTCTACGAGTTTGGAAGATAGCATAGTTCATAGCTCGAGAAATGACTTTGAGTTTACGTTTCACTTGTAATTTCACAAACTCTCGGTAAATCTTTTCGCGCACATTCAAAGGCATGTCACTAATGTACTTGGGTAAAGTTTCCGATTTGGAAAGAAATACTTCTCTTTTGTATTCTTCACGATACTGGTGATAGTCGTTGTTCAGAATCAATTTTCTGATGCGACGAAAGTAGCCATAGCCTTGAAATCGAGGAATCACTTGAAGTTTACGTTTCACTTGAATCTGAACCAACTCATCGTAAATCCGTTTTTGCAACTTTGAAGGTAAGTCACGAATGCGATCTTGTAGAGTAGGTTTCTTGGAGACAAAATACTCACACACTAACCAAACGGAATCGGTAGGTAAAGGATATCTATATGATCCAACACCAGTTTCAGTGATTATCCTATCTAATTTCAAAACACGAAAAGGTGATTTGTCTTCAGGAGACAGTTCTTCTAACAGTTTTTGAATTCGTCTATGTTAGTCACATTTTTTTCCTTCAGTTCCTCCCATGGAATTCTATATTCCACTGCTACATTGTAGGTAGCCCCTACCAATGTCTTAAATTGGTGATGTACTTCTTCATCAATGTCTGACCATTTGAATATCTTCTTAGCAATCAAATGTCTTATTACCTTCAAAATCCATTGGTTACAACAAGTCTGTCGAAAAGGATGTAACTCTTTTTTTACGTTTCAGTTGAATGTGAACAAATTCTTGGTAAATCCGTTCTCGTAGCTCCAAAGGTAATCCACGAATACGATCTTCTAAAGTAGGAATATACTGAAAAATACGATCTTGAATCTCTAAAGGTAAACCACAAATAAGTTCATCTAAAGAATAAGTATTACTTCTTCTTTTGTTGGACATCTGGCTCATCGTACCCGTACTGTTCTAAAGCCACTAAAGGTAAGAAGTGACAGTGCGGAGACCATCTGGCATGTTCAATGTAAGCTGAGTCGGTTGGCTCCCAATGGCGAAGTTCCACACCACAACTAAAACATTGAACTTTATCTCCTTCTCCCGTGTATTTAAATCCAGATCTAGCTAAACTTTCCGGTTTAGGTCCATCTAGAAATTGTGGCCACTTGTCTTTGAATGACTCGAGTCGACTTTCATACTTGGAATAACCAAATAAAGTCACAGGTTATTCTGATATGCCAATAGGGCTCCACATTCACCTTGTTGTCATTAACGTCAATACCAGTTCCTTTAGTATTTCCACTGAAGCAAAAAGGGCGTTCTGCCTCTTTTGAGTTAGATCGCCGGTGAGTGACTGAATCCACGATGTCACAACGTACGGCATCGGCCTCGTCATGGCAATGGTTCAGCATCGCACTCAAATTCCTCAAAACTGGAAAAAATACTCATCTAATTTTTTTTCTTCTTGCTCGGTTCACGTGAAAAGTCAGAATGAAGGTTAGGCTTGGAAGGGGTTCCTTTTTTATACCTGTCGACTGTACCATCCGAAAAGTACTGTAATGTAATCGGTGGAAACGCCAAAGAAAGGTAAGCACAGTTTGGTGACCATCTGGTATGTTCCAGGAGAGCGGACTTCTTACAATCCATACGAATAGTGACACCACAACTAAAACACTGTACTTTGGTTCCCTGTCCAAAGTAAACAAAGCCTGCTCTGGCTAAAGCGTAGGAAGTAGGTAATCCATTGTTCCTAAGTTTTTTGGTGCTCCATCGATGGAGGACAATAACAATAGTCAGGCATGTGTTTAGGCCAATTTTTGAACGTTTTCAAGCGACTGCCACACTCACCATAGTCAGGCAAAACCCATGTTGTTGTTGTTGAAGACATCTTTTCTGTTTTTTTCAAGAGGAGGGTTTCCTTTTTTTATACTTCTCCAAATCGGCGTGTCCATAAGGTAAAGTGGTGTGATCTGGAAGTCTCACTCTTTTTGGTACACGATACGATACACTTTTTGAACAGGTCGAGTCACAATTTTATGATTTGGTAGGCGAACAATCTTGTGAGGTTCTAACGTGGCTACTTGAAAATCTTTCACTTGTCCAGACAACAGAGCATTTTTTAAAACCTCAAAGTTCACGACTTGGTTAGTTCGATAGTTCAGAGTCAATCCTTTGACTTTACAGGAGGTGTGAAGTTGACCTTGAGGGTCTCGGTATCGGTACCCATAATTTTTAGGACCACCGCTAGCAAAAACTCAGGATGGTATCTTGAGGGTGCTCGTCTGTCCAGGCTCCTAATCGATCTCCTTGAATGGTAGGGTGGGGACAACCGGGACGATGAATGTAAATGCAACTGTCAGTATCAAAATACAGAACACGATCTCCCAAGACTTCTAATGCTTCGTCATACAATTTCAAACGAGCATGAGCAGTCACGTAGGCGGCAATGACTACGTAACTAAACTTGTCAGGTTTAACAAACTTGGGTTCATCTTCAAAATTAACAATGATCAAATCCTCACGGACGATTTCAACGTGCTTAACTAGAATACTTTTGTCGTTCACCAGTTTAAAGTAACGATAAGGATCGTCCACGTATTCCGTTTTGGGTAAGATCGTACGTTGAGCCATTTTTCCCCACAAACAATTCAACATCACTTTAGCAAACGATCTTTTTCCTTCATTTTTTTCTACGTCTTCTAAAGTGATGCCTTCGATGTCACGGTATTCTTCTTTGAATCGGACTTTGTCTTCGGGAGTTTGACACCACGAAGGATAACCACCAGCTTCTTGTTTCAGTTTGAGAAATTGGTTCACGTACCCCGAAAAAATGCCTGGATGATTAGTAGCGTCGTCCTTTTGGTATTGGGCTTGTAGTTGGAAAGTGCCAAATTTCATATACGTTCAATAAACGGTATCCACGATCCAATGCCCGAAACAATTCGGCACTGACCCACGTTCCTATCATCGACCGTTCTTCCTCCGTGTGGTGACAGGGATGATCTTAGTTACACGTTTCGGCACACGTCCGACATAAAGGAAACATCAATTTTCTTTGACAATGGCAAGGTAAGATGGGATGAAACAAGTTTGTGGGAGGTAAAACTTTACATTTGATCAATCCTTCGTATTGACGAATGTGTTCCACGTCAATGTGCTCTGTTAAAATTTCAGGGTGTCCAGTGGGAAAACGAGAATATTTACACACCCAAGGATACAAAGAACACACGTCGATGTATTTGATTTCTTCTCCTTGGGATTCGTTCACGTCGTACAGTAAACAAGTGGCATTGGTTCGTCCTCCAAATAAACTGTGACGTGGATCTAAAGGTTCGATGTCGGCTGCGTCGTAACTTTGAGTGATGGTTTTAAATTCAGGATCGATTTTCAAACGTCGATCGTACTCGTGTTTCCACATTTCTACCACTTCGTAACCTTGACTTTCTAACTGAAGTCGTCGTTTACAAGTCTGTTCATATAACTGATCCATGGTAGAATCTGAATAAGGGCTTTTCATGTCTCGGTTAGGATAACAAGTAGGGCATCCGTGAAACAAACATCCCTGAAACTCGTACACAATGTGTGGGTTTTCTAAATCCCAACCATCCACGGAATAACCTCCAATCTTTTTTTCTCCTCCACCGTTTCTAGCATGTTGTATCCATTTGTCTTCTTTTTGACATAAGTAATGAAGCCAACGTAAAGCTTTGACCGAATATTGACGACTAGCAAAAACACCCGTGTTGGAGTCAATGATGGCCAGTCGGTTTTCGGGCATGAAATTTTGTCTGTAGACTAAGGAACAGGCTTTAGGTAAGGTGGCTGCATCTTTCAAAGGATCGACCTCTGCACTATCGAGAAATAACTCTCGAAATTTTCCACAACAACGCCTTAAAATATCTACATCCGATCGACAATATTTGAGCATCTCCTCTTGAAAGTCAAAGGGATCGTTCTGGTGAACACGGTACCAAGCGTGAAAAGCTTCTCGCTGTTCGGGTCGCATTCTATCGGGGTCGTAATCATGAAGGTCAGGCAAATGAGGTAGGACGGCCTGTTGATTAGCTTCCGTGTTAAAGAAGTGTTGAAAGTAACCTTTGGCCATTTCTGTCATGCCAAACGTTTTTGGCATACGACTCAAAGGCATGGCTAAATAACTCATCGAATCTTTGAATTGAACTTGTCCTACTCTCATGTAGATGAGCTTTTTTCCATTCATGGTGACTTCAGGACGTTCGGTTCCATGGTTCAAATAATAATTAAGTAAAAACTGTCCATCGTATCCCGAAAAATTGTGAGCTATGACGGTCGCATACCGATGACAATCTCCGTAACGATGAATGTCTTCTTCGCTCCAACTGTCGTGGGTGGTAGGGTCTAAAACCCATTCAGCAAACTCCGACAAAGTATTCACTCCACGAAAGATTTTTTCACGTCCTCCTGGAATCCGACTACAATGAGGACAGTGAAAATGAATCGATTCTTGAATGCACTGATCACAAGCCCTATGGGCTACACAAAAATTTGGAATGTGAGTGCCTGTTTCTTGCATGCATTCAAATCAAAACAGATGAAATCTAATTGTTTCTTGTTTTTCTTTATTTCTTTCTTCTCTATCTTGTCATGCTTTTGAATAAAACATCGATGATCAAAATCGACGATCTGATGACAAATAGAACATTTTTTCTTGCCAACACAAACGTGTCTCTTGGAGTCATTGGAACGAATCAGTTGTCCACACGTAGAACACGATTGTAATAACTCACAAGCACATTTTTGTTGTTGTCCTTGGGTCTTGCGATGTTGTTGGTAACAAGTAGGACTGACAAAACGGCGTCGACAGGTTTCACAATAAATGTGATGTTGTTGTGGTTCAGGAAGGCATGGTGGGTCGGCTAAACAGCCCCGACATCTTGCTCCACAACGAATGTGTCGCTCTCGACTATTACACCCTTTGTTACATTTCTCACAGAAGTAAGAGTATCCCAAAAATCCAGTAATACTGGTAATGTATCAAAATGTTCTTGATGGTGATAAAGATGAATGTATTTTCCTTCAGGAAAATCAGGGCCTCGAAACAGTAGAGCTCCGCGCACTTCTTGAGGGTGAACTTTTAACGTATAATGAGGAGCCAAAACATCTTGAAGTTGCTGTAATTGAGAAATGCTACACACGGTCTCTTTAGGGATCCCTGCTTGTTTTAACAAGAGTTGTGCTTCTTTTCGTTGTTGGGGTCTTTGCGATCGTCGAATGTTTTTCCAGGCTCTTTTCCATTCTTTGCTCTCGTTCTTGTTAGCATAGGTTCGACCCACCACGATAGCTCGAGCTAAGCACATTGAATCTTCAGTATTGTCGATTTGGACGACACTGTGTTTGGTAGTACGAAGATCGTCCACCAATAACGGTTTCCTACTTCGACCACTTCCTCGAGGTGGAGAAACGTGGGTCATGTAAAGGGTCGCCTTTCCATCGGTGATGGTAAATTTGTCATTGGATTGTTGTACATGTTCTATTTTAGACATGACTTTGTCTGGCGTTAATTCTGCCGGGGTACTAAATTCAATCCAAACGGGACTCTTCAATTGGTCATGATGAATGGCTAGTCTCAACCGATCCTCTTCTTTGGCTCCACATTGCCGTTTCAAGTTCAGTAAGACAGATTCCCACAAATTGGTAATGAACCGCGCCGCTTTCTCGGGAGGTACTTGAGACTTGAAGTCTTTGAAGTGTACTGTGTGAGTATACGCCGTGGTCCTAAATTTTCGAGAAGTGATTTTTTGTGTCTCTCGAATCCGATAGTAATTTTCAGGAGCCACGGTAGCGGTAGTAGTAGGACTTTCTTGGTCAGGGGTTCTGGTGTTGGCAGTAGTAGTGACTTTGGTTTTGGTTTTGGTTTTGGTTTTGGGTGGTGGTGGTTTGGAAGTTTGGGTTTCAGGTTGTTCACTCATTTCGTCTTCAAAGTCACTGGCATGGACTTGAGCCAGTAATTCCTCTAAGGGTGTTTCAGGAGGCACGGAATACCTTCGTCGCCGTGGCTTCTTGGTTTGTTCTTGTTCTGGTTCTGATTTATCATGGTTTGGGCGTGATCTTTTCATCTTGAACTCTGATTTGAAACTGATTGAGTTTTCACCCAGGTACCTTTATATAGAGACAGAAGAGTATATAAAGAGAGAGCTTCTTACCTTCAGAATCAGTCTTTGGTGATTGAACTTTCAAACTGTCAAGATGGAAGAGTCAAAAAGACAGATTGCTTTTTTGGTGAAAGATTTACAGACAGTGATTAGAAAGTATACTACGTTCAGTAAGAGTAAAGACTACTCCTCTGTCACTAGAGATAAAAGTGAAGATACTTGTTTCATCACTCAAGAGAAAGGACATTGGGCACCAGATTGTCCCAAACGTAATAAAGGGAAAGATATCTGCTATCATTGTAAAGGACCAGGACATTGGTCTTCGGAATGCCCACAAAAGAAAGAACAAAAAGAAGAAGAACAAGAACAAGAAGAAGAGGAGAGGGAGGAAGTGGATTCAAAATTAACAAACCTAGAAGAAGAAGAAGAACATATCATCAAGAAAAGTAAGAAGAGAGTAAGAAGAATGGAAGACAGTGAGAATGAAGAAGAAAAAATGGAAGACATGATTCCTGTGACGATCAGGATTCCTATGAAGAAGAAACACAAGAGAGACAGTGAGAAGGAAACTCCAGTGTTTCAATTCAAGCCACACAAGCATTACAGAAAGTGAACTTTGTTTTCTTGTGTGATTTTTTTGGTGTTATATGTTATATTGCTGAATTATTTTGTAAAAAAAATTGGATGAATACACCAGACTGGAGAGAAAAAAGTAAGTGGTTTTGTGTTATTTTGTTTTAGAGTAGAAATGCACGCACGCACGCACGCACTCACAGTTGTACCATGGTGGGATTTTTTTAAAGTTTTAACTTGATTTTTTGGCAATTTGATTTCTTTTCTAGAAATCTGGGGGCCCTTAAAAGGACCGTTGGGTTGTTTTGTTTTTTGGTTTCAAAACAAAACTTTCAAATTAACTTTAAATGCCGTAGTCCTTTACCACGGCCCAATCCATATCCTCTTAATGCTGCTGCTACTGATGGCGTTTTCATTATGGTGGTAGTCACTGGTGGTGTTGGTGGTGGTGGTGGCGTGGAAGGCTTAGAAGAAGAATGTTGCTTAGCCCGTGATGGTCTTTTCCGTTTAGGTGGTTGATGAGTTAAAGAATACTTATAGACATTAGTCAACCATTTTAACTCATATAATATCTCTTCCATCAGACTTACAGTTCTTTCTTGAAAACTGATGCTTTCCTTTCCTGTTTCCTTCTTCTCATCCTCTTGTAACTGCTGCTGCTGCTGATGTTGCTGTCTGATTTCTTCTTCTTCACTTTGTTTTCTTCTCTCTTCTTCTTCTTTCTGTTGTTGTTGTTGTTGTTGTTGAAGAAGAAGAAACATTTCTTCCTCTTCCCGTTGCTTTTTTACAAAATTTTCCATCTCTTCCATTTGTCTTCTTTTAAAATCATCCACCACCATTGGTACAGTAGCAGCAGTAGTAGTAGCAGTATTGTCAAACTCTTGATTTAGTAAATCTAAATCAAAGTCTTCCGGCCGAAAGTTCAATAATGCCGCAGCATTCATTATCGTTGCAGGATCACTCCAATACATTGATGTAGTACTTGTCTTTCCAGTCTCCATGAAGGCTGTCGAAAAAAGTAATAAACCCCCTACGAACGCTACGATACCTTTATACCCGAGATGACGTTACACCTCCGCTCTCTTCCCATTGGAAGAAAACCGAACCGACTTGTAACGCGTGTTTGGATTGGTAGTTGATTTGGATCCATTTCAATCCGATCGTAAGGTATATATACAACCGCTGATTTCATAAAAGCTTCACCGGTTTTTCTCCAAGACGACCACTCATAAAACAAATCATGTGGGTTAGTGTTGAATCCTCCAACATTGTTTCAGGAATGCTGTTTAATCCAGCATTCCTTATGTATGTAAAAGCTTCATGGACTAAAACCAAAATTACAGACACAGCTACATGGTATAGACAAACTTATGTGGAGAGACAAGGTTGTCTAAAGAGGGTTTTGCTGTATGGGCCCGAAGTTAGAAGAAGTTTAAGAAGAAAAAGAAAACCCTCTAGGAGATGCTCCTGTTGTTAAAAAACAACAACAACAACAACAATAACAAAAAACGGTCCTTTTTAGGACCACCCATTTTTCAAGAAAAGATTAATTATTTTCCAATATTGCCTATATAAGTGTGTGTTTTTTTATATGTTGTGTGTACATTTGTTTTTTGTCATAGTCTCCCATGTATGTTATGTGTGGTGTGTGTTTTTTTTGGAAAAAAAAGGGGATGTTTTCCATCACGTCCGCGCTTCTCGCATATAAAGCGGTGCCTTCCACAGTTGCGCCATTCACACTTCATTGCTGAAGAATGCTTGACATGATTGATAATCTACAGGAAGCCTGGGACTGGATGGTGGAAGTGAAGTATTATAGGGAAAAAATGATGTGGTGGTATCCAGTCAGTTGGAAGTGGGAAATAGATCACTTCACCTACATTAATTTGATTTTGAATTTAATTCAAGAAGTGAAGAAGGAGGAGGAAGTTAAGAAGAGTAACAACTCCTCTTCACCTTGTCGAGTAGGACTTCTTAAAGAAGTTTTGGATTACATCCATAAATTGGATGATCATTTAAAATGCATCATCCTCACTCGACAAGAAGCGGCCCTGCTCCGAGTAGAAACCATTATTAAAAAAATTATGGAACAGGAGGTCGCCAAAATCAAGTTAATGTGGGTGAAGGAGAAAAGAGAAAAACAATTCAATCGTCTGAACTTGAACTGGATGAAAATTCAGAACAAGTTCAGACAATTGAATCATCCCGACTGGATACCTGAGAAGAAGGAGGAGGAGAAGAAGAAGAAGAAAAACAAGTTCCACCTCCCAGGCTTCCTCACTAAATGTTGGGGGAAATAAAAAATCTTATTTCCTCCTCCAACGGTCCTTATCAGGACCACCCTTTTTCAAGAAAGATTAATTCTATTTCCCTCCCTCCCCCCGTAATGTAGTAACGAAGACAACGTCTACTACTATCAAAAACACCTCCCCACCCTCCACCCCTTTTTGATGGTAGTAGACGTTGTCTTCGTTACTACATTACGGTACGACATGTTAAACTCCCGTATGGGTCTCAAGTGCCCCCCTCCATGTTAAACTCCCGTATGGGTCTATAGTGCCCCCCTCCATGTTAAACTCCCGTACGGGTCTATAGTGCCCCCTTTGGGCCTATTTACCCCCCGTACACTACTCTTACCCAAAGTGGGAAACGACATCAGTCAAACTTTGAGCAGAACGACAGCCAAGTATCATCTACGAGGAGTGGAAATGAAAACCTTCACCATTGCCTCTGGACTCATATCCAAGATCGAAGATCATGTTTTCCAAGGACAGCTACCCAAACGTTTGCTTATTGGCATCGTCAGCAATGCAGCCATCGATCAAAATCCTTTCGAGTTCCAACACTTCAACGTTTCAAAGACAGAAGTCACTCGAGATGGCTAATTTTCTGGGCAAAATTAGGTTCGAAAGGTCTGGTACACAATAGTGACAATCAAGAGGGCGTGGGAGGAGAAAAAGATGCTCAAGGAGCAGGAGAGGCAATTCCAGCGCCTGAACCAGAACTGGGTGAAGATCCAGGTCAAATTTCGCCAGATGAGCCATCCAAATTGTATGCCAGAAGAGGAGAAGGAAGACTGGGAGAAGGAGGCCAACGAGCCTAGTTTTAGGCTCGTGGTCTCGATCGACCAAAACATCCTATAGGAAAAATGAAAACATCTGGGGGAAATATGTACGGCCTGCAGTCCCCGACCCGGGAGGTGCGACCACTGCTTAGGGAAAAAGAGAGCTACTAATCATATTTGCCAATTCTTTTGTGTTTGTGTGTTTTGTGTATGTATGTTTTGTGTATGTCTGTATTGTTTACAACTAAAACATAAAACCCCTTAATCCTTCTCTCTTCTGTGTGATAGTATGTGTAAGAGGGTATAGTATTGTGTCTAAAAACACACACTACGCTTGTGTGTGATAGTATATATGTGTGTGTGTGTGTGTGTGTGTGTGTGTGTGTGTGTATTCCATCCCCCTTCTTTTACATCCTACCCCTCTTTTGGTGTGATAGTGGGGGGGGGCTGTTTGGATAGTAGGGGTGTGTGTTTGTATCGTAATAAAAAAGTATGTTTGGATAGTACTCAAAGACTAGGCGCTGGATTGTAGAGTGTGTGTTTGGATATTACTCAAAAAGTAGGTGATGAATAGTATATGTGGTGTGTTTTGGATTGTAGAGAATTATTTTAACATTACGTTTTCCCTTGTCCCCATAAACATTCGACCCTTTTGTAGATACAAATATTAACATTACATTTTCCCTTGTCGCCATAAACTTTCCACCTTTGTCCCCATAAACGTTCCACCCTTTTGGCATAGGATTTCCGCTTGCCCCCCATAACTGCCCACAATGCAAACCTATGGAGAAATTTTAACACAGGATTTCCCCTTGTCCCCCAAAAGGCCCACACTGTTATACCTATGGACAATTTTAACATAGGAATTCCCTTTGTCCCCATAACAGCCCACCATGTAAAAGTACGGGTTAATGTTAATTGCCCCTTGTCTCCCTATTGCCGAATATAACTACTAATGCCGCCTGATTTCAGTGGGCGAGATAATTATTCCATGATTTATGTAGCAATGCTACATTGATTACACCACAGCTGATTTCATTATCATCTCATTTAATAGAGAGTATAAATACTTCACACGATGAGTCCTTCCCGCAGTTATCTTAACTTCTGGTGCCAGTTTGATTAACAAGATAGAGAACATTCAAGAATCACTGTAAATGCTTCGATTTCGCATGGTTTTTGGAATTGTTTGTTGCTAAACAACAACCGAAAATAGACTTTGGTATTACTATTCAAACAGGTTGAAGTACTGTAATGTAAAAAAGATAAATAGTTATCCGAAAGTCTATCCGTGTTTAAGAGAAAGGGACCTTAAAGAAAAGTTCTTTTCTCGTATTACGACTCAAATCCATCCGAGTTATAAAAAAGGACCGACAAACAAGCTGAGAATTGATTGCTTCGAAGAAGAAAAAAAACAACATTCTGTTGTTGGCTTTGTGATACCATTTACATTTTTAGGCTGACAAAATATTCATTAGCAAAAACGGGGAACTGCGTAGAATCCTACAAGCACGCTTTACGCGACCTTTCTCACTCAGTGTCCACAATGGACAATAATCAGAAACAGGGAGCGCCTAAAGTCAATGACGGTCAAGAAAAAAGGGACTACAGCAAGATGGAACAGTTCCGGATTAAAAGACGATGTAATAGTATCAAAGCTCCCTCCCAGAATGATGTGGAAGAATTGGAGGTAAGAATTTTTAAAAAACATAAATTTCCGATAATACTTTTTTAATTATCATGACCTTTAATTCTCGAATGACGTTAATGATTTATAGTGCAAGACGGTATAAGAAGTCTGAAATAGTTCCAAACATAGGATTCTTGATAGATGTTGCAAAACGCAAAGTTTAGGTTCTTTTTTTATTATTCTTAATAAATTACCAAAATTTAAAATGTTTGAAGAATGCAGAAGACTAAGGAAAACGAATGTATGTAACGAAATTTCGAATAATAAATTATTTTATTTCCTTTCGATTGATCATAATTTTAAATTTGCGAAAGATGTAAACCGAGTATGATAAGTGTTGGTTTAATAGATTAACAAATAATAGGTCAGACTTTTTTTAAAAATCGAGTATGAAAGGTTAATATTTAGTCATTTAACTCAATCATGGTCTTAAAGCATATCTTAATATTATATTTCACTTCATATATACGTAATTGTTATTTCAGACTTATTGATAACCAATACATACATTAAGAAAAGTAATTGTCACCTTTTATTGATATTGTATATATCGAGACATCAAGTACCTTTACTAGAATGATATGAAAGATACGAATTATGCATTATGGTTTGGAACTTAAAGGAAATCATGCATTAGTGTCATTTAAATTGTTAAAAAGAACTGTGGAGGTGGTGATATTTTTGTTTTTAATAAACGTTTCAATTTTACATAAAGTATTTTTCTATTTTCACATGAAGATTTAAGAAATTCTTAGAATTTGATTGAATGATTGCCTTTTTTTATCCTCAGATAATTAACCGGGACACTGTAAAATTCAAACTTGTCTTCCTTCCCAAAATCTGGTTTCTCCTTCTCCCTCTCGTCTCGGTTTTCCTTCCCTATTCTTCGTTTTCATCAAGAGCTGATACAAAATGAGTATAGGAAGTCTTGCAAATCAAATGATGCTCACTGACATCGAATCACTCTTATAGTCTGCATATATGTGATTAATTCAATACATTTTTATGATAAAATGTTAAGGGTTTTTCACACATACACACAAAATATGATTTTCATCCTTGCTCAAGTAGTTGAGTTTGATTCGTAGATCTGAATCGTGCAATGTATCAATGAGGTTTCAGTGATAATGTTCATCTGATGTCCTAAAGATTCATAATTACGTCCACTGAAACCATTGTCTACTATCCTCATCCGCCCATCAGAAATATTGCAGAAACAGATCCCATGAAAATATCAATTATCTTTTTATTTAAAAAGTCAATGTGTTTTTGAACAATAAATATGAATAATTTAATTGTAAAAAAAAATTATGTGCTTGTTACATAGTGTGTCTCTAGCCAGCTGTAATATACGACTAATATCAATAATATTACAAATGTGAGTTGACGAGAAATATGGATGAGATTTGCTCAAGGCAGGAAAATCTTACAGCATGAAACTGCTCAAGCAAAATATGGAATAAACATTCTGACGTAATAGAGCCGCTCCCAGCTGTTTTGACGTGATTTTGTGACGTCAGCTGCACTCAAACACCTGCATTGCTCCTCCTTTTTGGTACAATATTTCGCTTTAATAGGATTCTTGTTACAGGAATTTTTTAAAATTTATTTATTTGGAAAATGGTCATATAAGAATAACTATCATACAGGATTTGCTAAGTTTAAACTTTTGCCTGAACACTGGGGAAGACCTTTTAAGCCATGCTCTTCACAATTCACACTCTTTCAGATTATATCGCTGTCGTAAGGCTGTACAGGCCCTTACGTGATCTAAACGTTAATACCTTGACTCCGCGCGTTTGTACACGAGCTCGTTGACAGCATCATCCTTTTCTTCTCTATTATTGCAATCTAAAAAAAAAAAAAAAAAACAAGGGCCAAAGAACCAGACTATGTATGGCAGCTCAGATGCGATTCATTGTGATGTAATCGATATATTGTGACGTCTGCCGCGTGCTACCTTCTAACATTGTCAGCCCTGTGCTCCATCACTGCAAGTAAAGAATTCCTAGCTTTTTCCTCCTACGTATTTCGCAAAATCTTCGCTTTCTCCACCAAAACCTCTGCAAAGAAAATATCGCAGCAAATGCAGACGAAATAGAGTGTGATGCAGTTATCAAAGTGTACGGTTTTCTCCAGGCGGCATTTTACCACCAAATTTGTACAGCGTTGTGTAAGTGGCATTAATATACTCAAGGTAGGTAACCCACGGTGAGGCGTAGGCGTGAAGCATCTAACTTCGCATTTTGTTTCTAACGCTTCATTATTGTTCCGGAAAACGTTTGATCCCGGCTAGCAAGTATGACCCTGATATTCACCAATAAAAATGTGTCGTGATTTTTGCAAGAATTCAAAATTGCTTTGTATTTAAGCTTTATGCTTGAAAGTAAAAGGAAACAATCTGTGTATGGCCTCATTTTTTATGACTATTCTAAGCGGCATTTTGTATCGCAATTTGAGAAGTTATACCGTCAAATCATTTCTATTAGATCTTCAACAAAACTGCGGCCTAAGTGATTAAATCTATTGACGGGTAATCGGGTGATTTTCTTGTATGATTATTTCGTCCACGTAGTCTCGAACTATTTGGATTAAATTTATTACATTGGACACGTGACAGTCGAGTTTTTTACTCTCTTATTCGGTCATTCTTTTTATCATACATATCAATAAAGTACTAACATTTTTATACCAAAAATAATTTTCTTTTAATATTTTTTTTTAAGAAACATCTTTTTTATGTTGTCGTCGTTCATCTCAATAGGGTTCTTGAACCCGTGCACGGTGGCTTTTCAATGGTAAACGACGCTAAAAATTGCTACCAGCATTTATTGTTGACAATTACACAATTGATCTACGCTAAGCAGCAGCGTCTAATGCCACGTCTTAAAGCATGGTTAAGCCTTCATTTTGAATTAAGTCACGATGAATGTAGCAAAAAGCTCAGATACGTTTTCAGGGATTTGTAGATAACAAATGTTCTTTACATAAATCTAGATGCCGGCAATATCGATTTCCATAAATTTCCAAATATATTCATTTTCATACTCTTTGACTAAAGACTAAGATTCGAACAGTGTCCAGGTCTAATAATAATAATAGAAAACCTCGCACATATCTGTTGCACTTACTTTTCTGAATGCAGACTTCAGGTTGTGCGTTTACGTACAGCGTATATAGTTAGAAATCTTGTTAAATTTCACACCGCCACCATGATCAAGAAACTTGGTACGGGGAGGCTTTACGGTGAGGGTGTCATCCTTTTCGTCTTGTTAGGTTAATATTACCTATATTTTGTGCGTGAATTTCAATATAAAAAGGCAGCCTTGCTACATTTATCAAACCATAGATATTGATAAATCTGTTCTTAGTAAATCTGCAGGGACGGTATAAGAGATTGCATTTCGCAAAGTTCCGAATATTCATGATTTTAACCATATGTGCAAAATCGGTGCTTTTTTTCGACGAATTAGGAAAACTCGCACCAATGTGAAAGTATACAATGCAAAAGATGAAATGTTTATTGCAGTCAATGCAGTTGTAAACCATTGCTCAGAATCTAAAGAACCAAATGACTGATTAACTCATATACTCAAACCATATATTTTATACAGTTATAAATTTGTATACAAAGAAAGGAACGGCAACGCTCAACTCAATTTATCGAACTCAAGGAAATTTTATATACGTTTCTTTTTCCCTGAAAGATCAATATAAAGTAGAGAGACATAGTCTTGTGTCTTATTTCCATGCAAATGGCGAAATTAGACTGGGATTTGCTTGTCATACTCTTCTAGCATAAATTATGGCGGGAAGGAATGGATGATTGCGACCTATCCAAACTATAGAAACAGAGATTTATATGTAAATGAAAGCGATAACTAGTCGTCAAACGTCCGGCTGGATTCTAAAAATGTGGTATTTGTACATCACGGAACAGAAGAATAGTTTTATTGGTTTACATAACACAATTGGCATTAATATGAGTGGAATATGAGTTTACACTAAAGATGAAGAGCATCGTGCATGCAGAACCAGGCCTTGATTTTCGGGCAGCGAAAAAAAAAAGTAATGGCATTGCCTGCCACATCCAATGATCATGTGGTCTTTTTAGGAATACACGTGATTTCATGAAGATTTTGTTAGAATCAATGTGGATTAAAATACCTAGTGCACATCCAATGGACGTGTAAGCAAACGATTTGTTACTTACGATTAAATGCGTACAACCTGGTCCCAGTCTTGTTGATGATAAGGCTCAAAGTTTGGACGATGATCAAGTGTCTGGCAACTGCAAGCTGAGGACGCCTTAGCACTGACGCCAATCTTTTACTTTTTGATGTTGGCGTTCGACGTTAGTGCTAATGTCCACGACATTACGAAATCTTGCAGGATTCCGAGATCGCTCAGATTTGGAAGTTTCTTATAGCATTATAGTCGTTAACATAACACGTACCAACAATAAACTCAACGATTATGTTCTCCAATAATTTTTAATACATTTCACCGAATTTACTAAAATTTACCTTTCGAAACTGCGCGAGGTGTATAAATATAATAATCAGCAGACGGAGTAAATAAAGCTCAAATCATTTTGGTTAGTATTTTTTAATACTTTGGCTATTATAAATGACGTAATTTTTCCGTCCTACCCTTAACTATGAAAACACAGCAATATCGTTGACACCTGAGCGTCCCTGTAAACAATTTAAAGCATGAAGTTAGACTTCTTTTAGAATAAATTTATCATTGAAGAAATTAACAAATCGAATAAAATATTTTATGCCAAAAAAGAACGAGAGTTTAAAATAGAAATAAAATTTATGTTTTCTGCCTGGTGCAACTTAAGCTGATTCGTTTATAATGAGGACTATACTTTTGGTCACGCAATCCCGGCAGCATAGATTTCTTTATTTAGACCGCAAAAAACGCACATCAAATGTGCATAGAGTTACTTTGTCCACGTGCTGACGCATGAAACGTGTGATTCAAGGAAAAATCTTTACATATCTGAATATACAACGCTGACTTTTTTAAAAGACCTCTAATCGTTCCATCATCTTGTGATCAAACGTTCGAAACCTGACAGTATCAAACCGCATCACAAGCTAACGTTAAATATTCATCAATTTACCAGCATTTCATTGTACAACATTATGTGTACATTCAAAACCTGTTTTTCCAGTAAAAATTACTCCAACTGATCTGCCGATATTTACCGTTAAAATTAATGACAAGTTAGTGTTAAAAATTATAGACTGCATTACCTCACTTGATTAAGACTCGCTTTGCTGAGACGTCATTTTAGAGGAAACCGACAAATCACTAATGTGGTTTTGTTTTTGTTGATTTTAACAGCACTTTTAAAACATTATTGGCTATATCATGCTGTGAAAATGTGAATTAAGTGCCTTTCTAAAGGACACACAGAAGAAGCCGACCCGAGCTGGCATGGGCCCTTGGATTACGAGTCCGACGCTCGATCAAGTCAGCTACCGCGGCTCCTCACTAATATAGAAGTGTATTGATTGCAAGGTCAGTTCAAGTAAAAATGACAGATTTTATGTAGTATACGGTCACAAATTGGGATCAAAAACAGTAAAGGGCTATTGTTTTACCTTTTTTAAATTTCGAAAGAAGAAAGACGCAGAAAATAGAGATCTTCGATTGTGCTGTTTCAAACAGAGAAGTACTGTGAAGAGTTTTATGATGAAACCTTCTCCTCCTGATTCTAATTTTTTCCAAGGAAATTACAAATAATAAACTCATCACAAATCCTTCCAGACGGGGTTTTTTTTTTTTTTTTCTTTTTTTAAACTTTTGCTTTATAGATTTATGATGGAGAAATAAGAACAGCAAACATCAAGTAGAACATGGCCAAATATTATGTTAGGAGAATAGAAGTTACATTTCAAGGCGGGGGAGGGGGGTCCATACAGCATTTCAAAGAACTGCAGTTTATTTTTGAGGAGTTATTGTCGATAACTTTGACCAAGAATAGGGATTCGATATACTTATTTTCTTAATGTGGATTATATTTTATATAATATAAAAGTTAGCAAATACCCCGAGATCGTTCTTCTGCGTTTGAATGTACAATATTTTCCTATTTCTTTCCAATCATTGTCATCAATTGTTTTCATCGTCTTCTTCCTCCTCCTCTTCTACTTCTCTCTCTCTCTCTCTCTCTCTCTCTCTCTCTCTCTCTCTCTCTCTCTCTCTCTCTCTCTCTCTCTCTGTATCGATGACCATATTGAACGTGTGGCATTGGTCTATTAAATTTCTTAAATGTACGCAAGATCATTGTTCGTTTCATAACCTATCGTAAATTCCATGAATTACAATCTCTACTTTACCGAGTTATATGTTGAAGTGAAACATCACTACTGCATACACACACGCACCAACGTTTGTGATTGTCATACTTTCATATGCAATTTATTTAAAAACGGAGATTTATAAATTCATAATAACAACGAATGTGGGGTTTTCATGTATGGTAGATTGAAAAATAAGTTTAAAAAGAAACCCCCATAATTTACCTTTTAATAATAGAGAGCCCTTCAAGTTAGCAAGCTAGTCATGGAATGCAAGTTTTTTACACGTAGAGTTAATAAGAACCATACAGGAGGCTTTGAATTCTATCGGGAAAACACCTCCCCATAGTAGGTATTTTTGCTAAACAATCCATAAAGAACACATGTGAAATCCTTATTCCATTATAGCTGGTAATAGTTATGATATAACAAAAATTAAACAGTTTTGTTTATTTTTATATAAATGCAGAATTTTGTATCACTTGTCAACTAATTCTTTTTTAATCATTTAAAACCTAGAAGAATGCCCATTCAACTAGATACTGTTTAGTAAAATACCTACTATATGGAGGCAATTCCTTGCAGGAGAGAGGAGTAACTTGTACAATATACAAGTAAGAAAAAGTACTACGTTTTTATTAATACTATTATTCCATATCTAAATTTACAGGCTGTCTATACTTGTATCTCAAGTTCAATTTCTAATCGACTCTATGACAATAGTCCACAGATTTTATGGAGTGATATGTTCGGTATGACTTACACTGTAATGCATGAATTTAATACATCCCACTGCATAAGTTTTGCGTGATCGAAGGCATAAGGCGTGCACGTAGTTTAGCGTGTTTTAAGGCATCGAATCTACAACTTTCAATGATATATACTGTTTTTGACCTGAAGTGAGCATTCTTGTGGTATTATTTAAATTCTGGTGGATTTATTTTTCTTTTCATATATAGCATATCATCGTATCGTTTCTCGTGTCTGTTTAAAGTTAATTATTGCTTTATCTGCTAGTATTAATTTAAAATATATTTACCTAATTGATTCAATAAGCAGCACACATCAAAAGTTAATTTAGGATGAAGATTATTATCTGTTAACTTGCTTTCTGTTGTATGTTTGCATATAAATAACTAGGTCAAACAAATGTCTCAATCAGGAACGATTTTTAAATTTATTGCACCCTACTTTCCTTTTACTTAAGATTTTATGTTAACGATTGAAAAAATGTTAATTATTAAATAAATATAATGTCATTTAGAATTTGGCGTTTAAGAAATAGTCTATAATTGCAATATTTTCAACTTTGTAATTACTTTCTTTTACTTAATCGCAAGTAACTTGTACACACAATTATTTTTCAAGTATCCTCGAACAACCACATTTCGTGCACTTAACGTGAATTTTAAAGCGTTCGTTATAATATTGTGAGAATCTATTCAAAAAACCATAGAAAGTGTTCAACTATATCTACTTCATTTAATCATTGTTAAAAAAAAATTGGCATTCACGTACATTAGTTCAGAATTACCGTTTTTCCAGCGTGTGTAATTTTACTTATTTCCGGAAGTTGCATCCATGGTTCGTGCCGCTGACTAAAAAGTCACGTGGCATATGACCGGAATGTGCCAGTTAGGTCAAGGTATGGATATTATTAGTTTTTAGCGTCCCCATGTTTTTGAAATTTTTTTCCATTAATTCTATATGCAGTTTGTGCACTTACATTACTGCTTGCTTGTTCTTTATCATATAAATATATGACTCAATAGACTGAGAGAGAGACAGACAGACAGAGAGACAGAGGAAGAGAGAAATTTAAAAATAGACACTGGTGAATAGATAGACATTTTATTATAATAGATTCAATGTCTTTTGATGTAGAATATATGTTCATTATGAAATAATACTGAAACGAAAAAGTCCGTAGTGAATATATATTTCGAGTGTAAATTTTCCTTAAGTTGTATAAGAACCCCACCTGATTGAAACCAACTATTTGCATTGGCTATCACGTTGTATAAATTCCCAAATTTGGTTTTCCTGTTCAAGGTATATAAACAAAGCCATCATGTGATCGGCGGCGCTATCTTTAGCATATAATAGAAAATTCAAGGCCAAAATGTCTAACACAAATAAGGCATTAGTGAAAACATAGATTTTCATTATGATTATTTTAAATGACATGAAATTACCTGTTTAAATCTCATTTTGTCTGATTTTACTATTTAATTCATTCCGGACACTCTTGAAGAACGCTGATGACACAGTTGATGACGTCATTATATCGAAAATAGCGCTTTAGATCGCGAGAAACATGGCGCATGATTGAAGGATCATCACGAGATCGGGTGGTTGGACGATACATATCGATGCGCTTTGGGGTTTTTATTTACTTGAAATGAAACGTTATTGTGATCTATATACATATATATATATATATATATATATATATATATATATATATATATATATAGAGAGAGAGAGAGAGAGAGAGAGAGAGAGAGAGAGAGAGAGAGAGAGAGAGAGAAAGATAGATAGAGAGAAAGAAAGAAGAGAAGATAGAGGGAGGGTTAAAAGTATTTTATTCGACTAATTGTAATTGGTTCTACAGCATAAATAACAACAATACTAGCCTTATTATTTTTATCACACGGTATTTTAATATTGATAACGTATGAATGCGTTTAGTAATTAATTTTGATATCTGGAATACGTAGCCACCGCTTTCAGTCTATTTTCATATCTTGGATAGGCAGCCACCGCTTTCCGTCTATTCGTTATAATGACATTGTGGATTAATTTTCATATCTGGGATACGTAGCCACCGCTTTCAGTCTGTAAGTTTCATATATAGGACTCGTAGCCATCGCTTTCAGTCTATAGGTTTTATATCTGGGATACGTAGCTACCACTTTCAGTGTATAAGTTTCATATCTGGGATTCGTAGCCACAGCTTTCAGTTTATAAGTTCTAGAGACATTGTGGATTCATTTTCATATCTGAGGCATATTACTTCAAAATGAGCACAGCAGAAACTGCCATAGTACTAGATTATATCATGGTTACTGCTAAAAATATTTAATAAAGTGCCACTAAAAAGAGCAATTTATTCATTTAGTTAGTTTTTATTTTGGTTTCTAAAACTTCATTCTAAATTGGCATGATTGGAACAAAATCAATAAATGTACAGAAGAGCACATTCACAGATGTCTTCACACCATAGTGGTCATCTATTCAAACAATAGTGGTCATCTATTCAAACAATAGTGGTCACTGAATTTACGGATGAGTATCCTCAGCTTTACAAGTAATTGTTTAAGGGTTCCATTAAAAAATTAATGTGAAATATTTTAAACTTAGTCAACTTTAGGTTAAGTTTGAGAAACCTACACAAAATAGAGTGTTTGTTCTAATGGCATTTGATTGGATATTGTTTACCCATTTGTAATTACCATGATGTAATCTCTGTACTAAAAGCAGTTAGAATATAATTACAATGTATATTTTATGCTGTGCACATTTGAAGTCCTATGGACAAAATTCATGTTGTAGACAGTGGCGTCACTAGGGGGGTGCAGGCCGCACCGGATGACACCATCACAGGGGGGTGACACCAAAATGGAAAAGTTTAAACTGTAAAGTTTAATGTTTAATGTTTAATGTTAAAATAAAAAATAACATAATTTTGTTGCAGTTCTTAAACGCTGTTACCTCAAATTTTATTGTTTTCTTCTTATGTCCTTTGTAACTTTAGGACTTAAATTTACAAACATTACTACAGGCGATTCTGTATGGTCTGGTACAGGAGGACTCGGAGGAGGTCCATGGGGGAAGTCTGGAGGGGATGACACCATGAGTTTACCGCACTGGGTGACGCCAACCCTAGTGACGCCACTGGTTGTAGAGACCAGATTGTGGATCTAAATCTTAATATTAGATGGTTGATCTTGAGTTCGTTACGGATGTACACAGAATGGAACTATTTTAGTGTTTTCACTGTTGTCTGCGCATCGATATTCTAGGAATTTAACTTCTATAAATCCAAGTTTGCTATGAATTCCATTAACGCTGTATAGATAAACAAATATTTAGAAAGCATAAAAGATTAATTTGCAAGGTGCATTCGTCTTTTGTTCGAAGCCTCCGCGTATCCTTACAATATATCAAGCTCGTTATTTCCGCCGACTTGGAACAAAACATGTATGTTGTTTTATGAATGGTTGGACGGTCTCCCTGCGTTCTTCTCCGTTTTCATAATTTATCTACAATCCCTGATATAATCTACTAGAACTAATTTTGAGATAGAAACAGAGTTAAAAAATTCACTTGTATAAAATATGTTCTTTATAAATTCCAGAAAGAGTTGCAGAATTTGGAAGGCATATCAAGTCCATCTGGATTAGGAAAAACTACATCGGTCGTCTTCTCTTTGCGGAATCAAGTCGGATGTCTGGCGAACGCGTTGAAGATATTCGAGGTGAGTTCCTCTCTCTCTCTGTAGACGTGTGTGAAAATTAATCAATCAATATATCAAATCAAGACAATCTGAAGGAGCAATAGCCATGTGATTACGTGCACCTTGGAACATGGGAAGATTTCTATTACAAGGGGGAGGGGGGAGTTTGCCACCTCTCCATATTGCTGCCCGAGGCACTTTACTCTCAGCAAGGTTGGATTATGCACTAGGTCAAATTTACGTAGCTGGGTTTTGTACCGAAACAAAAATATACAACCTAGTGGTTACCACTTGGTCACCTGGGTTATTGAGTGCGTCATGGATAATCAAAGCAGTTATTTCACTGTTCAAATTGCAAAAATCAAGATTTTATGATATATTTGACACTTATCGGCAATTGCTTGTGCAACAACTTCACGCGAATTTAGTTTGGCGAGGTGCTGATTCGACAAATCATCTTTTAGAGACATTCAGTGCTAAAACTTGTGCTGACTGAGCCAATTATATTTTTCAGCAACACAACATAAATGTGGTTCATATTGAGTCTCGGAGAAGCAAGAAAAACGATTCCATGTATGACATTTATGTTGACCTTGAGACAGACAACATTCGTCTGCAGGAACTGATCAAGCGTCTAAAGAAAGAAGTTGCAAGCATCACTTTAAATGATACACCCGTACCACAGTCGCCTGCTTCAGTCAACAGGGCGCTTGCAGGTGGGTTTCTCTACTATTAAAACACCAGAAACACCTATGAAGATTCTTAAGCTTTCTTTATCTCGCACGTGACACGGAGTTTTCTGTGCAGCTCCGTAGGACAATTAATTTATAGATACAAATCTATTTACTCATTTTACAAGGCAACTTTGTGAAGTAGTACGACAGATGATGTAAGAATGTTCTAGATGTTTTGAGTGGTTATTATGACAGCTAAAAATAGTCCCAAAATGTTGTTTTTCTACATACATTAGAGATATCGATATATATATGGATCTTTCGAGTTGTATTGAGTCCTGAACACATTCATGTTTTTCACAATATACTAAAATTCGGCTACAAACTAACTTTCATTGATCTGCTAATGCTTGTATTTTTATATCTTACCACACGAGGTTTGGGAAACAAAACACGAACTCCCTAACAAAGATTGGCGACATTGTGATAAATATAAGCATACATACATAAAGGAAAAGCAAAAATTAACTATACTTTCAGATGAGATGGTTTTCTATAGAGGATTTATGCGTTCTCTATAAGTTGTTGACTTGCTGAAAATGCATAATATTAAATACGATTTTACGGATCACAGATTTAAAAAATACTTGCACAAGCCATATCCTCAACTGAAGAGATATGTCACGATGCATGCACAAGCCATATCCTCAACTGAAGAGATATGTCACGATGCATGCACAAGCCATATCCTCAACTGAAGAGATATGTCACGATGCATGCACAAGCCATATCCTCAACTGAAGAGATATGTCACTATGTTCGTCCTGGTTGCTCCGGTGCACTCTAAATTGTTACATGGTTTGTTTGTTTTTTTTGTTTGTTGTTGTTTTTTTATTTTATATTTATTATTATTATTACAAAAATTGATTTAGTTACCTGACTGAAAATTATGGCCACTTTAAAAATTAACATCATCGATATCTTTTGCTATTAATTCGTGCGTGTATCTAATTATTTTTGATTTTACGAAATAGATAAATTACGTTTGCATGGGTCCACTCCTCATTTTTTCAGAAACATTGGCCTTGACCCCATGGTTTCCCCGCAAAGTTTCAGACTTGGATCGCACAGCCAACAGAGTGCTTATGTACGGGGTCGAGCTGGACGCCGACCATCCGGTATGTTGTATTTTTATGTTAAATTTGAGTTAAAACACAACTCGATTTCAAATTTTTGAATTTATTCAAAGGCGCAAAGAAAACAATCATACATACACGTTTGCTATATCCAATCATACAATCCAAATATGTATCTTTTGCTGGAGAACAATGTGCAACAGAAAAGTGGTATTTAAAACTCGACTGTTTTAGCTCCTGTATCAAATCCAGAACCAATTCAGACAGTAACGCAATGAACGCTGTTTCGGATGTTAAAAGTTACAATGTTAAACAGTCAACACAAAGTGGTAGGTTTTATGGTTGAAAAATTAATTGGTAAATATCAGCAAACCCCCCCCCCCCCCCAAAAAAAAAAAAAACAAAAAAAAAACATTATAAGCAAATGAAATATGCTAAATAATCACCATGCAAGCAACCGGGAAAGTGCTGATAGATTCAGCATCATTCGTTTTATGTTACCAATCTGTATTATATATAGTAATATATAATTATAAAAAGAATATATGATCATATAATAGCGTAATGATTTTCAATTATATTTGTTTCTTTATTGCTTAGCCATTTGAGCTTACATAATCCGGCTGGAACTGATTTAAGAGTTTTCACTGACGTCAGAAAAACGTCAGATATGTTTCGATACACAGAATCAAATTTCTATAAATGTAAATTTGTTTTTATTTGATTCCACGGTATAGCTGAAAATTTTTGGAAAGCTTAAAAGTGGGGTATTAATAAATATAAAACCCCATTCGTGTTTTGTTCCCAATCGGGAAAAGAACTCGCTTGATGTGGCGTATGAATACATCTCGGCCTGAAGGCCACGACGTATCCCTGCACCACATCAAGCTCATTCTTTCCACAGGCTTGGAATAAAATACAAATGTAGTTTTGTGTTTATATCCAGGGTTTTACAGATAAAGTCTACAGACAGAGACGAACAATATTCGCTGACATCGCAATGCAGTACAAACAGTAAGTACAGTTCTGGTCTTCTAACATCGTATTTAACTTTATTCGTTTAAAAGAACATTTACGAATTTTCCAGACACAACTAATGTGACTCTTTTAATTAATGATGCAATCCCTTAATATCAATTGAGGTAAATCACCCGTCAGAGTGACTCATATTTTAATGCTCCAGGTAAGTATCACCTAAGACCGCATAGATAGGTATTGTTTTTGAACCATCCATAAGTGTTTTACCTGAAAAACATGGAGGTTGGAGAACATCTCAACCTCTTACGAATCCCCAAAAGTACTACTGGGGCTTTGTATGTATGTATGTATGTATGTATGTATGTATGTATGTATGTATGTATGTATGTATGTATGTATGTATGTATGGATGGATGGATGGATGGATGGATGGATTTCTTGTTAAGGTTATGCCCATTATGTATTGCTTGCAACGTTTTTGACACAATACAAACAAAGAAAATGCAGTGGCGGCGCGAGGTTCGAGGCGCCCGGGGTCAATGTTATTTAGTGGCTCCCACAACGGTCAATGTTCTTTAATGGCGCCCCTACTTTGCCACAGAGAACAGTTTTTATGTCAGTTGCCAACCTCCACCCCACCCCCCACCCCATCTACGCCCACGTTACAGGTAAAACAAATCTCTCGACGGCGCTCCTCACCCTCGCCCGACGCCCAGGGGCAACTGCCCACGCCCCCGCCCCCCCCCCCCCCCTTTGGTCGCGGTGCCACTGAGAAAATTGTATAATATAACATTAAATTGTAAATGGAATGAGGCAAATGTGCACAGTGTGCCTGGACTTATTATAGTTACCAAGAATAGATGGTCTAAATATTTTAATAAAACCTTTTTCAACGGACAAAAACATCAATGAAATTTGATTTTAAGTGTCTCTTTAATAAAAACTATGTGGTTTTGTTCTTTATTTTGCAGTGCTCATGACAAATATATTTGTTCACAAGAACACAAACAAGCAAACACAAAAACAGAAGTACGAGTTCAGGTATATCGAACACAGGCAACTGTCACAGAAAATGTGCCCAATCACTCGAATAAAATGTACACTGGCCAAGAAGAAAGCAAATTATCAAAAAATTAAGTGATAATAACTGGAGTATATTAATGTAACGAAGTGTCAATACTGATACAGCAGATTGATAATTCAAGGTCAGTTCGTACTTGCTGTTCAAATTAGAAGCATAGGAGAATATGCAAGTTCCTCAGATTACTGCTGTAACCCGTTCTGACACTGAATCATGTCTAGCATACTATAAAAGAGACTTGGTTAGTAACTTTGAAACACTCAGTTCCACACCAGACCCTCGATCTCTGGCTGCTATTTCCTTCCATGAAAGCACTCAGTATTAATCTATGGCTCATTTTACTCCTGATATATTTGTCTATTCATTAAGCCATTGTTTACTTTTCTGCGCTGGACCTAACTGAAGTTATGGGCCCCAGAACGTAAGATTTGAGCGAAATTTTGCCTGGTCAAACAAAGTTACGCTGGTACTTAAAGGAGATACGCTACTCTTCGAAACATTCATTCATTCATTTGAAAAACGAGGTAGACGCAAAGGTAAGTTTTTACTTACGATTCACTCGAATCAAGTTTAAGAATCCTACTCTATAGAAGAACTACATATGTGTCTGCAAAAGTCCAATCACTTGTAATTCCATGAACACAAAATTCACAACCTTCTGACTGAAGATACTTTTTGCGGCACACATGTCAGCGGCAAAAGCTGATTTGAGGAAAAGTTACCACTTACATTTTTCTACAATTAAACAAACCAAATTTAGTACACTCATTATTTACCTATTTTTTTAAAAACGAAATGGTATGTATTGCAATCATTTTCATTTGACGCCGTAACTTTTCAGCCAATCAGCACTCGCTGTTGATATTTGTGTGCTGCGATGTAGCCCTTCAGTTAGAAGGTTGTGACTTTGGTGTTCTAGGAATTACAAGTAATTGGACTTTTGCAGGCACATGTTTAATTCTTCCATGGAATAGGAATTCGAGAGTAGATTCGAGTGAATGGTAAGTAGAAACTTACCTCTGCATCTATCTCTTCTCTCAAATTGATGAAGGAATTTTCGTAGAGTCGCATATCTCTGTAAGTATCAGAAATCAGTAGGCGAGCTTAACTTTGTCTAAGGAGGAAAAATTTCGTGCTTTTCTTACATTTTTGGCGCCCGTTACTTCAGTTTGGTCCAACGCAGAAAAGTAAATGATGGCTTGATGAATAGAAATATATATCAGGAGTAAAATGAGCCATAGATTATGGCTGAGTGCTTTCGTGGACAGGAATAGCAGCCAGAGATCGGGTGTCTGTGTGCAAATAAGAGTTTTGAAATTACAAACTTTGTCTCTTTTAAAGCATGATAGAGAGGGTCCAGTGTCAGAAGGGGTCATAACAGTAATCTGAGGAACCTTTGTCACTCTCTACGATTTATTTTCTTCAGGCTATTTCTTGTTTTCAACATTAAGCTCGCGTCAGCCACCTATGGACTGTACAGTTTCATTAAATGTCTTCTGTCAAGAGAGTGGGTGGCAACGTCTAATAATAATAATAATAATAATGATATTAATAATATTATTATTATTATTATTATTATTATTATTATTATTATTATTATTATTAATGGTGGGTATACTGGGTAATCAGCTAAAATTGAAAATCGGTATTAAAGAACACAAATATTTCAAGGGATGCGTTGTGAATAGTGTGGTGGTGGAAATGGTACAAAATATATGGAGAGGATGTATTGTGAATGGTGTGGTGGTGTAGATGGTACAACAGATTTGAAAGGATGCATTGTGAATGGTGTGTGGTGTGGATGGTACAAATATATGGAGAGGATGCATTGTGAATGGTGTGGTGGTGGAGATGGTACAAAATATATGGAGAGGATGCATTGTGAATGGTGAGGTGGTGGAGATGGTACAAAATATATGGAGAGGATGCATTGTGAATGGTGAGGTGGTGGAGATGGTACAAAATATATGGAGAGGAAGAAATAATGTTGCTGTTGGATCACAAAAAGTGCTGTTGTCATTTTTGAGCCTCTTATATAAGGAAAAGTAGATCACAATTTATTAAATTGGGTCACATACTTATTCTTCATATTTTGAAGTATTATTCAGACTTACGCTAAGAAAAGTTTTTGTTTTCTTTTTTTTAAACGCAATTTTGTCATGCGACTTGACCCAAATGGTTGTTTACAACAACTCTACTGATAAAAGTGGAGTCTGGCACTTTAGAAAGTTATTTCCTCAGCAATATACAACATTAAACACATCAATATCATGATAATTGAAAACATAATACTAAATGAAAATTACTTTCATGCGTCCAAAACTTTTGCATTGTAAGAATCATCAATACCAAACAAACCTAGGGCGATACTACTCTCTCTAAGGGTGTAGTGGGGAAGTTTTATCTAATACTCAGTTATTATCATGTTCCCATGCTAGTAAATATCCTAAGATATTCATTTTAGAATTTTAAATAAAGCTAAAAATGTTTTGGGGCACGCCCCACTCCATTTTATATTTTTTGTTCACATCCTAATTGAGAACCAAAAAAGATCTATGAGTATATACAAGACATAAACATGATTCATATCATTACTGAAATATCGCCTTGGCTTTCGATTAAAGCGCTTGTATGGAGAGCTATGAATGTTCTGAATTTGGCCAATAAAAGGCATTTTGACCCAGACCTACTGTGCATGCCCTTTACAGCCTTGTAGATAGAAACATCGATTTAAAAAAAAATTATTGTTAAAACTTAAACTGTATTCTACGAGCTGTAGACAGTTTGATGTATATGTAGGCATCTTAAAAAAATCAACCATTTCCTGGGACAAAATAGGATCCTATAGTATGACCCCATTCCTTTCAAAATGGGTTCAACGCATAAGTTAAAATTTTCATATCGAATCTTTTAATGTGACATTTTGGGTTGTTTTTTCTTTTTTGGTAAGTGTAATTTAAGCATACATTGTCCTGTCTTCCAAGGGGTTTATGATAAGAACCAGTTTTCTTCATTGGACATCACGTCATGAATATTTAAATCACTGGTTTGGAAGAGGATGTGGGTGGTGGGAGTAGGCAGTGGCCAGTATGGTATAATGCTAACAGTAGTTATGGACATTTTATAATGAACTGGAAACATCTTATTGACACTACTAAAAACAAACCAAACTTGGACCATTGTTTATTTAGAATAAATCAAAATTACAAAGACTCTTGTTGAAAAGATCCCAAAAAAATACCAATACTCTGGATGTAAACATTCCTGGAAAACCACGGTTGTCCATCCCGTATGATTACTCTTTTTTCCATAAAAGATATGCATACTCCCAGTACTTGTAAAAGATGAAATTGCTGTATCCATATGTTTCCAGTCATATTTGCTAAATACCGGAGTAAATGCACTCATTCGTGTTCCACGGGGACATTTAGGTTAATTTCATGCCTTGGCTTTGTGTTATGAACAGTAGTTATATTTTGGTATCAGCCTTTGCCAGATTAAAATTAATGGTACTAATTAAATATGTGTATGGTACGGTACGTACACTGCAATGTCAATGGATAAACATCCCCCCGTTTTCATGGAAACATGCATCTCTTCTGCAACCAATCGTAACTCTAGAAACCTTCCTTTTCCTTTAGTGTTTGCAGCATAGACAGTGCATTCATCTAGACTCTACATAATTAGTGGACAAATACAAGATGCCAACTTGACCATTTTGAAATGCCTCAGCTGTGTTCAAGCTTCCTTACCTCAATCTTAACCTCAACCTCGACTTTATTCTGACTTCTGAGGTTAAGACTCATTCAACCAGCATCTCGCTTGACTCTAAGAGATTTACGCCATGGTTAATATAGATCTATCGGAGTTGTTCAACATTTTGGCTGAAAGGGATTGCACAATCTATATAGCATTTGTTTAATTACTTATTTAAATCAAAGTACTTAAGTTATGATTTTGATTGAGGAATGACTGACGTCAAGCAATTTTCCCTCACGTCTATTGTCACTCATTAATAATTGGGCTCCACAAATATGGCGTTAACACTGGTATTATTTGGGCATCAAAAGTGCATTTGCTAAATTAAATGTCAATAATCTAACCAGTAAAATATGCATGTGCCTTGTGTACATTATCCAATAAAATACCTTTGCATGCTTATTACTTGAAGATTTGATGGACAAATTTGTATCTTTTTCCCTGAAAACAGCGACCAGGAAATTCCAAGAGTAGACTACACAGAGGAAGAAGTAAAAACATGGTAAGTGGTTTTTCTTTGTCACCGCCTCTAAGATACTGAAAATGATCTATCTTTGTTATTACAAATTAAAATTTTTACTCAGTTAGGTCTGGATTTCCACGAATAACACAGTATGAAATAAACTGACGAAAAGAATTTTATTTACAATTCACATCTATGGAGAAAATCCTTTTTTATGATTTTGAAGCAAACATTTCTACGTGTTTACTGCAGTACACAACTATGCATACTCAAGTGGCATATCAATGCAGTACACAACTATGTATATTAAAGTGGCATATCAATGCAGTACACAACTATGCATACTCAAGTGACATTTCAATGCAGTACACAACTATGTGTATTGAAGTGGCATATCAATGCAGTACACAACTATGTATACTCAAGTGGCATATCAATGCAGTACACAACTATGTATATTGAAGTGGCATATCAATGCAGTACACAACTATGTATACTCAAGTGGCATATCAATGCAGTACACAACTATGTATACTCAAGTGACATATCACTGCAGTACACAACTATGAATATTGAAGTGGCATATCAATGCAGTACACAACTATGTATATTCAAGTGACATATCAATGCAGTACACAACTATGTATATTGAAGTGGCATATCAATGCAGTACACAACTATGTATACTCAAGTGGCATATCAATGCAGTACACAACTATGTATACTCAAGTAACATATCAATACATTATTCACAAAAACAGCTAGTCTGAGACCACATAGTCTCGGTTACCAATATCTTTTGCGCCTTTGTGTAACTGTATTCTTTTCTCCGATTTTTATAAAACCAAGTGGTTAGTGTGCCGGACTCTCTATCAGAAGGTTACGGGTTCAATTCCTGCTTAGACCATTCAGAGTCGGCCACCTTGATTTGTAATAAAGCAAGGCACTTTACTTCTTTTGCCTCTGTACGACATAAACTTTCATGTGCTGATGTTGCTATTTGACACTAGCTATATAAGATATATTTTCCCAATATCAATGAAAACTATATTAGATTATTTTGTTCTCTTTGCGCCAAGTAGCCGTCTAGAGCTTTGAAACATCCATGTTTCACGTTGCCGTAGAAGGATTGTGTAGCTTCGTCTAATCCATACACAGAAATATCTCGACTGTTTCTTACATTCGTGGGTATATCTAGACGGATTCCACTTGGGACTACTTTCAGTTCAAACTGCTTCCTAGGTGTCGCTCTCGCTTCTCTCGAAATGCCACTGCTACCACGAGTTGGTTTCTGCAAGAATCTTGCAGAAACACCTATTTTCGTTGTACCTTATTTTCCAAGGAACTCGAAAAAAAGTAACAGAAAATATGAGAATTCTAAGGCTTGATTCAGCTGATTTAGCATTACCTTTGTTTGCATCTTCTTTTTCCCCGTCCAAATTAAACGTAAATAAGCCTTCCGTAGAAATTCAAAATGAGGCTGACACCGGGGTCAATGGTTTGTTAAGGTAGTGGTTTTGTGTACCAGCTGCATCTGGGCAGCAGTTTGATTTTGGTTGTCAAATTAGCTTTTTGAAACACTTCAGACGATTCCATCATCTGTTACAATTTTTTGCGGTTGCCCTACAGAGTCAATATACAATGTCGATTGGTATCTGGCGAAGAAAATGTGAGGCGGAAAAGTATAAAACTCCGTGACCATCCGAGATTAACGATAATGTAAAACATCGTCAGTGACCACTAGTTCTTGATGCCAGAATCAGAGGGATAGTCGGTCAATAATACTTCCTATTTGACTTTATCTCATATTTTCATTGCTGGATTGTCAGCCGACTTTGAGCAAACGTTCGTATCGGTAGTTTAAAAGGGTCAATCTCACTCGAATGGGTCAAAGACGGAGATTACCTTTACTCTGTTACATGTTTCCTTCCGATGGAAGGGTGGTTCATAGTAGCAGAGATAGGACTGCATTTATAAGTTTGGATTGGTCTTAATTTCGCCTCTCTCATAATGTATGGGGTATATAGGGTTGCATGTGTTATTCCATCTTCTAAACAACTTTTTAAATACTTTATTGTTGAAAACCAAATGTAACATGGGGTTTTATCTAAAGAAGACCGAGGTCAGGTTCGATTTTCGTCTTTCTCCGTCGAAATTTAACTGATCTATGGACACTGATTGACTTGGAAATTTGCCGGCGCAAATTGAAGCAAGGTTTCCTAAGTTATAATTTTACGACTGGGGCATCCGTGTCCTCCAAACAAATTTCGGGTTTGTCATTTGTCATTAAACGTATAATTTTAACTATACATATTTTGGTCTGACGCTCAATAATGAGTGTTTCCAGCAAGACAAAATTTCTATGGTCACCTCAGCTGAATATGACAGAAAATACTAATTGTCGTCAATTTGTAAAATTAATCAGGTATGTGATTATGAAAAGAGTTTCAAAATTGTCCCCAGATTTTAAAAGATATTATTTTGAGAATTTCTAAGATTATTGCAATTTTAAAATTTTGAGACAAATTCAGCAAGAAGACCGGAGTAAACTGAATGTCTGCATCTACCGAAAGTAGGGATCTCCTCTAGAGATGCGTGGCGTTGTGACATCGACTTCAGGCAAAAGTCCTTTTTAAAACATCCAACTCTTTGGCTCCAAATTCGAGAAATTTCTTATTAGCAGGAAACCTATGCAATGAAACGGTCCTCCCATCAATAATCTTCTCAGAGATATTGGAACAGTCCTTCGCACAGTAGTATATTTTTCCCATGTTGACACTATTTTCTTGACAGTATCTTTCGCTAATCAGGCGTAAAACGGTGCGAAATTCTGAACTATCCGGAACTGGAAATTTGTGAGCATGCTCATTGGAGCTAATGGAGGTAATTTTTTAACCTACGATCAATAACTCCTTTACAACCGTGAAACCGCATATATCCTCGTGAATTTAAAGTCAGTAAACAAATGGCATATGATAAACTTCAGCAGATATTGTCAAAACGATGGCAAATCGTTGTACTTTCTTTTCTATTTACCTTATATAACGCGCACTAAGCTGCGAACAACGTTTACTCAGATCTGCCATCGCATTATGCTCCAATTAATTGGTAATCACGGTCTACACTGTTGGCTGGTAGTCACGAGAAGAAAGAGCAGTTCTAGATCTGCTGGCGCGTTATAGCCAAACGACTATTGTAGCTTTCTTAAACAAAGGCTATTAACTTGGTGTTTGTTATACTATATCATTACGATCTACTACTAACAAGCATAATGCACACATATATCAAATTAAACCAACTGCTGGACTGTGATTTTAAGAAATGCATGTACATTGCTCATAGGAACCGGAGTCGAACTTCACGGACGTTCTACGCGGAAAAATATTGATCTATCTGTAAGAATAATACAAGACATCAATTTAAAGCGACTCGTGCATTTCATTGTGAAAAGGAGAGTATGGATCGTAACACTGCGTGTTTAGATGCATTCTTAGCTACATGGGGTTTTTCTGTTTTGAAATTCGCTTTTTATAAATGGATATTTCAATGTAAATTTGAAATTCGCTTTTTATAAATGAATATTTCAATGTAAGTTTGAAATTCGCTTTTTATAAATGAATATTTCAATGTAAGTTTGAAATTCGCTTTTTATAAATGGATATTTCGATGTAAATTTGAAATTCGCTTTTTATAAATGGATATTTCAACGTAAATTTGAAATTTGCTTTTTATAAATGAATATTTCAATGTAAGTTTGAAATTCGCTTTTTATAAATGGATATTTCAATGTAAATTTGAAATTCGCTTTTTATAAATGAATATTTAAATGTAAGTTTGAAATTCGCTTTTTATAAATGAATATTTCAATGTAAGTTTGAAATTCGCTTTTTATAAGTGAATATTTCCATGTAAGTTTGAAATTCGCTTTTTATAAATGGATATTTCGATGTAAATTTGAAATTCGCTTTTTATAAATGGATATTTCAACGTAAATTTGAAATTCGCTTTTTATAAATGAATATTTCAATGTAAGTTTGAAATTCGCTTTTTATAAATGAATATTTCAATGTAAATTTGAAATTCGCTTTTTGTAAATGGATATTTCAATGTAAAATTTGAAATTCGCTTTTTATAAATTAATATTTCAATGTAAGTTTGAAATTCGCTTTTTATAAATGGATATTTCGATGTAAATTTGAAATTCGCTTTTTATAAATGGATATTTCAACGTAAATTTGAAATTTCGCACACAAAAAGTCAAGTAAAGCACACATTTAAAGACAGTGGAAACTGTATCCAATTCACACACAAAAATCACGAAAGATCATAGATATATGGAAAACATGCATATTATTGTTGACTGCGCCGTTACATCTCTAATTTGTATTTTCTGATCAGTCTGTTGTTCGGCCAGTACTCGTTTTAAGTGTACACTGAAATGCGGTACGAATTTTTGCATGTCTGCTGCAGACCGATTATAAATTATATAGAGTACATAAGATAAAGACTTTAAAGTCTCCCTTTGATGATTAGCAATCATTCAAATAGTGAGCAAACTTTTATCCATCTGTCTGTCTCTGACCTTTTCTATCCATTAATCGTCCGTCTATCCATGCAAATGTCTCTCTCTCTCTCTCTCTCTCTCTCTCTCTCTCTCTCTCTCTCTCTCTCTCTCTCTCTCTCTCTCTATATATATATATATATATATATATATATATATATATATATATATATATATATATATATCTTCCCGTATTTGGTTTTCTGCAATTCTGTTTAATATCTTATCTTACAACTTGCTCTACTCTTTATGTCAAATTATCTAGGGGAACAGTGTTCCGAGAACTGACGAATCTGTACCCAACACATGCGTGCCGAGAATACTTACAGAACCTCCAACTCCTGATTAAGCAATGTGGATACAGGTAATTTATATATGTTGTAGTATAATATAATGCATAGATATTGTATATGCAGGTATATTGTGGGTTGGGTTAATTGGTTTACATGTATTTTTTTACCTTTATAAAGCAAAGTGATCATACACAATTTCCAACAATTTGGTGTTTTCTCACTTAACAACAATTACATATTAGAACATATAATGCATGGTATTTAGACTGAGTATATAACTTTTAGTTTAACTTTATATATATAGTTTATACTAATTAATACATGTAATAAGCAAAATATATGTTTCCTTCCAGAGAGAATAACATACCACAGTTAGAAGATGTGTCTGAATTTTTGAGGGGTAAGGGATTTTTGCATAGAAAACACTGTACATTGCTAGCGGTATATTGCACGTCGACATTAAGGAATTAAGAACTTGAGAAGCATATATACACAGTTAAACACGTACATGAGTGGAATAAAAAATTCGACAAAAAACAAAACGTGTTCAGACTTTTTAGTACTAAAACCTACAAGCAGTCCAAATTTGTCTGTCATGCTTAGTTTGCGTTTGTACACAGAAAGTAAACATCAAACGTGTCCACACTCCTTTGAATCCAGCAATGCAGTTGTGTCAGACTCAAGCGTAGTTGATGAAGACATTTTATTCAAGAACAATATATTCAATAGAAAGAACATATCCAAGTGGAAACTTCTTACATCACTAATAACTCAGAGGGAAAAATGTCGGCATTAATTTAATGAATATTTAAAAGAGTTTACAGATATAAATGATTAGCAATAAATTTATTGAAATAATAGTAATTACATAATCAAAGATTCTGTAATATTCTCCCACCACTTATTTTGTTTCACAGCACGAACTGGATTTCAGTTGAGACCTGTAGCTGGCTATTTGTCTTCACGAGATTTTCTGGCCGGTCTCGCATTCCGGGTTTTCCACTGTACACAGTATATACGTCATAGCACACATCCATTTTATACCCCCGAACCGTAAGTTAGTTAGTTATTTTGTTTTGTTTGGTTGATTTTGTTTTTTTTATTATTTTTTTTTTTTCTTCTTCTTCAAATTGAGATTCGTGTTGGTTTTATCAATTGTGTCATAAACACTTCGTCTGCTTCCGCCATGAGACCGATATTTGTAATTCGGAACGTTACACTATCCATTTCAAAAACCACCATGTACGTCCAGATCATCTCGATGCTTGAATTTACATCTATTCTGTGCCGGAAACGGATGCAAGTGCGCCTTGAAACAAATTCCCTCTGATATGAATAGCATCGATTGTGAAAGTTTATTATTGGAACTATTTGTCTGTTACAAGTTTGAGTATTGTCATTTGGAAAATGGGCATGATACTATGCCGCGAAACGGTTGCAACTGGTCTGAACATCGATGCCTGACGATAAAACTGTAATACATGACAATGAGCAGCATTAGGAAAGGAAAATGTGACGAACGCTTTGATGGGTGCCTTTGTTTACGACTTATTGAAATGTTTACAGCATTTTGTGTAGTTTTTACTTTTAAAAAGTCATAGCCTAGATTAACATCTGACAGGATAGATTCGAAAAAAGAGTAAGAAGTAAACACGAAGCTAAGAGAGACATTTTTCAGACAAATGTTTAATATTTAGAAAACACTATCGAAATCCTCCGGCATTTAGAAGAGACTGAATAAATAACTAATTATATAAATAGCCACTTTGTATATGAGTACTAAAGTGGGGAAAATTTTAATTTTTGGCTGCGAGACATGTACATTTTCTTATTCTATATTAAAAGTAGGCATATAAATAAAAGAATTTTAGTACTGATGGAATAACACGGATCCGAATCGCATAAAGTTTTTCTTTTCATTGTATTTCTACTAGTTCTAATATTTCAAAGAATACTATAATAATAAGTGGCTAAAACAGACCAAGATTATTATCTAGTAATCATTATTATATGTGGGTCAATTACATTTTGAGCACTGAATGGCCTTATTTTTCGAAATAAAGCTGGAGAATTTTCTATTGATTTTGGTTTTATTTCGTAATATAATCCGTGATTATTTTTTATTTCCTTTTTAGTTTAAATTTCATTCTCACTTTTAATCTATCATTTTCATTCTCTTTATCATCTGCTTGCAGTGATTGTTGCCACGAGCTTCTCGGTCACGTACCTCTCCTGGCCGACCCCAGCTTTGCCCAGTTCTCACAGGAACTGGGTCTAGCCTCTCTCGGAGCTTCGGACGAAGAAATAGCGAAATTGGCAACGGTAATTAGTTCTTGATTTGTCATGTGTTGTTTTTACATAGAATTCTTGAAAGCATTTAATGATACATTTAAGGAATGCGACAGGAAACACTTATCAAACAAACTTAGACGGAATTATCTGTATATTTCGGTAACCATGTAAATTGTATACTGTCATTACATTTCGACATTATTCGCCAGATAAAAATGGTTTAATAAATATTTTTCCTGTTGTAGTGTTACTTCTTCACTGTGGAATTTGGTCTATGCAAACAAGATGGCGACCTGCGTGTGTTTGGTGCTGGACTTCTGTCGTCTGCTGCAGAAATGAAGGTATGTATGCTTGACCATGAGCATTTCTTGTGCAGGTAGAATTGAAACCCATGGTGTGGGTCAAACTTCATAAGTTCCGGTATTTTTCAAAACTGTTTACTTCCATTTAAGCATTATGGGATTGCGGACTACATGCAAGATTGAGTTACCACATTTTTACGAAAGGTTTAACTTTGTTAAAATTACAGTCAAGACAGATATTAGATTGACCTTGGAAAGCCATCATAACAAACAAAGTAAAGGGGTCAAGTGTTTGGAACTATTTTGTTAGACTCTTAACATACATAAGTGTCCGCCAAGTTGGTCGGCGTAGGGATGATATCCAAACTTGGACAGTAAATCGCCAGATAGCAGAGGCGCTAACTTAGCGACGATTGTGCATAGGGGGGGGGGGGGGGGGGGCGGGGGTGTACAATAATACAATCGGATAGTTCTCGGCTTTTTCCGTGAAATAATTCAACCTCTGTCGCCATTTTGCCATTTTGAATTTTCATTCATTAGAACGAACATGTCACGTGATGGGAGACGAAATACAACGTTACTGTGTGTATGAAAACTAAGTATTGATTCATTAAAAAAAGACTCAAAAGTTACTTTCAGGTAACAATATATTTCTTAGCTTGAAAAATGTTTAATTGACTTGTTATGTAGTCCATATACGTTCAGGAAACAGATTGTAGACTGCGTTCTACTTTTGTTGTGCAAGAATGTAAACCTGTTCTTTTTTTCCCCTCCCCCCAAATAATTTCATCTCAAGTTTTTTTCTGGTTTGACGGAAAGGTTGGAGAGTCACCAAAACCACGCCAAAACAACTCGGCAGGAATGTATAATTATCGGGGGTGGGGGTGGGGTGGGTGGGGAGGGGTACCGAAGCTCAGAACGAACTTCAGGCTTCCCATTTCATACTTCAGACTTCATCTCCGATTTCTGACTTGTACGAGAGCGTCATACTCCTGATTTTATTCGTCGTATTTCGAGCGATGCGTTCTGTCCTAAGTTTCTTCATGGTTACATTTTCAAAATGATACTTTTATTAACAATACAAAAGTTAGCTAAATTGAATTTTCATTTGAATAATCTATGAGTCGTCTTTATTTGGAAAAGAACACACTTGAAAGTTGATGCCACAGGTCGATGAACGAACAAAACCGATTTTCTCTGCAACAAGAAGAGTTGCCTAGGCAACAAGAAGGAACAAAAGGTTGCAAGTTCATGATAACTGGATTCATATTGAAAGTGGAGGAACCAAAAGAGCCGTACTGAGAAGAATTTGAAATAAAATATAACTAATGTTACTTTTTCTATTTATATTTCAAAGGAAGAAATGTTTATATATGTCCGAATGCAAGAAACCTACTCTTACAGAATACAAGTTGTATGTATGTATGTATGTATGTATGTATGTATGTATGTATGTATGTATGTATGTATGTATGTATGTATGTATGTATGTATGTATGTATGTATGTACGATTGAATGGCTGGATGGACAGACCTACCAGAACCACGTTCAACCTAGTGCGATGACTTGAAACAAACCGTTAACAAAATTTGACAGTTAATCCCAGAAAAACCAAAATATACTTAATTTGCTGCGAAACTTTCAAGTATTTGTTTGTTTTACATTTTAGCATGCCCTCACTGACAAGGCAGTAAAGAAGCCGTTTGAACCTTTGCGGACATGCCAACAGGAATGTCTTATCACCACCTTCCAAGATGTTTATTTCTACACTGACAGCTTTGAGGAGGCAAAAGAGGCCATGAGGTAAAAACACTGACTCTATAGAAGAACAATTTCACTTGGAAAGATATGAAATGACAAAAACAATTATCAAAGCGTTATCATGTCTAGTACACACCAGCCTCTTCACGAATGTATGAAATCGTCCATTACAAAAGAATCCTTTAGGGGAAAGTTTTGCTTTAAGTTGAAAGAACAAGGAGGCCAAGCCTGTTTTCTCATATCTATGGGAAATAAAATAAAATCTGTTTTCTCACTTTCGGTAAATATCTCAAATACAACTGTTCTAAATTTGTGCTTGAAACTAAATATTGCCGAGTTTTGTTCGTTTGTATTTTGTAATTTTGGCAAGTTATAAAATTTGTCTTAGAAAAAAACACAAAAAACATAAAATCCACTGAATAAAGAACATAGATCTACCCGAGCTTTTCTTCAAATACTACTATTGTTTTCTCCGACGAAACTTTTAATGGCAGGTAAAAAACGGACGTAACTAAACAATTTACGGCATGTCATAATTTTTATTATTATATAGTGACTTTTCATGCACATTGTTCATCTTGTTCCAGAAATTTTGCCAGCACCATCAAGCGTCCATTTGCCGTGCGTTATAACCCCTACACCCAGGGATTAGATGTCTTGGACAACACGAGATGCATAGCTTACGTGGTCAGTGAGCTAAAAGGCGACCTTTGCATTGTCAGCGACGCTTTGCGCAAGGTTCAAATGCAGGACAAACTAAAACTCACACCAAAACAGTCCTCCATCAAGGAAGAAGAACCCAATTGAAGATGTCACAAACAAAATAACGGCCGAACATACCAGGTTACTTTGTTGCAAGATGATATTTGCAATTATCGTTTACCAATTACCAATCTTCAACAATAAAGCATGCACTGGTTATGGTCAAACTTGTACACAAAAACCATCCAAATTAAGTCACTTTGAAGCTAGTGTTAAAGTATCTAGTTTATAGATGTGTTGTCTTGTTCGGGCAAACGCATTTTACAGCATAACTTGCGTGCGGAAGAAACGGTTCTCCATATAACAATGCGTTTCCTTTTGTCTGTATGGTTTTCTTCACAGACGGTTTTAAATGTAACAGATTTTCTCATTTAAAAGTTTTCTTTTCGAGTGAGGCTCGTATGAGAATAAGTCTTCTTCTTCTATTCGATGATCTATCTTCGTTGCGAGAATTTCCACAAATGGTGGAATTTTACACAAAGCTTTATACCTGTACAGTATATTCCTCTAAACGCATGACCTATATCTTTATCATAACACTAGGGCTTTGATATTGATTTTATTATTATTATTATTATTATTATTATTATTATTATTATTCCCTTTATTTTATCATGTAGTCTAAATAAATCACCCAGACACACATTGTCTTAGAAGTACATGTATTACATTTTGTCTTTATTTACATGACAAAATAGCATAAGGTTGTCCAAAAACATTTTAAACTTTTCGGCTCCAAAAGTCTTCAGGTCTATATACACTTTCTTAGGCGTTTTGAATTACTTCCCTTGGATGACGCTATTCGAGGATAACGGATGAAACTCATGTGCACTGAAATAATTCCTAGCCTCTGTAGATAAAAGTGGGATGGAAAAGTTTTGCTTATCCATTTCTGCTGAGTGTTTTATAAACTTTTCTTTGACAAAGTATGTTTATTGTAGGTTCATGAAAGAACCTCGGCACACTTAAGATAAAGAATATCTCTCTGCCAATTCTACAAAAGTATGATGGAGCACCGAGAAAGCTCAAGACTGACACTTTTCAAATGCATAGTCAATGACAAATACACTTATGAGGGTCTTATCAAAGACAACCAGTTTGTAAAGATATATATATTTTAGACGTTGTTTTACATAACCCCCGCATAATAGCGATACCATTTGCAAAGGACCTTGGTATGCGAGTCCTTCATATCAATTGTACCCTTTTTTATTTTTACGGTAGTCTCTATGATCCATTGATTTCCCTTTTGTTAAGGTCTACTCACACATTTTTTTTATGTAAAGTTACCTGTCAAGGTAGTGTTCTTTTGTACAAGGGTCGTCTACTACGCAGGTTGGACTGAAATTTGAGTCAAAGATTGATTAATTTGATTATTAGTAGAAGGAAATCAAACCAGATATGGAACGGGATGATCTTCAAGATATCAAGGATAGTTCGCATTCCCTAATAATATGTTGTGCATATTTCCATACAAGGTCATATACTAAATATTAAACCTACCGCGTAATAAATTCGGTAATTAAATATTGACATGTAATATAGTAGCGTACAGTGAAGTAAAAGGTTATAAATATTGACATGTAATATAGTAGCGTACAGTGGTGTAAAAGGTTATAAATATTGACAAGTAATATAGTAGCGTACAGTGGTGTAAAAGGTTATAAATATTGACATGTAATATAATAGCGTACAGTGGTGTAAAAGGTTATAAATATTGACATGTAATATAGTAGCGTACAGTGCTGTAAAAGGTTATAAAGATTGAAGGTAAAATCCGGGATAAGGTATATTATGTACTCAATCGATAGAGTTCGCTTTATTTAATATATTTGTAAAATTTTAGCAGAACTGATCCACAAGTTTAGGAGAAATCAGCGTTTAATTTCCCAACTTTTCCAACACAGGAGGTTTGCCATTTTCTCGTACAGGGCGCTGCATTTGTAACGTGTTATAGGGACTTCCTGTTATTGCGGTGTTATCGCTGTCAGGTTTATTTAAATCTACCTATTCGTGTGTGTGTGTGTGTGTGTGTGTGTGTGTGAGAGAGAGAGAGAGAGAGAGAGAGAGAGAGAGAGAGAGAGAGAGAGAGAGAGAGAGAGAGAGAGAGAGAGAGAGCACGTGTGTACATTAATATTGCAAGTGCGAATATGTGAGCTCGCAGCCTATTCAACTTATTGGATACGTGGTTTTCTAAAAAAAAAAATATGATATAAATAATGAACAACTGTTATCCACATATTCCATCTAATTCATGATGCCTACGATTATTAATAAAATATGTCACGTGCTGTGAAGTGTTTGTGACATGTCGAGTTAACCATACCCAATGACACGTTCTATCCTTGGCCAGTCTGTTGACTTGGTTTGTGACATGCGATTCAACATCTTAAATCATTGGTTACTCGCAAGTGATACGGTGATGGCAGTGCTTTGCATGTTGAAGTTGCCACCGAAGTGGTGCGGGTCCGAATTCTACCATGTGATTAGCCCAGGTCGGCTACTGTGGTGTGTCCTTGGGAAAGACACTTTACTCAGATTGCCTCGGCACTAAATAACCTACTTGTGTTGCTGTGCCGTAAAACACCTAACCAAAACCAAACTAAATGAAAACAATAATATAACTATAGCATTAATAGTATTTGTATATGTTTCATCTATAAATGAACTTATCTATTTCTTTCTTAATCAGACGCCAACATGTACCACAATTCGATTGAGAAAATCGGATATTTATGGATTTTTTAAAAATAAATTATACAAGATTTGCTTTAAGGCTGATAAAAATGTAGAATTCCTATCAATACATTTTAATTTTAATAAATATTATCTTTATTAATATAGTGCGCAGCAATGTAATAAATATAAAAATATGGAAGCAATCTGGGGAATGTAGACTCGAATAAAAACGTGCACATCCTAGCCATTATGTCAGTGACACATCCTAGCCATTATGTCAGTGACACATCCTAGCCATTATGTCAGTGACGCGTTGTTCCGGTGAGACGTCACCGAAAGAGGAAAGGAGTTAATTCAGTTCATCTCAGAGTACCTGGATAGAGTCAACAAGACGCGGCAATGTGATAATTAAATTTCGGCCTATATCTTGATTATCATATGAGCATAAACTTTATAAATTGGTACAATAGCTTGGAATTGTATGAGGACTAATATAGTGATACCAAGTTTATAAATTGGTACAAAAACTTGGAATTTTATGAGGACTAATATAGTGATACCAAGTTTATAAATTGGTACAATAGCTTGGAATTTTATGAGGATTAATATAGTGATACCAAGTTTATAAATTGGTACAATAGCTTGGAATTTTTTGAGGATTAATATAGTGATACCAAGTTTATAAATTGGTACAATAGCTTGGAATTTTTGGAGGATTAATATAGTGATAATATAGTGATACCAAGTTTATAAATTGGTACAATAGCTTGGAATTTTATGAGGACTAATATAGTGATACCAAGTTTATAAATTGGTACAATAGCTTGGAATATTTTGAGGATTAATATAGTGATAGCAAGTTTATAAATTTGTACAATAGCTTGGAATTTTATGAGGACTAATATAGTGATACCAAGTTTATAAACTGGTACAATAGCTTGGAATTTGTTGAGGATTACTATAGTGATACCAAGTTTGAAGACCGGATTTTCCCTTTAAGTGTTGTATCAAATTTGTGAAGATTGTTTCAGATTTACTTCCTGTGTAAATTGGCATCGTTATTTGTGTACATCTGGGGACTTACAATTAATCCTTTTAAAATTAGGATTCCAGATTCTACAAACAATATACCCATACAAAATTCAATTTTCCAGAATAATATAAAATATACTAGTACATTGCACAAAATGCAGAATCAAATATCTGATTTGAACTTTTGCAACATGCAAAAACCTTATGTAGTTAGTTGCGTGTTGGATGATCAAAATTTGATTTTGGACAAATTATTGGCAAGAATTTTCCTTTGTTCGATAGATAATAAGAAAATATATGACAGTTCATTGCCATATCATGTACTCCACATTACAACCATAATTATTCCTCTCTGTAAATAATTATCACAGAAAACATCGTAACATGATTCTTTTAAAAATCAGTACAATATGTAAATAATGAAAACCCAAAACAGCCTAAAATATGTCAAAAACTTTAGCTGCAGAAAAAATTAAATAGCGACGCGAACCGCTATCCTTCACTTCACATTTTGTTATAGTATCCATTTTACTACTGATATATTAGGCTTAATGGACACGATTACTAAATATGTGTACGGTTAATAACTAGGTCAATTCTGTTCCGCTCGGTGTTGCGGATATAAGATTTTAAATCATGATAGAGACAAGTGTTTTAAACTAACATGAAAGTTGGTAAATCATTTTCTTGATTGTAATGAAACTAAATTACCAAAGAAAGCACCAGTAACTACTCTGCACCGTAACCTTATTTGCGAATCGTGTTCGTACAGTAATGACAACTATGTGTCTCACTCCGCTCTTCCATGACCTATATATCAATAAGGCAACTGCACCCCTCCTCCAAGCCCCCCCCCCCCCCCCACCACAAATTAAATTGGGGACATTCTCTATCCGGTGATTAGAAATGTCATTATTACAAATAAATTCTCATCAAAATTGCTGCTTGAAAGTGTGCACAAATTCTTTCCGCGCACTGACAGTGCTTTGGTCTTTACAAGGAATACTCAGGGCCGGCGCAAGGGTATTTGGCGCCATAGGCGAACCTTCAGTCTTGCGCCCCCCACCCCAATTAACTTTCGAAAATGAATATTGTGCATTAGTATGAATAAAAATTCTACATCTGTTTTTCTCTTGCTCTTTTTAGACACTTATTATCTTCAAGTTCACACTATTTCTCTTACCTTTTTTTATTCATTGAGTTTTTGCCGCCGCACAATTTTTTTCCGCCCTAGGCGACCGCCTAGTTTGCTTAGTGGTTAAACCGGCTCTGGAAAAACTATAAATGAAGAAATAGTGAGCAAAAGAAATAAACAAATAAATAAATAAATAGTACATCAGACCTAATTTTGATATATAAAGATACCTTGCCACGTATATTTGGTGTGCTAAATTGTTACAACATTTGAAGAATAGGTTTATATTAATTATCATCACCTAGGCTTATCATCCCCGATTAGTACTAATAATTCATATTAAAGGGTAGTCATGTCAAAGTAATTACTAGTATATGCATGTTAACATGTATATGTAAAATGACCCTTCAGCAAACAGGAGTTAAACGCACCCCAGGTCGATTCACGTGATCCACACGCGAATAAATTAATACCAATCAATGCAGGACGTATCTTTATGGTAAACTTTCATAAATTTGTAGGAAATGGTTTTTATTTTAGTGTCAATTCAATTTTAAATGAAAGTTATCATACAGAAAGCAGTAGAGGCCGTATTTTACGGTTTTTACGATAAAGGCAAATATGCACAGTATGTAACCCTTGTGTATATCGTTTAGCAGATTTGAACGCTTATTAGTATGACGAGAACGATTGTACAATAATTAGTTAACAAAATGTTTGTCTGGAAAATGTGTTAGGCGGCATGAGCAAGACCAAACGACATTTGTGCTGGACAATGCGTAAATGACGTTCATATCTGGCGGTGTTATCATGGGCACTTAATGCATTCAATACGCCGCTATTTAAATGTATCTTTTGACGTACCGTTAATTTATCTCCTAATATATATAACGACACCAGAATTTCCAAATTACAACTTTACTTTACAAACACTGCTCATCAAACTCTGACTAGCAAGAACACAATTGCACAAAGTCTATAATTTTCTTCTTCTATATGTGCCTATGTTTGTGTGTACACGCGTTTATTATGTTGCTTTTGTTCTTATTATTCGACTTATAAGAGTCGATATTTATACTCGTCTTAAAAGTGTGAAAGTCATTAAATATAACAAGTAGACAACATCTTTGAAATCGGGTGTTTTAATCATTTAAGTTTGCCTTCGATATAATAGGTTAGAGGACGCATAGATTGATCTTTTAAAAATGCAAAGCGCTCGTGGGTGTTACTTTTGCAACTTTTCTGACATATTTAACAATACTTTACTAAAGCCGGTCTGAATGACCGCGGTTGTTACAGAGCGATAGGGAAATCAAGAAACCTTATATTTACACGTAATTAAATGCGTGAAACAAATACTTTAAAAGTCTCACCAACAGAATTTATTTAAATTTCGAAAATAGAAAGGCTTGCATTAGACATGACAAAACAGCATCCGTTTGGGCACAGATCAGTATCGTTAGACCCTTTATACATGATACAAGAGTCTCGTGGCAGCCTATGCTTGGCTATTAAATACTGCATTTCTCAACATAAATCCATAAAATAAAAAAAAGAAGCTTTTGAGCGGATGCTGTACTGGAGTATGTCTGGAAACTGGAAAACAACAAATCTGAGTTTCAGTTTTCTTACCCAATACTGAGGCAAGTTCTAACACCATATGCCAGATAGGGAAAAATGTTAGTTCCATATGCCAGATAGGGAAAAATGTTCGTTCCATATGCCAGATTGGGAACAATGTTCGTTCCATATGCCAGATAGGGTAAAATGTCCGATGAATATGTCAGATAGGACAAAATGTTTGTTCGATATTATAGATAGGTGAGAATGTCCGTTCGATATGCCAGATAGGGTAAAATGCTTGTTCCATATTATAGATAGGGGAGAATGTCCGATCCATATGCCAGATAGGATAAAATATCAGTCACCATGTATTGTTTGTGTTATGCTATACTCTCTACGTTGCTTAAGCGTGCTCCACACTGTTTGGTCAATCGCTAGCTAGCTGAATGCTTAACGTGCCATTGTAAATTAAACAATAAAAATTATTTTAGATGAGCAATCAGTTTTTGTCGTATTTCAAAACCAGGTGTTTAATGTATCTATCTTTTTATATGTTTGTTTGACTGTGTTTATCTGGCTGGCAGGCTAGTTATCTTTCCATCTGTATGTATGTATGTAAGCACAGACAAAAACAGACAAAACGAGAGACTTTTGCACTGAACAATGAATCGTGGCTTTTTTTTGTTTGTTTGTTTGTTTGTTTGGGGTTTTTTTTCTTTTTTCCATCATACCAAACTTGGAGTTTCAGAGTTAATTCTTAAAGTCTGGAAATTAGGTACGTATTTCTCGCCACAAATATACAGTTTATTCCAGTTCATCATCTCAATCTTCGTCTGTTGGACTCGTTGAGGATTTGAGGCGGCGGTTGTTCTTTAGAGCAATGATTTGTCTTGAAGATTGAGACGCTGTTACTATAAGCCGACGCCCACGCTAGATGCAAAAGTTACCGCCTGAGACAAAGGGGTTAACGTTACATGAATACCAGAGCACGTGCTAGTTGTACGTCGAGATCACGTGAGCAGCTGAAGGTCCGGTTCAGAAAATCGTAAAAATCAACATTAAAATTTCTTAACGTTTTTTTTTTCTTACTACACTTGTTTCTGCACTTAATAACCTACTTGTGTTGTACCGAAAAACAAACCAAATTTTTCTGAATCTATATTGAGACAAGCCTAAAGAAAAATTAAGTTTCTGAAGTATATGATAAACACTTTAGCTTGGTGATAGATACCTATTTACCAAGTTGTATTGACATTTGGCGAAAAATATAGTTTCTAGATAGAGGTAGCAAACTCAGCCAGTCAGATGCAAGATATTCTCATTAATATGCACAGATCTTACTTATCACATATCCTGTATAAGAGAATGATAATATAAGCTGACAGTGGAGCAAAATCTGATTGAAATTCGATCTCCAGAGTGGTAATAAGCTCATGTGAAGATCTTGCTCATAATCAAAGTCATCAAACAGCTTGATAATATAAGGCTATTTAACAAGTTTGATCACAATCTATCCGAAATATAGTTGGTAGGGTATTGATAAGCTCAACCAATGAGATGCAATGTCATGTCATGAATTTTTTAAAATTTTTTATCATTTTATCAGGATAGAGTAAAATAGGTAAAATAAACATTGTATAAAACTGGGAGATAGTTTACATATAATCTGCTCTTACAATACAACATAAGCCTGCTTAGTGAAATGGTCAACTGTTGAGTTATGTAAGCCAGGTAAGCGACATCAGGCCCACTTAGGCCGCTTGTTATTATGAGAGACATCTGAATATTTATGAGGTGATCTTCCATCGGATTGTCTAAGTTCATTTTACCACTCTAGAGACTGTAGAATTTTGATCAAACTTGTTAAACGGAACTATGTTATCAAGATTTTGGTCCACTATGATTATGAGTAGAACTCACACGTTTTTTTTTTTTTTTTCCTCATCTATTTTACTGTATCCTGATAACAAACATTCTTTCCAAAGATAAAGATCTTGATGATGGTAACACCAACAGATAAAAAAATATGGCTTAAAAAGTGGTAACAGGCTCAGCCAATCTGATACAAGATCGCCTCCTTAATATGCGCTGATCCCGCTTACTTTCGAAATTGCAGAAAATCTTGATGATATAGGCCCATATTCCAGTTTTGATCAAATTCGTATCAGAATTATGGCTTCCAGAGTTGTAAAATGCTCAGCCAATCAGATGCAAGATTATATCATTAATATGTGTGGATCTCACTCATTATCGAACCCATCTAAGATCTTGATGATATAAGCCATTGATCAAAATCGGACCAAAGTATTGCTTCCAGAGTGGCAACAAGCTCAACCGATCAAATACAAGATCAACTCATTAATATGTGTGCATCTCGCTCTTCGTTGAACTTGTACAAGATCTTGATCATGTAAGCATACATTCCAAACTTAATCAAAATCTAATCAGAAATACGACCTCCACAGTGGTAGTAAGCTCAGCCATCCAGATGCAAGATCACCTTATCTGTACACGTGGATCTGGCTTATTTTTTTTTAACTCGTCCAAGATTTTGATGGCATAAACCATTATTACAAGTCTGATTGAAATCGGATCAGAAATATGGAAAACAATGGGGTAACAAACAATTGTTGTAGGACGGGGAACGCACAATGGACGACACATGACGCACGCTGGGCCATAGCGTAAGTTCACTTAGCTTTACATCCAGGTGAGTTATAAATCATCCAACAACTAGACGAGATTAGCATACTGACCCAGTTTGATTAAATTCAGGTCAGCAATACAGTCTCTCAAGTGCTAAATAAGTTCAGCCAATCATATGAAGGAAAACCTCGTTAATATGTGCAGATCTTGCTCATAATAAAACACATTACATATCCTGAAAGATATCATCCTATTTACCAAGTTTGATAAAATATGATCAGAAATAGTCGCAAAGGTGTTGACAAGCTTATGAGCTTATCAGATGCAAAAATCACCTCATCAATATGCATGGATCTTGCTCATTGAAGAGCTTGAAGAGTTAAGCCTATTTATCAAGTTTGATTAAAACTGGATCAGAAATAGTCTCCAGAGTAGTAACAAGCTCAACCAAGATCACCTCATTAATATGCGTTTATCTTGCACATTATCAAACACATGCGAGATCTTGAAGAGGGGACGGACCACCCATTCTGTTGTCTGGCGCCCTCTTGGACCCGAGAGAACTTCCGAGTAAGCTCCCCAACCATCGCTGAGTGCGGGAGAAATAGGAGTTCTAAACGAGAAGGGGCCCCAGAAAACATCGCCAAACTGGGGAGTATCCTAGTCTCTTCAGCTCCCTAAGACTCTGGAACGTTCAGACTTCCTCCTCCTCCTCCATCATCCGTATCGAAGGGTGGGATGAAGAAGAGGACCCTAATGGAAGGGAAGACCCTGCTGCAAAAGGTTCTTCCGGAAACTCATTCAAGTCAACCAGCAGTGAAAACGTAGTGGCCCGCTTCCTTTTTTGTTGTAAAAGGCTGGAGGGGACGGAGAAGGTCTGAGGCCAGCCCCGCCATGTATATTGGAACCAAAGAAGTGATATCTATAATGTTACTGGGGGAAAGGAAGACTCGCTGCTGGGTAGTGGGGATCCCCAAATCCTGTATAAATTAAAAGGGAACAAAGGGAATGTGTGTGTGTGTGGGAGACTCAGATCTGATCTCCTTCCCTAGCCGGACGAACAAAGTCCGACCCCCTGTCCCCATAGGGATTAAACGATGACATGAAAAAGTCGGGGTGGAGGGTATCGTTTCGATCCCTGTCTCAAGACTGTCGATCAAAAACCGGTATTCGGTTGCTCGAAGAGCGTTCCCCGTTAACCAGAGACCGGCGCACGAAGCCCGGTGCCCAGTGACTGGTGCCCATCGCCAGGTGCACGGAGCTCGATGCTCGATGACAATGGAAGAACCTCTGTTTAGAGAACTAGAGTCAGCATCAAATCTATCAGAGCGAGAGCGCTGCTCTTCCCTACCTTAGGGAATGTACGAATCGCTCTTATCAGGCACTGGCACTTTCTCTCCCTTGGGTGGGGCCAAGGATATCTCCCTAACAGGAGCTGACTGCATCGGTTCGATTGTCAGTGATCCGAGGCCTTTAGCCGATTTCCGAACCACAGAAAGTGCTCCTGATTCTTCCCTCACTGAAGGTGTTAACTTCCATAAGACAGCAAGATATCAAAAGTCAAGAGTCCACCGAAGGGGCTGATGCTCTACTGGGCAAAAAGAATTTATAGGAATTCAAGACAAGACCATTTCTTCTTTTTAACTGCCGAGTGTTGAAACCATCTCTGATATTCTTCAGCGATAACGAAATTTTCAAATTAGCTGCTGTGGTGGACACATTGGATGTCAGATTGGCACCATTTTCATTTAGGACAAAAGCAGTCATCATTGGAAGTCTTTTGGTCAAAATCCCATGTCATAATGATCATCCATTTAGGGGAAGTAGTGACAAAAAGATTTTCACGATATCCACCATGGCAACCATCGTATTTGATGTACTACTGGCACCATTTTCATTTAGGACCAACTAGTTATCATAAGAAGTCTGTTGGTGAAAGCCCCATGTTGATACAACCATTCATTTGGGAGTAGAGATAACAATATGGCCAAATCGAGGGTCAGTCATTTTCCTTTAGGACCAAGTAGACATCAAAAGAACTCTTCTGATGTAAACCCCATGTCAAAATGCCTTTCCCTTTAAGAGGAGTAGCTAAAACAAGATTGTTACGATGGCAATATATTGGACGTCAGATCAGCACCATTTTAATTTAAGATCAACAAAACATTATAAGAAGTCTTTTAGTGAAAACCATATGATGATATGACCATTCATTCAGAAGTAGTGATAACAAGATTTATTTTCAAGCTGGCCATTGTGGCAGCCTTATTAGACCCCAGATCAGCACTATTTTCATCTAGGATCAAGTAGACATCATAAGAAGTCTTTTGGTGAAAACCCCATGTCAATATGACTTTTTGTTCAGGAGGAGTTGTGGTTAAAAGATTTTCTAGATGGCTGCTGTGGTGGCCATATTGGATGTTAAATCGGCACCATTTTCATTTAGGACTAAGTAGACATCACAAAAAGTCTTTATGTGAAAACCTCACGTTGATACGACTATCCATTCAGGAGGAGTAGTGATAACAAGATTTTCAAGATGTCCACTCTGTGGTGGCCATATTGGATGTCCATACATGTGATACAAATTAGGGGTCAGCTTGGAACAAAGAGGGAGATTTGGAAAATTTGGTTAGGAGTTTTTACCTCAAAAGAGGGAGGTTTATCATCAACCCGATTTTTTTTTGCATGCAAATGGGCAAAAATTACTACTACTGAACAAATTTCCATATTTTTAATATTAAAATATGCAATTCAGTTCTTTCACATTAACTTGTTGCATTTCACACTCTCCATATTTGTAACACAAGCATTTTTAGCATTTCTTACAAGATCATTGCCTAGATTATATTGGTGGCAGTCCTTATCATTGTTCATCTTAACACTTAAAAGATTATGTACTGTCACTGGATCCAGGTTTCCTCTAGAATCAGCCTGTATTTTCCTCAGAATGGAAAATGTCCTTTCAGTGTCTGCATTGGAATGTGGCAATGTCGATACAACTCTACTGAGTTCACCAAGAAGTTTAAATTGATTCCTGCCTGTGGGTAGAGTCAGATTGCCAACAGTCTGCCAAATCTGCTCAATACTGGTACTGTCTCTGTCGAATTTGGAAGTTCTTCTTTGGGAGTCGGAATGTAGTCAGAATGTAGTCCTGAATTTCATCTTCCAGTGCAGTTCTCTCACTCTGGGTTAACGTCATGAACCTCTCAGACAGCTTCACCACTGCAATACAAAATGCAAAACATTAAAACTTTGAAATTTACTTGCCATAGATACACAACAGGTAAGTTAAATTATTATAATATAATAATGCAACTGTAACTTGCATATCCATTGCAATTGGCCCAAGAGAGATTTCTCTCTCCGAAATATTATAGAATCTGTTGCAGTGGTTTCATAAGGCTTAGCAAAATTTTCCTTTTCAGGGTACCTATCACTGTTTTCAATTTCCAATTATCAGTGCAGACCTATAATATTTTTTTATTATTCATCCATCAATAGCTGATAATTATCTGTACTGATCATAGGAGATACGAAAACCTACCTAATCGGATTAGTGATTATTTAATGTACTCCCAAGCATCTAATGTTGTTTTAATGTCAGTAATATTGTCCACATGAAGCACTGATGCATACATTAATGATTAGACTATCACACCCTTTGTGACTTTAAGCTTAATTTCCAGATGCCTTTGTTGTCATCATTATCATCACTATCACCATTATTTAACAATAACAATCAAATGCTGAAAACGATTATCACTTACTAGAATTATAGACGAAAACAAAGACCTCATTCATCCCAGGTATTATGGATTAATTCTTGTACTGTATCCATATTATTCATATTCATATTTATAATCATATTATTATTATTATTATACAATTGTGTAATGATTTCTTTTGAATAATAAAATAGTTAAACTTTAGTAATACTTACGTGAATATTTTATCCAAGCATGCAAAGATAAGTTCAGCTGATCCAATGTTACAGGTTGGTATTCCAAGGAATCTTGTTAATATCCTGTTTACATCCTTGTCGAAAACACAAACTTAGACTGTCAGCATTTTATTATCCCCTTTAAAGTCAGCTTTACAGGAAGAGCAGAATGCATATTTATGTCCCTTTGAACTCGATTGCAATCACTGAAATTCCCATTTCCATCCATCACTGAATTTCATGCGATATTTTGCTTGCTTGGATTTTGGTGTTTTGGCATTGGGAGATAATGCACGCCTAGACATCTCGACAAACTTTAAACACCAAAGTCAAGCCGAGCCAGTTTTATGCCACTTGAGCTCTTGAATAATGCAGCTATAATCAATTAACATCTTTAATCTTGTCCAAATTACTTTTTATCATACACAGTATAGACATGATTCATCTCAACAACTTTAAGCACCGAAGCAGAATATACCTTGCGGACAGAATCAAAGTAATGTTTATTGTTTCGTGCTGATTCAGCTTTTCAGTAACTCAGCCATAATCAATTAATGTCTTTAATCCTTTCCAAATTACTTCTACTCACACATAGCATAATCCACCTCAATGAACTTCAAATGAAGCCAGCTGACCATGACACCCGGATGTAAGGATGAAATTAGCAAGTACATTGACTTGGCCATCTTAAGCCAGCACAGTGACGTTATCGTAAGTAGTATTACCGTAAATATACTACACTGGAGCCAGTTTATGAAATAAACCAGAATATTTTCAATAATAATTTTGATTATGTGGAAGATTTCAGTGAGTGATGGGAGGGACAGGATACACCTCTAAATTCGGGAGAAAACCCCTCCCATGTGGGAGGTTCAAATTACATCATGTCAGATTGACACCATATTCATTTAAGATCAACTGGACAAGGTCTTTTGGTAAAAACCACACATCAATATGACTTTCTGTTCAGGAGGAGTTGCAATAAGATTTTCAAGATGGCTGCCAGGCAGCCATATTGGACTTCAGATCAGTACCATTTTTATTTAGGACCTACTAGACTTCATAAGATGTCTTTTTGTGAAAACCCCATGTTGATATGACCATTCATGTAGGAGTAGTAGCGATAAGAAGAAGTCTTTTAGTCTTTGGATCCCAGATCAGCACAATTTTCATTTAGGACTAACTAGACATCATAAGAAGTCTTTTAGTGAAAACTCCATGCTGATATAACGATCCATTCAGGAGTAGTAGCTATATAAAGATTTTTGAGATTGCTGCTGTGGTGGCCATGTTGGACATCAGATTGGCACCATTTTCATTTAGGACCAACTAAATATCATAAGAAGTCTTTTAGTGAAAACCCCATGTTGATATGACTATCCATTCAGGAGTAGTAGCAATAACAAGATTTTCAAGATGGCTACTGTGGTGCCCATATTGGACATGAGATTCCCACCATTTTCAGTGAGGGCCAAGTAGACATTACAAGCAGTCTTTTAATGAAAATCCCATGCTGATATGACCATTCATTCAGAAGGAGTAGCAGTAAGAAGATTTTCAAGATGACTGCCATGGCAGCCAAACTGGATGTCCGATTGGCACCATTTTCATTTAGGACCAGCTAGAGTTCATTTTCAACATGGTGACTGGCAGCCATACTGGATGTGTGAGCAGCACCATTTTCATCTTGGACCAACTAGACCATGGGATAAATGTGTGTAGAAAGTTTCATGGCAATCCTCCAAGTAGCTTAGGAGTATCGATAACAAACTTGTGCTAACAGATGGGTGGACAATGGACAACAGACCATCCCATAATCTCTTCTGGTCTATGGCCAGTAGTGCTAAAAACACAAAAGCAAAATGAACTGGAGCTCAATATAGTTAGGTGATACTTACCCTAACACCAGTCCTAAGAAGGGGTAACAATTTACTGAGGTACCATTTCACTGTGTGAGGTGCAAAAAACCATTCAAAATTAATGAAATGGGACACAGATACATACAATTAAAAAGGACTGAGGAGAAAATAACTAAAACAGCTCCAAAAAGAATATGTTTGGCAAAAAAAAAACCCCACTAAAGATAAAAACGAAGGCAAATTTTGTTGAGCATCCCAACACATGTGTATTAGCAAGAAAGTCCAAGCCAAAAGGAGTTATTCCATATGACAGCTATGACTAAGGCACCAGACTGGGATAACGTTCTATTCTTTTCTGGCCCTCCAATTACCAACTACTAAAGGAGGGTATAATTAGCTCGGACTAGGGACTTAGCATCCAGGAAAAGGGAAGCAATGCAATAGTAATAGATAATGTATTATTGCTATTCAAAAATGAATTTTTGATGAACAGATGATGCACAACTAATGCAGGGCTATACCATAAGCTCACTTGGCCTTACAGCCAGGTGAGCTAAAAATGCTGTGGATTTATCATGCCTCTTGAAGTTTATTGAGCATTCTGTCACACCTGTATCAGCATAAAGGTCCAAGGAAAAATAGAAAATATTTGTATGATGGACATGACTAAGGCATTAGACTATGATCATGCTATATTCTCTTCTGGCCCTCCAATTACCAATTACTAATTGGAGGAGGGAATACTAAAGCTTGGACTGGGGACTTAGTGTCCCAAAAAAGGGAAGCAATGCAATAGTAGCAGCTGATGTATTACTGCTATTAAAAAGCAATGTTTGATGGATATATGATGCAAAATGAATGCAGGGCCATACCATAAGTTCACCTTGCATTAGGCCTGGAGAGCTAAAAATGCTACATGCATTTAACATACCTCTTCAAGTTTCATGTGACACATGGGAAACAATTTTGTTTCCTTTATGATAAGAAAGTGTCATCTTGTGAAGCATTTTTCTCTTTGTGATGACCACAGGTTCTTGTAACAGGTTTTAATGATATTTATGATATGTATATAGCAGATATATAGAGACAGGGTATGCAACTCCCACCAATGATAAATTTGAGCAAGTTGTATTCTTACTATCTCAGTAGAAAATAAAGAGATTTAGGAGCACAAATCAAACAATCCATTGCAATAAGTAACATTTTTCTTCATGTTCATGCTTTAGATTGTGCAAATTATGCCTCATGGTGGAAGATCGAGCACAGGTATTTCCAAGTTTAGCCTCAAAGTTTAAAGGTTACATTCAAGATCTAACAAACTTACTTGTAGAAGAACTCCGGGTCTTGTTATTAATTTTTTATGCGAATCTCTGCAGAGTATGTACACCTCCCATTTACTGCATAGTCCTGCTATTTAAGTAAATCATGCAGGCACCTCATTCTTTCCATTAATAAACTTTGATATTTTTTTTCATCATTGAACTGTAAAATCTATCATTAAAGATGCAAAGACGACACAGATGATAGAAAGTCACACTCACAGGCTGATGGTAATAAACAAGTTTTGATTGGATCAAATGCACACCAACATAAAATTTATCCAATCAAAACATTCTCTTATGATTTTCGCCAGAGACTCGGACTATAGAACAAATGCTACTATATTAATTGTATCTGGATTATTTTCATCAAATAATAAAAGTAAGATACCAAAATAAGAGTACTGATTTATGTTTCTAAGAAAAACAAAAGATTTATTGTGACAGCGTAAAAATAAAGAAAGAAAAGGAACTTTAACAGGATTTGAACTTGATACCTCTTACACACTGTTTATTCAATCTATTCAACAAACTAACCAGAATACTACATACAGCGTACAAACTTTGATGAATGACCATGAAAGCATTAGAAGTTTGTGACTGCATTTTTTGTTTGGTTAAATATAACTTGTAAGTTTAGAGAACAGCCATGTACATCTGTAATTTATCTTTGAAATGAAAGTGTTTTCTCCATTGATTCTTTGCGGAAAAACTGTAGAAGTACTCTCTTGCGCTCAACGGTAAACATTGTTTTAAAGTCGGGGAAAACTAATATATAAATGAAAATTGAACAAAATGACTTATTTGATGCTTCATTTGAGTTCAAATCAAAGCACTGGTGTAATCTCATGTTTAGGGCATATTTACATTTGCTGCACGAGAATTTTGCACAAGAATTTTAGGTCACATGTCTTACCTGTTTTTACCTGTTATAAGTGTAGCAGTCCTATAGGCCTGTCTATAGATCCTTGTAGAGATATATACACTAATCTGATGACATATGGCTTTCACAAGAATGTAAATATTTATTGTCTATTGTCGCGTATAAGTTGATACCAACTGCAAACTGCATAGACCCAGATCTGCCGTCGCATAATGCGCCAGAAGATCTGGATCTATGCAGTTTGTAAAGACTAATCAGTAGACCAAACAACATAGACCCTGATCTGACGGCGCATTATGCAACGGCAGATCAGGGTCTATGTTGTTTGCATCTGGACCGGGATTATATGCGAGTATATACGGTAGGTCAACAAAACAAGGACTGACCCAGATATAAGGAGATCAAATGGCATAAATTCTAACCTTGCACTATGCTGCGGTTTTATGTTACACTTGTATACAGTACTGAGACTGATTTGGCTCAGAGTGCAAGAATAACTTGTAATATAACCCTGATATTTATAGAATTCATAAGAGAAAACACAACAAAGTGAACCTAATTATTAAACTTGACAACAAAACGTTAAAAAAATTCTGCCTCTTTTAAAATTTTAAAATACAGGAAAAAATGACAGAATACCAAGTCCCCAGTTCCCAAAACAGAAATCAAAACAACAACTGATATCCTGGTATTGCATGCACTTTGTCATTCTTTAACTCAAACCATGAGACCAGTCAGTTCAGTTTGTAATATTGTATCACTAAATCATATAAAAGAATATGCATAATTGTATGAAATAACTTCATCCTTTGATCACTAACTTAAGTTTATACTTATATAATTATAATTTTTACCAAGCCTTTGCAACAAGCATTTAGATTAGCTAAAAGTTATTAGTTCAGAAGACCAAAAATAAACATTGTATGTATTCATGCACCCTTTTTGTGTGCTTTGACCATTGTATGTATTCATGCACTAATTTTGTGTGTGCTTTGACCATTGTATGTATTCATGCACCCTTTTTGTGTGCTTTGACCATTGTATGTATTCATGCACCCTTTTTGTGTGCTTTGACCATTGTATGTATTCATGCACCCTTTTTGTGTGCTTTGACCATATTTGTAAACAATGGTTAAAATAGGTTTGTTATTTATTTCTTGAGTTTTGTTATTATTTCTATAAATATTTGTAATTATAAGAACTGAAGATTCATGAAGTCATGAAGTTTGAAAATCAATGACATACTATACATGAATGACCTCTGCTTTGTTACAGCCACTCATGCAGTGTGTAATTGATTTTCAAGCTTTGTTACAGCCATTCATAGTGTGTAATTGATTTTCAAGCTTTGTTACAGCCATTCATGCAGTGTGTAATTGATTTTCAAGCTTTACTACAGCCATTCATGCAGTGTGTAATTGATTTTCAAGCTTTGTTACAGCCATTCATGCAGTGTATAATTGATTTTCAAGCTTTATGACTTCATAAATGCTGTAAAATATAAAATTCAATTCTTAAGACTGAGGGGATTTGACACTGGGTTGTTGTAAACCATAATTCTTTATTATATAACTCTAGGGTTAAAACAATATGCCTATGACATGTACTGATCTATATCACACTACACAACCTACCATGCTATATCAATACACAATAAAGAGGCAAACAACTAATAATTTTTCATGGCCACTGAAGATTAAAAGTAACTTTTATAAGGTAAATATCACTCTGAATTGATTCTCCACCTTTAGTATCAATGTATTGAAACGGCAAATTTATTGATGAATTGGTACATCAGTAAATCGTCTCACCTTATATAACACTGGTAATTTTGTGTTAATATAAGATGATCACTATACATTAAAAGAAATAAAATCTGTAAACAGCACATTCAAAAATGGCTTTGGTTTTTTTGTCCAGCCACTTATAATGTTAGGAGAAGAAACTTCAATAGCTATTCATAGAATTTTTACATGGAATAAAATCTGATGTCACATTTGAAAGTGTCTGAATCATTTATATTTCAAATCAAAGAATTCTCGTACAATACATAATGCTAAACAGATGAGATATTCACAGGGTAAATACCAATCTGCAATTTCTGAATTGACCAAGAGTGAAATAGAAAAATGTCAGTACATGCAATGCTACATTTGACCGAGTTGTTGGTAATGACACAACCAAATGCGATATCACACATCTGAATGCAACTTGACATTGTTGGAAATGACACAACCAAATGTGATATCACACATCTGAATGCAACTTGACATTGTTGGTAATGTCACAACCAAATGCGATATCACACATCTGAATGACACAACCAAATGAGATATCACACATCTGAATGACACAACCAAATGTGATATCACACATATGAATGCAACTTGTCGCATACTATGAATCAGTACAATGTGACACAGTGCACCATCTCAATCAAATGTAATTTTTCTGTTAGCAATGTGGTCAAATGCGAAAAATGCAAATTTGTATTTATCCCATGATAATAAGAGAAAAACACAACCCTGCTTCCACAAATTACTCATCTGATTTAAAACTTAACATTTTGAATGTAAATCACTCGAATATTTAAAATCCGCTAATATTCCAAGTATATGAATATACTGGCTCCTATTTGATACTGGCATCAAAGGTTACCAAAAAATACTTTAAAAATGTACTTATGAAACATGAATGCCTCACAGCCATGCCTTAGAAACTGACGTTATTGCAAAACTGAACAGGGTGGACAGATGGTTGGACTAGGGTAACTCAATGCCCCAAACACATTTGTGTTGTGTTTTTAAAAAAAAATCAAGGCAAGCACTTACATTCATTATTATTGTATTTATTTGTTTGTTTCTTTCTTTCTTTGAAAAGAATTACAGTGCACATGCTTGTTTGGAGATCTTGATAGTGTATGTCCATGCTCCGTAACCCCAATTTTCAGGCCCTGGACCCAGTTTATAAGCCTGGACCCAGTTTATAAGCCCTGACCCAGTTTATAAGCCTTGATCTTCTTTTCCTATATGATATGTTTCCAGTTTTCAGACAAAGGTGAACCTGGGTTTCCTTTTCATATAAACACAAAGAACTCTACTGTTTGTAGACAGTCTGCATGATCTATATTGTAAAATCAGAAATATTCACTGAGTTTAAGCTTCATTTTTCTCCATGGGTAGCAAATATTGACAAAATTAAATCCACCATGAAAAGTTTCTGCTAGATGAGTTGCTAAGGTAAACAGTTTGACCCCCCAATAATTTACTCTCAAACCACAAATATGTATCCCCACAAATATTTCTGAGTTTACAGTACTATAAATAAGCACAGTGGTAGTTCCTGTCATCATTTTCATCATGAAAACTATTTACAAGATTCATAGTTCAAACACATATAAATGTAAAAAGAAAATTGTTTTGAAAACAGTACACATAGGTCAAATAATCATCTTTTCCATATGGTATAAAGTTTTGATGAGCTATGTACAATAAAGTTTTCTTAATCCCTGTGTTATCTGAACCAAGGAGGTAGGCTTGCTCTGTCATAATGCTGATCATATTTCTTTTTCTTCCTTGCTTCTACTTTTGACATTGTTTCCATATCCTTCTCGTCTGGCGACTTTTCTATAAATATGTTTGGAAATTCAAATGTGTGTCCATCACCCTGAAAAAATAAAATAAAATAAAATAAAATAATAATAAATATAATAAAGAAATATTTGTAGCCTAGCCAGGTTAATTATTGTCAATGATTGAGCTCTATAAACTGAAAAAGGCGCATGAATCCATCAAAATTTGCTCAAATTGCTAAAACTATTAAAATGTTATTGCTTGACATAGTGGTCCCTCTCTATAATGTTGTTCAGGAGGAGTCATAATAGTATACCATGATGTAGGTACATAACAGTGTACCATGATGTAGGTACATAATAGTGTACCATGATGTAGGTACATAATAGTGTACCATGATGTAGGTACATAATAGTGTACCATGATATAGGTACATAATAGTGTACCATGATATAGGTTAGGTCACCTTATACAGGGGTATTTTATATAGAAAAATATAATTCAGTCAGTATTATGGAATCCATAACTATACACATTTAATATCAGGGATGTGTTATACTGAGGTGCTGTATAATGGGGTCCATAACCATACCCATGTTATATCAGGGACTGTGTTATACTGAGGTGTTTTATAATGGAATCCATGACCATAACCATGTTATGTCAGGGACCATGTTATACTGAGGTGTTTTATAATGGAATCCATGACCATAACCATGTTATGTCAGGGACTGTGTTATACTGAGGTGTTTTATAATGGAATCCTTGACCATAACCATGTTATGTCAGGGACTGTGTTATACTAACGTGCTGTATAATGGGGTCCATGACCATACCCATGTTATATCAGGGACTGTGTTATACTGAGGTGTTTTATAATGGAATCCATGACCATAACCATGTTATGTCAGGGACCGTGTTATACTGAGGTGCTTTATAATGGAATCCATGACCATAACCATGTTATGTCAGGGACTGTGTTATACTAAGGTGCTGTATAATGGAATCCATGACCACACTCATGTTATATCAGGGAATGTGTTATACTGAAGTGCTTTCTGATGGGATCCATGACCATAACCATGTTATATCAGGGACTGTGTTATACTAAGGTGCTGTATAATGGAATCCATGCCCATACCTGTGTTATGTCAGGGACTGAGTTATACTAAGGTGCTGTATAATGGAATCCATGACCATAACCATGTTATATCAGGGACTGTGTTATACTGAGGTGTTTTATAATGGAATCCATGACCATAACCATGTTATGTCAGGGACCGTGTTATACTGAGGTGCTTTATAATGGAATCCATGACCATAACCATGTTATGTCAGGGACTGTGTTATACTGAGGTGCTTTATAATGGAATCCATGACCATAACCATGTTATGTCAGGGACCATGTTATACTGAGGTGCTTTATAATGGAATCCATGACCATAACCATGTTATATCAGGGAATGTGTTATACTAAGGTGCTTTATAATGGAATCGACGACCACACCCATGTTATATCAGGGACTGAGTTATACTGAGGTGTTTTATAATGGAATCCATGACCATAACCATGTTATGTCATGTACCATGTTATACTAAGGTGCTTTATAATGGAATCCATGACCATAACCATGTTATGTCAGGGACTGTATTATACTAAGGTGCTGTATAATGGAATCCATGACCACACTCATGTTATATCAGGGAATGTGTTATACTGAAGTGCTTTCTGATGGGATCCATGACCATAACCATATTATATCAGGGACTGTGTTATACTAAGGTGCTGTATAATGGAATCCATGCCCATACCTGTGTTATGTCAGGGACTGAGTTATACTAAGGTGCTTTATAGTTAAGGACCACTTTAGTTACATAAAAACTTTAATATGTTTAGATCAAGAGGTTTTTATATATTGTGCTAACATGCCATAAGTTCACAGCAGAAATGAAAAGAAAACAAGTATAAATACACAGTGTGTAATTCAGCAAGACTAAGAAATTTCTCCATCTTTTAGTCATTCTGGCTACAAAGAAATTTATGTTAAATTTTAGGCCTGGAATATCAGGATGCATCACCTTCAAGTACTATTATATCATTGTATTGTCACACTCACAATGCAATATCTATTGGGATATTCCTGCAGTAGTACTGCATGGATATCAACGCAGTATATCATCGCAGAAAATATCGCAATGCCAGTACCTATAGATTAATTGTTACATGTCTAGTGGTGGTAGTAGTGCATCTAGGAACTCTGTTTCCAATAAGGCAATAACATTTTCACTCATGTACGAGTCTGAACCCACCACTTTCAGATTTGGAGCTATCTGTTAAAGGTAATGCTGTTGGCCACAAGGCCACAGACATTGACACTGTACAATTAATAAATTTTGTACTCTCTTTGTGGTCACATGTGCTGCACACACTGTGCATTTTATACTTGTTTTCTTTTCTTTTCTGCTGTGAACTTATAGCAACTTAAATCATTAAACTTGTCTGAGACAATATCCATGAGCTTAGTTTGGTTAAATCTATCATTAATATTTTTTTGAGAAAAAGAACACAGTTAATAACTACAGTCATCAGATATATCCATAAACTGAATCTGATAAAAATCTATTCATAATTGTTTTGTTATCATGCTCACAAGCCAGTACAGCTAAAAACCTGAGTCAAGACCTTTGACCTAAAAATCAATGCCAGAGTGCTGACCATCAACTTGTTCATTGGAATGCAATGTACAATATCACTTTGTTCATAAGATAATTGAAGTTTAAAAATGTAAGCAATGACCTTTGACTTGACTCCAAAGTCAACTGTCTGGCTTTCAAAACTCCTTCACAAATGTGTGGGAGTGCTGGTGGCCAGATCTGCTTCAATTTCATTCAAAACCGATTAAATATTGCAAATAAGTGTTTTAGTGAAAATCCCGCATCAATGCAATAATTCATGCAAGAGGACCAGTGATATGATTTTCAATATAGCCACTATGGTGCCATGTTGGCGATCAGATGAACACCATTTTCATTCAGAATCAGTCACATATGGCTATATTAGTTGTTTAAGTGAAACCCCATGTGGATATGACCATACAGTTAGGATAAGTAGCCATATAAAGATTTTCGGGATGGCCGTCAAGGCAACCATTTTGGAGGTTAGATCAGCATCATTTTGATATATGGAATAACTATATACTGCAAGAAAGAAATTTTTATGATGCAGATCTAGGTCTATGCAGTTTCAAGTTGGACCTGACTTAAAAGCTAGTATATATGGCATATATAGTGAAAAGCGCTTTACTGAAAACCCCATGACAATGCAACCATCCTTTCCAAAAAAGTGATCAGATTTTCAAGATGGCCACCACTGATCAGGACCATTTTTTTTAAGACTAACTAGACATCATAAGAAATCTTTTGGTGAAAACTCCATGTCAATAAGACCATCCACTAAGGAGGCTTAGCAACAACAAGAATTGTAAGATGGTCACCATAGCAGCAATATTTGATGTCCAAGTGGCACCATTTTTGTTTAGGACCAACTGGACTCATAAGAAGTCTATTGGCGAAAATTCCAAGTCAATAAGACCATCCATTCAGGAGGACTAGCAATAAAAGATTTCAACAAGCCCACCATGGTGGACATACTGGATGTCAGATCAGCACCATTTTCATTCCAGATAAAATACATTATAAGAAGTCTTTTGGTGATAATTCTATGTTTACATATCATCTGTTCAGGATGAGAAGTAATACATGTAACACGATTTTCAAGATAGCCACTGTGGTGGTCATACTGGATGTAACAGCATCAACATTCTATTTAGGACCAACAAGATATCGTAAGTCTTTTAGTGAAAACACCATGTTGATACAAACTTCCATTCAGAAGGAGTAGTGACAACAATGTTTTCAAGATGGCCATCACAGTGGCCATATTGGATACAAGACTGGCACCATTTTCATTTAGGACCAACTAGACACCATAAGAAGTTTTCTGGTGGAAACCCATGTTAATATAACTTTCTGTTCTAGAGGAGTAGCGATAACAGGATTTTCAAGATGATTGCCATGATGGTGATATTGGATGTCAGATCAGCACCATTTTCATTTAGGACCAACTAGATATCTTAAGATGTCTTTCACTGAAAACCCCATATTGATATGACAAACTGTTCAGGAGGAGTATCGATATGATTTTCAAGGTGGCCACTATGGTTGTCATATTGGATGTCTGAGTGTCAAAATTTTAATTTAGGACCAATTAGACCTTGAGAAATTAGACCTTGAGATGACTGTGTGTGAAGTTTCATAGCAATTCTCCAAGTAGTTTAGGAGGTGTACCGATAAACTTGTACAAATGGACAGATGACGGATGGATGGAGAGACAACAGACAACTGGCCACTCCATAAGCTTTTCTGGTCTATGACCAGTAGAGCTAATAAGCAAATAAAAACACTTTAATCAAAACCTTAACCTATGACTACAGTGTTTCAGATGGTTCAGGCTGAAAATTCAGGACAATTCAGAAAATTTCAGGACATATTAGTGAACTACCATGACATTTAGATGCATGACTCCTACTAACAATTGACTGTTGTTTGAACATGCAATACAGAATCTGTAATTGTAAATTAAATGCAATTTTGTCAGTATTTTACCTAAACATATTATAATACAACATCCATATTGTAATCTTTATTCAGAAAATTGACAAAACCCAAACAAAGGAGCAATTTAATCATAACAATCAAATGATAAAGAAACAGAACTAATGCATTATCGACAGGATGCATTAATAATCTTACTGCTTTCCTGCCACAAATACTTCACTAGTATAATTGATAACTTAATTAACTTAATTATTTACTTTCTTACACATGATTTACCATATACATATACTTGGTTTCAGTAGAAATTTTCTCTAAATCAGTTCTTATTCAAAATATTAAACTTCAGGCAATGAAAATACTGAACTTGACTCATAATGGTAATTACTAATAAGTATTCCTAAAGTTGAAATGATATTCCTTCAAAGTTTTTTTATCTCAGAAAAGTTACATCTGCCATATTTGTAAAATTGTTGTTTGAGCAAAACTTGAATCAATCCTAGACTTTTCACTTTTTCAGTGAAAAAAAATATACATTCTTCATCTTTCACCAATTCCATATCAAATAACAGGCTATTATTAAACTTCCTGGGCCCTTTTCCCCTCCCAAAGTTATCAGAGTGTAAAGGAAAGGCTTCAGTAAAAAAAAATTTTTTTTTTATAAGTCTGAATGGAAAGCAAATACTATTTAAAACCCAATAAGATCAAAATTAAATGATGGATAATATTTATGGATTTTTCATGCATGGGATTTAATGTATGCAGATTACATGTTCTGGGAAAGAAATTTTTTTTTTTAGAACAGTTTAAATGCTTAATTTTAAGGTTTACAAACATACCTGTTTGTTTGTGGTAGATACATCTAATAATATCATGGAAATATTAACCAATACCATGCTGGATGGGTTACAGAATAAAATGAATGCAAGTTCATGTTGTAAACTCTTAAATTATCGCCAGACCGAGTGTATTTATTACAATAACCAAATAATAAGATTGGAAAATAGACCCAAAAGTACTTAAAACCCTTGAATATTGATTCTGTCAGCATCAAAATCCAACTGATATATATATATATATATATATATATATATATATATATATATATATATATATATATATATCATATGAGTGAGACTGCGACCTTGAACGCCATAGCAGACAACAAAGCAACCAGGATGCATATTTGCATTATGTTTTAGGATTACAGTACATTTACATAAGAAATATTATACTTGCCTGTGTGTAACTCTCTTCATGAGATTTATTCATTATTTTAAACAATTCTAGAAGTGTTCTGGACTTATTTTATTCGGGAGAGGACTGTGCAATACACTTATTGATGGGTGATACCATTTTGCTAACACAACTATACATTGCTTGTAAAGCATACTGGCATTGGTCAACAGGTGATGATTCCAGCGAATCAAAAGCAAATTCATGCAAATGATCAAGAATGTAAATAAGCAATGGGAGCAATAGCTTGAACTCCATCAAACCCACATATGAATTGTAGCGAATAAATGAGATATTGGGTATTGGTAAAACCCACTGAAAAATCGGTCAATAATGTAAACTAGAGTCCCGCAAAGGGACTGACACTCTAATGGCTGAAAGAATATCCAGGAATTCAAGTTAAGTCCATTTCTTTCTTTTAATTGCTGAGTGCTGAAACCATCCCTGATATTCTTGAGCTATAAGACTTTCAAATTAGCCACTGTGGCAGCCATATTGAATATATGATTGGCACCATTTTCATTTAGGACAAACTGGACACAATTAGAAGACTTTTGGTGAAAACCACATGTTGATATGACCATCCATTCAGGAGAATTAGTGACAAGATTTTCAGTATGTTCATTGTGGCAACCATATTTGAGGTAAGATCGGCACCATTTTCATTCAGGACTAACTAGATATCTTAATTAGTCTTCTAGTGAAAACCCCATCTCAATATGACTTTCTCATACATGTGACAGAGAAGACAGTTCAGGTCAGGACAGATCAGGAGATTTCCAAAATTTAGTCACGAGTTTAGACCTCAAAAGAGGGAGGATTTTCATTGACCCAATTTTTAGCACGCAAATGGACAAATATTAAAACTATTGAACAAATTTATATTTTTTTAATATTAAAATATGCACATCATCTCATCAAATCAGTCCTTACACAGTAACTTTTTGCCATTCATGCTCTCCTTATATGTACCACAAGCATTTTTGGCATTTCTTAGGAGATCATTGCCTGGATTATATTGGTGGCAGTCCTCATCATTGTTTATCTTAACAATTAGGTTACAATGTACTGTTACTGGATCTAGTTTTCCTCTGGATTCAGCCTTTATTTTCTTCAGAATGGAAAATGTTCTTTCAATGTCTGCAATGGAGTCCACCAAGAAGTTTAAATTGTTTCCAGCCTGTGGGTTGATTCAGATTGCTGACTGACTGCCAGAACTGCTCAATATTGGTACATGTACTGTCTGGGCTTAATGCTGTTTTAATGTCAGTAAGAGTCTCCACATGAAGCACAAACTCGTGCAATATACCATCACACCATTTTTAACTTTAAGCCTAATTTGCAGACACTTTTGTTGTCATTATTATCATCACTATTACCAGTATTTAATAATGACTAAAATCTGGAAAGCAATTATCACTTGCTATAGTATTATATACGAAGACAAAGACCTCATTCATCCCAGGCATTATGGATTACAATGGTAGTTAGTGACATATACATTAGTCTGGTTTACGTTCATGTTAACAAATAATTAAATCAAGGTCAGTGGTGTTTTTATAAGTTTTTGTGATGTATTCATTCATAGTAGTGTTGAACACATATTTTGCCTAAAAATCATGGTCGCTGGTCGCATTCTGCAGGTGTTCTCGTGAGTTTATATAATAAATTATTCATGTTCATATTATTATTATTATTATTATTATTATTAATATTATTATACAATTAAGATTATGATTTCTAATGAACAATAAAATAGTCACTGTGCGAGTAGTTTTTGTCCATTTGCATGAGAATGTTTGTGCAATTTCTGAGTTAGGGAACATTATTTTTACTAAAATTGAAAAATGATCTGCTACCAGAAATGGGAGATTATGTTTGGTTATAAAGTTGGCAAATAGTGTCTCGGCACATGTAACTTTATTCACATTTGATGCAGATTCTGCAAACATGAATTTCAGTGATGGTATATTTTTTGTTGTGGTTAGTATGCTTTTATGAGATGGGTTTCTGCATGACTTGTGATGTCATTCTTTCCACCATAACAGATTTTAAAATCAGCTTTACAGGAAGAGCAGAATGCATATTCATGTTCCTTTGAACTTGAATGCAACCACTGAAATTCCCGTTTCCATCCCCTTATTGGTTGATTGAAAATCAGGTTATCAGTAGGCACAGTACGTCATTTTCAGTCGACCAATGAGTGGGCTGTATTCCATTCAGATTGTTGCACTTGCATATTAAGTGGGCGTGATCATGACCATGTCGACTGGTAGCATGGGAAAATGGACTGGCATTCCTTAAAGGTGCTGTAGTAAGTCCAACTTTGTGAAGGCATAAAAAGTCGAATGCCTGAGCTAAACATTGGTACCAAATTTATTACACTAAGTGAAGTGTAGCTTCAAATAGCAGCACTGATTCTTAAATAGGTTGTGTGAGAAGGCATCAAAGTGTCCTCCTTTGTTATTATTATATGTATAGTACATGTAGGTAAATTGTAAGCAACTATATAAGCCCCTGTGGCTTAAACATCTCAACAAACTTGAAACACTAAAGTCTAACCGAACCAGGGTTATGCCACTTGAGCTCTCGAGTGTTCCAACCAAAATCAATTAACATCTTTAATCCTGTCCAAATTACTTCTGATCATGCATAGTATAGACTCTAATTCATCTTGACAACTTTAAGCGCCAAAGCAAAACATACCTTGTGGAGAGAATCAAAGTAATGTTCATTGTTTTGTGCTGACTGAGCTCTTTAGTAACCCAACTGTAATCAATTAATGTCTTTAATCCTTTTGGAATTACTTCTGCTCACACATAGTATAATCCACCTCGACAAACTTCAAACATTGCCAGCTGTCCCTGCAGACAAAATCAAAGGGTGAAATTAGCAACTACACTGTTTTGCCCTGCTTAAGCCACTTCACAGTCATGTGGTCACAGGCAGTATTACCATAAATACACTACACTGGAACCACAATATGAAAAAAATTTGCAAAAATTAAATTTTTCAACAATAATTTTGCATACGTGGGAGATTTCAGTGAGTGATGGGAGGGACAGAAGACACCCCTAAACTCGGGAGAAAAACCCTCCCATGCAGGAGGTTCACATATATGCTTTCTATTTAGGAGAAGTAGCCATAACAAGGTTTTCAAGATGGCTACCATGGTGGCCATACTGGATCATAAGAGGTCTTCTGGTGAAAACCCAATGTTGGTATAGCTTTTGATCTAGGACATGTAGTTATAAGATTTTCAAGATGGTGACTGTGGTGGCCATATTGGATATCAGATCAGCCAAATTTTTATTTAAGACTAACTAGACATCACAAGAAGTCTTTCGATGACAACCCCATGTTGATATGACTTTCCATTCAAGAGTAGCAATAATAAGATTTTCAAGATTGCTGCTGTGGTGTCCATATTGGAAGTCAGATTGGCACCATTTTCATTTAGGATCCACTAGACATCATAAGAAGTCTTCTGGTGAAAACCCCATGTCGTTATGACTTTCCATTCTGGATGAGTAGCAATAACATGATTTTCAAGATGGCTGCTGTGCTGACCATATTTTAATGTCAAACAGGTACCAAATTTATTTAGGACCAACTAGACATCATATAAAGTCTTTAGTGAAAACCCCATGCTGATATGACCATCCATTATGGTGGAGTAATAATAATAAGATTTTAAAGATGGCACTGTGGTGGCACCATATTTATTAGGACCAACCAGACTTCATAAGAAGTTTCCTGGTGAAAACCCCATGATGATATGACTTTCCGTTCAGGTGGAGTACAGTAGACCCCCTCTTATAAGGCCAATCCTTCTGCAGCAGGAAAGTGGCCTTATAAGAGTAGTGGCCTTTCAAGAGGGGGATCACATTGATGTGAGTAATAACTACATATCAAGTATGAAAGGCATAACTAATTTTTAAATATTTAATATTTTCATTTAAAAATGTTATCAGGTTATGGACTTAATGTGATAAACTAATATTAATGTTATTTTTTATAAAAAAACTTATGAATAATCATCAGTCATGGTGCAAAACCACATTGTCTGTAAAATCTGGGTACAAACATCTGACTGTAACTATCCCTGTACGTCCACTGATTCCGTTTTCCCACTCACTGCAGTTGAATGTATATTAGTGATGTTATTTTAATCTTCCTGATGTCAAATTCCTCAGTAGTGATCGAAAGACTCTACCTCTTTTTGTTAAGCTGAATTGCTTTCACATTTTGTTCTAAACTGAGAATGTCTGATATTTTGCACTTTTTGCAACAACTTATTCCTTCATTGGCAATTTGTAGTTATCACAAGTTATGCCCAGTGTTTACAAAGCAAGTGAACTTGTCATGTGATCAATTTTTTTCTCAGTCTGGTACCCGGTTAAGTACATTTCATAATCTATGAGAGGGAAGCCACAATGCTAACATACCATTTTACTATCTGGCGACCATATTTCATGCCGAACAAGAGTGTTCTTCTCTGTGGTTAGCTTTTGTCATCTTGATAATTATCAGTGGTAATAACAGCCAGTAATTATCAAAGTGACAAAACCTGAAATCTAAGGAAGACACAGCAGTAAGGATAATTGGATTACTTAACTCCCTGTATGGATTAAAGTTACTTTATTGGCATGCTGGAACAAATGTCAATATGTTGAGCTGAGAAATAGAGAAATATTAGTGAGATTTCCATCTGTAAACAACCATAATGTGGCCGCTTGTGAGGGGTAAATTTGAGAGTTTTTGCACTATAATGCCAGCCAATGGCTGTGTTATAGGGGTGGCCATAATTAAGGGGTACTTGTGAACACAAACTTATCGGTGCCATGGGATTCTGGCCATATTAAGTGGTCAGGGGGCCATTCAAGTGGGGGATCACTGTAGCAATAACAATATTTTCAAGATGGCTGCCATGGTGGCCATCAGATTTGCACCATTTTCATTTAGGCCAACTAGACATCATAAGAAGTCTTTTAGCAAAATGCCCATGTTGAGTAGTGGTGGCCATATTGGATGTTAATGCAGAATAATTTTCTTTTAGGACCAACTAAATGTTATAAGAAGTCTTCTGGTGAAAACCTCATGCTGATATGACCATCCATTCAGGAGGAAAAGCGATAAAAAGATTTTTAAGATGGCTGTTATGGTGGCCATATTGGATGTCTGAGCAGCACCTTTTTCATTTAGGACCAACTAGACCTTGAGATGAATGTGTAAAGTTTTATGGCAATCCTCTTAGTTAGGAAAAGTAGTGATAACAAACTTCTGCAAATGGATGGACAGATGATGGACAGTGTACAATGGACAACAAGCTATTTCATAAGCTCTCCTGGTCTATGACCAGTAGAGCTAAAAACTGGTCATTGTCCAGGGTCCAATACCCGTCTAAAACACTGGCACTGGGACCTTGACCCCAAGGTAAAAGGGCGAGAGAGCCTGTCATAGAATGAACTGTCTTAGCTTCATAATGATTGATGCCAAGTATTAAGAGAATGTATGAAGTGGTTTAAAAAATATATTCAAATGAAAAACTTAAACCAACAGTTTAAAAAACTGCTGAAGGCAAAAAGTGACTACTTTGTCTTGCTTTCCATTAATGTGGGCTTGACAACTTGAACTATTAGCAATGGATGCATCACAAAGGGCCCCACTCACTACAATTTGTTAAGTATGGCCTTAAAAAAAGGAATATGTGTTAGAAAACCAAAGTTAGGAGAAGATTGGCATTCAAGGGCCATAACTCCTCTAAATGATGATGTGGAATGCTTGAAATGCAATTCCTTCAAGGACTCATCCCATGTAAAGATATGAAGTTGAATGACAAGGACCATAACTATGTCTGTAATGAAGCAGATGAGACAAAACCCATACAAGATATCTAGGTCTATGAAACAATGTTCACATCAAACTGCATCAGAATATATTGAATGGTTCTTGAACAATGCTGATTATATGGATGTAAAAGATATGAAGTTGATTGACAAGGGCCATAACTATGCCCAAAATGGTGTAGATGAGAGAAGACCCATAAATGGCACATCTAGGTGTAAAAGACAAAGTATTTACCAAATTCCATCAGCCTATCTTGAATAGTTCTTGAATTATGTTGATTTCAAGCAACATTCCAAGTTTCGTGTGAAGACAAGAATTTACTTCACAAGGGGTATATCTCTGTTCAAATGGAGTAGAAAGATTAAACCCATAATGGCACATCTAAGTCTATAAGACAATATTCCAACCAGATTGCATCAGAATATGTTCAGTAATTCTTGAGCTGTGCCAGCTATAAGCAACATCCAATGTGAAGATATGAAATTTTTTATCGATGGATGTTAACTCTATCCAATATGGGTGTTTATGAGACAAAGCACATAAATGTCACATCTATGTCTAGGAGATAATGTACACACCAAAATGGATCAGAATATCTTGAATGGTTCCTCAGTTACGCTGGTTATAAGGATCTGCTGAAGTGGAGATTTAAAAATAAGAAATGGCAATAACTCCATCAAAATTGGACCCAAAAAGATGAGTCCTCTACAAGGCATATCTATATGTAATAGGCAAATCACCTACAGACAGATGGACAGATTGAAAGATAGAAAAGGTGAATACCAAAGGGGATCCTGCATCTCAATGTGGAGCCCTGATTAGGCAATAATATTCTTACCAACTTGATGAAGGCTACTTTGTAATCATCTTCTCTTGTGATGATATGTCCAACGCCGGGATGTTTAATATCCTTTCCTAAGCAAAGAGGAAAAACAGTTTAGAATTAATTCATATTCTGTTAAAGTCACAAGTTTTGATACATTTTATGCATTTGGAATTGCAAAAGACTGAACAAGTTGAAGAGACTGATGCTTTACTGTCCAAAAAGAATTTCTAGGAATTCAAGAATTAAATTCTTTTTAACTGCTTAGTGTTCACACCATCGAGACATCATAAGAAGTCTTCTAGTCAGATCAGCACCATTTTAATTTAGAACCAACTAGATATCATAAGAAGTGTTCTGGGGAAAACCCCATGCTGGTAAATCTTCCATATTGCTAAATTATGGTTCATACATACTTGCCATATTCCCAGACAGTGTTGGCGGGGTGGGGGGGGGGTGGGGGGGTTGAGACTAAAAAAATGTGTTTTGAGGTCCCAAGGGGGGTCAGTGTGTGTGACTCCTAAAAAGCGATGTCATCCAAATGAGAATAAGCTATCTTTTCAAATCAGCCTATAGCAAATGACTGGAAATTAAAATCTGAATAAAAGAAAATACAATCTGTTTTCTCTGAAGCATGTAATATACTTACAGCAAACAACAAAAAATGGTAGATTTAGCATTGTCAAATAACATCACCACAAACATGGTCACAACCTCACATACATTAAATACAAAAATACAGCAAGTTACTGAATTTAAAATCCATTGGACAGTGGAATGTACTTTTAATTACATGCAGTCTATGCTGCTTTCAATAGTTTAGTACTATAGTTGGTTTGAAGGTAATGCAAGTGATATTTGTGTTCACAAATATGCCCACACTTTTCCTACACGAATGCGCATCCACATCTATGTTGGCGCAAGCAATGGCCAAAGTCGCTAAAAGTGACAAAAGCTGTATGATGGTAATGAATATTGTTATGTATGATGTTTATATAATATTATAAATATTTTAGGAAATTATAAATGTTTCTTCACTTTAATATTTGCTTAAATCTTAATGTTTATCAGGAAAAACATGTTTAACTAGTGTCCTTGAATTAGGTTGTTTTGATCAATATGTTTTCTCAATTTGAAGGTCAAGGTTGATTTTTGTTTACAAGTAAAAATTCCATTAAGATGACTCATGTTCTAGAACATTCTGTCATGTGACCAATCTTTATATATACCATGTTTGGTGGACATTTATTCAGTTTTGAAATTACCATCAGTCTTGTAAAGAGCTATTACAGTTGTGAAAATTCATTACAAATTCTAAGAGAGGAATTATTTTAAATATTCATTGGATTATAACAGTGCTCATAAACTTTTGGATTTTGGATTTTTAATTACTGATTTTGGAATTTAACTGAACTTATTCAGAGATTTTGGAATACTTCATTTTGACACCAGCACATCAAGATTTCTAGTACATCAGGACTTTGGAGACCATAAGCACATCATAACATTCAAGGACACAGCCATGAATTCGGAACATTCTATATTTAGGACTTGTGATTAGAACAATCATTCTTATTGGATTATTAGGATTTCAAAACACATTACTGTAAGTGACTTTTTGATTTTTCATTTTAATTATCTAGTAATAAATTGCTTGTTGATTTTTACTTGATTTGTTGGTTTCACTTTCTTTCTGTTACATTTTTCTTAGACCATAGAGTCGTAACAGAAATTGGGGGCTCGTCTTCTGGGATCTGAATTTCATTAAAGCATATTAGAGATATTAAATTTATCTTTGAAATTCATATTGATTTTGTCTCGGAGAATTTTTTTGTCTTTGGCAAAGATTTTTAATAGAGAAATTTTTTTTGTGTGAAACCAACAAGCATTTACAATGGCATCTAATGTTCAGAATTTCATTTCAAAACCTACCCAGAAGGGGTTAGAGTGCATGAGAAAGGATGAGTTGCTCGAGCTTGCCAGAAAATACAGTGTATCTGAGGCAAAAGTATCATTGACAAAACAGGAGATAAAGATTATTTTGATTCAGTATTTAGTAGGAAAGGGAATTTTTGATAGCAGTGCTTTAAGTTTGAAGAGAAAGCCTGTATCTGGTTCTGACAGGAATTAAGGGAATTAGAGTTAAAGAACCAGATGGATTTAGAATTGGCAAAACTTCAGATTCAGAGAGAGAGAGAGAAAGAAGAGAGGCAGATACAGATGGAGAGAGAGAAAGAAGAGAGGCAGATCCAAATGCAGAAGGAAGAGAGGCAGATCCAAATGCAGAAAGAAGAGAGGCAGATCCAAATGCAGAAAGAAGAGAGGCAGATGGAGAGAGAAAAAGAAGAGAGGCAGTTGGAGAGGGAGATGCAGAGAGAGAGAGAAAGAGAAGAAAGGGAAATGCAATTTAAATTAAGAGAATTAGAACTGGCAAACAGAGCACACTCCACTCCTTTAAATACAAGTTCAGGTTTTGATGTTACTAGATATATTAGGTTAGTACCCCCTTTTCAGGAAAAAGAAGTAGATAAATACTTTCTTCATTTCGAGAAAATAGCTGAAAACTTGAAATGGCCCAGAGAGCATTGGACTTTGTTATTACAAAGTGTACTTATTGGCAAAGCTCGTGAAGTCTACACTTCACTGTCAGTACAACAAAGCACTGATTATGATGTGGTTAAGGAGTACATCTTGAAAGCTTATGAGTTGGTACCAGAGGCATATCGACAAAGGTTTACGAATTGTAGAAAAGAAACTGGACAAACTCATGTCGAATTTGCAAGGGATAAAGAACAACTATTTGATAGGTGGTGCTCAGCCAAGAAAGTTGATCAAGCTTATGATAACCTCAGACAGCTCGTATTAATTGAAGAGTTCAAGAGGTGCATCCATAGTGATGTTAAAACCTATCTTGACGAGCAGAATGTGGAAACTTTGGAAAATGCTGCTCGTATGGCTGATGATTATTCCTTGACTCACAAAATTTCATTTGGTAATAAATCATCCTCTCAGCAGTTTTCTGGTAAAAAACCATTTCAATCTCATTCGAGTACTTCCAAATTTCACAACAGCACAACTGTTAGGAATCAAACATCTGATAAGACTGATCAGAAATCCTTATCTCTTCCTACGTGCACTTATTGTAAAAAGAAAGGGCACGTTATTTCTGATTGCTTCAAGTTGAAAAATAAGCAACAGAGAAAAGACAGAGCTTTTCCAAATGCTCTTATTTCTACGAGGTCAAGGTCACGGTCTTGTATTGAAAGCAATACATTTGTTGGGTCAAACAAACCCCAGTCTGATTCTATTTTGGAGGCTTATGAACCATTCATGTCAGAAGGTTCTATATCACTTATTGGTGATTCTGCCAAACCTATCCCAATTAAAATATTAAGGGACACTGGAGCTTCTCAGAGTCTTTTATTATCAGGTACTTTGCCTTTGTCTGAGGAGTCTTCTTCAAGTGAAAGTGTTCTTGTTCAGGGAGTTGAGTGCGGCTTTGTAAATGTTCCTCTTCATTGTGTAAATTTGGCATCAGACTTAGTTTCTGGACCTGTGACTGTTGGGGCAGTGACTTCTTTACCCATAGAGGGTGTTCATTTATTACTAGGCAATGACCTAGCTGGAGATAAGGTTGTGGTTAATCCACTTGTAACTGACAAGCCTTGTTTGGATCAGAAAGTTGATCCTGTCGAAACTGAAATCCCTGATTTGTACCCTGCTTGTGCAGTTACTAGAGCTATGGCAAAAAGAGCTCTTGAGAGTGATGTTGATCAGGATATTATTCCTTTAGCTGACACATGTATTGGTCAGTCTTTTGATGAGGTCACTTTTTCCTCAGGTATTGATCAATCAAATGGTATTGATCACAGTGATCCTCTTTTGGCAACTCATTCTCTTTGTCCTAATCAGGATGACAAACGACAATCCCTTGTCGTTGAACAGGAGCAAGATCCCGAGATATCTTGTTTGTTTCAGAGGGCTATTAGTGAAACTGAAGCCACACAAGTTCCAGTGTGTTACTTTGTGAAAAATGGGGTCCTTATGAGGAAATGGAGACCACCTGATGTACCCGCTGGTGACGAGTGGTCAGTGAGCTATCAAATTGTTGTTTCTAAGTCATATCGACAGGAAATTCTTAATTTAGCCCATGAAACTCCTTTGGCTGGTCATTTAGGAGTCCGTAAGACTTATCACAAGATCTTGAATCATTTTTATTGGCCGAAACTCAAAAGTGATGTTTCTAAATACTGCAGATCTTGTCACACTTGTCAAATGGTAGGAAAACCCAATCAGAAGATACCTAAGGCTCATCTGCAACCTATTCCTGCATTTGATGAACCATTTAGTAGAATAATAGTAGACTGTGTTGGTCCTTTACCTAAAACCAAGTTAGGCAACCAATACTTGTTGACCATCATGTGTGCATCTACAAGATTTCCAGAAGCAATTCCTCTGAGAAATATAAAAACTAAAACTATTGTGAAAGCTTTGGTGAAGTTTTTTACACTCGTTGGCCTTCCCAAATCTGTCCAGTCGGATCAAGGGTCAAATTTTATGTCTGGAATTTTCCAACAAGTTATGCATGAATTAGGCATCCAACAGTTTAAATCTTCTGCCTATCACCCTGAAAGTCAAGGTGCTTTGGAAAGATTTCATCAAACTTTGAAGAATATGATTCGATCATATTGCTTTGATACAGAAAAGGATTGGGATGAGGGTGTTCATTTGTTGTTGTTTGCTGTTAGGGAATCAGTTCAAGAGTCGTTGGGTTTTAGTCCCTTTGAACTAGTTTTTGGTCATACTGTCCGTGGACCATTGAAATTATTGAAAGAGAAACTTCTTTCAAATGAAGATTCAGAGATTAATCTTCTTGATTATGTCTCTGATTTCAAATACAAGTTGTCAAAGGCCTGTGAAGTAGCAAGAACTAATCTTCACACTACCCAGTCAAAAATGAAATTAAGGTATGACAGAAATTCACAGGAAAGGAGTTTTAAACCTGGTGACAAAGTTCTGGCTCTCTTTCCCATACCTCAAAATCCTCTTCAGGCTAAATTTTATGGTCCTTATACCGTTGGAAAGAAAGTAAATGACTTAAATTATATCATTAACACTCCTGGGAGACGGAAACAGAAACAACTTTGTCATATAAATATGTTAAAGGAATATTTTGACAGAGATAGCTCAGCTAATTATTCAGTTAATTTAGTTGTACCTGTCCCACACAGTGAAGATATCAACGATGGAATACGATCAGACTATAGTGACTCTGGTATAACCAATCTTCGGAATTCAGAAATATTGAACAACCTAGACCAGAAACTTTCACATCTGCAACAACAGAAAGAAATTAACTAAAACAGCTATTACATGACTATGAGCACTTGTTTCCTGATGTTCCAACACGAACAAGTAAAATTTATCATGACGTTGACATTGTAGATTCTGCGCCTGTGAAACAGCATTCTTATAGGATGAATCCTCTCAAACAGAACTATCTGAAGAAAGAAATTCAGTATCTACTGGAGAATGATTTCATAGAACCAAGTAAAAGTAACTGGAGTTCACCATGTATTCTTGTTCCCAAGCCAGATAATACATTCCGTATGTGTACTGACTATAGAAAAGTCAACAGTGTCACCAAAACTGATTCATTTCCAATCCCAAGAATGGACGATTGCATTGATAAAATTGGAAATGCGGAATATGTCACCAAGTTTGACCTTTTAAAAGGATTCTGGCAAATTCCACTGACGGAAAGGGCAAAAGAAATTTCAGCATTTGTAACTCCAGATGGACTTTATCAATATAAAGTCATGCCGTTTGGAATGAAAAATTCGCCTGCAACGTTTCAACGTCTGATGAACATGATAACATTTGGTCTTGATAATTGTGACGCTTATATCAATGACGTCATTATCTACAACAACACCTGGGAAGATCATTTGGAAACCATTCGAAAATTCTTCGATCGACTCAGTGATACGAATCTGACAATTAATTTGAGCAAAAGTGAGTTTTGCCATGCTTGTGTCACATTTTTAGAACATATTGTGGGACAAGGTCAAGTTAAACCTATAGAAGCTAAGGTCAAAGCTATCTCTGAATTTCAAGTTCCAATTTGTAAAAAGCAACTGATGCGATTTCTAGGTATGGCTGGATATTATCGGAAATTTTGCTCCAATTTTTCCAAAATTGCTGAACCTTTGACAAGTTTATTGAGTAAGAAAGCCAAATTTTATTGGTCTGACAAGTGTCAGGAATCTTTTGACAAGTTAAAGGCCATGCTTAAGAATGCACCAGTTCTTTCTGCACCAAATTTTAGCCAATCATTTAAATTATCTGTTGATGCAAGTGATGTAGGGGTTGGTGGAGTATTGATTCAGGAAGACAAAAGTGGTGTGGATCACCCTGTGTGTTATTTTTCTAAAAAACTAAACAAGCACCAGAAAAATTATTCCACAATTGAGAAGGAATGTTTGGCTTTGATATTGGCTTTACAGCATTTTGAAGTGTATGTCACCTCAGCTCTTTCTCCAATTATTGTGTACAGTGATCACAATCCCCTTACTTTCATCAACAAAATGAAAGATAAATATCGGAGATTGTTGAGATGGAGTTTGATATTGCAAGAATATAACATTGACATTAAACACATCAGGGGAAAAGACAATGTGATTGCAGATGCACTTTCACGTGCCTAGAAATGTAATATTGCTTGATGTAATTAAGTCCAGTATCATAAAACATGTTCTTATGTAATTTTGGTTATTATAGTATTAGATGTATATTCAAAAGAAAGCTTTATTATATAAATCTTTCTTTTTCTTTATGAGGGGAGGTGTTATGTATGATGTTTATATAATATTATAAATATTTTAGGAAATTATAAATGTTTCTTCACTTTAATATTTGCTTAAATCTTAATGTTTATCAGGAAAAACATGTTTAACTAGTGTCCTTGAATTAGGTTGTTTTGATCAATATGTTTTCTCAATTTGAAGGTCAAGGTTGATTTTTGTTTACAAGTAAAAATTCCATTAAGATGACTCATGTTCTAGAACATTCTGTCATGTGACCAATCTTTATATATACCATGTTTGGTGGACATTTATTCAGTTTTGAAATTACCATCAGTCTTGTAAAGAGCTATTACAGTTGTGAAAATTCATTACAAATTCTAAGAGAGGAATTATTTTAAATATTCATTGGATTATAACAGTGCTCATAAACTTTTGGATTTTGGATTTTTAATTACTGATTTTGGAATTTAACTGAACTTATTCAGAGATTTTGGAATACTTCATTTTGACATCAGCACATCAAGATTTCTAGTACATCAGGACTTTGGAGACCATTAGCACATCATAACATTCAAGGACACAGCCGTGAATTCGGAACATTCTATATTTAGGACTTGTGATTAGAACAATCATTCTTATTGGATTATTAGGATTTCAAAACACATTACTGTAAGTGACTTTTTGATTTTTCATTTTAATTATCTAGTAATAAATTGCTTGTTGATTTTTACTTGATTTGTTGGTTTCACTTTCTTTCTGTTACATTTTTCTTAGACCATAGAGTCGTAACAATATCCATTTCAAAACAATGAATCTGCCAATTAAAACATTCAAGGTTTGTGGTAGTTGGCCAAGCTGCTAAAGTCTTTGATATTGTAATGTATTTTCGAGGTTAAATTCACACATACAACAGTGAAGATTACTTTATTCTCAGGCAGAATTAATGAAAAAGGTAATATTTTATGCAAATACAATATTTGTCATTTGATTAATGATTTAATACTTTTAAATTATTAAATTCCACGGTGCAGTTCATTTCAGGTTAACCAGATATTCAAACATGTTATTGTTTCCAGAGTTATTTGATCACATGATAAAATGTTTATTGCGATCATGTAATGTCCAATGAAAATATAAGAAAGTTAAGGTGGCAAAACTGTCGAAGCAAATAAGATTATCTCATTTTTTTTAGCACTTCTAGTGCATTATGTACTAAAATTTTCCTATTTCCCTGTAAAAATGTTGTGTCCCCCAAATTTGGAGGGCGAGGCACGCAGTGTCCCCTGACTTTTGGATCCTAGGTGCAACACTGCATTAGAGATTGAATGGTGCTGTTGTTCAACCTAAATAATCATTTTTTGAATTTTATATATGGAGTAAAAATTTGACTTCAAAGAAATGTTGCCACTGATCACAAACTTTAATAAAGATGGCTTCAACGTTCTCATTCAATGCAATCAGTGATGTGTAATAACATTTGTTTTTCAACACGCATCTGTTTGATGTACTTAACTTCAGACAAATTGGGTTGTTCCACTTAGTGTACTTCACCTATGCAAATTATCCTAATGGGCTCTCCCTCAGCAGTGCTCAAAGGATTTGACATGACACATCACCCTAGCTATTGTGAGCCAATTCAGTAAATCTCTGAAAGGTGTCTGTTTTTCTCTGACCACCTTACCTTTGAATTGTCTTTAAAACAGCTCTATAAACTGCCCCAAGGATAGTTTTACATGAACTCCGAGCAAGACTGTTTACTGTTTATACATACCACAGATTATGGGCATATATCAAGAAATGTATATTTTTTTCTGTATTTTTTTTGTGTGGGAACATTTTATTTTCTCTAAGATTGCTGAAAATTGTGTTTTTCGAAACACGGCTCAGTGTGTGTGTGTGTGTGTGGTTTGGGAGTACAAAATCATGTTTTTTGTGTGACACGTTGTGTTATGGCATGTATCTTTATATCTACTTAGTTACCAATGGGTGAAATGAAAGGCAGGGGGGGGGGAGAGGGCTGCTATACAGTACTTAGGGCACTATTACAATCTATTATTTTATTTTTATCATAGTAGTAGTATTTGTTTTTGTAGTTGTGATTGTTGTCATTCCTGTTATTTTCTGAAACATGTGACAAGGAAGATTTCATGAATGAAAATTGCATCTTACCCATGAGTTGCTTTTACATTTACATAGTATACTCACTGTAAAAAAAAAATAGTTTGATCAATAAACATTAACATAAGTGGGTGCTGCCCTATGAATTTCACTTTTCTGTCTATCCAAGCAAGAAAAGGAGAAGTTTTTATCTTCCAATTTGTGGATCTAAATTAAACAGGGTTTCCTTAAATGCCAGTAGATCGTAAAGAAAAAAATGCCTACTTCTTTGGCTACTTTTGAATTTCTTATTCTCATTTACTAATATATTTCTGGATCAAAATCAACTTAGTTTTTTTCCAGGAATTACCTGCCTTTGGAAAACAAGAGGACCAAGTGGGTCTGAGATCGCTCACATGGCTGATATCTGCCTAACTGCCAAATTCAAGGACAGCTGGACATAAAATCTGGATCAGCTGGATGCTTTCTGTAGACATTTCTTCCAATGCTGTTGACTGCATATGTTATGAAAACTATTGTTTCAAGGTTTGTCTAATGTTTTGTATCATCATTCACATCTGATGATACATCAACACCATTTGTCCAAAGATGCTTTGGTTATAGTTGGTCTAATTATTTGGAGCATTTTTCATAGATAAAGTTGTTAAAATGTTTGTCTATTTCTAGTCATGGTAGCCATATTTTATGACATATCAACATCACTGGTAAAAATATGAAAGACCTTCAAGCTAGGACACTTTCTGTCAAATTCTGTTCAGTGGATTTTTTTTTAGAAGTTTATAAAGGTTTTTCTATTTTAGTAACAGCAACCATAATTGATGGCAGATCGGCATCATTTGTATAAACTTAAAAGCCTTTCATGCCAGGATGTTGTCAAATTTGTAAAATTCTGTCTAGTTTTCTTTTTAAGAAGTTTTCTGAAGGATTTTCCATTTTTAGCCACAGTAGGCATATCTGATTGTGAATCACCATGTTGACTCAGTGGTTATTGTGCCAGACTTGTGACCTAAACGGTGCAGGTTTGAATCCTACCATTGGTTCAGCTCGGGTTGACTACTGCAGTGTGTCCTTGGGCAAGGCACTTCACTCCGACTGACTTGGCACCAAATAACCTACTTGTGTTGCTGAACCATAAAACAGCAAACCAAACCAAATCACTGATGGTGAATAGGCATGATTTGTACAAATCTGAAAGCTGTTCATGTCAGGATGATTTCTGTCAAATTTAGTCAAATGCTGCTGAGCAGTTTTTGAGAACAGCATCCATATTTGATGGTGCATTGGTATCATTTGTACAAACTTGAAGGTGGATCAGCATCTTTTGTAAGAACTTGAAATCCCTTCCTGTGCTTCACCAAGTTTAGTTGAAATTGGTCTATTGGTTTTTGAGAAGAAGTTGAAAATAGTGAAAGTTGACTGATGTATAATTTGTGACAGACACAGGACCATACAATAAGTTCACTTATCCTGATGGCCAGGTGAGATAAAATGGGAAAACACTGTCTGAATGTAGTTACCGTATATACTCGATTATAAGTCGACTCGACTATAAGTCGACCCCCCCCTTTTCATGACTGCAAAAAGCCAATTCAGCTATGACCCTCCTATAAGTCGAGGTGTTTTTTGCAAATTAAATCTGTCTGCAAGGGGTGACATGTCATCACTGAGTCAGAGCTGCACTTAGAAAAAATAAACGAGCCAAACTGGATAGATAGATAGACATATAGATAGATAGGACAAATAAAAACAAAAACCAATGTAGAATAAATACAATTGTATTATTGAGCTGAATATGTACAAATAAATTTACATTTGCATTTTGTCCATCTTCGTGTAATGACATCCATATAGCTTAACATTTTTAATCCAATTATATGATAAATCCATGAATTGGATTATAGGTCCCATACAGGTATAAAATTGGTATCCTATAAATGTCACTGTCTAATGTCCTCTGGTTCAAAGCCCAAGAATTCATCCTCATCATCAGAGTTACCAAATAATGTAATAAATTCCTCCAATGTCATCCCGTCATCGTAAACATCATCCGACTCCGAATCTATTTATATGATAAATCCACGAATTCAATTATAGGTCACATACCAGTATAAAAATAGAAGTTCAGAATGATCCGATTCACAATATCCCGTAATATATTAATTCCACACGTCGTGGAAATAAACAATGAAAGTTAAGTCCACTTTTTTGTGATTTATGGTATCCGATAAATGTCACTATCCAATGTCATCTGGTACAAAGTCCAAGAATTAATCCTCATTGTCTGATAAAGTTCTGAAATCCTACATCGTCGTCTAATCATTGTAAATCGTTGTCGTCTAGTCATCGTAAATCTCGTCCGATTCTGATTTTCGGCTTTACTGTCATATGTGGGTGCTTATGCAAAGACTGAGCTTGGGCTATGTGAGTAACACTTTGATCATAAAGTCAGAAATCTATTAAAGTCTGCAACTGAACACATGTCAATTGTGCGGCAAGATCACAGGGAGTTCAAATAGCCTCCCTCTGTTACTTGGCACTGAACTCGCGGCTTGATCAAAGGGTTGTCACGTGGGAAAACAAAGAGTGTGGTGTGTTTACAAGCAAAGGGATTAAGGTCAAAGTATATGCACAGGAAGTTGTAGAACTCTACTTGGCACTAGATTGGCGGCGCGATCAAAAGGATTGTCAACTTGAAAACAAAGTGAGTCCCTTTACAAGCCAAAGGCTTATCGGCCCACGTGCACTGGCAGATAACTTGGGAAATATCACTTGGGAATTAAATCTGACTTGTGGAAAAGGAAAATACAAATTAAATCAAAACTTTTATTGCATCAAGCACAGTCTTTATACAGCAAAACACAAATATTAATACAAATACAGGTTGTTCGGACTTGCACGAAAATGGAGGCAATATACTTACTAGTAAACACCCACGGTAAACATTGACGGACACTTCATTTTGCGGTAAGTAGTATTTAATTTACCGGTAATATTTTCAAATTAATAAAATCCAAATAACTGTAGATACATGTATTGTGTAATGAATACCGTCATGAAACGGATAAACACAGTGCATACCATATATGCATTACTGCATAGGAATAGTGGCATGAAAACGTAAAAATATATGAATTGACAGTATTTTTATGTACTGCAAACATCTAGAGTTTCCAACATTACCCCAAGATTTTTTTATTTTTTTAATGTCTCGCTTATAAGACGACCCCTACTCTGTATGAGTCAAATTCTAAGTAAAAAACGTCGACTTATAAGTGAGTATATACGATAACTGTTATTTACATCATAAAAATTCAGATTCTGTTTTGCCTTTAATTATGTTGCCCAGAGCATTTCATTTTTTGTGTAATGAGAAATCACTTTTTATGCACATGCTATTCTCCAAAGTGGATCATTCCTTTACTTCATGTGTGTCACAGTTTTCATGATTTTCTGACATAACGTAAAAGTATCCACAATGCATATTTGGTCCCACACAAAAAGTTCACCTTTCTACACATTTGTTGGTCCACAGGAATCACAGTGCAAGATAACTAGATGTAGATAAAATAAATAATTTTGTTGAGGCCTCAGCTTTTTTCCAGGAGTTGTTGCTGCGCCTTTCTGAAGTTAAACCAACATTTTCACATGACCAAAACAATAATTATATTTGTAAACAAAAGTCATGTGCCTTAAAGTGCTCATACAGTATAATGAACAGAGATTACCTTTCACGAAGAGTCTATTGGACAAAACTGGATGTGCCCACTTAATCGACAACAAATTTCACTATCATATGAACACTACTCAATGATAATTCTGCTGTTATATATTTTCATTAATTTTAAATATCAATCATAATTAGCTTAAAGGCTGAAGCTTAAGACAAAGCAGATACAGGATCTGGTCAATCTGATACAGAATCTGGTCAAGCTGATACAGAATCTGGTCAAGCTGATATATGATCTGGTCAAGCAGATATAGGATCTTGTCAAGCTGATACAGGGTCTGGTCAAGCAGATACAGGATCTGGTCAAGCTGATATTGAAAAATTGTCCACTCCTATGAAATATGATACAGTTAGTCCATGACCTGCCAGATTGTGCACATACTATACATTCCTTTCCATTTTCATTCTTTGAAAAACCATCACGTGATACATTTAAACTTCTATACTTCTTGGCAGAAAGTAGTTTTAAATATTCATTAGCAAAAAGCAAAGAAGAACAGAAAGTAAAAGCAAAACAAACTTAAAATCATGCATTAAGGTAACACTTTGCCTAGCCAGGTATCAAAACTAATATTAAGGTCCTATTTTATGCATTTATCAAGTAGAGTCAACTTACTGCCAATTATGGCATATATAATTTCACAAACTTTCGGATGTAGACCAAAGACCAACTTAACACTTGTATTCTTTTACCACAGTACAAGTGATATGCTGTACAGATAAAAAAACAACAATCACATACTTGCCATAACACGACGTGTCACGCGAAAAACACGATTTTGGACTCCCAAACCCCCCGACACGATCGCATTTCGAAAAACACGATTTTCAGCAATCTTAGCAACAACAAAAAAATTTCCACCCTAAAAAAGAAAAATAAACAAAAAAATGTATATTTCTTGATCACTATTATATATGCCCGTAATCTGTGGTATATATAAACAGTAAACAGTACTGCTCAAAGCTCATGTAAAACTATCCTCAGGGCAGGTTTATACACCTGTTTTAGAGGCAATTAAAAGGTAAGGGGGTCAGAGATAAACAACCACCTTTCAGAGATTTACTTAACTGGCTCACAATAACTAGGGTGATGTGTCGTGTCAAATCCTTTTGAACACTGCTGCAGGAGAGCTCATTAGGCTAATTTGCATAGGTAAAGTACATTAAGTGGAACAACCCAATTTAAAGTTTAGTACATCAAAGAGATGCGTGTTGAAGAACAAACTGATTGCATTGAATGAGAATGTTGAAGCCATCTTTATTAAAATTTGTGATTAGCGGCACCATTTCTTTGAGAATGTTGACGCCATCTTTTTTAAAGTTTGTGATCAGCGGCAACGTTTCTTTGAAGTCGGATTTTTACTTCATATATAAAATGGAAAAGTGTAAAAGTGTGATTCATTTTCGAAGGAAAAATGTCAAAATGTAGTAGTGATTCAGGAAATATGGAGCCATCTCCGAAGCCAGCAAAGCCCAGCAAAACAAAATTCCAGAACTCCTGGTTGACGGAGTTTGACTTTGTGAAGCGCAGCATCAACGGGGAACATTTTATTCTGTGCACATATTGCAACCACCATATTGACATTAGTCATTCTGGAGTGTATGACATTCGTCGATATAGCAACACCACCCAGCATCGTGACACGGCAAAAATTAAATAGTTTGTTTAAACAGTCGTCGACAGAGAATGTAACTAGAGCTGACATACTTTTCTGCAATTTCGTTGCTGAGCACAATCTGCCGTTTTCAGTAGCAGATCATTTTAAAGACCTATGCAGGTGATATTATTTGACATTGCTAAGTCTACTATTTTTTTGTTTGTAAGTATATTAAATGCTTCAGAGAAAACAGATGGTATTTTCTTTTATTCAGATTTGAATTTCCAGTCATTTGCTATAGGCTGATTTGAAAAGACGTTTTTATTGGGGGGGGGGGGTCATGCGCACTGAAACCCTCTTGGTCACGTGCACTGACCCCCCTTGGGACCCCAAAACACACTTTTTGAGTCTCCAAAACCCCCCAACACTGTCTGGGAATATGGCATGTATGCAATCTTTTGACACATTGCACAGAAAAGTGTTATCCAACAATTATCAACCAACCCATTATCTTTATTTAACATGAATTTTTGTACAGCAAGGTTAACTGCTGCAAGCAAGTTCAAGTGCCTTTGCAGAAATGACCAGGGCATAACTGGTACCCACATCTTTATTGAATCCACAGTGCCCACCACAATGCTATGTTGCCACATTTTTTCCACTTACCTTGCCTTACACATGTTCTGACATTCAACACAGGGACTTTGTAGATTTTCTCCAAATACTGCTTGACATCCAGTCTGCTCATTCTGGAAATGTATGAAGATTAGCCTACAATCAACCAAAACTTAAAGCCAAGTAGAATATTATAGTGTTCATTACAGGAATGGAAAATGTGGGACCCAAGGGCTCCTACCAGGTCAAAAAGTGGGGTAATATAAATTTTAAAAAAGTTAGGTCATAAATATTCTTAGTCTACCTGTTTCTCATTTAATCAAGAAAATTAAAACTCCATTTCATTATCAGCCTTCCCTGCCACAGGCCTTCCACACAGGACATTTCCTAATGTTTGAGTAACCATCCCCTCTAGAGTTTTATTTTAGGCACTTTAGTCTACATTTTTTCTTTCCTGTGTGCTGCTCTGAAAAAAAAATGTAGCGACATTTTGCTGAAGATTTCATCTTCTCTTCTTTACATTTTCTATTGATCATCATTTACCATGTGCTTTTGACTGGTGTCCAAGCTAATCAAAATCAGTGAAACATTTCAGACACCCAATGCTTTTTTGTCAAGAAGCAAACTCTATTCAGTAAGCCAGTTTGTGGTGTGCTAGATTTAGTCAGCCTACTATCAATGATAACAATCTAGAGTCATTATTTTCTGGGGACATTTTATGCACCTGATAGAGGCAGCATTCCAGTGCCAAAAATAAAAAATATGGGTTAATGGTGCAGCTTAAAATGAACACTGATATCCATAGCCTGAACACCCAAGAGAACTAGTTTGAACACCCAAAGGACCTAGCTTGAACACCTGAAGGACCTAGCAAATCAGTTTAAAAGATCTGTAATTTGTTCTAATGATATTTAAAATACATGTACTTACAAGCCTTGTTAGGTCTTTAAAAAATGTTCAAGCAATCCAGGTTGTTTCAGACAACAATGCTAGCACCAAAATGATTCTACTGTATTGAAAATTTCCTAAACAGTAGATACATTTTTATACGATGTAACAAAACTCAAATTTTCATCACTGAAATTAGCTGTATGAAGAAAACTTTTGAGCTAAAAAAGCTCCCTTCCTACAAACATTCCAATGCAAACAAGAAAACAACATTGTATATGTGTATTTGTCTCTTCATGTCTATTAAGTGTATATATAGTTATAGAGTGAGATCTTCAATGTTTCAAAGTTTAAAAGTTATGATCCAGGGGCCAGTCCCCTACCAAAGGAGCATGACCCATGGCCTGTGCTGGATGTACGTATGAATTTTTTTTCTCATGCCCATTAAACGTCTATATGGTTAAAGGGTGGGGATCATAATAATTTCCAAGTTATGACCCTGGAGCAAGTCCCCTACCCAAGAAGTATGACCCTGGCCTGTGTTTGATGCACATCTCGTGTCCATTAAATGTTACTATTAGTTACATGTTTTAGCAGGGTGGGTGTGAATTTCCAATCTGTCTGATTCCATTTCATCCTGAGCCAAATACAGCTGCATAATGTGGTGGGACTGTCCAGCACATACAATTTCAGATTTTGGGAGACTTGCAATTGCTAACTTCAATTTTATGGGCTAATCTTTGTGTTTGACAACCTATCAGTCAGTGGCTATAATTCTAAGAACCCAAAACTAATTTTACAGCTGTACAGTTATAGGACAGTTTTTGCATCCATTTTCTTGTCTTTATCCTTCATTAAATCATAATGTTTAGGACCTTATTCTAAAGTACTGCCTGTAGTGTAAACCTAACCATTTACGCTCCATCATAAGATGAAGACATTTTTAATGGATGTTTTGCTGTTTTAAAGTTGCATCAATATTCACAATTCACCATTTTGCCTTCAGACCTCATTTTCATTTAAGAATATGAGAAATATAATTCTCCATTAAGCATCAGTGTTGGATAGGAAAATTTACCCTCAAACACAAGGTTTTTCCTATCCTATACCGATGCATATGAAGGATTCTTGAAGGATTCTATTCTATTAACCTTGCTTACATGCTAAGCTGACTTCCCTCACCCACTCCCAATGCCTATCCAACACTGATGCAACGAAGGATTCCATTAACCTTGCCTATGTGTTAAGCTGACTTCCTTCACCCAACCCCTACTGCCTATCCAACACCGATGCAACAAAGGATTCTATTAACCTGACCTATGTGCTAAGCTGACTTCTCTCACCCACTCCCAATGCCTACCCCACACTGATGCAACAAAGGATTCCATTAACCTTGCCTGTGTGCTAAGCTGACTTCCCTCACCCACTCCCAATGCATATCCAACACTGATGCAACAAAGGATTCCATTAACCTTGCCTATGTGCTAAGCTGACTTCCCTCACCCACTCCCAATGCATATCCCACACTGATGCAACAAAGGATTCCATTAACCTTGCCTATGTGCTAAGCTGACTTCTCTCACCCACTCCCAATGCCTATCCCACACCGATGCAACGAAGGATTCCATTAACCTTGCCTATGTGTTAAGCTGACTTCCTTCACCCAACCCCTACTGCCTATCCAACACCGATGCAACAAAGGATTCTATTAACCTGACCTATGTGCTAAGCTGACTTCTCTCACCCACTCCCAATGCCTACCCCACACTGATGCAACAAAGGATTCCATTAACCTTGCCTGTGTGCTAAGCTGACTTCACTCACCCACTCCCAATGCATATCAAACACTGATGCAACAAAGGATTCCATTAACCTTGCCTATGTGCTAAGCTGACTTCCCTCACTCACTCCCAATGCATATCCCACACTGATGCAACAAAGGATTCCATTAACCTTGCCTATGTGCTAAGCTGACTTCTCTCACCCACTCCCAATGCCTATCCCACACCGATGCAACGAAGGATTCCATTAACCTTGCCTATGTGCTAAGCTGACTTCCCTCACCCACTCCCAATGCCTATCCAACACCGATGCAACGAAGGATTCCATTAACCTTGCCTATGTGCTAAGCTGACTTCCCTCACCCACTCCCAATGCCTATCCAACACCGATGCAATGAAGGATTCCATTAACCTTGCCTACCAGCTAAGCCGATTCCCTCACCCACTGGCAATGCCTATCCAACACTGATGCAATGACTTTCCTCACCCACTCCCAATTCATAAACCCTCACTAAATACAGAATTTTGGACCAAAAAAATATTTTTAAAAAAAACTAGATTTGTGTTTGTAAAACATGCAATTGCCTACATTGCAGACAAACAAAGTCCAAGTCCAACAAAATTAAAAGTGTACAAAACAATTTTAAAAACTGCAATTATGGCATGAAAATCTAACGAAGTCATTGGCAATTGCAACAAACATGCATATCAAATTTCCTTTGTCTACCTTGAGCACTTTTTGCTAAATTGTCAGAAAAGTATCAATCTGAAAAGTTCAAAAATGAATTTTTTTAAAGTAGGAATGTTGCTGTAATGACCTGCAAAATCTACTAAGGGTATATACATATGAATACAAATATGCCAACCAAATTTTATTTGTCTACCTCAATTGAATTTTGTTTAATTGTACTTAAAAGAATTTTGTCAAAAAAAGTACACATCCAAAAAGTTAAAACAAGTGTAAAAATGTTACAATTAATCTCACAGTCACCAAAACCAAATTAAATCTAGGAACCTACTCAAAGGATCTAAATACTCAATATGGCCTGGTTTGGCTCAATAGTTTCTGAGATATTTTTCTAACAAGTGTAAATATGAATTTTTGCAAAATAAAGTCCAAGTCCAAACTTTTTTTTTTTACAAGTTTGAAAAAAGAGGAAAACTGTTGTAATGGCCTGGAAATCGGATCGGGTTGTATAGATATTAATACCAATATGCATACAAAATTTCATTTGTCCATCTTAAGTGGTTTTTGCTTAACCTTGCTAACAAGGATTATGTAAAAAAAAAATCAATGTAAACATTTTTTCAAAAATGTGTAAGCAAGAAAACTGCCAATGACAGTATGGCCAGATAACATAGCTTTGTTTTGTCTAAATAGTGTAGTACTTTTCATGATGCATCCTTTCACTCTTCAACAATAGTGTCTAAGAAAATGAGCTAAGCACAAAGGTTAATGCAGATCACTAGTGTGAAATACAGCTCACAATCACTTAGTTTCAACTGAAGAATGTATCATCTGATAAATTAACCCCCTCAAACCTGTGTTGATACCGATTGAAGATTTGTGGGTCTGAATTCACCTATTCATAAAATCAAGGAACTATTTGCAAACAGTTCTGTCCGCAACACATCAGTGTACATTCTAGACACTTGTCAGTATTTCTTGTGTCTCTTGAGCAACCATCGGTTGAAGGGTCCTTTTTGGCGATATGTACAGACTATTTCCAGATCAAATCCTATATTTGACAACCTGTATATCCATGTGGAATAACACAACCCTATTTCCTGTGGCCATTTTGAATTTCATGGCTACATACGGCTGTTACCAAATATTGGTAAGTATATAAACTGTAAACTGGTGAGTTTCCGACAAATGTGTATGCAGCAAAATTGCACATTTTAATGAACAGGTGACATCAGACCCACAAATCTTCCATCAGTATCAACACAGGTTTGGGGCGCTGATTTATCAGACTAAAGAGTGTAGTAATTCTCAAGAAGTGTCTACATAAAAAGTTACATTACTCTGCAGACAACAGTGTCTGAGAAACTGAGCAAGACACAAAAGTTAATGCAGATCAATGGAATGTGAACTATATGTCACTGTGACCTAGTTTTGACTGAAAGGTTTAGTAGTCTTCATGATGCATGTTTATTTCTATTTACATGACTGCAAATAACAGTGTATGGGAAACTGACCTAAATGCAAACCCAACCCTACAGAAGCTGAGCTTAATGGAAAACACAAATCACTTAACCTTGAAATACAGGTCACAGTTACCTAGTTCCCACTGATGGCTGCAGTGCTCCTCATGAAACATTTACATAGCAAGTCATGTGATTCTACAAGTAACAGTGTCCATACATGTGACAGAAAAGACTGGTCACGTCAGGACTGATCAGGAGATTTCCAAAATTTGGTCAGGAGTTTTTACCTCAAAAGAGGGAGGATTTTCACTGACCCAATTTTTAGCATGCAAATGGTCAAAAATTACAACTATTGAACAAATTTACATTTTGTCAATATTAAAGTATGCACATTATCTCATCAAATCAGTCCTTTCACAGTAACATGTTGCCATTCATACTCTCCTTATATGTACCACAAGTATTGTGAGCATTTCTTAGGAGATCATTGCCTGGATTATATTGGTGGCAGTCCTCATCATTGTTGATCTTAACACTTAGGAGATGATGTACTGTTACTGGATCATGGTTTCCTCTGGATTCAACCTGAATTTTCCTTAGAACAAAAAATGTCCTTTCAGTGTCTGCATTGGAATGTAGCAATGTTAATACAACTCTACTGAGTTCACCAAGAAGTTTAAATTGTTTCCTGCCTGTGGGTAGATTCACATTGCTGACTGCCTGCCAGAACTGCTCAATAGTGGTACTGTCTGGACTTAATGTTGTTTTAATGTAAGTAAGAGTCTCCACATGAAGCACAAACTTGTGCATTATGCCATCACACCCTTTGTAACTTTAAGCCTAATTTGTAAATACCTTTGTTGTCATCACTATCACCACTCTTTAATAATGACAATCAAATCCAGAAAATGAACATCACTTGCTAGTATATGAGGACAAAGACCTCATTCATCCCTGGCATTACAGATTACAAAGGCACTTAGTGACATGTAGTTTAGTCTGGTTTACATTCATGTTTACAAAGGATTAAATCAAGGTAAATGTTGTTTATATCAGTTTTTGTGATGAAGTCATTTATAGTAGTGTTGAACGCATATTTTGACTAAAACTCATGGTCACTGGTAGTGTTCTGCAGGTGGTCACTCATGACAGTGAGTTTATATAATAAATTATTCATATTATTATTATTATTATTCATATTATTACTATTATTATTGTTATTGTTATTATTATTATTATGTTAAGAATATGATTTCTCATGAACAATAAAAGTCACTATGTTACTATGTGAGTACCGTATTTAGCTGTGTATAACGCACAGTTTTTTCACCTAATTTTAGTATCTTAAGTCAGGGGTGCGCGTTATATACAAGAACAAAAAAAAAAGATTTTTTCCAGGTCGATCTTTTCGAGAGTGATTACGATGAAGAGGAATTTGAGGGATTTGATGCAATAGATTGAACTCCATCAACTAGACGAACCATTAAAGGGCCCTTTTACGGGCCAACCATAAAATCGGAAAGATACAATTTCAATATTGCCACTTTTTCATTCACTATCCAAAATGACCGACTGTTGTTGCACTATGAAAACAGAGCGAAATACCGCTAGTCACGATTTTAAAATGTATTATATCACATGCGCGTTATATGGAAGAACTACGTTTTTTCCACTCATTTTGGGTCAAAAATCGGGGTGCGCGTTATACATTACACACCAAAATACGGTAGTTTTTGATAACTTCTGTACGATTTCCATGTCTGGGAACATTATTCTGACTAGATCTGAAAAAATGATCTGCTACTAGAAATAGGAGATTATGTTCGGCTATAAAGTTGGTAAATAGTGTCTCGGCACATGTAACTTTATTCACATTTGATGCTGATTCTGCAAACATGGATTTCAGTGATGGCATATTTGTTGTCGCGGTTAATATGCTTTTATGAGATGGAGTTTCTGCATGATGTGTGATGTAATTCCTGCCACGATAAAAAATTTTGGAATCAGCTTTACAGGAAGAGCAGAATAAATATTCATGTCCCTTTGAACTTGATTGCAGCCACTTAAATTCCTGTTTCCATCCATCATTGAATTTTGTGTGACATTTCAGTTGCTTGGATTTTGGTGTTTTGGCATTGGGAGATAATCATGTCCAAATTACTAATCATACATAGTATAGACTCTAATCCATCTCAATAACATTAAGCACCGTAGCAGAACATACCTTGCAGAGAGAACCAAACCAAAGTAATGTTTATTATTTTATGCTGACTGAGCTCTTTAGTAACCCAACCATAATCAATTAACGTCTTTAATCCTTTCAGACTTACTTCTGCTCACACACAGTATAATCCACCTCGACAAACTTCAAACAATGAAGCCAGCTGACCCTGCCAACAGGATCAAAGGGTGAAATTAGCAACTACATTGTCTTGCCCTGTATAAGTCGGTTCAGAGCCACATGATCACAGGCAGTATTAATGTAAATAAACTACACTGGAACCAAAATGTGAAGAAAGAAAAAAAGAGACAAAATTTAAGATTTCAGTGAGTGATGGGAGACACCCCTAACCTCAGGAGAAAAACCCTCCTGTGTGGGAGGCTTGCATGTATGAGTGTCTGAGAAAATAACCTAAAGGCAAACCCTAACCTCAGTGTTCATACCAGATGGACACAAGGATGGACATTATCAATCCATGAGCCAGAATTGCTTTGCAATCCAGCAAATAATTGAAAAATTGCTGAAATGGTCTGAAAACCAAACCAAGTCATATACATAATAATACAAATATGCCTACTAACTTTCATTTGTCTTCCTCAACTGATTTTGGCTCAATGATGCTTACAAGATTTTTGTCCAAAAAGTTAAAAAATGAGCAGAAAAATGGAAAATTAAGGGCATATTCAGCAAAACCTGCTCAGGCTTTGAGACCCACTCAAAGTATCTACATATTAAAATTCTGGATTGGCTCAATAGTTTTAGGTACCGTATGGAATCACTTATAAGTCAAGTGCAACTGCAAACTGCACATACCCAGATCTGCCGTGGCATAATGCGATGGCAGATATGGATCTATGCAGTTTATTGGGAGTAATCAGCAGAACAAACAACACAGACACTTATCAGCCAGCGCATTATGCGCCAGCAGACCAGGGTCTACATTGTCTGCAGATGTACTCGACTTATAAGCACGTAGGGATGGTATCTTGCTAAAGTGTGCTAAAGTGTGACAGATAGATGGATGGACAGAGAGCACAAAACTAATATGACTCCCTCCATTGTGGAGGAGTTTGGTTTGGTTTTTTATGGCACAACAATACAAGTAAGTTATTTAGTGCTAAGGCAATTAAAGTAAGGTGCCTCACCCAAGTTCGCACCATGTTAGCCTATCCAGGCTGATCAGATGGTAGGATTCGAGCTGCTTCCTTGGGGAGGAGTAATAATTACCAAATTATATTTTTGCATCTGAGAATTTAATGATGTTAATGATAGCTTCACTGTTGCAAAGTACACTTCATTGACAATGTGTCAGTAGAGCTAGTAAAGGGTTAACTGACAACTGTAAAACAAACAATAATGCCACCAGATTCTCACATACAGGATTGTTTTCCCCAAGAATATAACATTTTAGAAACTTCTGTTAAGAAATTGTAGAAATTTTATTTCTGTGGTACTACACCATTCTTGCTCACAGTATAATGACATCAAAACTAATATTAACCGATGCTGACAGATGAATTTACTCTCAGTGTTCAAATTTTTACCTGCAGCCCAAACCCAGTTTTCTGAGCAGATCAGTAAGGTTTTAAGGAATACTACAAGTTGTTACAACAATTGCTGACCCCAAAATCCAATAGATTCTGAGAGTTAATTCTGAACATTGCTTACTGTGGATGAACAACAAACTGTACAGTATCAGGAGGCATCTTAAACTCTGGTTTAACCATCTTCATCCAGAACATCGGAAGAAATATACGGTTCTGTGGGTTTCCCTGGACATACACTGGGTAGGGAGGTATTTTCCTCTTCCATAGTGGTCTGAAATGTAAGGTTGATAAGGGTGTTCTAAAGATAGACCACAATCATTTCTCTTGGTAAGAGGAACAATTTGCCTTCCAAATCTTTGCAAATAAGCTCCCCTGTTGGGATGGAGAAGCTTAGCCCCATTCCTAGTTAATTAATCCTTAAGTTTTTTCTTCAAATGCCTTGAGCTATCTGCTTTTAACATCACCATCAATGTGAATCCAACTGAGAATAGGTCTGGATCAATGTTCTTGAGTTGAAGGACAATTTTAGGTTGAATCTTCCTGTGTTTCTGAAGGCCTATCAAGAACTTCTCCTCGTTTAAATTGAAAGTTAAAAAAAATGAAAATAAATTATTTCCAAGGAAATGTAACATAATTTCAGTTTGTTTAAAGCTTCTAGCCTTCTATCATCCTAGTTTTCCTTTGTTAAATATTTTGTGCAAACCAAGAAATTCCATATCTGGAAAATTTACCTATCCAAAATAGTCCTCATGATCGTTAGGAAATCCCATGGTATAAAATTAACAATTTTTTTGTCAAAATGTATGTACAAACTCTAAAAGCACTGTCAAGTACAACTTGAAAATTTTGCCAAATTTGGGTCAAACATGTTTAAATTCTGATAAAATGAATTAGTATCTTACATAGTGATAGAGTGAAAACCGGTTGTACAAGCTCTCTTTATGGAAGTAATACAGTGAAAACAGGGTGTACAAGCTCTCCAATGGAAGTAATACAGTGAAAACAGGGTGTACAAACTTGGAAGTAATACAGTGAAAACAGGGTGTACAAGCTCTCCAATGGAAGTAATACAGTGAAAACAGAGTGTACAAACTCTCTTTATGGAAGTAATACAGTGAAAACAGGGTGTACAAACTCTCTTTATGGAAGTAATACAGTGAAAACAGGGTGTACAAGCTCTCCAATGCTTGTAATACAGTGAAAACAGGGTGTACAAGCTCTCTTTATGGAAGTAATACAGTAAAAACAGGGTGTACAAGCTCTCTTTATGGAAGTAATACAGTAAAAACAGGGTGTACACAAGCTCTCTTATGGAAGTAATACAGTGAAAACAGGGTGTACACAAGCTCTCTTTATGGAAGTAATACATCGAAAACAGGGTGTACAAGCTCTCCAATGGTTGTAATACAGTGAAAACAGGGTGTACAAGCTCTCTTTATGGAAGTAATACAGTGAAAACAGGGTGTACACAAGCTCTCTTTATGGATGTTTAGATACATTATGCAGTGGTTGACATGTAGCTTCCAACAGGGTTAATCAGCATCAACTATGATAAATGTTCAGCAGTACAGTAAACCCTCGTTATAACATACCTTGCTGATAATAACTCCTTGAAGTAATTAACACCCTTAAGTTAATAGACCTCAGATAGCTCTTATATAGGACTTCATTATAATTAATGCCTTGTTATAATGGAATAATTCATGTGGATCCAAAATCATTCGTTAAAATGAGGATCACTAATATATTCGCAGTTAAATATTTTATTGCTGGACTTTGATTACATTCAAGATTTTCATTGAATTTTTTAGGGATCTGGTGAAAAATGTTCATGTTTGTATGGTCATGTTGTTTTCCCTTCTGCAATTATCCCCAATATGTTTTACATCTTCACACATATAAATGTGAATGTTTTAGACACGTGTATATCTAATGAATTAGACAGTTTGATGACTTTACTGAACTAACAGTAAAAAAAGTGACAAATGCAGAGGGTCAGGTGGCCTGATGTTTTGTTGTACAAGAGTCTGTCAGTGAGACTGACTCTCCACTTGCAAAAAAGAATTTCCAGGACTAACTGCTGAGACTTGAAACCATCACCGATATCCTTTGAGCAATAACAAGATTTTCAAGAAGGTTACTGTGGTGGCCATACTGAATGTAAGATTGGCACCATTTTAATTTAGGACCAACTAGACATCATAAGTTGTCTTTTGGTGAAAACCACGTTGATATGGAGGAGTAGCATTAACAAGACAAGATTTTCAAGATGGCCATAGTAGCAGTCATATTGGATATAAGGTCAGTACAAATTCATTTATGACCACCATTTCATTTACAACCAACCAGACATCATAAAAAGTTTTTGGGTGAAAACCCTATGTCAATATGACCATGCATTAAGGAGGAGTAGCAATAAAAAGATTTTCAAAATCGCCACCATGGTTGTCACAGTGAATGTCACATTATCATCATTTTCATTAAGGACCAATCAGACACCATAATAAGTCTTTTGGTGAAATCCCTATTTCAAAATGACTTTCTGTTTAAAAGGAGTAGCAATAACAAGAATTTCAAGATGGCTGCCATGGTGGCCATATGTGATATTGGATCAGCATCATCTGAACACAAATTGAAAATCCTTTATGCCAAGATGCTTTCTGCCAAATCTGGTCAAATTCTGTTAAGTGCATTTTGAAAATAAGTCATTTAAAAGGTGGTAGTTTTGTTAGCAACGGTGGCCATATTTGATGGTGGATCTGCATCATTTGAACAATATTTAAAGACTTTTATGCCAGGGTGCTTTCTATCATATTTGGTCAAATTTGGTTAACCAGTATTTGAGAAGAAGTAACTTTTTAGGTTTTTCTATATTTAGTAATCGCAGCCGTAATTGATGGCGGATAAGCGCCATATAAAATTGAAAGCCATCTATGTGAAGATGCTTTCTGTCAAATATGGTCTAATTCCACTAAACAATTTTTCTGAAGAATTCATTTTTATGTTTTTCTAATTTTAGTAATTGTGGCCATATTTATACAAAACAGTTTTTAAGAAGTTCATTAAACATTTTTCTATTTTTAGTAACAGTGGTCATATTTGATAGTGTATTGGCTTCATTTTAACAAATTTGAAAGACCTTAATGCCAGAATGCTTTCCATCAAATTTGGTCAAATTTCTGTTATGTCATCTTTGAGAAGAAAATATTTAAAGTCTTTTTCATATTTTGAGTAATGGTGGCCATAGTTAATGGCATATCAGCATCATTTGAACAAATTTGTGAGAGCTTCATGCCAGGATGCTCTCTATCAAATTTGGTCCAATTATGTCGAGTACTATTTGAGACGAAATAGTTTAAAGGTTTTTCTATTTTTTAGTAGTCTGCAATTTATCTTCAGTCATTCTGCACATGAATTACAGAAAAGAAAGAAAAAAAAACACAAATTAGTGTTTGTATGGTCCACCAATAATTATTTATCTGGTCAATAAACTCACTTACCCTTGCAAATTCCCAAGATTGGTACTCTTTTCTTTAAAATAAAATTAAACTACAATGCAATGATGCTCACTTTACACCATAGGCACTTGTAACAATTATTATTAATATTTATGATATGTATATATAAAGACTGCTATTGTAACTACAGCATCATGACAAGAGTTGTATATTATTATTATGATTATGATTATTATTAGTGTTGATGCTATCCATTTTGTTTACACGTTATTTATTATGATCATTGTTGTCATCGATCAATATAGTTAAACTTTAATATTGAAGAGCATGTCAGATCGCAGTTAACGTACTTTTGCATAGATTTATTAAAATAAGTGGAAAAAAAGATGGACTGGAAATAAGAATTACACAGCTGGTTCACAGTACCTTTTCAAAGTCAGGAAACATATTAACATCTAAAGATAAATATATTGTTCAATGATTATGCTTTTTTGAGACAAGCCCTACTGCATTATACATGAAAATTTAGTGACTTGTTATTATCATGAGGGACATTTGATTCAAACTAAACTAAATCATTTGCATGTTTCCTAATGAAATGAGATTTGTAGGATATGAAAAAGAAACAATGAGCTACATTTACAATCAAATACCTCTTATTCAATGTAAAACATAGATGGAGCTCGCTACTTATCTCCATAGTTTTATCTCTTGCAAGAATCAAGGAGTCTTAGAGACGACCAGTTTATATTACAATCTAACTTTTACTTATGTTTCTGTCAGTGCTTGAGTGAAAAGGTGATTTGTTATTACAGATAATTCCTTACTATTGTAAGCACTGTCGCATAAATATTAATAAAAATTGCTGTAGGTGCCTATATTTTGCAGAAAGCCTGGTGACGTTAAGTGACATTGCCATGTCGTCACGCGACGTCACTCAGTGCAAATCAGCTGCACTCGCTTCCATGGGTATTACCTATTACGTATTAGTTCTTGCATTGTAGACATCTCTACTCATCATAAACCTCCAAAGCATCACAAAAGTATTTGGGAAAATAGAGAAAAATTACTCTCGAAAACACATGATACAACTTTAAACATCGACTTTTGAAGGCAGATACTGTGATTTTTGCAAATTACTTACGCAGAGAATTAGAAATATAAAGTTTTAAAAAATGTAATAAGTGTTTTTAAATTGTTTGGACCCCTGTAGTATTAACTCACATCCATGACCTGCCTGCCAACACACGAGTTACATGCATTTCTCATCAGTAAAAATCATTCTAATGCCGACCAAGAAGAAAGACCAATACGGACAAGTGAGCAATCTTGAAACGGAACGCCAAAACGAGAGGAAAAAAGAAAGAATTTATTAATTATTGAAAATAAACTTTACATTTTTTTTTTAAATTATACACCACTGTAGCCGTTGTGAACATTTGGACCGACCAAGCTCAACACAATTGTCAGATTTTATATTCTCGTACTCGTCGAAATTCCTTTAAAATCTGTACAGCCACCACAGCAAGGAAAAAATGAAAAGTTTCATATGTATCTGCCATTTATGAGACTAAGACATATATAGAATTAATCTTTGTCTATTGTTCGTTTGCTTATGTTGTTGTGTTAACTTTTATTTTATATTTTATTTGTATTTATTTAGAGTGTGTGTGTGTGTGGGGGGGGGGGGGCGTCAACAATAACTTTGTCATGTATGTAAAATCGTTTCATGTGAGAAGAATTTCAGCAGTCCAGGATATCAAGAATCAACTTGACTTACTAAATCCACGGAGAACAGTCAATGCTGACAGTACAGTCTTTCCTTGGCGACAAGTAAACACTGTGAAACAGAATGGACTGGACTTTTTTTTTTTTTATCTCTGAGGACATGTTTTCAAATTGTATGGACTCATCTATTATTCCTGGCTATAAAAACAGATCATTCAGCAATAACACTAAAATTATTCATTTGGTTACAACTTTTTTTTATAGCCAACACAGTAGAAGAATACTATTGTGAAGGTGCTAAGAAAAACCCACTTCAGGTGAAACTAACTTGTAATGATCAATTGTTTTTTTTTTTAATCCTTAAAATGAGTATAATATCAGGATCAGTTAGGTATTCACAAGCTAAGGCAAAACAGGAAAAACAAAATTTCAGGAAAAGATAAATCTACAGTACATACCTTACAAACTTTAGTGAATCAAAATAATAACACCACTATTATGGAAGAACTGAACAAAAAACAAGCAGGTTCAGAAGAAATAAGGAAAAAAAGAGGTGGAATGTGTAATGTTAAGGTCAAAAGCAAGGTGGTATTAATCTGGTGACAAAATTAAAAATATTTTCTTAATTTTAAAAAGAGAAATTACACAAACAAAACAATAAAAGAATTAATTACGAAAGATGAAACCAGGGTAATAGGTCAAAAAGATATATTAAATCAACAGAAAGATGTTTTATGAAAAGTATACAAAGCAAAAACAATAATAATTTGCAAACTCAAAACCACTCTTTTAACTATGATATAAAGAAAACTTTTAGATCTTGAAAGAAGCTCGTGTGAAGGTAAATTAACGTTTGAGGCATGCAGTTTAGCATAGAAAAATATGAAAAATGAAAGTAGCCTCGTTCCGATGGATTTACAATTGAATTCTACACATTCTTTTGGAAAGATCCAAGCGGTTTTCTCTTTATGGCTCTAAACGCTGGATACGATATGCAACATTTTTCAGAATTTCAGTCTCAGGGAATTATTACTTGCACTCCAAAAGAAGATACAGACAGGACATTTAAAAAAAATGGAGACCAATCTTACTACTTGTAGCTTACAACATTGCTTCGGCAACTATTGCTAATAGGGTCAAGAACGTCCTCCCTTGTATAATTAGTGACAACCAAAAGGTTTTTATGAAAGGAAGATTTATTGGTGAAATTACAAAAATTTTGTATGACCTGATGCACCATCTTGATGACAAAAATTAATCTGGTCTTCTCCTGTTGATAGATTTTGAAAAGCTTTCGACTCGGTCGAATGGGACTTTTTGGAAAATGTTCTGAAGCCTTTTAACTTTGGAGGATCCATTTATCACTGGTTTAGAGTATTGTTTAATAAATCAAAAAGTTGTGTCATTAATAATGGACATTTATCCCCATTTTTTAATTTGGAGAGAGTTTGTCGTCAGGGAGAACCTTTAGCACCATATTTATTTATAATATGAATTGAACTTCTTGCAATAGAACTAAAAAAAAAGAACACAAATATTACAGGCATTTTCTATAATGAAATGGAGTTTAAATTAAGGCAGTACGCTGATTATGCTTTTCTATTATTAGATGGTTCTCCTTTGTCCTTAAAGACAACAATGCAGATTTTGAATGACTTTCCCTTGGTATCAGGTCTGTACCGTAATGTTTTTAAAAGCAAAAACTATTTGGATTGGAAATAAAAATATCTCTAATGACAAAATATGTCCAGAAATTGATATTAACTGGCCAACTTCCAATTTTACTGGGAGTAGATTTCACTTTGAAATTGGAGGCTATGGTAGAACTTAATTATTCAACGAAGTTGAAAGAAGTAAAGCAACTGCTTTGCTGGTGGAGCAGAAGAAATTTATCCCTTATTGGAAAAATTAAATTCATTCATCTTTTTGCAGCTCTACCAAATCCTCCACCCCATATAGAAAATGAACTGAATATATTATAGGGCGGTAAAACTGAGAGGTTAAAAGAGGCACTCTTATAGCTTTTTTTAAGGAAGGGGTATTAAATATGATTCACTCGCACTCATTTGTGTGTTATCTAAAACTTTCCTGGATTAGGCGTATTTTACTAAATGAATATGGTTTATGGCAAAAACTGGTTTCTGAACAAATATTTGGAAAATTTGGAGGTACACAGTTATTTCAATTAGGAAAACTAAATTGAAAGAAATGTTAAAATCCATTAAAATATTTGTTGGCGTGATGCATTTTATGCTTTATGACAATGGAATAATGAACCATCTGGTGTTCACGAATACTCGTCTCAAGATATTCTTAACTTAGTTACTATAGATAATTAAAAATCATACACAAGATGGAGAACAAACGGTGTTGTACTTATTCAACATCTCTTTGATGCACAGGGATCTCTAGTAAGCTTTGATGACATAAAACAAAACACACAAACTAATAATTGGATACAGTATTTTGCTCTTATCTCAAAGATATCAGTGAATTGGGAAAAGAAAATTAAAAGTTTTTTGAAAGTGGAAATAGTTTTTATGTTGTTTTTGACAAAACTTCATTCCTTAGGGTAAGAGAAAAGAAATTTAAAAAAAAAAATAAAAACCTGATGAGAACCAAGATACAAAAGCCAAATGGTAAACATGAAACTTGGTCCAGGCACCTAGAGTGTGCAATTGGTGCAAATGAATGGACCAACTCTTTTGTTTTGGCTAAACTTTGTACAAAAGATACAGAACTAATTAACTTTAAATTCATATTTCTGCATAAAAATATCTTGCCCTAAATCAGTTTTTGAAAAGGATTCATTTAAATGATAATGATAAATGCACCATTTGTAAGAGGTAACAGAACAAATCGAGCACAGATTCTATGACTGTTCACGTACTGAACACTTGTGGAAATTATTTGTGGAATGGATCCAAACTTATGATCCAAATGTTAGAAGTACACGAAAAATATCTTTATAGAAAATAACAACTTTGATGATCTTATTAACTTCCTAATTTTGCTTGCAAAATATGTTATATACAGATCACGTTGTGCACCAAAAATCCCAAATCTCTCCTATTATAAAAATTTTGTTTTATCATATAAAACGCAGGACAAATATCTAACCGAAGTAAATAACAGAATTGATGAGTTTAATAAAAAGTGGACCTTATTTCAAAATTTTTCGTACGTGATTTTTTTTAAACAAACAGTTGCATAGCTATTTTATATTTTCATGACTTTCGTTTTTGAGCAAAGAAAACAATATTGCATTAAAAAAAAAAAGGCAATTTAATAACAGCTTTGGTTTGTATGTGAGTATCTTTGTGTACAATATTTTCGATCGTATGTGTCTGTGTGTCGCTTAAGTAAGCGAATATATATAAAGATCAGGATGCAAAACAATTTAAAGTAATGCCCCATACACCAGGTCAGGTGATGATGTAGGGGAGCATATAAAATCCTGACAACTTATGTCCAATACAAAAAATAAAATTCTTATTTCAGACTAAAGTATGCATGCGGAAAAAAATCATTTGCAGAGGAAGTGTATTTCAAACAACAGCAAAATCCAATTGTGGTAGTCTCTGGTTTTCAGAGAAAAATGACATTTCCGCAAAATATGTTTGTCTCTGACAAACGCCGGGAAAATACATGTAATAAACATTTCACGACTTGCGTTCCAAAATCCACAAAATTAACTAGTATCTTAGATGGGATTAGTAAATTTATCAAATTATGTACAAAAATAAATTTAGCTTAATTATATTTTTACTTCAGTCGGCCTTCTTTGCTGATCCTGCAGTGTGTTTGTAATAAAGGTGTTCTATATATTCTACAAATGTATCACCAATACCTATTTTTCTTCCTTGCTGAATTAGTTTTTCCATAGTAGCAGACAAAATTTTTAACAAGATCACGAAACGCTTACATAAAAAATCATTTATTTATTTGGAAGAGGTAAAATCACATCTCTCTCTCTCTCTCTGAATTAAATTACGTCAAATTTTCTGTTGTCAAGGACTTCAACGTGGTCTCTTATATGGAAATAAACTACTAATTTATATATGGGTGACGAAAGAAAGAAAGAACGAAATTTTACATAGATAAATAGATAGATAAAGAAGGAAACCATTACATATCATTATGGATATAATTGGATGTCTAGTGCCCTCGTAATGGTGTTCTGATATGATGTGTAAAGGCTGGTTTTTAGCTCAATTTAGACATAACTTATAATCTAATAACTAACCTTGGTTAAGTTGTACAATTTATCTTACATCCGTTGGGCCATAGCAATCTTCTATTATACGTTTATCAGCAGATTTTGAGTCTACATGGGAGATGCTGTTGCATTCTGATCGACCGCTCAACGTTTAAAGATATTACTGATGTCTACCTGAGTGATAACTGAGGCCTGAGGGAGACATGGTTGATCTGTAGACAAGTACAACTGACCATCATCATTTTGTCGTCCTCGTCGTCGTCGCCATCATCATCAACAGCAAAACATCATTAATCACCACCACGACTGCAATCCAATCGTCTTTTCTTGATACAGTTAACCCTTACGTATCCTTGTTGCTTAAATTGACATTCCCGTGGCCAGTTCCCTAACAGTGCAATTTCTAAACTATGTGTTATGTTAATCTTACGCTGCAAAAGTCCGCATACAATGATTTGAAGTGTATATTCCCATTCTGCTGATATATTAAAGACAAATACATTTGAGTACACAATGTGAATTGTCTGATATTGATTAAACATTCCATAACAATATCGAGACTAGTAGATGAAAAAAGGCACTTTATATTTTTTTTTGTTTGTCAGAAAAAAAGCTTCTTTTCCCAAGTGACCTAACTTGGCCCCATGCACTCACCTCCCAGGGGCATGGGGCCATCCAAAGTACTGTCACTTGGTTTTACTCAGTCTCAACTTAGTTTACCTGTTATGATTTAGAAGCGTACCATAAGTAACATGGTGAGAAATTTTTCTAGCGCCGCAAAGCAGCACGTTAAGGTGGACACAATGCATCATATGGTGGTAGTATGCTGGGAATAGGTCTCATGTGCCCTTGAGCATAGAGCGGAGCACGAGAGAAAGAAAATTATCGTTCCAGCTGTTCCGGCAGCCCGATTGCTCAAGCTGTTTCCGCTGTTCCAGCTGTTTCCACAGACCAAACACAGCTTACTGAGAATTTCCAGTGAGACTTTTTATAATCCCTTCCAGGGCTTCTGCTTTTCTTCTCGCTATCAATTCGTTTTTTCACCAGCTGATTTTAAAAACAATAATAGTCTTCCTCAATAACCTTATGATTATGGAGAACTGCAATGAATGCCCATTCAGTGGTTATATTGGCATTATATAGTCTCTTACGGCATAAAAGAGAATTTAAACTTCTAATAGTACGACCTAGAATGAGTTCTGTCAACAACCTTCTTTAACCAATCAGAAACTAGGTCGTGCATGTTACTGCTTTTAGTGCCTTTGTACTACAATTAAAATACCTTATTACAAATCAACATGATGTTGACATAGGATTTAGGTCATAAAATATGCACGCGCTACTGCGTGATTTCTTCATTGTGGGTTAAGCTGACTGACATAATTATTGATTTCCAGGACATAGCATAACTCATGTAAACATGTTGAAGTACATTGTACTTTACAAATAGCGTAGGCTACTGAACTAAGGAATTATAATACAATGATTATAAACCCAAATGAAAACTATTATAATTTAAAGATAATACATAATGCCGTAACAATGGAACATCTGCTAGACGATAACCATACTGAAAATTACCACCTAACTCATATGTAACCTCAATATCTCTGGTACTCATAATAAGTTATATTTGTGCCAATGTCAAGATCTGTGTATTTATTAACTGCGTCCTGAAACATCAGATAGGCTCTTGTCAAGTTTTCAGATGTATCTTGTGGTGATTCTTCATGTTAGATTTAGGTCATTAGTGTTACATTATTGCCTATTTACTTTTATCTGTTCAAATTGCATCTTTTTGTATAGCCAACAACTTGCCACTGACATCGACAATTCAAGTCTGGGCATCTATAAGCTAATATGACTCATGTTAAAATTACCTACTGCTACTCCATCTGATCTCATGAAATATTGCGCAGTTGCATTTCTGTCTAAAATTATGGACTGCGCTTGATACCACGAAATGTAGTAATTATATCATGGCATACATCAAATATACTAGATTATGGTGCAAAAAATGATACTGGTTTGTCACCAGTAGTGAGAAAATATCTTCTTGTAAACTTTTCATTACCACGGAAAGCAATTCAGCACCTCACTTAAATCTTTTAATAGAAGCATTACCATTGCCACTATCTTTGAACAATATCATATTTGTTCATGAAGAGTTTCCATAATCATTTGAATATGATACTATAGTATTCGCCTGCCCTTCCAACAGCTTGTACCCCCTTACCGATTTTAAAAACGAAAGGCATCAATGATATAAAATAACACAAAACTTAGTAATTTCATTCATCAGTTTATAATTTCTAACCTGACTATCGGCAGGGGGTCTCTAACACTGTCATCTTGTTTGCGTTTAATTTCCATTATCGAAATAAATGTTGTTTTGAATACCATTTATATAATATATGATTACATGTAATTTTCAAATATTGTTTTATATTCAGTTTTATTAATTATTTTATTATTATATAATTTATCAAGGATATCTATAATTTCATGATCAATATTTGTTTATTTATTACCATTTTGTTTGCTTGCACATAATAGATATAATTGTTGTACTAATTCATTGGGATCTTTATACAGCTGACATTATCACCACTTCTTCTTTTTTTTTATAACTTTCATTACGAGGATATCCAGTTAACTGTATCAATTTTTAAAAAAAGCATTTGAATTGATTTACTACTATAATCTTTTTTGGTTTTTAATCTTTTTGTTATGAAATCAATTAAATCGTGATCTATTTTACGAGGTAACATACGTTTATTTTCAAGGTAAGCATATAGTTTTAGTTCCAATAATTTTTCATCATCAAGGGTATAATTAACCAAAATAGGATTAAAAGGATGTTGGTAATTGGACTTCAATATCTTAGTCATATTCTAGTTCAGTTCTTGCTCCTTTTCTTTTGGTGTGGGTTTTAAATTTAACCTTGTTTCTTCTATTTCACTCATTGTTTCTTTTGTCTCTGGTTCAATTTTTTAAATCCTAACAATGCTACTTCTGCTTCACTGATTTTTTCTTTTTTCTTTTTTCTTTTTTAATCTCATTTTTTTCAATATCTCACTTCAATTTTTCATCTTATTTTAGATCTGGATCCAATGATTTCATTGCTTCTTTTTATTCTAGTTCCGCTGCTTCTCCTCCTTCTGGTTCCTTTGTTTGTTTGTTTGTTTGTTTTTTGTTTTTTTTTTTTGTTTTTTTTTTGTTGTTGTTAGTGTTGGGTGGGAGTCTTTTGTGTAATATATTGTATTGCTTGTATTTCTGTAATAATTTTATTATATTTTCATAAGGTTCAATTTGAAATGTATTTCTTCTTATATTTCTATTTTTTCCTCTGTTAATGATTTTAAAAAAAAATTATTATTATTTTAGCTAAATTGGTATAACCCATCTCCTTAGGCTCCTCAAGCTTATTACCTACCTTATTTTGTAATAAATTTGTCGTATTAAAATCTCCGAGAGTGCATTTGTTCAGTTTTGGTAAACCCATTTTTAAAAAATATTCTTTATCATCTGGTGTTAAATATATTTCCTAATTGTAAAGTATGTTTTGTCTTTCATCTCTTTCGGTGGCACCATGGGATGTATGAGTTCATGTCCCTCATCAGAAATACTAAATTCTTTTATTGCTCGCAATTTTTCATAATCTATTTTGAGTAGTGGTAATGCTGCTATTAATTGGTTTTGTTTGTCTTATAATTTTGAATTGCCTGATCTTGTTTTTTTTAATCTATCTCTTCTTGTAGTTTTCCTATTAAAATAAATATAATGGGCTTTGTCAAACATTTGGAAATATCTTCTTGAAATTTCTGTTTGCCTAATTTTTCCTCTAATAAATGTTTCTTTGAAATTTCACAGTCTGCCCAACATGTTTCAATTAATTGTTTTCTTTTCTTCATCCTCGTCATTTCTCTCAAAGCTCATATATATTATTACGTTATATAATAATATCTAATATAAAATAATTTTAATACATATATAAGTATATTATATGAGTTATAATACAAAACGACGTGAAATAGGTTTTATTGAAGAATAGTCTATATAAGACAAAACTAATTAGTTTTGTTTTGTGAAGAGATAAAAATTATGATTTCGAATGAACATTTTGCCCAAAACCTAATATACAATTATTTTATGTATCATGGTTATACTCACGCTAAAAAAATATCAATTATTATGGTAATTAACAAAATATTTGTTTTTTGAAAGTGTCTATCATAGCAATTATTACATTACTAAATTATTGCTTAAGTAAGAAACAAATAATAAAAATTGCATTGAATATAAAACTAAAACAAAATTACCAAATATTATAAAGTGGTTGAGTTTATCTGAACAGAATTTCTAAGAAAGAAAGCTCCTAAGTCTGTTTACATATTCCAACAAAATATTTGATACCTTTAAATTTCCTTATCAAACAAAAATTATTATAGCAAAAAAAAAAAAAAAAAAAAAAAAAAAATAAAAAAAAAAAAAAATACAACGATATGACTTAATATTGAATTAAATACAACATAGCCTTTATAATGGAAATAATGTTTCACTTGGTGTGGGACATGCAGTATGCTTGTGTAATGTTTCGTTATTATATTCAATATCGATTGCACCACCTTCTTCTAACTGTGTAATTTTTAAAAATGATAATACCATATTAATAGTGCCACCTACTGTGACAGACAATTTCACAGTGTTATTTTGGGTATAGTAACATATAACTCTTTGATTGTACTAATACATTTTTAGTTTGAACCTCTTATAATTTAACTATATCAGTATACACTATTTCTTCCATATATATTGTATAATTATATTATATATGAGTGATACTGTTTTGGGAAAAATGATTGGCACTAGTGATATAGAATTGGATACCACTAAATATGCAACAAGAAATGAAGCTATTATGTTTTTTTAAAAAAATGAATTGGATGAAAAAACAGGATATTCTAACATAAAAGTATTACCTGGTACATACACAATTAAATATTTTATTTTAATCATGGTTATGTATTGTATTTATGATGGGCCTAATTTTAGGATTTGGAAATTATACAACGCTGATGTATGGAAATTATTGTCTGAATTATCACCAGAGAATTATATATGGACTGGTTCTTTTGATGAAACAATGATAATTCCTATTGCGTATAATGGTGAATTTGAGATGTTTGCCTCATTATCTATGTTTGGCTTTACAAACTAATGTTACATAATATTATAACTGTTAATTAAAACAACAAGTAACATTACAAAATTACATGAATATTTAACAAGATTGTGTTCTGCATATAGGAAGAGTTACAACTGAAAGGGAAATATATAAACAAAATCAACCATATTGACAACAAGTCTCATAGGAGATACCGCAAGTATAGAGGCAATACTTGGAAATTAATTTGTTTGTGGTAATATTGCATGTTATTCCACTAATCTCAAGATCAATAAATAGTGCATTACAATTGGATGATAAAAGAACAAAATTTCAATCCAATCACCGATTTTAATGGATTATTAATTGCATGTAAAATCCAATTTCAATGGTGACAATAACCAAACTATAAAATATATGTTTGAAGAAATACAACAATTCCAAACAAATGAAAGGTATGTTGAGCCCTTAGAAACACTTTTAAAATTGTACAAGCTCAATGGCTATGAAGCAACTCAACTTAGTTTTTATATTACTAACTATTTACGGTTGAAAAAGAAAAAGATGGCCAAAAACAATATACCAATTTTTCAAGATTTATTCAACTCATTAGAAGATGAAGAAAAAATATCAGATATCTTACCCCCTCTAAGAAGGTAATTCCAGTAGAAAAGTTCGATAATGATATACAAAAAAGAATCGTGTTTGATGATATTACAATTAACCACAGTATTATTAACAATATTAAAGAATATTTTTCACTATGAAGGAATAAAAACACAGATTGCATATATCTTGCTCAATCTTATTATGATGTGCAAAATTATATTAGGCGAAAAACAACATGTTTTATATTGTTTAATGTATTTGAGAACAAAGATATAAGTCAAATATCAGATGATCATTGTTCTGAAGATATCAATAAATAACTATTTGCAGATAGTTATAATAAATGCACAACTGGACAATATTCTTGTATGGTCTTTGGTAAAACAACTTTAAATACACCAGAGCAAGGATTCGATCAGTTCTCTATTCCCTCATAATTCATTGCCCAAGTTTTATTATTATTTTGAGCAAAATATAATATTTTAGTCATCATAAAATTAAAAAATAAAATAAAATGTAGTAAGGAGAATGTAAACCATTTTTTATATTTTTTTAAAAACAACACTTTGAAGCCATTCTATATTTTATTTAAACCATTTTAAATATATTTAAAAAAGGTTTTTAAAAAATACAAAATGTTTTAAAAAATAAGAAAAAAAATGGAAGGCAAGACTACATGGAAAAATATATAAAATGAATTCAATAAAAATTTTACGAAACAATCACCTGCTACTTATGTGTGACTGTGTGTTTGTATGAAGAAATAAAATATTATACCCTACCCACTGTTTGTAATTTTTCATTAGTTTTCTGCTTTTTATATTTGGAAGTGAGAAAAGTTCATTCACTTTTAACCCAGGTATGAATGAACTTATTCTTTGCTTTACAAGTGCAGACACTCTTCGTCTATACTATTCTAATGCTTAAAAAAAAAAAAAAAAAAAAAAAAAAAAAAAAAAAAAAAAAAAAAAAAAACAACAACATAAAAAACCCAAGAATATATTTGTTTTTCCCTGTTTAAAATTTTTTAATTCACCTTCGACATGAAAATAAGATACATATGACAGTGAATTACAACTTGTAATCTTCTTTTTGATTAAATGTATCAATAAACATGTATAATCTGATCAATGGTACTTTTTAGGAATTCAGTATCAGAACATTGATATATTTAGTCAAAAACAAGGTTACATTTTAGCAATTCAACATCAGTACATTGCTACATTTAATTAAAAACAAGGTTACATTTCGGGAATTTAAAAAAAGTATGTGTTTGTCTGTCATTAAGTGAATTTGTCTGTCTCTCTATCCTGTTAAAATTCAAACGAATGACGCGACCGTCCCACATTTAATGTTAAATTCCCTTTGAGCTCCATAGCGACATTTGTAATGTTAAATTCCCATTAGAGACCACAAGGGCCCACTAAACTACTGAGGATAAAATTTTGTCGTGGAACAAATCATCGAGGCTGACAATTTGCTTAATTCTAGCATGTGTATGGTCTTTCTTCTTAGGGATTCGAAATAAAATCTATATAGTTACTTACGTACATTATTTAATATTCCTAATTCACAATCTGATATTAATTTTTATTTAATAATAAAGTTGATATTGCAAACTTTGTATGAGACAAACAAAAATCAAAATTAACATTTTCGATATTAAACATCAGATGTTTGATATTTGGCTTTGTTATGTATTTTATGACATTAATATTAATCTTTAATGATCAATTTAAATAATCACGCAAAAGTTGTGATGTTATAGTTTCCAAAATATTATTTTTGTTATGTAAAAATTTCTTCCGCTTTCCCGGGATTTATATTCACACAATAACCGGATTTGTCCTGCTGTGGAACAATGTTTAGACATCTATGAGATTCAGCGAGATTACACGAGATGAACATCAATTGATTGAAGAAATTTCGAGACCAACATTAAAAACCAGGAGTCTGTAGCAACAAGATAAAATGGTATATTCTCATAGAGTTGATATCTTTTATTTGTCAAAATATTCGTCATCAACTTTTGACAGGCGTAGTGGTTCAGAGGAGGACGAAACCGTGATAGCGGCTCCTTGAATATGGATCATGCCGTCAACATGTGCTTCGTCTGTTCATGGTGTTCATGTGGATTATGAATACATGACACAGCATGTTCATGGAACCGTTATACACAAACATTAAACATGGCAAAGCAAATTATAATTGACCTGTAACTGCTGTATGGATAGAAACCACACTTTCTGCTCTCCATATAACTAGAATCTTGTTGACCTGTTTCAAGATAGAGTGGGTGGAAGTAGGGTTGTGATCGTTGATCAGTGAATGTTAAGCACGGTTTTCAACAATTTCCTTGACTACCAAAATAACTCTCCTTAACAGTGGACGGTTATTTTTAACAGATAAGGAAATTGTAGATAACCTAGTCTTACAATGTAAGACATCAACCCAGATATTTATGAGAGGGATGGGTTGACGTCTTAAAGTCTGATAAATTGGCCCCCAAAAATGTGCTAATACCGATGGACGGTTTTGGGGTCAGATCTCACCTATTCATAAAATTGTGTAGTTGATGCAGACAAATTTGTCTACAACACGGCAGTGTACATTTTAGACACCAGTATTTCTCGTGGCTCTTCAGTTATGGTTAGTTAAAGGGCCCTTTTGGCGGTATGTACAGAATATTTTTGGATCAAATCCAGTGTTTCACAAATTGTAAATCCGTGTGGAATAATGCAACCCTACCTCTGGTGGCCATTTTGAACTTGTGGCAACATACTGCTGTTTCATCAGATACAGCAACCAATCAGATGTGACTTCTGCGTAGTCGATACTTTAAAAGTTTCAGCTGACAAAATCCAGGGATGGTCGAGTCACATGACCAAAGCAACTGACATTTTAAAAATGAGCGGAAGTTGCATCAGATTGGTTGCTGTATTTGATAGAATTACATATATAAAGGCCATTGAGGACTTTACATTGCAACTCTGCAGATGAACAGACCTTTAATGTTTTGATTGCCAAATATGTGGTTTTAATGGATATTAATTGCAGTCTTAGTTTTGTAGCCTTTAATGACTTTGGCCATTTCTAGCACTAATGTAGATGTGAATGGACATGCACTAAAGAAAAGTAATATGCGGATTGTTATTTTCTGATGACGAAAAAGCACATTAAATTTTTTTTGGGAAACCTGCGATCCTGCGCTCAAGGTACAACATTGAGTTTATTGATCAAAATCTTTTTTGCTTTCTTCAAGAAAGTATACTATGTAAATATAAGATCAACTTTTTGGTAAGATGCAATTTTCATTCACGACATTTTCCTTGTCCCATATTCCGGAAAATAACAAGAATGACAACAATCACAACTACAACAGCAACAACTGCTACTATGATAAAAATATTAATAAATTGTAGTAGTGACCCAGGAATTGTACCCCTGCCCCTCTTAATCCTACTCATTGGAAAGTAAGCAGAGCTAAACCAAAATTTAGTAATATGGAAGACTATTTCCACCCAATATATGAAATCTTTCATTCACTGTTGAAACCTGTCTTTCTTCTCTTATGATCGTTATTTGGGTTTGGTTTGGTTTTGTGGGTTTAACACCATTTTTCAGCATGATAGGCTGTATGTTGCAGCCGGTATATTTGGTGCAGGAAGAAGCCAGGAAGCTGTCTCGCATACCCTTGTTGGCTGAGCCGAGACCCAAACCCATGTGGACAGAGGTGAGATGTCAGTGATCTGTAAAGGCGAGCACCTTAGATCACTTGGCCACCAGGGTCCCCCTTACTTTGAGGAAATCACCAATCTTTGTTCTTCGTAGCCAGGACAACATGGGGTTAACTAGGCACTGGGTAATTTTTAAAGGTGGTGTGCCCATTTTTTACAGTGAACATTAAGAATTTACTTAACTTAAAAAGTACTATGTTCACACATTTTGGCTGGTAGTGGAAATGACTGAAATATACAACAGACTGTCAGTAGACTCCAACATCTCTGGCTGATTAGGTGACTATGCAAGTGCAAAGACACAACCAACATTAAATGTCCTGCACTGGCAGTTATGTCAAAGCAGGTACAACGATAATGGCTATGTGAGAGTAATTATCATGGATTATCTCAATTACACATCCAAGAAGAGGTAAGAACTTGTGACATTTGAGTGTTATGCCTTTGAATTAGGTGACAGCATGTTTATTTAAAAGGTTATTTTTTAAAGATATTGGGAAACAATAAAATGTATTGGCACTGGGAACTAGTTCTGCCCTTTTTGATGGATTGCCATGAAACTCTGTAAATGCACATATCAACAAATTGCATAGCTGTGTTTTTTTACATCTGAGCAATAATGTTATTAAAACATCCCAGTATTTCCATTTATGTTTATATTTCAGGTTTCACTAAACCCAGTCCAGATTTTCAGCAGAGGTGCAGAGGAGGAAAGGGGGGAGACAGCTCGTCTGGTGAGGTCTATTTCCTTTTTCAGAATAAATGTTAAAAATGCCAGATTTTGATAGATGCTGGGATTTTTATCCCCCCTCCATCCCCCTGACCAAAGGTGTGTATGTGTGGGGAATATGGTGAAATTGCTGTCCATTTTTCCATCCATAGACAAGGTGGTTTCTGCAACATTGCTTCAATTTGCTGTTGATTTTTTTTTCTCCAAACCTTTCTTATGTATCTTACCCATGTGGATGCAGAAGTCTATTGACTTTGGCACTGCAAGGCCCAAAATCAAGTTTGCTGAAGCTGATAATGTGGTTTTTCTTACTGCATGATTCTTCTAAAAAAGACTACTTGACCAAATATGGCAGAAAGCGTCCTGACATGACAGGATTTCAGATTTATACAAATGATGCCAATCTGCCATCAGATATGGCCATCGTTACTAAAAATTGAAAAAAACTTAATAGTTTCATCTCAGAAACTGCTGAACAGATTTTGATCAAATTTGAAAGAAAGCATTCTGGCATGTAGGCCTTTCAGGTTGATACAAATGTAGCAAATCTTCCTTCAAATATGGCCACCATTACTAAAATATTAAAGCCCGTCCATTTTCTGTCAGAACTTGCTATTTTCTATTTCTTCTCAAAACACACCGGACCAATATCAGTCACACTTGGCACAGAGCATCCTGGCATGAAGACCATTCATATTTGTACAGATGATGCCAATCCATCATCATATGGCTGCCATTACCAAAAAAAGAAAAACCTTTAAATGACTTCTCCAAAACCACTGAATAGAATTTTACCATATTTGATAGAATGCATCCTGGCATAGAGGGATTTTAAATTTGTACAAATGATATTGATCCGCTATCAGATACAGCCACCGTTGTTAAAAAAAGATTTAAAAAAAAAAAAGACTTTTCAGAAACCACTGAATAGGATATGATAAAATGTGACAGAAAACATACTGGCAGGTAACCTTTTATATCTGTACATGTCATACTTGCCATAACACGACGTGTCACGCGAAAAACATGATTTTGGACTCCCAAACCCCCCGACACAATTGTGTTTCAAAAAACACGATTTTCAGCAATCTTAGCAACAACAACAACAAAAATTCCACCCCAAAAAAGAAAAGAAAAAAAAAATTAGTATATTTCTTGATCACTATTATATATGCCCGTAATCTGTGGTATATATAAACAGTAAACAGTTCTGCTCAAAATTCATGTAAAACTATCCTCGGGTCAGGTTTATACACCTGTTTTAGAGGCAATTAAAAGGTAAGGGGGTCAGAGATAAACAGCCACATTTCAGAGATTTACTTAATTGGCTCACAAGAGCTAGCGTGATGTGTCGGGTCAAATCCTTTTGAGCACTGCTGCGGGAGAGCCCATTAGGCTAATTTGCATAGGTAAAGTACATTAAGTGGAACAACCCAATTTAAAGTTAAGTACATCAAAGAGATGTGTGTTGAAGAAGAAACTGATTGCATTGAATGAGAATGTTGAAGCCATCTTTATTAAAGTTTGTGATCAGCGGCACCGAAACGGTTGAGAATGTTGACGCCATCTTTTTTAAAGTTTGTGATCAGCGGCAACGTTTCTTTGAATTTTTACTCCATATATAAAATGGAGAAGTGTAAAAGTGTGATTCATTTTCGAAGGAAAAATGTTGAAATGTAGTAGCGATTCAGGAATATGGAGCCATCTCCGAAGCGAGCAAAGCCCAGCAAAACAAAATTCCAGAACTCCTGGTTGACAGAGTTTGACTTTGTGAAGCGCAGCATCAAGGGGGAACATTTTGTTCAGTGCACATATTGCAACCACCGTATTGACATTAGTCATTCTGTAGTGTATGACATTCGTCGACATAGCAACACCAACCGGCATCGTGACACGGAAAAAATGCAGAGCTCGATACCCAAATGAAATAGTTTGTTTAAATAGTCGTCGACAGACAATGTAACTAGAGCTAAAGTACTTTTCTGCAATTTCGTTGCTGAGCACAATCTGCAATTTTCAGTAGCAGATCATTTTACAGACCTATGCAGGTGATATTATTTAACAATGCTAAGTCTACCATTTTTTTTGTTTGTAAGTATATTAAATGCTTCAGAGAAAACAGATATTTTCTTTTATTCAGATTTGAATTTCCAGTCATTTGCTATAGGCTGATTTGAAAAGATAGCTTATTCTCATTTGGATGACGTTTGGGGGGGGGTCACGCTCACTGACCCCTCCCCCCCCCCCCTTAGGACCCCAAAACACACTTTTTGAGTCTCCAAAACCCCCCAACACTGAGAATATGGCATGTATGACATGTGATGCTGATCTCAAAACCCATCAGACAAATTTAACCAGACTGGACACAGAGCATCCTAGCATGAAGACCTGTCAAATTTGTACACATGATCCAGCTTCAAATATGGCCACTATTAAAAAAAAACAATAGAAAAAAAAACTTGAAACACCTTCTTTGGCAAAACTGATGCATGGAGTTTGACCAAGCTTGATAGAAAGCATCCTGGCATGGTGAGCTTTCAGTTTTATACAAATAATGCTGATCCACCATCAAATATGGCCACTGTTGCTTCAAATAAAAAAAAATAATCATTTAAACGACTGTTAAAAAACTACTTTCATTGTACATGTTCTTTACACAGAAATGAAACCCAAGTAAATAGTCTGCAAGAACAGTTTCAGATCTTTCCTAGCTTTGCCCATTGTCAGGTGGAGTTCTGTTTACTTTCTGTGTTTGGTTGCTGATGTTGGTTACTCTGTGTTTGGTTGCTGATATTTCCTGCAGGTGAGTATTGAACAAACACCACGCTTTGGAGATATTTTGAATGACGTACATGCTGGTACATAATGCACTTGCAGATCAGGATCTGCCTTGTTTTTTTCTTTCTGATAATTTGAAGTAAACTGCATAGACCAGTGGCAGCATATTGTGTCCAACAGATCTGAATTTACACATTTGGCAGTTGTGTAACTGTTAGTCAATTGCCGATATCCCTCTAGGCGAGTATTGAACAAACACCACACAATAGCAACATTTTTGGCTTCCATGCTTCACTCTCTGACTGTCATTCAATTGCCATATCCCTCTGGATTGAGTATTGGAGAAAGCTGTGTTTTCCCATTTATAATCAGCTCATGCTACTACCACAAATGGCTTACACGCTGGTGCACAATTCACTTGCCAATCAGGATCCATTTTTTTTCTCCTTCATTCTGACGATTTTAAGTGAACTGCATAGACCAGTGGCAGCATATCGTGCGCTGACAGATCTGAATTTACATTTGTGGCACTTGTGTGTGTTTTTCTACCCTAGGAAATAATGTATTGTATTACTCGGGTACAATATCACCATCAGCATTGACTCCTAAAAATCTGAATGCAACTTGTGGATATGACAACTTAGGGGTCAGTTGATTCCTATTATGGAACTGCTAGTGGAAGCTCAGTTTGATTGAAAACATTCTAGTAATAATAGTGTTCAGTTTTATATAAATGATTCTGATTCGCCATCAGATATGGTCATAAAAACTAAAAATGGAAAATCCTTTAAATTACTTTTAAAAAATCATTTAATAAACACTTTCACCAAGTTTTACTGAAAGCATTCTCACATGAAGAGCTTTTTAGGTTGGAACAAATGATGTAAATCTACCATTAAATGAGTTTTCTGTTATAGAAAAACCTTTAGTAGCTTCCAGAAAGACTGCTTAACAGACTTTGATTAAATCTAACAGAAGGTGCCGTAGATAAGACTGCTACTAAAAGTTGAGAAACATTTACACCACTTATCTCAAAAAACCTTTGAACAGAATTTGACTAACTTTGACATAAAGCATAAGAGCCTTTCAATATTGGACAAATGATGCTGATGTGATATTAAATATGGATGGAAATAAAACATTAGAGAAACCTTGAATCAGTTGTTTTCATAATATATGCAATCAAAAATATTGAAAGAAAGTTCAACAGAAAGCATCCTACTGACCCAGATTTCTTGGACAGCTGCTCTTGCATTACGCTATTAAACTTATGTTCACCAGCAATCATAGACTGACCTTGGCCTCATGGTTTTTTTCGTTTCCTCTTGGTAAGCTAAGTTTTCTGGATCTGTTTTTCATCAGTCTTCATAAAGTGTTTGGGCACAGGCACCTTCCCTACTGATTCACAGGCAAATGGATCAGAGGTCATGGGAGCTAAAATTTTCATTCTGGGTTCTACATGAAAAGCCCATCTTGCTCAAGTTTCCTTCACCCCGTTTTTATCAACTTCATAGCTGCAATACATTTTAGGAAGGGCAATTCACTCTTCATTCTGCAATTTATATATCAAAGGTCAAGGTCACTGGGGTCATTCTGGCTCATAAGACTCAAAAATCAATCCAGTATTTAAAAATTAGTTTATTGTACATGTAGGAGGTTGTGTAGCTACATATATTTAATTCAAAATGAAAAAATAACACCTTCTGACAGGTTTAAAATCACACAAAACTGGCTAGAACATATAACCTTAAAAAGAGCATTACTTTTAGCACTTTTTCAGGATTATAAAGTTACACAAAACTGACTAGAAAAGTAATTTCAGAATACTGGCATGTATCACTTGTGTAACACTATTGACTAGAACATCACACTTTCAGAGCATGTTTCAGAATCAGTATCACTTGTAAACACAATAGGGTTTTAAAATTATGAAAACTGATCTGTAAACAGTAGTAGAACCTGCAAAGCCTTAGCATTTATTGTAAAGGACATCTTTTTACAATTTCCTTTACTTCAGAGATACAGTCTTCACAAAGTGGAAGAACTGTTTTAAACTCTTCTTGGCTTTTTTGTCTTCTGTTGCCCAGGATGCTGCACAGTAATACTGTACTGTGCAGCATCCTGGGCAACAGAAGACAAAAAGGCCAAGAATGAGTTTAAAACAGTTCTTCTACTTAAACAGTTGACATCTTCTTTGTCAATTGCGTAAGATGTTGAGTAGTAAGAAAACTCTATATGAATGCGGCAGGTCAAATGCAGCCTCACAAATACAGATCCTTGGAGAGTATCACAGGTTATCTGATTCTGCTACATATATTTAATTCAAAATAAAAAAATAACCCCTTCTGACAGAGGTTTAAAATCACACAAAACTGACTAGAACATATAACCTTCAAAATGAGTATTACTTTCAACACTTTATCAGGATTATAAAGTTACACAAAACTGACTAGAAAAGTAATTTCAGAATACAGGCATGTATCGCTTGTGTAACACTATTGACTAGAACATAACACTTTCACAATATGTTTCAGAATCAGTATCACTTGTAAACACAATAGGGTTTTAAAATTATGAAAACTGATCTGTAAATAGTAGTAGAACCTGCAAAGTCTTAGCATTTGTTTTAAAGGACATCTTTTTACAATTTCCTTTCCTTCAGAGATACAATTTTCACAAAGTGGAAGAACTGTTGTAGACTCTTTCTTGGCCTTTTTGTCTTCTGTTGCCCCAGGATGTTGCACAGTAACAGCAGAGGTCTTAAGTTAAAGCATAAATTCTTTCCAAGCATACCGCTTTGGCAAAGCCTTGACATTACCTGAAACCGATCTCTCTTCAAATTTTTGTTTGTTGCCATCTAGGTACCACAGGGTGTCCACCAACATGAATATGTATTTCCTAACCATATCATCAGTAAACGACTGGGGAAACCAAGCTCCTTCAGATTTCATCTCGGCAAGCACATCGTTATAAAGTCTGTCTTTTTCTGAAAGATATGTCCTTGAAATAGATTATGATATTTAAAGAGCAAAAATTCAGATAAAGAAAGATAAGACAAATAGACCATCAGGAAGTGCATCGTTTAAAGAAAGCAGCCACTATGACTATGTTGGAGTGAGTGTTCAAAATTATCATTTTCTGACAGCTTCACAATGTACTTTTGGATATATATTTTTAGCCAGATAGAATGGATAAGTGATTAACTTGAAACTGGGTAAGTTTGGTTTGTAAAATATTGTTAATTTATTGTGTAATCACTGTTTTAGCTTCCATATGGATTTTTTGGAGAACAGGAAAACACCAAAAATGTATGCACATTGCAGGGACGATGACAGTATAAAAAGTGAACACATGCACTATTAAAATGCAACCAGATGTTAGGTATAAGGGAAGTATGTGCTGTTTCAGCATAATAGCTAGCTAGCCTTCCATACATCAAGTTCCTGTCTGATGTTGAATAACCCTTTTTAATAAATATACCTGACAAAATAATGTGTTCTTCAGAGAGGCTAGATATATGATCTTTATAATGCATATATTATCTTGACAATATGCAAGTTTTGTTATATCTATACCTTTAAACCTGGTTTTGGTTGCATCAATATGCTTTGCTGGCTTTGTTCAACATCTGGCATCCATCAGTACCTTAAACGCATTAACATCTTTCTGGACATTGTCATTGCTGTTTGTATCTACACAATTCTCCAGCAAATCCGTATGCAATGTTATTGTAACATATTTCAGGGTTGGGTTGAAGTCTACTAATGTTTCTATGTTTCTAATGCTCCCCGGTTGGCGTGGCTGCAACTCCAATTTTAGCGATCTTCTGAAAATGGTCAACCGTGTGTTCAGGCAGTTCCTCTTTGGCTACAAAATCCATAGCACGATCAAACAAATCCGCCCAGGAATCTGATTTACAACCCTTTTAATAAAATTTTTCACCAACACTGTGTGCTTTGTTTCTTTCATTTTCATAACATTGACCGAAAATATCACGTCGACACTAGATGAATTCCCAGCTGATGCCATGATGAATGATCGGTCGCGTGTAGGCGCTTTACATCACTGCTCTGCAGTTAGTTACTATTCAATAAACTGCTTGCATAATCTGGATCTGGCCAAGCTTAAAACACTGATCGAATAATAAATATGAGGTCTGCATTTTTTTTCGTACAAAAAAAATATGGGGACTAAATTAACAAAAAAATTTCGGGTCGAGTTTTTTTTTTACAGCAAACAAATGATTTTTTATTTTTGTCCTGGACATGAAATTGACAAAATTATGCTAATTTCACATTCGTAGTAGCTTTGGTTGGTTGGGGGGAATCGGCCATTCTTCTGATGGCTACTTTTTTTTTATTCATGGTTCCTGAGGGTCCAAAAATGGACCTGTCCCAATCATGTGTCCAATCATGTTTCCCAGCAATGATTGAATTTTCAGTGTTAAGGACTAAAACTCAATGTTGTCATATTCTTTCGACTATTTTTGTAAAAGTGTGTTTGTGAGTGAAAGAGGAAGTTATTTAAGGATTGAGTGACCCCAGTCGTGCAGTTGAAGAAGTTTGTAATGTATTAGCAAGTGTGTAGCACTTCCAGTGTTCAAAGTTGCTTTGTGTAAGCTGTGTTGAGCATGAAAAATTTAAAAGTAATTTTTTAAGAATTAGGCTTGCATTTTACAGTAATTTATCTTAAAAGGTCAGAATAACTGTTGAAATATATTTGGTAAAATAATTGAAGAAAAAATCCGTTACTTATTGAGAGTAGAATAATTAATTGTGTTCTTTTTTTCAGTCATCCTTTGTTGGAGCAATAGCAATAGGTGATCTGGTGAAGAGCACTTTAGGACCTAAAGGAATGGTAGGTGCATTATGAAAATCTTTCTTTTTTATGACTAGATGAGGGCTTGATTTTCATGTGTTTGGCGAGTATGCAAGTGTTAATTTTGAACCCTGTAGACATGGCAAAAGCTTGGCCCATGCTTTGACACTCCAGACAATGAACCAGAAAGTTGTGACTTCGTTCCCCAAACAGTTTTTGCTCACATGCACTTAATGCAAGAAAGCTTATGGTATACTCCCAGTGCTGTAGTGGCCTATCATATGTTTTAGTCAGCCCTGTAGTAAACATGTCTGTCCATCAGCAATTTGGTTTACGCAAGATAACTTTACTGGCAGTTGTTGCATTTTAATCAAATTTGGTATGCAGCTTTCTATTGATGAGACCTTGATAAGTTCGATTTTCAGCGTTCCACTGCTTCATGTAGAGGAGTTATGGCCCCCCCACTCCCTTTTCAAATTGACCGGCCTTGTGACTGGTTTCTGCAGGATACTTTACCAAGGTTTGTTGGATTTCAAACAAATTTGCCATGCACCTTTATATTGGTGCGACCTTGACTGAATTTGGTTCCAAGCATTCCATGTTACAGATATTATACCTTTTGATTTTTCCTTCACATGACTTTAATTTCTGCAACATTACTTTACCAAGATTGTTTGATTTCAGCCAGACTTTTGCATGCTGCTTTACATTTAGGAGACCTTGACCAAGTTCAGTTTTCAGCATTCAATAACATCATTTAGAAGATTTATGGCCCCTTATTTTCCATTCTTCTAGCTTTGGTTTCTGCAGCATAACTTCACTAATGAGTCTTGGATTTCAACTAAATATAGTATGCACCTTTATATTAATAGGACCTCTAATAAGTACAATTTTCTGGTTTTCCATGAGTTTATTGATAAGAGTTATGGCACCCTCATTTTCAGTCTGCCTGACTTCGGTTCTGCATCATTACTTTGCTAAGGATTGTTGGATTTCAAGCAAATTTGACTAGTTATATATATATATATATATATATATATATATATATATATATCTATATATATATATATATATATATATATACACACACATATATGTACGATCTTGAACAAGTTTAATTTCAAACATCCATGCCATCATTTTGAGAAGCTGTGGTCTCTGCATACACATTTTCTCACAACTTGGCTTTCTAAAACACAAGTTCCTCTCTTTGAAACCCAGCCAGTCAGATAGTAGTGAATTGCTTGTACAGTCATGAAAATAGATACATGTATGCACATGCATCTTGAAGGTAACTGTACCACCATTCCAAAAGCAGGTTACTGCGCCCTACTTTTCATGCTAGAGTGATCGTGGATACTTTTCATGTTTAGGTAGGTGTCTTAAACACTATTACTTGTACAGATGGGAGTGACACATCGTGATATGAAAATAGCTCACTGTGACATTTTACATTAGAGAACTGCAGTTGTCCATTATCTACAGTTACCAGACTTTGTGGGTGGCTTGTACATGGGCTAAAGAAGAACCTTATATATTTTGCAGTCAAAAGGTTAAAGGTCAAGGTCACTGTTGCTGAAAGAAGAAAAATGGTTTCCACAGAGTAGCACAAGTTCTACATCACTTACCTGGACCAAACTTTGTGGATAGCTCACTGGGTTAAGGAAGTGCCCTATTGATTTTGAGGTCACTGTGACTGAAAGGAGAAAGACATTTTCTGCACATTAATATTAGTTCTGCATCACATACCTGGACCAAACTTTATGGATAGCTTGCACTTGGGCTAAGGAAGAACCATATTAAACTTGTGACTTTTACCAAAATTCCTAAACGTGTACACAGTATACATTAACTGAAACGATACTGTTTAATTGAACCAATTCAGAACTTGAAACTTTCTGTATCTAAACATAATAAGCTTACAGATGACAACTATTTATATGGATGTCATTGACAATTTGAAAATGAACAATCTATACCTCATTCATCTTGTGATTGTTTCATATGCTCTACATCTGTGACCTCTTAATTTGACTGGATTCAGTTTGCTACATGTGTCTTTGTTGAAGATATCTGACAATTTAAATAAAACATCATTAGGATTGTCATGATATTGTTTCGCACTGCTAGATATATGTACATGATAGATAATGCAACTGGATGTATCCCAGAATATGCACTTAAGATGCTTTTGTGGGCTCTGCAAAATGACTAAGAAAATTGTGTAGTGGCCAACAAACTTGAAACAGTATTAATTTAGATAAAATGATGCTTATCAAAGGTTCTGCTAACAAACATGTTTTTTGTTTTTTTAACTAACATGCTTTTCGAAGGTAAATAATAGTTTTAAGAACTTCTTGTCTGCATTATCAGTAAATCAGTCTGATTTGTAATGTGCTACAACCTATTCTTGTCACCTTTAGCTTTTTCTAGCGATGCAATATACGATGTAAAAAAATCAAAGTCATACATTAAGAAAAATTTTAACCAAAAATCCTGCTTAACAGTTGTCTGAAAAAGTAAAGCAGAAATGTATCATTTAATATGAATGTTTAGTACCTGCATCACTTACAGCCATGTACATATTCGTTCACACAGTTGCTGATTTTGTAAATGTTGCAAGCAGTAAACTAAACCAATCGTTTACACATGCAGGTGTTGCAACCTTAAACCCTGTCAATTTGGGTTAAATAGGTCAAAAGTCAATGTTATTGACTGAAAGAAGAAAAATGGTTTCTGCATACAAATTGCAGTTCTTGACCATGTACCTTCACCAAAATTTGTGACTATTTACTTTTGGGGTCAAAAGGTGGAAGGTCAATATAACTTCGAAAGAAAAATACTTTTTGCACAATAACTTAAGTTCTAGACCAGGTACCTTGACCAAAGTTGATGGAGCGCTTGCACTTAAGGTCTGGAAGAGGCCTATTGATTTTGAGGTCAAGCACAAGGTAATTGTGGCTCAGATAACAATCAGTTTTGCAGAATAACTTTTGTTCTAGAGTAAGTTCCTTGACTAAACTTTGTTGATTGTATGCACTTTAAGTACTAAAGAAACCTATATATTCTGAGGTCAGTGGTCTTGGTCATTGTAGGTCTAATAAGAAAGTAATGCTTTCTGATCAGTAACTTTAGTGCCTCGTTCCTTGACCAAAAGTTGAGGTAATTGAGACCCATTGGTCAGTAATCTCCAAAGTCAACCATGACCTACTAGTGCATGATATTTGGTGGGCATATAATATGCCATTTATGGTAGGTACTCTTGTTTGAGTAGGTATGTGCAGGTTAGCTTCGCTGTCTTCTGTCAGCTTCATTTCTTGTTTGCACATGCAGTGTGCATAAGGGCTTGAAATGTGCATGTGGATGATTTATTTTATGTATTTTTAACATGTATTGGTGATTCAAAGGGGTATGCTGACAAAAGCAGATTGACAGTAAGATATGTAGGAAAAAAGCTACATAAAAATGAACAACAAAAAGTGTATTTTACTTGCAATAATAATAATTTTACTTTACGTTTTTTTTCGATGAGAGGTTAGTAAATTTCCAATATCAATAGTTTGTTTTAAATAGATTTTCCAGGTAATATTCCAGAGTTCGCAAGTTTTGGAACAAGAGAGAAAATAAGTAAGGTTTGTGTTTCCTTTACTTACCTTAATGGTACAGTACACATTGTGAATCATGAATTGCCTACTCAATACAATGGACACAAGGCAAGGGATTAAGTGTCCACTAGACTTAGTGGATGTCTACTATGTCTGGTGGATGTCCGCTAAGCATTATGGACATCTACTGAATCTAGTGGAACACCATCACAGATTTTATTGCAGCCGTAGTGGGTTTTATGGCACTCTCGTTGATTTTATTGCGTTCAGCCCGCGAGTTGACACACTAAACATACAGATGGGAGAAACCCTGATACTATAAACTGGACCATGGCAGGTGTCCATTTCATACCTTTACTTGTACAAACTATACAGTAGTAACATTGTCTCTGGTATTTATCAATGGCCTAGTTAGGATAGATACAGAAATACAAGGTTTCAAATTTCTTGGAATTCGATTCACCACTGTCTCTGACTGTACATCAGACAAATTGCCTAGCTACAATGTATGTCCTTGTTGATAGACTACATGTACATGTACCTGTTGGTATATACATGTACACATGTGAAAATTTGTGCACTATTAACATGGAATACTTGCAAAACTCAAAATGGCCGATTCCTAACACAAATTCATCCTCGGATGATGACTTCATTCAGCAAATACTGGTTGATGATAATGATGATGACAATGATTTTGAAAGTTTTGAAGTAGATGAGAATATTGGAGATGGGAAAGTGTTACTGGAAGTACCAGGGAGTGATTTTGAGCCCGAAGATGATGTTGAATACGAGTCCAATGTATATGCTGGTTGGACAAAAACACATGGCATACCGGTCAACAGCCTCATGAAAAAATGGAAGCCTGTTTATTTGTAATTCTTTTTTGCATTGGTTATGGAAATGGGTTTGGGGCATAAATCTGATATTGTTTGAGAATGTGCAGCTGATTATGTGATATCAACCCCATACTTCAGCCCAAAAAATGAGTAGGGATATATTTCTTAATATTATAAGCAAGTTACACCTGAACAGGTAATGAACAAAATGGGATCCACGCCTGACCCCGCATTATAAGCGGGATCGTGATTTATCGAGGGAGCTGTGTATGTTCTTTTTTTAGATTTTCCTTGTTCGTTCTTTTTCAGTATTGAAGTCTTTTGCACACATCTGTTACTTTAATACCATGAATCTGGTGAATTTTTTTTTTCCATGAGAGGAAGACGTCACATTTTTAAAAAGTTTTTTTGTGAATAAACTTGTTCAGTTATCACTCTTGTTTATATTTTTTACTTTTCTACAGGACAAAATTCTTCTGCAGTCTTCCAGAAATGAAAGCATACAGGTTACTAATGATGGAGCCACTATATTGAGGGCTATAAATGTCGATAATCCAGCAGCCAAGGTCCTTATTGGTAAGAGTTGTAAAATTCGTACAGATCAAAACTGTATTGCCTTGATGCTTTATCAAATTAGCAGTAATCCTAAAAAGATTCTCTTTATTTAGGTAGGAGGGAAAGTTTATTTTATTTTGCAATAATTGAAACACAAAGTTTCTACTAGTTCTTGCTTAATTTTTAAGCAGAATCAAATATTTTGTTATTATGGACTTCATGGAAAATACAAAGCAATATAGACTTCAAAGATTGTTTTTTTAAATTGTGACATTTACTTGCTGTATGGAAGACTTTTGTTATGATAATAATGATGAAGACTGATTTGTTTGATGTAGCTGCAGAGCATGCCTTCCTGTATATACTCGCCAGCAAGTTGAGTCCAACTGCAAACTGCACAGACCCAGATCTTCCGTTGCATAATGCAACGGCAGATCAGGATCTATGCAGTTTGTTAGGAGTAATCAATAGAACAAACAACATAGACCATGATTTGTTGGTGCATTATGTGACGGCAGATCATGGTCTATATTGTTATATAAGTTCTGATATGATAATACTGATAAATGCTGATTGGTTTGATATAGCTGCTAAGCATGCTTTTATTTTTTGGGACAACTGCATGAGGTTCAGGAGAGCTTATGCTATAAACCGTTGGTGGGATCAGTGAATGTAGACAGCAGGTTCAAGTATGTTTCAGGTTTTAATTGTAGCGCATCTGAATGAACTATGCATTTAAATTTTATTGCTATGTGTTTCATTAACCTAAGCTTGACCTTATTTAATATGTTTATCCAGTTTTACTGACATTTTGTTTGCAATTTATAGGGAAAGGTTTGAGGTTAAAATTTGCATTTAAGGTTTGCTCTGAGTAGATATCGGGCTAAAGTTTTGTTTATGGCTCATAGGAAGGAATTGTGCATTTAAATTTCATTTCCATGTGTTAAATAGCAAGTATCTGACATGGTTGTGGTACTTTTATATAACTTTTTAGCTCACCTGGTTGTAAGGCCAAGTGAGCCTATGGTATGGCCCTGCATCCAGCATGCATCTTCAGTCAACTTGTTGCCAACTTGGAGTCCATATTTCTGATCCTATTTCTATCCAACTTGGAATATGGTTTGATATAAACATCTTTGACAAGATTCATACATATTAATAATGTTATCTTGTATCTGATTGGTTGAGGTTGCTACCACTCTGGTTGATTTTGATCAAACTTGGAATATGGGTTTATATCTTAAGGATCTTGGAAGAGTTCAGTAATGAGCAACATCTGTGAATATTAATAAAGTAATCTTGTATCTGATTGGCTGAGCTTGTTACCAAATCATGTTTTTTTTATCTGAGTTTGTTCAGGCTTTGAATATAGGCTTATATGAGCACAAGTTCAATAATGCACGGGATTCATGCATATTAATGGTGTAATCTTGCTTGTGAATGGCTGAGCTTCTTACAACTTGAGAGACTGTATTTCTGACCCAGTTTTCATCTGACTTGGTAAATGGGCTAATATTGTCAAGATGTTGGATGAGTATGATTATGAGTGGAATTCATGCATATTGTTGATATGATTTTGCATCAGATTGAGCTTGTCGACTCTCTAGCAGCTATATTTCTAATAAGATTTTTATCAAACTTGTTAAATAGTCTTATTAGGAAGTTGGACAAGTTTCATTATGAGCAAGATCTACACATATTAATGAGGTAATCTTCTATCAGATTGGCAAAGCTTACTACCACTCTGGGGACCAAATTCCAATTGCGTTTTGATTCACCTTGGTAAGCTTATTAGCTCCCTATTGAAATACTCTAGCATTGGCATCATAGTCTGTGTTGGCACAGGTATAAGCATATACATATGTTCAGCCTCACTGATTCTCAAGCATTGTTTCTTCCTAGATCCTAGGCATCAGTTTGAGGTGGGTTTTATAGCATTGACCCCCCCCCCCCTCCCTCGAAGAAGTTAAATTTTTACATGCGTGTACATTAATTGAACATTCTTGGCTTAATTTTAGCTCTGGTTTTGACACACTGTAAATACCATTATACCCGGAATTGTGAAATTTGGCAGGGGGTGCATCTTGACAAGTACTGTGCCCTCATCGCAAAAGTAGGTCACTGTGACCCATATTTCTTGCATAATTTACTTTGGGTAAATTTTGTGTTTCAAGTTTATTTTCAGGCTCTGTTCATGCAAAAATCATCAAACTATATAGTTTAATGCATCTGTTAGTGCCACACCCTTACAACAAAAGAAAGTCTGGCTTAGGTTAAATATTTGCATTTAGCTCGTGACCATATAGGTTTTGGGCACCCTGTATACATACCATTATATCTAGACTCGTGAAACTTATTGAAGGGATGAATCATGAGGAATTCTGCACCTTCTCACAAATATAGGTTATTGTGCCCCATATTTCATGCTTCACAGATGTGGGTTCAGTCTCAAGCACTGTTTATGCCAGAATCATCAAACTAGATAATTTGTATGAAACTCCATTAGTACCACATCCTTGACATAAAATGTCACTGTCCTACGTTTTACTTGCTTATGTTAGTTTTTGCATTTAACTTGTGACCAGATAGGATTTTTGTACCTCCTGTATAATACTATTATGCTGGATTCATGAAATTTGGTGACAGGATGCATCTTGATGAGTACTTCACCCTCATTCTAAAAATAGGACACTGTGACCCATATTTCATGCTTCACTGTTTTTACTGTTCATGCTTGACTCATTAAACTCGTCTCTTTGTATCACACCTCCAATAAAAAAGGTCACTGTGACCGAGATACATTTTACTGACTTAAGTTTTTGCATTTAGGTTATGACCACATAGGTTTTTTTCATGCTGTGTACATGCCATCCTATAAAAAAATCATGAAACTTGGTGAGGGGATACATTGTAATGATCACTACTCCTTCATTTCAATAGTAGGTCATTATGGCCCATATTTTATGCTTCACTAATTTGGGTTAATTTTTGTGTTTGATGTTGATTTTCAGGCACTGTTCGTGTTAGAGTCATGAAATTGATGATTATATGCATCTTTGTTAGTACCACACACATACAACATAAAGAAGCTATCCTTGACGTGTGTTTCATCTTTTACTGGCTTTGGTTAAGTTTTTGCATTTAGCTCATGACCTCACGAGAGCTTGGCATGTTATATACGTACTTTCCTACCTAGAATCATGAAACTTGGGGAGTGGATGCATCTTGATATGTTCCTATTTTCTTTTTGCAAAAAGAAGTCTCTCTGACCTATATTTCATGCTTAGTGACTTTGTTGAAATTTTGTATTTTCTTAAAGCTCAATTATTGGGTGCTGTTTATGTTCCAAATTGTGAAGCTTCATAATTGGATGCATCTCTGTTAGTACTACCAGGGATTTTTCTGGGCCTGCTTTGGGGCAGAAATTTGGTCCCATTCCCATGCCAAAAACTGCCCATTTTTCCCAATTTCAGTGTTAAATAAATTCCCAATCAGAACTTTAAAATCCATGCTGTTCACTATATGGACTTTGGGAGAGAAAGTACTACAATGAGTATAGGAAGGGATCTAAAGCCTCAAAGTAACCATGGCTAATAATTCGAGGTCCATGCTGGACTCTAATATTTGGGCAAAATGACCTCTCTCCATCCAGAAATGAGATGAAATCAGTGAAAATAGGGAGAAGTGAGTGTAGAAAGTTCAAAATGTGTATTATTCAAAATAGCCACTTTAAATTTATGTTTTGACTTCTTTTTTTCATGTCAGATGATTAAAATACTGATGAAATACTATTAAAACTTATAAAAAAATGTATAAAACTTTACTTATTTTGCTTCATCACAGTTGTTATACAACATAAAATGGCAGCCTCAAAAATAGGTTACAGTTGAAAATAAGCAACAGCTTCCAGAGAAGTCCTATTTTCTTACATTTATAGGATGAAATATTGGCTAAAATTATTATTTTAGTACTGGACCTAAATACGTCCACTGAGCCATAATTTGCTTCTGATTGGGCTACACACATTTAATTTTTTGCTCCTTTTTTCACAGATCATATGCAAATTTTTGGCAGGAATTCCATAGATAACAATGTAATTTCTGGCATTTATGATCATCAGATTAGCAAAAAAATTGATTACAGAGCCTAAAACCTCCTTTCCTAACTTTCCATACACAAAAGTCAACATTTACTTTGAAGTATTTAAATGTTCAAGAATCTTTTCTTTGTAAATTTTTGTGAAATACCAGTGTGTAAAGAAAAAATAAAATTCCCGTGTTGAAAATAGAAAAATCCCTGACTACACCTTTACAACCAAAGAAGGTCACGTTGACCTGCATTTTATGTGTTATTAACCTGGGTTAAGTATTTGTTTTTATAACCACAGAAATTCTTCCATGCTATATATATGCTAGCCTAGTCAGAAGGCCCTTTCTGACCAGTGTAGATGGAAGTAGGAATAAATATGTTTATTCATTGGTTAACTTTACATATTAATTGTTATACATTGTATATTGTGATAGGTTACCCGTAACTGGTTATTTCTTTATTGTATATGTGATTGAATATATGAATTAGATGAGTGGAGTGCATGCTTTTCATGTGAGGCCTCATCTGTAGATGCTTATCAAGGTATGCATTTACTATTGGCTGTCTCAGGGTTTCTCAAAACCAGTGACTTACACCCAGTAAAATATGGTTTCTAAGGATGGACAATACAGTGACTTTCACCCAGTAAAATATGGTTTCTAAGGATGGACAATACAGTGACTTTCACCCAGTAAAATATGGTTTCTAAGGATGGAGAATACAGTGACTTTCACCCAGTAAAATATGGTTTTAAGGATGGACAATACAGTGACTTTCACCAAGTAAAATATGGTTTCTAAAGATGGACAATACAGTGACTTTCACCCAGTAAAATATGGTTTCTAAGGATGGACAAGAATAAAATATGGTTTCTAAGGATGGACAATAATAATAACTTCTTAAGCAGATTTTAAAAACAATGATTTAAAAAAAATATGGAAAACATTAATCTTTGTTGTTTTTTTTTTTCTTCAACTCATTATAGTACCTCTACTTTGATATCATGGAAAAGAACATTTTTTTTTCTTCATTGTTTCTTGTCTTTTATACCATTTGTAGGTAGGTACTGGTTTTGTAATTCCAATAGTTTAAATTTTTTAAAAAAAATGGTAAATGAGTTTATATTGTTAAGATCTTGGGTGAGTTTGATTATCAGCAAAAGACTTTGTACATTAATTATACCTTTATCTTTAGAATTTTTATCAGGATATAGTTAATTAGGTAAGATCAGATTGATATAAAAAGTTTGTGAGATGCTTGACATATGTTGTGTTCTTAAGTTACTAAGCTGCTTAGTGAAATGGTCAACTGTTATGTAAACCAGGTGAGCTATGTCAGGCCCACTATGGCCTGTTGTTTTGCAATTATGTAGTGAAATGTTAGAGGGTAAAGTTTGTGTTTAAGGATTGTTATACATAGACAGCAAGGCTGTGTTGGTGGTTTTGGTTATATTCATATGCTGAAACTGCATTGAAGTTTCACTTCTGTGTATTGATAAGAATTTTTCTTGGCCTTTTCCATTAGTTTTGAATACAATTTTTTAGTTCCTTTATTACAGTTGATAGCACAAAAGTAAAGGATTCAAGTTTTTTTGTTTGCTGTATTGGGTAAAGTTTGAAAACCCTCTTTCTTGTTACCTTGATCCCAACTTTTTTATTTTCTTTCAGAGGACACAAGACATATTTGTATGATCCACAATAAATGAGGAAGAGGCATATAGTGTTAACCTCATCAGTCTGCCCATCCATCCATTTGTCTGTCCATGTCTCCATCATATCTAGGTTACTTTAGGTCACTTTTTCAGTTATTTAAGTTGTTCAGTTTCATTTTCTCACAAATAGGCTCTTGTTCAGTGTATGGATCCAGCTTGGAGACAGCTTAAACATTACACCAAAAGGAGGTTGCCATGACTTACATTTCAAAGTTCTGTTACTTCTTTTGCCTTTGTTTGTCATACAATTTTTAGTGTACAGTCATGTGGCTTCATCTGTGTATCCATTATGTTGAGTACTACATCATCACATCAAAAGTAGGACACTGTGACTTACATTTCTTGCATCAGTGACTTTGAGCTCTGCGCTTAGGTCATTTTCTTGGGTAATGTTACTTGTTGGGTTATGGATAGTCTGTGGTTTGTATGACACCATCATTCAGGAAATGTTAGTATTACCTGCTTTTCAAGATTCATTGTCTTCGTTCATAGTAGTTTTTTTTAGGTACTTGTACAAAACTTCAATCTGATTAAGGTAGTCTACGTTTGTAAAATCAGCACTTACACTGCAGCTTGAAATGACAATATTACATTTATGACATCATCAGTATGACCTCTCATTTTGCCAAGTGTATTATAGTGCTCTGAAGTCTGAGAGAGATTGGACATAAAATGACATTGCGACTTTTGTCTCTTGTTAAATAATGAAAAATAAAAATTCTTATTAGAATTTTATTAATAGCAATAACAATCCTGTGAAATAAAATTATGAAGCTTATGAAAAGTATACAAAAGCTTGTGAAATTTGTCATAAATTAACATGCAGTATATTGGTGGCCTTATGATTAGCCAATCAAACTGCAGATTGCAGAATTCAAAAGTGAATCCTCTCCATTGTCATGCTGTACCAAGCAAAATAATTCAAGATACTCGGATATAACAGTATAAAATGACAGTGCCCAAAAGAATGATATGGCATGTAGAAAATATATGCATTGTATGTGGCAACACAATCTCGCTTAATCAAACAGCCCAAAAATGGTTCATTGCTTCCTTTGTATTTCACTTGGATTAAATATCGGCAACACTTTTATCAGCATGTTCTTGATTCAGACTGGTCCCATTTTTTTAAGCAGATTGCACAAAACTGTAGTCATCAAATCTTGTTTGATGCTGCTGTGGCTGCAGTTCTTTAAAAGTGATTCCTATGTCTTGGAGTCTACCAACTGGGATGAAACAAAATCTGTGTGATTGAAGTTACTTTATTAATAATATTACAGTCATACATTCAATATCATTTCAGTAGAACTTATTAGTATACTTGGGATAATGAAGAGAAATTTTAAAATCTTATCCTCCTTACAGATATTTCTAAAGTCCAAGATGATGAGGTTGGAGATGGGACAACATCAGTTGTGGTTCTGGCTTGTGAATTGCTTCGGGTAAGTGAGCTTACAAGATTGTAAAATACTACCAACCATTTACTTATCACTTTGTGATGTTTGTTGTTTGGAGGTTGTTTTTTTTCCTTCATGAATGTTACTGTTTAATGTTCATTAATTTGACATTTCTGCTGACCCCCAACAGGTTTAGAGATGTAGAATAGGCCCAGTGTGTTCTCCTGCATGTTGTAAGAGGCAACTAATGGAGGCAGGAGCTGTAGTTGCTCAGTGGTTAGTGTGCCATACTTGCGACTGAAAGAATGCTGGTTCCAGTTTAATCTTCAGATCAGCCCATGTCGACTACCATAATGTGCCCTTGGGCAAGGCACTTTACTCCCATTGCCTTGGCACTAAATAACCTACTTGAGTTGCTGTGTAGTAAAACAATAAAACAAAACAAACATCTCTGCTAATGGAAAAAAGGAACCAACTCCAGACTGAATCAATAAGAGGTAGCACTTAGTTTATGGATGTTGAATCTGAGCTTTGGGAAGACTACAGCGGAATCTCATTGGATCAAACATGATTGGCTCAAATACCCTGGCTTGCTCAACATGATTGGCTTGAATACCCTGGCATGCTCAACATGATTGGCTTGAACACCCTGGATTGCTCAACGTGATTGGCTTGAACACCCTGGATTGTTCACTATGATTGGCTTGAACACTCTGGAACGCTTAACATGATTGGTACGAATACTCTGGATCGCTCAAACTTGTTTTTGAGACCCAACTAAAAGTTTGCAATTGTATTTAACCCTCATTGAATTATAATCTCTCTAACTGGTTTTCTAGGTTCACTGTGTGTTATATCTATATTGATATTCAACTGTGATTGCATTCAGTTTAATGCATTCCAAATTAGATTAAAAATTAATCATTCCAGGAAGCAGAAAAGCTGATAAGCCAGCGACTTCATCCCCAGACAATCATTGCTGGTTGGAGAAAAGCTACTGATGAGGCCAGACGAGCTTTAACAGAATTTGCCAGGGATAATGGGTAAGTAATAGGCATGTAACCGTTATTTTTAGCTCACCATGCCCATAAAGCCAGTCAAGTTTGTGGTATAACCCTGAGTCTGGCATGCATCATCCAGCATCAGTCAGTTGTCATACGTAACCTGTCAACATTGCTCTCCATCTTCTTCTAACAAACTCATTGGGCCAGTTTAAGTCAAACTTTGTAGGGATATTCCTCAGGACATGCTCTACCAAAATATTTTTGGAATGACTCCTCTAGAAATGGCTTACATAGCAAACCCAAATGAAAAATATGTGTTTGACTTCTTCTCCAAAACGACTCTGCCAATTTTAATTAAACTTGGTAGTAAAGTTTCTCAGCACATGCCCTGTCAAAATTGTGTCTGGGGTCTTGCCCCTGGTAACTGTGACTTCCTTAGCAACCATATGGAAAATCTATTTTCGACTTCTTTCTATAGAACGTCTGAGCCAATTTTGATGAAACGTGGTAGATATGTTTGTAAAGACATTCTCTGTCAAAATTTTATCCAGAGTGGCTCCGCTAGCAATGATTTGGCTTCTGTATCAACCATATGGTAAACCTGATTTCATCTTCTCCAGAACGGCTGAAATAATTTTGATCAGACTTGGGAGGAATGTTTCTTAGGACACGCTGAATCAAAATTTTGTCTGGGGTGGCTTACTTAGCAACAGTGTCACTTCAATAGCAATCACATGGAAAACCAATTTTCAGCTTTCTTCTCTGGAATGACAGCCACTTTGGATCAAAACTTTGAAGGAATGTTTCTTAGGACATGTTCAATCAAAATTATGTTTGCTTGGCTCTTCTAGCAACAGTGTGGCTTCCAAAAGCAATTTTATGGAAAACCTATTTTCAACTTTTTCTGTGGAAATGGCTGAGAGCCATCATAATACAGTGGCATCCCTCATATAGGTCAAATTGCAGATATGAGGTGGTATTGTGCCGATCACATATAGGGCATGCATACCTGACTCGTACATATCTCCTGAATAGTAAACCTTGACCAGAGTGCATACTCTGACCGTGGAACACCTGTCAAATTTATGGACTTGTACCCTGCAAGACAGAAGTATTTTGATGTGAACTCCATTAAGAAACTTATGACGATGTACCATCAGAAAAAATCTTGGACTTTTAAAGGGAATATTGTTTATATATCAAATTTTGACCATATATTTATGGATTTTAACATCTTTTATTTTATATTGTTTTTACAGTATTTTATCATCTCAATCTGTCATCTTATCTTCTTGTACTACCTTTTTGCATTTATTTGGAAGGCTTTATATTCCTAAAGTTCTTCTGCAATTCTTTATCTTTACAGTTTGTAGAACTTCACTTTTCATTGGCACCATATAGCCAGTATTGTGCTGACTTGCCCTTCAACTTTATACATACATACATACATACTAGAATGGTGGAGCCAGTTATGATCAAGCCTGGTAGAAGTGTTTCTTAGGATTTGTTCAATCAATATTATGTCTGATGTGGCTCCCCTTGCAATGGTGTGGCTTCAATAGCAAAGATGGAAAACCTATTTTCAACTTCTTCCTCAGAACAGCATAGCAAATTTTGATCAAACCTTCTATGAATGTTTCTTTGGACATGCTCCATCAAAATTGTGTCTGGTGTGGCTCCCTATTAGTACTAGTGTGGCTTTGAAAGTAACAAGAGTGAAAACCTACAAATGAAACGAATCTCCCATCAAGTATTGCTAGTTGTTACTAATATATAATTTAACAGAAACTATCATAGAATGACTTTCTTTACAAAACTACCTTACCATAGCAGATCAGATGTAGAAACACAGTTAAACAACATATCAAATACCACCAATTTCTTCCAGATAGCTGGAAATTATCATGACATGGGTGTGTCTTTCAATCCAACGTACCTACCTTGTGATTAAATTTGCCGTTTAGACCAATTTTTTGGACCACTTGTTTTCGATGTCCCGCCACAAATGTGCTATGTTCATTTGGTGAAGTTTTGCTCTTAGGTCAGCTTTCATACATGGTGGTGGGGCATTTGTATTCTGTATTGTTACCCTTATTAATCCATACATCTGTCCTTTCTTCCATCCATCTGTCCATCTCATCTTGGTTAAGTTTTGCATTTAGTATTTCAATCACCATGAAGTGGTATTTGTGTTCCATCAACACATATACATGAGTCCTTTGTAGAAATCCTAAGCCAGGAGTATATGCCACTAGGACATGTTATCATTGCCATGTGGTGTTCTTGCATGTACAAATGACCATAAGATGTGGATCCCAACGTACTGATGTTACTGATGACCTTCTGTCTGATGTACATGCCTATGATTGAAATCCTGTTAAAGAGCCATGGACAAATCTCTACCAGGTAAAGTCCATTACAAAGAGGCTCATTTACAGTATATGTATAATGAGTACAAAAGTTTTAGAAAAGAAAAAACATTGTGCAGGTTTTTTTTGTTCTTCTTTAAATAGTTTCTCAATCATAATATGTTGGGTGTACGTCCACTATGTTGCTAAAAGGTAGTGTGCTTGCTTAAAAAGGAAGTCAGATGAGATTTTTTTTCCCCTTGTTATTGGGATGGGTGCCAAGAGCCTATAGTCATCAGGTACTACTTTTACTAACTGGAGTGCACACTGCTTACAAGGCCTTGCAAATTCCACTTTTCTTTGTGTCTTTTGACCATTGGAGGGAATTCTTGAAGTTTTCTCACTTCAGGAAAGCATTGGAGTAGCTCAGTTAGTAGAGCGTCAGACATGTAATCCAATGATCATGGGTTCGATACCCACCCAGGCTAGCCAGGATTGGCTGCCTCACTGTGTCCTTGGGCAAGACACTTAACTCCCATTTGCTCAGCATAATCTAGTCAAACTGTGTTAAAAGTGCTGCTAAAACCCACAAAAACAAAAACAAATCAAGAAAGCATACTCCACGTTTTTAGCTGTACTGGTCATCAACCAGAAGAGCTTTGAGGGGCATTTGTGTTCCATCAACACATTTGCAGAAGTCCTTTTTAGAAATCCTAAGCTAAGAGTATATGCCACTAGGACATGTCATCATTGCCATGTGGTGTTCTTGCATGTACCAATGATCATATGATGTGGATCCCAATGTACTGATGCTACTGATGACCTTGTCTGATGTACATGCCTATAGTTGAAATCCTGTTAAAGAGCCATGGACAGATCTCCACCAGGTAAAGTCCATTACAAAGAGGCTTATTTACAGTATATGTATAATGAGTACAAAAGTTACAAAGAGGCTTATTTACAATATATGTATAATGAGTACACAAGTTACAAAGAGGCTTATTTACAGTATATGTATAATGAGTACACAAGTTACAAAGAGGCTTATTTACAGTATATGTATAATGAGTACACAAGTTTTAGAAAGAAAAAAAAATTTGTTCAGCATTTTATTCTTCTTTAAATAGTTTCCCAATCATACTATGTTAGGAGTACATCCATTACCTTGCAAATCCAGTCCTCTCAAGACAAAAAATGATGTCACAACCATCTTGGTTTGGTTTAATAACAATGTTGCTAAAAGGTTGTGTGCTTGCTTACAAGGAAGTCCGATAAGAGTAGTTACCCCCTTTGTTATTGGGATGGGTGTCAAAATCCTATAGTCATCAGTTGCTACTTTCGTCTGCTGGAATGCATGCTTCTTACGAAGGCCTTGCAAATTCCAGAAGAGCTTATAGGATCACCTGTCGTCCTTTGTCCATCCATCTGTTAGCACAAGTTTGTTATCACTACTTCTCCTAAACTACTTGGAGATTGCCATGAAACTTTACACACACATTCATCCTGAAGGTCTAGTTGGTCCTAAATGAAAATTTTGCTGCTCAGGCATTCATTATGGCTGCCACAGTGGCCATTTTGAAAATCTTGCTATTGCTCCACCTCCTGAATGGATGATCATATCAACATGGGGTTCCCACTAAAAGACTTCTTATGTTGTCTATTTGGTCCTAAATGAAAATGGTGCAAATTGGGCAACCAATATAGCCACCACAGCAGCCATCTTGCAAATCTTTTTTTATTGCTACACCTTCTGAATGGAAAGTCATATCGACATACTTTCACCAGAAGGCTTCTTACAATGTTTTGTTGGTCCTAAATGAAAATGGTGTTGATCTGACTTCCGATATGGCCATTACAGCTGTCATATTGAAAATCTTGTTATTGCTACTTCTCCATCATATCAACATGGGTTTTTCACCAAAAGACTTCTTATTATGTATAGTTGATCATAAATGAAAATGGTGCTGATCTGACCCCCAATATGGCCACCATTGCAACCATTTTGAAAATCTTGTTATGGCTACTCCTTAGTGATGGATAGTCATATCGACATGGGTTTTTCAGCAAGACTTGTGATGTCTAGTTAGTCCTGAATGAAAATGGTGCCAATCTGATGTGCAATATGGTCGCCATGGCAGCCATCTTGAAAATCTTGTTATCACTGCTCTTCCTGGACTGGAAGTCACATTGATATGGGGTTTTCACCAGAAGATTTCTTATGATTTCTAGTTGGTCCTAATGAAAATTGGTGCCCATCTGACCTCCATCTTGAAAACATTGACATTGCTACTCCTTGCTGGATGATCATACCAGCATGGGGTTTTTACCAAGTCTTATGATGTCTGGTTAGTCCTAAATGAAAATGGTGCCAATCTGACATCCAATATGGCTGCAACAAAAGCTATCTTGAAAATCTTTTTACTACTCCTCCTGAACTGAAAGTCATATTGACATGGACTTTTCACCAGAAGACGACTTACGATGTCTGGTTGTTTCTAAATGAAATTGGTGCCAATCTTACATCCAGTATGTCTGCCATGACAGTTATCTTGAAAATCTTGTTATCACTACTCCTTGGAATAGATGGTCATACTGAGATGGGAATTTCACCAGAAGACTTCTAATGATGTCTAGTTGGTCATAAATGAAAATGGTCTCAGTCTGACATCTGAAGAAAGATGGCAACCATTTCCACCAAGCAACTTTCCTGGTGCCAATGAGAGTAAAAATCTGTCAGAGACTCCGACGTGATTAGTTGTGCTGCCTAGCTGCCTCTGTAGCCAACATTCTCCTTGCCAAGCCTCTGAGGGCAGAAAGTTAACTGATCAAAAAGAAAATCAACCAGAGCAACATCATGTACCTCCCACAGCTCCAACCCTGCCATTGCCCCTGTCACTGCAGCTAGACTTGTTTCATATGGTACAACCCTTGGGACCAGTATCGACATAGTACAAAGTACCAGCTGGACCAGACATGAATCGTCCTATTACTGTCTACAGTGATCTTTTTTTTGGATAGCCAATACCAGACTTCGTCTCAGTTCATTACCCGAAGATCACACTTTGGGTCAGATATGACTCATCTACAAATGGTGGTACTGGCTGTGGTGATCTTAAGACACATATTGGCTCCAGACCTGCTCAATTCCAGCTCTGGTGCAGTCTTACCAGACAACTTTGTCTTTTGGGACCTGGTGCTATGATCGTCACTCACAGGTAATGAAGTCCCAGCAGCTAGACACTGATAGCATCAGGCTACTGATGATAGGCACACCAGCCCTGGCGTTGCCACTGATGCACAGCCTTCCTGGCAATAATACCCATGTTCACCAGTACTGGACCAATGACGCCTCTGTGGAACGACATAAGACGGGTCGATCACCAGTCCTGTGTCCACCATGACACAGTACCAGCTGGATGGCGGGACCAGGATGATGGAGGCTGTTTGAGTGAACACCTGGAGATAAAAAGGACTCCGGGTCTTGTTCACCTCTGACTCAAGCTGCTTCACCAACACACGTGTGACACCCATTGCAGGGTGCATCAGACATTGCCCAGTAATGGGCCCATAGAATAATAGTGGATTGGCTCCAGACACTAACCTTACTGGCACTGGCTGTGTCGGCACTCTGGTCCTGGATGTCCAGTACCAGTCCCTGACCATAGTTAATGCACACAGTGAACACCAGGAAATAACTATATCCTAGTAAGGATGGACTCCCACTCTTTGTTCACCATCCCACAACTTGTTTTGCCTGCTCAGCTTCTATGCCTCCCACATCAGGCTGTCCTCTCATCCCACACTTCCATTTATGAAGAGTCATGCTCACAAACACCATCTTCTGACGATGACCACAGAAGACTCTGCCTTCCACACATCAATATACAAGTTTTTCTGGCTTCTGCCTCCAGAGTTTGGTCTGCCTCCCTCTTCTTAGTTGCCTATGGACCTGTACCATTCCCACATCCATTGATTTCTTATTTGAGTAAAACCAGTATTCATTCAAGCAACTACTACAGTTTGGTTGAGGTGTGGAGATGCTTCGTTGAAATGCCACTTCAAGACACAAGTGTCAACAGGCCTTTCTTTTTGCACTGATGACTTCTTTCAGTTTTAACATGGCATGTTACAAGACACACTGAAAGATCTTTCACCCACAAGCTCCAACCGTTGGCAGATACATTGCAAGCCTGAAACTGTCAAACTTTTCTTAGTGTTTATGGTCCAGAGGTCCTTCCTTGACATACAACAAATGTTTTCAAATGTTGTAGCAGTAGGATCCATATTCTGCTTGGTTTCCATGGCTGTTTTTTTTGGCAATCTGAACATAGCCCTGGGAAGGGTGGTCAGTCACACAGGTCCAGTGACTCAAAGTCCTACCCTTGTTTCCTAGGAAAGACCAGAGAAACAGGAAGGAGTTCTAAGGCTCACCAAATGGGGAGCACTCTTTTCTCCTCGGACGATAAAACATGGAGAGACAAGTACCGGTTGCATTCTAGCTTCTCTTCCCATCAATACTCAGTGGAAATGATGTCATGCTTTCGCTGCTCTTTTCTGACTTCCCATTAGGCTGATGTATGCACCACTTTCCATGGAATTGGAAGGGACACTGCCCTCCCAATCCGTGTGTTGCAAGCTGTTATAACCAAACCACGTTCAGTGATTCCCCTCCCCTCTCCTCCCCCCTTGGCATTATCAAAGGCTCTCTTCACTACAGAGACATGTTCAAGCAGATGTTTGGCAGTAGGATCTCCTATCAAAAAAGGGCAGTTGAGATTGTTAATTCTAAACCTCCCATCATCTGTGACATCAAACTACTTGTCAGCATTGTACAAAAGCACCAGATTGGTCTTTATAGTACCAGGACATGGCTTGTTTCTCTACTGTTTTGCCTTGGATTGCTTGTCAACAAGGTCTGATTCAACCGCATTCCATCCCAGCATTTCATTCATTTGGGCATGGAGTTCTGAACCCTTTTGATCCATGTTGGCCTCTCTCAGGAACATGTCTTGAATCATTTCAGTGGTGACTTCCGTTTGCTCAGAGGATATAATTTTAGCCTGGAATTTCTTCGCCTCATGGGTCTCTTCAATAGGACAATGGATCCACTCATCTTGGGACCAATTATTCACGAGATCTGTGCAGATGACCCTTCTGTCCCAGTGCCAAACTTTGCCCTTTTGCCCTCTACACCAGTGATCATGTTTTGGGCTGTACGAGGTCCCATCTCGGCAAAGGGGAGGACATTACTTGGCTTATAATCGGCATCCTGTCACATGTGCAACAGTTGGAAATGATGATCTGCACACATGCCAGACAGGCTGGGGATCCACCATCTGCTCTCCTTTCCAGAAGCGAGTGGGACAGGGTCACCTCAGTTCATTTCATATCAGTCTCCAGGAGTTGAAGGCCATCATGAGTGCCTTTTACTTGTGGCATGAGACATTTTGGGAAATGTGTATGGCTTGGAATTTTCTCAGGTAGTGTCATCGTCAACAAATCCACTTAGGTTTGCTACATCACAGGGAGGCTAAATGTCCAAGCTGACTTGCTGACCTGCTGGAATTGGCTGAATCATGCCAAATGGTCCATTCACCCCTCAGTTTTAAGCGGAGTCTATGCCTGCTGGGGTTGACCTCTGGTAAACTTGTTTGCAACAAAGTGGGAATACCAAACTCTTGATATTTGTCTCTCCCATACTAGACATGAGTACTGCCTAGTCCTGATTGCTTCCCTTAGGTGGGAAAAATCGTGGATTGTCTTCTGAATCAAGCAGCAGGGATTCCCAGGAAGATCCTGCCATATCCTCACCTGCTCAAACAATTCCAGATGCAGTTTTTTTCTGGCTGAACTTGGAGAGGCTCAACCTGTATGCATGCTTATATCAGGTAGGCTCTCAGAAAGTAGCTTTTTCAGAACAAGTGGTGGTCAGGATCTCACAAACATTTTGGACAATGTTATTCTGGATACATTGGGTTATCCCCTGAGCATATAGTGTACTAACCCCGAACCAAACAAGTTTCTTACATATTTTGGCTCGTGAGGTTAGGGCAGTTGCCACAAACATGGCATTCAAGTGAACCTGCTCCAGTACCTCCATAATCCAAGCCATGAGGTGGAGGTCATAGACCACCTTTTTATAGTTTCTACAATATAGACCTCTCATTCCAAGAGCTGTTTGACCTGGTGGGGCCAGTAACAGGCTATCTTACCAGGTCTCACATCAGCTTCATAATATGGGTCACTCTACTTTGCTGGAGTAACAGTTTTTCCCCGTTTCATGACCTGCATTTCTATATGCCAAGTGCTAAAAATAATCTGTATTTTCTTTAAAAAAAGAAACTGCTTCATATATGTAAGGAAACTGGAGTCTGAACTGACTCTGGAATGAGGGGATGCAACTCCCTTCTCGCAACTATTCTCCTGATGTATTATGATGGGGTAATGTATTTGAAGAAGAAACCTATTATTTGAAAGTAAAATATGTTCAATAATACAGTGAAACCTGTTTTGAGAGACCACCCCTTCTGCCACCAAAATGCAATCTCTCAAAACAGGTGGTCTCATAACAGGTTTGTGCAAGATGACCAATTTTCAAGGTTGAAATTCAACTGGGCTTAAGAAAGAAAAATACCCACAATGACTGTACATGCATTTTATTCTTTATTCAAAGTTCTTGTTAAAATATTGCATTCATTCATCTCAAAATAATTTTATATAGCAGTAAAGATGTGCATATATCATAAAACATTCACATTTTTATATGAGGATCAGGTGTACATGTATTAGCATATGAATTGCAAAATGAACTAAGGTAGCATTTATTTATCCTATCCATAAGTTAACTTAACATTCCGAGTTACTTCAAATGTAGCATAATAACTGCATAGTTATGATAACACTTACTCATCGTGTGTATGAATTAGCAGTTTTTATCAGGCTTTGGGCAAGTATGGAATATATATATATATACTAATGAATGGGCAAGTATGGAATATATATATATATACTAATGAATGAAATTAAAAAACAGAATGAACCCATACAGAAACAAAATAAATTTATTGAGAGAGAAAAAAGTCAAAGACTCAAAGACTCATTTCACCGATGACATAAAGAGATTGATTTATAAACAAAGGGCATGAAAAAAATGTTAATTGTAATGGGGATTTACATGACTTCAGCACTACAGTGGCGGTTAGTGAAATGTATTTTAGTCTGGTTTACAGTTAGTAGCATACAATTGGTTTGGTTTGTGGATTTAGCGCCATTTTTCAGCACCTGATAGGCTATACATGGTGGCCAGTATATTTGGGGGAGGAGGAACCCAGGGAAAACCCTGTGAAGAACCACCGACCCATGGGAAGGTACTGGCAAGCTTTCTCACATACGTTGGCTCAAGACTCGAACCGACGTGGACAGAGGTGATATGTCAGTAATCTGTTCGAGTGCCTTAGACTACGTGTCCCCCTGCTGCATACAATGACCTGTTGATTTTAGAAAACCGGTAGTCAGGCTGAACTTTTTTTTTTTTAGAACAAGGTCAGTGGCGTTCATCTCTGTTCTTGCTCTGTGGTCATTCATAGCAGTATTATTTAGAACAATCTGCACTTTATCTGCAAACCCTCCAAATCTGTCGTGGTTACAGAGGATTGAATAAAGGTCAGTGGTGCTTATCTCTGTTTTTGCAATGCGGTCATTCATTGAAGTGTCAAAACGCTGATTTAGCCCAAAATTTTGGTCACTGGTTGTGTTCAACGGGAGATTGCTCATGACAGTACATTTATATAATAAAATTGATCCATGCATGATGATTCTGGTTATAAATGACAGGTGGTCACTCCTAGCAGAAGTCGCGCAAGACGGGTTTTACTTACCCAATCATAATAAGGGCAGACCCTCCCAAGCCCTCCCCCCAGTTACATCCTTGTAGAGCATGCAGCTCAGCTTCAGTAGTAGGTGACACCTATAATGTTTTTGGAGTCAATACTTATGTCCAAGGGGAGACTACTCTCATCTGACTTCCTTTTTAAGCAGGCAGATGGTGTATTGGCACCATTGTTGCTTGGGAGGGCTGGATTTTTGAGGTAGTCATTGTACTCCTAAAGGATCATGATCAGATAAGTATTATTGCTAAAACACATTTTCCCTTCGGAAAATTGGGGGTTGTTTATAATAAAGATAAAAGAAAAACAGAGATGAAATGAACCACAGGATAAAATCAGTGCTTTTGATCATGTTAATCTGAAGTCTATTAGTTAATATTAATGATCAAATTCTTTACACTGTCAATTTGGACCACAAGATCAGTTATTGACTTCTTCAGACATTTCAATCTAATTACCAAGTATAGTTGTCCAAGATGCCTAAAGAATTGTATTTGCGATAACATGTTTTAATGACTTTATAGAGAGTTATGGTTTTGAACAGTTGCAAAAATAAAAGTTATGTATAGTATACATTTGGTATTAAAAAGCTTGGAGTTGGATAGCCTTGCATGTCATTGCTATGATATTTTTACAGGAATAATCCAGAAAAATTCAAAGAAGATCTACTCAACATTGCTCGGACAACTATAAGTTCCAAGATTTTGACTCAGTACAAGGAGATGTTTGCCAAGTTAGCTGTGGATGCAGTCCTCAGGCTCAGGGTAATTATTATCTCTACACTTTTTGAAGCAAAGTCATACAGGCATCAGTGTTGCGCCCAGAGCGTCGGCTCACGGTTTTTTGTCCCATGTCCCCCACAAATCCTGACTTTGTGCTCCCCTCTGGGTGCACATTTTTCAGGAAAAAAAATCGAAAAATATGCCTGCAACTTTTCTTTAGTGGATGTCCAACCACGTCTGTGCTGGTGTTAGCAATAGCCAAAGTCGGTAAAGGTGATAAAAACTGTAAGATGGCAGTGAATATGCATTTCAAAGCAATGAATCTGGCAATGAAAGCATTAAAGGTCTGTGGTAGGCATCCAAGTGGCTAAAGTCTTTGACCGCTGGTAGTGTCATGTATTTTTCAGGTTAAGGTCACACCTACTAGAGGGAAGATTTAATTTATTCTCAAGCAGAATTAATGATAAAAGAGACTAATTTATGCAAATACAACATTTTTCATTTGATTATTGATTTATTACTTTGAATAGAAAAGCAATTAAGAAGAAAACATGGATATTTATTATAATAAGTGCTGGTACAGAATGAGCGAACACTAAGGTTAAATGAGAGCAAGATCAGCTCATTTCAGGTTAACCATATATTCAAACATGTTACTGTTTTCATGAGTTACTTTATCACATGATAAAATGTTTATTGCAATTATGTAAGTGTCCAAGAAAAATATGACAAAGTTAAGGTAGCAAAACTTTGAAGCAAATAGGATTATCTTGTGTATTTAGCTTCTAATACATTATGTTTTACAATTTATCTTTGTCCCTTTAAAATGTTGTGTCCCCCAAATCTGATCCTAGGTGCAATACTGATGCATGAGTAATGTCAGACAAATCTTACACTGTTTATGATAGAGACTTCAAAATTCATGCATGCATGAGTAATGTCATACAAATCTTACACTGTTTATGATAGAGACTTCAAAATTCATGCATGCATGAGTAATGTCATACAAATCTTACACTGTTTATGATAGAGACTTCAAAATTCATGCATGCATGAGTAATGTCATACAAATCTTACACTGTTTATGATAGAGACTTCAAAATTCATGCATGCATGAGTAATGTCATACAAATCTTACACTGTTTATGATAGACTTCAAAATTCATGCATGCATGAGTAATGTCATACAAATCTTACACTGTTTATGATAGAGACTTCAAAATTCATGCATGCATGAGTAATGTCATACAAATCTTACACTGTTTATGATAGAGACTTCAAAATTCATGCATGCATGAGTAATGTCATACAAATCTTACACTGTTTATGATAGAGACTTCAATATTCATGCATGCATGAGTAATGTCATACAAATCTTACACTGTTTATGAGAGACTTCAAAATTTATGCATGCATGAGTAATGTCATACAAATCTTACAATGTTTATTATAGAGACTTCAAAATTCATGCATGTATGAGTAATGTCATACAAATCTTACACTGTTTATGATAGAGACTTCAAAATTCATGCATGCATGAGTAATGTCATACAAATCTTACACCGTTTATGATAGAGACTTCAAAATTCATGCATGCATGAGTAATGTCATACAAATCTTACACTGTTTATGAGAGACTTCAAAATTCATGCATGCATGAGTAATGTCATACAAATCTTACAATGTTTATTATAGAGACTTCAAAATTCATGCATGCATGAGTAATGTCATACAAATCTTACACTGTTTATGATAGAGACTTCAAAATTCATGCATGCATGAGTAATGTCATACAAATCTTACACTGTTTATTATAGAGGATTCAAAAGGCAGGCATGCATGAGTAATGTCATACATTTATGTATATCATGGCAGGGGTAGCGTTAACTGAGAAAAGCATGATAATAATGCTGCTTTGCTTTAGATTTCTGTTCTAAATAAAAACTGTAAATAATAAAGTTTTATTCTGAACAGTTTTCTGATATTGAACTCTACAGAGTTTCATTTTTTCATGTTTTTTCTTTCAGCATGTTAAGTGCTCATAATATGTTAGGTCCACTACCTCACAAAACCAGTATTTCCAAGCTAGAAAGACATTCACTATGGTTTTTGGCTTGTTTGAGCAACAGAAGTACTAAAAAGTCACTTGCTTACCAATGTGGAAGTCAGACAAGTGTGGTCTTCCTTTAGCAGGATTGGTACCATATCCCATCAGTCATCAGTTACTACTTCAATGCATGTTTGGAAGCACAATCTTGAGGCCTTGCAAATACCAAATCCACTTGTGTCTTTTCACAAGTTAAGGGTTTATTTGGACTTTTCTTCCATCAGGGAAGTATTTTTTTTATTTTTTTATTCTTGCTCTATATTCATCATAGATGAAATGTGTGCACTTAATTTGTCTTAACTTCCTCATATGGTAAACTTGTTGGCACCATCTTAATTATCTGCCCTATGGTCTATAGTACTTTCAGTTCAACCTAGTACTAGGCCTTGTTTATGAATTCTGTCAAGTAATTGTTCTGTTGATACATGTTGTAAAGTCATGCATGTAATATCCCTGGGCAATTTTTCTTTATTCATAGTGTCCTGTTCACATTAAGTCCAACATGACGCTTGACTGGTTTGACTTGTGTATGCCATTATTCTGATCTCTCTAATGACACAGTGAGCAGGATTAAGTACATTTGGTGCAGATGGTTCAAGCTGGCTGAAGACCATGACTCTTCCTGTCAAAATTGTATTGGTGCAATTTAGGCCATACATGTGACGTGTGCTGATGCTAGTCTGAGGATTATGGGTGTCTGTCACTGCCAAACAACTGACCTCGGTGACTCTATGTCCCAGTGTTGCTGGACAACCAGCCTTGTTTACCTTTCCACACAACCTGCTTTGCCAGAACTTTTGTTGCTTGCATTGCAGAAGGCTTCTGTATCACACCACTATTCCATCTTATTAAACAGTTACCATCACCTTTTGCTTTACTTTGCAATTTTAACAACCACCATTCCAGTGTTGTACTCCAAGCACAAGATTGTAGATTTTCTGCAATTTTTCGTCCTACGTCTCCCCAATAATAACTCTTGCGCATTCCCTGTACCCACCTTTTCATCAGGGAAAAATTGAAAAAATTGCCTTCTGCACGTCTGTCCACATCTGTGTTGGCCTTTTGTTGCGAAAGGCTATACAAACTTTAGGGTGGTTTTTAATTCCTGTTTTAAACACATTTTTGGAAATGAGAACATTAGAGGTTTGTATTCAAACATGCAGAGGTAGTAGATTATGTAGTCTACTATTTACAGACCTGCCAACCCTTATGATTTGACTGCAAGTCTTATTGAAGTGACCCTTAAATTTCAGACTTACAGAATAATAGAACAAAATTACCATATTTTTCATGCAAAATGCCTCCATTATCAAGCTGGTATTTATAGCATTTTCTAAAAATGGCATCCAATGAACAAAAACACTTTATAGACAAAGGGACAATAAGCCTCTTAAAATGTTTAAGCAGTCAGCAATAAAGTATAAAAAGGAATATTCATATTCTGGGGGGAGGGGAGGCAATAATTATGTTTATTAGACATCATGTCATGTTGATTTGAGTATGTCTCATGGCAGTAGCGATGATTGCTGCTGCCACTTGAAATTAAAGAAACAAAACAAAACAAAACCCAAAGATTATGTCAAGTTGAGAGATCTAGCAAGAAGCCTTTGAGCTTCAGATGGTTTGGAACTGCAGTTTCTGAAACTCTACTGAAGTTAATTAAGGGGTAAGTGTACTACTTTGCAAATTTGTCTTCGCTGCATTAGTCTTAGATCACACTTCTGAGCTTTTTAAATGCACAATTCCACGTAGATAATAGCAGTGCGTGAATTTTTTTTACACCTTACTGAAAATTGGTCTAACTTATGGAAACATTTTGACTGCCTTACTGAAAAGGTCTTGCTAGGGTTTGCAGGTCTGTATTTTGGAAAACAATAATATAAGTATGCAAGGAAAAGATGATTGTGCAGTGCCGATGACAAAATTAAAGTGGCAAAATTGTCAAAGCAAATAAGATTATCTCTTTATTTTACCACTACTAGTGCATTAAATACTTTCTAATATTTTTCTTTGTCCCTTTGAAGTTTGTGTTCCCCAAATTTGGAAGACGGGGGGACAAAATATCCTCAGCCCTTGGGATCCTAGGTGCAGCATTGCATACACTTAGGGGCTGCATAGGTATCAATGACAGAAGAAAGAAAATAGAAGACTTTGTTTCAAAACACAATCTTAGCTTTTTTAATGATAATTCATATACTTACCTTCATCCTGCCAAAGTATCCAACTCATCCCATGATCTAACTTTTTATGGGAATGAGGTTTATTGAACAAATTTAGACTTTATATTTGAATGATTTAGTATTTTTTACCATTTTCATTTGGTATGGTCCTGCATCTGTCGTGCATCATGTGTCATTCTAGTTTAAAATTCTTCTTAAAAACCACTGAACCAATTTGACCAAATATGACATATAGCATTCTGTCTTGAAGGGCTTTCAAATTTGAACAAATGATGTCGATTCACTTTCAAGTATGGCCACCATTACTAAAAATAGTAAAACCTCTTTAAACGATGACTTCTCAAAAATGTCTGACCAGAGTTTGATCAAATTTGAGAGAATGCATCCTGGCAGGGCAATCTTTCAAGTACAAATGATGCTGATATGCCTTAAAATGTGATTGCTGTTACTAAAAATAGGAAAGCCAGTTTTGCTAAAATAGAAAAACCTTTAAATGACTTCTGCTCCCAAACTACTGAACATTGGATCATATTTTTCAGAAAGCATCCTAGCATGAAGACCTTTCAATTTTTGTACAAAAGATGTGGATCTGCCATAAAATATGGCTACCGTTACAAAATATAGAAAGACCTTTAGAAAGCTTCTTCTCAAAAAATGTTTAACAGACTTGGACAGAAAATACCCAGGCATAGAAGGCTTTCAAGTTTTATACGATTGATACTAATCCACCATTAAATATGGCTACTATTAGTAAAAATGGAAAAAACAGTCCCGACGGAATCAGCAGATGGTCCATTCACCCATTTTTTTCAGTTGAATTTTTCTGTGCCAACAATTTGTGACAAGATCAGTTGTCTGGTTCCAGATCCAAAAACCTGGGCAGTTGATACACTTTCCATGAATTCGAACGGTCTTGATGGATACACATTTTCCCCAGCCTTCTAATCCCCACAGTTTAGCAGAAAGTGAGGGAAAAAGAGTTTATTTTAACCCTGATTGCTCTACTGAAGTCAGAAAATCATGGATCAACGACCTATTGAACATACAAGTGGAGATTCCCAGGAAGATCATCCTGCCTTTTACCCATCTGTAGTGTTTTCTCTATGACAAGTGATTGCATGAATCCCCATATATTTCATGATGCCCCCCCCCCCACCTTTAAAATTGAGCGAGTGTGCAAAAATCACACAAAGTCGGTTTGGTGTGAGTATAACAAAATGTGATACATTCATCAGTATTAACAAAACTCGGTCTTTTCATGTAAGCGCTTGACATCTATATCTTCCGACATAATCAGACACATAATAAGTTTTTGCAGTTGAGCAATTGAGTCACTTTCACTGATTATCAGGTTATCAAAAGCATTTTACTAATTGAACTTTTTTTTACAGTGGTGGACATGCATTTTTCTATATTTAGTGGTAATGTTTCTGCTGTTACATGCAGTTTTAATGCCATAACACACGATTACTACAGAGTGCTGATAATGAACAGCTAAGTTTAATGTTTATTCATTCAAAGTTATTTGTCATACACACTTCTGTTGAAACCTGCTATAATGGGTCCATTCGTAGATACTGATCTCATATAAAAACTCTCCTCATTATGAAATCCCAGAGGGGGAATTTCCCTCTGTGAAAATCCTGGTGATATCACTGCACTTTCACAGGAAGAAACAGATCTCAGAAAAAAGTTGGACAGAACTGCTCAGACAAGGAGTCACTATGATGGAAAATGGAGAGTTTTCCTCCGGTTGTATGAGCAGAAATGCATCTCTTTTATAAAAGCCCCAGTACCACAGATAGCTAACTTCTTTCTATGGCTCTTTGAGAAGTTATCTCTCGTCACAATCAAGGGCTATTGCTCCATGATTTTTGATATGTTTCGACATCAGTGAAATAGATGATGCAGACCAGAACAAAGACCTCAGATCGTCTTGCAAACTTCAGCATGTCTTTACTGAAGACTTTGGCTTTTTGTCCAAATAGAAGTATCCTTGGGTTTTGATGTGGTTGAACAAGGCACTCTTTGAACCACTGTCTTTTGCTTCCACAAGTCACATCTCGTACGAAACCTGTCTCTTAATTGTTCTAGCTACAGCTGGCAGAATCGGTGAGATAAATGCCTTGTCTGTTGACTGAAAATATCTGATTTTTGCTGTGATGGTTCAAGTTCACTCATGACAGCCGTTGCTTTTATTGCTAAGAACAGGCTCCTGGGGAATCGGTCCTTTGCCTTGAAACTGCTGTCTTGTTTGGACACTTCATCCCAATGGCATCTACAGGACCCCATTAGAGCTGTGAAGTGGTACCTAAAGTGAACTGGGCCAATCAGAAAAGAGGGATATCACTTGATCTTACCAAGTAAAGAATTGAGGGATGATGGTTCTCCTCAGACTTTGTCATTCTGGAATGTCAAAAGGAACTTGCTGAAGACCAGATGAAGTTCTTGCGTACATCCTCTCATGAGGTTAGGGAGGTCACCACTGCTCCCTAACTGACATCATCCAAGCTGTGTAAAGGAGGTCTGAGATGACATTTGTAAGCTTTTAACTCCGCGACCTTTGATCCCAAAGGACTCCGTTTGGCACAGTGCAACCTGTACCAGCAGGGCAATAAGTTACCTTTCCAGGTCATACAGCAGTTTTGTAATGACATGGGTTACTCTATTTCCACTGGTTTTGTGGGATTGAATTTTTTGTCTCCAAACTGTATAACTGTATTCATGCATAAACCATGTGCTGACCCTTGTTCATATCTTGCACAATTTCAAGCTGCTTCACATACGTTAGGAAACCAAAGACAGGGCCAACTCCAGGGTAACGGTATGTAACTCTCTCTTCCTCTCACGTATTCTCCCAACATATTTGAAGAAGAAACCAGATTTTTTAAAAATAAATGCGTCTTTGATAATGTTTACTTGATCATACATAATCCTTCAAAGTCCTCCCTGCAGTTACATTCTTGGTATGCACATTTATATCTGCTCCAGTATTATCTGGTGATTGCTGGGATTTTGGCACCAATTTCCTTATCCAGGGGGAGAGTAATCTCCTCTGACTTTCACCTTGGCAAGCAGATAACTTTTTAACGCTTTTGCTAAAATAAGCCAAAAGACATAGTGAGCATCTGATTTAACTTGGGAGGAATTGATATTAAGGTTAATGTTTTCATATACAGTTTATATCCATTTATCCAGCTGACTCTTTAATATGACAGCATGGATGGAACAATGTTTTAAAATGTCAATCAGAATTAACTCTTTTTCTATGTCCTGTTTATCCAGTGTTCTTAATGGCAGCAGCATGTGTTGCATTATCGAGACTATATCTTAGTGTTATCTAAATCACAATTATTCAGGATTGCACTCTTTGGATTCTAAAGTAGGAATTTTGATTTTTCAGGGCAGTGGAAACCTAGATGCTATTCAAATCATCAAGATATTAGGTGGTGGTCTCCGAGATTCTTATCTAGATGAAGGTAAGTAAGTTCTGCATGTGATTTTCAGCTGTTGAATCAGTTATATAAATTTTATGGATTCTCTGTAAATGGACAGAATTCATAAATATGCTTGGTAAAACATGAAAAAAAACCTTTGAAGTTATTTATTTTCCTTTCATTTTGTTTGATGCTGCCTAAGGATACCAACCATTCCAGATTTTGTGGAATTACAACTTGTAGTCAAAATTCCTCATTATATTGACAACGTTCTGGGAAATTGGAATTTTATGGTATAAAATCTTGAACAGGAGTTCTCTGTGTGGACACAGGTATAGAGAAAAGTACTTTGGCACCAGTATCATAGACTGATACGTTTTCGATGTAAAAAACAATCTTCATGGCAAGAAACCAGTTGATTAAACTATAAATTGGTGAAAAATAGCGGCAAAGATGAAAAGAAAATGGGCCAGTAATACGTGAGAACTAATGTTCATTGTTATTGCTTGGCCAAAATGTCTAAGGAATTCAGGGTTTTGAAATTTGAGGAATGGATACACAATTTGTCATCCTCTACATTTTCCCTTTTCGGAAAAAGCTGGGGGACATAGTATCCACATTTCCATCTGTCCATCACATCTTTGTTTCTGCTCCATAACTTTAAAGCCATTTGAGATTAAGAAATTAAACTTTGTTCACTACATTGGGGATCCTGTATTCAAGGTCAATATTTTAATTTTTCCATCACACGTTCCATTCTGCTCTGCAACTTGCAAGTGATTTGAGATGAAAGGATGAAACTGGGTATACTTATACATCATCATTAGGTGTATTGCATACCACATTGCAGGTCGTGATTACAACTCAATATTTTAGATTTTCCATCACATTTTTCATTCCACTCTGCAGCTTTAAAGCTGTTTGTGATTAAGGGGTGAAACTTCATATACATCATCATTAGAAAGTGTTTAATGTATCACATTGGGGATCATAATCTTTAAAGGATCATGGTCATGGTTTAATATTTTAAATCTTCTGTTGCACTTTCCATTTGTCATATAACTTCAGAGCTGTTGTAGATTACAGAAGAAAATTGGCGTACTTGCACATCATCATTAGCAGGTGTGACACATACCACATTGAGGGAGTGCTATCTTCAAGATCAGGGTCATGAACCAATATTTTTAAGTTTTCCATCTTCTTTTCCATTCCATTCTAATAAATTTAGAGTTGTTTGTGATCAAAGGGTGAAATTTGTTACATTTGGGGATCCTATTTTTAAGGTCACAATCACATTAAAATATTTTCGGTTTCAATAACATTCTTCCTTTTGCTCTATAACTTCGGACATTTAGTCCTATCTTCAAGGTCACAAGTATACATTTCATTGTTGCTTTTGCTTCTGCTTTATATCTGAAAGCTGTTTGAGGTTCATGGCTAAATCATGGTAAACTTACATTTCTCTGTTGGATGGCATCTCGTGTATCACAGGCCAGGTTTTATCTTGAAGGTCAAGGTCACTGATCAATTTCTTCCCATTTTCTGTCCTTTTACTTCAATGTCATTTGAGATAGGGACGTGAAATTTGGTTACTTTTTATATCTGCTTATTGGCTCTACAGCTCTGTCACAAGCATCACAGTCAAGTTTCATTATTGCATACTCTTGGTGACCTCACTTCATTGGACGGGGGATAGATAAAAATTCATTGAATTTGCTTGTTCTCATGTGAACATAATTGTTGCTGATTTATGAACAGGTATGTATAGGCTCCTGGAAGATGCAGAATGATTGTACAGAAATACGTTACTGATGACCTAGACTATCAAAAATTTGATGCTGGTATTCCTGATAAGCATGCATGTGGGTTGGCATCTCTGTGCTGCATTAATTAGTTATAAAAGGTTAAAATTGATTTCATTTAGTGCTTAATAAATTCAGATTTAATTGATTGGGGCATTACATTCCTACAAAACATGCAGACTATAACAGCTGTAAATATGTTGCAGTGTCCATGTTTCCTTTATGTTTATACTTTGAAGTTTCTGTCCAGAGTAAATCGAAAAGGTTTTATTGTACGAACATTTCCTATAAGGGTGTAAAAATTGCAGTTAGTCCTATGTCACTTTAGTAGGAACTCAGATACTGTTATTTTGTGTATGCCAGGATTTTAGCTGTGGATGAGAATAAAATAAGCATGTCTTGATCTCATTTTGTAATTTACTGTCTGCTCTATGGTTTTCCAGGGTTTTTGCTGAGTAAAAAGATTGGTGTAAATCAGCCCAAAAGGGTAGAAAATGCAAAGATACTTATCGCTAACACCCCAATGGATACTGATAAAATTAAGGTGAGTGTCTTGTGATTTTTTAATTTTTTTTTATCAAGGTTGTTTTGAAAAAATGACATGCAGCCAAGTCAGATGGTTAAAATTAGCAATGAACCCTTTTCATACTGAAGCCCAATCAGCCAGGCAGTTGTGTAGAACTGGAAATTTATTTCAGTCACTGGTGTATCAGCATGCGAGAATGCAGTGACGTTGGTCAATCTGGCTTTACTGGACAAGTTTTTCAAATAATGTTTCAAAGTTATGTACCATTTTAAAAAGCATAAAAGTTTCTTTAAAGTCATATATTTTTTCATTGAAAATTTTCAGATGTAAAAAATTGAGTTGAAAGTAAAAGTTAAGTAAACTAAAAAAGACTCTTTAAATTTTTTTTTTATAACTTACATTCAGTGCTATTTTTCTATCTGCAACATTCATTTTACCACCAATATGTAAGTGTATAAAATGTGAGAAATTATATCAATTTCCCCCACAAAATTGTATATATTTTCACCAAGATCAGCATCCACACCACTGTCATCACTTGCTACTTCAGTACTGTCCGCCATTTTGATCTTCGCAGGTTAAAAAATTCAGTTTTGAAATAAAATTTTCTACTAGCCAGTTATTATCATCTCTGTTCATTTTGTCAAAGTCAAGATCACTATCTGCACTATGTAAAACATCAATTTTCCCCACAAAATTGTGTATATTTTCCTCAAAATTGACATCCACTTCACTGCCATAATTTGCCGCTTCAGTGATGTTCACCATGTTGATCTCTGCATGTTAAAACTCGTGTCTTAAATCAAATTTTCAAATAACCAGTTATCATCAACTCCGTTCGTTTTGATGAAGTAAAGATAACGATCCCGATTGACTAAAATGTAAATTTTCCACACAAAATTGTTTTTATTTTCAACTAATTCAACAAGCACATAACTGCCATCGCTTGCCTCTTGAGTAGTGACCGCCGTTTTTGATTTCCACAGTTTTGGGGGTCTTTTAAACTCTGTGACTGCATTTGTGTACCTTCTACCTTTATTTCCTTCTTTTCAAAAGAGTACACGTAAAATGATGACATGTTACACGGTTAAGTGCACAATTCCGTGAAGTGGTAGATGGAACATAGTGAACATATTATCAGAATTGTATCCCATTGGACAAGGTAAAGTTCAACTGGAATCTTATCCTGTTGGAAAAGGGTTAATATTCATTATGGCATGTTTGTTAGCATTAATTTTAATATTATAAAGTTGTTATAATTATGTTTCACACTACTTTTTTTTGGCTTCAAAATTTTCATCAGTCTGTGCAGACTTATAAATAATCCCAAGTTGTTACAGTTTCATTGTTTTCCAGAATCAATTTTAAAATAGTGTTTGATGAAATCAACTTTTAAAAATATAAAATAATATTTCTGAAACGCTTCAAATTCAAATATTTGTAAGTTCATGGGCTGCATATGAAAGTTCTTACCTGATCAATTTCAAGTTCTGCATATGGATCATACTCAACATGCTCAAGCTGAATTTGTGACACCTTATAGGCAAGAAGTATAAATACCACCCAGCCTATGATTAGTCTGATTTTTCTGAGTAAAGAATGATTTTTTTAATGAATATACATGTCTATTGTAATTTTTCAGTTTAAAGTGGTGCTCACTTTTAATGTAGGATCTCAGGAAACAACACAAAAAGCAGTTTTATGTTCAATGAGATAAAACTGAAATTTTATGAAATAAACCATTTTAAATGAAATAGATTTGGAAGTAAAAGAAATCCCTGGGGTGTATTTGTTGTGTTTATTGATTCTTTAACTCGTGTATACTTAACTCTCTGTTGTTTGCAGAAAGTTCACATAACAGCCTACCAATCTTTCATAGGGCTTTATCAGTTCAGTTGATTTTAACAGATCATTATTTTAAGTCTCCCAATCAGCTGATAATGGCCTAAATATCTGTAAAAACTACCCTTTTGGACACTTCATTATGATTGAAAAGCATGATGTATATTAGAATCTTAATTTGCAGATTAAGAGTTGATTGATTTCTAACATTCAAAAGAATAGGCTTCTATAGCTGTGATGTAAGTTTCTCTATTTTATTGGGCATCTGCAACTGTGTAAATACAAAAGATCAATTCCTGTGATATTAAACTATGTAAAAATGCTCTAAAATGTGGTAGTCCTGTACTCATCAAATAAAATTATATGGCAGTCTGGTTGAAACACTAGAGAATTTTTGGTAGTCCAAACAAGGCAATATGGTATCCCATGGGCTCAGTGCAGAGGATTTGTCAGACTTTGCCATTTGTGTTTATATCACATACACTATGACATTTTCATCAAAAACTTTTGTTAACATAAATCAAATTTTAGCAAACATGACTATATTCAATAAATTTATTTAAGTTTTTTGCTTCCTAAATGTATTTATTGACAGTACAAGGTGTTTCATTACTGGCTTGTTATTTCCAAATACTCTCATGCCCTGTGGGGTCGGGGATGTAGAATTGGCCTAATGTGCCTTTCTGAATCTTGCCAGAAGTAACTAATAGAAGACAAAAGACACATATTTTAGGCTCTCCATTTAAATTGAAAAATGAGAACTTAACAGCCTGCTTTCTGATGTTTACCTTGCAGGTTTTTGGGTCCAAGGTTAGGGTTGATGCGATCTCAAAAATAGCAGAATTAGAGTTAGCTGAGAAAGAAAAGATGAAAGACAAAGTTAACAGGATCCTTCATCATGGATGCAATGTGTTCATTAACAGGTGAGATTTGTTTTAACTGTGCTATTACTTGTTCTAAAAGAATCAGAAATTAATTGCAGTCAGGAATTGGCATTGATCCATGACAGCTAAACTGTTTACCTGCCTAGGAAGTAAGAAACAATTTTAATACAACCTTGAAAGTTTGAAACTGATGCATATACATTGGAACCAGCCTAAACCAATCACAGAGTAGTCAAGATTCACATTGGAACTGCTGTGGATTAGGGGTTAGCATTCCAGAATTGACCAGAGGGTTGTAGGTTAAATCCTGCCCATATCAGTTTTTGCGAGTCTCTTGGCAAGGCCCTTAGCAAAATTTGCCTTGGCATGATAAAACTTTTCATGTCTGGATGTGCCACTAACATTAAATCATTTGGTCAAAGATCCTGCCTGTTGTGACCACAAAATTGTCTTGACTAGACAGCTAATGATGGATTGGATGCAGATTATTAGAGCTCACTGCCCAATTTAGCTTGAATTTCCTCCTGATGGCTGGATTAAGCATCCCCCATGGTACTGGTCTCATATATAAGTAAATTGTGTAAAAGTTTAGGATGAGAACTTAAGTAATCTAAAGCCATGCAGAAAAACAATTCCTTTGAGAAGTTCAGTTGGTTCATAATACAGTAAATTGATAATTCATAAATTTAGATTTAGAAAAGTTTTGCATACTTCAGTAGAAATTATCAATCTTTACCAGGATCTATGTCAGGCAGAGCAGATTTTGCTGTGATTGAAACTTATGATGGCACCTTAACTTGCAAAACAATAAAAAAGTGAATGGAATACAAAAGTCTTGTGCTTTACATTGCTGTAAGATATTGTGACAGACATGTGCACGAGTGAGGTTAATTGGGTTGTTTGTTCATCATTCTCTGTCAAGCTTATTTACCTAGTATCTGGATATAATACTTGGGCTCGTACATGAAAAATAAAAAGTATTGGAGAAAATCGGCATTGTCCCTTGACCATCAAACAAGGTAGGGTGCAGTTTTCATATGATGGAATTTGAAGGGGGATAATACCACATTCAGTTGCATAACTGGTCAGTGATTGGGCAGTAATTGCAACATTCAGCTGTAAGTATTTCTTGGTTATTTTTGCCAAAGAACAATGGTGCTGCTCAGACATCCTATAGGGCCTCCTCAGCAGCCATCTTGAAAATCTTGTTATCTCTACTTCTGACTGGATATCAACATGGGCTTTTCACTAAAAGACTTCTTATGATGGTCCTTAGTCCTTGGTCCTAAATGAATATGGTGCCCACCTGATTTCCAATATGGCCACGATGGTAAACATCTTGAAGATCTTATTATTGTTACTCCTCCTGAACAGAAAGTCGTATCAAAATGGGGATTTTCACCAGAAGATTTCTTATGATGTCTGGTTCATCCTAAATGAAAATGGTTCCGCTCTGACATCCAATAGCAGTCATCTTGAAAAAATATTGTTATCGCTTCTCCTCCTGACTTGTGTCTAGTTGGTCCAAAATGAATTTGGTGCTGCCTGGACATGCAATATAGTCATCACAGTGGCCAGCTTGAAAATCTTTTTACCGCTACTCCAACTAAATGGATGGTCATATCAGCATAAGGTTTTCACTAACAGATTTCATGTTTTTTCTACTTGGTCCTAAATGAAAATTGTGCTGATCTGACCTCCAATATGGCCACAACAGCAGCCATCTTGAAAATCTTGTTATTGCTACTCCCTCTGAACTGTTGGCATGGGGTTTTCACTGGAAGACTTCTTATTATGTCTAGTTGGTCCTAAATGAAAATAGTGCCACTCTGACACCCAGTATGGTCACCACAGTGGCTATCTTGAAAATTGTTTTATTGCTACTCCACCTGAATGTATGGTCATATCAGCATGGGGTTTTCACTAAAAACTTCTTACGATGTCTAGCTAATCCAAAATGCTGATCTGATATCCAATATGGCCACCACAGTGGTCATCTTGAAAAACTTATCACTACTCCTCCATGGAAAGTTGTGTTGACACTGGGTTTTCACCAGAAGATTTCTTACGATGTCTAGTTGGTACTAAATAAATATGGTACCAATCTGACATTAGTATGGCAACAATCTTGAAAATCTTGTTATTGCTACTCCTAAATGAAAGTCATATCAACATGGAGTTTTCACCAGAATACTTATGATATCAAGTTGATCCTGAAAGAAAATCGTGTTGATCTAACTTCAGATATGGCCAACTATGGCAGCCAGGTTGAAAATCTTGTAGCTACTCCTTAATGAAAAGTCATATTGACATTGGGTTTTCATCAGAAGACTTCATATGGTGTCTGGTTGGTCCTAAATGAAAATGATGCTGATCTGACAGCCAATATGGCCACCATGGCAGTCATCTTGAAAATCTTGTTATAGCTACTCCACCAAATTGATGGTCATATCGACATAGGGTTTTCACTAAAATGCTTCTTATGATATCTGGTTGGTCCTAAATGAAAATGGCGCTCTACAGACATCCAGTAGGGCTGCCACAATGAACATGATGAAAATCTTGCCACTAATTCTCCTGAATGGATGTTCATATTGGCATGAAGTTTTCACCAAAAATCTTCGAAAGTGACCTAATTTGTCTTAAATGAATATGGTGCTGATCTTGCATCCATAATGGCTTCCATTGCGGCAAAAATTTGAAAATCTTGTCGCTCAATAATATCAGAAATGATTTCAACACCTAGCAGTTAAAAAGAAGAAATGGTCTTATCTTGAATTCCTGGAAATTCTTTTTGGATGGGTAGAGTGTCGGGCCCTTCGAGGGACTCTTGTTTTATGGTAGAAAAATGGATGATGTGGAAAAAGAGCAGTTGATATCAATAAAATATTGATTTATAGAAAATCAGCTTGATGTTTTGTGGTTGAGCTTGCAAAGAAGCAGTTTTATTGTCATGACAAGTGAGAACACTAGAAAGAAAACAAGATGAGTTATGTTAGTGATCTCCAAAATTGCCAAAGCAATAACAATTTTCAGATGGCAAATCATTTTTTATAAAAACATCTTTCAGAATTGAAAGTTTTGGCACTTGACCCGTTGTTGGCATGTTTTTACCTTAAAGATGTGGACATATGTTAGTGCAATTTATATTCGAGGTTGTATAAATGATTAAGAGACTATATTTCTGAGCCGAGTAGATGGAGATTCGCCCTTGAGAATAAATCTGAGTGCATTTTCTACCTTAACTGGCACCGAAGTTCAACATCGCTTAACATTTGGCGTGTGTCAATTATAAATAACCTTTGCCTAATTTGCTTACTTGTTGTCAGTCTAGAACATGTCGCAAAGGAAATGACCTCATTTTCTTTTCTTTTTTCTTTCTTTTTTTACACATCTACCCGATGTAAGCTTGATACTAAAATGAGTAAATATTATGAACATATTGCAGTTTCACACCTAGCCCTCAATTTCGTAATGGTGTTTGCATTTACAGTGACACTTTTCAGTAATTTAGGCATCATTTTGATGTGGAGAAAGTTTCTCCTTCAACGAGGTATCAAACATCTTGATGAATTAGAAATCTGAGAAGTTACGAGACAGAGAATGTCAAAATTGTTTTGATTTTTGATCTGGTCAAGCAATGTTACAGTTGCTCCAGGTCACCAGTGTTTTCAAGACTTAAGCTTTAGTGATACATTGTCATGTCAAAGGAAAGATACCAGCAGATATTCTGTTAGTATGTTGTTACTTTTCATAAGAAAAATGTTGCCAACTTGCATTCGAAATGAGTATTTTAGTGTCTCAGTCGATTCCCACCAACTCTCACACAATACATGCTGTTGTAATATATTTATAAAGCAGATAGTATCGAGACAACAGCTGATTGGTTGAAATCTAGTTTGGGCAATGACCCGGAAATGTTCCAATTCTTTTGGCCAATCAGCAGTCTTCTTTTTATGGCACTTGTGTGTAGCTCTCTATAATGGAGGTTTTACTAAAATGGATCAGTTAGTATGAAAGTTGGTGGAAAATAAGACAGTTGGAATACTTCTTTCAAATGCAAGTTACTGACATTTTTCTTGTGAAAAGTAATTGCATACTTATATAAATATCTGATGCCATTTTTACTTTGGGGTGACAATGTTTTAATAAAGCTGCACAGTCTTGAAAGTACTGGTAATCTGGGGGTAGTGTAAAAATGTCTTGCCAGACCAAAATCATAAAATTTTGACATTCTCTGATTCTTTTACTTCTCCCATATCTAACTTGTAAAGATGCATGATATTTCATTGAAATGGAAAATTATGACACCTAGATTACTGAAAGGTTTCACTGTAAAGGCGAATACCACAAAAAATCAAGTGCTATGTATGCAGCTGCAATTTCTCAAGTTACAAACATTGTCTCTTATTGTATGTTTATCTAAGGAGCCATGTATTAAAACATAATATTTTCATGGTTTTGACTCATTTTAGTATCAAGCTTGCATGCGGTTCTTTTGTAAAAGCGTAAGCAGTTTAGTAGAGAAATGTACTGTGTTGAGTATAATGAGGACGGGGACAAGTAACTCTTGCAACTCATTTGTCCCAGGGAGGAGTGCTTGGAAAAACTTCCTGAGCCCTGCACACAGTTCCCGAATCAGCCCTGCTCTGTTGGAGACATTGCATATATTTTGACACACAGTTCCCTCATTCGACCCTGCTCAGTTGGAGACATTGCATATATTTTGACACACAGTTCCCTCAATCAGCTCTGTACTGTTGGAGATATTGCATATATTTTGACACAGTTCTCTCATTCAGCCCTGCTCTGTTGGAGATGTTGCATATATTTTGACACACAGTTCCCTCAGTCGGCCCTGCTCAGTTGGAGACATTGCATATATTTTGACACAGTTCCCTCAATAAGCTCTGTACTGTTGGAGATATTGCATATATTTTGACACACAGTTCCCTCAATCAACCCTGCTCTGTTGGTAATGTTGCATGTATTTTGACACAGTTTTCTCATTCAGCCCTGCTCTGTTGGAGATTTTGCATGTATTTTGACACACAGTTCCCTAATTCACCCCAGCTCTGTTGAAGACATTGCATATATTTTGTTTTAAAACTATTCCAGGCAACTCATTTACAACTATCCAGAACAGTTGTTTGCTGATGCCGGTGTGATGGCCATTGAACATGCAGACTTTGAAGGTGTTGAAAGATTAGCTCTGGTAACAGGTAAGCAATAATCCATTGTCTCTTCAGTAATTGGTTAACTTCTTTTTTTTTGTTCTTGCATGATATAGTTGTAAGACGTATGAATTCATCACCACTTAATGTGACAAAATGTAAGTATAATAATGACAAAACTATTGCATCAAGAGCATAAATAATAGCAGCATCTTTTTCTGAAATTAAAGAACATGTGTTGCATTTTCTTTCAGGAGGATTCCAGAATAAATTTTTTATACCCTTGCCTAGTCTTTCAAATACATGAATGTTTTATAAAAATAAAACATTTGATTATGAGTTTCTTTTGTGAAGTGTTGAAATCAGAGGACACATTAATTCAGGTCATGGGATGTAAAGGTTACATAATACCTATGTATTCATAGCTTTTCTGTTGCATGGCGATATTGACTTGACATTTGACCTTGTACTGTACTATTTTTTTTGTGGATTACCAATTTTCATGGTTGTTGTAAACTGCAAATTCAAATACCCAACAAACTGATTCTTCTGTGGAAACAATAGGACTACTATCCAGTCCACAAATTTAGGTACATATGATATTGTCATTTGTCATAAAACCTCAAAAATGTATATCAATGAAAGAAAAAAAAGAAAAGAAATCACTATTTATCAGGGCCCAGTCAACTTTTTAACTAGATGAGTGTGATATACATGCAATGAAAATGTTGGCCCAAAACCACTAGTCATGTAGGGCTGCAGTATTTACTCATAGTCCCAGTAGCCCCATAGAAGATTAAGTGGTATGTAGGGGAAAAAATCCTCCTCTGATGTTAAAAGTAAAGTTGGTGACAACGATTTATCTTATTAGAGCTTCTTGATTTCTTTCATTACAGCAAGATCTGCAATGATGACTGTTGAATAGATTGTACAGGAAACTATGTCCTTTTATTCACAACTTGTACTCACCTTTGTGCATGTACAAATGATGACCAATGTGGGACGTAATACTGACATCTTTGATGTTAAAAAAAAGTACCTGATCACAGTACATGAGTTCTTTAGGTGATTAATATTAGATCCAACCTAAAATATAATAAAATATAATAAAGTTTTGCTTTTTTAGTACTAATTATCAATCTTTACCTGGATCTGTGTCATGCACAGCAGATTTTGCTGTGATTGACACTTATGATGGCACCTTAACTTGCAAAACGAGAAAAAAGTGAATGGCATACAAAAGTCTTGTGCTTTACATTGTTGTAAGATATTGTTACAGAGATATATATGAGATGTTAATTGGGTCATTTGTTTGTTATTTTCTGACTAGTTTATTTACCTAATATCAGGATATAATACTTGAGACCTTGCATGAAAAATAAACAATATTCACAGCTTGTACTCGTCTTCGCACTGGTACAAATGATGACCAATTTAATACTGACATCATTGATGTTTAAAGAAATATCTGACCTGGTGTACATGTGTCCTTGATTGTCCCCTGCCTTTTTAAAGAATAGTTGGGGTCATAGTATCCGCAGTTCTCTTCATCTCTCACATCATTATAAGGTGTGTCATGTACAACATTGTGAGTACTATCTTCAAGGCCAAGGTTAGGGCTCAGTATTTTTTGTTTTCCATCACCCTTTTCCTTCTGCCCTATTAATTTAAAGCAATTAGAGATTAAAGAATGAAACTTGGTATTCTTGTAAATCATCACTAGGTGTGTCATATACCACATTGAGAGGCCTGTGTTCAAGGTCAAGGTGATGGCTCAATATTTTAAGTTTTTGATCACACATTCTCTTCATAACTTTAGAGTCGTTTGAGATGAATGGATGAAGGTGTGTAGCGTGTCGCAATAGGGTTCCTTTCTTAAAGTCATTGTTTAGCCGAATAATGTCATTTGTCATAAAACCTTAAAAATTCATACCAATAAAAGAAATAAGAAAAGAAATCACAGTATTTATCAGTGTGTGGTCAACTTTTTAAATAGACAAGTGTGATATGCATGCAATGAAAATATTGACCCAAAACCACTAGTCATGTAGGGCTCCAGTATTCACTCAGTCCTTATAGCCCCATAGAAGATGAAGTGGTATGTAGGGAAAAATAATCTGCCTCTGATGTTAAAAGTTAAGTTGGCATTGTGATTTATTTTATTATAGCTACTTGATTTCTTTCATTACAGCAAGATCTGCAGTGATGATGGTTGATTAGATTGTGCAGGAAACAATGTAGATTTATTCACAACTTGTACTCATCTTTGTGCATGTGCAAATGATGACCAATGTGGGACGTAATACTGACATCTTTGATGTTAAAAGAAATATCTGATCTGATGTACATGTGTTCTTAATTTTTTCCTTTTTTTCTTTTAAATTTTAATTGTGAACAGAGACTTCTTTGGGTGATTAATACTAGATCCAACCCAAAATATAATAAAGTTTCTGCTTATTTATCTGAAATTAAGATACTTGATGAAAGTAATGTTCTTTGCTCTGGCTCTTAGTTCAGTTGTCTAGGCACAGATTATAATTAGAATTAAAGATTAAATTGTCAGAATACTTTGGGTGATATAAAAATTCAATAAGTTTCAGGTGTTTGCATTAAAATCAATCAGTCAAAATTCCTGCCTGTTGCAGCCACATAATTTACTCTTTACTAGACTACTAATGATGAATCTGACAGAGCATTATAGCTCATTGTCCAATCTGGATTGAAGTTTTAATCGCCTTCATGGCCAAGAACTCAGGTAGCTCAGTTGGTAGAGTGTTGGACATGTAATCGAAGGATCATGGGTTGGAATCCTGCCTGGGTCAGCTGCCTTGGTGTGTCCTTGGTAAAGGCACTTAGTTGCAATTTTCTCAGCATGATATAGCCAGTAATGTGTTAAAAATACTGTTGAACCAACAAAACTTAAACAAAACCCTTCGTGGCCAGATTAGGCATTTCCCACTGTACTATCAATACCTAAGGAAATTGTGTCAAATGTTAGGATGAGTACTTTAACTTGTTTAATGCCATGCAGAAAAACTATTTTGTGAGTCATTCAGTTAGTTCAGAATATAGTAAATTAATTCATGAATCTATATTTAGGAAAGTGTTGCAGATGTTACTGCTAATTATCAATCTTTACCTGGACCTATGTCAGACAGTAAATTTAGCTGTGATTGACACTTGTGATGGTATCTTAACTTGTAAAACAAAAAAAGAATAATGACATGCAAAAGTGTTATGTTTTACATTGCTGTAAGATATTGTTACAGAGATATATATATGATTAATGTTAAATGGTTCATTTGTTCATCATTCTCTGTCTAGCTCATTTACCTAATATCAGGATATAATACTTGAGACTTTACATGAAAAATAAACAATAATGACCATGAAAGAAGGCGGGGTGCAGTTTTCCTATGAGGGCACTTGAAACTGGATAATACCACATTCATGGGCAAAACTGTTCAGTGATTGGGCAGTAATTGTAACATATGGCTGTTAATTGTTTGTGGTTTTCATGGTTGCTGCAAACCATGAATTCCAAGACTCAACAAAGCATGATCCTTCTGTGGAAACAATGACTCTTTCCCTAGTCAACAAATTTAGGTACAGACAATAATGTCATTTGTCTCAAAACCATGTAAAGAGTTACCAATGAAAAAAATGAAATCACCTTATTTATCTGGATGTGGTCAACTTTTTAAGTAGTTTAGAATGATGTGCATGCAGTGAAATGTTGTCCTAAAAACAACCAGTCATTTTGGGCTTCAGTCACCCTAAGTCCCTATTGTCCCACAGAAGATCAAGTGGTATGCAGGAAAGAAAAACAATCATCCTATGGTGCTGAAAGCTAAGTTGGTAAGAGTGCTTTATCTTGTAATGTTGGATCTGTATAAAACCACTTGATTTCTTTCATGACAGCAAGATCTGTAATGATGACTGATGGTTAGATTGTGCAAGAAAGAATACACATGTATTCACAGCTTGTACTCGTCTTTGCGCAGGTACAAATGATGACCAATGTAATGCTGACATCATTGATGTTTAAAGAAATATCTGACCTGGTGTACACGTGTCCTTGATTATCCCCTGCCATTTCAAAGAAAAGCAGGGGACATAGTATCCGCAGTTCTCTTCATCTGTCACACTTTTCCTTCTATACAACTTTAAAGCTATTTGAGATTAAGGGATGAGACTTGGTATGCCTATGCATTATCATTATAAGGTGTGTCATGTACAACATTGTGAGTACTATCTTCAAGGCCAAGGTCATGATTCAATATTTTTTGTTTTCCATCACCCTTTTCCTTCTGCTCTATAACTTTAAAGCAATTAGAGATTAAAGAATGAAACTTGGTATTCTTGTAAATCATCACTAGGTGTGTCATGTACCACATTGAGGAGCCTGTGTTCAAGGTCAAGGTGATAGCTCAATATTTTAAGTTTTTGATCACACTTTCTCTTCATAACTTTAGAGTCATTTGAGATGAATGGATGAAATTTTGTGTACTCGTACATCATCACTAAGGTGTGTAGTGTGTTGCAATAGGGTTCCTATCTTAAGGTCTTTGTCTTAGCTGAATAATATCATTTGTCATAGAACCTTAAAAATTGATAGCAATAAAAGAAAAAAAAAGAAAAGAAATCACAGTATTTATCAGTGTGTGGTCAACTTTTTAAATAGACAAGTGTGATATGCATGCAATGAAAATATTGACCCAAAACCACTAGTCATGTAGGGCTCCAGTATTCACTCAGTTCCTACAGCCCCATAGAAGATTAAGTGGTATGTAGGGAAAACATGATTTATTTTATTATAGCTACTTGATTTCTTTCATTACAGCAAGATCTGCAGTGATGATGGTTGATTAGATTGTGCAGGAAACAATGTAGATTTATTCACAACTTGTACTCATCTTTGTGCATGTGCAAATGATGACCAATGTGGGACGTAATACTGACATCTTTGATGTTAAAAGAAATATCTGATCTGATGTACATGTGTTCTTAATTTTTTCCTTTTTTTCTTTTAAATTTTAATTGTGAACAGAGACTTCTTTGGGTGATTAATACTAGATCCAACCCAAAATATAATAAAGTTTCTGCTTATTTATCTGAAATTAAGATACTTGATGAAAGTAATGTTCTTTGCTCTGGCTCTTAGTTCAGTTGTCTAGGCACAGATTATAATTAGAATTAAAGATTAAATTGTCAGAATACTTTGGGTGATATAAAAATTCAATAAGTTTCAGGTGTTTGCATTAAAATCAATCAGTCAAAATTCCTGCCTGTTGCAGCCACATAATTTACTCTTTACTAGACTACTAATGATGAATCTGACAGAGCATTATAGCTCATTGTCCAATCTGGATTGAAGTTTTAATCGCCTTCATGGCCAAGAACTCAGGTAGCTCAGTTGGTAGAGTGTTGGACATGTAATCGAAGGATCATGGGTTGGAATCCTGCCTGGGTCAGCTGCCTTGGTGTGTCCTTGGTAAAGGCACTTAGTTGCAATTTTCTCAGCATGATATAGCCAGTAATGTGTTAAAAATACTGTTGAACCAACAAAACTTAAACAAAACCCTTCGTGGCCAGATTAGGCATTTCCCACTGTACTATCAATACCTAAGGAAATTGTGTCAAATGTTTGGATGAGTACTTTAACTTGTTTAATGCCATGCAGAAAAACTATTTTGTGAGTCATTCAGTTAGTTCAGAATATAGTAAATTAATTCATGAATCTATATTTAGGAAAGTGTTGCAGATGTTACTGCTAATTATCAATCTTTACCTGGACCTATGTCAGACAGTAAATTTAGCTGTGATTGACACTTGTGATGGTATCTTAACTTGTAAAACAAAAAAAGAATAATGACATGCAAAAGTGTTATGTTTTACATTGCTGTAAGATATTGTTACAGAGATATATATATGATTAATGTTAAATGGTTCATTTGTTCATTATTCTCTGTCTAGCTCATTTACCTTATATCAGGATATAATACTTGAGACCTTACATGAAAAATAAACAATAATGACCATGAAAGAATGTGCGTTGCAGTATTCCTATGAGGGCACTTGAAACTGGATAATACCACATTCAAGGGCAATACTGTTTGTGATTGGGCAGTAATTGTTACATATGGCTGTTAATTGTTTGTGGTTTTCATGGTTGCTGCAAACCATGAATTCCAAGACTCAACAAAGCATGATCCTTCTGTGGAAACAATGACTCTTTCCCTAGTCAACAAATTTAGGTACAGACAATAATGTCATTTGTCTCAAAACCATGTAAAGAGTTACCAATGAAAAAAATGAAATCACCTTATTTATCTGGATGTGGTCAACTTTTTAAGTAGTTTAGAATGATGTGCATGCAGTGAAATGTTGTCCTAAAAACAACCAGTCATTTTGGGCTTCAGTCACCCTAAGTCCCTATTGTCCCACAGAAGATCAAGTGGTATGCAGGAAAGAAAAACAATCATCCTATGGTGCTGAAAGCTAAGTTGGTAAGAGTGCTTTATCTTGTAATGTTGGATCTGTATAAAACCACTTGATTTCTTTCATGACAGCAAGATCTGTAATGATGACTGATGGTTAGATTGTGCAAGAAAGAATACACATGTATTCACAGCTTGTACTCGTCTTTGCGCAGGTACAAATGATGACCAATGTAATGCTGACATCATTGATGTTTAAAGAAATATCTGACCTGGTGTACACGTGTCCTTGATTATCCCCTGCCATTTCAAAGAAAAGCAGGGGACATAGTATCCGCAGTTCTCTTCATCTGTCACACTTTTCCTTCTATACAACTTTAAAGCTATTTGAGATTAAGGGATGAGACTTGGTATGCCTATGCATTATCATTATAAGGTGTGTCATGTACAACATTGTGAGTACTATCTTCAAGGCCAAGGTCATGATTCAATATTTTTTGTTTTCCATCACCCTTTTCCTTCTGCTCTATAACTTTAAAGCAATTAGAGATTAAAGAATGAAACTTGGTATTCTTGTAAATCATCACTAGGTGTGTCATGTACCACATTGAGGGGCCTGTGTTCAAGGTCAAGGTGATAGCTCAATATTTTAAGTTTTTGATCACACTTTCTCTTCATAACTTTAGAGTCATTTGAGATGAATGGATGAAATTTTGTATACTCGTACATCATCACTAAGGTGTGTAGTGTGTTGCAATAGGGTTCCTATCTTAAGGTCTTTGTCTTAGCTGAATAATATCATTTGTCATAGAACCTTAAAAATTGATAGCAATAAAAGAAAAAATAAATAAAAGAAATCACAGTATTTATCAGTGTGTGGTCAACTTTTTAAATAGACAAGTGTGATATGCATGCAATGAAAATATTGACCCAAAACCACTAGTCATGTAGGGCTCCAGTATTCACTCAGTTCCTACAGCCCCATAGAAGATTAAGTGGTATGTAGGGAAAACATGATTTATTTTATTATAGCTACTTGATTTCTTTCATTACAGCAAGATCTGCAGTGATGATGGTTGATTAGATTGTGCAGGAAACAATGTAGATTTATTCACAACTTGTACTCATCTTTGTGCATGTGCAAATGATGACCAATGTGGGACGTAATACTGACATCTTTGATGTTAAAAGAAATATCTGATCTGATGTACATGTGTTCTTAATTTTTTCCTTTTTTTCTCTTTAATTTTAATTGTGAACAGAGACTTCTTTGGGTGATTAATACTAGATCCAACCTAAAATATAATAAGTTTCTGCTTATTTATCTGAAATTAAGATACTTGATGAAATTAATGTTCTTTGCTCTGGCTCTTAGTTCAGTTGTCTAGGCACAGATTATAATTAGAATTAAAGATTAAATTGTCAGAATACTTTGGGTGATATAAAAATTCAATAAGTTTCAGGTGTTTGCATTAAAATCAATCAGTCAAAATTCCTGCCTGTTGCAGCCACATAATTTACTCTTTACTAGACTACTAATGATGAATCTGACAGAGCATTATAGCTCATTGTCCAATCTGGATTGAAGTTTTAATCGCCTTCATGGCCAAGAACTCAGGTAGCTCAGTTGGTAGAGTGTTGGACATGTAATCGAAGGATCATGGGTTGGAATCCTGCCTGGGTCAGCTGCCTTGGTGTGTCCTTGGTAAAGGCACTTAGTTGCAATTTTCTCAGCATGATATAGCCAGTAATGTGTTAAAAATACTGTTGAACCAACAAAACTTAAACAAAACCCTTCGTGGCCAGATTAGGCATTTCCCACTGTACTATCAATACCTAAGGAAATTGTGTCAAACGTTAGGATGAGTACTTTAACTTGTTTAATGCCATGCAGAAAAACTATTTTGTGAGTCATTCAGTTAGTTCAGAATATAGTAAATTAATTCATGAATCTATATTTAGGAAAGTGTTGCAGATGTTACTGCTAATTATCAATCTTTACCTGGACCTATGTCAGACAGTAAATTTAGCTGTGATTGACACTTGTGATGGTATCTTAACTTGTAAAACAAAAAAAGAATAATGACATGCAAAAGTGTTATGTTTTACATTGCTGTAAGATATTGTTACAGAGATATATATATGATTAATGTTAAATGGTTCATTTGTTCATCATTCTCTGTCTAGCTCATTTACCTAATATCAGGATATAATACTTGAGACCTTACATGAAAAATAAACAATAATGACCATGAAAGAAGGCGGGGTGCAGTTTTCCTATGAGGGCACTTGAAACTGGATAATACCACATTCATGGGCAAAACTGTTCAGTGATTGGGCAGTAATTGTAACATATGGCTGTTAATTGTTTGTGGTTTTCATGGTTGCTGCAAACCATGAATTCCAAGACTCAACAAAGCATGATCCTTCTGTGGAAACAATGACTCTTTCCCTAGTCAACAAATTTAGGTACAGACAATAATGTCATTTGTCTCAAAACCATGTAAAGAGTTACCAATGAAAAAAATGAAATCACCTTATTTATCTGGATGTGGTCAACTTTTTAAGTAGTTTAGAATGATGTGCATGCAGTGAAATGTTGTCCTAAAAACAACCAGTCATTTTGGGCTTCAGTCACCCTAAGTCCCTATTGTCCCACAGAAGATCAAGTGGTATGCAGGAAAGAAAAACAATCATCCTATGGTGCTGAAAGCTAAGTTGGTAAGAGTGCTTTATCTTGTAATGTTGGATCTGTATAAAACCACTTGATTTCTTTCATGACAGCAAGATCTGTAATGATGACTGATGGTTAGATTGTGCAAGAAAGAATACACATGTATTCACAGCTTGTACTCGTCTTTGCGCAGGTACAAATGATGACCAATGTAATGCTGACATCATTGATGTTTAAAGAAATATCTGACCTGGTGTACACGTGTCCTTGATTGTCCCCTGCCATTTCAAAGAAAAGCAGGGGACATAGTATCCGCAGTTCTCTTCATCTGTCACACTTTTCCTTCTATACAACTTTAAAGCTATTTGAGATTAAGGGATGAGACTTGGTATGCCTATGCATTATCATTATAAGGTGTGTCATGTACAACATTGTGAGTACTATCTTCAAGGCCAAGGTCATGATTCAATATTTTTTGTTTTCCATCACCCTTTTCCTTCTTCTCTATAACTTTAAAGCAATTAGAGATTAAAGAATGAAACTTGGTATTCTTGTAAATCATCACTAGGTGTGTCATGTACCACATTGAGGGGCCTGTGTTCAAGGTCAAGGTGATGGCTCAATATTTTAAGTTTTTGATCACACTTTCTCTTCATAACTTTAGAGTCATTTGAGATGAATGGATGAAATTTTGTATACTCGTACATCATCACTAAGGTGTGTAGTGTGTTGCAATAGGGTTCCTATCTTAAGGTCTTTGTCTTAGCTGAATAATATCATTTGTCATAGAACCTTAAAAATTGATAGCAATAAAAGAAAAAAAAAGAAAAGAAATCACAGTATTTATCAGTGTGTGGTCAACTTTTTAAATAGACAAGTGTGATATGCATGCAATGAAAATATTGACCCAAAACCACTAGTCATGTAGGGCTCCAGTATTCACTCAGTTCCTACAGCCCCATAGAAGATTAAGTGGTATGTAGGGAAAACATGATTTATTTTATTATAGCTACTTGATTTCTTTCATTACAGCAAGATCTGCAGTGATGATGGTTGATTAGATTGTGCAGGAAACAATGTAGATTTATTCACAACTTGTACTCATCTTTGTGCATGTGCAAATGATGACCAATGTGGGACGTAATACTGACATCTTTGATGTTAAAAGAAATATCTGATCTGATGTACATGTGTTTTTAATTTTTTCCTTTTTTTCTTTTAAATTTTAATTGTGAACAGAGACTTCTTTGGGTGATTAATACTAGATCCAACCCAAAATATAATAAAGTTTCTGCTTATTTATCTGAAATTAAGATACTTGATAAGAGTAATGTTCTTTGCTCTGGCTCTTAGTTCAGTTGTCTAGGCACAGATTATAATTAGAATTAAAGATTAAATTGTCAGAATACTTTGGGTGATATAAAAATTCAATAAGTTTCAGGTGTTTGCATTAAAATCAATCAGTCAAAATTCCTGCCTGTTGCAGCCACATAATTTACTCTTTACTAGACTACTAATGATGAATCTGACAGAGCATTATAGCTCATTGTCCAATCTGGATTGAAGTTTTAATCGCCTTCATGGCCAGGAGACCCGGTAGCTCAATTGGTAAAGCATAACACTCGTAATCCAAGGGTCATAGGTTGGATTCCTGTCCAGGCCTGCCCGGGTCGGCTGCCTTGGTGTATCCTTGGAAAAGGCACTTAGTTGCCATTTCCTAAGTATGATATAGCCAGTAATGTGTTAAAAGTACTGTTGAACCAACAAAACTAAAACAAAACCCTTCATGTCCAGATTAGGCATTTCCCACAGTACTATCAATACCTAAGGAAATTGTGTCAAATGTTAGGATGAGTACTTTAACTTTTTTAATGCCATGTAGAATAACTATTTTGTGAGTCATTCAGTTAGTTCAGAATATAGTAAATTAATTCATGAATGTAGATTTAAGAAAGTTTTGCATACTTTACTACAAATTAACAGTCTTTACCTGAACTTATGTCAGACAGTACAGTTTGCTGTGATTGACACTTGTGATGGTACCTTAACTTGTAAAAAAAGAATAAAAATGAATAATGACATGCAAAAGTGTTATGTTTTACATTGCTGTAAGATATTGTTACAGCTTGTACTCGTCTTTGCACAGGTACAAATGATGACCAATGTAATGCTGACATCTTTGATCTTTAGAGAAATATCTGATCTGGTGTACAAATGTCCTTGATTGTCCCCTGCCATTTTGAAAGAAAAGCAGGGGACATAGTATCTGCTGTTCTCGTCATCTGTCACACTTTCCCTTCTTCTCAAAACTTTAAAGCCATTTGAGATTAAGGGATGAGACTTGGTATGCCTATGCATTATCATTATAAGGTGTGTCATGTACAACATTGTGAGTACTATCTTCAAGGCCAAGGCCACGGCTCAATATTTTATGTTTTCCATCACCCTTTTCCTTCTGCTCTATAACTTTAAAGCAATTAGAGATTAAAGACTGAAACTTGGTATTCTTGTAAATCATCACTAGGTGTGTCATGTACCACATCGAGGGGCTTGTCCTCAAGGTCAAGGTGATGGCTCAATATTTTAAGTTTTTGATCACACTTTTTCTTCATAACTTTAGAGTCGTTTGAGATGAATGGATGACATTTTGTATACTTGTACATCATCACTAGAAGGTGTGTAGTGTGTTGCAATAGTTTTCCTTTTTTAAAGTCATTGTTTAGCTGAATAATGTCATTTGTCATAAAACCTTACAAATTGATACCAATAAAAGAAAAGAAATCACAGTATTTATCAGTGTGTGGTCAACTTTTTAAATAGACAAGTGTGATATGCATGCAATGAAAGTGTTGTCCCAAAACCACTAGTCATGTTGGGCTCCAGTATTCACTCAGTCCTTATAGCCCCATAGAAGATGAAGTGGTATGTAGGGAAAAATAATCTGCCTCTGATGTTAAAAGTTAAGTTGGCAACAGTGATTTATTTTATTATAGCTACTTGATTTCTTTCATTACAACAAGATCTGCAGTGATGACAGTTGATTAGATTGTGCAGGAAACAATGTAGATTTATTCACAACTTGTACTCATCTTTGTGCATGTACAAATGATGACCAATGTGGGACGTAATACTGACATCTTTGATGTTAAAAGAAATATCTGATCTGATGTACATGTGTTCTTAATTTTTTCCTTTTTTTCTTTTAAATTTTAATTGTGAACAGAGACTTCTTTGGGTGATTAATACTAGATCCAACCTAAAATATAATAAAGTTTCTGCTTATTTATCTGAAATTAAGATACTTGATGAAATTAATGTTCTTTGCTCTGGCTCTTAGTTCAGTTGTCTAGGCACAGATTATAATTAGAATTAAAGATTAAATTGTCAGAATACTTTGGGTGATATAAAAATTCAATAAGTTTCAGGTGTTTGCATTAAAATCAATCAGTCAAAAATTCCTGCCTGTTGCAGCCTCATAATTTACTCTTTACTAGACTACTAATGATGAATCTGACAGAGCATTATAGCTCATTGTCCATTCTGGATTGAAGTTTTAATCCCTTTCATGGCCAGGAACCCCAGTAGCTCAGTTTGTAGAGTATTGGACTCATAATCCAAGGATCATGGGTTGGATTCCTGCCTGGGTCGGCTGCCTTGGTGTGTCCTTGGGAAGACACTTAGTTGCAATTTCCTCAGCATGATATAGCCAGTAATGTGTTAAAAATACTGTTGAACCAACAAAACTAAAACAAAACCCTTCCTGGCCAGATTAGGCATTTCCCACTGTACTGTCAATACCTAAGGAAATTGTGTCAAATGTTTGGATGAGTACTTTAATTTGTTTAATGCCACACAGAAAAACTATTTTGTGAGTCATTCAGTTAGTTCAGAATATAGTAAATTAATTCATGAATCTATATTTGGGAAAGTTTTGCAAATGTTACTACTAATTATCAATCTTTACCTGGACCTATGTCAGACAGTAAATTTAGCTGTGATTGACACTTGTGATGGTACCTTAACTTGTAAAACAAAAAAAGAATAATGACATGCAAAAGTGTTATGTTTTACATTGCTGTAAGATATTGTTACAGAGATATATATATATATGATTGATGTTAAATGGTTCATTTGTTCATCATTCTCTGTCTAGCTCATTTACCTAATATCAGGATATAATACTTGAGACCTTACATGAAAAATAAACAATAATGACCATGAAAGAAGGCGGGGAGCAGTTTTCCTATGAGGGCACTTGAAACTGGATAATACCACATTCAAGGCCAATACTGTTCAGTGATTGGGCAGTGATTGTAACATATGGCTGTTAATTGTTTGTGCAAACCATGAATTCAAAGACCCAACAAAGCACGATCGTCACTGTGGAAACAATGACTCTTTCCGTAGTCAACAAATTTAAGTACAAACAATAATGCCATTTGTCTCAAAACCATGTAAAGAGTTACCAATAAAGAAAATGAATTCACAGTCTTTATGCTGACCTGGTCAACGTTTTAAATAAAGTAGTGTGTATGCAGTGAAATGTTGTCCTAAAAACAACCAGTCATTTTGGGCTTCAGTCACCCTAAGTCCCTATTGTCCCTCAGAAGATCAAGTGGTATGCAGGAAAGAAAAACAATCATCTTATGGTGCTGAAAGCTCAGCTTGCAAGAGTGCTTTATCTTGTAATGTTGGAGCTGTATACAACCACTTGATTCTTTCATGACAGCAGTATCAACAATGATGACTGATGGTTAGATTGTGCAAGAAAGAATGCACACGTATTCACAGCTTGTACTCGTCTTTGTGCATGTACAAATGATGACCAATGTAATACTGACATCATTGATGTTTAAAAAATGTCTGATCTGATGTATATGCATCTCTAATTGTACTCTGCCTTTTCAAAGTAAAAGTAGGGGACATAGTATCCATAGTTCTGTTCATCCATCCATCCATCACACTTTCCCTTCTGCTCTGTAACTTTAAAGTCATTTGAGATTAAGGGATGAAACTTGTTTGCTTATACATCATCATTAAAAGGTATTTCACATACAGCATGAGAAGTACTATCTTCAAGGCTTAGGTTAGCTAACGACCTTCTCTCTGCTTTGGATAGTGGAAAGATTACAGTCCTCACCCTCCTTGACTTGTCTGCAGCATTTGATACAATAGACCATGATATATTGCTTCACCGTCTCCATCATGTATTTGGCATTCACGATACAGCCTTACTATGGTTCAAGTCCTACTTGGTCAACAGGACACAAATTGTGTCCGCAAATGGAAAATACTCCAGCCCAGTTGATTTATGTTTTGGTGTTCCACAGGGTTCTGTTCTTGGACCTGTTCTCTTCATTCTATACACTCAACCGCTCTCAAGTGTCATAGATCGTCACCCAGTGTCTCACCAATTGTACCCGGATGACACCCAAATATACAAATCTAGCCACCCAACTGAAGTTGATGCTACCATCCAAGGTGTAGAGAGGTGTATTTCCGATGTGAAATCATGGATGACATGTAACAAGCTGCAGATGAATGATGATAAAACTGAAGCCATTCTGATTACCACACAAAGACTTTCTCATTCACATCCTTTACCTCAAACAATAAATATCAGCAACACCAATATTAAATTCACACAGTCAGTACGAAACCTAGGTGTTACTCTAGACAGTACACTCTCATTGCACCAACATGTCATGAACATATGCAAGGCTGCATACCTTGAGCTGAGATGGATCAGCTCCATTCGCAATTATCTTTCAGTTGATGCCACTAAAACACTTGTGTGTTCCTTAGTACTTTCAAGACTGGACTATTGTAACTCAATTCTATCTGGTTCATCTCTGTATCTACTCCAGAAACTTCAAAAAGTTCAAAACACAGCTGCTCGGATCATTTTTAGAGTACCACGAACAGAGCACACCTCTCCCCTGCTCTGTATCCTACACTGGCTACCCATTCGATCCAGAATCAAACACAAAATTTGTTCTCTGTGCTACGTTTCACCGACTGGCACCAGTCCAACATACCTATCTCACATCACCCATGTGTACACACCAGCAAGATACTTACACTCCTCTTCCGACACCCGTATTCTCATTATTCCCAATACCAAAATGAAGTCATACGGACAACGTTCTTTTGCATACCAGGGCCCAGCAACGTGGAACGAATCGCCAACTGAACTTAGACACAAAGACACAGTGATCTCATTCAAGAGTGCTCTTAAAACTCACCTTTTTCGACTGCAAGAATAGACCTAAAGACTTAATGCTTTCTTACCTTAACTATTTTCAGCATGTTTTTGTTTTCTAATTTCATTCTGTTTGTTTTTTCTTTCTTTTTGTAATCATATCATTATATATGTTTGTTTAGGTGTTATATAATGTTGTAAAGCGCTTAGAGCTTCTAAAGATTAGGTGCTATACAAAGTCCTCATTATTATTATTATTATTATTATTATTTAGGTTGGGGCTTGGTATTTTGTTTTCCATCAGCCTTTCCCTTCAGCTGAATAACTTTAAAAGCCATTTGAAATGAAGGGATGAAACACAGTATTCTTGTAAATTGTCACTCGAAGGTGTGTCATTATTCTTGTAAATCGTCACTAGAAGGTGTCATGTGCCACATTGAGGGACCTATCTTCAAGGTCAAGGTCATGGCTGAATATGTTATGTTTTCCATCACACTTTCTCTTCTCTATAACTTAAGAGTCGTTTGAGATGAATGGGTGAAATTTTGTATACTCGTACATCATGACTAGAAGGTGTGCATCTTAAGGTCATTGTCTTGGCTCAATAATGTCATTTGTCATCGAGCATTTAAAAATTGATACCAGTGAAAGAAAAAAGAAAAGAAATCACAGTGTGGTCAATATGTTAAATAGATGAGAGTGCATGGAACAACATTGTTTTCCCAAAACCACCAGTCTTGTAGGACTATGAAAGAATGTGCGTTGCAGTATTCCTATGAGGGCACTTGAAACTGGATAATACCACATTCAAGGGCAAAACTGTTCAGTGATTGGGCAGTAATTGTTACATATGGCTATTAATTGTTTGTGGTCTTAATGGTTGCTGCAAACCATGAATTCCAAGACTCAACAAAGCAAGATCCTTTCTGTGAAAATAATGATTCTTTCCCTAGTCAACAAATTTAGGTATAGACAATAATGTCTTTTGTCTCAAAACCATGTAAGGAGTTACCAATGAAAATAAAAAATGAAATCACAGTATTAATCTGGATGTGGTCAACTTTTTAAATAGTTTACAGTGATGTGTATGCAGTGAAAATGTTGGCTTGAAAACAACCAGTCATGTTGGGCTTCAGTCACCCTAAGTCCCTATTGTCCCACAGAAGATCAAGTGGTATGCAGGAAAGAAAAACAATCATCCTATGGTGCTGAAAGCTCAGTTGGTAAGAGTGCTTTATCTTGTAATGTTGGATCTATATAGAACCACTTGATTTCTTTCATGACAGCAAGATCTGTAATGATGACTGATGGTTAGATTGTGCAAGAAAGAATACACATGTATTCACAGCTTGTACTCGTCTTTGCACAGGTACAAATGATGACAGATGTAATGCTGACATCATTGATGTTTAAAGAAATATCTGACCTGGTGTACACGTGTCCTTGATTATCCCCTGCCTTTTCAAAGAAAAGCATGGGACATAGTATCCAGAGTCCTCTTTATCTGTCACACTTTCCCTTCTGCTCTGTAACTTTAAAGCCATTTGAGATTAAGGGATGAGACTTGGTATGCCTTTTACATCCTCACTAGAAGGTGTGTCATGTACAGTATTGTGAGTACTATCTTCAAGGCCATGGTCACGATTCAATATTTTTTGTTTTCCATCACCCTTTTCCTTCTGCTCTATAACTTTAAAGCAATTAGAGATTAAAGACTGAAACTTGGTATTTTTGTAAATCATCACTAGGTGTGTCATGTACCACATTGAGGGGCCTGTGTTCAAGGTCAAGGTGATGGCTCAATATTTTAAGTTTTTGATCACGCTTTCTCTTCATAACTTTAGAGTCGTTTGAGATGAATGGATGAAATTTTGTATACTCGTACATCATAAATAAGGTGTGTAGTGTGTCGCAATAGGGTTCCTATCTTAAGGTCATTGTTTAGCTGAATAATGTCATTTGTCATAAAACCTTAAAAATTAATACCAATAAAAGAAAAAATAAAAGAAATCACAGTATTTATCAGTGTGTGGTCAACTTTTTAAATAGACAAGTGTGATATGCATGCAATGAAAGTGTTGTCCCAAAACCACTAGTCGTGTAGGGCTCCAGTATTCACTCAGTCCTTATAGCCCCATAGAAGATGAAGTGGTATGTAGGGAAAAATAATCTGCCTCTGATGTTAAAAGTTAAGTTGGCAACAGTGATTTATTTTATTATAGCTACTTGATTTCTTTCATTACAGCAAGATCTGCGGTGATGACAGTTGATTAGATTGTGCAGGAAACAATGTAGATTTATTCATAACTTGTACTTATCTTTGTAAGTTTTAATCGCCTTCATGGCCAAGAACTCGGGTAGCTCAGTTGGTAGAGTGTTGGACATGTAATCCAAGGATCATGGGTTGGATTCCTGCCTGGGTCAGCTGCCTTGGTGTGTCCTTGGGAAAGGCACTTAGTTGCAATTTTCTCAGCATGATGTAGCCAGTAATGTGTTAAAAATACTGTTGAACCAACAAAACTAAAACAAAACCCTTCCTGGCCAGATTAGGCATTTCCCACTGTACTATCAATACCTAAGGAAATTGTGTCAAATGTTAGGATGAGTACTTTAACTTGTTTAATGCCATGCAGAAAAACTATTTTGTGAGTCATTCAGTTAGTTCAGAATATAGTAAATTAATTCATGAATCTATATTTGGGAAAGTTTTGCAAATGTTACTACTAATTTATCAATCTTTACCTGGACCTATGTCAGATAGTAAATTTAGCTGTGATTGACACTTGTGACGGTATCTTAACTTGTAAAACAAAAAAAGAATAATGACATGCAAAAGTGTTATGTTTTACATTGCTGTAAGATATTGTAACAGAGATATATATATATGATTGATGTTAAATGGTTCATTTGTTCATCATTCTCTGTCTAGCTCATTTACCTAATATCAGGTTATAATACTTGAGACCTTACATGAAAAATAAACAATAATGACCATGAAAGAAGGCAGGGTGCAGTTTTCCTATGAGGGCACTTGAAACTGGATAATACCACATTCAAGGCCAATACTGTTCAGTGATTGGGCAGTGATTGTAACATATGGCTGTTAATTGTTTGTGGTTTTCATGGTTGCTGCAAACCATGAATTTAAAGACCCAACAAAGCAAGATCCTCGTTTTAAATAAAGTAGTGTGTATGCAGTGAAATGTTGTCCTAAAAACAACCAGTCATGTTGGGCTTCAGTCACCCTAAGTCCCTATTGTCCCACAGAAGATCAAGTGGTATGCAGGAAAGAAAAACAATCATCCTATGGTGCTGAAAGCTCAGCTTGCAAGAGTGCTTTATCTTGTAATGTTGGAGCTGTACACAACCACTTGATTCTTTCATGACAGCAATATCTACAATGATTGATGGTTAGATTGTGCAAGAAAGAATGCACACGTATTCACAGCTTGTACTCGTCTTTGTGCATGTACAAATGATGACCAATGTAATGCTGACATCATTGATGTTTAAAAAATGTCTGATCTGATGTATATGCATCTCTAATTGTACTCTGCCTTTTTAAAGTAAAAGTAGGGGACATAGTATCCATAGTTCTGTTCATCCATCCATCCATCACACTTTCCCTTCTGCTCTGTAACTTTAAAGTCATTTGAGATTAAGGGATGAAACTTGTTTGCTTATACATCATCATTAAAAGGTATTTCACATACAGCATGAGAAGTACTATCTACAAGGCTTAGGTTAGGGCTTGGTATTTTGTTTTCCATCAACCTTTCCCTTCAGCTGAATAACTTTAAAAGCCATTTGAAATGAAGGGTTGAAACACAGTATTCTTGTAAATTGTCACTCGAAGGTGTGTCATTATTCTTGTAAATCGTCACTAGAAGGTGTCATGTGCCACATTGAGGTACCTATCTTCAAGGTCAAGGTCATGGCTGAATATGTTATGTTTTCCATCACACTTTATCTTCTCTAAATAGATGAGAGTGCATGCAACAAAAATGTTGTCCCAAAAGCACCAGTCTTGTAGGGTTCTAGTAGAAGATTAAGTGGATAAACAAGCTCCTATGATGTTAAAAGTTACGTTGGCAGCAGTGATTTATCTTATTAGAGCTTAATGATTTCTTTCATTACAGCAAGATCTGCAATGATGACTGACAATTATATCGTGCAGGAAACAATGTACATTTCTTCTTAACTTGTACTCATCTTATTGCATGTACAAATGATGACTAATGTGGGACGTAATACTGACATCTTTGATGTTAAAAGAAATATTTGAACTGATGTACATGTGTCCTCAATTCTTTCTGTTTTTAAAATTTTAATTGTGAACAGAGTCTTCTTTGGGTAATTAATACTAGATAGAACCAAAAATATAATAATGTTTCTGATTACTGTATTTTGGTGTGTATAGTGCACACTAATGTATAACACGTACCCTTATTTTGTGCCCAGGAATAGGTCTGATCTATAATGCACATGTGAAATCCTACATTTCAAAATCTTGATGATTTTCTCTCTGTTTTTGTCATGAAACAACATTCTGCCATTTTGGAAAGTGTACTGATCATCACTTGTTGCATGACATTTTATTGGTTTATAAAACAGTACCTGACCGTTTCAGTTATTTTCCATCAGTGCTTAATAGTTGTATGTGGCTATGATGGTTGTCCCTCATTGTGTAAGACTTGTGTGGCCCATGTTGATAATTTTGAACCACTTGATTTCTTTCATGACAGCAAGATGTACAATGATGACAGATGGTTAGATTGTGCAAGAAAGAATGCACATGTATTCACAGCTTGTACTCGTCTTTGTGCATGTACAAATGATGACCAATGTAATGCTGACATCATTGATGTTTAAAAAATGTCTGATCTGATGTATATGCATCTCTAATTGTACCCTGCCTTTTCAAAGTAAAAGTAGGGGACATAGTATCCATAGTTCTGTTCATCCATCCATCCATCACACTTTCCCTTCTGCTCTGTAACTTTAAAGTCATTTGAGATTAAGGGATGAAACTTGTTTGGTTTTACATCATCATTAAAAGGTATGTCATGTACAACATGTATCGTATATACTTGTGTATAAGCCGATACCAGCTGCAAATTGCATAGACCCAGATCTGCCGTCGCATAATGCGCCAGTTGATCTGGGTCTATGCAATTTGTAGGACTAATCAGTAGAACAAACAACATAGACCCTGATCTGCCGGCACATTATGTGATGGCAGATCAGGGTCTGTGTTGTTTTTATTTGGACCGGGCTTATACGCGAGTATATATGGTACTATCATTAAGGTTAAGGTCAGGGCTTAGTATTTTATGTTTGTTAATATTGATGTATATAATACTTATGTGGCCCATGTTGATACTTTGACTAGATTCATTCAGATTCAAGATCAAACACAAGATGCTGTGTGAAAGTTCAGGTCCAGTATTTATACCAATTTGGACTAGAATGACACCTCTGAAATATATCTCGGCATTTAAACTAAAATTGACCCAGATAGTGCATTTTAACTATCTTGTTCACATCAAAGCTTTTGTTGGTGCAGATTATCTTTCAAAACACCATGTGGAGTCAATGAAGCATTGATCACTGTATGGTCACAGAGAAGTATCAAATACTGTGATTTAAGATGAGAAATAAAACAAATAACCAAGTTTATTTTCAAAAGAAAAGAAATAAATTGCAAATTTGCCTAGACAATGCATTGAACTTGTGCTTAGCGCATCAAAGTTTTTGCCAGCACTCATTACCTTGAAAAACCATGCTGAGTCAATGAAGCATTGATCACTGTATAGTCACAAAGAAGTATTAAATGCTGTGATTTAAGATGAGAAATAAAACAAAGAACCAGATTATTTTCTAAAGAATTGTAAATAAATTGCAAATTTACACAATCAGTGTCTCGTTCTTATGCTTAGCGCTTCAAGCTTTTGCCAGCGCTGATTACCTTGAAACACCATTTTGAGTCAATGAAGCATCAATCAGTCTGTGGTCACAAAGAAATATCAACTACTGTTATTTAGGATCAGAAATAAAAGAAAAGAATTAAGTTTATTTTCCAAAGAAAAGTAAATAAATTGCAAATTTACATTGAAAATGCATTGTAATTATACTTAGTGCATACAGTTTGCAGCCATCACTGATTCCTCTTGAAAACACCATGCTGAGTCGGTGAAGCACTGATCAGTGTATAGTCAAAAAAAGTATCAAACACTGTGATGTAAGATGAGAAATTTAATTTTAATAAAGAACCAAGTTTATTTTCTAAAGAAAAGTAAATAAATCGCAAATTTGATACAAGAACTTGTTGTTTACTTTCATGATATATATCTGTATGTTACTGTAATGCAGTATTTTGCACAGCATGAAAGTATTCAGGATAGAGTAGATGAACAAGTTACCAGTCTCTTGTGTGTATTTCCTGTTGAGACACAGAACAAAAACTAAACAATGATGTTGTATGAAATTAGTTTAACATGAGCAATCAAAGAACCAGACTATTGAAGTTTGTAAGCATTAGTTACCGTATATACTCGCATATAATCCGGGTCCAAATGCAAACAACATAGACCCTGATCTGCTGTCGCATAATGCTATGGCAGATCAGAGTCTATTTTTTTTGTTCTACTGATTAGTCCTTACAAATTGCATAGAGCCAGATCTTCCGGCGCATCATGTGACGGCAGATCTAGATCTATGCAGTTTGCAGTTGGTATCAGTTTATATGCAAGTAAATACGGAATAAATAAAATCAGTAAGTTTCAGGTGTATTCATTCATATATGTTGTGTTTATAGGTGGTGAGATAGTGTCAACATTTGACTCTCCTGGGAGCGTGAAGCTGGGAACCTGTGATCTGATTGAAGAGATCATGATTGGAGAGGACACTCTTTTAAGATTCTCAGGTGAGCAAAATACAGGAAGGATGAAATGATTTGATAGAATATGTAAAGACCAGGATTCTGTATGCATTCATCCAGCCAGCTATCAGGCAGCAAAATTAAACTTTAATTAAAAAAAATTTATATTTTTTTTAATTTTTTTAGAAATTTGTAGATTAGTGTACATGTTTATTGATCACCTGGATAAACTGCAACAACCATTAGGTCGTTAAAGTTGAGCAATATTATGTTTCAGTTTTATGAAAATTCATATCATCATTAAGTCACTTAGACAGGGCTAAGCAAAATATTTTTTTGATTCACTTGTCCAGGCAAGTGAATTTTTAAAAATGCACTTGTCCTGGATAATTTACTGCTTGTTTGTGGATTTAAGCAACATAGAAAATACAGACAGTTGCTATTAAGACTTACTTTGTTTTCATTTAATATTCAGATGATTTTATTTTATAGAACAAGAATTGTTAAATTACAGAAATATTGCATCCACATTTTCGACATCTAGTAGTAATATTTAGAAGCTACATTTTTTAAGATAAAGAATCAAGATAGTATATCAAGTTTTTAATATCCCACCAAAAATAGGATTATATAGCATATATAAAATAAATCATTTTTAGTAGTGTGGGAACTGAATACATATTGCTTCAATTTACTTGTAAAAGAAATATTGTATTTTGATTGCTATAAATTTAAAAGAATAGTTGTACAATAAATGCATATGTAGATCCATGACCATAAAAGTTCTCTGATAAATGTGCTAGTTGTACAATAAATGCATATGTAGATCCATGACCATAAAAGTTCTCTAATAAATGTGCTAAAAGTAATCAAGTCCTTCTAAGATACTTCCTTATTCATCTATTAATGGTTATTTCAGTACAATGAGCTATATACTTCCTTATTCATCTATTAATGGTGCACTGATTTCAGTACAATGAGTTATACTTCCTTATTCATCTATTAATGGTGATTGCAGTACAATGAGCTATACTTCCTTATTCATCTATTAATGGTGATTGCAGTACAATGAGCTATACTTCCTTATTCATCTATTAATGGTGATTTCAGTACAATGAGCTATACTTCCTTATTCATCTATTAATGGTGCACTGATTTCAGTACAATGAGCTATACTTCCTTATTCATCTATTAATGGTGATTTCAGTGCAATGAGTTGTACTTCCTTATTCATCTATTAATGGTGATTGCAGTACAATGAGCTATACTTCCTTATTCATCTATTAATGGTGATTGCAGTACAATGAGCTATACTTCCTTATTCATCTATTAATGGTGCACTGATTTCAGTACAATGAGTTATACTTCCTTATTCATCTATTAATGGTGCACTGATTTCAGTACAATGAGCTATACTTCCTTATTCATCTATTAATGGTGATTGCAGTACAATGAGCTATACTTCCTTATTCATCTATTAATGGTGCACTGATTTCAGTACAATGAGTTATACTTCCTTATTCATCTATTAATGGTGATTTCAGTACAATGAGCTATATACTTCCTTATTCATCTATTAATGGTGCACTGATTTCAGTACAATGAGTTATACTTCCTTATTCATCTATTAATGGTGATTGCAGTACAATGAGCTATACTTCCTTATTCATCTATTAATGGTGATTGCAGTACAATGAGTTATACTTCCTTATTCATCTATTAATGGTGATTGCAGTACAATGAGCTATACTTCCTTATTCATCTATTAATGGTGCACTGATTTCAGTACAATTAGCTATACTTCCTTATTCATCTATTAATGGTGATTTCAGTACAATGAGCTATACTTCCTTATTCATCTATTAATGGTGATTGCAGTACAATGAGTTATACTTCCTTATTCATCTATTAATGGTGATTGCAGTACAATGAGCTATACTTCCTTATTCATCTATTAATGGTGCACTGATTTCAGTACAATTAGCTATACTTCCTTATTCATCTATTAATGGTGATTTCAGTACAATTAGCTATACTTCCTTATTCATCTATTAATGGTGATTGCAGTACAATGAGTTATACTTCCTTATTCATCTATTAATGGTGATTTCAGTACAATGAGCTATATACTTCCTTATTCATCTATTAATGGTGCACTGATTTCAGTACAATTAGCTATACTTCCTTACTCATCTATTAATGGTGCACTGATTTCAGCACAATGAGCTAAGGTTTGCTTGATGTTCACATTTGGTATCTTCAGTCTCTTCAGCTTTTCAAATTTGTAATGTAGTATTATCAGGTAAATCATTATTATCACAGTCATGAGGTGTTGGTCTGCTTCTTGTCAGAATTAACATTTGGTTATATAACATATGAAACCATTAGCTGCCAAGCCAGGGTATCTACAGAACCAAGTGACCTCTTTGATCTTTATTGCCATGTGAATCTGAGATGTGCAAAACAGAGTGTCAGCAATCACTATGTGACACTGGGTGTCTAGGAGCTCTAGGTCAGAATGCATGTTGGCAGTCACTGTGTGACACTGGATGGCTAGGAGCTCTAGGTCAGAACGCATGTTGGCAGTCATTCCTTGTGAGTGCTTGTGGCAGAAGATATGCATGCTAATAACTTCTATTGAAACTACTCACCTTTACTGAAGTAATTTAGTTGTGATAGCATCAACTTTATCTGTGAGATTATTTTATATTCTAGCTGTGAATCAGTCAGAAACCCTCAGTTGTCTGACATTTTTTTAAGATTGGCAAAAATTGACTTCTCGACAAACACCTTATAAATTCTAACTAGTCTGATAAAATATTTCCCTGGTCTTGGACATTGAGTTATGGGATTTGCAGAGCCCTGCATGGTTCAGTTGTCTTTTCTTTATTCTTAAAAAAGATGTGGCAGGATAAATGGGTGTTTTATAAAGTACACATGTACAAATGATGACCAACTTGGGACGTAATGCTGATATCATTGATGTCTGAATTGCTGAATCTGATGTACATGCATAATGCAAGTTGGTACATACATTCTATTGTCCCCATACCTTATGATTGAGGCTATTGTAATGGCCTCTGTCTGTCTGTCTGTTATCAAAACTCCTCCTACACTGTTGGGCAGAACATAACCAAATGTAATATCAGAAATACATACCTGCCACTCTTGCATTGCTAACTTCTCTTGGAGGTAGTTAACCATCCATGCTACATGATTCTATCCAACTTGGATGAAAGGGTCTAGATCTGAGAAAATAACCAGGTCCCAATCTGACACCAGCATCACAGCCCACAGCCTGTTCACTATCTTTTTTTGGATGTGTGTTACACAGTGGACGTGCTATTTTGCTCGATGAAAATTTCCTTTGCTATCAGTTTCTTAATGTATTTTTGGCAATTCACTTGTATATTTCATTTGTTCAAGTGTTAATATCCATAGTCCTTGCTACAGTTGAGTGTTATTTTCACATTAATTTGTTATTTCAGGGGTTATTTAAATGAGAGAAAAGCACCTCGCTAGGTAAGGTGGTGGTATAGTAAATTATATATCCCGTCATTATACTGGTGCTAGGGTCAGTATTTCCTACCTGGTTTTAGTTTTGGATGTTATTTTATTTTGTGTAAATATTTTTTTTTCAGAGCATAATGTCACAAGTGGATTCTCACACCACTTGCTTAGCATGCATGTATTGATGGTTGTCTGTTCTGTTGTAGGCATCTGGAGGTTTATAATAATTTCCATTTCAGTGTGAAATGAGGTTATTTTTATTATAATTCCCATTTCAGTGTGAAATTAGAAAAACTTTTATAGTACTTATCATTTAAGTTTGAGATCCTGCAGAATGGGGGAAATTGTGGGTACACAGGGCCTTGTGGGAGAGTGAGTGCACCTTCCCGTTGGGATGAGCAGCGCCCTCTCAATGAAAATGAAATTGGGACCTTGCCGAGAGTAGGCTTACTTATAAGGGGAGGAGAAAAGGCTCTTCTTCCTCCTTGACTCCTTGATCTCAGGAGGGTATGGGATCATTTGCTGCTCGATCCCAGGAGGGTATGGGATCTTTCTATGTGTTAGAGAAAAGTAATGCCCCTGTGGGGCAGGAATGTTACGAGTCCTGTAGGACATGGCATAATACCCAAGGATCCCTGATGATCGCTTAAGTGGCACCATGGATGTCCCTTCTTTAACCTCAAGGCAGGACAGACATTTCAGGTAGCGGACCTGTCTTGTCTGTCCAGGTTGGCGGAAGCAAAATGGGGGGGGGGGATACTCTTCACCTAGATGCTCTAGAAAGTGTGAGAAGCATTCTCACTTGTGGAGAAAGTACCCCTATTCAGACTTCCCCCTCACAACAGAGGGACATTGGGAGGAACAGTCCTGCCTCTCCTCGGGAGCATGAACAGGACATTTGTGATGGTCAGGGAACTTTCACAGAAGTTTTTCAAAGGAACAAAAGTTTGCCAGGCAGCAGAAGGTGTGGTCACTCCCCCCTTGTACACTTTTACCACTGGTTTTGACTACCAGCTATAAGGTCCATTCAGTGGCATGACGCTTTAAGCCTCCTGTCTTGGATGCTGGGGCATCACATGTGGAGATATCGACTGGGAACTGGGCATTAAAACCATGAAGACACTGGAGCTCAAGGCCAGGACACTTGTTACTATTGCCTCGCATACCAATCTATATTTTTGGCAGACTTTTTCAGTCTTTGAAGGAGGAGTCAGTGTCTCCAGCCAAACTTAAGCGCTTGTTATCACTGTAGCAAAGACTTCCAGGCATGTGTTGTCAGTGTCCATGGCACTTTCTGTGGAGCTGCTCCGCCTCCACAGGGATGTTGATTTGGAGACTTCCAAGATACTTTATCCCTTTGGTATCTTAGGATTTAAGTTACCAACAACACCAGTCCCTTGCAGCTATACTTGACCTGTCAGATCTGGCCAAGAAACATGCTCACAACTGATTGCTCCTTGGGACCTTCACCCAAGTTTTTCAAACAGATGTGTAATCCGCAGTCTCCAAAGCCTCCTCAATTTAAACCTCTTTCTCACCCATCATTCGCAAGATGTAGCCGAAAGGCATAGGGAGGAAGTTTTTGGACTCCTTACTATTTTCCAAAGAGGGAGGGAGCCAGCCCTAGGGACTCACTCCCTCTCCTGTCATGCCTGCCTCTTCATGGTGTCCCCGAAGGAGCACCACTAACCATATTTTCAGGAGTTTGGTCGAACACCCTCCTCTGTCATGGACCCCCATCGTTCACCATTCCAAGCTGGTGCAATTTAGTGTTGGGGCATTTTCAAAAGCTCCCTTATGAGCCACTGAGTGAAGCTTCAAAAATCTCAACGTGCAAGACAGTTTTCTTGCTCGCTTAGCCTTGGTGAGGAGGAGCGAGCTTCAAGCCTTCATTAGAAGAGGGTTGTTTACGGTTCAGTGGTAATTTTGACTTGGTTTTGCTTCTTTGCCAACCTGGGTTTCTGGCCAAGAATCAGCTACCTTCAGTAGCTCCACTTCCTATCACGATCCCCAGTCTCAGTTGTTTCTGTGCTGAGGATGATCAAAATATACTCCTTTCTTTGTTTTGCATCCTCTAAGGGAGAAGGAAAGGTCATAAGTGTCTCTTTCTAACTACAGAAGTTCCTTGGATATTTTGGAATCCACTATTTCAGTGTTGATTGTCACAACCATTAAGGGAGCTTATCAGCCCCTCACTGAGAGGGACCTTTCTTTTATGAGGATTTAGGCCCATGAAGTTAGAGCTGTCATTAATTCTTTGGCCTATTTGAATCATTCATCCTTGGATGATGTGAAGAGAGCTACCTTCTGGAGGTCTCATGCTACCTTCTCATTTTACCTCTGATCTTTGGCACTCCAGAGCGAAGGCATTTTTGTTGTTGTTGTGCTCAATTGTAATGTGTGTGGAGATACGATTGATTTAAATGATGTAATACCTACCTGCCATTATTGCTAACTTTTCCTTCTCTCTCTCTCCCTCTCCCCCCCCCCCCCCACCCCGCTCTGATGCCCTGTTCTCTGGGCCCAAGTAAAGAGGATAACAAACAGGATGTGGGCCATGATGCAGGCATCAGACTGAGACTTGGTTCTTTTGTCAGTTCTAGAACCTTCCATACTAATAGGAGGAAAGAATCAGATATAAAATTAAAACTTGGACGTCGAACTTTGCATCTCGGAAAGGTAAGCAGTGCAATAGTGGTGGGTAAGTATTACATCATTAAAATTAGTTTTACCCCCCCCCCCAAAAAAAAAAACCTACATGTTTGTAATTTGGTTGCACATATGTTATCTATGTGCAAGAGGGTATTATTCTTCGTACCATATCCAGGGGTTCATTGGAGGGGGTCTGATGTCTAATGTATGAAAGTTTAAATTATATTTATGATTGACATTTTATTAATGTAGCCATGGAATGAAGATGTAATATCAAAAACAGATCTGGGTCACTATTGGGCAGGGTGTGTTGGATTAAAAATGATAATTGTTTCAAATTAGAAAATGTATGTAATAAAAAATATGTGGATTTGCAGTGGAAGCCATCATTAAAGCTACTCTACTTTTAAGAGCAAACAGTGACTGTCATGAGTTAAAACATCAAGATCCATTTAAAGAAAATCTTTTGATACATTACCAATAATCACAAAAAGAGAGTATAATTTTTACAGATTTTGCCACACCTGTTAAATAGTGATAAAATATGTGCAAAATAACCACATAAATTGTCCTTACGGACTTCAGACCTTGCAATCTTGATGATTTGACCATAAGTCTTGCTGAAATGACCCATAAATTAGGGCCGGCACTAATGAACCTACTTGTGTTGCTGTGCTGTAAAACAACAAACCAAAAATAGACTTGTGGAATAATGGCTGAAATTCTGGATATTAGCTTGTCCAGGTATGGTCCTGATCTTGGTTTTCATATTAGATTTAGTGAAGTTGGTCAGGGAACCAGACTAACTTTACAGGAGTACATAAGACACTGATCATGTCTTTGCGTTTACGTTATAGCAATATCTAGAAATGTCATCCAACAAACAAAAATAATTTGAAGGCACAAGGGACATTCAGCCTCCTAAAAAGTTCAAACAGCACAGAAGTATGAAAAGAAATATTCAGTATCTTGACTGTGCTTGGAATAAAGCAGCAAAGGCAACAATTACATTTATTGGACATCATGTTATGTCTTTTGGGGTATTGCTTGCAACAAGAGAGATAATTGCCGACACCATGTAATATAAAAATAACAAAGATTATGTCGAGTTGAGAGATCTAGCAAGAAGCCATTGACCTCCATAGGCTTTGCAACTGCAATTTCTGAACTGAACTGGAGATCATTAAGGTCCAAGTGTACTTTACAAACATTTTAGTTGAGTATAATGTTGTCCTTGCTGTATCAGATCACACTTCTGTACTTTTCAAATGCATGTTTTCTAATTCAACAATAGCAATACATAATATTTTGTTACACGTTGCTGAAAACTGGTCTAACTTACAGAAAAATATTGACTGCCTTACTGAGAAGGTTTTGTTAGAATTCAGCGGTCTGGAACACGAAATATGAGAAGAAAATTTAAGCTGCATTCTCTTCCATAACACATTTTGAAATGGTGTAACAAACATGTTCCTTGTATATGTATTTCGTTGTAGCTTCTGTTTAAAATGGTTGTCTCACCACAACAATCCACCTGAGTCATCCATTGGTCTGTTTATGTTGAAAATGGAGCCCACTTTTGTATAGGCATGCACTGTGTTCATATGTTTGTCAAATTATCAAATGTCATGGTTAGGATTTACAATCATGGCATGAGAGACAATTTTCTGGATTTCATGTCTGATTTTCAGGTGTGAGTATGGGTGAAGCCTGCACCATAATCCTGAGAGGAGCCACACAACAGATTCTAGATGAGGCAGAAAGGTCACTGCATGATGCTCTCTGCGTCTTGACACAGACTGTTAAGGAAACCAAGATTGTGTATGGTGGAGGTAAGCTGTTTCTTGCTTAAATTTGAAAAGTAGGTTCATGGATCTTAAGTTTAATCTATGGAATCCATTGTCACAGTTAATGTAACTCATCCTTGGCAATGTACAAATGATGACCAACTTGGGATGTAATACTGACATCTTTGATGTCACAAATGTTTTATCTGATGTACATGTGTGCCTCTGAACATTTTTGTTTCACCTGCCTTAGCAGATGGTAAAACTTTGCTAAAACCTTTTTACTCCCCCTTGTATGTATTAATGGAGGGATATGGCTATCACTGCATCTGTCTGTCTATCCATTAACATTTTCGTTTCTGGACCTACTGTCATACCATTCAAGGTATTTTAACCAAACTTGGTACACATGTCAAGCAAGTTATGTAGAGGTGCTTTTTCATACTTGGTATTTTCCATGTTCATATTTTTTATGTTACCATGGAAACAAAGTGTTGCATAAGTTTTATATAACTTAACAGTGCTAGACCATAAGTTACTAGCATAAGTAGTATACAAATTGACAGCTATAGACCATAGAGTACTAACATAAGTAGTATAAAATTGAGAGTGATGGACCATAGAGTACTGACATAATTAGTGTAAAATTGAGTGATGGACCATAGAGTACTGACATAAGTAGTATAAAATTGAGAGTGATGGACCATAGAGTACTAAAATAAGTAGTATAAAATTAAGAGTGATGGACCATAGAGTACTAACATAAGTAGTATAAAATTGAGAGTGATGGATCATAAGAGTACCTTCAGTAGGAATCTTTTTACATAAGCGGTGAGGGAGGCAGTGCCATCATCACCAATAATGTTAAGATTTATTTCAGTTTTGTTTGAAATTTGTTTTGAAAGTCATATAAAATATATTAGAGTTTGCAGGCAAGACAGTGTTCCTCCAAATCATTGTTCCTTGTAGCTATGGACAGTGATTTCTTTATGTGATCAGAGCAAGATCTTCAGGAAAATTTATTGTACATAACATTTTTACATTTTTAACGATTTTTAGCTCACCTGACTAAGGCTAAGTGAGCTTATGGTATGGCCCTGCATGTGTCGTGTGTTGTCCGTTGGTCAACAGTTGCTTTTTTCTTCTTCAAGGAAGCCATGGTAGCTCAGTTGGTAGAGCGTTGGATTTGCAATCCAAGGGTCATGAGTTCAGTACCCATCCAGGCCAGCCTGGGTTGGCAGTTTGGGCATGTTCTTGGGAAAGGCACTTAACTCCTATTTCCTCAGCAAGATATAGCCAATAATGTTTTCAAAGTGTCATTAAAGTTGACAAAAACAAAAAGCAAATTCTTCAAATACATTACCTGATATTACATTATAAGAACATCCACTAGCTTGGAAATTCAGCCCTCCCAAGCATGTCTTGGAGCTTGTTTTAGCAATAAAAGTGCTAAAACATCACCTGCTTGCAGAGACAGAAGTCAGATGAGTGTGGTCTCCAAGTGGATGGAGGAATTGGCACCGAATTCAATCAGTTGCAAGTTAATACTTCTGCTTGTGCCTGGTCATGACACATGCAGGATTAAATGTGGCGTCTGTAAGAAGTTCAAGCTGGCTGAAGATAATCACCCACCTATATTAGCTGTATGGGTGTCGTTTGGACCATTCTTGTTATATCTGTTTGTACTGGTCTGGAGAGATATGGACAACAGTTTCAGCCACACAGTGTGGTGAGAGAACCAAGAAATGCTCCTATATTTGGACACCATCTGTATTTCTGCCAATGCTGCCTCATATGACTTCTTTATGATGTCCCAGTCACTTGAGGTAGAAAGTTTGCAAATTCTAAAGAGGGTCCATCATCTTTGTCGACTCAGACCTCCTACACAGCCTTAGCTCTGCTGTTGCCTGCAGAGCCAGTCAGATCATACCAGCACTGAACAGACTGCAGGGCCAGTGCTGACACAGTGGTGGCCCAGTCGTACACAGTCCTTTACCGCATGTAGACTCCAGTTATGGTTGTCGATCCCTTGATAGCTGGTACTGGACCTCAGCACCAGACATCCACTGGCTCTGGATGACCTCTACTCGAGCTCCAACACAGTTTGGATCTGTGCCCTCTGTCGCTTTGACTAGGTATGGTGATCTGTCTTCCATCGGTATGCAGACAGCATCTGGTACATGGTCATGTCACTTTTAGCCCTAGCCCTGTCATGGATGCCTAGTGCAAACAGCATTAGATTTGGTGGACAAAGCACACCCAGTGTCTGGTACTGGATCTATGAAGACATTGAAGATGGGTGCTGGACAGGTCCATCACCAGTCCTGGCTCCATCACGACCCCACACCGACTATAGTGATTTCTAGTCCCCAGACACCTGGTTCCCATATCAGACTGAGAACTCTAACAGTGAATGCCTGGAGATCACTATTTCCAACATGGATTTAATCCCAGCTATGTTTATCATCCCCATCTATCTACTTTGCCAGCTCAGTTGTTGTTACCATTGTAAGAGTTTTTTTGTCGGCTCACACCCCTGATTTCGAAGACATATGCTCTCTTCTCTGCTTGATCTGTTGATGTCCAGGGAAGACTCGGCCTTATGTGTATTCATTGGAGAGGACTTCTGGCTTCTGCTTTCAGAGTTCTGTTTGTCTTCTGCTGTTAATGGACTCCTATGAATCTCTACATCTGTTGACCTTATAAGCAGTAGGAAATAAACACTTTTCTCAGTAAAAGGGTGGTAGATATCATTTACTACCAGGATTTTTCTCCAGACTTGTACCATTGCAGGAGTTGATTTGGCCTGTGGGCTTTGAAGAAGGCCATTTAATACGAACAGCCACAGGGCAAGTTAAAATTTTTGAACTATAATAAAATTGGTTGGGAGGGCCAGTTGATTTTCTGCAATGCCAGTTGATTTCCATGTGAGCTGACCTTGCTGGCTAGTGGAATTTTTTTTACCTCTGTATTTAGACAGTCATTTATATTTTGTGATCTAGACTTGTCACATGTAAATATAACTTAGTGTAGGAACTGGCAATCTCATAATCAAAAAGAGATTATGCTGTGAATTTAATTGCAACTGCCAACTGTTTTTTTTTTTTTTTTAATTAGGAAGTGTTGATGTTTTCTAGTTTCACTTCTCAGTTATGAATTTTTAGTTGTGAATGTGACCATTTTACTTGCAACTTGGAGTACAGTGCAGGATCTGTTGGGTTGTCCATTCAGCTCAAAATGAACTGACCAATTTTTGGAGTAAAATTTGTTTATTCGATAATACTTACCCGATCATAACATGGACACACTTCCCCAAGCCCTCCCTGCAATTACATCTTTTGTACTAAGTGACAAATTATTGGATTTGGTTCCAGTCCTTCTATCCAAGGGGAGACCACTCTCATCTGACTTCATCTCAGCAAGCATATGACATTTTAGCGATTTTATTACCAAAAGATGTGGTTAAATTCTTGTTGTTGTTGTTGTTGTTGTTGCTTCAAATAGCTGGATTTGCAAGATTGTGGATGTTCTGACATTATGATCAGGTAAGTATGATTGAAAATACATTTTACTTCAAAAATAGGTTTGATCTTCTCGAAAAGCCACTGGACCAATTTCAACCAAACATGGCAGAGAGTAACCTGGCATAAAGGCCTTTCAGTTTTGTAAATGCCAACTCATCATCAAATATGGCCATTGTTACTAAAAATAGAAAAATCTTTAAATGACTTCTCCTAAAACACTGCTAAACATAATTTAACCAAATTTTGACAGAAGGTGATCTTGGCTTGTATAAATGATGCCAATCTCCCATCAAATGTGGCTGCTGTTACTGAAAATAGAAAAAGTTTCAAATGATTTATTCTCAAAAAGCAAAAAATGAATGTGAACAAATTTTACAGAAAGCATCCAGGCATTAAGACCTTTAAAGTTTGTACAGATGATACTGATCTATCATCAAATATAACCACCATGACTGAAAATGGAAACAACATTAAACTACTTCTTCTCAACAGCTGCAGAAAGGAATTGATAAAAGTTGACAGAAAGCATCCTGGCATAAAGGCCTTTCAAAATTGTCCAGATGATGCTGATCCATCATCAACTATGGCCTCGGATACTAAACAAAGAAACACTTTTAAGTAACTTTTGACAACCTCTTAACATACATGGTTCATACAATTTTGATAAGTCCTTGAATTTGAAGGGTTACCTCGTAAACTCCTTTAATTTAGGCAAAGTTGGTTTTATCCTTGAAAAGTCTTTTTGTTGAAAAACTTTAAATTTTGCCAAATATTCCTTATATATATATATATATATATATATATATATATATATATATATATATATATATATATATATAACCTGTTTGATTATATTGGTATCATTCTTTATAAATTTATTTCATATAATCATGTATCCATATATATATATATATAATATGGGATCCAGATAACACGTGCTTTCCTCTCTGTTCGGTATATCGGTGTCAATTTGTAATTATTATTTCCTGTATATACCTTGTATTCTAAATATAAATCCAGCTGAGTGTTAAATTCCACTTGCATAGCAAGTTTATTCTTGTGTACCCCAAGTCTTTACCTTCAATCATACATACATACATACATACACACACACACACACACACACACACATGCGCACACACACACACATACATACATACATACATACATACATACATACATACATACATACATACATACATACAGCTTGCTTGCTTAGGCAAGTGTTTAGATGTCAGTACCAACAAAGCAATGGAAACTATGTAATCTGTCCATAAAGGAGACCCAGGTATTGATTGGGCAGTGAGTTGGAATACTTGTCTCAAATTAATCACGAGTAGGCTGAGATGGTCTCAAACCACAGTTAGAAGGGAACCAGAATATAAAGGGCAATAATTTGACAAGTCATACTGTAAATGATGTGTTTCAGTGCTGTTACTTGAAATTTTTACCTGAAGAAGAAACTTGTTCATGTTCAAGTGATGATAATTATGGATCCCAACGTACTGATAACAATGAGGAAATTTGTTTCTGATGTACATGTGCATGATTAATGAAGGGAATATATTTGAGTGGTTATAGAGTTTTATATCTCTTTTTATGGATAAAAATTAATATATAGGAACAGCATTATTGTTAAATAAAGAAATGCAGACTTAGAAGAGACACTTGTGAAAACCTCAGTGGGCAAGCAATTGGTCAAAGGAAAAAAAAAAAGAATACAAGCTCTCTTTATTACCAGTAGAATCTTGAAATAAATTAGGGTACATGCAAAGTAGCTTGTTCAGTGAACAAACAAAAAAGAGAGAAACTCTACCACCTGTTTATGAAAACACAGATTTTTTGTAAAAAAAAATTTCAGCTAGCCAGTGCAAATTAAAGTAGAGCTATTTTACTACCCCAGTGTTGGCGTCTGTACTTTTAAAAGCGTATACTTGTGTACAGCCACACTGTATATCAACCATTTCTTCCTAGGTCCAAGGCAACAGTTTGGAGTGAGTTTCATAGCACCAACCCTCTGGGCAGGGGGATAACTTCATACATACATGTACATTAGTTCTAAATTCTGGGTTAAGTTTTTGTATTTAGCTCAGGTTTTTTTGCACCCTGTATACATACTGTTTTACCTGGAATCATGAAACTTGGTGAGGGATGCATCTTGATGAGTACTACACCCTTTTCACAAAATAAAAAGGCTACAGGTTTTCATCTAAGAACATGTTGTTACTAATTTTTCATCTTGACAAGTACTACACCCATGTAGCAAAATAAAAAGGCTGCTTTTTTCATCCAAGAACAACATGTCATTAATTTTTCCAGGCAGTGCAGAAATGCTGATGGCAGATGCTGTATCCAAGGTAGCAGCCAAAACACCAGGAAAAGAGGCAGTTGCTATGGAATCATTTGCAAAAGCTCTTTCAATGGTAATAGTTAAATATCTCATTATCTCTATCATGGTTTCTTATAATTTGTCATCACTACCAAAATTATGCTCTATTAGGGCCCATGCAATTAGATATGGTAACCCTATAGTAATCACCTTTTCCATCTGTGCATCTGTAAGTCCATCCATTCACACTTGTTGTAAACAGTATAGTTCTGCAACCCTTAAACTGAATGCCATTTGGTAAGTGAATTGCTTATTAGATGTTGATGTGCTTTTTTTTTTAAAGGTTTTGTCTATTCTGGTCTAATTTTGATGGAGTTATTGTCTTTATTTGTCAGTATTATATCTTCACGACGGACGATTCTTGCGTGTACATCTAGCTGTGAGTATCATAGACCTAGATATGCCATCCCATAATGCATCAGCAGATCAGATTCTAGGCTGTTTATATAAAATCACAGATAAAATGAATAACATAGTTGCTGATCTGCCAGTGAGTTATGTAACAGGAGAGCTGGAGTTCCTGATCTGCCAATGAATTGTGTATCGGGAGATCTGGGTCTGTTGACAGGCATTACACACAAGCAAATGAAGTACTTGATTACATTTGTGACTAATCTGTTTCAGTTGCCAACCACTATGGCTGACAATGCAGGATATGATAGTGCACAGCTTATTTCTGAACTTAGAGCACTCCACACCGAAGGAAAACAAACCTATGGCTTAAGTGAGTATTTACCTCTATGTGGCTTGGAGTAGTGATGGAAATATAATGAATTATCACTGTACATAGATATGATTTAATAAGAACAGTTTTATACAGAACCTGAATATGTAATTTTATCAGTGAAATGAAAAGGGAATGCAAATGAAATGTTGAATAAATGTAGACCAAAGGATGAATGCATTTTGAGGAAAATGGAGAGTGCAAATGTTGAATCATGCATGTTAAATAACACTGGAACCAAATGTGAATGCCTTTCATGAAAGGATCTGAAAATTGATTATTTTCAGGCTGCCACTAAATTTCTATGGTTGAAAGCCCAATTGCAAGATAATCCAGGATCAGATACATTACACTGACCGTTTTTCATTCCTTACAAGTTGCAACATTGTTCTTGTAGAGACAGACATATCTACTGCCATTTATACAATGATATCACCAGTGGTTGTATCTATACAACTTTTATTTAAATGAAATGATGACAGAATTAAAATTTCCCAACAAATACTCTATAGATGTATTTTTACATTTATTGCAGTTGTGGTTATACTTTTATTAGCTAACTTGGCCATAAGGTCAAGTGAGATAATGGTAAGGCTATGTGTCCATTGTCAGTTGCCCATGTCCATGAACATTTGCTTGTTGCCACTCTCTATGTCATATTTCTGGACAAATTTCAAAAATGGAATATGTATTTCTTTTATCAGAGTCTTGGGCAAGTTCGATAATGAGTGAAATCCATGAATATTAATGAGGTGATCTGGCATCTGATTGGCTAACCTTGCTCAGTAATGAGCGAGATCTGTGCATGATAATGAGGTGATCTTGTATCTCATTGGCTGAGTTTGTTACCCACTCTGGAAGCCATATTTCTGATCAGAGTTTGATAAAAATTGGTACATATGCTTGTATCATAAAGGATCTCAAACGAGTTCAGTAATGAACGAGCTCCGTACATACTAATGAAGTGCTTTTACATATGATTGGCTACGCTTGTTATTATTCTAGAGGTCATATTTCTGATCTGATTTCATTTGCTAATATTTCCTGAGCCTATTGATGGCTTTTAATCATATATTGGATGAATCATTTGAAGCTAAGAATTGATTGTGCGACATGCTTGCTCAATCATTTGATCTTAGAGTCGGGGTCACATTTTATGTCAGTTCTTTGATCTTCAGCTTGACATGCAGGTCCTGGTCTTTTTGTTGTTACCAAATATGGCATTGCAAATCATCATTGTTCTACCATTGTCAAGTGTGAAGATTTTATACATTCTTTTCTGATTGTGTCATGGGAAGGAGGTGTGTCATTGGTAGATGTAGCAGTAGGAGTATGTCTTTGCCACCTTAACATCACCACAAAAAAAAAGAATATCATCAATTAGCAATTTTTTGTATCAGCTAAACGTGAAATGAAAATGCAGTGATTCAAATCATCAGATTCTTTTGTCCATGTGAGAGAGAGGGAGGGGCGATTTCAAGACTGCTCATGACTGCTGAAGACATGTAAATCTGTACTCATATTTTCACAATACATGCAATTTTTTTCCCCCTAAAACTATATAAATAATACAGTATATTGGATGAGAAAGTTTTGTATGCAGCTGCAATTTAATGTGGTTCTGTTCATAAGCATGCCTTAGGTTAAACATGGTTCTTTTTGCAAGCATGTCTGTCTGAAGCAGTTTAGCTACATGTATATTAATATATTTACATTGATATTTTGTAAGAAAAAAAACTAGGATTAAGTCACTATAAGATGAGATAAGATAAAAATTCTTTATTTCAGACTGCATGGTCCATACATATAAATTAAAATATACAATAAAATAGAATATAAAATATAGAAGTATTTTAAGACATAGAAGTTCATAGGTGTCTTATGTGCAAATATACATACCCATCTACAACTACAGAATGTGTTTGTCATTGTTAGGAATAAAATCATGTGAGACATTTAAATAATAATTTGTTCCATCTATCTATAATCTGAGAACTTAAATGAATATCATAGTTCCACAACGATTTCAAGATACAGTTTTTACTATTTGATATTCGTGTCATCATTGAAAACACATACTTTCTCATTAATTCTTCAAAACTAAATACATTATAGTTTACAAACATGGTAGAGGCACTATTCCATCTTGGAAGGCTTAGTAGTAAACGAAGACTATTATTATAGCCAATAACTAGTTTTCTTTTCATACATTCACTAAAGTTTATCCACAGAGGAGCACAGTACATTGTGCAACAATAAGATTTGAATAATCTAATCTTGATATTCACAGAACAATTTCTAAATTTACGTAAAAGCTTGTTTGTTCTAGTACACAGAAATCTGTAATGTCTCATCATATCATCATCATCTGACCATATGAGGAGAGATAGTAGGTTGTGAGTGGTCACTGACAAATGTGCTGAAGGATTAACATCTAAAAGTGAATTTCATAATTTGAATTAACCATGATTGGGAAAAGATTTAAAATTAAACTGTGAGAATAACAAAAAGACGGGGGGGGGGGGACAAATAGCACAAGAGAACGATTAAAGTAGGGGGCTAAATGAGTAAGAGTGCTCAGTCTTAGCATCACAGAAATAGAATGTCAGCAGCTATCAATTTTATTTTCAGGTAAAAGTCAAGTGAAAATACAATTTAATAAATCCTCACAAAAGAGAGAGAGAGAGAGAGAGAGAGAGAGAGAGAGCTATTTTCCCACATTATTATTCATTTCAGCAGTAAATTTAACTCTGTATTTACAGACAATAATCATTCATCAATCTTTAGCGGGTAATTGCTGGGCTACAATTGGGGATGTTAAATTTGATACTCCAAGTCATGGCTTCTTGTAACATAAATGATACCTATCCCAAACGGAAACTGAAATTATTAATTAGCAATTATCCTATTATCAAACTTTCACTCCAAATTAATTGCTGGGCTACAATTGAAGCTAATAAATACTACACTCTGTGTTAGATGGCTTCATGTAGTAGGAATGACATCTAAACACATGTATTGAATATACAAGACTTTTGAAATGAAATTTCTTTGTCTAAATATATAATCAACATAGAGATGATTGATTCTTTACTTGGTATACAAAAGGTTTGCACATCTTTTTTTGTGAAGAAAATGATTCAGAAACACATACAGTGCCCTTTTTGTGGTGATTCTTGCAAGATTTTGACACAAGTCAGTGCTAAACATAAACATAAAGCAAAACTTTTTAATGAAAATAGGTGTTAGAGGCAGTAAATTGTACTTAATGGAAATAATTTAAACAATGTTGCAAAACAAAAGCAAGTTTTAATAGCAGTAATACAATACCTTACATTATTTCCTTCCTTACCTTTTCTGGGATGGAGATGTCTTCATCCAGATCCCATTAATTGGAATGTTCCAGAAAATCTAGAACAGAAAGAACACAGACCCAGTCTGACTCCTACGTCATAGACCCATGTGCAGTCGCCGTCCTCTTTTCTTGGAATCCATTTGCATTTCAGTCGTGTTCAGATTTGCTCTTGGAAAAATTGCCTTTTATCGTGTCCCAAGACATATTCTGGCATTCAAAATGTTTTTCGGTATTGTTAGAGTAATATTTTAAATTGAGTGTTTGTTTTAGCTGTTTTGCACATTTTTATGATTTTTTTTTTTTTTTAGCTCTACTGGTCTTAAACCAGAAGAGCTTGCCTTGAAACTTTACACACACATTTATCCAATGGTCTAGTTGGTCCTAAATGAAAATGGTGCTACTTGGACATCCAATATGGCCACCACAGTGGCCATCTTGAAAATCTTGTTATCGCTACCTTTTCTGAATGGATTCTCATATCAGCATGGGGTTTTCACTAAAAGATTTCTTATGAGGCCTAGTTGGTCATAAATAAATATGGTGCCGATCTGACATCCAATATTGCCACCAATGCAGCCATCTTGAAACTCTTGTTATCGCTATTCTACTGAATATATGGTCATATCAACATGGGCTCTCACTGAAAGACTTCTTATGATGTATAGTTAGTTGATCCTAAATGAAAATGGTGCTGATCTGATGTCAAATATGGCTGCCATGGCAGCCATCTTCAAAATCTTGTTATTGCTACTCCCCCTGAATTGATGGTCATGTCAACATGGGGCTTTCGCTAAATGTCTAGTTGATCATAAGTGAAGATGGTGCCAATCTGACATTCAATATGGTCACCATGGCAGCGATCTTAAAAATCTTTTTATCACAACTCTGCTTGAACAGAAAGTGATATTGACGTGGGGTTTTCACCAGAATTCTTATGATCTCCAGTTGGTCTTAAATTTAAAATGGTGCCAATCTGATATCCAATATGGCCACTACAGCAGCCATCTTGAAAATCTTGTTATTGCTACTTCTCCTGAATGGAAAGTCATATCTTGAAAATATTGTTATATCTACTCCTATCCAAATAGATGGCTATATCAGCATGGTGTTTTCATCAATAGACTTCTTATGATATCTAGTTGGTCCAAAATGAAAATGGTGCCATTCGTACATCCAGTATGGCTGTCGTGACTGTCTTAAAAATGTTATTGTCCCTACTCCCCCTGAATGGGTGATCATTAGGACATGGGTAGTTTTACCAAAAGACTTCTAATGATGTCTGCTTTGCCCTAAATGCAAATGGTGCCAAGCTGACATCCAATATGTGTAGCACAGCAGCTGATTTGAAAATCTTGTTATTGCTGAAGAATATCAGAGATGGTTTCAACACTCGACAGTTAAATAGAAGAAATGGTCTTATTTTGAATTCCTGGAAATTCTTTTCACCCAGTCGAGTGTCGGGCCCTTTTGAGGGACTCTTGTTTGTACCCATAGCATCAAAGGCCAATCTATTTTCGGCAGCCTCCTTCATTCTTCTGAAGGAGGAATCTTTGTCTCCAGCAGCTCTTTAGTAGCAAAAACATTGTGGCATGTCTTGTCCATATCCATTGTGCTATCGGTGGAGCTGCACCACCTCCACAGGGTTGTTGCTCTGGAGAATTTGAAGGTCTTGCTTGACCACAGTAAGAACATTCTAAGGTCTGCTCCACTGGAGGCAGAGATGCTCTTCGAAGGTCTGATTTCCTCAGTGGCATCACAAGATTTGAGGGACGAACGAAATTGGTGGGGCCCTGGGTGGCCAAGTGGTCTAAGGCGCTCGCATTTACAGATCACTCACACATCTCACCTCTGTCTGCGTGGGTTCGAGTCTTGGGCTCGGCCAACGTGGGCATGTGAGAAAGCTTGCCAGTAGCTTCCCGTGAGTCGGTGGTTCTTACATAGTTTTTCGCGGGTTCTTCCTCCACCAAATATACTGGCCGCCATGTATAGCCTTTCATGTGCTGAAAAATGGCGTTAAACCCACAACAACAACAACAAGAAAATTGGTCCCTCCCAGTCGCTCCTGTCCAAGAAGAGTGCTCATCTGGATTGTCTCTTGGGATCTTCTCCCAAGGTTTTCAAGAAGATGCAGCTGCAACAGTCCCAAAAGCAACCCGAATTCAAACCTCCCTCTTGCCACACATTGGCTAGACAATGTAGCCACAAAGGATAAGAAAATGTGGCTGTGGACTTGTGGCGGGGGCCTTAGGGATAGACAGAATCCCAGCTCTTATGTTGGCACTTCAGACCAAGTCTTTGTTGGTTCATCTACATCTTTTGCTTCTGGGTACCTTGAACTCCGTGGTAGACTTGATTCTCCTAGGGAGACTTTACTTGCACCTTCTGCAGTTTATCTATCTGGCAAACATGAGACTGCACAAGGATCTTCTATCAGCTCAGATCTCTCTGGGGTCAGAATTTCATCACCACTTGAATTGGTGGTCCAGTTGGGACTGGTTTTTGACTGGAGTCCCAATCCATGCCCCTAAATCCCACTGCTATCTGTACACCAATGTATCAGATTCAAGTTAGGATGTTCACCTGGAACCAGAGGGAGTAGTTCTTCAGGGCTCTTAGTCCCAGGAAGAAGCCAATTCCCACATAAACAGCTTGGAAATACAGGCTGTGTTTCGAGCCCAACAGGTGTGTGGCAGCCAAATACGGAATTAGTATGATGGGTCTTCGACGACATGTTCGTAAGGTACCTCAGACAACAAGTTGGTACACATGCTCCTTCTATTTGCATGGAGGTTTGGAACCTCCTTCATTGGGCAGCCTAGGAGGTGATCTGCATCTCCCATATTCTGGACAAGTGGAATATTCTGGCAGATGGGGCAAAGTGGTACTCACAATGGTCTGCACCAATCCATAGCAGAATCTCTGAGTTGTTGTGGAGACCCTTGGTGGACCTGTTTGCATTGAGACTGAACAACAAGCTCCCATTTTATGTCTCCGCAGTCCCATATCATAGGGTTTATGCAGTGGATGCCTTAAGTCTAAGGTGGGATCATATGTTCACTTACGGCTTCCCACCTTTCACAATTATTCCACAAGTGCTCCACAAAGTCAGGACCCCCACTGCCCAGCTTATCCTGATAGCCCTTCTGTGGTCCCAACAATCGTGGTTCAGTGATATACTCAACATGTTGGTAGACCAACACAGGAGTCTACTACAGAGAAGTTGCTTTCACAGTCCACAGATTCTCCACCTTCAAGCTTGGCTCATCGCAACTGATCAATCCACCAGGACCAGTTTTTGAGCAAAGTTGCAAATTGTAACATCCAGGAGGCAGTCCACTAGTGAGGTCTATGATGCAAGGTCGAGAATCTTTTGCAGTTGGTGCAGTAGGAAATACATTGATCCTAGCTGTCCCCCTGTGAGTGCAGTGGGATATTTTCTTCTCTTCCAGTTCGAGGAGAGAGAATGCTCTGTCTCCACCATTAAGGGCTATAGGGCAGCCCTGTCTAACATACTCATGTTCTCGCTGTCCAACATGCTCATGTTCTCGTTGTCTAACCAGTTGATCGCACTTTCTGGCACTTGGATTGGTCAAATAGACTGGTTACTCTTTAGTCCGTTCCATATTGGTATCTTTTATTTTGTGGAAGATAAGAAGAACAGTCTAGCATCACACTGTGCGAACATATCCATGGCATAATATCTCAGTAATGTTAGAGAAAAATATTAAAGCTTATCATCTCCAGTTTCCCTTTTGATATGTAAAGTTCACGAAAATGTATTGTGATAAATCTTTGCTTATTTTTGGTAGTCGGCACTGGGAACATGGTATTAAGCACTATCATCAATAGTAACCTTTGACACCCGCCAGCTTGCCTTTAAAATAAATTTTAGTATCACACCTTACTAAAAATTCAGAAATCTACAGACTGTTGGGACAATTTTCAACGCAGAATCCCATGTTCTGGGTGTCCTTGACAATGACTGAATTAAATATACAATCCATAGTTGGATTACATTGAAAGTAGATGTTAGGGCACCAACCTGACATAAGCAGAGCTCAGGAAATAAATCATGTGTCCTCTTGTTCCGACTAAAAATTTGCTGTGCCAACGAAAACTTTACTCGTCCCTGGACTGAGAAGATGCTGATGCACACCTAGAGAATATCTGTGTGCATTTTCTACCCATAACAAACTCGGAAGCTCAACAGTGCTTAACATCTAGTATACATCAATTATCAATTACTCTTGTCCAATTTACCTACCTGTTGTCAGTCCAGAACATGTCACATAGGAAGCAGACTTTGCTTTTTACACGGGCACCTGATGGAAACTTGCTACTAGTTCAAATCATGAAAATAGTACGTTCAGAATGAAGAGAGCAGGTTTAAAACCTTTCTATTATCAAGCTTGCATCAGACGCCAGTGTTTTTTTTAATATTTTTTGTTTGGTAAAAATGTAAGTAGTGTAGTGGTAAGTGTATTGTGTTGAATAAAGTGATGATAGGGTCAAGTATCTGTTGCAACTCACAAAAACGAGTGCTTGGAAAAAAATTCCGAAAAATGTATACCGGCAAGTGAATTTAAAAAAAAAAAATTTTGTTCTTCCTTTTTGTACAAAGGTATATCATTTCTAAGAGCTTTTTGTCAAACTTTTAAACAATCCTTTTTTAACAACCTTTCTTCATACCAACATATTCAGTTACGCAGAGTAAAGTTAACATTTTTATCATGTACATTAAATTGACTTAGATGCAAATTTATATTAATTTCAATAGTTCTACTTGTTTCGAGTGATACATCCTGTGGTTTAGTATATGGTCATGTTTCTAATGCCAATGTTATGGGAGAGTCTAAAAAAAGAAACGGCTTTTTAGTTTAAAAATTCATGTTTTCTAAGCCAAGAATATTTTTTAAATTCCATTAAGTAATGGTCACAAGTGAACCTTGACAAAATCAATTTCATCCTGGAAAAGACCTGTAAATTTTTGTTTCAAAAAGTGGGGGAACCCTGTCTAACAAGAAAATAATGGTTTCTGCACATGAAGTTTAGTTCAAGACTGCATACCTTGACCAAAGGTCCAGGTCATTGACATCAGCCAGACCGTAGTAGTTCCTGCATGGAGGACAATTAAATATAGGATGGGAGTATAATGTGCTATTCACGGTACTCGTCTTGAAAGTGATCTGTTTTCAAAGGACATATTTGCCATTTTACAATAATAAATGGAAATGCTTAAATGCTGCTTTTATGTATGTATGGGCCTCGTAATGGGAGCTGTGGAAAGTGGAATTTTACTGGTTAAAATACATTTTTATATGGTGCTAGTATAATTAACTTTTTTCTTCAGACATGATTGAGGGAGTTGTTGCAGACATGGAGAAGCTGGGAATCACCGAATCGTATCAGGTGAAGCGACAGGTGCTTCTCAGTGCAGCAGAGGCAGCTGAGATGATACTACGAGTTGATGAAATTATAAGGGCAGCTCCACGAAAACGGGTTCCTGATCACAGACATCACTAAAAAATTGTTTGGTCTCTACTACCTGTTCTTATCATTGTGCGTCATTTTGACTTATTGTGCAAAGCTTATTACTTCTTTACTTTCTGTGTCTAACAAAATGGTGGACAGGATAGACATATTGAGAAGTGACAAAGCTACTGCTTAGAAAAGACCAATTAAGGAGCCATGTTGTATCTCTTTTCAAAATTAGGATCATGAACAAATACATTTTCAGGAGAATTATACAAATTCAGAACTCTCGTTTTTGCTTACATATGTCATTGTGCTAATAATTTGCTACAAGTTTTCTATTTACGCATATGGGAATTTAAAAACAGAAGTAAATAAAAATAATCAAAATGGATTCTTATTTTATTTTTGTTGAGCCCATGTTTGTAGGAAGTTAGATGTAGCTGTCACTTTTCAGCCAGCATTGTTGTCAACAGTTAATGGTTTTAAGTTTTTCATTGGCATTTATTTCCTAAATCCCTTGAAGGATTCTCATCATATTTGGCATGAATCATTATGAAGCAAAGACAGATAATTCTGTGACAACATTTACTTGAGGGTCAAAGTCGTTTTGTTAGAAAAGTTGTCTTCAGGTTTTAAAGGTTTCTTTTGCTTGTATTTCCTAAATGTGGTGGGCATATAAAAATGATTGTAAACATACACAAGACATTCCTGCCTATACAATAGGTCTCAAACCACATACCAAAACTAGTTTGATTGTTTTATAGATATGCTATTGAAGGTCTACAGCTGATAAACAAAGACACAATTATGATGACTCTCCTTAGATGACAACTAGTTGACCAGTACTTGCCAAAGTGCATAGAAGTATGACAGATTGTTACTGAGCTATGCATTCAAAAAAAGTGACACTAATAAATGCAGGCTATACAAAAATCATAACGGAGACCTATGTCTTTCCAGCTATAGGATTTTTCTTATAAATAGCAAAGTATTAATGACTATTAGTCAAAAGTTGTTGTCTTTCCTGCCTGCAAAACATACTCAAGACTGGTATCACTTTTCTGATGGTATTGTCATTGTCACTGTTGGATGTAAAGTCATAAAACTTGATGGGTTTATTTCTCATGGATGGTACTGCTCAGCACAGGCAAAAGGATGTCACAGTGGCTTCTTTTCATGCTCCAATGATAACATTAATGCATTAAGCTCAATTCTCTGACAATTGTATGTATAGTTATGCAACTTGATCGGTATATTCAGCTTGGAGGATACTACTCACAATGGGCAAAAGTAGGTCACAGTGGCCTAATTTGTTTGCTATAGTCACTTTACAAGGTTTTTGTATTATGTCACAGTGGACCAGGTGAGTCAAAGTCCACAAAATTCTTCTTCGATAATTGTTTTCACTTTGATGTATCAGAGCATGTGCGAAACAAAATAGGAAAAGACAGAAAAAAGTTCAAATTTTTATCAAAAATATGTATGTCTGTACTTTACTTCGTAAGTTAAGTTGTATGTAAACAGAAAGACTTACTATTATTATATACTCATTTTTTTCTCCTTTAATTTTGCATTGTCAGAATCGTGCAGTATTTCTCCATACTGCACAGCTTCATATTGCATGACACTTGTGTCTAAAAATAGTATCGCGTGTTAGGAACTACTTTTTATTGTAAACAATGTACGCTCATGTAGCAGACACCAGAACTTTTGCTTTATTAGATTTATCTGTGGATGAACTAAGCAAGCTGTTTGAGCCATTTGAAAGTAGAGATGATAAAGCTGACGATGTGTATGAGTTCACTGAGTCACAAAAGAAACTTTCAACCAAGCAAGCAACTGAACTTGATATTCGCAATGTCCAGCGGTGGCTTTATGACGACAAACATGAGACATGTAGTATTAAAAATATAATTCTGATCATTTAAACACTTATTTAGCTTATGGTTCAGACTATGAACCGTGCTCTCTAGCGTCTATAAAAAAAAATAGCATAGGAAGGTATCTTAAGGCCAAAAGATATTCCGTCTCTCTCAGAGACTGCCCATTTTACAAGTCAGTAGAAGCACGAAGTTCTAAAAAATTACAAGTAAAGAAGGCGGGTTTTGGTATAAAAGCAAGTGCCTTGGAGCCAATAAGCCAAGATAACGAAGAAGCCCTATTTTCCACTGGCAAAATGGGCTCTCACACCCCAGCCTCTTTGCAATTTTCCTGTTTTAATTTTTTGAAAAAATGTTTGGATTTATAGTACAAGTCATATAAGTCATGAAGCTGTGGTCCCTCCAACAAAGATCATGCAAGTGACAGTACATACAAATATGTTATCTATAGCTGGTAATAAGAATGGCAACAAATGTACTTACCTTTCTGCATCTTGAATTTCTTCAAAATGTACTTTCTTATCCATGGCTCAAAACTGCACTGCAATCTATAGACTACATTTCCAAGAGAAATCACATTCCAAATGAGAATTTACTGCACTCCAAAACAAAATGAATTTGATATTCCCTTGCAAAAAATATTTAATCTTGAATCTTCTTGCGAATATCAATTAAAAGAATTTCATATTTTGTCCACCTTATGATTCCAAACTATCAATGGTAGAACAGAAACACATCTGCAACTTGCTGTCAAGACCAGTCCCTACAGCTATATGTACATCATATGTAATCAACCCAGCTAATAACACCAGCACACCACAACTAAAAAAGCAGAATTTAGTTGGATCGACAGAAAAACAAAATTCCTGCATTCCAGACCGACTGGGAAAGTTGTTGCAAGGTGCGGTAATTCACAAGATGACTCTAAATTTCAAATTTAAGTAAACCAAAATGAGATTTCTTTTTTAAACGAATAACTGAGCGTGCGGTGCGCTACCAAGTTCAAAGGTCGCTGGGCGGTACCATGCTCGCATGAATACGGTTACTGTTTATTGGTTTAACTATGGTTGTGTATTTACTTTGGAATCTAGCAGAAATTCATTTACTTTCTTTCTTGTAGTGTGCCCCTTTTATTATTCAGCCTTAGGTAAAAAAGCAAAACGAGTATATAATAAAAAGATTACTACATTTGTATAGGAAAATATGAACTCGTTTTTTCTTAGCTATACTGCACTCCTAACGTCGTGCAGTATATCTCAAAAAAACTCATTCATATTTTCCCATACAAATGCAGTAACCTATAAATACTTATAGTATTTCCAAAGGGATAGGGGGGGAAAAGTTTTGTATTACACTTTGTCAAATACTAATGCGTTTAAAATGCACTCTGATACAATGTATATATGCATATGTTTAAATGGCACATCAGCACAATCCTGGCTATATACTATGAAGTAAGTGTGGTGCATCCATACATGTGACAGAACCAGGACATCACATCAGTAGATTTACACATTTTGATCAATAGATTGGCTTCTTAAACCAGTAGATTTTTTTATGGACATAAATTTTACACGTTTTAAGGGGATTGAAAACAAAACAAGTGCATTAGTTTCTTAAGAGTAATCAGTAGAACAAACAACATAGACCCAGATCTGTTGATGCATTATGCGACAGCAGATCAGGGTCTATGTTGTTTGCAGTTGGACTCGACTTGTAAGCAAATATATATGGTAAATGACAAAACATCACATCAACATGACGAAAGAAAGAACCAGAAAAGATCAACATTAGCATTTTACCATTTGTATTTTATATTTTTATGTCATTATGTATAAAATATATGTAAGTATGGAACCAACGAAGCTTAACACTTGGACAGTATAAAGCACAGCTCTTACATAATATAGACATATTAACAGTAATGGTAAAAAAAGAAAATTTTGAACTCTCCCCATTGTCATTGAGTCGAATAACTTTTACTTTTTCTTCTAAAATAAGAATTTTTTGTTTACGTGATGGCATGTTAAACTTGTGTAATGACTTTTTCCTATGTTGTAATTGTACTGCAATTTAATCATGCAGACGAAACCTTTATAGAGTAGGCGAAATGCCTTGTTTATAAAGGAAGCAATATATGTACTGTCACATGATTTTTTTTATAACTTCGCCAGGTACCCTGTTTTGTTTAAGGTTCATTTCTCTTTGTATGTGAATCCACAAATGCTATATTTAGCTTAGGTTGACCAGGTTATGATCTTGACAATTACCTCTGGTCATAATCATCAAAGAAATGTACAGCTGTGTGACGCCCATAACCCCTGTCGAACCCATTTCCTGTAAACGTTTGTGTTTGTAGATGATGATATAATATTAACCATAGTGGTACATGTTATAATGTACTTTAGCCAGCAATTATCTCAGTAACGAAAACATGACATCTGAAAACACACATCAGAAAAGATAATCTGATTACTTAACATACTGTATGAATTCAGTATTGGTTTTGAACACGTATTAGATAAAATGAGGCCACTTATGAGAGGTAAATATGACAATTTTGGACTAAAATGCTTGCTGCATGCTGCTTCAGAGGGGTGGCTGCCCATGAGGGGTACTTTTGTACACAAACTCGTCCGTGCCGTGGAGGTGGACGCTGGTGATGGGGGCCATATAAGAGGGGGACTACTGTATATGAAAATTAGATTTAATACTTATTCAGATTGATTCTTCATTCAAGTGAAACTGTTTTCGAAAAATTTAAATCCTCGTGAAATCGCATTTAATTTTATCCATGCATGCTTAATCCTGATGAACAACATGACTTTAAAATACTAGAACTATTGCATGAAGCACAATTAATAATGAACTGCTTGCTAATTGCTTTGAGCAAGGGGCATCTGGTCATGTGTTTGGTTCACATCTGGAATTGTGACTTTATCCAAACTGACGGGGATCTAAGTTGAATTTTACCGCAATTAAGACACTTTGTTAATGCCATGGTCATCAGAAAGTAATTGATGGTGCAACTTTATGGACAGTGTTTTAAGGAAGAGGTCATACACATATACTTTAATAACCAAGTAGCTTAGTGTTGACTGTGTTGGCTCCTTTTGATGTTGAGTGTAAGTGATTTATCTAGACAGATGTTTGATTTGTGCTGATACAGGTGATAGTATTGTTTTAACCATTGAAGTGACCACCATTTGTTGTTAGCATAGTTTTGTTCTTTTGTATTCTTATTTTTGGGTATTTGTAGAGGTTAATCACGAAATTAAATACCTACAAATATGCAAGCTATGATGGGAAAAACAATGAATTTAAGTACCCACGAAAATGTAGTTTTTTTTACAAAATCACGAAAATTGAGACATGAAAATAGATGCTTCAGTACTAATGCATTTAAAATGCAGTCTGATTGATATGTATATATGCACAGGTTTTAATGTCACAGCAGCACAATCCTGGCTGTATACTGCAGAGTAAATATGATGCATCCATACATGGGACAGAACCATGTCGTCAAACCAGTAGATTTACACATTTTGATCAGTAGATTGGCTTCTAAACCAGTAGATTTTTTATAGACATAAATTTTACATGTTTTAAGGGGATTGAAAATGAAATGAGTTCATTTTTTGCCATAATATGTATTCTCATCATAATATAATAAAACAACAAGTTTTGAACATTAATCAGATTCTGATGGAAAATGTTTCAAAAATTATTAATATGAGTCGGTGTATTGTCAATTAAATGAAAAAGGATGAGTTGAATATCCCATAGTTCACTGCAAATATTTTGTATAAAATCCACAAACATTTTTAGTTTCCTTCACAAGATCACTGATTAGTATACATCCTTTAAAACAGTAATTTTGTCTTTCTGCTGATAGAATCACATGAATGGGTATCCCAAAAAGTATATCAAATTAAGATAAAAGCAATGGAGGGTAAAATCCTTGAAGTACTTTGAATGTAGATACCTCATCATGGTTATAACACCAGTAAGCCAAAAGCCAAAAGCAGACTTAACATGCAGGAAATGGCAGCAGCTTGTAAATGGATTTAACAACTTGATTGCTATGTGTATGTACTTTAAAAAGAATATGATTACTCTTTTTGCCATTCTTAAAAACTTTAAGAAAAGTACAACTGAACTTGATTTATACCTGTTTTATCAATATCCATCTGAAAAGAATTGACCAAATGTTGTAGTCCAAGATCTGCTATTCTCTGTTGGAAGTGTGTTATACACAAGTACATAGGGTAAAATCATTCAGGTATCAATCATCGGTTTGGGGATTGCGCCTAGTCACCATTGACTGCAATTCCACAGAGTAAACAGTGAAACATGGGAAAGTTTGGTTTCATTAATGTGTTTTATGTCACAGCAACACAAGTAGGTTATTTAGTGCTAAGGCAATTGGAGTAAAGTGCCTTTGCCTAAGGACACGGCACAGTAGCCAACCTGGGCTGATCTGATGGTAGGATTTGAACCTGCACTCTTTCCGTTGCATGTCCAGCATGCTCTCCACTGAGCCATTAGTTGCTTCTAAAGACATGCAGGAGAGCCCATCGCCATCGGGTCAATTCTCCATCATTAAGCCTGCATGGAGAAAATATGGGAAAGGATGATTGAATAACAGAAGAGACTATCTTTTCACGTATTGAAACATAATAAGGTTCTGTATAGCAGGTAATGTTTCCTGGTTTGGTTTTTTAATTGTAGTTTATACTAATTGCGTAACACTAGGTACATGGAATCTCATAACAATATAAAAAAATATACACTTTCAATGGACTTTATGTATATATGGCTATGTTCTGATGAACATATGATTCATTGGAATGTCACCTGTAATTAGAGGTATGTAAATTAAAACCAGTATATACTCGGGAGCAGTTAAATTGAAGAACATCTTCAGTTAAAGTAAAACTGGATATTAAACTTTTCAGTTATATTACAGTCAAAAATAGACGTTTGACTTCATTCTGGTCATGCAAATATATGGAAGATAGAAGATAAATTTGATAGTTTATTTACCATATATAGTTGCTTATAAGTCGAGTCCAACTGCAAACTGCACAGACCCAGATCGCTGTTGCATAATGTGTCTGCAGATCTGGGTCTATGCAGTTTGTTAGGAGTAATCAGTAGAACAAACAACATAGACCCAGATCTGCTGCCACATTATGCGACAGCAGATCAGGGTCTATGTTGTTTGCAGTTGGACTTGACTTTTAAGCAAATATATATGGTAAATAACAAAACATCAACATGACAAAAGAAAGAACTGGAAAAGACCAACATTAGCATTTTACAATTGTATTTTATATTTTTATGTTGTTATGTATAAAATATATACAAGTACTGGTATTGAACTCCACTTTGACAGTATATAGCACAGCTCTTGCATAATATGAACATACTTAAAGTTAGTAATGGTAAAATAACATTTTGAACATTTGTATATGTTTCAGTCAATATAAATTTTTATTGTCTAGCTTAACAATATTTTGCATTGTTAATTTGTCTATTGACTGTGAGCAATGTACTAGAATGGAAATGACATGCATAGGATTTTGTATCTCTCTCCTTAATAATTTTTTCTCAACAGTTTGTCTATATGTACCGAAAAAATTGTACAATTAATGTAATCTTTACATCTCCAATTTGTCAACCTTGAAAAAAGTCCCAAAACGGAGTCCAGGTATTCAAAATTGATTCATGAACTAGGGCTATAATCCTGGTATTTTTACTCCAAACTGTTCTGAGAATTTTTGGAGTTTTCCCTTGTAGATAATGTTTTTCTCCATTAACTGTTTATAATTAAACTGGAGCTCTTCTATTTCTTCAAAGAAGTCTGGGCCAAAGTTTGAAAGTTCCTTTTTCATCTGTAATAGAAAGAAGAATAGATTTCGATTATAAGCATAAAAATGCAATCAAGATTGCAACAATTTACAAAACTGTTCAAGATATCTCTGTGAAATTTATATATACATATTAGACTGTTGGTTCAGTGTGCATTTTTGCTAATAAAATTCTTCAGTTTCAATATGTTAAATGTTATCGTCTGTTTGTCCATCCATCCATCCATTATCCAGATTTCATTTGTTTTCTCTGGAATCATATTTTAGACCCAATTTTGATTAGACTTGGAATATTTGTTTATATCATTACAATTTTGAATGAGAGATTATGAGCGAGATTCATTTATATTAATCGGGTTATCTTGCATTTGATTGGCTGAGCTTGTTACTAATCTGGTTTTTCTGATCAGAGTTCGATCAGACCTGGAATATATGCTTATATCATCAAGATCTTGAAGTTTGATAATGAGTGAAATACATATTAATATATGATCTTGCATATGATTGGATGAGCATATTACTACAGGGGAAGCCATATTTCTGATCCAGTTTTGATCAAACTTTAAATATGGGCTTATATCATCAAGATCTTGGATAAGTTCAATAATGAGCGAGATCCAAAGATATTAATGAGGTAATCTTGCATCTGATTGGCTGAGCTTGTTACAACTTTGGAGGCCATATTTCTGATCCAGTTTTTATCAAGCTTGGACCAGTATATAATTAAGGTCTTTGATGAATTAGATAATGAATGAGATCCATGTATATTAATGAGGTATAGAATTAGATAATAAATGAGATCCATGTATATTAATGAGGTTATAAATTAGATAATGAATGAGATCCATGTATATTAATGAGGTTATGAATTAGATAATGAATGAGATCCATGTATATTAATGAGGTTATGAATTAGATAATGAATGAGATCCATGTATATTAATGAGGTTATGAATTAGATAATGAATGAGATCCATGTATATTAATGAGGTTATGAATTAGATAATGAATGAGATCCATGTATATTAATGAGGTTATCTTTCATCTAATTGGCTGACCATGTTACCACTCTAGAAGCTATAATTCTGATATGATTTTGATCAAACTTGGAACATAAGCTTATATCATGAAGATTTTAGACATTTTCAATAATGAACAATTATATTTCTGATCAGATTTTGATCAAACTTGATAAATATATTCTTATAATATCAAGATGTTGGATGAGTTTGATTATGAGCAAGATTTATACATATTAATGAGTTAATCTTGTATCTGATTGGCTAAGCTTACTTCCACACTTGAGACAAATTCCAATTGAATTTTGCTTCACCTTGGTAAACAAGCTTATATTATCATTGTTTTAGACAGGTTCTATAATAAGTGAGATTTTTGCATATTAATGAGATACCTTGTATCTGGTTGGCTGAGCTTGTTACCACTCAAGATCTAGAGAAATTTTCCTTTACATTTTCTATCAAACGTTGTATGTGGGTTTATATCATTCCCAAAGTGTATGGTAGCCTTTAAAGTTACCAAATAAAACAAAGGATGTTGGCCACTGTTCAGTAATATGTCAAGATCAGATTAATTGATTAGGGTGCTTGGAGGGAGATATGTTGAGCAGACTAAGGAATTTTGTGTATGGACAACTTTAGATGACAACTTATTTAACAGTTAACATACACAGAGCAAATTCATCTACTGTGATTTTTTTTTGAGCCAAGATATTCTATTTTCTTTTATCTCAAAATAATTCTTTTCAAATAATATAATGGATACAATATGGAGTTATGCTTTTAATCAGAGCTAGATACTTTATTTAGCTATTTGAGAGCCGGAAATTTATCCAAAAAAATCCCAGGCCCCTGCCTCAGAAAGTTACATATAATTGCGGTATACTGTGGTACGTATTGCGGTATGTTACAATTGCGGTATACTGTGGTATGTATTGAGGTATATTACAATTGCGGTATACTGTGGTATGTATTGCGGTATGTTACAATTGCGGTATACTGTACTGTGGTACGTATTGCGGTATGTTAAAATTGTGGTATACTGTACTGTGGTATGTATTGCGGTATACTGTGGTACATATTGCGGTATGTTACAATTGCAGTATACTGTGGTACGTATTGCGGTATGTTACAATTGCAGTATACTGTGGTACGTATTGCGGTATGTTACAATTGTGGTATACTGTGGTATGTATTGTGGTATGTTACAAAATACCGTAGTATAAAAGTTTTCGTGGTACCCATAGTACTTTAGTATCCATACATACTAGACTTCCAAACTTATCAAAGAGCTTGATAGGATTGTCAGATCCTTCAGAAATGTAGTAGCTTCTTTAATTTGATCCTTATATGGCTTAGAGCGTGCATTTCTACTGGTGCTAGTGGTTTGCTGTTCTTTTGGTGGGCTGGATCTAACTGGTTTCTCAAAAATAGAGCTCAATATCTTATGTGTCACACTGTTTATCACCACTAGGTCCATTGGTTTGCTGCTCTTTTCATGGGTTGCACTTAAGTGGTTTCTTGTTTGTAGCATTGGGTTTCTTTTTTGCTACACTGTAGCAATGATTATTGGAGTTATCTACTTCACTCTCAGTTTGGATGGCTGCTCGCACAGGTTTTGGTGGCATAAAAACTGAATTTGGTTCTACCTTCTGGCCATGTAATGTTTGGGTCCAGACAGTATTTGTGGAAGGCTTCTCCACTTGAGGTGCAATGGCATAGGATTTGCTGGCTGTGTTAAATGGAGCTGTGGCTTCCACAGTTTTTCTGGTCTCAGGAATGCTCATGCCTTTTTCCTGTTTCATACATTGGATCTCCTCGATTTTCCACTTAGGGCAATCTCAAGTACAAAAAATGTTCTCCCTTGAAATTCACACAAGACTTTCTCAGTACAGGATGATCCATCATGACCCTCCTGCCCACATCAGGGGCAGACTGCTTTCCTCTTGCAGCCTTCTTTGTGGTGTTCATATTTCTGGCAGTTAAAGCACTACAAATGATTAGTGATGAAAGGGTTGATAGGAAAATTCAAGAACCCAGCTTTGATGTAGGCAAAGTGTCGCAGTCAAATGTCAAGATTTTAGTGTTTGTAAGAATCAACTTGCTATTACGGCGAATGTTGATTCATTTCACTTGTGAGATGTTCTGAGATCTGAAATTTTTGAGCATTTCAGTCTCACAGCAGCCATCCAAATCTCTAGATTGCACAACACTGCTTGATGAGTTAAGAGATTTGTGTGTAAATACTCTAATGGGATCTCCACAAGTTGCTTTGAGTGAAGGAGATTGTCAGAGTGAGATTTGAAGCTACATTCTGCAAGTAACTGGCCTAAGCTAAGTGGTTTTTTTTACACTTCTTGGCTCTCCAGCCAAGCCCTAAAGTGCTCTAGCTATCACAAAAAAGTGACAGGTTGGTTAACTTTTGATTTCCATCATTGGATTCTATAATGAGAAATTATGGCCAATGACTTGGAACAGTTTCCTTTCCAAGTTGCGATTGAATTATTTCTGGTCCTTATGGGTTTGGTGTGTTTTCCCCATAATGGAATACTATTGTTTCCTCACATGTGCTCCCCATCCACCTCAAAACCCAACAAGGGGACAGATATTTACACTCATTTATTGCTTTTCTCCAGTCGAGGCTACTCGGGATGATATAGTCCAGCAAAAAAACATGACTCAATTGACTCTTGCCATCACCCTCAGAGGCTATGCCCTTGTAATGTTGTAGGAACAAAAGTATGTTTTTTTAATCACAATGGTGATCTTTGAAAAGTATGGAGATCAGTGAAACTGAATGTCTTTAACATATCCATAACATTGGTGTGACTAGCCAATTTCATAATGGGTCCTTTTGACACACCTGTCTTGCTGAATATGAGGCCAAAGTAGTGTGTTACATTGAAGTGGCAACCATCAGCCTCTCCTCTACTCAACTGCCAGGATCCTTTCCTCCTCCAGTGTGGGATGCAACCCATGGCAAATGAATTGTATCCATGCAGCTGCCTCTTACGACATGTAGGAGGACACAGGAAGCCACTATTACATAAGCCTGCTTATTGAAATTGTCAGCTGTTAAGGTATGTAAGCCAGGTGAGCAATGTTGGGCCCACTTTTTTATATTCATTTCTCTGTCTGTTACCCATCTACCATTCACACTTCCCTCTCTGGAGCAAAATTCACAATGGCTATCACTTCCCTGTATTTTTTGTACATATGAACATTGTGGCTGGGCAAGGGGATGTAGACGATGCTGTCATTTTTTTTTTTATCCACCTGGTATGTAATGCAGAGAGGATATAGCTATTGTTATGTCTGTCTCTCTATCTACTTGTAAACGTTTCTGCATTCAATATTTTGATGTTACCATGGAAACTAAGTGTAGCATAAGTAGTATGTAAATTGAGAGTGCTGCACCACAGGATACTATCATAAGTAGTATAAAAACAGAGAATATTGGACCATAGAGTGTTTTCAGTAGGAGTCTCTACATAAGTGGGGAGCTATGGGAATGTGTTATCTCTAGATGACTCGTGTTTATCATTTTAGTCAGTCTGTCAGTTTCAAGATACTAACATATCACGTAAGGTGAAAACAAGTCCCTCAAAGGGAATGATGCTCTACTGGCCAAACATAATTTGTAGGAATTCATGAGAAGTTATTAATTGTATACTGTCATGAGACACCACGAGACCATTATTTTTTGGCAGAAGGGGTGGTCTTTCAAAACAGGTTCTACTGTATAAGCAACTATTCCAAGTTTGATCAAAATCACATCAGATATATGGCTTCCACAGTGGAAACGAGAATAGCCAACCAAGGTCAAGATCACCTCTGTAATTTGTATGGATCTCACTCATTGCTGAACTCCTCTGAGATTTTGATGATGCAAACCCATATTCAAAATTTGATGGAAAATGGATCAGAAATATGGACTCCAGAGCGGTAACAAGCAATTGTTAATGGATGGATGCACGATGGAAATGGGGTCATACCATAAGCTCACTTGGCCTTATGGCCAGGTGAGCAAAAATCCAGTGTCCCAATGTCGATATGACCATCTGTTCAGGTGAGTAGCCGTAGTAAGATTTTCATAATGACCACCATGGCCATGTTGGATGTCAGAACAGCACGATTTTCATTTAGGACCTTCAACATGTCATAAAAAGTTTTAGAGAAAACATCATGTAAATATGAACATCCATTCAGAAGGAATAGTGATAACAAACTTTTCAAGGTGGCCACCATAGTGTCAATATTGGATGTTCGAGGGGCACTAGTTTCATTTAGGACCAACTAGACTTCAAGATGAAACTCAGTGCCAAGTTTCAATGATGACTTTCCTCCAAGTAGTTTGGATACCAATCTTGTGCTAATGGATGGATGAACAGATGGCATACACCTTACAGATAACTGACAACAGGCCATTGGATAAGTTCTTCTGGTCTCTGACCAAGCTAAAACTTTTGATGATAACAATTTAGATATTATTAATAATAGGAAGCAGTGCTTACTCTTCTATTATCAAGTCTGAATTTATTCTTCTCTAGTTCACTTGATCTTAGTGCCATCATCAGTTCAATATTTTCTGCTACCACCTTGTCATAGCCGCTAGCCTTGGTGAGAATGTCATCTCCAAGCTGTGAAAAAAATAGAGATAGGAGTACAATCATGTCCATTCTGAACATATTGACGACTGCTGTTACTTGATAACTTTTGTGTAAATGTCAATATATTATTTGTATTCTACATACAGTAACAGTCAAAGAATTTTGAGTAAGTCATGCTTGCATCAAATGTTGCACTATTGCCACTGTAGGTATATTCATATATATGTCATAATATTAAAGATTAATATGCATATTATAATGACCCAATGAATAAAGAGAATTCATACCATGTTGTTTAGAGTAAATTTTGACTAAAGTTCCTGCTAATGTAATACCAGTGAACTACTGTGGTTACTCACTTATAAGTCGGATCCAACTGCAAACAACATAGACCCAGATGTGCTGTTGCATAATGTGCTGGCAGATCAGGGTCTATGTTGTCTGTGTTGATTGTTCTACTGATTAGTCCTCACAAACTGCATATACCCAGATCTGCTGATGCATTATTCGACAGCAGGTCTGGGTCTATGCAGTTTGCATATGGATTCAACTTATAAGCGAGTATATAAGGTATTTCTCTTGCAAGAAAAACTAGTGCCCTCAGGAGATAAACTAGTGCCCTTAATGATAATGTCACATGAAGACGTGTCAAGTTAATCCATACTTAACTAATCTTGGGGTAAAACAAGGAGCCAATCTTAGTCCAACACTTTTAAACATCTTTATCAATGATGAAGATAATTAGTGACCATGTACTAATTGAAAATATAAAATTAACTCATCTATTATGGGCCAATAATCTACTTCTGGTATCAGAAATTAATGAAGACATGCGGCATATGTTAAATGAATTTAATGGATTTTGTATAAAAAAAAAGTGCACCAAGGAATAAATTAAGAAAAATGAAACATAATATTGGAGAAAAAAAAAAAAAAATGAAACCCCACAAAAGACAGAGTTTTATTATGGTAAAAATTGATACAAAAACCTGATCAATACATAAGCTCAAATGGAAACCTGAAAATGGCTATAGAAGACCTGTACAAGAAAGGATTATTAATGTTCTATTCAAAGTTTATACTGTATGCAGGCTGTCCTTCTAATGCAACTGCAAAGTGCACAAGTTTGTATACACTTTTTAAGCCTATAATAATGGGACATGGAACTAATTAGTAAAATAAAGAGAGATGATATAGATAAATGCTTTGAACTACAGTATATACTCTTATAAATTAGTCCAACTGCAAACTGCACTGACTCAGATCTGCCATCGCATAATGCTGGCCCATTATGCGATGGCAGATCAGGGTCTATGTTGTTTGCAGTAAGACACAACATTTTGTGAACTAAACATTACAGGTATATGAGAATACTACCAGCCCTGCTTGCAAAAGTGAATGGGAAGATTATATAGTCACCCTTTAATTTACAACATCATAGTAATATTCATTAAGTACTGGCACCACTTGCAATATATTTCCCTCAATAGGAAAATACTAAAAAATGCTGTAAAATGTAGTGCCACAATGGATTCCACTGGCAGAGTCTCGTGCCTAAATCAAGTAATAGAAAAATTTCAAATTGAGTGATGAGAAGCTATCAAAACATCAAAGCAATATAATGAAAACAATCTTGGAATCAAAGTAGTAGCAATATTACTGCATAATAATGAAAACTTGAATTTTACAAGTGGATAATTCAAAGACCATACTCTACAGCACCTTACCTAAGAGTTATAAAGAATTCTAACTTTAGATGAGCTCTAATGCAAGCTCCCTTGTGATGCCACATAAGTGTATACACTTCAGGCAGAGGCTATGAACAGTTTCGGGGTGTTGACAACAGCGGGCAGGGAGAGATCCAGCATTCACAAGTTGACATGTGAACTACACGGGTAAGCAATATCGGGCCCACTTGGTCTTTTGTTTCTTATTTGTTTTTCTTGTCCTATTTATTGCTTTATTTTAAGTCTTTTACATCTACACTTTGTTATTTAAATTACAATTTGGATGCTATTTCCTGCGCAAAGTTGCATCAGGGTTAGGTTTTGTGGGGTTTAACACCATTATTCAGCACATGATAGGCTATACATGGCAGCCAGTTTATTTGGTGGAGGAAGAACCTGGGAAGAACAAACAACCCATGGGAAGCTACTGATAAGTTTTCTCACATACCCACATTGGTTGAGCCGAGACTTTAACTTGAGCAGACAGAGGTGAGATGTGTGAGTGATCTGTAATGGTGAGCACCTTAAACCACTCAGCCACCTGGGGCCCCCTAAAGTTGCATTAAATATTATATGACTTTGAAGGGGCAGTGACAATAAGTTCAATTCTTGATAAAAAAATTATGCTTTCTGTTAATAATAATAAGACTGATAATAATAAGTATATTACATTTGATGAATGGAGGTAATGAAATGTAAATTGTAAAAAAAAATGTGTACATATGAAATAACTTTTTTTTTAATCCACATATGCTATGTCACAAAAATGGACATCATTAGATCTATGTATGTGAATTATATAAACTGTATATTAATGCATTATTGTAAGGTAATTTTGTTCAGCTCACTGGAAATGTTGAGTTTATATGATTGGTTCCTGTAGTAATTTATTAGATCTCTTGTAGGAACTAGGTCTTCATGGCCAAATAAATTAACCTAGCTTCCTTTATCCATAGTATATCCACATGTATTTGTAGGAGGCCTTATTGTCTGCATTGCCCTTAATGTCCATAGACATTAAAGAATGGTTGAAAGAGGCCTTAATGTCTGAAGATATCTTAATCCCCACACAAACAAAAAATAGTATCAAACAGTTTCTGATAATATTAGAATATCTGTTGGATGATTCAGAAATAAAAATATATTCCTTTTTTGGAAGTAGCATTACAGTAATTTTATTAATTGATGAACTCGTGAAACAAATGAACAATTTAAATAAATAAATAAATAAAATATGTGAACATGAAGTCATTCATAAACATTAAGGCCTCATTTATCTGTGGACAAATATGAAGAAAGAATGAAAAAAAGAAAGAAAGGAAAATGCAAAAAGATGGGGGAAAAAGCAGCACAAAAACATGAAATGGTATATGGACATTAGGTAATGGAACAAGTCCTTTTCTTTTTTCTTTCCTTCCTTCCTTCCTTTCTTTCTTTCATTTGTTTTCTTCTTTATTTATATTTGTATTTATTTTACATGTCATCCTTAATGTCCTTCAGCATTAAAGAATGCCTGAAAAAGGCCTTAAATGTGTGTAATATTTCCTCCTCTCTGTGTGCCCGTGTGAGTGTGCATTTTTTAAATTTTGCTTTGCTTATTGTTTGACTTACAAGAATCAATATAATTATACATTGATCTTTTAAAAATGCAAAAAGCTCATGGATGTTACTTTAGAGTCTCCCCAACATATATTTTATTTTGAAAGTAGAAAGGCTTTCATTAGACATGAGAAAACAACATATGTGTGGACAACCATTAGTAATCAATTTTATCTGTGATACAACCATCATGTGGCTGCCTTTGCAATGCCATCTAAAATATCTCTGAATTTCTCAAAATAAATCCATACATTAAAAAAACAAAAGAAATACTTTTAAGTGGATGCTGTTTTAAGGTAGATAGGAAAAAATGTCTTGAGTCACCAGGCCCCATAGTCACAAAAATATTAACCACAAAACTCGGACTAAAAACTCCAGAATTCAAAAAATATACTTGAAGTCTTTAAAGATCTTTGAAATATTGACAGTTCATTGAGATACTTATAATAAGATAACTCCATAATTTTGTGTTTCAAACCTCACTCTGAGCAATTTTTGAAATTTGAGCATGATTTTAAAATTTGTGCTCTGACTGTTTTGAGACTGCAGGGCCAGATATCACTTCACACAGCCAAAGTTTGCTCCACATTGATTGGTCAATCACCTTGTCAAACACTAGCTAGCCAAAGGATCAACTGAGGAATTTAAAATCCTAAAAGCACATTGCTAACCAACATCTAGCCGCATGACCTTTTTATTGGTGCTTCCATCATAAGGAATGAAAGGGGGCAACTATAGGATTGCTGTTGGTTTATACATCCCATATGTCACAAATTTCCATGAATTAATTTTCAAGGCCTTAATAAATTAAAACTAATTTTTGGTATAGATCTGGATATTAAGATTAAAATGAAGTTTGATTTTTTACCTTTTTCTGTGAAAATTATACTGAATTTATAGCACCTGTTTAACCATGCTTACATGTTGAACAAAGGTTTCTTCAATTATACCATGTGGATGGGCAGATTGATGTGGTCTTTACACTTTTGTAGCAGGGCACACAAAGAATAATCTCCAATAAATTGCCAAATGGGCACTAAATGAATTTCCACTGCAAAAAGTAAACAATACAAATAAAATGCTTACAAAATCAGTTCTTGAATCACTTTGTTGTCTCATCATCCTAAACTCGTGTATTAATTCTTTCTTCTCTTTCTCAAGCCGATCTATTTTCAATCTGCAATGGAATATAAGCTTATAATAGGGGGCATTGATAAAATCTAATATACATTTCCATCATTCTCCTGCAAAATTGGTCCAAACAATAACAAAAAGTAATAATATCCTATTTATGAAACACAATTTTAAACCATATATTTAAATTGACCTTTAAGCCATTGCTTCTCTCAAACAGTTGCTTTTAATGCTTAATGAAATAAAAACCAACTGAACTAGAGCTATCAGCAATGGGTGCATCACAAAATGCTCCACAGACTACAATTTGCTCATGATGGTAAAACACAAGAACTTGTGTTGGAAAACCAAATTTAGGAGAAGATGGACATTAAGGGGCTGTAACTCTACTAAATGACAACAGAGAATGCTAGAAATCCAACTCATTCAAGGTCTCATCAATATAGAAGTGCAGGATAAATTTGGTTGAAATCCAACATTCATTAATAAAATTATGCTGTGAAAATAAAAGTTAGGAGGATGCAATCAGAGGCCATAACTCTAATAAATGATGATGTGGAAGGATTGAAATTAAACTCTTTCAAGGTCTCATCAATATCATGCAGCATGCTGAATTTAGATGAAATCCAATGAAGCCTAGAAAAGTTAATGCTGTAAAAAGCGAAGTCAGGAGGATGGGCAATCAGTGGACCATGACTCCAGTAAATGATGTCATTGAATGCTGGATATGAAACTCGTTTAAAGTTGAATAAATATAAATCTGCAGACCAAATTTGTCTGATATTCAACAGAGCTTAGTAAAGTTACACCACAGAAACCAAAGTATGGGGAATGGGCAGCCAAAGGCCATAACTCCTGCAAATGCTGTTGTGGAATGCTGGAAATCTAATTTATTCATGGTCTCATCAATCTAAGGCCACATTTCAAATTTGGTTGAAATCTAAACAATTTTGGTAAAGTTGTCTTGTGGAAACCAAAGTCAGGAGGACAATAATCAGGGGGAATAACTCAAGGAAATGGTGTCACAGAATACTGGAAATCAAACCCATTCAATATCTCGTCGATACAAAGGTGCATGCCAAATCCAGGTGAAATCTAAGAATCTTCAATAAACTCAAGCTATGGAAATGAAAGTCAGGGCAGGGAATCGGTGGCCATAACTATATAAAAGGCCTGAAATCAAACTCTTTCAAGGTCTCTTCAGTAATAAGCTGTGCATCAAATCTGGTTAAAATCCAACAAATCCCAGTAAAAATATCTTGCAAAAACCAAATTGTTGACAGAAGACAGATGGATGGATGGATATGCATGATTACTTCAGTGCTCCACTGACTTAAATGAACAGGACCCTAATTAAATCGAACTTGAGCAACTTTAATGACTCATCATTGCAAACCCCTATGATTTGTCTTCCTTCTGTGACTGCATATATAAAATTTGATAAAGAAATATGTCCCTGTAATAATTTTTGTACACTTTACCTCTGATGGAACATCTCATAGACCCCAATGGAGGTAGTCAAGAGTTTAAATACCCATCTTTAATGTGGTTTCTAAATGGGAAAGATAGCTACCAAGATTTGTAAATTTTCACAGCAGTTTAAGAGGAGTTGAGGTAACTGACTAATGAACAGATTGACAGCCTCTGGGTATCGCAATATTTTCAAACCTTAAACACTAGGATAAGTACAATGAAACAGAATGAAACAGATCAATGTCTTCATATTAAAAATCAGCCAAGTTAGTGAAGAGCTTATTTATTACATTTCTGATATGCACTTATGTCTACAATGTCCAATTCCACAAATATCATCATACATTTTTTCTTAAAAATAACAAAAAAATAAAAACATGAGAAATTCAGATACTACAACAAAAGCAAATCACAGATGTAAGCTAGTACCAACCTGGCTTGCTGATACTGTCTCATCACTTCAGTATCTGTCAAACATGAACCATCTGGGAATTGCTCCAGTATGGAAATCTGAAATTTAAAAGAAATCAAAAGTATAGTTTCTTTTTCTTAACGATCTTTTCATTTTATATGTCCCTTCTTAAAGGACTTTTCATTTTACATGTCCCTTCTAAAAAATCTTTTTTGTATTGACTGATATTCAGCCATAATAATAAATTACATAAAGATCTGGCAATGTACATCCACAAGAAGACATACATTTATAAGAAGAAGAAAAAAAAACAAATTAAAAGAAAAAGTAGGGTAAGCAGTCTCAGAGATGCTTAAAAGTCTTGAACTAATGAGGTTATTATTATTATAATTATCATTATCATTATTATAATTATTATTATTATTATTATTATTATTATTATTATTATTATTATTATTATTATTATTATTATATTGTTATTTAAAGATAAGGTGAACCTTATTCTGAAATTCGTCTTTCTCATGTATCAGCTCCTGTTCCCTTTTTGCTGACTTTTTTAAAAGGATCCTTGCATCAGATTGGAGCTTATTCTGAAAAAAGTAAGGAAAATGTTTTAAACATTACATGTTATGCTAGCATGTATACACACAGGAACAATTCTAACACTCATTAAATAGAATACTGAAAACAGGTATTTATCTGTTTGAGATACATTCTCTCATTTTAAGTCATTATTTCGATCCTAAAATGAAAAATAAACAAAATTTTGTATGTCTACACTGACTGCACTCCGTTAAGGTAGCACTTCAGCATGCGAATGTAGATCTGGCTCAACAATGGGTTACACACTCCTGTCATTGCATTGCAAATGACACATCATACTGAGTATTATTGCTGGTAACACATGCCTCCAAAAAGACATATATATCTATTGTGCAACATATACACCTCTTTTTTTCTATATGTATTGTGAAGGGTGATGAAACCAGGTTCATGTGAGAATTGACCCTCATGCCACTTTATCTACCTGTCTGACACAATTATAAGAACTAACCAATCACATGTCAACAGTGATTGCTTATAAGACCTAAAACTGCACATACCTTAGACACTTAGACAACTGACCATATTTTAATTGAATTACTGGTATATAGTAACTTTGAACATTAGTACCATCTATACTCACATATAAGTCAAGTAAAAGTGCAAACAATATAGACCATGATCTGCCATCGCATAATGTGCCAGCAGATCAGGATCTATGTTGTTTGTTCTGCAGATTACTCCTAACAAACTGCATAGACCCAGATCTGCCAGCACATTATGTGATGGCAGATCTGGGTCTATGCAGTTTGCAGATGGACTTAACTTCTAAGCAAGGATATACTGTATCTAAAATAATCAAGGGTAGAATTTTATGACATTTATTATCAGTTATATTTAATTCTCAGTAATTACAATTCTTGCTCTACAAAACTTGACTAAGAACTAATAATGTAGGTAGTTCACATCAAAGATTTCAGTAAAATATTGCTAAATGATTAACAACCAAAACAATAATAAATATACCAGAAAAACAATGGATAATGACCATGAATCATTAAAACCTGGCTATCCAATTTGTATATCTATTATATATATCTTATATATATATATATATATATATATATATATATATATATATATATATATATATATATATATATATATATATATATAAACTTTGCCGTGGGCCTGATGCATCTGGACCAATGCTGACATACCGTATAATGGGTTTTATTTCACAAAGGTTTCATTTTTGCTATGTATGTGACCTAAATCTGTCTTTTGTGAAAGTCAAAATTCTGTAAAAATGTCAACTGAAAGTTCAAAATAATTTTTTTTTAAGTGCTACATTTTTCAAAAGAAAAATTAACCAGTTATGTAGTACTTTATATCCTGACTGTTACAAACACTTGTCTGTTTGTCTGTCTATTTTAGAGATTACACCTGAAATTAAACTTGATTTGCCCTTAGTGTGATCAAAATGCATTCAATTAACAGCATCAATACTAAGATTAAAACTATCTCTTTAATATAATAGAAAATGATAACGAGTTATGAGTTATGACCATGACTTAAGTCAATTGCCACAATTATGGACTGAATCCAGGCTGTATATGTTGCAACAAAAAAAATCACTTGAATCTCATGCTCAAAGGTCTGGACCAGTCAGCCTGTTCAGTAGTGTGCTCTATGTGTCTTGAAGTCTGTGATACCATTTGTTCTGATCAGATTTTATTTTGAATCTTATTCAGAGCTGCTCTTATGACTGGCTAAAATGCCATAGTGCCACTAATACAAGTTGGACATCCCCCATAGAAACATGAGAGTGGACATCCCCCATAGAAACATGAGAGTGGGCATCCCCCATAGAAACATGAGAGTGGACATCCCCCATAGAAACATGAGAGTGGACATCCCCCATAGAAACATGAGAGTGGACATCCCCCATAGAAACATGAGAGTGGACATCCCCCATAGAAACATGAGAGAAAAGGAGTTATGTCAATGACCCCAATCAAACCAACCAAGCTGGGGACTCAACTCAGTCCATCCAGATTGCAAAGCAAGCACTCAGTCATAAGACCTAATAACAGCCTGGTCAGTAATACACCATATGAACCTTATTTGCTACAGAGAAACCTGTACATTGGTACATGTACCTTTATTTCAAGTTCAGCCTGGATTCCCCTAATCTTCTCCTTGTACTTCCTTGTGATGACAGCAGAGTTCCATCCATTGGTATACCTTTTCAGCATACTGAGCCACTTAGCTTCTGCAGTCTCCAGCTCTTTCTGTAACTCTTTCAGTTTTCGGCTTAGCTGTTCATTCTTAAGCTTCCGATTTTTTATTTGGATGCATTGCTTTTTGTTGCTGTCTATTTCCTGTGAAAAAGCAAAATATTATAAATGTAAAATATATTTGCATACAACCTAAAAAAGATTTTGTCTCCCTATTTTTCTTATTGTTTTGTAGTGTACTAATTTGTGTAAATTTCATGGCTGCTTCAATGAATTTCAAGACCCAATTAAAGATTTTTCACCTTTAAAGACATTCCAGATACACTGAGGAATTAAAGTATCCTGGAAAATACAATGTTTAACACATCAATAAAAATTAATATCCACAAAAATAAATGAAATGACAGCATGGAAAACTTTAAAGGGAGTTAGCAGAGAGAACCAAATTTACCCGCTGAATAATTGCAGGTGTGATGTAATATGTCACTTAATGCACTTAAGGTAAAACTTTACTTTTTCATCTCTTTAAAAATTGGTTTCATTCACTTTAGTTTGCCATGATCAATTTAAGTAATATATCATATATAGTTGCTTATAGGTTGAGACAAACTGCAAACAACATAGACCCTGATCTGATGTCGCATCATGCATCAGCAGATCAGGATCTATGTTGTTTGTTCTACTGATTACTCTTAACAAACTGCATAGACCCAGATCTGCTGGTGCATTATGTAATGGCACATCTGGTTCAGTGCAGTTAGACTTGACTTACAAGCAAGTATAGATAGTAGTAACTCGTTGCATTAAGTGACTATTGAAATTTTGTGAGTGGGAGATAAACAATTTTAGCAATATTTATTTTGACAATACATTTTTAAAATGGGAAATAACCTGGATGAAACCTGCCTGAAAAATAGTGTCACTCAAAGTAATAAATTAAGCACTTACTTTTGTGAGCTCTTTCCTCAGTTTCCAATAGTTAGCCATCAATTTGGCAGTATCTTTCTGGGTGCTGGTGTGCTGCTCACTTAGTGAGGCCCCAAACTTTTGCTGCACTTCTTCCATCCTTGAATGAAGGGGATTTAAAATAAAAGAAATGTTCATTTGAAAAAATTATAATTTATCCACTGAAATACAGTAGACAGAATATTCTTGATGCACACTTTTGTGTTGGGATGTAGAAACACTAGTGATTTAAATTTTATGGTTGCTACACAACTGGAAAGCAAAGTTTGCCCTTTGGAGAATAGCAAAAATAGATGTGCTTCGAATACGTCTGTATAAAAAATAAATATAAAAATACAGATATAAAAAACAACATAAAATTACAAATTACACATACCTTCTCTGAAATTTATCCCTGTAAAATTTTAATGAATTTACCAAAATATTATTTCAATTTTATGAAATTTTTCATTCTCTGCTTAAGAAAAACAAATCTTCAGCAAGTCTATCCTAATCACCTAGAGAATCAAAACTCAATCACACTTTTTGTTTTGATATTGTTTTGTAGTATCACCATGACGTCATGATGTCATCTATTCAATATGACATCACAACTTCACAGTTACATTCTGGGCTTTCTTGTTATCTAAATGAGAGCTAATTGACTTTACAGTCAAGAGAACTAGGTTGTGTTTGTAACACACTGGAGTCAAAAGAGTATAAGTCCCCAATATTATACATTTTTATTTTTATTTTAAATATTGATAAATTTACACAAAAAGCTAATCAGGTCATCTAAATATGCATACAGTTATGTAGATTACATTTAAATTGCCTACCTCAAGTAATTTTCTGCTGAATTGTACTAACACCATTTTTGTCAAAAAAGTGGAAGTTCAAAAAGTTACAAAAATACAGGTAAAAATATGGAAATATTGCAGTGATAGCCTGTAAAGCTAAATCAGGTCATCTAAATATAAATACAAATATATCCATTAAATTTAATTTGTCTACCTCAAGTGATTTTTTTTATTTAATAGTGCAAACAAGGATTTTGTCAAAATTAGACATTTTGACAAAATCCTTTAGTCCTAAAACTGTAAAATATATTAAAAAAATTAAAAAATTGCTGTTTCAATAATGGCCTGAAAATCTAATCAAGTCGTCTATATACAAGTACAAATTGCTGTAATGGCCTCAAAATCTAATCAAGTCATCTATATACAAGTACAACTTGCAGTAATGACCTGAAAATCTAATCAAGTCATCTACATACAAGTACAAATTGCTGTAATGGCCTGAAAATCTAATCAAGTCATCTACATACAAGTACAAAGTGCAGTAATGGCCTGAAAATCTAATAAAGTTATCTATATACAAGTACAAAAAAATAGAAAAATAGTACACTGGATGATGCACACCATTTTTGTCTTCTTGAATCAATACTCCACCAACACCTACATCAATTGCATCAACAGTCATTTTAAATAATTGGCTGAAATTTGGTGCAGAAAGAACTGGTGCATTCTTAAGCATGACCTTTAATTTATCAAAGGATTCCTGACACTGGTCAGACCAAAGAAACTTGGATTTCTTACTCAACAAATTTGTCAAAGGTTCGGCAGTTATGGAAAAATTTGAACAAAATTTCTGATAATATCCAGCCATACCTAAAAAATCGCATCAGTTGCTTTTTACAAACAGGCATAGGAAATTCAGAGATAGCCTTGACCTTAGCTTCTACAGGTTTAACTTTACCTTGTCCAACAATATGTCCTAAAAATATGACACAAGCATGACAAAACTCACTTTTGCTTTAATTAATCGTCAGATTTGCATCACTGAGCCGATCGAAGAATTTCTGAATGGTTTCCAAGTGATTTTCCCAGGTGTCTTTGTAAATAATGATGTCATCGATGTACATGTCACAATTATCTAGATCACATGTTCTCATGTTGACAATATGCTGGAATGTTGCCGGAGAATTTTTCATACCAAAAGGCATCACTTTATATTGATAAAGCCCATCTGAGTGCCAAAATGCTGAAATTTCTTTTGCTCTTTCCGTGATTGGAATTTGCCAGAATCCTTTTAAAGGGTCAAACTTTTTTTTTTTTTTTTACATATTTCACATTTCCAATTTTATCAATGCAATCTTGGCATTGGAAATGAATCCGTTTTTTTGTGACACTGTTGACTTTCTATAGTCAGTACACATGCAGAATGTATTATCTGGCTTAGACACAAGAATAAATGGTGAACTCCAGTTACTTTTACTTGGTTCTTTAAAATCATTCAGTAAATATTGAATTTCTTTCTTCAAATATTCCTGTTTGAGAGGATTCATTCTGTAAGGATGCTGTTTCACAGGTGTATAATCTACAATGTCAACGTCATGTTATATTTTATTTGTTTGTGTAGGAACATCAGGAAACAAAAATGCTCACACTCATGTAATAGCTGTTTTAGTTCATTTCTTTCCTGTTGTTGTAGATGTGAAAGTTTCTGGTCCATATTGTTCAATATTTCTGAATTCCAAAGTTTGGATAAACCAGAATCACTGCAGTCAAGATGTATTCCATCGTTTACATCCTCACTGTGTGGGACAGGTATAACTAAATTATTTGAATAATTAACTGGGCTTTCTCTTTCAAAATACTCCTTTAATACATTCATGTGACAAAGTTGTTTCTGTTTCTTCCTCCCATGAGTATTAATAATATTAAGTCATTTACTTTCTTTTCAACTGTACAAGGACCATAAAATTTAGCCCGAAAGGGATTTTGAAGTATGGTCAATAGAGCCAGAACTTTATCACCAGGCTGAAAACACCTTTTTCCTGTGTATTTCTGTCATACCTTAATTTAATTTTTGACTGAGTAGAGTGAAGATTAGTTCTTGCTACTTCACAAGCCTTTGACGACTTATATTTTAAATCTGTGACATAGTCAGGAAGATTAATCTTTGAATCTTCATTTGAAAGAAGTTTCTCTTTTAATAATTTCAATGGTCCATGGACAGTATGTCCAAAAACCAGTTGAAAGGGACTAAAACCCAATGACTCTTGAACTGATTCCCTAACAGCAAACAACAGCAAATGAACACCCTCATCCCAATCCTTTCCTGTATCAAAGCAATATGACCAAATCATATTCTTCAAAGTTTGATGAAATCTTTCCAAAGCTCCTTGACTTTAAGGGTGATAGGCAGAAGATTTAAATTGTTGGATGCCTAATTCATGCATAAATTCTTGGAAAATTCCAGACATAAAATTTTACCCGTGATCAGACTGGATAGATTTGAGAAGGTCAACAAGTGCAAAAAAAACTTCACCAAAGCTTTTACAATGGTTTTAGTTTTAATATTTTTCAAAGGAATTGCCTCTGGAAATCCTGTAGATGCACACATTATGCTCAACAAGTATTGGTTGCCTGACTTGGTCTTAGGTAAGGGACCGACACAGTGCACCATTATTCTACTAAATGGTTCGTCAAATGCAGGAATAGGTTGCAGATGAGCCTTATGTATCTTCGAATTGGATTTTCATACCATTTGACAAGTGTGACAAGATCTACAGTATTTAGAAACATCACTTTTAAGTTTCGGCCAATAAAAATGATTCAAGATCTTGTGATAAGTCTTATTGATTCCTAAATGACCAGCCAAGGGAGTTTCATGGGCTAGACTAAGAATTTCCTGTCGATATGACTTAGGAACGACAATTTGATAGCTCACTGACTACTCGTCACCAGCAAGTACCTCAGGTGGTCTCCATTTTCTCATAAGGACCACATGTTTCACAAAATAAAACACCGGAACTTGTGTGGCTTCAGCTTCACTAATAGCCCTCTGAAATAAACAGTTCTCAGGATTTTGTTCCTGTTCGACAATGATCGATTGTCTTTTGTCTCCCTGATTAGAATAGAGAGAATGAGTTGTAAAAATAGGATCACTTTGATCAATACCTTCTGAATAATCAATATCAAGAAAGAAAGTGACCTCATTAAAAGACTGACCAATAAATGTGTCAGCTAAAGGAATAATTTCTTGATAACATCATTCTCAAGAGCTATTTTTGCCATAGCTCTGGTAACTGCACAAGCTGGAAACAAATCAGGGATTTCAATCTCAATGGGATCAAAGTTTTGATCCAAACAAGGCTTGTCAGTTACAAGTGGATTAACCACGACCTTATCTCCAGCTACATCATTGCCTAGTAACAAATAGATACCTTCGTTAGGTAAAGAAGTCACTGCCCCAACAATCACAGGTCCGGAAACTTAATCTGATGCCAAATTGACACAATGGAGAGGAACATTTACATAGCCATATTCTACTCCCTGAATAAGTACACTTTCACTAGAAGGAGACTTCTCAGACAAAGGCAGAGTACCTGATAACAAAAGACTCTCCTGTGTCCCTTAATATTTTAATAGGGATAGTTTGGGCAGAATCACCAATAAGTGATATAGAATCTTCTGACATGAATGGATCATAAGTCTCCAAAATAGAATCAGACTGGGGTTTGTTTGATTCAACCAATGTATTGCTTTCATTACAAAACTGTGACCTTGATGTCTTTGAAATAAGAGCATTTGGAATAGCTCTGTCTTTATTCTGTTGATTTTTTTTCAACCTAAAGCAATCATAAATGATGTACCCTTCTTTTTACAATAAGTGCATGTAGGAAGAGATAAGGATTTCTGATCATACCTATCAGATGTTTGATTTCTAACAGTTGTGCTGTTTTGAAATTTAGAAGTACTCGTTTGAGATTGAAATGGTTTTTTTTACAAGAAAACTGCTGAGAAGAAGACTTACTGACAAATGAAATTTTGTGAGTTAAGGAATAATCATCAGCTATACAAACAGCATTTTCCAAGGTTTCCACTTTCTGCTCATGAAGATAGGTCTTGACATCACCATGGATGCACCTCTTGAACTCTTCAATTAATACAAGCTGTCTGAGGTTATCATACTCTTGATCAACCTTCTAGGCTGAGAACCGTCTATCAAATAGTTCTTCTTCCCTTGCAAATTCAACATGAGTTTATCCAGTTTCTATTCTACAATTCCTAAACTTTTGTCAGTAGGCCTCAGGTACCAACTCATAACCCTTAAGATGTACTCCTTAGCATCATAATCAGTGCTTTTTTGCACTGACAGTGAAGTGTAGACTTCACAAGCTTTGCCAATAAGTACACTTTGTAATAACAAAGTCCAATGCTCTCTTGGCCATTTCAAGTTTTCAGCAATTTTCTCAAAGTGAAGAAAGTATTTATCTACTTCCTTTTCTTGAAAAGGGGGTACTAACCTAATATATCTGGTAACATCAAAACCTTAACTTGTATGTAAAGGGGGGGGGGGTAGAGTGCTCTGCTTGTCAGTTCTAATTCTTTTAATTTATATTGCATTTCCCTTTCTTCTTCTTCTGCTTCTCTCTCTCTCTGTGGATTTGTTTCCTCATTATCTTTCTGCATTTGTATTTCCCTCGCCTCCTCTCTCTGCATTTCCCTCTCCTCTTTCTCTCTCTCTGTATTTATACTTCCCTCTCCTTCCCCTCAAATGCTATGTAAACATGTTGTTTACAACAATGACCGTAATCAGACTCAAGTACAACATACAATCATGAACACATATTACAAATTCAATATAATAACAGTGGTCATTGAAAATTGCAAAATCTTTGTAATATTTATGACACATGGCAACTGCTGGACCAGTACATTTGATTCAAGAGGCAGTGCTCTTTAAATTGTACGCCATTATCCCTTTTTTAGGAAAATGCAAATAATGCATTGAACCTCTGCATATGGCTGTTATCTAGGCAAATATTTAAAACATGGAATATGTAGGAATTTACAAAGTAAAGCATAAATAGTGAGGTATACATACACTAAAAGAGAGTGATGCACAGAGAGGAGATTGAAGGACAAAGACATAGACAAACAGATAGACAGAATAGTAAAGTGAGACAAAACACCAGCAAGAAATACACAGATATAAACATAGACAAAAAGAAAGACAAACAGAAAAAGGCAGATATGCAGATAAAGATAGGGAAATGGATGCAAAGGAACAGACAGAAATAAATGTAATAAATGCACATGTATGGTATATGAATGTATAGGGTTTGAAATTGAGACAAAGACTTAGGAAAGGATGGAGGTGAAAGCCAGCTGTCTCTCTGTCTCTCTCTTACACACACACACACACACACACACACACACACACAAAAACACACAAAAACATTTATGTAATAAATTTGTGTTACATCTCGTACAAGCTTTTGTAAAAATTTTATAGTTACCATAAGATGCCTGTGTTACTTAATTTTAAAATACCTGATAATCGGCAATTTATTTCTGTATTAAAAGAGATAATTCCTCATGTGTGTTGTGCACAAAATTATTTATCTTCTTTTTGGTTCAACAAAAGATGTACTCTAAGACACCAATGAAATCTTATACTAAAATTTGAGTATCATCATTGAAAATATCCAACTGATATTGTAATTGTGTAAATAACAGAGACAACAAAGAACATATCTTATTTCATATATTTAACATTTAGGTCAATATATGGAGTCTGAAGTCATTTATATGTAGCAGATGTAACAGGATACTATTTTCTTTTTCTCACAAATGATTGTGATATACATTAGATGGCTCTCCAAATGAATGATCTTAAACTTGAAACATTTAAAATTTTCACACCCTAACTTCGCAGTTTTATTACTCTTAAATTTAGTAGTTGGCATTTTTGTGTCCACTGTATAATCCAAGACAAAGAGTTTTCATTCCTTTTCAGTCATTAGAAGCACTCACTGTCTTATTACATCATCACTTCTAATACAATTAAAATATAAGTTGGGTCATTTTTGACCACTTTTTGTTCTTCTTGCAGATGTCTCATTACCACACACAAAGTTATTGACAAGACACATGATGTAAAACCCACTGACACTTTATCTCTCTCTATAATAATTTACAAAATAATCTTGGTGCAAGTCTTTAGATTTAGATGCAATCAATATACCCTATTTTTAATGTCTGTAGTAGTAGAACATCTAAAGAGAATCTGTATCAACCAGCCACCAAAGGGACCAACATTTTAGGTTGGATGGTCAGTTCACCAGAATAACCAGTGGCTGATCCAAGATAAAGACACTGAAGCAACCCAATTTATGTTACCATAATTGTCAAGAATAAAAAAAATGCTCAGAGGTTAGATTATACAGGTTTTTTATATGAACTTTAGGAATGTTAATTGTCTTTATACTGATACAAATTGCATTTTGCTAGTGACAAATAAGAAGAACTTTTACAATCATATAACATCCTCATTATATTCTTATTAGACTTACCACGACCATGACCGCTAACCTTTAGATTCCAGTATCTATACATTCCTTTATTACCCTAAGTAAATCCATCCAGAAACTTTGATCAAGACATTTACACAGGAACAAAAGTTACTCTGCAAAATCCATTTTTCATTGAACCACAATGGTTCTGACATTCAACCTTTTGGCCCCAAAATCAATTGGCATCTTCCATACCTTAAGTGCAAGCCCTCCACAAACCTTGGTCAAGGTACATGGTCTATAACTGAAGTTATGATGCAAAAGCCATTTTTCTTATTTCAGTCACTGTGACCTTGACCTTTTGATCCCCAAATCAATTACCCAATATGTAAGTCATCAACAAACTTTGGTGAAGGCAAAAGTAAAAAGCGAGATTTAGTATTCCATTTAATTGAGGTTCAATAATTGCTTTAACTATGAAGTATAAGAGCTTGTATGAAACAAAACAGGAAAAGACTGAAGAAACATTTGTAATTTTTATTCAAAATATATATGTTTGTGTTCTATTTCATAAATAATATATATGTAAACAGAAAATTTCCATAGGAATGGGACAAAGTTCTTTTATCACAACTGTCAAATACTAATGTTTAAAAAATGCACTCAGATACAGAATATGGTTAAACGGAGTATTTCAAATATTTTCTACATTTGATACATTAGATACAGTCTATAAGCTGCTAAACTGAAATACACTACCTACAGCTTGACGACTATGACATGTCATGCGTGTGTTTTATAATATTCACAGTGGTTGGTTCTATTATCTCTTTTAGGGCTACAAGGGTTTGAAAAATGTACACCATGCATTTTTTGTGTTGTACTTTTAATACCTGTTTCATACAAAACTTTGAATGAAAACAATTTAATGACTGATTAGTTTGAGAGAGAGAGAGAGAGAGAGAGAAAGAGAGAGACAGACAGACAGAGAAAGAGAGATCACCCCCACTTTAAAAGTGCTTATTTGAAAATAAGACAGGCCCAAATTTAGCATCCATGAGTTTATGCCCATAACATGGGAATTTTGCAAGGCTATACTTTCCACACTTCTTTTATTTTGAAAGAAAAGTGGACCTGTATCTTGTTACAATTACATCTATGAAAGGAATAGCTCTATACTGCAATTCATACTAATATTTGTCAAATTTTATGAAGATATGCTTATTCATAAGCCTTCTTCATATTTCATATACATGATTACCTTTTTACAAATGAATTTCAAGAGCTTGACTGCTATATGGATGTACTTTAAGCAGAATATAAATGCTCTTTTTTCCTTTCATGAAAACATGAAAAAAGTACTTTGTTTACTCCTGTATAATGAACACCCAAATGTGAAAAACATTGACTAACATATTTTCATGCATAAACATTGACTAACATATTTTCATGCATTAGTGCTAGCAGATTAGGGTTCATGATGTTTGTTCTACTTTTGATTTCAAACAAACATCAACGTGTCAGATCTGCTCATTTTGAGTAGCAAACTTTTCTCCAGACATAGAAAACTGACTTAAAATGTACAAATGCAGCCTTCTGAGTGGTCAGAATTATTTTCAAATTAGATTTGGAAGCAAGTAAAGTTCTGTGAAGGAGTGGCCAGATCTGAGGCTCTGCTGTCCACTGTTTGGTATGTGTTATACAGGAGTAAATATGGTAAAATCATTCAGGTATCAATCCAAGGTTTGGAGATCCCACTTAGTCCTCAATAACTGCAACACAGCAGAGTGAACACAATGAAAATATTTCATACATTTTGTGTGTATGTACCGTATATACTCACTTATAAGTCAGGTCCAACTGCAAACTACATAGACATAGATCTGCATTCACATAAAGTGCGGGAAGATCTGCAACTATGCAGTTTGTTCAGAGTAATTAGTAGAACAAACAACATTGATTCTGATCTGCCACTGCATTCATTATGCAATGGCAGATCAGGGTCTATGATTTTTGCAGTTGGAGCCAAGTTATAAACGAGTATATATATATATATGATGGACTCGGGGACGGATAAATTTTGAAGGACATCTGGTACAAGCACAACTGGATATTAAAAAACTGTGTCCAGTTATATTTAAATCAAAAATAGATGTCTGACTTCATTTTAGTCATGACAATATTTTGATGACAAAAGATTGATATGACAGATGATGTAAATGACAAAACATCGATATGTTATAAGAAAGAAACACAAAAGATCAACACACATTCTTACAGAACATTTGTATGCCTTATCTTTCCAGTATAACTTTTGTACATGGGATCCACTAAGCTCACCATTTTGACAGAATAAGACACAAATGTGACATACTGTAGTACAGGCATGCTAAAGTTAGTATTGGTAAAAAGAAACCATTAAATATATATTATACTAATTTTAAACATTTCTATTATTTTTTAAATATAACTGTTCAATTCAATACTATGTTTACATTGGTCTTCTGTCTCTTGATCCAGAATGGAAACAGTAGACATTAGATGTCATAGTTTGAACTCTATAATAATACAGCTAGGATAAATCAGAATGCCACATTCCTTTCCTATCAAATCTACTGAAACAATTTGCGACCAAAAACTCATCGATATGTCTTGAAAAAGTTGTACAATGAATGTACATCTTTACAAATTCTCCAATGTTCTTGTTATCCTTCAGAGGAAAAAAAAAAAAGAAAAATCAGCAGGCGTCATGACATCCATGTTACTGCTATATATTTCAAATTGACTGAATTGTACACTAAGGCTAAAATCCTGGTATTTGTATTCCAAACTGTCTTGACAACTGTTGCAGCTTTTCCTCAAAGATAATGTTCTTCTCCAAAGCCTGTTTATAATTAAATTTGAGATCTTCTATTTCTTCAAAGAATTCCGGGCCAAAGTTTGCAAGTTCCTTTTTCATCTGAAACAGAAAAGGGAATATATTAAGACACTGAACGAAAAAGTCTGATCAAGACTGCGTAAAAATGTGCAAGACTAGGAACAGCTAAATCTAGACCATATAGACCAGAATCATCACTCATTATTTGAACCTCAATTATATCAAGTTTCAATTTATCCGAACCAACATCACACCCTCCAGATATTTATTACATATAACAACACAAATGTAATTATCCCAACTCCCCACAAACCTATGTATACAAGCTTGTACTGCATAAGGAAATATATATTCTCTGATTCCTATATATATGTAATACAGTTTGCCCATGTGAGAAAGCCATGTGGGACACACGTATCACACATGAGTACACTCAGTGATACTGTAGATGATGTCAGCAATGTTTCTTGCAGTTTTTGTATTACAAGGACCAATTTTTCCAGCCTTTAAACAGTAATCCTTCCTTACAACAAGTTCTTTAATGCAAACAACCTTTTTCTTTTCAAATCCACTATGAAAAGTAGAATTATTGTAGACTGGATGCTATTGTAAACAGTGTGACCTCACAATAATTTCCACAAAAACCACACAATTATATCCCCATGAATAGTTCTGATTTTACAGTATATATTCAAACAAAACAAAACAAAACAAAACAAAAAATAATAACAAAAAGATGATAAAACTGTTGATATTGTTGGTGACAGGAAACATTCTTACTCTTTCATTATCAAGTCTGAATTTATCCTTATCTAGTTCAGTTGATTTCAACGCCATTCGGAGTTCTATATTTTCTGTCATCACTTTGTCATAGTTGCTGGCCTTGGTGAGCATGTCATCTCCAAACTGAGAAAAATGGATATATGATCAGGAGCATGTCCATCTCTAAACAATTCCTGAACGCTGCTTTTACTTCAAATGTTGTAGCTTTGGATACATACTATAATATTATTTCATACAGCTTTGGATACATACTATAATATTATTTCATACAGCTTTGGATACATCCTATAATATTATTTCATACAGCTTTGGATACATACTATAATATTATTTCATGCAACTTTGGATACATAATATAATATTATTTCTTACAGCTTTGGATACATACTATAATATTATTTCTTACAGCTTTGGATACATACTATAATATTATTTCATACAGCTTTGGATACATCCTATAATATTATTTCATACAGCTTTGGATACATACTATAATATTATTTCATGCAACTTTGGATACATAATATAATATTATTTCATACAGCTTTGGATACATCCTATAATATTATTTCATACAGCTTTGGATACATACTATAATATTATTTCATTTGGATACATACTATAATATTATTTCTTACAGCTTTGGATACATACTATAATATTATTTCATTTGGATACATACAATAATATTATTTCATTTGGATACATACTATAATATTATTTCATTTGGATACATACTATAATATTATTTCATTTGGATACATACTATAATATTATTTCTTACAGCTTTGGATACATACTATAATATTATTTCTTACAGCTTTGGATACATACTATAATATTATTTCATACAGCTTTGGATACATCCTATAATATTATTTCATACAGCTTTGGATACATACTATAATATTATTTCATGCAACTTTGGATACATAATATAATATTATTTCATGCAACTTTGGATACATATGATAATATTATTTCATGCAGCTTTGGATACATACTATAATATTATTTCATACAAATTTGGATACATGCTATAATATTATTTCATACAACTTTCGATACATACTATAATATTATTTCATACAACTTTGGATACATACTATAATAGTATTTCATGCAACTTTCGATACATACTATAATATTATTTCATTTGGATACATACTATAATAGTATTTCATGCAACTTTGGATACATACTATAATATTATTTCATACAGCTTTGGATACATACTATAATAGTATTTCATGCAACTTTGGATACATACTATAATATTATTTCATACAGCTTTGGATACATACTATAATATTATTTCATACAGTTTTGGATACATACTATAATATTATTTCATACAACTTTGGATACATACTATAATATTATTTCATGCAAGTTTGGATACATACTATAATAGTATTTCATGCAAGTTTGGATACATACTATAATATTATTTCATTTGGATACATACTATAATATTATTTCATGCAACTTTGGATACATACTATAATATTATTTCATTTGGATACATACAATAATATTATTTCATTTGGATACATACTATAATATTATTTCATGCAACTTTGGATACATACTATAATATTATTTCATGTAGCTTGGATACATACTATAATATTATTTCATGTAGCTTGGATACATACTATAATATTATTTCATGTAGCTTGGATACATACTATAATATTATTTCATGTAGCTTGGATACATACTATAATATTATTTCATGTAGCTTGGATACATACTATAATATTATTTCATTTGGATACATACTATAATATTATTTCATGTAGCTTGGATACATACTATAATATTATTTCATACAGCTTTGGATACATACTATAATATTATTTCATGCAACTTTGGATACATACTATAATATTATTTCATTTGGATACATACTATAATATTATTTCATTTGGATACATACTATAATATTATATTATTTGGATACATACTATAATATTATTTCATTTGGATACATACTATAATATTATTTCATTTGGATACATACTATAATATTATTTCATTTGGATACATACTATAATATTATTTCGAGTGGATACATACTATAATATTATTTCATTTGGATACATACTATAATATTATTTCATATGGATACATACTATAATATTATTTCATGCAAGTTTATTTTCTTCATTTGGAACTTGAACATTTACCTTAAAATCTCAAATGACAATTTATTACTTGACTAACTCTGGGTGAGAAAAAAAGATTAAAACTTGAGAAAATAAAAGTCTTAATGAAAGTTGGCAAGCAAAACCATTTGCACAAAATGTCAAAACTTGAGCATGTCCTCAAATACAATTTTACTTCATTCCCAAATTCAGATTGGTCAGATTTACATCCAGTTTGCTGATGTAAGGATTAAATATGAACCAAACTGCTATCATGCACAAGTTGAATGTCTTATTCTTGTATTGGTTTTAAAGTTATAAGATCTGAAAATCTGAGCTGAGAACATCCACAACACTGAACCATGTTATGAATGCAGGTCCTGTATACTTGACCTATTTTTTGTGCTGCCACCATAGTGTTGCCATATCTATCTATCATGCCTTTCATTTTGAATATTAAAAATTTTGTTTCCTTCCAAAAAACTTTTAAATGACTTTATACATTGCAACAGAATTCTGTATGAAACTTGACACTAATTGCAACAGAATTCTGTATGGAACTTAACACTAAAAAGACCTGGATAAGTTTGCTTTTAACCTTTTTCCATCAAAATGTTACTGAGCTATGGGCCTTGTTTGACTCAGAAGTTTGCCCTAGGATCTTGAACCATAGTTTCTTCAATTATATAATGTTGGCAGGGACATCTCTGGACACATTTCTGGTTTATTGGTCAAATTTGCATGCAAAATGGGCACCTATCCTAGGAAAACTCAACTTTCTGTCAAAGGTAGCTTTAACAGGTGGACTTATAAAACTTACTGTAAACGAGAAATGTATTAATAGAATATAAATGCTCTATCACACTGACCCAAATGCAACACTTAACAAGACAGACATGTGAATGGACAGACAAACAGATGGAAAATGGTAGCACTATATGCCCTTTACACTTTTGTGGTGGGGCATACAAAGAATAAACTTCCATTAATTGCCAGATGTGCATCAATTAAATCTTCATTATTATGAATAAACAACACAAATAAAAAACTCACTAGATCAGTTCCTGAAGCACTTTGTTGCCTTGCCATCCTCAACTCATGTATCCATTCTTTTTTCTCCTTCTCCAGCTGATCAATCCGCAATCTGTAATGGAAAATAAATAATATAACATAGTCATTTCCATGGTTACAAAGTGATTAAACTAAAATCAATATCATCTAAAACACAATCACTACCACCACTACAATGATCAAAAATAACATTAACTGTGTATAATATTGTCATATTGCAGAAAAAAATCTGTTGAATCTGATTGGTCAATTATAAGTTCATCTCCTGTCAGATGGTGTGTACAAGACTTTATACAAACAGTCTGATACATGTGACATGATGTCAAAGACTGGTAACCCACATCAATGTTACAATGGACCTTATCAGAAATTCATAAACCATCATGGGTGAAATAAAATGGAAGATAAATATTCTCCACTTAGTTTTTACATTGACAATGATAAGCAAATGTAAACAGTTATTAAAATTGTTGCTTGTTTTTTATATGCAGTAAAAATTACAGCAGTATCCGATGAGTAAAAAGACACAAAAGCCATAATTTGTTTTTTTCAGATTAATAAATAAATAAATGCTGAAAAGTCATGTTGATACCGCATTTATCTGAGCAGAAAGAGAGAGAGAGAGATAGGCACTTGATCTTTTATATGACGTGACTTAATACAGTACAGAAGTTACCAAGTACACTCAGATTTGGAAAAAGGGATCTGCAGCATAAGAAATATAGGTTGCCAGGTGAGTGATATGGGTGCATATCACTTGCCTATATCCCTCTTTTTCAGCTTGGGATATATAAAATCCAAGGCAGGTGATATGTACCTGTATTACCTGTCAATCAACCCATATAATAATTAGTATGTAAAACAAAATTTTCAGTTGCAAGGCACACATTTTATCTAAGACAAACTTTTATAGAGAAATCGACCTTGCTCTTTAAGCCATGGTGCCTGTATGCTTTTCTGCAACTCTTTATATTTGCATTTTTGGAGCTTTACTTTTCATCAGCACTTTATAGCCTGTATTGTGCTATAGTACCATTAAACCCTACAACTACTACTACTATCCTTTAAACCAGTGTTGCTATTCATATTTCATTCAAACCAAACTCAAATAAAATCAAATGGAATCAATGATGAAGAAACAGAATGAAACGATACGAGAAAACATGTTGAAAGGTTTTTAGAGAAATTCAGATACTAGATCAAGCCACGTGTAGCTAACTACCAATACAAACCTTGCTTTCTGATAATCCCTCATCACTTCTGAATCTGTCAAGGATGAACCCTCTGGGAATCGCTCCAGTATAGAAATCTGAGAATAAAATTGAAATTGTATGTACATTTTTTCACAGCTGAAGTTGTCTGAATAAGCTTAAATTATAGACATGAAAATACACAAGAATCTAAGTCTGCATGTACCTACTTTAAATCACTGAAGTCAGATTACTCTCTATGTACCTACACTGAAGCAATGAAGTCAGATTACAAGTCATATGAATAGCAAGATAATACAAACATCAAAGTAAGGTAAACAAATTACAACTACAGTCCAGTATTGTTTATCCAGAATCAATTTATCTGACGATTGCTTTTAATCAAAACAACAAAACTGGAAGGATATCTTCAAAGTTATTCATAAATTGAATCTGTTTATCCAATAATCAGCTTATCCAAATTTTAATGAGGTAATGACTTATGTCGCAAAAGAATGAGAGGTTTACTGTTTCATAAAACTTCATATTTACTGAAACAAAGATCTATAATAATGTTTTATTGCATTATCTGATTTATAAATGTAATTAAATTTGTTTGAGTTCATTTAAATGCTTTTTAGCTGCACAATGCCATGAAAAGGGCAATATGATGTCACGTACATGTACATATATATACAGTTTTTCACATTAAGTACAGTCAACCAGTCAAAATGTTAGTTCTCATAAAAATCATGTAATAATGGTATTATTACATGATTCCCAGCAGAGATGATATTTCATTAGATTGGCCCAAGGTCACATGCTATTTGACATTCCTTCATGTCACATGGCCATGATATTATTTAATTTTAAATGATGGCATAATGTTAAATTTTTATAATTATGCAGCTGAAATCGCATTTGTACAATTCTAAAGCAAATTAAGTTGGCAATTTTTTCTCTAAATCAAGTAATAAAACAATTACAGATGTTTGTTTAGATGAATATTAAGTTTTATGAACCAGTAAATCTATCATATTGACCTCCGCTTTCCCTCATTCAATATAAGGTTTACTGCTTTATTAAACTTAATATTCACCTCAACAAAGGTTTTCAATTGTATATTATTACATGCTTCTTGTGAGAGGTTGTTTTTCATTGGATGGCACAAGATCATGTGGTATGTGATATTTTTCATGCCAAATGGTCATTCTTCATATCACATGATCGTGACATTACTGACTTTTATGTGACATCATAAACATTAAGCAGTGAAATGGCATTTGTACAATTCCTCCACTTCACATTGGTTAATATGAGGTTTACTGGTTCATAAAACTTCATATTCACCTCAGCAAAGGTGTTTGATTTTATATTGTTCTATATTACTACTCCTGCTACTACTACTTTTGATGGTAAGGTCAAAGGTTAGTTTATACATCTACTGTGTGTATCAAGGTGTGCATAGAGTTTCTACATCCTTAAGCTGATGCATAAAATGCATGATCACAAACAAAACTATGAATTTGATGAGTAAATACAAAAAACTATATGTGAACCTTTATAACTGATTATTAGACAAACTATATTATATCAGTGATTTACCTTGTTTTGTAGTTCATCTTTCTCATGTATCAACTTCTGTTCTCTTTCTGCAGCCTCTTTCAACAAGATCTTTGAGTCTGATAAAAGCTTGTTCTGAAAACAAATTCAAGAATATTCCTAACATTACAAAAGTCATACATGCATATACACAATAACAAAACTGAAACTGTATCAAGCAGAAGAAAAACCAAAAGTGGATCATTAAGTCCCAACAGTGCAAAAGTTCCAGTAGAAGATCTAGCATGAAGCTGGGAAAGGAAGCTTACAAGGTGCTAGGGAAGATAAATCATATATATCTTATATATATATATATATATATATATATATATATATATATATATATATATATATATATATATATATATATATATATATATATGTGTGTGTGTATATATATATGTTATGTGTGTGTATATATATATGTATGTATGTGTATATATATATATATATATATATATATATATATATATATATATATATATATATATATATATATATATATATATATATATGTATGTATGTGTATATATATATATATAACACCTAATTACCTAAAATGATGTTACACAGCAGGGTCAGATCTAGAGGGGGTTCAAAAGGTTAAGTTGAATCCCCTTTTCCAGTCAAATAGTAAACACGTTTCAGTGCCCCCCAAAAAGCCTGGAGATCAAACCCTTGTAGAAAAAAAAATCATACATCCACCTTTGTATGAGCACTCATTTTGCATGAATTGTTATAAACTAATTGAATTATTTACTTGCTGGACTTGGCAAGAAACAAATGAAAACCATTAAAATTCTATAAACTTCATATAAAGTAATCATCAATGTAATATTCTGATTTTTATATGGCAAATTATGCAATTTTTTTACAAAATAAACCACTAAACTGTTTTGGGGATACCACTGACGTTATGACCTCATCTTGTGTGATGTTAAGTGCTATTACATGTATGTAATATTTACTGACTACAGTGTCTGTATTGTTGGATGTTAAGTGCTATTACATGTATGTAATATTTACTGACTACAGTGTCTGAATTGTTGGATGTTAAGTGCTATTACATGTATGTAATATTTACTGACTACAGTGTCTGTATTGTTGGATGTTAAGTGCTATTACATGTATGTAATATTTACTGACTACAGTGTCTGTATTGTTGGATGTTAAGTGCTATTACATGTATGTAATATTTACTGACTACAGTGTCTGTATTGTTGGATGTTAAGTGCTATTACATGTATGTAGTATTTACTGACTACAGTGTCTGTATTGTTGGATGTTAAGTGCTATTACATGTATGTAATATTTACTGACTACAGTGTCTGTATTGTTGGATGTTAAGTGCTATTACATGTATGTAATATTTACTGACTACAGTGTCTGTATTGTTGGATGTTTGGGCCAGACCTAAGTACAACTGGGGTTATCTTGTCAGCCCCATGTGCTTGGGTGAGACCACAATATCCAACAGTACAAACAACTATAATTTATTTATTATATACCCCTATTTGTTAAATGATAAATTGTATTTAAATTTTTTTGTAAAAAATAAATTGAATAAAATATGTTTGAAAGAAATCATCTTTTACTTATTTTTATAACTGAACTGTGCATAAATACATGTACATATGATATGATGTGATTTTACCTGCTGTTTGGATATTATACATTTATATATTAGGTGCTGTTAAACACGCATAGGAACCAATAAGTGTGTTTCTATGTAACATGGTGTTACAGCAGTTGGCACATAGCAACAAACGTAATGGGTCCTATAATTGCTTTAACAGTACCAAATAAGTACATTTAAAATGTCCAATAAATAAAAAATTTACCAGATCATCCCATGTAATGCATTTGCATGAACTCATATAAGGGGTATACAAAGGACAAATTGTCCATCCAAGACATATTTTTGTCATGTTACCAGAGGACACAATTATTCTCCTGCACCAATTCTTCAACTACTAAACATTCTTTTAGTCTTTAAATGTAGGAAAAATGTTCCTTTAAAACTTATTTTTACTCACTGTATGAGTAAATAAGCAGTTCATCTCCAATGCTAACTTCATTCATAACAAATCTTGTTTCCTAAATGATAGAATCAAACCCAATTACATGAGTGTGTGTGGAGTAGGTACTGTATATATTTGCTTACAAGGCAGGTCCAACTGCCAACTGCCTAGACCCAGATCTGTCATTGCATAATGCACTGGCAGATATGGGTCTAAGCAGTTTGTTATGAGTACCGTAATCAGTAGAACAAACAAGATAGACTCTGATCTGCCGGCATATTATGTGACAGCATATCTGGGTCTATACTGTTTGCAGTTGGACCCGACTTATAAGTGAGTATTTATGTCAAATTATATGCAAGTGCATAATAATACATGTAATTTCACCTTATTATCAGGGAGATTCCCCAATACAGACTAAAAAATTGGACTGAAAATGTGGGACAAACTGAAATATATTGCATACATTTTGGAAAGTGTCCCATAAATGAAGAATTCATGTCCTTAAAGACTTTCCAGAAAATATCACATGTATAAGAATAGTAATTATCAATGCCTTTTTCCAAGTTTCTGCTCATGAATTATGACCCTGATGTGAGATTTCCTATCCTACAGCAATATAATTATATGACTGATTATTTTCCTTTCCTTGCCTTTTTTTTTTAAAAACAACAGGAATAGATTTTTTTAAAATTATATAATCAGAACCTATGCAGGTATCAAAGTAGAGAATATTTTTCAAGTATTTTTGTTTAAGTGTGAAACATTTAATTTACAGCAACAACAAAAAAAATGTATTCCAAACTTTTATGTTGATCACATGCCAGGAAAATATGGATCTATAGGTATTAAATTTCTTATAAAATTAGCAGACATCAATGATGTCTGAGAAAAGATGAAGTCATAAAGTGAATTCATGTGGATTAGGCATGTCCCGCATCGCCTTCCTGTATAGGCAAAATTAATAAATATATTCATAGGGATAAAACAACGCCTAATTGAGGTACAAAGGTAAAGTATAATAGAATCCTTCATATGCATCAGTGTAGGATGGGAAAATTCCACCCAAGGATCAGAATTTTACATCAGATACAAGGCTCTGCTAAGTGTCTGATGGCAAATTTTGCTCCAGATGATGGAAATTTCAAATACAACACTGATGCATAATGAAAGATTATTTTGCTCACATTCAGAAATGTAAAATGAGGGTTAAAGTCAAAATGGTGTATTGCGAATACTGATGTAACTTTAAAACAGCAAAACACACAATGAAAATTTCCTTACATTATGACAGAGTGTAAAAGGCCAGTTTTACAATGAAAAATTTAGTGTAAACTTTAAATGACATTTAAGCACATATCAGCATTCAAAGTACAGTGGTTAAGATCATCAGGGTAATGGCAATACATTACATCCAAATTGTGTACTGAAGATATTTTGTGCATTGATACAAATGAGAACAGGTAAAAAAAATGAAGTCCACTCAAAATATAATATAATTATAATCTATGTTTGAACTCTGATCTAGAATTGATTTTCCTTTCATAAATAATGAGAAAAGATGAATTAAAAGAAATAACAATTACAACAATGGCTTTTTCAACTAGAAACCGAACTGCAGAATCTGTACTTGTAGCTAGGTTGATCTGTGCAAAACAACATGTTTGAGGGACACTAGCTTCAACCACTGCATGTTTTAGGATGTAAATGTGTTGCAATCATTGTTTGCATTGATTATTGTCAAAGAATGTTCAAATGATGATGAAAATCGGGGAGAGTTTGCCAGTCTATGTGCACTATGATCACAGAAGAAGGTTAAGTGATGAAAGGCAACAGTCATTATGAAAGACAGAGATCTTCTCCATTGTTGTTCTACACTGGAAAACACAATCATACACACATAGGAATGTGAGAAACAGAGATCTTTTTCTAATACTACCTTCTTTACAAGCTCAGCCTCCATTGCCTTGATCTTCTCCTCATACATGCGTGTTACAACAACAGATTTCCACCCTTTGGTGTCCATTGTCTGCAAATTAGGCCGCTTAGCTTCCTCAATCTCCAGCTTTGTCTTTGAATCTTCAACATTTCGGCTCAACTGCTCATTCTTTAACTCCAGATTTTTTATCTGGATGCGTAGCTTTTCACTGCTGTCCATTTCCTGTTTACAAAAGATTATATATTTCAAAATTAATTTGCCTGAGACAAAAATAAAGGTCATACCTTGTTTTTGAGTGTCATGAAAATCTTAAACAGGAAGTGTTTGCAAAGAGAACCAAGTTTACTTGTTGGAGCATTATCAGTGCAGTATAACAAGTTTCTTAACCCCGGAACATACCTTATATAATGGCTTACAAGTTGGACCCAACTGCAAACTGCATACCCCTAGATTTGCTCTCACATAATGCGCTGGCAGATCTAGGTCTATGCAGTTTGTTAGGACTAATTTATAGGACAAACAACACAGACCCTGATCTATGTTATTTGCAGTTGGACCCAACTTATACGCTAGTATATACAGTAATAGATAATTATGTCACCTTTTAAAATTGGTCTTGTTAACTTCAGTTTGCTGTATCAACATAAGAAATATCATAATTTAGGGTATTTTTGCTTCATCACATGTAGTGAAATATGGAAATTCTGAAAGTAAGAGAAAAACAATCTTGACAATAATTCAATTCAACCCTAAATTTTGTCAGTCCAGAAATGGCATGAGTAGGATTTAAAGAATGGTTCTCTATTTCAAATGGCTTTATTCATATGCAAAATTTGTTGGAACCCGGAACAAAAAACCTATAGTACACTTGTGTGATCTGGAGGAGTACCATATTTTCTGCATGTTTTTGTAAGGCAACAAATAATTACTTTTTTCTCTGTCCAAAAACATTCAAAATTTTCCGTTCAGTGTCCAAAAACAAACAAACAACAAATTATGTGTATCATTCAAATTGTCAAAAACTGAGAGAATCACAGTAAGCTATTCATGAGCTTTCTGACACAGATATAACTAATAACATCTGTTTAAAACTATATTACTCAACTGTAGGGAAAAAAATCTCAGTGGTAAAAACAGATGAGGAATATGCCACTCTTTATTGAAAGTGAGAACCACTGAAGTGAAAGTCGTCATCTCAAATTTTTTTTAAAACTCCTCTAATGTGGATTAGTCTAAAACCTGCACCCTGTCATATACAGGCTAATGAACTGATCCCAGTTTGTGTGATCCAGTACCAAAACTTGTACAGGAATAATAGCAAAGAAAATTATATTCCAATGCTTGAAAAATTAATAATATATAAAACAGGTGAAAAAAGGATCTGTTTTGTGCTAGGTTATTTTTAAAAAAATAAGTATTATCCACTGAAACTAATACATATATACCTGACTGGTATGTGACTGGGTGCAGGTTTTAGTATTATCCATAATGGAAGTGTTAAACAAAATTTTTGAGATGAGACTTTCACTTTAACAGTTTTCTCTTTGAATAAAGGGTAACATACTCTTATAAAGTTTTACAATTTAGCTTTTTTTTATCTATAGTTGAGTAATTAAGTTTTAGAGAAATGTAATTTGTTATATCAAAGTCTAATTAATAGTGAAACATGGTTCTTCCAACTTTTCACAATTTGGATCATATGCCTAACTTGTTCTGGCTATTTCCAATGACAAGCAAGGTATTCCCCAACTTTCTGAAAGCATTATTTATCTGTCTATCTTGTTTCATCATTCTAGAACTACATTTGTGTCTGAAAACATATGAACATAAATAAAATTCTTTGAAAATGATGTGCAAACATTACAAGGCATGAAAATAGTATTTTGGTAAAAAATACTTGAAGTCTGTAAACAGTGTCTGAAGGCATGCAGAAATTAAGGTAATGTGCCCATGACTTCCATAAGTTTAAGGAACAGTTCTCTGTTTCAAATGGCTTTGCTCATGTGCAAAATTTCTGGAACAGGGAAGCAAAGGCCTATAGTACATGAATGTGATCTTGAGGAGTAATGTACATGTGAATTCCTTTAGTTTAAGGAACAGTTCACCAAAGGCCTATAGTACACATATGTGATCTGGAGGAGTAAGTGCCTGTGAATTCCATTAGTTTAAGTAATGGTTTACTGTTTCAAATGGCTTTACTAATGTGCAAAATTACTGGAACAGGGTAGCAAAGGACTATAGTACACATATATGATCTGGAGGAGTAAGTGCCTGTGAATTCCATTAGTTGAAGGAATGGCTTCCTGTTTCAAATGGCTTTTTTAATGTGCAAAATTACTGGAACAGGGAACCAAAGGCCTATAAGTACACATCTTATCTGGAGGAGAAATATGCCTGTGAATTCCATTAATTTAAAGAACTGTTCTCCTTTTCAAATGACTTTGATCATGTGCAAAATTATTGGAAGAGGGAACCAAAAGGAGTATAGTACACATATATGAAACCTTTTTTGCAAGAAACTCAAGGTCAAGCTCAAAGTCCCAAAACTCTGACAGTCTATAACTTTAATTAGAATAAAACTAGAATTCCAGAGCTTTCAGATTTTACTTAATTTGGGTTCTATTAGTCTGCCAAATTTCCATGACAAAGGTGAACTCTAAGTATCATAACCGATTTTGGGATTTTGTGCTTGAGTTTCAGTTAAAAAAAGTTACGAGAATAAAGCACCTGGAGGAGTAATGTGCCTCTGAATTCCCTTAGTTTAACAATACACATTTAAAACTAGAGATAAACTTGGACCAAACATACCTGACAATTAAATAATATGAACACTTACTTTCATGAGATCTCTCCTCAGTTTCTCATAGTCAGCCATAAGTTTGGCGGTACCTTTCTGGGTGCTGGTGTATCTCTCACTTAGTGAGGAACCAAATTTCTGTCTCATGTCCTCCATCTCAGCCTGAATGGTAATTTAAAAATGAAGGAAATTAAATGAAGAAAAAAAACCAAAGAAAACCCCCCAGCTTCTTTTCAAAGTCATTGTAATATGATTGATTGAAACACAGTGTACATTATGCTTCTAAGGTAACCTTATCACTATTTAATGTAAGGGTGAAAGAATCAACACATATCTCATATTATTAAATGAATGAGAGGATAGATAGAATACATTCATACAATTTTGAAACCAAATGAAATTTTCTTCATTGAAAAAGCCCAAAACAATGAAATTAAACTGAACTGTATCTTCTACACACTACAAAAAGAACCCCAAAAGGCTAAAAATGACATATTCCTTCTCTGAGATTTTTCCTTTTCACTTTCACTGTAGAAAATATTAATTTTGAATCAAAATATCATTTCAATTTATCATAAATTTTCCATTCTCTACAATAAATACAAAAAATCCTTTAGAAATCCATCCTACTTACCTATAGTAAAAAGATGAATCACAGAGTTTGTTTTGATATCATTTCTGTAGCATCACCATGACGTCATGATGTCATCTATAGAATATGACATCACAACTCCATGGTTACATTCTGGGCTTGCTTATGTGTGAGAACTTATTTACTGTACAGTTTAAAGACCATAAAAAAGAAGTGTAAAATGCAAATATCTGTCTAGAAATTAAAAGATGTATAAAATACAAAAAATCTATCAAGAAAGTATGTATTGTCCTTCATAAATGCTAACATTTTATAATACATTACTCTATCACTATAACACTGTTTACAGGAGCCATAAAAGTGTACTGTGTTATAAGTGGGATCACCTTATCAGTGCATTTAAATATCACAATTACATTTATAACAAAAATTGGATCCATGACTATACCAGTGTTATATGTGAGACAGTGCTATAATGAGGTACCTTATAGTGAGAAAGCAATGGAATAACATTTGTGATATATGGCAACTACCAGTAAATTTGAAACAAGAGGCAATGCTGATTCAATTGCACTTAATTATTGTTATTCACTACAATGTAAATAATATGAACCTCTGCATAACTCTTCTCTAGGCAAATAATATAAAGATGGGATATTTAGGAATTTAAAACTGAAGTAAGAGTAATTTTGTATAAGAATACCAAAAGAAAGTGATGGAGAGAACGAGAGAGAAAAGAGACAGAGATGAAAGGATAGAGGCAAGACAAAACACCAGCAAGTAGGACACATATAAACAGAGACCAAAAGAAAGTAAGGAAGACACATAAAAAGATGATACATTGAGAAAGGCAGAAAAACAGACAGACAGAAACAAATTGAATGTATATGGATGTACAGAGTTTAAAATAAGAGACAAAGACTTACATAAGGATGGAAATGTAAGAAAGCCAGCAGACATATATGTGTGTGCACACACACACACATATATATATATATATAGAGAGAGAGAGAGAGAGAAAGACAGAGAGAGAGAGAGAGAGAGAGAGAGACAGAGAGACACAGAGAGAGAGTGCCTGTCTGGGTTTGGATCTGATAAAAAGAAATTACATTTGGTGTAATCTGCCTTTGTGTGAGGCTCAAAGATAACCATACTGGTAACCAATGCAAGAAAACCATATGCTTAAAAAAACTAGAAAATATGTTTGCAAATCTTTAAGACTTTAATGTTACACAAGGTTTGAAAAAATGAAAAATACCCAAATATATATACAGACTGAATGACAGACAGTCTGACATCATAATTTACAATAATGAAATTCACCCATCACTTTTATCTGTTGCTAGACAGCTTTAGTGTGATGTAGAATTTCTTGACTGGTTATCTGTTTCAGGAGGTACTGCTCATGAGCAAAAATTCTGAACAGGGAACCAGAAGACCCTGAGTAAAAATGTGACATCTGCAGGATTATAATATGGGCAGGGATAATTCTGCTATATTAATTAGGACTAGGGGCCCCAATTTCCAATGGTGACCGCAGAATTTTTATTTTGAAATATCCCAATCAATAAATCTTGCTTGCCAGAACTTTCCCTCATTCCATTCATATCTATTAAATGTGTTACTAGATCGGAACTGCAAGTTTACCTTTATCATTACCAGTAGTCATATTAATCATACTAAAGCTTGGCACTGCTTTTAAGTGCATTTCATCACAATAATTCAGAGTCCAAGGTGGACCCTAATATTTGGATGAAATTACCTTTCCAGCCAGAATAGGTGAAGATGGTGAAAACAGGGAGAAGTGGATGTATAAAGTTCAAAATAGTCAATTCAGACTAATATTTTGCATAGTTTCATGTCAGATTATTAAAGAGATGATCAAATATTATTAAAAGTTTATAAAAATATTAAAACTCTTTCTATTTAGCTTCACCACAGTTGTTGTATAACATAAAACAACAACCTCAAAAACAGGTTGCAGCAGAAAATCAGAAACATCTTCTATAGCAGCAGTCCTCCATTTTGTTTGTATGATGAAATATTGGATAAAATGATTAATTTTATTAGTATTGGACCTGGATATAAGTCCACTGATTCATAATTTAATTGGGTCACAAAAATTCAATTTTTTAATTGTTTTTTCAAGGTTCTTGTGTGTATTTTAGGTGGGAATTCTGGAGATAGCAATGTAATTTCTGGTATTTATGATAATCAAATTAGCACCAAAACTACAGAACAAAAGACTTCTTTTTCTATCTTTCCACCTTCCTCTTTGAAGAAAAAACTGACACAAAAGTTGATGTTTTGCTTTGATTATTAATGCAGTATATTGAAAAAAAATGGAGTGGGGGTAATGTCATGAATCACTGCAAGGCAAAGCGAACTTCACATTTTTGGCCTGTTTAGGTGAAATGACAGACTCTGTGGTGACTTTATCACCTGATTCACCCCATAGCATGAACCCTGAGTATTGGTATTCTCCAACATATGTGCATTATCGAAAAGCTGTATTCCTTCCATAATTAGAAAATTTGTCTCAACTAGCTGTTTGGATAGTTGACAGTACATGTTGGTAATGGTTGATACACACCTTTTGTGTTTTAAACTGCTTATAAGTCTAAGATTTGTCTGTCAAGGTATGATTAATTGGTCTAGTGTGAAATGCTAAATGACTTTTCGACTACTTTACTTTTAATGAACTCAATCATTTTTTTTATGACATTCTATTTCATACTTTTTAAAATTGAAAATGGAATATAGTTTTAAATCATGTACAGTATTCTAGTTTGCTGACTTGTGTCTGCTTGGTAAATATGCTGACTTGTGTCTGCTTGGTAAATATGCTGCAAAGATTCCTACCCATTACATAACTTGAATTAGATGTGAAACTAACTAATGGTGCCATCTGATCATAGGACACTTTATTCCAATAACACCTGTAAGTAACAAACAGAATTATTATTATGCAGCCTTAATTTGTATTATGTTTGATGAATAAACAGATAAATTTGTTTCATATTAAGGACTTGTTACACAACAACAACAGCAACTTCTACCACTGCTACTATTTAAAAAGGCAACTTCTCTACAAAACAAGAACAAAATTATAGAACTACTGGTAATTTTGGTTTATGATATCAATATTTTTATCTGTTAATAACGGACACCTGAAAATAAATTGCAACAAAAATTACAAGTGATGAGGTTTAGGAGGTTTGAAACCATAAGCCTATGTGTTAAAAATTCCCCAAATACTCTTTGTGCGATGAATAATTCCCAATTCTAGAGATGGGGTCACCAAAGTTTTATTGTTGGAATCATCCCTGATAGGTGAGTTCTATTCATTCGGTACTCACCTTGAGTGACTCATTTTCTCTCTGTAGTTGCTGAAGTCTGTCATTGCTAACAACTCCTGGAGCTCTCTTTAGCTGCTCATTCTCCATCTGAACTCGTTCCACCACTTTCTTTAACAGTGCAATTGTCTTTTCAAGCTCTCTTGTACCCTTACCACTCTCTCCAATCTAAAATTAACAAAAGTCATCTAGAGATGACATATTCCTCTGGTTCCCCACATAAGTAAAGACTCCTACTGAAATATGGTCCAGTACTCTCAATCTGTATGCTACTTATTTTTGTACCTGTGGTCTATCACTGTCAATTTAAATACTTTGTTTCCATGGTAACTTAAAAAATACTGAATGTGAAAAATTCTAAGTATGAAAAGGCACCCCTCTGCAACATGCTTGACATGTGTACCAAGTCTGGTTGAAATATATTGAACAGTTTGTGAGTTTTGCCCTGAAAATGAAAATGTTTATGGACAGACAGACAGCTGGATGGACACAGTTATATCACCTCATATTACATACCAGTAGTTAATAATTTTTATCATGACGAACCATGACTAATACAGTATTTAAAAGTTGAACATGGGATGATCTTATTTTCAGTTTTTTGAATTTAGAATAAAAAAGAGTTCGTTCAGTAAGCACTTGAGTGACAACTTACAATTAAGATATCATCAAATCATAAAAATGTCGTCTTGTAAAATGTGTATTAAAATGATGAAATCTTAGCTCCCTTGATCCTTCAATTATGTTCGAAAGTTACATGATATCCATCCAATGTACCTGAATTACATTTATAATACAATATAAAGAAATTTCCATGCTTTGTCATGGCACAGAATTCTGAAACATATAATTCTTGTGCTAATACAATATACCATTTATTCTTGCTTATAAGTTGACTCCAAATGCAAACTGCACAGACCCATATCTGCTGTCACATAATATGCCAACATATCTGGGTCTATGCAGTTTGTTAGGAGTAATCTGTAGAACAAACAACATGGACCCTGATCTGCCAGCACATTATGCAATGACAAATCAGGGTCTATGTTGTTTGCAGTTTGACTTGACTTGTAAGCGAGTATATACGGCACCAGATAAATTATCCCAGTGTGTGAGTAAACATACCCTTCTAATACTGGAGCTAGAATCAAAGGATCTATTACTTTTGTCCCCAGAAGACAGCTGGGCATTCTCTATCTTCAGAGCTTCAACATACTTCTGTAGGTCATTGATACGATCCTGAAGAAAAACAAATTAATCTTCACACAAGTCTGATTTGGTATAAGGAAATCAATAACGATACTTTAATCAAAGATGTATTCTGTTTGCATTTGCTACAATTAAAATCAGCTACCATATTGTCAGTCTAAAAACAAGAGCTAGTATCAATGGGTGCATCGCAAAGGACTCTGCTCTACAATTTGCATGGCAGGGCTTTTAACAGAAGAGCTTCTGTTGAAAAGTTGGGCATTTAGGGGCCATAACTCTTCCAAATGATGATGTGGAATGCTGAAAATTCAGCTCATTCAAGGTCTCATCAATATAAAGGTGCATGATAACTTTGGCTGAAATGTAATATTTCTTTGTAAAGTTATGCTGTGGAAAGCAAAGTTAAGAGGAAGGGCAATCAGGGGCCATAACTCTTCTAAGTGAAAATGTTGAACACTTGACATTAGATTCATTTAAGGTCTCATCAATATAAAGCTCCATGTCAAATTTGGTTAAAATGCAGACAATCTAAGTATAGTTATGCTGCAGAAACCAAAGTCAGGAGGATGAGAAATCAGGGGCCCATAACTCTTAGAAAGAAGACTAAACCCATACAAGGCAAATGTAAGTCTCTATAAGATAATGTTCCTACCAAATAGCATCAGAATATGTTGAATGGTTCTTGAGCTATGTCAGTTACAAGTTATAAGCATACTTATTCCATCTGTACAGTAAATATATTAATTCAGTTCATGGAGATGACCTAAGATGAGTTAACTGGGTTACATTTAATTTTTGTTCTGCTGGAGAACAAAGAGAGAGATGATAGTTGATAAAAAAATAATTTGGTATTGATTTAGAAGCTTAATTTGTCTTTTGACTAATCAGCATTTTGTAATAAAAATTTAAGTAAATTTGTTACATGCAATCTTTTCAAAACATGTCTCTCTGAAAATTTCTATGGACTGATTTTAAATTAACATTCAAATATGGTAATTATTTTTAACAGATATATTTTACTTCAGTCTTTCCTAAATTGTCTATAAGATATTTTGAAAAAAAAACGTTCAATTAATTTTGTTATATAAAGTATTTTGAATATAAACAAAAAATTATTTGGGGCATTCTCAAATTAGGTAATTTTGTTACATGGAAGCTTTTTCACTTGTGTTTCTTTTCAATTGTCCATGGATTATTTTTAAAACACCAATCAAATAAAGAAGTCTATTTCACATTTCTGTATCCATACCTTCAGTCTGGGAACATCTTTCCTGGCTTGCTCTGCCTCAAACTTCAGTTCAATATTTTCCTCAGATAATTTGAGCAGCTGTTTCTGAAGATTCTGATTTTTCTCAAACAGTTCCTGATAATCCTTCAGGGCAGGTCCAGCAGTTGGTCCTGAGGCCTGTAGTTAAGTGAAAGAATGAGAGTTTCAGAGACATTGTGCCAATCTAACATTGGTACAAGGCATATAAACTGCACAAGCTTCATTCATTTTATGTTACTGTACATTACAATCTGAAGAAATATCACATGTTCCATGACTTTTTGCCATCTAATGAAAAACCATCTCTCATGGGAATCATTTAATGTACTACTAATATTCATGCTAAACTTTGTTTTACATCATCTGTACAATAATGATCTAATATTATAAATTGCAAAATACAAATAAGCTTACAAATTTATCAAATTTAGTGAACAAACTAAATTTCACTTAAATTTCATCAATGCTTATGTACTGCGATGAAAGATCATCGTATAAGCAACAAACACAAATCACTATCCAGAGGTTACTACAGTAGAACCTATCTTGAAAGACTACCCATTCTGGCAAAAAATCAGTTTCTAAAGACAGGTGGTCTCGCATGACAGGTCACAACACTATATAATTAATAAATCCTTGCATTAGGAAATCTGGTCTCTCAAGACATGCGGTTTCTCATAGCAGAGATCTTTCAAGACAGGTTTTACTGTATCACTATCCAGATGTCACAATCACTAACCAGATGTTACAATCACTATCCAGATGTTACAATCACTATCCAGATGTTATAGTTACTATCTAGATGTTACTATCACAAACCAGATGTTACATTTATTATCCTGATGTTACAATCACTATCCTGATGTTACAATCACTGTTCTCATGTTACAATCACTATCCTGATGTTACAATCACTGTCCTGATGTTACAATCACTATCCTTATGCTACAATCACTATCCTGATGTTACAATCATTATCCTGATGTTACAATCACTATCCTTATACTACAATCACTGTCCTGATGTTACAATCACTATCCTGATGTTACAATCACTATCCTTATGCTACAGTCACTGTCCTGATGTTACAATCACTATCTTTATGCTACAATCACTATCCTTATGCTACAATCACTATTCTTATGCTACAATCACTATCCTTATGCTACAATCACTATCCTGATCTTACAATCACTATCCTTACACTACAATCACTGTCCTGATGTTACAATCACTATCTTTATGCTACAATCACTGTCCTGATGTTACAATCACTATCCTGATGTTACAATCACTATCCTTAAACTACAATCACTGTCCTGATGTTACAATCACTATCCTGATGTTACAATCACTATCCTTATGCTACAATCACTGTCCTGATGTTACAATCACTATCCTGATGTTACAATCACTATCCTTATACTACAGTCACTGTCCTGATGTTACAATCACTATCCTGATGTTACAATCACTATCCTGATGTTACAATCACTGTCCTGATGTTACAATCACTATCCTTATGCTACAATCACTATCCTTATGCTACAATCACTATCCTTGTGCTACAATCATTATCCTTATGCTACAATCACTATCCTGATTTTACTTTTACAATCCAGATGTTACTATCACTATCTAGGGTTAGATATTATGTGCAACTATTTTGCAAATGCCATATTGTTTGAAGAAATACCAAGACTGATGATTTTATTTAAAAACCCATCACAGCTGTTAGCATTTCATGTTATTTGTGATTTAATAATAACCTTGTGTTGGAATAATACAACCAGTCTCCCATTTTGTTTGAGTTTAAGAAATGCAATAACACATAATGAGCATACCTTAGTTTTGCTTTGATAGTGTAAATCATCAGCACACAAATTTGTTTGTGCATAGTATTAATTTGTTAGCATTTTATTGTGCTAATCTGCTGAAATGTGGGTATGGTCATGGATCCCATTATAAAGCACCTCTTTATAACAGTCCCTGATATAACACGGGTATAATCATGGATCCCATTATACAGCACCTCAGTATAACACAGTCCCTGATATAACATGGGTATGGTCATGGATCCCATTATAGAGCATCTCAGTATAACAGTCCCTGATATAACATGGGTATGGTCATGGATTCCATTATAAAGCATCTCAGTATAACACAGTCCCTGATATAACATGGGTATGGTCATGGATTCCATTATACAGCACCTCAGTATAACACAGTAACTGATATAACATGGGTATGGTCATGGATTCCATTATAAAGCATCTCAGTATAACACAGTCCCTGATATAACATGGGTATATACATGGATCCCATTATACAGCACCTCAGTATAACACAGTCCCTGATATAACATGGGTATGGTCATGGATCCCATTATAAAGCATCTCAGTATAACACAGTCTTTGATATAACATGGGTATGGTCATGGATCCCATTATACAGCACCTCAGTATAACACAGTCTTTGATATAAAATGGGTATGGTCATGGATCCCATTATACAGCACTTCAGGATAACACAGTCCATGATATAACACAGGTATGGTCATAAATCCTATCATACTGACTTAATTATATTTTTCTATACAATATACCCCTGTATAAGGTGGTGACCTCTTCTGTGGCTCCCCTGAACAGTGTTATAATAGGGGACCAATGTTTTACACTGGGTAGGTGGTGTCATCTTCTGTGGCTCCCCTGAACAGTGTTATAATAGGGGACCAATGTTTTACACTGGATAGTTGACAATAGTTGATTTTATTTCATGAGGTATGAGTTATTCATACCAACTATTTATCTTTTCACATATCTGTGTTGACACAACCATGTTTTCTATATTTGACTTGGAGTTTCCTATTCAATGACTCCATCGAAAGACTTTCAAGGTCTTAGTTTTATCTACCTGAGCATGTTGTATTTTTTGAGATATCACTTTTTCCATCTGGTCCACTTGCTCCATTAACTGCTGATTCCGCATCTGTGTTTCCTCAAAAGCTGCATCTTTACCCAGCATTAACTGACGACGCAAGTTGGATATCTAAGTGAACAATAATACATTATAAACCTCTGCAACTTGTGCTTCAGTTTTGTTCTCTAATCATTAGGTATTTTACCTATGTGCATTTGATTTCTTGCATGAATGTATTACTTATACTAGCAACTTCAATAATAATAATAATAATAATAATAATAATAATAATAATAATAATAATAGTAATAATAATAATAATAATAATAATAATAATAATAATAATAATAATATATTGATAATGATAATGATAATGATAATAATAATAATCTTGTTTATGCATACTATAACTGGGGGGCAGGAGTACTGCCAAAACAGTATGTGATTTAATATACAGGTTTTTAAAATTTTTTACTCAATGTACACATGGCATTTTGAACTTTTTAATCATTTATAGACCTGCAAAATATATTGTTTCATCCACATTGAGACTTTACCTCTATTACCTGGTCCAAATTTATTAGTGTGGTGGAGGTAAATTTATATATAAATTATTATTATATTTTTGGGCAAACTCATCTCAATACACTATTTTCATGAGGTGCAAATTTTCATAAATTTTGTACTTGCTACAAACCATATACTGAAAGCCCCAATGAATAATTATCTTTCTGTGGAAACAACAGGACCCCTTCCCCAATTCAAAAATTTAAGTACTGACAAACTTGTAATTTTATGCAAACATATGAAAATTGAAACCCATGAAAATAAATGAATTCATAGTAACTTGCTAAGTTTATGCTTACATTTTTATTTGGAAATATTTTACATTGATGTGTTTGTATCTGTATACCATAATATAGAGTATGCTATGACATCTTATTACCACATTATGCCTATTACCATGGCATTTGAGCATTTCTGAAAACTGCTGTCATCATGCATTACAACTGAATGAGCCATATGCAAACATATACTCAAGAAGTTCACATAGCTGTCAAGTTCAACAGTTGAAAGAAATGTTCCATTCATAGCAAAAAAAAATCTTAGATTTCCTTTACATGTACACATCTAAGTAAGTGATCAAATCCTATTCTTACCATATCCAGATCCAATCCTTTTTTTGTACATTTCATTCATAAAATCACGCTGAGCACAATCTCAACAAATCATTTGCTTCATAATTTAAACAATACAAGCAGAATTTGTGACAATACTTAAGCTCTTTGATAAAAAAAACTTATCTCACTTGTGGGGGCAAATTAAGGGTACATTGTCAAATTTGTGAGTTTCGTTTCAGTGTGGGTTGTTAGATCATCAGTATAAAGTTAAGTTAATGAACCCTGTCATCCCTTCAAATTCATAAAAGGTGCTTTTTAGGCATGGGGCATACAATTTAAGTTTATGAGGGTTGGGGTTAACTACAATATGCCATGTAATATAACATAAGAATATCATAAATCATAATTATTTAATTGATCTACTACAACTCAGGCATACAAAGATCTTAATTAAATTTATGAATTTATGTCTGAACATTTTTATTAAATGTGTCGCCTTTACATAACATTTCCTAAATATGTTGTTTTTTTTTACTTTGATACCATACTACCAACAGTCACTGTATTTCCCAATTGCCATGGTAATAGGACATTCTCTTTAGAGCATCTCCTGTCAGAGGTCATCACGGAATACCTAGCACTTTGGCGGAACCATTGATCATAAATGAAAATCATTCACTGTGGACAATGTCTAACATGTTGATTACTGATGCAGTAGGATAAAAATGAAAAATAAATGTACTAAACTTTTTTGGGTGTCTTTTTTAAGATGTAAAGCAGTAATAGGACATACTGGCCTAGATATAACAAGAATACCATGAATGGCACATTTTATATGCCCACTCCAAGTTTAATAGTTCCTATGGAGATAAATGAAATTTCTGTGCAGAAACCACTTTTCTTCTTTCAGTCACATAGACCTTGACATTTGACATTTTGACCATAAATCAGTAGGCTTTTCTCTTACCCCAAGTGTAAGCCATCCACAAAGTATGGTCCAGGTCTGCAATGTAGAACTGATGTTATTGTGTGGAAACCATTTCTATTCTTTCAGTCACAGTGACCTTAACCTTTGGAGCCTGATATTGATAGGCTTCTTCCTTACCCTAAGTGCAAGCCATCCATAAAGTTTGGTAACTGTAGATGTTGGAAAAGTCAAGTTTATTATGCAGAAACCATTTTTCTTCTTTCAGTCACAGCCACCTTGACCTTTGACTTTTTGACCCCAAAATAAATAGGCTTTCTTACACCAAGTGAAAGCCATCCACAAAGTCTGGTAACTGCAGATGGTGGAATATTTAAGTTAATGTGTGGAAATTAAATTGGTAACAGACAGACAGATGAATGGATGGATGGTCAGGCAACATCATAACATAATACGCTCTGCCATAACTGATGTAATTATTACTTCTCTCTCATCCGGTGAATTTCCATCATCTTTCAAAACTGCCATGGTAAAGCCACTGTTGAGAAACCAACACTTGACCCTAATGATTTAAAAAAACTACCGCCCTGTTTCTAACCTCCCATTCATGTCTAAAATCTTAGAAAAATCATTCTGTCCCAACTTGTATCTCACCTGAATTTAAATAGTCTTTTTAGCAATTTACAGACTGCATATCACCCTCACCACAGTACTGAAACTGCCCTTTTGAAAGAAGTTAATGACATTCTCTCTGCTTTGGATAGTGGAAAGATTACAGTCCTCATCCTCCTTGACTTATCTGCAGCATTTGACACAATAGACCATGATATATTGCTTCACTGCCTCCAGCATGTATTTTGTCATTCGTGATACAGCCTTACTATGGTTCAAGTCATACTTAGTTGAAAGGACACAAATTGTGTCTGTAAATGGACAACATTCCAGCCCAGTTCATCCAAATCATAGAGAGGTGCATTTCTGATGTGAAGTCATGGATGACATGTAACAAGCTGCATATGAATGATGATAAAACTGAAGCCATTCTGATCATCTCACAAAGAATTTCTCATTCCTATCCTTTACCTCAAACAACTAGGATCAGCAACACCAACATTAAATTCACACAATCAGTATGAAACCTAGATGTCACTCTTGACAGTACTCTCTCATTATACCAACATGTCATGAACATATGCAAGGCTCCATTTGCAATTTTCTTTCTGTTGATGCCACTAAAACACTTGTGTGTTCCTTAGTACTTTCTAGACTTGACTATTGTAATTCTCTTCTATCTTTTTCGTCTCAAGATCTACTACAGAAACTTCAAAAAGTTAAAAACACAGCTGCTTGGATTGTCCTTAGAGTACCAAGAAGTGAACACTCCTATCCCCTTCTCTGTACCCTCCAATGACTACCCATTTGCTCCAGAATCAAACACAAAATATGTTTTCTATGCTACCTTTCGTTGACAGCCTCCAGTTCAAACTACCTATCTGACCTCACCCATGTGTACACCCCTTCTAGATACTTACACTCCTATTCTGATACTTGTATTTTCATTATTCCAACTATAAAAACAAAGTCCTAAGGACAACATTCTTTTTCGTACCAGGACCCAGCTACCTGGAATGAATTGCCTCTTGAACTTAGACACAATGACACTGTGATCTCATTCAAGAGTGCTTTTAAAGCTCATCTATTTAGACTGCAAGAACAGAGAGAGTTAAGACTTAACAATGTTTCCTTACTCTTAATTATTTTTTCAGAATGCTTTTGTTTGTACCTTATGTGTTAACTAATATTGTAAAGCACTTAGAACTTTTAAAGATTAAGCACTGTACTAAGTCCTCATTATTGTTATTATTATTATGGCACGCATATAAAAGAATGTCTGAATGCAGCATGGAACCTAAACAATGGACCGATGCTCTAAAAAGAATGTGTAGACTGGTAAAAGTCTATGAGAAGTCAAATTTTCCCTTGTGTTTTTCTTTTTAATTGCTGAGTATTGAAATCAGCTCAGATATTCTTGAGAAACACCAACAAATCAAATTTGGTAACAAAAATATTTCCTTACATGTCAGAGTTAACATGTTCACAAGATAAATGCAGTACAAGAATCTTTGTCATGGTCTTTGACCTTGAAACTGATATCATGGATAGAAGATAACTGAACTCATCTCAGATACTATAAACATATACACACATGCTAAGTTTGGTTTAATTCATAATTTATATTTTCAAAATACAACAACAGCCACAAAAAAGTTACTGAACTGTCATAATTCAAAGTATTCTTCATATATATCCACAAACTGTGTTCCATCAAAATCCATTCATACTTGTGTTATCATGCTCAGAAGCCATCACAGATAAAATCCAGAGAAATCCAGAGTCAAGACCTTTGACCTTGAAATCAATGTCAGAGCGCTGACTATCAATTTGTTTCCTGTCAACATTCATTTGTATACATGTACAAGTCACTGTGTTCATAAGCTCAGTGAAGTACAAAAATGCAAGCACTAACCATTGACTTGACCCATGGTCAAATGAGTCTGGTTTTCAAACTTGTTCACAATAGCATGGATATATTGGTTGTCAAATCAGGACCAATTACTTATTGCAAGAGCTTTTCAGTGAAATCCCTATGTCAACGCTATCATGTGTTCCAGAGGAGTAGTGATAACAATAATTTTGAGATGGCCACTATGGTTGCCATGTTGGAAGTCAGATCAGTACCATTTTCATTTAGGACCAGCTACACATTGTTATAGTACTTTTGTAGCCATAAGATTTTTTTTTTTTAAATTACCACAAAGGCAGTTATTTTGGACATGATCTAACCTCCAAAATTACTGCCTTTGTGACCATCTTAAAATCTTTTTATATTTTAATATAGGACCAACTACGTATTGCAAGAAGTATTTCAGTGAAAACCCCATATTGATACAAACATCTGTTCAGAAGGAAAAGCCAGAACAAAATTTTTATGATAGCCCCTGGACAGCCATAATGGGAAGTCATACTGGCACCATTTTCACTCAGGAACAACTACATATCATTAAAAAAAATTCTAGTGAAAATCCCCTGTCCATATGAATCCCCTGTCCATATGACCATCTGTTCAGCAGCAATAGCGATAACAAGATTTTAAAGACCTTGGATGTCAGACCAGTACCATTTTCATTGAGAACCATCTACATGTAATAAACTGCAGTCTTCGAGTGAAAATATCATGTAGATAAGACTGTGAAATAGTTGCTATTTAAGGCAGTAGATTGCCTAATATAGATGACTTTGTAATTTAAGGCAGTACATTGCCTAATACAGATGATGACTTTTTAGGCAGGTTTGATAGTACTCTGGAGATAATTGATCTAATGAACAGGTTGAAAAATTTGGGATTTTTCTTCAAACAAAATCTTTATAGTAAATCACTTACTTCTTCCTGCAGTTGGTAGTTTTTCTGCTTAAGGGATTCCATGTCATGGTCAGTTTTCCCAGGGGGGCCTGAGGGAGCTGTAGGGGCTGCTGAACCTTTTTGTAAAACAATCAACTTCCGCTCTAGAGTGTCTTTTTCTCTGTTAGCCCTTGAGGGTGAGAATCAAATGAGTTATTATCACAAGCTAAGATTGCATTAAAATGGCAAATAAAAAGATGACCACAATATGAGTGTTTTATTCAGTAAGCCCATGGCTGATGCTTAACAACTGAAATAAGAACTGGGATTGGCTATTGTTATGCAATCTTTACTTCTTTTCAAAGGACAAAGAATCACTTATTTGTCTTGTCAATACTTTTCCCCATGGCACACACATTTTAAATTTCATATCTAAAATCACAAAATGTGAAACAAATAGTACCCATGAACCAAATAGTACCCATGAACCAAATAGTACCCTTTTATTGTTCGTGAAAGGTGTAATGCTTAAATTATTAGCATACAATTAAATATATGCAAATCAATATTTAGCTGTACAGGCATGATAATATTCCAGTTGTAGATTATAATTATAATCTTTGAAATGCCATAGCAAGAATCATTTAAAGACTAATTAGAGAAACAAAGATTGTATAGGAGTGTATTTGTGTAGAGTTAAGTAGAATTATTCAAGAAAATACTGAGATTTGTATGAAAAAGTTTTTTTTCATCATATGTTATTCCCTCATTATAATTCTGTCCATAGTAGCCATAGAGTATACCACCTTATAGTAAGACCATCTTGTAATGAACTACATTATACATATACATGATACATCTAATTTTTCTAGCACTTATTGAAATGGCATCCATACTCAACTTATAACTGGAACTTCATTATAATGAAGGGTCTTATAGTGAGGGAGTGCAGTATATAGTAGTCCATCCTTACTATAAACCTAACCATTACAAATTTTGGGATGTAGAGAATACCTACTTGTATGCTATAACAGACATATAAACAGCCAAAGGAAATTCCTTATTAAGTAAGGTGTTTTGATACAGATTTATCCTTGCAATAATTAGTAATTTTATGATTTGATAAATTAAATGAGTAAGATGATGAGTAAGATGATAAATAACTATAAGATGTACTTGATGGGGTCTAAGTAAAAATCTATCATCTTAATGAAATCAAAAATTCAAGTTAAGTTTCATAAAAAATAACATTAGTCTAAACTAAAATTTACCCTAGACTTATAAGCTGTAGTACAGGGAAAATAGAACCTGTATAACACAGTCAAATCAAAACTTTTGATTATTCTTCATGAAAATTCAATACTAAACATGTTAGATAGTATCAAAACCACTCAAAACTTTCATTGCAGCAAACAGTAAAACCATTTTATTAAAGCAAAAATGAATACACAAGGAACTATGACAGTCTATTACCAGTAATAATAATGTTAGATTTATTAGTCCAGTCACTTAAAAGTGAAAACATGAAATATCTGCATGTATAGTGTTTTCATAATATCAGTTCACAGGAGATAAATGTAAACAATACATCTATTGTTAACACTAAGGGGTGTCAAATTCAAGTGCTCTGAATGGTCTCAATGTCAGTTTGCTACTGTCCGACAATCTGCATGATTTACACAATGAGCTCCAAATGTGTTCTCTGCAGATACTATTCTATACAATAAACATTATAGTACAATTATTGCATTTGCGTGTACTATCCAGGCTCCAAAAATGGTGAGTTAAGTCAAAGGGAGAAGTCTAGTGATATATATATATATATATATCAGTGCATGTGAAGTAAAGTGGAAATGACAAAGCTACTCAATCGGGTGTTTATGTGATGATGCACTGCATGCAACTTGCACAGAACTTCTACACTAAATTGCATGCATACAACAGACTATTCAACTTGACCTTTAACCTCACCATGACTTTGTAGCTGACTAGCACACAATAATATCAGACTAAAAGGTTACACATCTTATCTTACTAGTAAACCAAATAAATGCAACAATCTGACTATAATGGAATTTACTGAAATAATTACCTACCATTATTTCATTTGCATTTTATATCTCCCCAAGAACACATTGGACTACCAATGTACTATGTTAATATATACATGTCTTGGGTTCTGTAATTCTCCCACTTGTACAGAATACAGGTAAGATACATATCAAACATGAGCCAACATGTTATTGATTGATCATAAATGGATCAATAACTCATGTTAAAGTCTGTTTCAAGCATTTCTATCAAAACATTGCATAGAATAAGTCTCAGAACACTGACTGAAAAATTAAATAATTATTTTGGTAAGGAAGCATAACACTGCAGCATGGTTATTCCAAGTGGGCTATGAAAATTAATTTTTTAGGGCAAAGATTCAAAACTAGGAGCCCAACCTTTTTGCATCATCATTATTATTATTATTGCTAATACAGGCATATGGTTTTAATAATTGCAATAAAGGAAGACTTTACAAAAAAACTGGTTCACCACTAGTAAGGCAAATGGACTTGTAATGAAAAGGTGACATTTTAAAAAGGAGTAAAAAGGGAGAGTTACAAAATGAAAGAAATATACTATTTTAGAGTGGGCAATGTTGCTTCTGATACAGGTGGCATCTCTTGAGAAGGGACCTCTCAATTAGGAATTTTTTAGGTTGGGGCCCAGATAAAAATCAACACTCCTTAGGTGATAGGGTTAGCACTTATTTTTGTTCTGTTATCTCAAGATATTGTATGGGAAGAAGTCTTTAACATGATTTTTTTTTAAAATGTGCATTTATTATTATTATTATTATTATTATTATTATTATTATTATTATTATTATTATTATATGCATTATTCATGCTTGTATCCCTTGAATTTAGTTTCGATATTCCTATTTTAACAACTCATACAGAATTAACTACATCCATTTCATTTAAATAGGGAAGTTAAAATTAAATTTTACTCAGTAACAGTTCACCTGTTTTATGCTGTCTTTATATCTTCTAATTATTGCCAAATCCTTGTATATCAAGTATTACAATGTTTAGACATATGTCCTTCATCCTGTACAACACCACTATCTTTCCAATCATTTTTTTCTCAAAGTTGTTGTATTCTCTTTTTCATCATCACCATCATCCTGAATTTCCTATTGGATATCTTGTTATGGTGTCATGACGTCATGTTTATAGTGATGTCAACATAGTGACATCATGGTGATGCATAATCACAGTAGTATTGGTGTTTTATCTACCTGTTGTTTATCCCAAGCACATTTTTTGCTTTTAATTTATGTATCCAAAATAAGCAGTGTATAAGTCTTTGTTTTATCTGAACATGTTTCCTAAAATCATTAGTTTCATACTATTCGCACTGTAATTATTTTCTTTAAAATGATCAACAACTGATTTGTCCTGATTTAATCTCACATCCTGAATATGTCTGACTCTTTTTCTAAGCTCTCTTTATCTCTCCAAATTATAACACTTCATAATGATCATTCCACACATCTATTGCTTTTTCTCTTGATTGAATCTCCCATCCTGAATATGTGACTCTTTTTTTTTAGCTGTCTCTCTTTGTCTTTCCAACATAAAACACTTTCTTGCATACTGAACATGAAAGTGCATGCACTACAGCCCCTGATTTTTACAGCTTATTTTTTTTTATCACATTTAAAAAATTTCACCTCCTGTATCATATCTTTCTGAATTTGAAAGAATTGGACATATTGTGCAGTCTTCCTAGCATACTTTGTTTCAGATTTACTAATTTATAAATTTTTCCACATACCGCATATAAGTCAGATCCAACTGCAAACTGCATAGACCCAGATCTGCCATCGCATAATGCACTGGTAGATCTGGGTCTATGCAGTTTGATAGGCCTAATGGTAGAACTAACAACATATACCCTGATCTGCCAATGTATTATGTGACATCAGATCAGGATCTAAGATGTTTGCAGTTGGACCCAACTTGTACGTAAGTATATACAGTACTAATGGATCCATAAAATGTTATCAATTCTGTATGTCACAATGGGAGGTTATTTAAAGATTTCTATCATTCTTCTCAATTATATACAATTCTAAGATGTTTTCTGATGATCCATGACACCTCTGGCAGCAATTTCAAATGTTTAACTATAAAGGGTACCTTATGTGACATGCCCTTTCTTTCTTTTTCTTTTCTAACAAGTTTTCTCTATTTAACCATCTACCACCTGCAGTTCTCTCTCTAAATTGTTTCCACAAAAACCTTTGTTCAACATTTTTTCTTTAGGTCTTTACAGTGTTTCTTGTAATCCTTCTTTTTTGTTTGTATAGCCTATATATTCCAATTCCTTAGGTAAAACTCACTTGGTATGGTGTGGGACAGAGCTCTTTTGAAGGTACAAATGTTTGATAGTTTTGAGCACAAGTTTATACTGTATGTTCAATTTCCAATTTTTTATCACCCATGAATTTAGAACTTCTTTATATTTTTCTCTGCTTCATCTTAACTCTACTTTGATTTCTACAGGGTTGTATCAAAGCATTCTTCTTGTACCGTATATCTATGTCTCTGAGTAACCTCTTGTGAGATTTTATAAAAATTAGAATTTTTCCATGTGCATCTACCAAAAAATACAAACAAACTTATTAAAGTTCATTTTCAGGGGTCATGAGTAAGTAAAAAACCTAATATTTGCACATGATCATGATCCATTTGATCTTTTTTCTGTTGTTATTCAGAGGTGGTTAAACCATAATTGGCCCTATCACCAAAGCAGAGATATCCATGCCCAATTGATTAGCACTGTAGATCATCTGAAATCAAAGTATTTTATGTTGACACTTACCCCATTTGAATTAGTGTTAATATTTTAGTGCATACTGAAAATTTCATGAAAAGTGGTTGAAAAGTGTTACAGTTATGACTATATGAATTTGTATATGATACCTAGTGACAGTGGGATAGGTGATGAACATTAGGCCTGAAAGTCTGTCAAGTTGCCACTGCACCTGTAAATCACGTGATGCTCACACCTTTGCCAGCGATAGTATTAGTGAGCAGTCAATAAGTATCAGCACATGTTAGGGTTTGAGTGACATACAGTGATACATTATTTCTGGCTACAATTTTTGCATGCAAGGCACTTGCATTGCATGGTCATTAAATTCTGACTTATTTGTATAGCCAAAGTATGGTCATTCAATTCTGACTTATTTGTATACCCAAAGTATGGTCATTAAATTCTGACTTATTTGTATACCCAAAGTTAATACAAATTTACTGAAATTATTCAAAAATATATCCAAAGAAAACATATCCATGGAAAATTTAGACATAAGTCTATTTGTTGGCGAGAAATTACATACATGTACATAGTGAGGCAGTAAAAGTCTTGAGATAATCTTTCTCTAACAAGAAGACTTCACATGCTTTATATGATACATGTACCCATTTTAATTTTATTTCTGAATTTATCATTCCATGTGTTTTCCAAGTTACAAAGATGACGATATCAACAATCTACTACCACTTTTATTACAAAACAATACAGTATTTCAGCATAACAATCAAATTCATTTCAATGCACTAAATGTATTTCATTCTCATTTATTCTACCAATAGGTATTTCATAGGACCAATAATACAGTTCTGTGATGATTAAACTTGATGTGTGGTCCTCCTACTTAAATGTCAATGACATATTTTCCAAAATAAAGTCTATAAATTATATTCTTCATATGTTTTTGAAATTCTGCACAAGCTTGGTTCCTCTGATATAAAGAGGAATGGTCTTATAAAATGACAGAAACAGTGGAAAACCAAAACAATGATTCTGAATGTGTATTATTTTTGCCTGAAGATTTTTCCTTCTAAGTGGCATATTAGGTCACTTTGAAAAGATTTGATTACTTTGAAAAATTGTGCAATTTAACAAGCAGATTGGAAAATTCCAAACAGAATGTTTGCAAAACTTGTTTTTCTTCCATTTGCCTTGCTGATGGTGAAAATATCTTTAACATAAATAATTATTTTCCCCATGTTTAATATTTGAAAATGATCATTTATGACATACTATCCATTATCCATGAAAGGATAATTTGAAAGATGGAATAACAAGCATTGAAGCTGTCAGAAGACAGCAAAGTTTGTCTGCAAATATTTATTCCGATTTAAGAGGTTTATATTTGTCAATATCCAATAGAAAAGACAGACCCATATTTGTCAATATCCTAGATGATCACTTCTGAATGATGATAAAGATAGACCCATATTTGTCAATATCCAAGATGATCACTGCTGAATGACGATAAAGAGAGACCCATATTTGTCAATATCGAAGATGATCACTACTGAATGATGATAAAGACAGACCCATATTTGTCAATACCCACGATGATCACTGCTGAATGATGATAAAGAGAAACACATATCTGTCAATATCCAAGATGATCACTGCTGAATGATGACAAAGAGAGACCCATATTTGTCAATATCCAAGATGATCACTACTAAATGATGATAAAGACAGACCCATATTTGTCAATATCCTAGATGATCACTACCGATTGATGATAATGAGACACATTTGTCAATATCCAAGAAAATCAATACTGAATGATGATAAAGACAGAACCAATATTGTCAATATCCAAGATGATCACTACTGAATAATGATAAAGACAGACCCATATATGTCAATATCCAAGATGATCACTACTGAATGATGATAAAGACAGACCCATATTTGTCAATATCCAAGATGATCACTACTGAATGATGATAAAGACAGACCCATATTTGTCAATATCCAAGATGATCACTAATGAATGATGATAAAGACAGAACCAATATTGTCAATATCCAAAATGATCACTACTGAATGATGATAAAGACAGACCCATATTTGTCAATATCCAAGATGATCACTACTGAATGATGATAAAGACAGACCCATATTTGTCAATATCCTAGATGATCACTACTGAATGATGATAAAGACAGACCCATATTTGTCAATATCCTACATGATCACTACTGAATGATGATAAAGACAGACCCATATTTGTCAATATCCAAGATGATCACTACTAAATGATGACAAAGACAAACCCAGTGGTTGATGTAAGTATCAGTGACTTCTTTCTTTGATAAGGTTTTGCAGTACTTCTCATATCCTGATCATGACTGCTCAAGCAATGGGGTCATAGAGCTCACCTTAACATCAAAGGTTGTAAACAATCAATGAAGTGTAAATGGTAGGATGCAGTGATATCAAGGTGTAGAACTCAGAATGCATGTACATATCAAGTTTCATGACTGTACAAGCAAGTTTCTGAGATAACTAAAATTTAAGGTATATGTAGTGACAGAAGCCTGAAAAGTAGGTCCAAGTGACCTGCTTCTGGTAAGATGGTGTAGTATGCCTCATGATGTATCCACATGTAAAGCAAAATGACTGTTCAAAAAACAGTGTCCCAGAAACTGACCTACACATAAAAGATGTACATGATCATTTGAGCATGAAAAGTAGGTCAGTGACCTACTTTTTGTATGGTGGTATAGTACTCCTCAGGATGCATGCACATATCAATTATCATGACTGTACAAGCAACCAAGCAGAAAGTAAAAGCTGCACATGACAATAGGAGCATAAAAAATAGTTCAAAGTAACCTACTTTTTGGTATGGTGTTGTAGTACTTTTCAGTATTGATACTTATATAGGCTTTTATGACTGGACAGGCAATAGTGTACTTTCATGACTGGACAGGCAATAGTGTCTGAGAAAGTCTCCTTATGAAGGTGTACATTTATTGATGCTTATATTCCTACTGTTGACTATTGTGCCTTGGGTATACCATACACTCCTCTGCACCAAAGTACAGAAGAGTTAAAAAAGAATAATGCAAGCAATTTAAAAAGGAATACTGAAAGAAGAATGTTGGACTCTGAACAAGTAAGCAACATTATTATCAATTATTAATTATGACTTACTATATCATATTTCTCACAGGTCTAAACACTGCAATCACAGTCTGCCCTCACCATTTACTAAATATCAGTGTTAATTTTTGATACTACACTCTGGATACTAACAGTATTATTTTGCATTAACAAACACCATAAAATCAAACCTGACCTGTAGCTGAAACAGATTGTAAAGGGAAAAAGAAATATAATGAAACCTGTTTGATATGTAGAGCAGTCAATGAACCTGACAAACTGACCCTTATGGACAGATATCCTCTATTTTCTGGACAGTTTTCTTGATGTAATATAGTAACTGTTACAAGTTTGTTTCTGTTTTGTTCACATTATATATATTAAGAACCTAAATACTTTTCCTAATTCACAAGCAAATGGTATAAATGAGTCTTTTGTGTACTTATTTAAATAAATTACCGGTACATATTGACAGCTAAAACAATGGAAAACTTTTATGAGTATGCCTATATATGTCATTTTACTAAGAAATGTGTCCATTAAGATGAACTTTGTTGTTTTTTGTACAAGGCCACTGGCCCAAGTACAAAATTATACAATGAAGAATATATATATATATAGAATATATGTATAGTATGTATGCTGTATCATTGATATACCATGAGATGTATATATTTTTCATTAAAAGGAAACAAGGCTTGCAGATTTTCTTTTAAAAGTAAAATTTATACAATGAGTGGTATATCAAAGATACAGTGTACATACTATACATATATTTTATTTATATCGCATACAAATAAACATATTTGCATTTCAAATGGAGTTAAGACTGACTACAAGAAACTGTGTATTGATGGAGTGAGTGAACTCTTCACATCCCTGCCCAGTGTGTCCGCTACAAAATGTAGTTCTGTACCTATTGTGGCTATCCACAATTCTCTTTGCTAATTGATAAGTTGCTTCTTGTCTTTTTTTAGCTCCTTTTTTCATTCATAATGATTAAATAAATATAAGACACAATTATAATTTAAACATGAAAAATGTTTAAGTGAAGAAAGTAGAGCACTACAAAAACAGCATGGTTAGCTTCTTGAACACTGAATTGACAGCCATTCAGACACCATCAAGTATATTGAAACGAGTGTGGAAAATAGACTAAGCTAAATGATGAACCAACAAGAGGTAATTCAAACATTTAAATTTATTTACAGTTGAACTAAGTCATTATTATGCTTAAATTAACATTTCTCCCAACCACAAGATTGTTTTTAAGTTTTTATCCTATATCTCTTTCCTTCCCCTTTCTGTTGGTTGGTTTGTCTGTAATTTTACCATCATTCATAGGTCCAGAGACATCGTCGCATAACAGGCAAAAATCTGCTACTCTTGTTTTTTCATGGGTTTTTGCCCATAGCTTGTGACAATGGTCCACAGAGAGAGAGAGAGAGAGAGAGAGAGAGAGAGAGAGAGAGAGAGAGAGAGAGAGAGAGAGAGAGAGGTGGGGTGGGGATTTGGGGAGACTTAGCATAAGATTATTTTTTGTATTGTCCATCCCTGTGTTTCTCTGTTGGTTGATTAGTCTGCTGCCTGACCAACCAACATAGTGAGAGAGAAAAGAGAGAGGGAGAATGGCCTGTGGATATTTTAATATTGAAAAAGAATCAGTTTTAGAACCCTAATATAGGTTTTAAAAAAAAAAAGCAGAACTTTAAATAGATTACAGTATGTGTGTGCCTCCTAACCAATAAATTTACCGTACACTTTCAACAGACTATTGCAACTTTGTATCATTGGTATTGTGAAATAAATCCCATGGAAAGTGTATACATACCATTACAATGACCCATGTTCTTGCAGGTTACTTGGTGTGAGTTCAAGTTCAAGGGTTTCATCCAGCTCAAATTCTCTCTCTCTCTCACTCTCCACAGATTTTAACATAATTTTGTCCCTTATGCATGAGAGAGAGAGATAAACGGGAAAGCAGAGGGGATTTAAATGAAATTGTGTACCGTGTTTAATTCATTTAGAAAACGGGGATCATTAATATTTTTCTCGTTATTTTCTTATGTCAATAATGATTAATAAGTGGAAATTCATCATTGATCTAGAGAGTATAGAAGCAATAACCTACTGTTGAAACCATGTTCATATATGCGTATTCATGCACCATGGGCAGATCACAAATTTGATATACCAACAGTATTTGTATATCAAATTGCTTTATACCAACACACCAACACTTTAAAAGCCATGTTATTTTTAATGTCTGTGGTATATATATACATATACACACACACACACACATATATATATATATATATATATATATATATATATATATATATATATATATATATATATATATATATATATAATTGGGGTGGAAACACATGAATATTCTTTAAATCTACAGTATGGTAGTAAGTCATATAATCACATATATATGACAGAATATACATAATTACAGAATTTGCAAAGTATTTGTCCTTAGCTTTAAGGCAAAATATATAAACTGTGCTGTTTTTCTGATTACCTCATCAGATTTATTATAAAGTAAATTGCAAAGTATTTCATAAGATGGGTATTTGTAACAGTACTTTGGAAGAAACTTAAATCCTAATTCTTAGTATTTTTGGCATTTTAATAAAAAATGGAACTCATCTTCAATTTTCACCACTGTCACATAAATAACATATTCTACGTGCCCTATCAACATTTTTGTCAGCCTGTAACTATATTAATGCGAAGTTCTCCTTATCTAAAGAGAGTGTATTACCGTCTTATTTCTTTGTTTTCAACAACATATAAGTATTTTTCACATTCTATAAGACTTTTATAATTCCTATAATTCTTTAAAGGGGTTGATCCATTTACTTCTTCATGCCACTCTTGCAAGTCACAATCCATTAACTGCTGCCTAAACTGCACAATAAATAAATCAACATTGCCAACATCCTGTGATATCCACACAAAACCAAACCCATATTTACAAAGTAGCTGTCTCATATAAGTTGCCTAAGTTATTCTCTCACTGTCATCCAGTGCCTTTAACATCAGGTAACATTGTGTACAGTAAGTAAGGTTATTTGGGACAAATATCATTATGTACAGTAAGTAAGGTTATTTGGGACAGGTAACATTATGTACTGTAAGAAAGGTTATTTGGGACATGTAACATTATGCACAGTAAGTAAGGTTATTTGGGACAAATATAAGTGTTTATATCTTGTATACCATAGGTTCTCAAACTATGGGTCACAGATTACTTGTGGGCTGCAGGCTTGCTGCAGGTGATATATTAGCCATACATAGAATACCTGAAAGCGGGCTATGGGTGCAAAAAGTTTGAGAACCATTGTTGTATACTTTCTCAATTATCTTAATTCTTCAGTATAAAAACTACATTATGTTCCCTGGTGAATTTTGACAATAAATGGCTAAACTGTACGCTGAAAGATCACATCTTTTCATTAATTAATTAATTAATATTAATTTATGGGGGTAAATATATGGACTTTGTTGAAAATGCATTTAAGAGCAACAATAGTAGCTAATGAGTGCCATTTAAACATTTATCTAGAATGTTTTCATGGCAAAATCTTTCATACCTAACCAGGAATAATTAGGGGCAAGTCAATCCTGAAAGCTATACAGATTGTTAATATCAGAATGTTAGGTTGTGTTTTACTGAACATCTCAGATTTTCCTCCTCAATTTGAGATTTTGAAATACCATATACACTGTAGTGTGTACTTTTGGGAGGTGTGAAATTTGGCAGTTTGGTTCAAAACCAGGTGATTTCATTTAGGCTATTTATATTTTAGCAATTGTGAACTTAGTGAGGTAACAATATTTAAGGTGGTAAATTTTGATGGGACTTTTTCTCATGATCTCAATCTGAGACCGCAACATCACTAAATTTCTCTGCTGCTAAAAATTCCTCCTATACGGAACTGTAAATCTTAATATTTTAGTCACATTAAATTTTTGGGATATCAGCAGAAATGAATGTGCCTCATTTTTGACAAAAGTTTTCCTATGTTATTGAATGCTTAAAGCACAAGTGCTAATTTAACACTATGCATATACACTAATTACAGAACAGTACTAAAGCTCACACTTTACTGATTTTCAGACAAAGCCACAGAATAAACACTGTGTCAATCAAGTCTTCTTGTACACACAACCGTTTGTCATGTAAATAATCCTGAAACTGCACAATTACACCACAAGTCCAGCTTTCTCAAAGCCACATATAATTTGGACCGATCTCTCACACATCTTATCTTGAGTCACTTTACTCTACTACATCAAAGGTTGCCATAGCCTGCTGATTGCACTGAACAAGTGTCAGTTGGTCACATGTTTGTTTCACACATGGAATGATGACATTATCCATGTAATATGATCATGAGAACATATTGAAGTGAAAGATTTTATAGACATGTATTAATTGCCACATGGCTTGGTGTTGCTTGGCTGCATTGGCTCTTTTTGATATTGAGTAAACTGACAAAAAAACTGCCAGGGATTGATCTTGACAGGTATTTTATTTGTGCTCATACTGAAGGTAGTATTGTTTTTGACAACTGAAGACACAACCATTTGTTGTCAACATATTTGTGTTCTTTTGTATTCTTTTTTTTAAGTATTTGTAGTAGTTAATAAATAATTCATAATTAATAAATAATTAATAATCCAAGAAATAAAATACCTATAAATATGCAAACTCTGACAGAGGCAAATCGAAATATTTAAGTGCCCATGAAAAGGTCTTTTTTTTCACAAAGCTACAAAAATTGATACTCTTGAAAATAAATGAAACTATATTATTATTATTATTAAAACATTTTAGAAAAATTCACTAAAATTTCATGCTTGCTAAAATAGTGTGATTTACAGCACCTCTTTTACTGTGATTTATTAACACTTGATAATAATGTCATTAATAATTTAAATAAAATAAACATATATTTTTTAGCACTGAAACAGCCTGTGAGGTGTAAATCAAACTTTAACGTAAACAATACAAGAAATTACAATGCATTTGAGTCAGACAGATAGAGAGAAGGTCAGAGGAATAAAAAGTAATACACAAAACTGATACATAAATAGGCTGGAATGGATCAATCTGAGGGAGAGAAACTATAGTGGGTTTGACAAATCATGTGTCCAGAGCCCAGGGCTACCAGAATGCTGGGTCTGGGTTACCATATGCTGAATTCAGGTTGCCTAGTAGGTTTCCCTATAATTTGCTATGGTTTATTCTACATGTTTTCAAAATAAGACTATAAAATCAGGGAACCAAATCATTGATGACTCATAACATGGAAAAAGGTAAGCCTTCAAGCTTACAGTTTCAGGTAAAAGTGCATATTCTGGGCTTTTGAATTTAAACCGGGCAAGCAGATTCATTTCCTGGTAGCCACCTGGGATAAAGTCTCGATAATAAAACTTTACTCAGGATTTCAAGTTAGTAAGATTTGGAGTTGAGTAACGTTTTATGAGGGTGGAATGGATTTTCAAATTTGTTGGACCCAGTGGGAACAGACAGACATGATCAATGAGACAGAAATGGTAAGGCAGAGGAGATCTATTCTAGATGAGAAAATAATCATTCATTCTCTACAGAAACAATTAAACAATCCACATAGCTGTACAGATAGACAAACAGACAGAGATTGCACTGTATATGTTGAACTATCTAGCAAATCTTTCATTATTTTAGATGGTTTTGTAATTTTAAAAAATATCAGGATCCTTTCTTTGATTGTTTTTCATATCTTCATTCGTTGCGTCCACTTTTCAGAATAAAAACAAACAGACAGACAGACAGATCAGCAGATGTGCTATACTGTGTGCATGGTTTCTATAAACTTTCTAAATACAAAGATGACAGATGGACAAAAAGTAACATACAGATAGTTAGACATAACAGTATAGTCTGTCTTTGCTTCTATTTAAACATCTGAAATTCTTCCATTACATCATCATTTATCATGTTCATTATCTGATATTCATTCATTTCTTTGATCTTAATTGTTATCTTGTCCAAAGTTTTCTGCAATTTTTTACAATGCAGATACTGAGATCAACATAAAGACAAATTGACAATTTGACACACAGATCCAAAATAAAGCTTGCTCTCACCTATCTAACATGTCTTTCAAAATTTGGTTAGACTTCTGAAGTTTCTCAATTTCAGCATCCTTCTCCTTGATCTTGGTCCTCATCTTTTCTACAGTCTTTTGCCATTTCTTACTCTCCTCCCACTTCAACAGTTCTTCCCCTGTCTGAAATTGATGATAATGGATCCATTTTAATGTCCCATATGACCATTTAGGAACTTTACTGTTGAATCCCTTTATCATTTGTAATGAAATATTCCTCTTTTTCATATGACTGAAATTTTTTGCAAATAACTGCCCTAAAGGCAATGTTCAAAATGAAAAAGTCTCAAGTGAAGAAAATTGATTCTGAAACTAATTTCATTTGTGGCTCCGATGTCATGTAGCTTTTGATGCCAGAGTATGTTTCATGAATAAGCCACAGCAAGTATTTATACCTTCAGTCACACTGACTCAAATTTACATTTTTAAAAAAAAAATCCAACTTGAAATAGTAGGAAATAATGTCTCCACACAGAATTAATAACTGTATAAAAAAGCTACAGTTTTCAAATTTGGCACAGATGGGAATATTGGCTTTTTCAACCTTTTATAAAAAAAAATGCACATGGTATACTGGTCCATATTAAAATCCAAACAATATACTTGGTCTCTATTGTGGATGGATTCAATGTGAATGTGCTTGCATTTGTTTGTTAGCATTAGAGGTTTAATGATTCAACTGTATGTATTGGCATTGTGATATTTTCTGTGACAATATATTGCATCCATATCTGTACTACTGCTGGAATATCCTAATACATACTGCATGATGAGAGTGACAATACATCGATGCAGCAGCACTTGAAGGTGATGTATCATGATATATAAATTAAAGTTGGGAAAAGAGAGAAAACTAATGAGTATTATGTTTCTTCAATAAAAATATTAAATATTTTGGCACAGTTCTTTTGTGTCTCATTTTCCATCTGCTAGACATTAGTTATCAGACTGATTTCCCTACTCAGAAACCACCAGTCACTGTGACAAAACATCAAAATCATGTTTTAGTAAGATATTGTTATGTAAAATGATAAATGATTTATATATTAAACACATTTTTTATGAAAGACAGTTTGTAGGTTGAAATTTAATACAAAAAAACTTCTGATCCCATAATGCTTTGCTAAATGTAAACCCCTCGTCTGTATTTAAGGTTCCCATCTGGAATTTTCTTTTTGAGTTCAGGGGTTAAATTATTACAAAGACATTGTACAGTTAGTATATGCAAAGAAAGTCAGGCAAAGACAAACAGAAAAGGTAGGAATCTGTATTGTGATATGTCTTGTATCACTGCTCCTGTATGACAATATGTATTATATTGCCTGATACCTGTATGATACATATTGTGGTATGGATTGTATCACCACCCAAGTATTGTGATATGTATTGTATTGTGACCAAGCAGGTGATGCACAGCTCCAGTTAGCATGTGTGTATGCCTGTGTGCAAGAGAGACTTTGAAGAAAAAAGAATAAAAAACAATACTGTGTCTTTTCCTAAATCTAAATTTGAATGGAAACCATTCAAATAAAAACTGAAAAACTGACAACTTTATATCTTTTGATTCAATAAAGTTTCCAATTACCTTTCCTGGCATTTCCTTTAGGGTCTCTCTCGGTTCTGGTGCCAACTCTTTCTGCTCATATGGCTTCTCTGCCTGCTGACGCTTACGCTTTAACTCATCCTCGAGAAGGCGAACTTTTCGCCTCATTTCCTCCAGCTCCTGATTGCGAGCTTCATCTCCAGTTTTCTGCAATGGGTAAAATCATTTTCCATGTAAGTAAGGGTATCAATCCTGTCATTTACCTAATAGCAAATGAAAAAAGCTGTAATTCTCTGCATGTGGTGGTAAATTTGTATAATTGAAAAATGACTCTGACCTAAATGATAGAATAACTTTGTACATGAATTACTGCCCAGTGATGATTAAAGTCTACTTAGCTTTATACCTTAAATGTCCAGAGATAACAAAAATAATGAAGCTGAGCTAACATGAAGAGTAACTGGCATTGACAAAGTATCTAAAAATCAAAGATATGAACACATAAGTGGAACCTGACACATCCTGTAATAGGAATACATGTATACATTTCCCAAAAAATTGTTTCCAAGTCATTTTTGTTGATTATATTATGTTTTTACTGTCATGTCATACTTTATATTTTTCTATTTTGTTTTTAGAAATGATAAAACACAATACTGACATTTAGAAAAGAGACCAACATAAAAAAGTAAAGAACCAGTCCAAAATGTCACAGTTTTCATGAGATCTTTTAATAATCTACAGGCAGGGTTACATAGGCAGGTTGCTGGGGGAAAAAGGAGGACATTTTTGTATTTTTTTCCTAACCTAAATAATGAATATACTACTAGTATTTAAATTGACAATGCATCCTACCTGTTGTCTCATGGTATTCATCCTTTCTACTTTCTTTTCCAACTCATCTACCTCTTGCTGCAGGCCCTGCTTGTCCTCCTTCAGCTTGTGTACGATCCTATCTTTACGACCTGTAACACAAAGCATGCCTCAAAATTAGCAGCTTGTGTATGATCCTATCTTTATGACCTGTAACACAAAGCATGCCTCAAAATTAGAAGCTTATGTATGATCCTATCTTTACGACCTGTAACACAAAGCATGCCTCAAAATTAGCAGCTTGTGTATGATCCTATCTTTACGACCTGTAACACAAAGCATGCCTCAAAATTAGCAGCTTGTGTATGATCCTATCTTTACGACCTGTAACACAAAGCATGCCTCAAAATTAGCAGCTTGTGTACGATCCTATTTTTACCGCCTGTAACACAAAGCATGCCTCAAAATTAGCAGCTTTTGTATGATCCTATCTTTACGACCTGTAACACAAAGCATGCCTCAAAATTAGCAGCTTATGTATGATCCTATCTTTATGACCTGTAACACAAAGCATGCCTCAAAATTAGCAGCTTGTGCATGATCCTATCTTTACGACCTGTAATACAAAGCTTGCCTCAAAATCAAAGTTATCATTTGCTACCTTCACAAAAACTATCAAGATCTGTTAATTCCATCTGTCCTGTGACACAAATTTGCTATCAAGATCTGGTAATTCCATCTGTCCAGCAACAAAAATTTACTATCAAGATCTGTTAATTTCACGTCTTGTGACACAAATTTGCTATCAAGATCTGTTATTTCCATCTGTTCTGCAGCACAAATTTGCTATCAAGATCTGTTAATTCCAACTGTCCTTTAACACAAAATGTGCTATCATGATCTTTCAATTCCATCTGTCATACACATTTAATTGTCCTCTTTTTGCTACTGTCAATTCATTCATTTTTGTGGGTATTAATTTTTGTTGCAAAAATATAACATTTTCATCAGTAAACAAATGTTCCCTTTAAGAAAGGAGTCCTACTGTCCGTACAGAAGAATCATTGTTCATAAGGTCTTCAAATTCAAGATTTGTAGAAACTGGTACCCTTGACCTGAATTTACAGTATAATGTATTATACTGTTCTTAAAATTTCATTTCTACCAGATACTGGTTGAAGATCTGGAGTAATTTTGTGTAAAAGTCATCATAAACCATGAGATAATATTTTATTGGAGCACTACTGATTGGATAGTTATATTCTACTAAAGGGAGTGATTACATTTTTATAGTAAGACAGAAATCTATCAGCCACTGCTCTAAGTCTACAGCCAAAAATGATAATGCATGAACAAATAGTTGTACCCATTTCTTCTTTCAGGTCGTCAATTTCAGTCTGAAGAGTACCCTCTTGTTCTCGTCTCTTCTTTATTTCTTTCCTCTGTCGCTCTGCCTGGGTCTGTAGATCTTCCACTTGTTCCTGTCAAAGTGATACAAATCAAGTTTTGTTTAGACAAGTAACATGTGCTATATTTTAGATAATTTACTGCTCTCTCTAGAATTTAAGTTCACTACATATTTTGATTCCTGGCAGCTGCAAACTTTTTTGATATGAATCTACAATGTTGATAGCCACAAGTACTGTAGATGTAATTTCACAGTAATCATCCACTCTCCCCTCCTTCTCTTTCATAATAATATACACTGTCACATCCTTTGTGTTTTTCAATTAGTGTTTGAATGTTCAGTTACTGTTTTGATTCCTGACACCCCACACCCAACACCACTCCCACCCCTGGAGTTCATAGAAAGATCCATGATACTTAATAGTCATTGTTTTGATGGTGAAGATGTTTATTAAAACTTGAAAATACAAGCAATGGAAATTAAGATTATTTTATAGTTGTAACTTGCCTGACATTTTAAAAACAACACCTACTGACATAAATAATGATCAACATTACCAGGTTTGCATCTTGACTTTTGATTAGACAATTTCATTTTGACTGGGCCAAGTATTTTACAGATAGATCTATGACTGTAATTTTGCTTTTATGATATTTGATGATTATGGAGAATGATCTATGATGATTTATATCTTTCATATCAAGTATACCAAAATACATGCAAAACAATATGATCATTTGTAACACGATGTAAACACTCAATCTGATAAACATTCTGATCCAAGTTCAAAGTGACAGGACAAATAGATACAAGGCTAAAGAACAATATTTCTTGTTCAGGAACTTGGCTGTGATGTATCATCACAAAATTGTAATGTAGATGTTGCCACAGCTGCCACCAGCTAAGCAATTCAAATACCATGCTGACAAAAAAGTATGATCAAATTATTCATTAAATTCTTTAGTTATGGTTGCTATCTCAGTGATATGTACCACCATCTCCTTTGTGTGTTTGTCAATGAGTTTCTGGATGTTGACTTGCTGGTCTGAGTCATCGCCTGCAATCTTGACCTGTTCTTGGGCATTCTGCACCATGTCTGCCCTTAACTCTGTCAAAGCCTTGGTAAGAGCCTAAAAAATTGGATAATAATAATAATAATAATAATAATAATAATAAAATTAATAATAATAATAATAACAATGATGATGATAATAATAACAATAACAACAAAATACCAATAGTCTAGACTCAAATCTGCTCATTGTGTGTGAATTCATTTATTTTGTGGATATCAATATTTGTGGTTTTGTAAACAAGAAGTTCCAAGGAACTATATGTCTCACTTGCTCCTCAGCTTGATATGGATATGTTTTCACTTTCAAATGACCTTGACCTTAAATCAAGGTCAGATGGAGCATAAGGATGTATGAATATAAAAGGGCAGAACTGTCTAATTCTATAGACCAAGTATGATGGCTATCCCTCTGATAGTTTGGAACCTATGACCATACTGAAAAACTTCCAACTAAAAACTTTACCAAGGTTTTCAAATGACCTTGACCTTGCAGGAGGGTTGTAGGGAGGGTTGGGGTACATGGATATGAAAGGGTGGAGCTTCCTGATTCTATAGTAAAATTATGACAGCTATCCCTCATAGTGTCTGGAACTCATAACCATACAGAAAAACTTTACCCAAAAACTTAACCATGATTTTCAAATGACTTTGACCTTGCCCAAGGTCAGCATAAGGGTGAGGAAGGGCAGAAGGATGGTTGGGGAGTGCATAGAGTTTAAAGGTAATACTGATTCTTCAGTCCAAGTATGACAGCTATTCCTTAAAGGAATCATAATCATAATCAGAGGTAGGTATCCTTCCCAAGAACAGACAGAGGCGGCCGATTTGAGATGGCCTGGGTGGGTATCAAACCCATGACCTTTGGATTACAAGTCCAATGCTCTACCAACTGAGCTAATGCAGCTCCCTTATACTTAAGTACTCACCCTTTCATGTATAAAACAGATACAATCTTATAATATCTTCATGTAGCTTCCTATGTCTGTCTGCTTCTCACACATATCAGGCATTGTAGTTTAAGGTACTAAATCTGGTAATTAAATTTGTTTAGCTTTGAAAATTCTGTCCTATGCTATTTTAATTTCAAGGATTTCATGTACACATTACATTCTGTACAATGATTTCTATTTTGTAAGAAACTTTTTAGAATGTCTGGTCATGCTGTAAAATTTACCTTATAATAATTTTAAGTGTTATTCAGTGTTTCTATTTGTTTAACTCAATTTTCTTTTTGAGTTATGTTCACTACAAATTGTAAGAGTTTTTTTAAACAATATATTAAAATTTTATGATTAGAATTGCTTGATATACCAATATCATACCATGAAATGGATAAAATATGATATACCAATATCATACCATGAAATGACTAAAACAAGATATACCAATATCATACCATAGTGACTAAAATATGATACACCAATATTATACCATGAAATGACTAAAATATGATACACCAATATTATACCATGAAATGATTAAAATATGATACACCAATATCATACCATAAAAAGGCTAAAATACAATATGCCAATATCATACCATGAAATGACTAAAATATTATATACCAATATTTATTGCAAAACTTGCTTAGGATTTGTTTTCTCTTTAGGTTTCTGAAGATGCTAAAAACACAGCCACGACACAATACCTGCATAAAATCAGTATATAAACCTATGGCAGACACATCATTCATAATGATTTTACTTTAAAAGAACAGTGGTATAACACATTTTGTTCATATTTTTTAGCATCATAACAACATGTCAATATAATCATAAAATATAGCAATGTTATATACAGTGGTCCCCCTCTTGAACGGCCCCCCTGACCAGCGGCCACCCGCTTTATACGGCCACAATCCCTTGGCACCAACGAGTTTGTGTTCAAAAGTACCCCTCAAGGACGGCCACCCCTCTAACGCGACCAGCGGCCAGCATTTTAGTGCAAAAACAGTCAAATTTACCCCTCGCAAGCGGCCACATAATGGTTATTTACAGAGTAAAATCTCGATAATATTTTTTAATTTCTCAATTCAACACATTGACATTTTGTTCCAATATGCCAATAAAGTAACTTTAATCCTTACAAAGAGATAAGTAATCCGATTATCCTTACTGCCATGTGTTCCTTAGATGTTAGCTTTTGTCACTTTGATAATTACTGGCTATTATTACCACCGATAATTATCAAGATGACAAAAGCTAACCGCTGAGAAGCACGGCATTGTTTAGCTCAAGTCAGCGTGACATCCGGTCACCAGATAGTAAAATGGTATGTTAGCCTTTCTGGCTTCACTCTAATAGATTATGAAATGTACATAACCAGGTACCAGACTGGAGAAGAAGAAAAAAAAGTAGATCACGTGACAGACTCACTTCCGTTGTAAACACTGCCTCATGCGTGATTGCCCGCGAAGGAATAAGTTGTCACAAAATATCGTCAGACATTCTCAGTTTAGAACAAAAATTAAAGCAATTAAATTAAAACGAAAAGAGGGAGAGTCTTTTGATAACTACTGAGAAATTTTATGTCAGAAAGATTCAAATAAACATCGTCAATATACTTTCAACTTGAGTGGGAAGACGGAATCAACGGACGTACAGGGATAGTTGCAACCAAATATTTGAGCCCCGAATTTACCGACAATGTGGTTTTGCACCACGATTCATGATTATTCATATTTTAAAAAAATAACATTGATATTAGTTTTATCATATTTAGTCCTTAACCAGATAATATTCTTGTGATTTTTAAATGCAAATATTAAATATATAAAAATTAGTTACATCTTTTATACTTTATATGTAGTTATTACTCACAACTGTGTGATCCCCCTCTAGAAAGGCCACCCGTCTTATAAGGCCACTTTCTTGCTGCAGAAGGGGTGGCCTTATAAGAGGGGGACCACTGTAGTAACATCACTGTGTAATACAAATATTTTGCAGTTATGTGACCCATAACATTGTAAATTTCTGTTCATCTTACATGAAATTTAAGAAAACTAGTTCAATGGTAATTATCATTTACCAATATACACTTAATACTTCAAATCATGATATTTTTGAGTCAACACATTTTGGCAAATGAGCAAATTCAACATATTTATGACATAAATTTTACTGATTTGCCAATTAGCAATATACATATTGTATACCCACATTGTAATTAATTTGAATACATTTTCTGCATATGAACTTCTTTTGCAAAATTCATAAAAATATTGTGCTCCTGCAAATGTGTGTGATTTACAGTTTTATTCAAGTGCTTTCATAAATTTCACATGTAATAAGCAGTCTCTATATAACTAACCTGGTGCTGTTTTTCCTTGAGAGCCAGTTGATTTTTGAGCCGTTCCACTAGGTTCTTCATGGTGGTGGTTGGTGCTCTGTTGTTGGATTCTTTCAGTGTAGTGATTTCTTCATTAAGCAGCTCTATCTCCTTCTTCTGGTGTTCCACTGTCCTCCTCAACTGGTCGATCTCTGAGTCACGCTTCTCAGTCTCAGACTTGATGTGGCCATGAAGTCTATGGGAAGAAAATGACAATATGTTGTCCCTTCTGTGAATGTTATAGGTAGAGCTGGATATTGCCATTAAACTTGTAAGCGGTGGACAATAAAGAGTGAAACTGATGGTCACAGAGGAAAAGTAGATGGACTCAGTGCAATGATAGCTATTCATGTCCATACTAAAACAGCCAATTATGGCAGTAATAGTTGCTACTCAAAAGAGCTGGTCACCAGCTTTAATTCCCCCTAACCTATACCCATACTTTAAAAATTTCCCTAACCCATACTCATGCCTACATTCCCATTAACCCATACCCATGCTTTAATTTCCTCTAATCCATACCCATGCTTTTATTCCCCCTAATCCATACCCATGCTTTTATTCCCTCAACCCCCAATCCATGCCTTTATTCCCCCTAATCCATACACATGTTTTTATTCCCCCTAATCCATACCCATACTTTTATTCCCCCTAATCCATACCCATGCTTTTACTCCCTCAACCCCCAACCCATGCCTTTATTCCCCCTAATCCATCCACATGCTTTTATTCCCCCTAATCCATACCCATGCCTTTATTCCCCCTAATCCATACCTATGCTTTTATTCCGTTAACCCATACCCATGCTTTAATTCCCCCTAATCTATACACATGCTTTTATCCCCCCTAATCCATAACCATGCCTTTATTCCCCCTAATCCATACACATGTTTTTATTCCCTTAACCCATACCCATGCTTTAATTCCCCCTAATCCATACACATGCTTTTATTCCCCCTAATCCATAACCATGCCTTTATTCCCCCTAATCCATACACGTTTTTATTCCCTTAACCCATACCCATGTTTTTATTCCCCCTAATCCATACCCATGCCTTTATTCCCCCTAATCCATGCCCATGCTTTTATTCCCCCTAATCCATACCCATGCCTTTATTCCCCCTAATCCATACACATGCTTTTATTCCCTTAACCCATACCCATGCTTTAATTCCCCCTAATCCATAACCATGCCTTTATTCCCCCTAATCCATACACATGCTTTTATTCCCTTAACCCATACCCATGCTTTTATTCCCCCTAATCCATACACATGTTTTAATTCCCCCTAATCAATAACCATGCCTTTATTCCCCCTAATCCATACACATGTTTTTATTCCCTTAACCCATACCCATGCTTTTATTCCCCCTAATCCATACCCATGCTTTTATTCCCTTAACCCATACCCATGCTTTTATTCCCCCTAATCCATACACATGCTTTAATTCCCCCTAATCCATAACCATGCCTTTATTCCCCCTAATCCATACACATGCTTTTATTCCCCCTAATTCATACACGTTTTGATTCCCCCTAATCCATACACATGCTTTTATTCCCCCTAATCCATACCTATGCTTCTACTCCCTCAACCCCCAACCCATGCCTTTATTCCCCCTAATCCATACTCATGCTTTTATTCCCTTAACCCATACCCATAATTTTAATTCTCCCTAATCCATACACATGCTTTTATTCCCCCTAATCCATACCCATGTCTTTATTCCCCCTAATCCATACCTATGCCTTTATTCCCCCTAATCCATACCCATGCTTTAATTCCCTTAACCCATACCCATGCTTTAATTCCCCCTAATCCATACCCATGCCTTTATTCCTCCTAATCGATACACATGCTTTAATTCCCCCTAATCCATACAGATGCTTTCATTCCCCCTAATCCATACCCATGCTTTAATTCCCCCTAATCCATACACATGCTTTTATTCCCTTAACCCATACCCATGCTGTAATTCCCCCTAATCCATACCCATGCCTTTATTCCCCCTAATCCATACCCATGCTTTAATTCCCCCTAATCCATCACCATGCTTTTATTCCCCCTAATCCATACCCATGCTTTAATTCCCCCTAATCCATACCCATGCTTTTATTCCCACTAACCATACCCATGCTTTAATTCCCCCTAATCCATACACATGTTTTTATTCCCCCTAATCCATACACATGCTTTAATTCCCCCTAATCCATACACATGCTTTTATTCCCTCTAATCCATACACATGTTTTTATTCCCCCTAATCCATACCCATGCTTTAATTCCCCCTAATCCATACACATGCTTTTATTCCCCTAATCCATAACCATGCTTTAATTCCCCCTAACCCATACCCATGCTTTAATTCCCCCTAATCCATACACATGCTTTTATTCCCCCTAATCCATACCCATGCTTTAATCCCCCCTAATCCATACCCATGCTTTTATTCCCCTTAACCCATACCCATGCTTTAATTCCCCCTACTCCATACACGTTTTTATTCCCTTAACCCATACCCATGCTTTAATTCCCCTTAATCCATACCTGTGCTTTTATTCCCTCTAATCCATACCCATGCTTTTATTCCCCCTAACCCATACCCATGCTTTAATTCCCCCTAATCCATACACATGCTTTTATTCCCCCTAATCCATACCCATGCTTTAATTCCCCCTAATCCATACTAATGTTTTTATTCCCCTAATCCATACCCATGCTTTAATTCCCTCTAATCCATACAGATGTTTTTATTTCCCCTAATCCATACCCATGCTTTTATTCCCCCTAACCCATACCCATGCTTTAATTCCCCCTAATCCATAAACGTTTTTATTCCCCCTAATCCAACCACATGTTTTTATTCCCCCTAATCCATACCCATGCTTTTATTCCCCCTAATCCAACACATGTTTTTATCCCCCCTAATCCATACACATGTTTTTATTCCCCCTAATACATACACGTTTTTATTCCCCCTAATCAATACACGTTTTTATTCCCCCTAATACATACATGTTTTTATTCCCCCTAACCCATACCCATGCTTTTGCTTTAATATATTATGATGCATATCATGATATTTGTCTATAAGAAAATATGAAATATGTTGTACATAATACAACAGTATATACTCGCTTATAATTCGGGTCCAACTGGAAACAACACAGACCCTAATATGCAATTGCATAATGTGCCAGCAGATCAGGGTCTATGTTGTTTGTTCTACTGATTACTCCTAATAAACTGCATAGACCCAGATCTGCCAGTGCAATTTGCAGTTGGACCCGACTTATAAGTGAGTAATATGGTATTTAAATTTAATATGTAACAGACTTTCCCTTTGTTTTTTCTTAGCTTAAATGGCAGTGTTGTAAATATGCTAGTATTTTGACAATACATCCAACTTTTATTTCACACTTACATTCCCAAAATAATATACACAAAACCCACCAGAACATGTAAAAAAAGTTATTTACATGTCAGTTATTATATTAATAACTAAAAAATAACTCTGAATTTTATAAGATAATTTTAATACAGTACATGTGTCACCAAGTATTGATAATCAGGGTGAGTATGGTGACAAAGTATCATCAGAAAAACTATTATGATTGATATATCACGTTACTCAAAGTAATGAGCTGTATCTAATTAGTTAAGACCAAAAATTTAAGGCAGTAATATTAGTTACATGTTAGTTTACCAGGCTATTGGAATGTTATGACCATCCTGAACCCCATACACTCTCAGCCAGAGGCAAAGGATGTAGGAGGTTAAAAATGGTCATAACATTCTGTACACACTAGTAAACTAACATGATATGAATTTATTACCTCATAAACATTTTTGGGCACCACGCTAACTCTTTTGACCAAAATCTCATTGTAAGTGTGTATTGCGAATCTCTTAGCTGTCATTGTTGGCAATGGAGACGACTGTATACAAACAGTGTGCTAGTTGTAGCAGTTACCTCCCTTTGACTGATGAATCAGCATTGTTTAATTAAAACCAAGCCTACTTTTGTAGGATAATTTCCACTGATAATAAACCACAAATTGACTAATTTCTATATAATAAAACCATTTCAAATATTTGGATCATAAATTAGATATATGCATTTTAACTTTGAAGCTGTGGTTGTCCACCATTTTGTTTTACTCAGTAGTCTACTGCCAGTCATCATGTGACTTACCTATACTGTGCTTGTGAGTCACATGATATGCCCATGTTGGGTTTCTTACACCCTGCTAGAATAATATTTCAAAAGAAACACAGGATTTTATATCCTGATCATTGACCAATCACATTACTTGAATTTTGTTTATGTGGTTAATAATATTCATGATACTGTGAAGGATAGACTCTAATGTCATTTTTGGTGAATTGTGCATAAAATATCTGAAAATGAACAGAATGGGGATCAAGTATTTGATATTAGTATGACATTACCAATGTTGTTTCTATGCCGAAGCCTATTTTTATTAGTGATGTATAACAGTAGGTTTTTCTCCTTACTTTTCTTTCTCTCCAGTTGTCCTCGTCTCCTGTTGGTGCAGTTTGGTACGCATGGTTAAAATCTCTGCATCTTTCTGTTTTAGCTTTTCACTCATGGCTGCTAAGGCATTCTCATGTTCTGCCACCATATCTTCCAGCTCATGCTGGCGTTGGATCTGAAAAAAGTTTTTATTATCCATTTGTAAAATTCTCAAAATTTGATTGGCTCATGACTCATGTAGACCATTCCATACACTGTCTCAGAAAGGTAATATGAAATTTGGCAGGTAATATGGAAACTGACATGGTACCCACAATACAGCAACTCTTAATAGCATAAAGTTCTAATTGGAGCATGAAATAAAAAACTTTATGGGTTGTTTATAATCACATGTGAAACATTCTTTTATTGTTGGAGACTAACTGTATGGCTGTAAAACTAATTCAATGGATTGAGAGGAGAGATTCTATTTTTCATATAGATACAAAAGTGTGTCCGTACAAATGAATTTAGCAATCTCAAGCCTCCCCTAATCTGAAATTTGTATGTGCCAGCTGTACAGTACAGTATCTCTTGTTGATGTCCTGCATGGTCAGAAATAAGTAGTGGAGAAAATATTCTGGATTCAATCACACCCATTACTTTATAAATGCACAAGAAATAACATTTGAACTGCATATTTATTTTATTTCAGAAATACTCAAACAGCATCTGTATTACTTTGGTGAAATTGGACTGTTGTTAAGTGCTCTCAATTACATCTGAGTGAGACCATTTTTAATTCAAATTGATTCAATCCTTAGGCTTGCGTTGCTATGCGTAAATCATGTAAAATATTGTAACAGTTAATGTTATTTGTTATGTGCCAAAGATTTTCTAAACATGAGGATAAATCATTAAATGGTGATTAAGCAGGGTTTTTTTCTTCTTCATTTGGCTTCAGGTGAAATGGAATCAAACATGTTGACAATTCCCATCCACCCTTCATTATATATATTCCCTTGCAAAAACATTTTCATGATCACAATAGTTTGCACAAAAAGAGTGAGGGCACTGAATAAAAAAAATTATTCTTTTTAGTATAGACATATGCAAGGTAGTAAGAAATACATTAGATCCATCATTGATTTGTAAAAATGTTATGTAATAGATATATCATGTTAATGTAATATAATAGTTATACCATGGTAATGGGATAGATATATCATGGTAATGTAATAGATATATCATAATAATGTCATAGATATATCATGTTAATGTAATATAATAGATATACTATGGTAATGTAATAGATATATCATAATAATGTAATAGATATATCATGTTAATGTAATATAATAGATATATCATGGTAATGTAATAGATATATCATAATAATGTAATAGATATATCATGTTAATGTAATATAATAGATATATCATGGTAATGTAATAAATATATCATGATAATGTAAAAGATACATCATGTTAATGTAATAGATATATCATGTTAATGTAATAGATGTATCATGTTAATGTAATGTGATATGTCAGTTAATGTAATAGATATATCACGATAATGTAACAGATAAATCATGGTAATGTAATAGATATATCATGTTAATGTAATAGATATAACATGCCAATGTAATATTTATATCATGTTAATGTAATCGATATAACATGTTAATGTAATAGATTTATCATGTTAATGTAATAGATACACCATGGTAATGTAATAAATATATCATGGTAATGTAACACATATATCATGTTAAAGTAGTAGATATATCATATTAATGTAATAGATATATCATGTTAAAGTAATAGATATATCATGTTAATGTAAATTCATGACAATTTAATGGCACTTCAATTTGATAATAGATATATCATGGTAATGTAATAGATAAATCATGTTAATGTAATAGATATATCATGATAATGTAATAGATATATCTTGGTAATATAATAGATATATCATGTTAATGTAATAGATATATCATATTAATGTAATAGATATATCATGTTAACGTAAAGTTATGAAAATTTAATGGCACTTCAATTAGATTTACGGAAGACCTGAGCCTAACCTGTTTGTTACTGATAGGTTGGACCATTTGTTTTGCCATTAGCTGGTGTGTGGCTTCCTTGAATTTGTTGAAAGCAGCATCCGTGTTCATGTGTATCTTCTCTTGCATTGCTTTCAGTTCTTTCTCTTGGCGCTTGTTCATTTCCTGCATTTCATTTCGTGCCTGACGTAAAAGTTCCTGATATTTCTCTATTGTCTCTTCTTTCTGTTGTAGCCGTGCCTAAAAAAAAAGAAAAAATCAGATAAAATCATATATTCTGTCGACAGATATGACAAAATGAATTTTAATATAGGTTGTTTGTAGCAAATATTTTGTATGTTTAAATGACATTTAATTCATTTTAATAAAAGAAAGTTATGCTGTAACCAATTATGAAGCTATTTCAAATTGTATGTATGTATTTTTCATTCATTTATGGGCTTTGAAAACACTTTATCTGTATTTTGTCTGTAAAAAATAACAGGCATTACACTGACCTCCCATCCCCCCTTTTTTATTTTCCTTATTAAAGTTACCTGAAATAGATTTGTGGCTGATTTCTTCCCTATTCTGCATTTTATGGATGATTAGAAAACATAAATCCATTTAATGAGAGCCCTTCTCTCCACCCGCAAATCCATTTAATGATAGCCCTTCTTTCCACCCCACAAATCTATTTAATGATAGCCCTTTGCTCCACCCCACTGCATTTAATTACTATCCACTCTGCATTGACAATTTGGTGAAATTACTGTATATACTCACATATAAGTTGAGTCCAACTGCAAACAACATAGTCCTCAATATGCTGTCACATAATGCTCTGGCAGATCAGGGTCTATGTTGTTTAATCTAATGATTACTCCTAATAAACCGCATAGACCCAGATCTGCTGGCACATTATGCAATGGCAGATCTGGGTCTGTGTAGTTTGCAGCTTGACTCAACTTATAAGCAAGTATATATGATAGGTGACTAAAATTGTAACTGTTGACAGGCACATTGCAGTACTAACATATGGATATCTGTACATTTCTCAGTGACCCACAGCAGCCTAAAACATGCAAAATCTCCTTACTTGTAATATTATACTTCTGTTGCCATTATACATAAATTTGCATCTTAGTTTGAACTTTTGTAAAAAGCATAAATCAAAGATAATGATCTTCTTAGCGAACTGATAGTCAAAGTTATAATAGCTAAATATGAAAATTCAAGACTCTGGATCATTTAGACATCTCTTTGTGCCGGTAATGAAAGTCAGAAAACTGATCAGTACCTGTAGACTGGATATAGTTGAATGAGCAATCTTTATGGATTGTTCAGTCTCGTAGTCACGCCTAGATTTCTGATTCTGCATTGCCTCTGTCACCTTTGATGTTGCCTGCAAAATTATCTCATCTCTTTCTGCTGAGGCAGGCATTCGGAGTCGAAGTTCAGCAATTAATTTGTCACGCTGGATCAGCAGTTTCTCTGTCTCTTTAAGTACTTTTTCTAATTCTTTGTTTCTCTGGAGTCAAAACAAGAAAAGATATCACAAAATTATCTATAATATAAAACACACATACCTACCTTTGGCAATGTGGGAACTGTATTTATCAACAATTATGTGTAATGTGCTGTAAAAAAGGATTAAAAATAATTAAAATATGTACACATGTGATAGATATATTGATCATCCCTAATTTAGACTTTAAAATTTGGACAAAAATGTGAGACAAACTTGAAATCTCCCTGAATCTAATTTTAAGAATGTCCCTATCTGTTGTATACATACTATGGAAAATCACCTGCAATGATAAAACCAGTGTAATCAATGATTACATAGCTCACCTAAATTATTATTAGTCTCCAGCAGCCCTTACAAACATTATCATGCAGGAAATACATTCAAACTAATGTCATCTTGGTCCCTTTTCTAATGAAATATATTTCTGGCAATTATTCATCTTTACATTTGAACTTTTAATCAGTTTAAAATATAAAATGTAAACTATTACTTGGCACTATATAGTAGCCAGTATTGTGCTAACATATTCTGCAACTACTTACCTAAATACCCCCACCCCCACCTACCTACTGTAACAGGGCATACAAGACATAAAAGAATAAAAAAGAGCGTTCTTTTCTATCATATCAAAATAGAAATAATAAGTTGATAAGAAGCAGATTAATGCTGTATTCATTGTTTTTAATCACTGTTCTTACAGTCCCCTTGAAAAGCTATTATCATTTTCCAACCCTATAAGGCAGATTTTAGTGGGTGAAAATCATAGGCTTTGAGTAACCTTGGAGTGACAGCCACTAGTATGGTGCATCAATAATTACCTGGATTAACCACTACTGATGAGGCCACACATAAAAAGCATCCAGCATGCAGTCCACTCACCCAATTCTTTGGTGAAAGCTTAACTGTGTAGTATTATTCATAGCTGATAATGTTTAAACTGTTCAATTTCATACACAATAAATAAATTGAAAGCTAACCTGAAGCTTTCGTCCTTGTACTAAGGACTTCCTCAGCAGAATGATTTATTCTCACCCAATTGCTATACTCATTCACATGTACAATGTATAGTTAACCTGTTGTGGTCAATATATATCACAATATACAATGAACATGTATAGTCATTAAAATGGAAAGTTGACCATTGAATAAACACATTTATTCCTACTTCCAGCTGCATTTGTCAGAAAGGGGCTTCTGTATAGGCTAGAATATATAAAGGTCTAGCATGGATGAATCAATGTAAAATGTAGGTCACAGTGACCATCTTTGGTTTTAAGGCTTTAATAGTAACAGAGATGCATAAAATTATCAGGTTTCATGATTGGAACATAAACAACACCCAAGAAATTAACTTTTTAACACAATATGTGAAGAAAGTCACTGAGCATGAAATATAGGTTACTGAGAACTATGTTTAGCAAAAAGGATGTAGAATTTGTCAAGATGCATCCACTCAACAAATTTTATGATTCTAGGCAGAATAGTATGCATATACCGGTAACATGCCAAAGACTCATGTGATCCTTAGCTAAATTGAAAAAGTTAAGCAAAGCCAGAAAGGATGAAATATAGGTCACAATGAGCTTCTTTTGTAGTAAAACATGGTAGTAACAGAGATGCATATCATCATCAATTTCACTATTATTAGGATGTTGGTTGGTTGGTTGTTATGGGTTTAATGCCATTTTTCAGCACATGATAGGCTATACATGGCGGCCAGTATATTTGGTGGAGGAAGAGCCCGAGAAAACACCGGGAAGAACCACCAACCCACGGGAAGCTACTGGCAAGCTTTCTCACATACCCACGTTGGCCGAGCCCAAGACTCAAACCCACACGGACAAAGGTGAGATGTCAGTGATGTAAAGGCGAGTGCCTTAGACCACTTGGCAACCCGGGGCCCCCTTATTAGGATGTAGTACTCATCAACATGCATCCCTTCACCAACTTTCATGAATATAGGTATAACTCTCTCTCTCTCTCTCTCTCTCTCTATATATATATATATATATATATATATATATATATATATGGTCATGAGATAAATGCAAAAACGTAACCCAAGCCAGTAAAATATGAAATATAGGTCACACTGACATTCTTTTGTGGTATGAGTGTGGTACTATTAGAGATGCATTCAATCATCTAGTTTCATGATTCTAGCATAAACAAATCTTGAGAAATAAACTCAAAACACACACAACTGAACCAAAATCAGTGAAGCATGAAATATAGTTCACACTGACCTACTTATATGATGAGGGTGTAGTATATATCAAGATGCATCCCCTCACCAACTTGCATGAATCTAGGTATAACAGCATATATACAGGGTGCTAAACACTAGTTGGTCATGAGCTAAATGCAAAAACTTAATCTAAGCCAGTAAAATGTGAAATGTAGGTCAAAGTGACCTTCCTTTGGGACTAACAGAGATACATAGAATCATATAGCTTGATGATTCTATCATGAACAGTTCTTGAGAAATAAACTTATAAAATTTAACCAAAGTCATTGAAGCTGAAATATAGATCGCAGTGACCTACATTTCATGATTCCAGGTGTAACAGTGTTTATACAGTGTGCAAAAAACCAGAGCTAAATGCAAAAACTTAACCAAGAACATACAACCAATGCATATGTATGTACAAATTTAGCCCCCTCAGCCCACTCCTATGGGTGTATGAAACCCACTTTGAAATGTTGCCTGGGCCCTGGGAAGAAAGAATGCTTGACATTCAGTGACGATGTACATATGCATATGCTTTTTTCTGTTCAGATGCCAATGTTGATGCCAGGATTAGTACAATAACTCACCTCTACTTCATAGTGGCAAGCTAAAAATCCCCCAGAAATTCAGAGGTTTGACCTTTCATAAGTATATTTGTTAATGTCAAGTCAATTTAGAAAACAGATAAAGTGCTAAGCATGACTCCTGCTTACTAAGTATTGATAAGTAATGTACTGATTATGACTCATGGATGCAAGGTATTGATAGGTAATGTCCTGAGCATGACTCTTGCATACTAAGTATTGATAGGTAATGTCCTGATTATGATTCTTGCATACTAAGTATTGATAAGTAATGTACTGATTATGACTCATGGATGCAAGGTATTGATAGGTAATGTCCTGAGCATGACTCTTGCATACTAAGTATTGATAGGTAATGTCCTGATTATGATTCTTGCATACTAAGTATTGATAAGTAATGTACTGATTATGACTCATGGATGCAAGGTATTGATAGGTAATGTCCTGATTATGATTCTTGCATACTAAGTATTGATAGGTAATGTACTGATTATGACTCTTGGATGCAAGGTATTGATAGGTAATGTCCTGATTATGATTCTTGCATACTAAGTATTGATAGGTAATGTCCTGATTATGACTCTTGGATGCAAGGTATTGATAGGTAATGTACTGATTATGACTCTTGCATACTAAGTATTGATAGGTAATGTCCTGATTATGATTCTTGCATACTAAGTATTGATAGGTAATGTCCTGATTATGATTCTTGCATACTAAGTATTGATAGGTAATGTCCTGATTATGACTCTTGCATACAAAGTATTGATAGGTAATGTCCTGATTATGATTACTGCATACTAAGTATTGATAGGTAATGTATTGAGCATGACTCTTGCATACTAAGTATCAATAGATAATGTATTGAGTATGACTCTTGCATACTAAGTATTGATAAACACATATCATCAAGGTATAACCATTTCTGTTTTTCTGGACCTTCTTGGTTGCAAGTTGTACCCATTAGTGATTATAATTCAAGGCAGAAGGTGACCCTTCTTGTGTTTGCAAGAAATGTAAACTACTTTGAATGAAAAGATGTTGCTCAAGGGGAAAGCTGTGTTCCATGATGTATTTTTAAATGCCCATGTGACTTTGACTTTCCAAGCAAGACTGTCACAGAAAAAAATCTCATAATTTCTCATGTATATAAGTTTCATTCCTGAGGAAGTTTACCAATGCTGATTTTCTTCTTGTTCATTACTAAATCATTACTTTATTTAAAACTGAACTTCTGGCATGTAGTGACTACAATACTGTGTATAATAAGCTGAATTAAGCTGAAGTTAATGTTCCTAGTTTTGATGGACTGGAAAGAGGTGCTGCAATCTCTTGCTCCGAAACTGATGATTACATGCACAAGGTAGGTAATATGTAGTCCAATATATTACATTGTAAGTGAATGTATTTCCCGCTGAGAAGAATGACTGCAAAAGAATGTTTATACATGAATGCAACTTGGTTAGAGATATGAACATCAGCCTGGAACAACTACCATATATACTTGTGTATAAGCAATATCCAACTGCAGACTGCACAGAACCAGATCTGTCACTACATAATGCACCAGCATATCTGGGTCTATGCAGTTTGTTGGGAGTAATCAGTAGAACAAACAAGATAGACCCTGATCTGCCAACACATTATGTGATGGCAGATCAGGGTCTATGTTGTTTACAGCTGGACCTGACTTATAAGCAAGTATAATGGTAGTTTCTCATAAGAATGTATAAAGGGTTGATTCTTAAGGGCTCTGAAACAAAATACGTGTACTGCAAAGATATATTTTATTGACGCATCATAAATTTGGTATTCTTTTCAAGAAGTTAGTCTATGACAAAACTGACTTAATATCTGAAAAGGATATAGCTGAAGAAGAAATTAAATACTGTCTGTAAACTTACATCCTTCAATTTCTTGTTCTCTGCCTGTGTGTCCAAAATGACCCTGACATTATTCTTGATAGTGGTTATAGCCTGTTCCAGTTGATTGGATAATGGCAGCTTGGAATTAGGCAACCTACCAACAGCCTCTTCAAACTGAAAACATGATTTAGTCTTAACAACATATCAAAAGAAAATTAGTTTAATTGGAAACACAGCAATATTTACCTCAAACTTTGCTAAAAAAATGTAATTTTATGACAGTATCTCATGGACTTGTGGTAACAATAATGAAAAGTTTTTGTGGTGCTGCATATCATAGAACTCTAATTAAAATGGTGATCAACAAAATCAGAAAATAGACTTTGGAACTATAATTCATTATTATTTATATTACTATTTCGTAAAAATGATACAGCAGAACTTCAAAAACTGGAAATGCTGCAAGCCAAATTTTTTTTATTGAATTTTTGCTTGTTTAGAGATTTTTGGGTTGCAGGCAAGAGAAGACTTACTCCAGATTCAAGCAGGTCATTTGAGTGATATGGAGTATCTGAGCAATAGATATTTGAGTTATCAAAGTGTTACTGTAATTGCTTGTGCTATCAGTAAGATATGTACAATTCTACTTTAGGAAGACATGATAATTGAGAATATATGATATAATGATTTTGGATAACAATTCAGTGACAAATATGTGTTTTAAGTTCAGTCAGTTCATACAGTACTCACTCACTCACCCCAGTATAAGGTGATCCCTTTTATTACTCAGGTATGGTCATGGGTTCCATTTAATTATTTAATAATAATAATATTATGTATAAAATACCTCAGTATATATAGGATATTTTCTTTTTCTACATTAAAATATATCATTCTTGGTATCTTATGATGAAATATATCCGGTATTTATGCAGGAAAAGAAAATTTTCTTTTTATTATATACCAAACCTGCTCCAGAATCGAAGCTTAGAAGATTGAACTCACTCTTCAGCACAACACCCCACCCCCCTTTTCATAAATTCACCTCACTTTCATAGGTTCATCATATAAATATCAGTGACTTAAGAGAGCAGTAGGATTGAGATGACCTAATCTGTTGCAGTAAATTATATTTTTGACATTCTGTAAACTATTTGATCATATCTGACCACAAAGCAAGTCCAATTCAGCAATGCATCACAACAGGTTTATCATTGTTGTCAAGGAAGTAAGGGGAAATAACTTGATAGAGATGCAAACAGCATCAAGTCAAATTTCTTCAGCAAAAATTAATTTCCATGTCTGAAATGTAATGCAGTATCTATTTATTTGTTCTAGCTCACAAAGTGCTTGATTTTGTTGTTGTAGGTATAATTTCTGTAGGCACACACAATCAAGCATTGCATGGCATGATGGGAAATCTGATATATAAAGATATATTTTTCACATGTGAAAAAATAGGAGTGAAAAAAATATGAAAACTATTTTGCCAATAAGTTTCTATATTTCACACTTAAGTATATAGTAAAAGGCAGTACCTTTCATAAGTCACGTGTGGTCATGGATCCCATTTCATTATTTAATAATAATATTATGTATAAAATACCTCAATATAAGGAGACCTCACCTATAAGACAGTCTGCTTTTATGGCTCCCATTAACAGCATTATAGTGAGGTAGTACTGTAATGTACTGACAGAAAGATAGATAGACAGATAGATAGATAGATGGACAAGTCCAGGGCCTGCATGTTAAGCCCATAATCAAAACACTGCTGTACAAATATAACCTTTGGCCCACAGGTCAAAAAGGTTGAGCGAGCACATTGCATAGTGGATGGTCTTAGCTTCATAATAATTCATTCATAGAATAAAGTAAATCAATCAAGAGGCTTAGGAAATATAAGCAAATGAAAAAACTTTAACCAAAACCTTTAACACAAATTTTCTATGACTATGACCCAAAAGTCAAATGGAGCATGTAGTAGAATGAATTGTCTTAGCTTAGGGGCAATGGAGCATGTAGTAGAATGAATTGTCTTAGCTTAGGGGCAATGGAGCATGTAGTAGAATGAATTGTCTTAGCTTAGGGGCAATGGAGCATGTAGTAGAATGAATTGTCTTAGCTTAGGGGCAATGGAGCATGTAGTAGAATGAATTGTCTTAGCTTAGGGGCAATGGAGCATGTAGTAGAATGAATTGTCTTAGCTTAGGGGCAATGGAGCATGTAGTAGAATGAATTGTCTTAGCTTAGGGGCAATGGAGCATGTAGTAGAATGAATTGTCTTAGCTTAGGGGCAATGGAGCATGTAGTAGAATGAATTGTCTTAGCTTCATAATTATTCATCCTAAGTATGAAGAAAAGCATTCAAGGGACTAGGGAAATACAAGCAAATGAAAAAACCTAAACCGAAACCTTCAGGCAAATTTTCTATATCTGTGATATATGTCACAGAATGAATTCTTAGCTTCATAATGATCATCCCATATATAAAGAAAATCCATCAAGGGGTTCAAAAAATATAAAGAAAAACTTTAACCAAAACCTAATGCAAATTTTAAATGACTGTTATCTTGACCCCCAGGTCATAGGGGCAAGCAAGCATGTCAAATTAATTTCATTAGCTTCACAACAATTCATGCCAAGTATGATGAGAATCTATCACAGAGTTTAGGAAATATAAGCAAATGAGAACAACTGACACCAAAACCTTAATGCAAATTTTCTGTTTGTGACTTTGACCCCAAGGTCAACTGGGCAAGAGTGCATGTCACAAAATGAATTGTTAGCTTCATAATGATTCATCCAATGCATAAAGAAAATCCATCAAGGGGTTTAATACAAAAAAGATTTTTTGTAACCAAAACCTAAATGCCAAATTTCTATGAATGTGACCTTGACCCCACAGTCACGGGGTAATCAAAATGTGTTGTAGAATTAACTGCCTAAAATTCATGATGATTCATCCAAAGTCTGATGAAAATCTATATCAAGGAGTAAGTAAATGAAAAAAAACTTGAACCAAAAACTTACAACAAATTTTCTATGACTAAGATATTGACACTAAAGTAAAAAAGGTGAGCAAACATGTCATAGAGTTAATTGTTTTAGTTTCATAATGATTCATGCCATGTATGTTGCTAATTTATCACTGGGTTTAGAAAATATAAGCAAATGAAAAACTCTACCCAACATCTTAACAAACTGTTGATGCCGGTCTGACTGCTGTATCTCATTTTCCCATTAAAATGGGCTTAACAAAGAAGTTAGGTTTTAAAATATCAACCATGTGTTTTCATGCATGGCTTAAGATCAAATATCTTATCTCTTCTTAAATCAAAAATTTAAATTCGAAAAACATCTATACAGGGGTATTGATCCTTATAATTAAAGACAATCTTATTATGTTACTCATCATTATGTGATGGGAGGAATTATTAAACATTAAAGGATCAAAACATCTTGTACAAATGTATCACAGTCTTACAAAGGAAGCATTTAATTTTATTGTGAGAACATTTAATTTTATTGTGAGAATTCTCAAATGATAAACATTATTGACAGGAAAAAAGAAATGACTGGAATAATTGTTGTAATGACACAGAATGAAAATCTTGATGTACATGCTAAAAGTCACAAAAAAGTGTGTAAATTCATACAAGTAAAGATTTAGTGTTAAGAGTTATCTGACCTTAGATGCTGCTCCTGCAATTTCCTCTGCCTGTTTTTCCATGGTGGAAATGTTCCTCTCCAGCTCCACCTCTCGATGTTCCCAGCGTAACTGTCGTTCCTCATATTCCTGAAATAATTATCAAATCCAATAAACTATGGTGACAAACATATTTTCACATATTGTCAGTAAAATGTCATATAATAAATCTACTGCTATATCATATCTTTCACATTTCATATAATGATAACACACAACACACATGATGTCATGATGCCATAGGGCATATCATCTCCAAGGCAACCAAATATACCTTAAAGTAAATATACAACAATGTTATGTGGTCTACTGAATAAAAGTTTTAATTTGAATTTTTGTACAATAATACATAGAATCTTAAATTTATGCTCATTTCACATGGTCCATACAGTCCTAGAGAGTTTTTCCAGAGACTTTTCAAAGATGTCCAAAGCTTTCAAAGAGTATATTTATCTCTCGCTAAAAAGAGACAAGGTTGTTCAGGATGCCATTTGCAAATGTGATCAGCATGCCATTACAGCAAAGAGATGCTACTCCATCTGGCAACCACCAATGTCATGTGTCATTTGATCCACCCAATTTTATTCCATTTTTTATTTATTTATTCATTATGTTTGGAGACTGCAAAAATAAAAAGAATTCTGAATGAAAAAAGTTATATATTTTATTCAATGTTAATGTTTTGCATTCCATAAGATAAATTCCAAAAGTTCTGGGCAAACATTCAAGGAGCTTTTGAACAAATTGAAAGACATTCAAGGAAATAATCAACTTCTTAAAATTTGTCAAGGTGTCGTATGAACCATGTTTCAATTGAAATTAATGAAACTTGCTGAATAATTTCAATTTCTTTCTATCCAAGGCTTGCAATAAATAGAAACTATTCAGCACGTTTTATAAATATTGCATCAAATGAGCATTTATGATAATCTATGTCCTATTGAACACTGGCAAAATTATAATTTGCCCCATAAGACTGTAAGACCCACTTCACCTCTCCCCTCATCCATAATTTCTTCATTTACAAAGGAAGTTTTATTTTACTTGCTCATAAAACAAAGTTTGTTCCAATTCATCTACTGTGAATTCTAAATTTTGAATTGGGCACCAATATCTATCGATTTTGTGGTTGTTAAAAACTAAGACCCAGCAAAACAAAATCATTCTGGGGAAACAATAGAACCCCTTCCCCAATCCACCTGTTTAAATTCTGCTAAAAACCTAATTTTCCACAAAACAACAAAAAGGTATACCTGTTAAAATAAATTAATTCATGGTAAATGTTTTGAGGCACCATTCCTTGTACAGATTACTGAACTGACAGTATCAACCTTGAACTCTTCCATTATTTTTCTGATCGTTAGAATTTTGAGACTCATTTGATTCAAATAAGAAACAGGGCTTATGGCAATCCACAAACAAAATATCTGAAGTTTTAAGGATAAAAGCTCCCGATATAGAGATTACCATGTATACTCACTTATAAGTCATGTTCAACTGCAAACAACATAGACCCTGATCTGCTGTTGCATAATGCACACGCATATCAGGGTCAATGTTGTTTGTTCTATTGATTACTCCTAACAAACTGGATAGACCCAGATATACTGACACTTTATAAGATGGCAGATCTGGGTCAGTGCAGTTTGAAGTCAGATCTGACTTATAAGAGAGTAAATATGATACCTGCTTCCATGATCTCCAGTTTCTGGGCCAGGGCTCCCAATTTTCAAAATCATATCTTTAGTTTTATATACGCTTGTCTCCAAGTTGTTGTAGAAATTGGACCCTGACACCAGTTTCACTATACCATCTTAATTTTGTTTCATCTCAAATGCAGATTTTTGAATATCTTTTTAACTGCTTGGCTGGCAACAATGAATTTTTGATCAGACATTTAGCATCATCAGATAAAAATGCAGCCATAATGTATTGACAAGTTAACTGTGAAACAGACTTGTTTTATGAGGAAAATGTGAGGAATTCCTCGTTTGTTTTCCCAAGAACATAAAGATTCTAAATGAACAATTTTAAAACAACAGAATTAAATTTCAGCTTTTCTACTTTCTATATCTCTGAGAAAACTCCCAGTACCATAAAAAGTATCCTACGCAAGATAATGTATCTATCTGTCTGTCTCTCTGTGCCTCAAGTATTATGATCATATAATCATGCAGTGCTTTTATGTTAGGGGACAGGCTGTACCTAAGTTGTAGAACTCGTTGCCCAACCCTGATTGCTTTGTTAATATGGCAATAAAATATGCTTAAACTAAACCAATGTAAAATCTCAAACTTAGGAAACAAATTTGAGAAATTTTGTGAAATCAAGATCTAAGCTTGCATTTTCAAAATACTATGTAAGCAAAGATGGTTTTTACAAAGTTCTTCGTAATGTTATTTTTAATGGTTGAGTCATTACATTCGTTCAAAGTGGCTTACTTATACTGATGAATTGTAGATCATTATAATCTTATTTAAAAAATACAGAAAGGTAAAAAAAAAGTATAAATGAATATATATTCCTCAAAAATCTACCGTATGTACATGTACTGACTTATAAGTTGGGTCCAACTGCAAACAATATAGACCCATATCTGCCATCACATAATGTGCTGGCAGATCAGGGTCTATGTTGTTTGTTTTACTGATTACTCCTAAAACACTGCACAGACCCAGATCTGCTGGCACATTATGCAACAGCAGATAAGGGTCTATGAAGTTTGCAGTTGGATCTGACTTATAAGCAGGTATAAATGGTATCCAATGTCCAGTACCCCTGAGTACTTTAAATTCAAAATTTGTTTCTTGCATGCCAATTTTTGGGACTTGGTGGTTGTTGCAAACCATGAATTCAAAGATTAAGCAAACAATGTTCATCCTAAAGAAACAACAAGATCCCTTGCCGAATCCATGAATTTAAGTAGCAACAAAAATATGTTACTTTTGCACAACCACAAATACTGATACCCAATAAAACATATGAATTTGAAGTATTTGCTCCATATTTATAATAATATCAACATCAGCAGTTTTTTGGTAGAATGATTCCATCCCAAAAAAATTCTTTTATCTTTTGTTGTTTGTTGCAAAAAGGTGAGGAGAGCACATGCTATAAGCAGATATACAACAAAGAAATCTGAAAAAAAGCATTTTTAAAGGATGATTCATTTTTTTGATTGTCTAGGTCTGGAAATCATACAGAACTTTTAAAGGATGATTTTGCATTTATAGCCTATGTGTGGAGATCATACAGAACGTTTAAAGGATGATTTTGCATTTATAGCCTATGTGTGGAAATGATACAGAACATTTAAAGGATGATTTTGCATGTATAGTCTATGTGTGGAAATCATACAGAACTTTTAAAGTATGATTTTGCATTTATAGTCTATGTGTGGAAATCATACAGAACTTTTAAAGGATGATATTGCATTTATAGCCTAGGTCTGGAAATCATACAGAACATTTTAAGTTTGAGATTCTCTATCAACAAATTATAAAAAGCTTTCGTTATTTCTAAAAAGTTAAGTTTGATTGATTTATAATAAAAATTAACAAGAGACCCTCAAAAGGAATGACACTCTATGTCCCAAAGATATTTCCAGGAATTCAAGATAAAACCATTTCTTTCTTTTAACTGCTGAGTGTTGAAACCATCTCTGATATTCCTGAGCAATAAGATTTTCAAATCTGCCACTGTGGCAGCCATATTGGATGTAAGATCATTTTCATTTACAACAAACTACACACCCTTAGAAGACTTTTGGTGAAAAGCCATGTCAATATGACCATCCATTCAGGAGAATTAGTGACAAGATTTTCAATATGTTCATTGTGGCAGGTATATTATGTCTGTGGGGCACCATTTTTATTTAGACCAACTATATATCATAAGAAGTCTTTTGGTGAAAAACCCTATGCTGATATGAACATAAATTCTGGAGGAGTAGCCATAACAAGATTTTCAAGATGGCTGCCATAGTCGCCATATTGGATGTCAGATTGGCATTGTTTTCATTCAGGACCAACTAGACACCATAAGAAGTCTTCTGGTGAAAAAACCCATGTTGATATGTCTTAACATTTTAGGAGGAGTAATGACAAAAATTTCAAGATGGCTGCCATGGTGGCCATATTTGAGGTCAGATCGGCACCATTTTCATTCGGGACCAACCAGATATCATAATAAGTCTTCTGGTACAACCCCATGTCAATATGACTTTCTGTTTAGGAGGAGCTGCCACAAGAAGATTTTCAAGATAGCTGCCATTGTGGGCACATTTGAGGTTAAATCAGAACCATTGTCATTCAGGACCAACTAGATATCATAATTAGTCTTCTGGTAAAAGCCCCATGTCAATATAACTTTCCATTTTGGAGGAGTTAACAAGATTTTCAAATTGGCTGCCATAGTGGCCATAATGGATGTCAGAACAGTACCGTTTTCATTTAGGACCAACTCGACATTATAAGAAGTCTTCTGGTGAAAAACCAGTGTTGATATTACTTTCCACCTAGGAGAAATAGCGATAAGATTTTCAAGGTGGCCGCTGTGGCTGCCATATTGGATATCATCATCAGCACAATTTTTATTTAAGAACAACCACACACAATAAGAAGTCTTCTGGTGAAAACTCCATGCTGATATCACTTTATGTTCACAAGGAGTAGCAATGATAAAATTTTCAAGATGGCTGCAGTGGCAGCCATACTGGACATCAGAGTGAAAACAGTTTCATTTAGGACCAACAAGACATCACCAGAAGTTTTTTAGTGAAAACCCCATGATGATATGAACTTCCATTCAGAAGGAGTAGTGATAATAAGATTTTCAAGATAACCACTGTAGTGGCCTTATTAGATGTCCGAGTGGAAGCATTTTCATTTAGGACCAACTAGATATTATAATAAGTCTTCTGGTGAAAAGCCCATGTAAACATGACTTTCCTTTCAGTAGAAGTAGCAATAACAAGATTTTCAAGATGGCTGCCATGGCAGCCATACTGCAAGTCAGACTGGCACCATTTTCATTTGAAACCAACTAGACATCATACGAAGTCTTTCTGTGAAAACCTGATGTTGATATGACCATCCATTCAGGAGGAGTAGTGATAACAATATTTTCAAAATGGCTGCTGTAGTGGCCATACTAAATGTCTGAGCATCACCATTTTCATTTAGGGCCAATTAAACGTTGGGATGCATGTCTGTGTAAAGTTTCATGGCAATCCTCCAGGTAGTTAAGGTGAGTAGCGATAACAAACTTTGTGCTAATGGACAAATGGACATTGGAAGATGGATGTCGGAGGACGGATGACAGATGATGGACGATGAACAACAGACCATCCCATAAGCTCTTCTGGTCTATGAGCAGTAGAGATAAAAACTTGAGAAAAGCCAATGAAAGATGAAATATAGATCATGAAGAGCTTCTTCTGTTTAAGTGTGTGTTTCTAATAGGGATGTATATTATCATCAATTTCATGATCTTAGCATGAACAGTGTTTGAGAAATGAACATGAAACATAAAATTTAACCCAAGTCAGTGAAGCATGAAATATATGACAGTAACCTTTTTCTACTGGTGTGGTACTAATAGAGATGTATACAATCATCCAGTTTAATGATTCAAACATGACAAGCCAAAACACAAAATTTAACCAAAGTCTGTGAAACCATGAAATATGGGTCACAGTCATGTACTTTTGTGATGAAGGTGTAGCACTCATCAAGGTGCATCCTTGCACCAAGTGTCAAGATTCCTAGGTATAACAACATGTATATAGGATATAAAAAAACCTATGTGGTCATGAGCTAAATGCAAAAACATAACCTATGCAAGTTAAATGTGAAATACAGGTCACAGTGACCTTCTTCTGCTGTAAGAGTGTGTTACTAATAGAGATGCATACAACCATTTAGTTGGATGATTCTAGTACGAACTGAGCTTGAGAAGTAAACTTTAAACACAAAATTGAACCCATGTTAGTGAAGCATGATACATAGGTCAAAGTGACCTACTTTTGTAATAAAAGTATAGCACTCATCGAGATGTGTTCCTTAATCAAGTTTCATAATTCTGGGTATAACAGTATGCATACAGAGTGCAAAAACCCTATTTGGTCAAGAACTAAATGCAAAAACGTAACCTAAACCAGTAAAATGTGAAATTAAGTTTAAGTGATCTTCTTAAGTTGAAAGGGTGTGGCACTAACAGTGATGCATACAATCATCTAGTATTTTGATTCTAGCATGAACAGAGTTTGAGAAGGAAACTTAAAATACAAAATTTAACCAAAGTCAATTATATGTGAAATAGGATCACAGTGAGCTACTTTTGTGATGATGGTGTAATACTCACCAAAATGCATCCCCTCACCAAGTTTCATAATTCTAGGTACATGTACATGTATAACAGTATGTATGCAGTGTGCTGAAAGCCAATGTGGTCATGAGGTAAATGCAAAAAACTTAACCTAAGCGAGTAAAATGTGAAATGTAGGTCACAGTGACCTTCTGTTGTAATGGTGTGGCACTAATAGAGATGCACACAATCATATATATATATATATATAGATGATTCTACCATGAACTGAGTTTGAGAACTAAACTTAAAACACTCAATGTAACCAAAATCAGTGAAGCATGATAAAGTGTCCTATTTTTGTGATGAGGGCATAGTACTCTTCAAGATGCATCCCCTCACCAAGTTTCATGATTTTAGGTACATGTATAATGGTATGCATACAGTGTATAAAAACCTGAGGCAAATGAAAAACCGAATGAGGAATGTACAATTAATATACTTGTATATGCAAGTTAGTCCCCCGCCCAGGCGTTAGATGCTATAAAACCCACTCTAAACTGTTGCCTTGTACTTAGGAAGAGAGAATGGATGAAATGAAATGAGTTGAGAAAGGTCCCATTCTTATGTTGTGAAATCAAGCTTATGTTGTTGATTTGATAATAAATTTGCACAATTCAATATTTTCACAGAAAAACGAAGTCCATAACCATACCAAATACCAACATAGTTTTGAATAATACAAATTACATGTACCCATAATTTGTCTTCACACTCGTATGAATGTCTATATTAATATTCATCCATTGAGTCTCTCTAGGGAACTCATTCATTGTCAACTGCCTTTGTTTTGAGCATAGTAAGCTTTGTTTAAATCTGCCACATACAACTGAATTCTTTGTAGTAACAGTAAAGCACACACTTCACAATCTGTAAACACTGCTATGAGAAGAAAAATTGCAATATTTTTAGAATAAATCTTTATTCCTCTAACAGGGCCTCACTCATTAGAAATCCTCACCAAACAGAAAAGAGCATGTGATATTTCAGTGGGTAAAGCCTTGCCTCATGCCTACTTTGTTATTATAATGTTGTCATAGGCAATGTTATCAGAAGTAATACAATGCAATGGAAAAGGAGACTTTGTATTCATTTATTCCACATGGCATAAGTCTTGGGCATAGTTTATGAACAGTGAAAATCTCAAAATATGTAAAAACTGTTATGTGATCAGTGACACAAGTTTACATTCTATTAAGATGGGACCTTTTTGAGAAGTTGGCAGTAGCTGTCCCGAACAAACTAGGTTACTGCCACTTTTCTGTCAGATTACAATTAATAAAGTCACTGCAAGAAAACACAAGCATGTCCAGACAGAGTTTAATATAATGCTTAAAGTCCCAATATGGAATCTTCCATTCAGAAATGGATGACTGCAGGTAAGTTTTAGCTGCTTTTTCAACTCTCTCATTATTCTTAATACCAATATGATTTGGCAAGAACAGTACAGGATATTTTTTCCAGATTTCATAAACAGGACATGTTCTTTTGTAACTGATGGTATCATTTCAGGAGGGAAAAGGAAACATTTTTTTTAAAAAATTCTTATAGTGTGTACATGTATATAGCAGCACCTGTTGACTTCAGCATATAAAGGAATATTGAAGTTTTTTTTTTTTTTTAACAGATTCTTTTTTAAAACAGGACAAAATAAAAAAGTTTAAAATTATTTGCAGCAAAGACCAGTTACAACAGTGTTCAAGAACCCACTAATATAATATAATTATTATTAATCAATTATTATTATAACAAATAATAAATATTACAGGACTGTGAGATATGTGTGGTAATTAACTGTTATAACATTGCATTTAATATCATTATAAATGGAGTTAAATGTCAGTTTAGACTTAAATCAATTGTTTTGGTATATGCTAAACCTAAGTGTGTTATAAAGAGGTTATAAAACATTGATTCGAGCATTATATCCTTATATTGCCATTAAAAAACAATAAATCGAGTAACCTTTTATGTTTTTTTTTTTCCCTTAAGAAATTAAAGTTGTAATACATTTGCAAATTCAAGATCTAGAAAGCCACTTTACAAAATGTTGTGATATTTTGAATTGAGATGTCTAGCCCATCTTAATATAAAATCAATTAGAACTATTTTTGAAAAAGTATTAAATTTGTGTTATAGTATAAAATTAACAGAATTAAAAATCATACATTGGATACATCAATGAGTAAGAGAAGAAAAAAAAAAATACAGGAAGAAAAATATATTAGTGCCCCCAGTGAGAGTCGAACTCACGACCCCTGGTTTACGAGACCAGTGCTCTAACCACTGAGCTATAGGGGCAGTTGTCCTGTTGGTATGGAACAACTGCTCAAATAGTGAACTTGAAGCCTTATTTTGTATTCACTGCAATATGGTTTTTTGTAACATTTCCTAGTTGCCTTGAAACTTACAGGTATATTGCAAAGTTTATTATACAATATTAATTTGTGTCCATAACAGAATGTAATTTATCGATACTGTAGTCTGGATTCTTTCGAAGTATCTAATGGAGTTTAATCTATTTTTAGCCCAGGCCATAGCTTTATTAGTGACATGCTATAGTCTGTTTCTGCCTTGTCCACATTTATATACATAATTAGAACTCTATTACTGTACTTGTTATGTGCTTCTGTTTATTACTTCTTTAGAATATGATGACGAGCGTATTACTAGACAATCATATTTATTTCAAAAGTTTGATATATCATCAATAATAAACGTATTATATGCGTTCCTAAGAAATGCAAATACAAATCTAGAACACTATATAAAATACCAAGTATCTACTTGATCCTCGGTTTCTCGAAAATTCGCTATTTTATTTTTTAAATAATAATTTATTTTTTTTATAGATTTTACATTATCTTGGTTATGATATTTCAGATAATATCAATATTTTTCTCAGAGGCACGAGAGATAATGGAAAAAAATGCAAAATCACTGTTTAGTTTCAAATTTTAACACATTAAAACCTTTTAATCTTCAGTATTTCCTCAGAGATGAGGCAAGGCTACGTTAACTCATTAACCCCTGGAGATTCTTTTCATTTTCGCTTGAAATGGGGGTAGGAAACGCATTTTTGGGGTTACTTCTGAATGCAGCAAAACACATCTGCTTAAGAAAGTTTTTCGTTTAGCCGGATGCTTAGGTGTATCAGAAACATTATTTTTGATTGGCTATTACGCTCGCGCATGTGCAGAAGGGTAAAAGTTTTTTTTTTTTTCGTATTGGATCCCCGATTTTTGTGTCCTGGCCCCTTTTTACTCCAAATCTCAAACTTATCCTACTTTTTGCAAAGGTTCATCTATCTGTGTGTAGTTCGGACCGGTCTGCTTTAGATCGAAGGCCAAAAAGTCTAAAATCCGGACACAAACTCCGGTTCCGGAACTGGCAATTTTTGACCTCAAAAATTCGGGCTCTCAAAAACTGCATTTTTTTCGCTGTATTTTTTAATGCGAGTAGAAAGTCGACATTATTTGGTATCATTGTAGAGCTACATCTGTCTACTTTCCTGAAATACCATCCACTTTAGTGTATCCTAAATTATGTTCACGTTACAGAGCTCGGAAGTAGGGTACAACCTCATGACGCGTAAACGGGGCGCCAGGGGTTAATGAGTTAAGGAAAATTCTCAATTTATGACTGTATTTTAATCTCTGATGATTGCTAGAAATAAAAAATAAAAATAAATCTGCAGAAATCATTTACCAACCAAGCAATAAGAAAGATATTAAATATCTCAATTTGAGGAAGAAATCTTGAGATGTTTAGTGAAAATGGTGTGAGAGTCCCAATTCATGCTAATTTTTGTAAAAATGTTGGGGGGGGGGGAGAAAATCCTCTGTGAAGCTAATAAAGAATTTCCTTATATTATGTCTATATTTTGACAAATCTCCATGAAATAAAGAAAAAAAAGAGTTTTTTTTTTTCTGGAAGTATCACACATAAGATCATCTTTAAAGATATTAAAAAGCATATACAATTATTGTCTGAATTATTTAAGATATCTAGTGAAATGTACAATATCTTATTATGATATATCCAACAAAAATTATATTACAATATCTGATATAATTTGTAAGATATTTTATACATCAGATTGTTGATATTTATACATCAGATTGTTTATATTTTATACATACGATTGTTGATATTTTAAACATCAGAATGTAGATTTTTTATATATCAGATTGTTGATATTTTATATATATGATCGTTGATATTTGATACATCAGATTGTTGATATTTTATATATATGATCGTTGATATTTTATACATCAGATTGTTGATATTTTATACATCAGATTGTTGATATTTTATATATCAGATTGTTGATATTTTATAGATCATATTGTTGATATTTTACACATCAGATTGTTGATATTTTATATATCAGATTGTTGATATTTTATATATCAGATTGTTGATATTTTATATATATGATCGTTGATATTTTATACATCAGATTGTTGATATTTTATATATCAGATTGTTGATATTTTATATATCAGATTGTTGATATTTTATACATCAGATTGTTGATATTTTACATATAACATTGTTGATATTTTATATATAACATTGTTGATATTTTATATATATGATCGTTGATATTTGATACATCAGATTGTTGATATTTTATATATATGATCGTTGATATTTTATACATCAGATTGTTGATATTTTATACATCAGATTGTTGATATTTTATATATCAGATTGTTGATATTTTATAGATCATATTGTTGATATTTTACACATCAGATTGTTGATATTTTATATATCAGATTGTTGATATTTTATATATCAGATTGTTGATATTTTATATATATGATCGTTGATATTTTATACATCAGATTGTTGATATTTTATATATCAGATTGTTGATATTTTATATATATGATCGTTGATATTTAATACATCAGATTGTTGATATTTTATATATCAGATTGTTGATTTTTTATATATCAGATTGTTGATATTTTATATATCAGATTGTTGATATTTTATACATCAGATTGTTGATATTTTACATATAACATTGTTGATATTTTATATATAACATTGTTGATATTTTATATATAACATTGTTGATATTTTATATATAACATTGTTGATATTTTACATATAACATTGTTGATATTATTAATTTCTTATAAGAGGTATCTGAATTAAACTTGTTTATGAAAATTGCTCATAAAATTTCCAACTTAGGTACCAGATATCATTATAAAAGAGATCTTATAAACTTTATAACATATTTTATCAAGTTTAAAAATATGATACAATGTTAATAATATATAATAAATTATATATATATATATATATATATATATATATATACACACACACGGACTCTTTTTTTTCTAAAATGTGAATATTAGATGTTTAAAGACTATCATAATATTGTTGACATGGAGATTTTTATTCCTGGAAAAGTTCACAAATATTTTATGATAAACTGTTGTAAAAACAAGAGGGTCAAGTGGGTCTGTGATCACTCACCTGGCTGATATCTGTCTAACAGCCAAATGCAAGTGCAGTTGGACAAGAAATCTGAGTCAGTAGGATGCTTTCTGTATAAATTTCTTCCCATGCTGTCAATTGCACATATTACATAAACAATTGTTTCAATGTTTCACTGTATTTTGTATTTTCATCCATATTGGATTGTATGTCAGCATCATTTGTCCAATACTGAAAATTGTTCAATGCCAGAATGCTTTCTGTCAAAGTTGATCAAATTCTGTTGAGTAATTTTACAGAATTTAATTTTTTTTAAAATCTGTAATAACTACAACTATACTTGATGGTGGATTGGCATTATTTACATAAGACTGAAAGCCTCTTTTTGACTGGATGCTTTCTGACAGATTGATCAAATTCTGTTGAGCAGTTTTTGAAAAGTCGAATCAAAGTTTCTGTTGTTAGTAACAGCAGCCATATTTAATAGCATATCAGCATCAATTGTACATTTGTTCAAATTATGTTGTGCATTTTTGAAAAGAAGTCATGAAGTTTTTTCTTCTTCTTTTTTTTTTATTGATGGCCATATTTCACAGTGGATCAGAATCATTTGTATACAACTAAAAGCTCTTCATACCTGGATGCTGTCAAATTTGGTCGAAGTGTGATAAGCAATTTTTTAGAAGAGTCATTTCAAGGTTTTTCTGTTTGTAGTAACATTGGCCATATTTGATGGCAGATTGGCATCATTTGTATGCCCTCAATGCCAGATGTCATCTAGAGCTTTTTATATTTCTAGTAACATCAACCATATCTAACAGTGGATTGGCACCATTTGTATACAATGTGATTCCCTTTTTGCCTAAATGCTATCTGTCAAATTTGGTCAAATTCTTTTAAGTACTTTTTGCAAAAAATTCATTTTAAGATTTGCTATTTTTAGTAACAGTGGACATATTTCATGTCTGATTGGCATCATATGTAACAAAAGTTTAAGTCCTTGCTGCCAGGATGCTTTCTGTTGAATTTGGTCAAATTCTGCAGAGTGGTTTATGAGAAGTTGAATAGTGTCCATATTTCATGGTGGATTGGTATCATTTGTAAGTACTTAAAAGCTCATCATGCCAGAATGCTTTCTGTCAAATTTGGTCAAATTCTGGTGAATGGTTTTTGAGAAGAAGTAATTTACAGTTTTTTTAATTGTTAGTAATGGCAACCATTACATGATGGTGAATCAGTATCATTATACCTGCCATAACACGACGTGTCCTGCGAAAAACACGATTGTTTACCCCCCCCACACACAGTCGTGTTTAGAAAAACACGATTTTCAGTTATCTGAGAAAAAATAAAAAATAAACAGAGAGAGATTTTTGACCACCACTATACATGTATGTGTCCCTAGAATGTAGTCTGTATAAACAGTAAACAATTCTGTTTAGAGCCCATGTAAAACTATCCTTGGGGCAGTTGATCATAAAGGCAATTAAAGGTAACGTGGTCACACATAAGCAACCACCATTTCACTGATTAAATTGGCTAAGTGAGAATAGCTAGGGTGAAGCCATGTTAAATCATTTGAAGACTGCCGTGGGAAAGCCCATTAGGCTAATTTGCATAGGTAAAGTGGGACAACCCAATTTGTTTGAAGTCATAGATAAATCAAAGAGATGCATGTCAAAGAATTAGTTATTATACATCATTGCTTTCAATGAGAATATTTAAGCCATATTTATTGAAGATTATTGGCAAGTTTGGGATAAGTGGCAATGTTTCTTTGAACTCGGATTTCATTCCATATATAAAATGCAAAACACGATTATTTTGGTAATCGGAATAGTGTACAAGTGTGATTCATTATTTAAAGCAAAATGTTTAAATGCAGCTGTGATTCAGGAAAATGATGAGCCACCTGCAAAGTAAGCAAGCCCAGCAAAACTTAATTTCAGAACTCTTGTACAGAGTTTAATTAGGTAAAGCACTGCAGCAAGGGGGAGCATTTATTTTTCGCACACACTGCCAAGACCATACTGACGTCAGTCATTCTGGAGTGTATGACATTTGTTGACATAGCAACACCACCCAGCAAATTTTACGCTCCCTCACATCAATGCTGATGCAGAAAGATCATTTTCTATGCTGAAAAAAATTCAACAAGATCTTCGGGGAAGTTTGAACAACAGTACCATCCAGTCTTCATTGAGTGCAAAGATAAACACAAATGACACTTACATTACTTTCACACCCCCACCCCAACACACACACACACACACACACACACACACACACACACACACACACACACACACACACTGAACTATTGACAGCAAAGACTGCATCTAATTAAAAAAATATTCCACTGTCCAATGGATTTTAAAACATAAACTAAACATATTATTTATTTATTTAATGTTTGTCTGGCTCTGATTATGTGAGTGTTGGCACATGTGTGAAGTTTTGGTATATGACAATGCTAAATCTACCAGCTATTTTTTGTTTGGTAGTGTATTAAATGCTACAAAGAAAACAGATATATTATTTTTCTTTTTGTTTTTATCAAATTTAGAATTTCCTGTAATTTTCTATAATCTTATATAAAAAGATAACTTCTTCTCAATTGACGTCACTTTTTTTTGCAATGCGCACTCACACTCTTTGGGACCTCAAAACACTTTTTGAGTCTCCAAAACCCCCCGACACTGTCTGGAAATATGGCAGGCATGTATCATCTGCATAAATTTGAAAGCCCTTCATACCAGGATTCTCTCTGCCAAATTTGGTAAAGAATGGTCCAGTGGTTTTTGAGGAAAAGTTTAAAATAGCAATTATTACCAGATGCATGATGGACAATGGACAATACAGGATGGACTTGGGGTCATACAATAAACTCACCTGGCCTTATGGCTAGGTGAGCTAAAAATTAACGAAAAAATCATGTTTTAAATATGTCTGCGCAGTTTTATACACTCAAAATTTTCTTGCTATACAATTCAGAGCTGATCTTGCTGCCTGGAAAACATTTTGCTTCATTGCTGTAATGTCATAGGTTTGTAATGCATTATGTTTTACAACTTTTTTTTATCTATAGAGGAGTATAATCCATGCCCATATCTCCTGATCAAACATTTCACGTCTGTCACTAATTTAATTCCTATTCATTAACTTTTGAAGGACTTCATTGATTGAAATCAAATTTCATATACGGCTTTACATAAAGAAGATATAGGACAAGTTCTATTTTCACTGTTTTCTGACAAGAATTTTATAGAGTTATGGACCCTCTTTGACTTAGAACTTTCCCTTCAATTTGCATCATATTTGTGGGGACATCTGTGTCATATGAACACAATAATAGTTTCATGTTAGAGCTGCCTAGTAATAATAGTTACTTGACTGTAATGACTTTAAAGGTACACAATTTTTCTCATTATTACAAATATTGTATCCAGTTTGCTATACAGTTTACTATGTTTATGCACATACAGTTTACTATGCTTATACACATACCATTTACTATGTTTATGCACATACAGTTTACTATGTTTATACACATACAGTTTACTATGCTTATACACATACCATTTACTATGTTTATGCACATACAGTTTACTATGTTTATACACATACAGTTTACTATGCTTATACACATACCATTTACTATGTTTATGCACATACAGTTTACTATGTTTATACACATACAGTTTACTATGCTTATACACATACCATTTACTATGTTTATGCACATACAGTTTACTATGTTTATACACATACAGTTTACTATGCTTATACACATACCATTTACTATGTTTATGCACATACAGTTTACTATGTTTATACACATACAGTTTACTATGCTTATACACATACAGTTTACTATGTTGATGCACATCCTGTTTGCTATGTTTATGCACATACTCTTTACTATGCTTATACACATACAGTTTACTATGTTTATACACATACAGTTTACTATGTTTATGCACATACTCTTTACTATGCTTATACACATACAGTTTACTATGTTTATACACATACAGTTTACTATGTTTATGCACATACTCTTTACTATGTTGATGCACATACAGTTTACTATGCTGATGCACATACAATTTACTATGTTGATGCACATCCTGTTTGCTATGTTTATGCACATACTCTTTACTATGTTGATGCATATACTGTTTACTATGTTTATACACATACAATTTACTATGTTGATGCACATACTGTTTACTATGTTTATACACATACAATTTACTATGTTGATGCACATACTGTTTACTATGTTTATGCACATACTCTTTACTATGTTGATGCACATACAGTTTACTATGCTGATGCACATACTATTTACTATATTTATACACATACAATTTACTATGTTGATGCATATACTGTTTACTATGTTTATACACATACAATTTACTATGTTGATGCACATACTGTTTACTATGTTTATACACATACAATTTACTATGTTGATGCACATACTGTTTACTATGTTTATACACATACAATTTATTATGTTGATGCACATACTGTTTATTATGTTGATGCACATACTGTTTACTATGTTTATACACATACAATTTACTATGTTGATACACATACTGCTTACTATGTTTATACACATACAATTTACTATGTTGATGCACATACTGTTTACTATGTTTATACACATACAATTTACTATGTTGATGCACATACTCTTTACAATGTTTATGCATATACAGTGTACTATGTTTATACACATACAGTTTACTATGTTTAAACACATACAATTTACTATGTTGATGCATATACAGTTTACTATGTTGATGCACTTAGTTTACTATGTTGATGCACATACACTTTACTATATTTATGCACATATAATTTACTATGTTTATGCACATACTGTTTACTATGTTCATGCACATACTGTTTACTATGTTTATGCACATACTGTTTACTATGTTTATGCATGTGCTGTTTACTATGTTTATGCATGTACTGTTTACTAAGTTTATGCACATACTGTTTACTGTGTTTATACACATACAGTTTACTATGTTTATACACATACAGTTTACGTTTATGCACATACTGTTTACTATGTTTATGCACATACTGTTTACTATGTTTATACACATACAGTTTACTATGTCTATGCACATACTGAAACACCAGAGAAATTTGTTTTACCCAAGTGTTCTAGCAAGCATCTGAACTTAGAAAATAGTATACGGTTGTTCCTCTTATATGATCGTAAAATAAATCAATTATTTATCATGTACTTCAGGGGTAGACTGAAGGTATGATTTTTCACTGGCAAACGGGGCCATTCAACTCAGAAAGGAACTGGCCAATTAGAAATATCATTGGCTCTACTTTTACACTAAATTTCAATACAACTTTGCAATAAAAACTGCAACAATTTTCAATAACAGAATACAAGGAAAGCAGAAACCTTGATAGACTTTAAAAATACAATACTTTAATGAAATACCAACTGTGTAAATTTATTTAGAATACTACACATAATGCCATTATTCTGATTTTGACTAGACTGTTAAAAATCACTAATTTCTGCAAATACGTATCCTAAATTCAACATACCAATACAAAATCACAGATTGCTGACATATTGCAATTAAAACCAAATAATCCGAGTAACACATACTACATTTGGCTGAAAACTTTATTTCAACCAATAGCATTCTGTGCAAGTTCAATTTACATACAGTATTGCGTGGTGCCCTGCTGTAAACAATATACATGCCACAGCAATAATAAATAGTTTATTAAAGCAGGATATCAGTCTTAAAAGATTGCTTGCACAAGAAATGCTATGCAAATCGGATAATCAGACAAAATTTACATTAATTTTATTGAAAAAAATTGACTGACCCTTCAGTCTCACTTCCAGAAACTTCAGCTGGCCCAAGCCAAAATTCACTGCCCACAGGCAGCAGTCCAGCAGCTAAATCAACCCCTGTACTTACATAAATAGTGTTTTTCTTAACAAACAAAAAAAACAGCACGAGTACAGTAAGCTGTACATTATATGCCTGCCCCATGTTTAATAGTCCTCAATGTAGGGTATAGCTGACTCTGGAGATTATTGACCAATGTGTCTCAATACCTTGATCTTTGGTCAAGGTATGTTGTCTTGAACTAAATTTACTGTAAGGAAACCATTATTTTTTAATTCTACTCACAATGACCTTGACCTTTGACTTTTATACCCCCAAATCTCTTGGTTTCTTATTACTCCAAGTGCAAGCCATTCACAAACTCTGGTGAGGGTAATGGTCAAGAACTTTAATTTGTGTGCAGAAACCATTTTTCAGCCACAGTGACCTTGATGTTTGACTTTTTGGTTCCAAAATCAATAGGCTTGTACTGTAATCCAAGTGGAAGCCATCCACAAAGAAAGGTCCAAGTCTGTGATGTAGAACTAAATGTTATTATGCCTTAACTATATTTGTTCTTTCAGTTAGTTACCTTGACCATTGACCTTTTCATCCCAAACTGATGGGCCTCTTTCTTTCCCCAAGTGCAAGCCATGCAAAAAGTTTGGTCCAGATCTGTGATTTAGAACTGATGCTATTGTGCGGAAACCATTTTTCTCCATTCAGTGACAGTGACCTTAACTATTGACCTTGTGGTCCTGAAATTGATAGGTTTCTTTCTTATCCCAAATGCAAGCTATTTACAATGTTTGGCAATGGTAGATGGTGGAGAATTTGAGTTATTGTATGTCAATAAAATTGGGAACAGACTGATAGGTGTACATTTGTACTTATGGGCAGACACTATCACATCGTAACATGATACACTCCATTATCGCAGGCATATACAAACCAATTCAATTAGTTGATGTTGCAAAATAGCAACTTTAACAAGATAGACTTTAGCTTGTTATAAAAGTGGTAGTCAAAATTATATTTACCATAAAGACAAATCTCTTATATTTATTATATATTCATTATATAGATTTTTAAAGCTATATTATTTGAGGCAAGACATTTTAGTTTCAAATTATCTGTAGATACACCTAAATGGATTTGTCTGTTTATTTTGAAAAAACTTTATAAGTCAATAAATATAATAATCAGAAATAAAGAGTTCAATGCAATGGAGGTACCTTAAAGAAAACACACATCAATCTATATTATGTAGGATTCCATACCTGTTAATTTATCAATCTCTTTATGTCATCCCAAATAAATAACTACAGCATGGGATTAATACTTCGCAACTGCTTTTGTACATTAGCCCTACCTAAATTTTGTAAACTTTTAGAAATTGTGGTCATGCCACAGAATGCATAGTTGTTTTATTTTGTGCTTGTTCGAACCCACCATATTTAGTTTTCTCTTCAAATCTTTTTCAGTTCAAGTCACTGTTATCCTACTCTACCCCACCCCTTTCCAATGTCTGAATAATCGTTGGTCACTTACCTAAAAAAAAGTACACATAAATTCAGTGTATCTTACATAGGTCCTTGGTTACCGTACACATTTACATATAAATTCAGTGTATCTTACAGAGGTCCATGGTTACATGTGTATCTTACAGCATTCCATGGTTACACATTTACACATACATTCAGTGTATGTTACATAGGTCCTTGATAACAAATATACACATAAATTCAGTGTATCTTACAGAGGTTCTTGGTTACACATTTACACATAAATTCAGTGTATCTTACATAGGTTCTTGATTACACATTTACACATAAATTCAGTATATCTTACATAGGTCCTTGGTTACACATTTACACATAAATTCAGTGTATCTTACATAGGTCTTTGGTTACACAATTACAATAATTATGCTAAGCTTTTTCCAAGACACAAAGACTTTAAGAAATCATTACATTTATTATGGAATCCATAAACTTCCTATGAGTGGATGAACCATACAGAAGTTCTCCTCTTGAGAGGACCCTCTGAAGACAAGCCATCCCCTTATCAAAGGCAACCTTACCCAACATCAAAACAGTATAATTTTACCAGTCTGTTACCCTTCAAGAGATCATACTCATTTTATACTGCCAACTTTTCAGTGCAGAAGAGGTGGCCTCAAACAAAAGGGACAACTGTATATGATTTCAAGGGAAGTAATTACATAAGCTTTGGACATCATAATAAACCATCTGTAGTGTAAAGCATAAGAATCAAACAACATAGTAGCAATAATACCAGTATTTATTATATGTCTTAGCTCTGACAGTAGTTGTTTTCATTATAGACAAGCAGATGAACAAGCAGACAAATAGATGGACTCCCAATGCTATATTACCTGTCATATTCATACCAGACAAATAGATGGACTCCCAATGCTATATTTACCTGTCATATTCATACCAGACAAATTGATGGACTCCCAATGCTATATTTACCAGTCATATTCATATATTTCACCTTCATTTAATTGCAAACTCCACTGAAGTACCTTTCTGCTTAAGAAAGGTTGCACTGTGCTTCATTATTAAAAACATATTGTTAATAAATTCTTTCAGTCAGTACCAAAAGTACTTATTAAAGGGAGGGATGTTTGTATTAGATTTCAGAACTTCAATCTTCAGCATGCAATGACTCTGAACCAAGAACTGTATGTTTAAATGCCAGATATAGAACCAAAAAATAAAATAAAAACATCTTAAAACCTGTCTTTGAAATATGAAATGTTATTTTTTTTTGCAAAAGAGGACTTTCAGTAGTATGGTAGTCTTTGGTACATGAAAATTAAATGTAGTAAATTATAGAAATTAACATCTATGTATATCGACTATACAGGAAATATAGCATCTATGTATATCTGTCCACTATACAGGAAATATAGCATCTATGTATATCTATCCACTATACAGGAAATATAGCATCTATGTATATCTGGCAACTATACAGGAAATATAGCATCTATGTATATCTGTCCACTATACAGGAGATATAGCATCTATGTATATCTGTCCACTATACAGGAAATATAGCATCTATGTATATCTGTCCACTATACAGGAGATATAGCATCTATGTATATCTGTCCACTATACAGGAAATATAGCATCTATGTATATCTGTCCACTATACAGGAAATATAGCATCTATGTATATCTGTCCACTATACAGGAAATATAGCATCTATGTATATCTGTCCACTATACAGGAAATATAGCATCTATGTATATCTGTCCACTATACAGGAAATATAGCATCTATGTATATCTGTCCACTATACAGGAGATATAGCATCTATGTATATCTATCCACTATACAGGAAATATAGCATCTATGTATATCTGTCCACTATACAGGAGATATAGCATCTATGTATATCTATCCACTATACAGAAAATATAGCATCTATGTATATCTGTCCACTATACAGGAGATATAGCATCTATGTATATCTATCCACTATACAGGAAATATAGCATCTATGTATATCTGTCCACTATACAGGAAATATAGCATCTATGATTATCTATCCACTATACAGGAGATATAGCATCTATTTATATCTGTCCACTATACAGAAAATATCATACAAACAATAAACAATTACAGTACATAACCTTGATCAGCAACATAAGCTCTTCAGACAATGAAGTTTTGTGCAGGTGAACCTAAATTTGATTTTAAGTATTTGTTTTTAAAGTAAAGAAATCAAAGTCCTCTAAATCATAATATTTGAGTCTATTTGAAGTTTTGTAACTTCAGTAAAATCTCTAACACAGTTACACCATAAAGATCTTTATTATCTCTCTATCAGTAATACACATATTTGTGCAACTTTGTTGACATTAATTAAATAATTTTTTTTTAAAAATAGTTGTCTCACTACATTTGAAACAATTTTATGATGGACCAAAAATGTTGAAGAGTTAACTTATAAGATTCTAAAGTGCCATCATAGTGTCTCTTTAGATGCAAAGGATCCTTGTAGCTTTTTTTTAAAATTAATATTATTTATTGAAGTTGGAATTGATTTCTTTTCACAATAGGTTATTTTTGTGAGTTGTTTCCTTGTCAACCATGTCGCAGAACAATAAAAACGTTTCTTGCAAATCTTCAATGCAGTTTCACATAAAAAAATCTGCAGACTGATATTATTCCTAAAGTATCAATTATACTATTACACTAGTTGATCCTCTTGCTTTAAATTATGATGGGAATCAAGAAAATTGCAAATACTTTGGTAGACATTCTGTTACGAAAATTTAAAATTATACTGAATTTCTGAAGTCAAATTGTCTATTGCTCATCAATATGGAAAACAAAGGGAGATAACACCCTAATAATAATTTCTTCCATGCATATAATTCTCAGATAAAAAATAAATAAGTGTTACATGGGGGACAAATTTGATGGTGAAATTTCTTGATTAGAACTGAACTAATACAGTAATATGCATCAGATATATCCATATTTGTTTGATAATATGATATACTGTATCAGGACCGCAGTATCATAACAACAGGGATTATTCTAGGGTAATTGGAAATGTGGCCTGGGCCTATTAGTGAAGAAATTGGAGTCATTGAGAACAATATTTTTAGAAGAAAATTGCTTAACTTGCAATTCTGCAAGATTTTAAAATTTTTATTTTAAACAGGGGTAAAATTAATGGCACCAGATTACCCCTGGACAAAAAAATCCCAGAACAAATAGAATATATATAGATAAACCTATCATATATAGATATATGAATATATATATATATATACATATACATATACATATATATATATATATATATATATATATATATATATATATATATATATATATATATATATTCATTCATATATCTATATATGATAGGTTTCTCTATATATAGGCTTTTGCAACCCTGAAAAGCTTTTTTCCAAATATATAAAAGGTAAGGTAAGTTTACCTTCAGCATTCTGACATTGTCTGTTTCCAGCTCACTGATGGTATTTTCATGGGCCCTAACCACATCCTCCAGGTATTTGATCTGGAAAAAAAAGATGTTACTGGGAATTATTTTTAAAATCATGTTTTAGCACAAGGAAAGAAAAACTGGCATAATAACATGTAAACTTTTCTGGCAGTAAGAACATGGTGATATTTACATTAAAACATGTAGTACACAAAAAGTACATTATGTATAGTACACTTGCCCCCAGTATTGCTAATTGTTGTACATATGGTTGTGTAATTCTAGCACTGGTTGTAATCCAATTACCAGATGAAGGCACATGTATATGGATCAATTATATTTAACATCACTGGCTCACTGGCACATATTGAGGTCAACCTGGCAAGTTTGTGGATTAACTTAGGTATTTCATGGTCTTCAAAGGACAAAGCTAGCAACTCAACCTGTCTAATCCCACACAAAGTCCAACAAATTTTACAAACAGAGCTGGTTTCATGGGTCACCATGGCAAATTCTTTGTATTCAATATATCTCCCCTAGCAGACTTGTCACAGTCCCAAGCATGGGCTTGTCTATATCAGTAATACCTGGCGATTACAAAGTGTACACCTCTCCCTTAATAACTTGCATCCAACTATGGTCAAAAACATAGACCAAAGTATAAGCAAGGGGATGCAGACTCATACTTTAATTAACAGTTGGGGTGATGGCAGATGGGGGTGGGGGGTAGAGGGGTTACCAACTGATGTTGATGTCAGAGAATTGTAAATTGTGTTGCCCTAAATAGATATAAGCCTCACACATTTTTAAATTTATGGATATGCAGTGTGAAGAAGTCAAACAAAGTCCATTTATTAATTACAATCAAGCCTGTCAATAGTGGCCACCCATGGGAAAAACAAAACTGGTCTTTGTACACAGGTGACCTCTCTATGTAGGTTCACCTTTCAAACTTGGTTTTTGAGCAAATACCATGCACTAAATACCACTATCATTAGTATTGTTATTGTTATTATTATTATTACTTTTGTTGTTGTTGTTCTTCTTATTATTATTATTACCAATTGATTTAATTTAGAGCACTATTCAACAAAATCATAAAATACATGTATATGTATTTCTCTCCTGAAGCTATGTTCCACACAAGATTACTGTATCCTGCTCACTTTAATCCATCGTATAAATTAAAAAATCACTGATGCTTAAAAAAACAAACCCACTGATCTTTGTATTGTGAACTGTGTCAAAACACTAATTTCGCAACTAAATGACAGCTTACATATGACTGTGAAACTGAGGACTGACTCTTTCTTTGGCCAACTTACATAATTAGCCTTAGAAACTGGTGTTCACTTAGCAAAACAATATCTGGATTAATCAGTTGCTCAGCTTGCCAAGATCAAAAAGATTCGGCTTATGAGAAGAGGCATGTAATGAAAAAGGAATGAAAAGCTTAATGTGGTTATTGTTACTAACACCTGAACTGAGACTTTGCCAGCCTTTACAGACAAGTTTTGTAAATACTGAATGACTCCTGAATCTAATGAAATGGGATGAATTCTTATCTCTCCTCATAGATAAACTTTTGTCATTAGATATAAACAAAATTATGATTTCTAACAATACCTGTCACAATGTCACAAAAGACAACTCATTTCTGCTGAGACAATATGACTACTTTTCTCACCATCCAGCTAACAAACTGTTTCAACCATCTTTCTCTCTAATAATAAAAACCACCTCGCTTTCAAAATTTACTACTGACCCTTCTGAGTTACACTTACAGTGTGACTTGAGTACAGTGAGTACAAGCAAGATAGAAAATGTTTACATATCAATTCATGTGGTATTTCTTCATCTATCCAATGCTTTCCTGATCAAACAAAACTCTAATCTGCATGTATAGAGAAGTCACTATTGATACCCTCCAGTGAACACTCGAAGAACGGAGAAACCATTATTTGGTCATGAAACACCTGGCCACTGATCGCGGAAAGCAGTTGACCGTTACATAATGACTTTTATGTAGGACCTTTGCCACCGGGTAATTAGAAGGGTCATTGTGACCAGGTGACCACTATATAAAGGTTGCCAATGGGTCAGGTTTGACTATATATAATCCAATTTAAATTCAGTATTCATAAGTTGCCTCCCTTCCATAGAGCTATTATAAATGCTTGTTTTATTATTTTGATTTCACAAATGTGCTCAATAGCTCCCTAGTGATGAGACATGAGATGAAGCAGTCTTCTGTCAGTATAAACATTTATATATTGATATTTTTATTTATTTCTCTTGTATATGCTCAATAATGTAAAAACAGTAATGCTCAATAATATCAAAACAGTAATGCTCAGTAATATCAAAATAGTAATGTTCAGTAATATCAAAATAGTAATGCTCAAAAAAAACTAAATAGTAATGCTCAGTAATATCAAAATAGTAATGCTCAATAATAACAAAATAGTAATGCTCAGTAATATCAAAATAGTAATGCTCAGTAATATAAAAAGAGTAATGCTCAATAATATCAAAAGATAATCAGACATAGCTGTATTAAAAATGTTGTGTGAATACTGGATGTTCAATAAGATATAATATTTGTTTAACAAAGTCTGACTTGATAATCATCCATTTCTCGATTTTTGTCTGCAAATTTTAAAGAAAAAAATTGGATGGACAGATGCTATTGTATTATAAGTGGGTCTGTAAGTTATCTGGCTGCAGAATATGGAGGTAGTGGTGTATTAGGGTGTGAACTGGTTGCAAACAAATGGGAAATAGTGGATAGACATTGTGTGCACTTTATTGATGACAAGTTTTATAATAATTACCGTATATACTCGATTATAAGTCGACCCCCCTTTTCATGGCTGCAAAAAGCCAATTCAGCTATGACCCTCCTATAAGTCGCAGTGTTTTTTGCAAATTAAATCCGTCTGCAAGGGGTGACATGTCATCAGTGAGTCAGAGCTGCACTTAGGAAAAATAAACGAGCCAAACTGGATAGATAGACATATAGATAGATAGGACAAATAAAAGCAAAAACCAATGTAGAATAAATACAATTGTATTATTGAGTTGAATATGTACAAATAAATTTACAACTTACATTTTGTCCATCTTCGTGTAATGAAATCCATATAGCTTAACATTTTTAATCCAATAATATGATAAATCCATGAATTGGATTATAGGTCACATACAGGTATAAAATTGGTATCCTATAAATGTCACTGTCTAATGTCCTCTGGTTCAAAGCCCAAGAATTCATCCTCATCATCAGAGTTACCAAATAATGTAATAAATTCCTCCAATGTCATCCCGTCATCGTAAACATCGTCCGACTCCGAATCTATTTATATGATAAATCCACGAATTCAATTATAGGTCACATACCGGTATAAAAATAGAAGTTCAGAATGATCCGATTCACAATATCACGTAATATATTAATTCCACACGTTGTACAAATAAACAATGAAAGTTAAGTCCACTTTGTTGTGATTCACGGTATCCTATAAATGTCACTATCCAATGTCATCTGGTACAAAGTCCAAGAATTAATCCTCATTGTCTGATAAAGTTCTGAAATCCTACATCATCATCTAGTCATTGTAAATCGTCATCGTCTAGTCATCGTAATCTCGTCCGACTCCGATTTTCGGCTTTACTGTCATATGCGGGTGCTTATGCAAAGACTGAGCTTGGGCTCTGTGAGTAACACTTTGATCATAAAGTCAGAAATCTATTAAAGGCTGCAACTGAACACATGTCAATTGTGCGGCAAGATCACAGGGAGTTCAAATAGCCACCCTTTGTTACTTAGCACTCAACTCGTGGCTTGATCAAAGGGTTGTCACGTGGAAAAACAAAGAGTGTGGTGCCTTTACAAGCAATGGGATTAAGGTCAAAGTATATGCACAGGAAGTTGTAGAACTCTACTTGGCACTGAACAAGTACAGATTGTCGGCTCGATCAAAAGGATTGTCAACTTGAAAACAAAGTGAGTCCCTTTACAAGCTAAAGGCTTATCGGCCCACGTGCTCTGGCAGATAACTTGGGAAATATCACTTGGGAATTAAATCTGACTTGTGGAAAAGGAAAATACAAATTAAATCAAAACTTTTATTGCATCATGCACAGTCTTTATACAGCAAAACACAAATATTAATACAAATACAGGTTGTTTGGACTTGCACGAAAATGGAGGCAATATACTTACTAGTAAACACCCACGGTAAACATTGATGGACACTTCATTTTGCGGTAGGTAGTATTTAATTTACCGGTAATATTTTCAAATTAATAAAATCCAAATAACTGTAGATACATGTATTGTGTAATGAATACCGTCATGAAACGGATAAACACAGTGCATACCATATATGCATTACTGCAGAGGAATAGTGGCATGAAAACGTAAAAATATATGAATTGACAGTATTTTTATGTACTGCAAACATCTAGAGTTTCCAACATTACCCCAAGATTTTTTATATTTTTTTAATGTCGCGCTTATAAGACGACCCCTACTCTGTATGAGTCAAATTCTAAGTAAAAAACGTCGACTTATAAGCAAGTATATATGGTAATCAAAATAATAAAATAAAATATTGGTCAGAAAAGACAAATGACCTAGTGTTCAATTATGATTTCCCATAATTGAATATAAACGTTTTAATGTTTTCTTTTGATTAAACTGTTTGACATATTGAGATGATATGTGAATAACAGATTTTGGTAAATATGACCTACAACTGTTAAAAAGTACAACACTTGTGCAGACAACATGTCAGACAACAAATGTTCCTGTAAACCATTAAACTTTTTGGGACACAAGCAAGTTAATTGTTACCAGGTATTATAAAATGACATTGTTCATGAAAAAAATGTTGAAAATATCTTCAACTGATTAAGATCAATGATTGATTAGTTATGATGAACCAATCACTTATCTTTAAATTTAAACCAATTTCCAACAATACCCATGACTGTAAACAGACATTTGCATTTGTGACCAAAATCTTAAATCAAAATCTTTTTCTATGATCCATGGTACAAAATCTACCCTGGAATAAATATGCTTTTTTAAAAATTATTGTAATCATATAATGTACGTTTAAACAGAATGATTCTAGTATTGATACCAACCTACCTATCTACACATACCTACCCACCTATATGCACACACCCTTACATATATCCATACAGGTATGAATGCCATGCAATAAAAATAATATTTTTCCATAAATTTTACCTGTCGGTGAAGCTTGCCATTGATTCTCTTCTGCTTGAGTTCCTCCAGTCTGACAGCATCCATTTTGCCATGCCACTCAATGACCTTGGCAGCCCCTTTGCCATCCTTGATGGTGGCAATTAGATCCTGAAGACTTTTATGCTGAAGCCCAATCTCTGCTAATTTGTCCTCCAATAAATCTTTCTTCTGATTCACCTGTTGTAAAACAGAGTATACTGCAAAATTTATCATGTACAGCCCAACCTCAACTTCAAACAATGTTGGCCCAGATCTGCTGTCAAATAATGCAAGGGTAGATCAAAAATGACACTGGTTTGAAATCATTGAGAGAACAATCCATGAACTGAATTGACTCTGGTCTGCTTGTGGGTGTACTATGTGACAGCAGATCAATGTTTGCGCTGTATGCAGCTGGGTATGTGCTATACACAAGTAGCATTCAAAATTAGTGCCTGTTTGCCAGTCCAACGCTGATGATACATGAATCGACACTTTGTCTGCCTTACAAATAATGTTGCTATTTACACACTGAAGAGCTCCAAAGGTCAGAGGTCAATTGGGGTAAAACAGTCTATGTTTCAAAGAAATTTAGACTACTACATGCGGAAATAATGCAGATATTAGGTATGTTATATAAAAGCTTATGTCTACTGTAAATTGATACTGAATTCTTGCATTTGTTTTGCATAAATAATTTTTATGATGAATTTGAATGAACACCAGACTGAGCATAATGTATTATTATCCCAAATAACCTCTGACCTTATGCAATGGAATGTGTCAATTTGGTGTATTTTCTAGTTGACAAAATACTGAAGTAGTTTGATTGTTGTGTCCAGCTAAAAATATTGTATGTATAGAAAGCAAATCTGGACAGCAGTAAATGTTCTGGAGGACAATGAACTTTTTAAAGTTGCTGGTCTGTCAGGCCAGAGAGCAGTTTAGCAGTAACACTTTACACAAGAAAATGTGATATTTAAAATATGCAGTTCTTACAATATATCCCAGTAAGACTGATATAAATTTATCTCAGAAAAAACAATTATTATATAATCTGTATGTTTGTTCTTATTAGATAATCTTATGATTTTAATTCAAGGAAAAGTGTTGAAAACTTTACATGTATATTCTGAGAGAATAAGGCTGCCTAGAGATGATGCAGACAGGGAGAGAAATGAAGTAGATGACAGCTAGTAGCATTGTGTGATGAAGAATATGATTTAAATGGAAAGGGAGAGATACGTAGCTCAATTTTAATTCTATTTTTCAATGAGTCCTTCTGTATGTAAATGACAACTTTAGATGTAATTTGTGTAACAAATCAAAATAATTATATGTGTCATATTTTGGAAATACTTTTATATTTTAATCATAATTAAAGTTATCTGCTACAAAAGTTACTGTATGAAATATGTACAGATCCACTCCACAATGTAAATGTTTGAAGAAACATTAGAGAAGGTTTATATTCCCACATTATATTATATAATATTTGTAAACTGATTCGGTGCCTTCCATCACCATGCTGCAGAAGCTATCATGTACGGTTTTCTGACTTACCTCTTTTAGTTGAATCTCCATGTTGTTTTTATCTCTCTGTAGCTGCATCATGGTATTTGAAAATCTCTCCTGCTTGGACAGGGGAATGGCCCCTGCAAACTGAAGCCTCATTTCCTGTGTGAAAACATTTAGATATGAAGAATATGTAATGTTTTGAGAAAATTAATAATTGTCTTTGCCCTATATATCCTAGCTGGTTTAAAAATTACAGGAAAGCATCCTAAAGGATATTTTCGTGGTAATGTGTTATTGGCAAGATTTAGATGACTGTGAAACTTGGAAGTGTGTGGCAATTTATCATCTATGGGAATCTACTTTTGAAAGACTCTCCTCTTGGAAATCAATAGTATCTTTGACTTACTTCCTTTGATAAGACTGGTCCACAAGTATTTTCTACCATATGGGTTTTATCAAATGAGGAAACTAGTAAAACATCAGAAGCATGTCAAACATCAAGATGACTGGGATTTCTAGCTAGCCTGTGTTAATGTAGTTGTGTATATGAAAATAACTTTCCATAATTGAACCAATCACTGCAAAATCTTATAGTCAGTGCAAAACTCAGGCAAGGACTGGAAATTCGAAACAAAATACTAGAGAGAAGAGATGCTCTGGTGTCCTCTGATGATGATAGTTTTAAAAGTGGAGGAGGCTTGTATATATAGATGCAAATGAAAAAAATGCCAAGATAAGTAAGTTACTTCAAATGGCAAAGTTTATGTAAAGTGATTGGGCATCAGAGCTTCTTATTGACATTGAAACAGAATGAAACCAGTAAAAAAACAATATGGCAATTGTTACTAGTATAAACATCAATTCAATGTATAAAAAGTATAGTGAGCTCAATTATAATGATTCTATGACCATCATGATTATAAAATTTGCTAGCTGTGAGTGAAATAACATTTGCCTGTCAATAAAATCTAGTGAAACAATTTGATTCTCTAAAAATATTGCTTATGTATATAAGTAAGACAAATACAAATAAATAAATAAATGTTATAAGTTGGAAATGGAAAAACAAAATAATGTAAATATATACAGAATAAAATGTTGTGAATATATAAAAGTGCCAACATTTTGCAAATACATGTAAGTGCCAAGATGTAAGATCATATATTACAGTAATACACAGATCTGATAGCACACTATTTATTAACATGGGTGAGTTTTAGTTTTTTGTCAATAGGGAACTAAGGCTATATACAAAATTTAAACAGAATACCTTAGTCATGAACAACACAGTTGCATTATGAGTCATTTGTGAACCCTTTGAAGAAGTTTAATTGGCCCAAGCACTGAATACATGTACATCTTTTAAAAATGGATGCACAGCACATGGTTTGAGTCTATGCCACCTGATCCACCTTATTTCTAGGCTAGTCCATGTTTTTTTTTTACATCAATAATTACATTCTGTATGTACCATCAAATCTGTGTATACCTGCAGGATGGGTATATTTGTAGAGGAACATACATGTAAGTTTTTCTTTAGGTGTTTGACTTTATTCTGTGCCTCTGCTCTGTTGTGATACATGGTATCATCCTTGCTGTCAAGTTTCTGCTCCAGTCGTAATACATGAGCCTCAAATTTGAACACCTTCTTCGACATCTCTTCAAGCTTCCTAACAGCTGTACCCTCACTCACCTGCAGCTGGACAATGTGACGATGAAGTTTACCTGGTAAAAACATGAATTTGATAAATGATAATGGACAAAATAAATATAGATATAAATAACAGAGGCTCTGATGGGACTGATATCACTCACTGGGCTAAAATAACTAACAGCTGACCATTTCGTTAAGCAGGCTTATGGACTACTGTAAGAACACAATTTATATATACTATATCCCAAACTTGATATCATGTTGATTTCACCTATTTGACTATATCCCAATAAAAAAACTTTCTAAAGTAAAGGCATAATTAATATGCACAGTCTCTTGCTCATAATTTAAGTCATCCAAGATCTTGATGATATAAACCTGTTTACCAAGTTTTATAGAAACTGGATGAGAAATATAGTCTCTAGATCTAGAAAGGTAATAAACTCAGCCAATCAGATATAAATTCATGTCATGATTATACATGGATCTTGCTCATAATTTTACTCATCCATAATCTTGGTGAGATCAAACCTATTTACCAAGTTTGATCTAAATTGGATCTGAATACAGTCTCTAGAGTGGTAACAAGCTCAGGCAATCAGATGTAAGATCACCTCATTAGTATGCATAAATCCTGTACATTATCAAACTCATGCAAGATTTTGATGATATAAGTCTATTTGAAGTTTGATCAAAATCAGATAAAATAAGTTGGCTTCCAGAGCCATAACAAACTCAGCCAATCTGATGCACGATCAATGAAATAATATGCATCGATCTCACTCATTATCTAATTCATTCAAGATCTTGATAATTTAACCCCATATTTAAAGTTTGATGAAAATTGGATCAGAAATATGGCCTCTAGAGTGGTAACAAGGTCAACCAATCATATGCAGTATTACCTTGTTAATATACATGGAGCTCATTTATTATCAAACCTGTTCAAAATCTTGATAACATAAGATCATATTTCAAGTTTGATGAAAATCAGTTCAGAAATTTGTCCTCCAGAGAGGTAATAAGGTTAGCCAATCAGTTGCAAGGTTACCTCATTAATATGCATGTATCCTACCATTATCAAACCCATCCAAGATCTTGATGATATAAACCCAATATTTCAAGCTTGATCAAAATTGGATCAGAAACACGGCTTCGAAAGTGAAACAATCTCAGTCAATCAGATGCAAGATCACCTCATTGATATGTATGTAAGTTACTCATGACTGATTCATCAAAGATCTTGATGATATAAGCACATCTTCTATGTTTGATCAAAATCAGATCAGAAATATGGCCTCCAGAGTGGTAACAAGGTCAGCTGATCAGATGCAAGATCACCTCATTACTATGCATGGCTCTTGCTCATTATCCAACTCATCCAAGATTCTGATGATATAAGCCTATATTCCAAATTTGATTGAAATCAGATCAGAAATATGGACTTCAATGTGGTAACAAGCAATTGTTGATGGACGGATGATACATGACCGATAAAGCACAACACATGATGCACAACAGATGCAGGGCCATACCATAAGCTCATTTGGCTTTATGGCCAGGTGAGCTAAAAATGAATAAATAAATAAATAAATAAATAAATAAATAAATAAATAAATAAATAAATAAATAAATGAAGAAGAAGGCCAGGGCATGCATGTTGAGCCCATGATCAAAATATTGATGAAAAACTTGAACCCAAACCTAGTCAAACCATTGATGCAGAAAAGTTACTGCTATGTCTTGCTTCCCACTAATGTGGACTCGACAACAGATGATACTTAATTATCTCTAATGATAAACTTAAAGCTGCATCATATTTAAGTTGATTTTCAGATGTGGGTGATGATGCAGGATTAAAAGTTTATTATCAAACATGTGATAGGGGACCAACCGATGATGTAGTCTTTAAAGACAAATGGTCTTTACAAAGATTTAAGATTAAAAACAATATGAAGGATTGAGAGATAGAGGAAGACAGATGGACAGGCAGACAAAAAAGGGGAAATGTACCAATGATAGTTTTCTCGTCGCTTTGTACTTGAAAATCTAGCAGCTGTTGCCGTAGTGACTGGACCTCCTTTTCCTTGGATATGTGTTGCATTTCTAGGGTTTTGACCTGTGAGGAGGCCACTTCAGCAATTTCCTGGGTAAATGGAAAAATAGTGATTAGAAATTAATGGAAACAATAGTTCTAAAATGTTCCATTCTACTTATACTAAGATTTTACAGTTCAAGGTAGCTGAAATAATACCAGCTGAAAACTGCAAGCTGAAATAATATCAGTTGAAAACTGCTTTCTGAAACAATACCAGTTGCACAACAAAATAAATCTAGTTTGACAGAAACTACAAAATATGTCCATAGATCACCATCCTCAATAAGATACAACTGAAGAAAAACTTTTCTCTGATATGTCAAGGCAAAATTTTAAGTCAAACAGTGACCATAACTCTGTCAAATTTTTAAAAACGAAGGTAAAATTGAGCCTAACCTAGGCCTTATATATACTAAGCCTAATGCCAAATTTGGAATCAATCCATGAATCTCTCCAAAGTTACTGCACTGGAACAAATTTGTGACTGTGGTACAGAGCGGCCTGGGTAACACAACCCTTCCACATTTGTGGCTGGGCAAAATGATGGGCACCCATACCCTCTGCCACCAACCAGCCATTCTCTGTTCCTGGCTCGGTCACTATGTCCCCACAAGTAAAATATTTCAACAAAACTCTGTCTGAATTGTTTTCAACTATAGATATTAAAACTTTGTAATTATTAGAGATAACTGAACAATGTGTTATGTGTTTCTTTCACTCTCAATGTTAATTTTTGTGCATTTTACTAGTTGTAAAAAAACCAACAAAAAACATTTTAATGTGAGATTTCTCTATAAAAATGCCTGATTATCATATGCTGACAAAATGCCCTTCTTCTCCACACACCTAAAAATTTCTAACTGAAACACCACATACATTTTTAATACATGAAAATGATGTTTAATTTATGAGAAATCTATTATTAAAAGTATTTCACAAAAAGGTTATTATATAAAAAGATATTCATAAGTGGATGATGATTAACTATAATGTAGATATATTTTTAAAAATAAAAACACTAGAGTAAATGGGATGAATTTCTAACCTTCAGTTTGGAAATTTCATGTTTCAAATTAAGTTCTGATGCCTCTAACTCTGCAATTTTCTTTCTATCTGCATCACTCACAGCTTTGGTTACTGAGTCTGAAATAAAATAAAATCACTATGCAGTAAGTTTGGATTTCTTTTACAAGCCCTGAAAAAGTGCAAGATTATGTCTCTACAATATTTTTTGAATCACAAATTTTAATATTTTGATTTTGTTATTAAATTACTTCAAACAAATAAATTTCTGCATTATGCACAGGCTAGAATGTCATGCTATAATTAGAACAGCACATAAAACTCATTAAATAAATAATAAAAATACCTATCGACAACTGCTGAACTCCATAATTCTTGAGCAAAACTGAAGTTTTTTATTCAGTAATTATTGGACTGTTGAGAGAAGTCTAATACATGAATTATTACCTTACTTGATACATGTTTCATACATACAAACTCTTGGTACTGAAACTCTAAAATTATCTAATGCTTAATTATATGTCTAAGAAAGTAAAATTAGATATACAAAGGAGCTATGTTTGTAATATGAAGACTGTGCAACTGCAATGGCTTGCCGTCGCAATTCTCCATGTTTTATACAGCATATTCCAACCCGACCCCCCTTTCAGTACTCATCCCCACCCACAGGCAGTGACCCAGAAGTTATAATGCAAAATCCATCACATATATGCTGCATCTTCCGTTAAGACTGCATATATAAAGTTTGGTCAGAAAATATTTGAAAATGTCATTGTAATTGAAACTTGTGTAAATCTGTCCTTGGACTCCCTTCTAGGGACCTCAAGGTGTGTAAATCTGTCCTTGGACTCCCTTTTAGGTACTTCAAGGTGGGTAAATTTGTCCTTGAACTCCCTTCTAGGGATCTCAAGGTGGGTAAATCTGTTCTTGGACTCCCTTCAGGGGACCTCAAGAGTGGGGGCCAAGGATGACACCCCTCATTTGCAAAAGGTCATATTAAGGGCAACATAACTACTATGTTTTGTCAATATCCACTAATCAATATAGGAGACGCTGCATGGGCAAATGGTTGGATGGATGGGCAGACAAGTGCTGTAAATGATTACAAATTGCATTAAAATGAATTAATCATTTTTTATGTATTTATTTTTAATGAGTAAAGTGATTTATTAGTAATGCTTACATACTTTTATGTGTTTAAAACTTAATGGCAGGTAAAAAATACCTGCTATATGGTATTTCAAAGGAAACAAGGAGAAAGAGCTAAAATTTTAATTTTTCTACCAATAAAAGACTCCGAAATGATTGATTTCAATGTTTTGAGTCAAGTTTTACTCTCAGATTTGAACAAATGATGAATTCAAAACTTAAATTACTGGAAACAATAAAATTGTTGGAATAATGACTGGCATAAGTTTTTTTACTTACCCAAAGTAATCAAAACAAATAAAACCTTCAAAATCAACAAGCTGGCTGTAAGTGTTAGACATAAGTCTTCATTGAATGAAATGCATAAAACATGAAGATGAAATAATTTATATTTAAACTTCTAATGTGTAACAATGTCTGACACTACTTACTTGCCAATTCATCTCTAAGTTCTCTTTCAATCTTCTGGAGCTCTAGATTTGATTTTGTGATCTGTCAGGAAAAGAGAACAAAGTTTATGACATATCACAAATATACTTAGTGTAATATTTTCAAGGGTAGATCAAGAATTTTTTGTAGTGTGGGGTGGTGGTGGGGATGGGGGTCGATTCTGAAACAGAGTACTTTGTTTGCTTAAAATGCCATTCTTACATGTTTTTTTTCTTCAGAGAAAAGTGTACCATTTTCACCGTAAAAAAGGGGGTTTGATTGACCTACCTCCGTCACTGATTTTATGTGATACAGAAAGAATAAGATATGGTGATAATTATACACTGATGAAGATAGAGTAGACCTTGTCTATAAAAGGTCAAGTGGAAAGAAAATTGTATTCTTCGGAGACCAATGTTCTTTATATAGAGTCTCAAAGATGCGCTTCATGTGCAGTGACAATATATATTTGGACTAAAAATAAGTTTATCTGCTGTCAAACTATGCTGATATGCCATTAAACCCTATACACATATACACTATTCTCTGTCCATGACAGACAGATACCATCTGTACTTACTTATAAGTCGGATCCGACTGCAAAATTCATAGACCGAGGTCTGCTGTCACATGATGCACCAGCAGATCTGGGTCTATACAGTTTGTTAGGAGTAATCAACAGAACAAACAACATAGACCCTGATCTGCTGGCAAATTATGTGATGCAGATTAGAGTCTATGTTGTTTGTACTTGGACCTGTCATAAAAGCAAGTATATATGGTATGTCCTTTATATAATGGATAAATATAAAGAACAAATTTAAAGACTTTAAGGATTTTAGATTTCTTAACATTATCTTTTATTTTATATGCCTTTTTAACATCTTTACCTTTTATCTTTTATTTTGTAGTACTTCATGTTTATGTTTGTTTGGAAGGGTTTATCTTCCTCATGTTTTTTCCAGTTCTTTTTATTTACAACTTAACCTTCTATCTTTTATCTTTAAATACTTTAAGGTTTACATTTATTTAGAAAGGTTATCTTCCTGAAGTTTTGTGTACAATTCTTTATATTTACAGTTTTACAACTTTACCTTTATTTGGCACCATGTAGCCATTATTGTTCTAACATGCAGTTAAATTACACACATACTTACAAATATACAGAAATTTGCATATTGGATTCACCCAAATGTCCTTTTCACATGTGTCCCTTATGTAAAAAGGTGTCCTTGAGCACATATACATTGTAACACTGAAGTCTCAGAGTCTATGCATTTTGAAATCCCTACAAGTACACTGAGATATTTAAAACCATGTTGTAATATATGGCTGCAAAGCTTTTCACATCCCAATTTAAACAAAATTTAACTTAAAATGTGATTAAATAACAAGTTTTGTATATTATACTTTTACAATATATAATGTTTAAATAACAAATCCTCTACATGTAAATACATGTTTTTTAGAATACAGTAAAATCTTGGATAAACTGATAATATTTATCTTAATACTGTGTCTGCACAACACATGATGAAACAATTTATTGCAGGCATATTAAAATCTTATTTGTGTAAACATCAAGATGGAACAATTTATTGCAGGCATATTAAAATCTTATTTGTGTAAACATCAAGATGGAACAATTTATTTCAGGCATATTAAAATCTTGTCTGTGTAAACATCAAGATGGAAAAATTTATTGCAGGCACATCAAAATCTTATCTGTGTAAACATCAAGATGGAACAATTTATTGCAGGCACATTAAAATCTTATTTGTGTAAATACATAGAACAATTTATTGTAGGCATATTAAAATCTTATCTGTGTAAACATCAAGATGGAATAATTTATTGCAGGCATATTAAAATCTTATTTGTGTAAACATCAAGATGGAACAATTTATTTCAGGCATATTAAAATCTTGTCTGTGTAAACATCAAGATGGAAAAATTTATTGCAGGCACATCAAAATCTTATCTGTGTAAACATCAAGATGGAACAATTTATTGCAGGCACATTAAAATCTTATTTGTGTAAATACATAGAACAATTTATTGTAGGCATATTAAAATCTTATCTGTGTAAACATCAAGATGGAATAATTTATTGCAGGCATATTAAAATCCTATCTGTGTAAACACCAAGATGGAACAATTTTTTTGCATGTATATTAAAATCTTATCTGTGTAAACACCAAGATGGAACAATTTATTGCAGGTATATTCAAATCTTATCTGTGTAAACACCAAGATGGAACAATTTATTGCAGGTATATTCAATCCTTATCTGTGTAAACACCAAGATGGAACAATTTATTGCAGGTATATTAAAATCCTATTTGTGTAAACACCAAGATGGAACAATTTATTGCAATTAGATTAAAATCTTATCTGTGTAAACACCAAGATGGAACAATTTATTGCAGGTATATTAATATCTTATCTGTGTAAACAAGAGTTAGATTCATGTAAAGTACAAGTCAAACAGTGATTATTAAGAATTTCTACGAAAATATTAAGTTACTGGCAAAATCTTGAAAAATATAAGTAACCTTTTTAAAACCATTTTTTAAATCTTTCTACATGCTAATCAGCTACTGGATGTCAACTGTTATGTCTAACCATCGTAGTGTAGTCCTTAGTGAGAGAAACAATGCTAGTAAGCACAGCTATATTTGGACCAATAGCTAGTAAGCACAGCTATATTTGGAACAATAGCTAGTAAGCATAGCTATATTTGGACCAATAGCTAGTAAGCATAGCTATATTTGGAACAATAGCTAGTAAGCATAGCTGTATTTGGACCAATAGCTAGTAAGCATAGCTATATCTAGACCAATAGCTAGTAAGCATAGCTATATTTGGACCAATAGCAAAGATTATTCCTGTTGTTAATGTCACATGATTTCATTTTGACATATACTCTCACTATGACATGTGCTCTGTCTATGACATGATCATGCACTATAATGCAAATGCTGACTAATGTACACCCACATTCATACCAGTGGCCCAATTATATAAAGCGAACTGCTGTGTTGGTGCCAACATAGTTTCCTTTGTTTATGTAAGGACTCATTAATTTGAAGCTTCACGGAGGTTTAAGACTTATATGGTAAAATATTGAAAAATGAAGATAACCTTTTTAAAATAATTTTTGATTCTTTCTACATGATAATTGGCTACTGGATGCCAACTGTTATATTTAGCTATCAAAGTGTAATCTCTTGCAAGAGAAATGATTCCACTAAATGCAGCCATATTTAGACCAGTTCACTAGCAAGGATTGTTCCTGTTGTTAATGTTGCATGATATGATGTATGCTTTCGTTGTGACATATGCTCTTGCTATGATATCTGTTCTTTCTATATGATCATGGCAATGATATAAATATTGACTACTGCTTTTCAATGCTCATATTCCAGTAGCTCAACTGCCTGTAGCAAACCACCATACATTGTTTTTTTATGTAAGGACTCATTAATTTCAGGCTTCATTCAGTATTAAGACTAATATTACTATGAAACACTAACGGCACCAATCTATAAACCAAAAGGTAAGGGTTTTACCATCTGTTGTCCTATAGATAATGCAGTTCTTTAATAAAAGCAAAAATATGCCAATCATAACAGCATGACCAATACCTGAACATTAATAGTGGGTATGGCTTGCATCAGAGAGCAAGACAACACTGTTTATCACTCATGGAATCATACCTCTGAGAATTTTTCCTCTAATTCCCTGTTCCTGTTTTCCACCTCCTCCAGGATCTTCTTCTGCTGTTCAAACATCCTTACTGAATGCTCTGCCTTCTGTCTCTCATTTAGCTCCTTCATCTCCAGTGTTGTGATTCTCTTTGAAGTGGAGATGAGGTCTGCATCAGTGAGTCCTTTTACATCTGTACCTTTTGTGACACCTTTGTGTCAAAATAATAAATTATTTTATTCTTTTCATTTTATTATTTACTGTACAATTCTTTTGAAAATACATAGCGAAAATACATAGTAAAACACTGATATATATCATGACAAATTATTACATACATAATTTCTATTTCAAAGATACAAAAATCCAACACATAGATAGATAGATAGATAGATAGATAGATAGATAGATAGATAGATAGATAGATAGATAGATAGATAGATAGATAGATAGATAGATAGATAGATAGATAGATAGATAGATATTAAGCAGATATATAGGAAGATAACCTTCCTCTTTTGCTATTTTGAATATAATGGACTTAAACACAAAACTTAACCAAGGTGTCGTAGACAAGGGTAATGTAATATGTGCCTTCTACATCTGTGACAGGGCATTTCAAATTTACACAAATCTATTTGAAATTTGAGAACTTTCACAAAAGTAATGACACTACAAGACAAAGATTGACAGACAAGTGACAGAAAAAATGATAACAGGCATATAGTTAATTAAATTTGAGCAACTGCAATGGTGTACCATCACATATCCCCACACATGTTACTGCCACCCCCACATAGTGACAAAGGGTTCTAATGCAAAATCCATCACATATATGATGCAGCTTCCTGCTATGACTGCTTATATAAAGCTCAATCAGAAATGTTTTTTAAATTTCAATGTAATTAAAATGTTTGTACACTGGACCTTTAACCCCCTCAAAGGAACAATGGGGGTGGGAGCCAAGGATGATAGCCCTCTTGCTGATAGTTACTACATAGGCAACATAACTACAAAGTTTCATGAATCTCCATGAAGCAGTTTAGAGGAGACATGGGAATGGACAGATGGAAGGATGGAGGGACAGATGGATGGTATAACAACATCCTTCCACTAAATCATGGGGATAACACAGGTCACATGAAACACTATGTTTTACCAGTGTTATGATGTAGTTTGCATTTCAAAAACTCAAAATACAGATTACAAACTTTGTAAGTGTTGCCACTGAAAAAGTTATAGCAATTATGACTCACTAGCTGCTGACACAGGGAAGACAATAAAGTCTTGACTGAATGTAGACAAGGAAAACTAATCAATGAGAGCTCAACATTTTCTAAAGCCTCAATAAAACAATCACATTCTTATTTATGATGCCTTCTTTTTATAAATGTAGTTTTAGTAGACTAATTTCAAATATGAATAATAAGCCAATACATTAATTTTTCTAAATACTACACTCTTGAAATGATAAACTGTATTATCTAGTTGGAAACATAAACATGCAGCTGGATCCAGATTTTACAGCATGTTACCTCTCCTATGTAGCTCCTCCACAGCTGCCTCCAAAGTGTGTAGTTTTTCTTTCTCATGGGTCAGTGTTCTCTTCACCTCCTCATTTTCAGTTGTCAGTCTCTTTACCTCTCCCTGTCAGAAGGAAAGGCAGATACTATATTTGACATAACACCCACACAAGCCTTAATAAACACACACACACAGCCTCTTTGATCAAAACTCGGATCAAAAACATCCATTATGAGTACATGTGTCTTGATCCTAGAGGGAAGTAGCTGCAAAACTTGCCTCGAACACAGTTATTTTCTTGGAACTTACTACTATATATGCATAGTTGCTAATTACATTTTTAACTCCTGTGATTAAATCAATCTCAAGAATGGATCTTACATGTGTTTTATTCAGTGTGACCATGCTGAAAGAGAGAAATCATCTCCAAAGTGAAGAGCTCACAATATAGCCAAAGGCGACTAACTCTTCTATCATGCACATACAAATAACGGGTACACAGCTTTTGACATTGTCACTCTGCATTCATTATTTTGAGAAATGACCTAATGACATTTACTTAAATAATCATCTTTTAAGTGCACAGTGCATTATTACATCAAATACTGTAACAATAAAATCTCAGTTTACCTCACTGTTATTAAAATGTGTATACTCATTCTGTTGAATGAATCAGTACAAGTGACCCCTTTTTTGTTGAGCCAGCCTTATATTTAGCTAAGAAAAAACCTTTCACATTCAGGTTAATCTAAGGTGTGGATGGATGTACTGATGGAAGTACAGACACACACAAGGATGCCAAAGTGATTGCATTGTTAAGATTCCTCCAAGGGAGGCCCAACAAGAATGAAGGTTAAATGAGCAAGATTAAACATTAGACGTAAGGTCTCAATGTTTCTCTAAAATACCACTTGCAAATTTTCTTTTGTCTAATCAGGAAAAAGGCTGTGTGTCAAATATTACAGCATTTACCAAGAGTTAGGGGAACCAGTGCATGTAATGGTAGACACAATTTTGCTGAGAATACGTAAGAAATACATACAGCAGTGCGGTAAACATATACTGTATATGCAATTATTTTTAATAAAAAAACGTAAGATATATATTCACATGATGGATGTGTAATAAATTGTATGTCCATCAGTTGTATAAATTTGATATTGTAAATGACATGTGGAATAGCATCTTTGTTATTGCAAAGTGTCTCAGGTTTTTGCCCTTAACATATACACTGTTCAATTAGTGAACCAAGTACAAACTAGGAATATGCCCACAAAGCAAGAGAGGTGAATGGTAAAGTCTAAACATACCTCCAGCCCAGTGAGAGTCTCAGCCCTGGTTACAAGGTTGTTTCCCTTTTCTAGCAGATCTCTGTATTTCTCTGTCAGCTCATGGTACTTCTTGTTAGCCAAGTCCAGTTCACTGACTGGTACAGAGTCATCCAGGGCTTTCTGAAGTGCTGCAATCTTGAAGACTGCTGTATCCTAAAATAATAATTATAATTACAATATAACCCTATTTATACAAACCTCATTCAGCCTGCACAATATGTACATGTTCATGGAACATGACAAGTTGGTACCATCCATATTTGATCACCCATACTTTCATTTATCCTAATGTTTGTGTGTCCCCTAAGGAGTCTGCATAAATGAGAATCTACTGTTCTTTGAAAATAATGTAAATCATAACATTTTTACAAAGTTTGTTTACATCCTGAAGAAGCAAAATTCATGAAAAACAAACTCCTATTAAGATAACGATGCAAGGTAATAAAGATTTAGTTGATTATTACTGCATGAAATTATATCTAACATATTCTGCAGTCACTAAATTTCCAAAAATTTTAAAATACTAGAATACTATGATTGGCAGTATATTGCCTTTACCTGACAGTGTGATATTTTGGAGTGTTACAAGACTAGTACTTGTCAAGACACTGATATGTGCCACAGGGTGACATTTTGGAGTGTTACACAACTAGTACTTGTCAAGACACTAATATGTGCCACAGGGTGATATTTTGGAGTGTTACAAGACTAGTACTTGTCAAGACACTGAAAAAGAGACATTCATTTACATTTGGTGTTTTACAAAAAATGCAATCAATGTATTTCAAATCAGGGAAATATACTTTTTGTGAAGATATTAAAGTATGTTGTCATTTAAGAATTAAATTTCGTATTTTACAGGATTCATGAAGACATGAAGCTTGAAAATCAATTACACATTATACATGAATGGTCTTTACATGAATCCTGTAAAATATGAAGTTAAATTCTTACAATTACAAATAATTATAAAATAATAATGAATCTCAAGAAATAAAAAACAAAACTATATTTTCACCATTGTTTACAAATATTGTCAAAGCACACAAGAAGTAGTTCCTTTCTGGGTTTTTTGGTACCAGATGATGCAATTATAACCAATATATATATATATATATATATATATATATATATATATATTGGATTTTATCTATAAAATAATTGTTTTGTCATGATGCTCATCAACATGAAAGTTTTCTTTTACATAAAACTGTCAATCTTCACATTAAAAATTACTTAAGTACTTACAATTATTGTAACACTGACTTTAAAAACAAGAGGGGAGGGATTAAAAAATTTATGAAATGCTAGTATACACAAATAAATGTAAAGCTAATCTACCGTATTTTCCGCCCTATAAGTCGCTCCTGCGTATAAGTCGCGGGAGGAGGAAATCCAGATAATTTTGGAAAATTCAACAGATAAGTCGCTCCTGCGTATAAATCGCTCCTGCGCACTTACCGTAATCACGTCTTTGACACCGCCGGCCATTGCATGCGACTTGGTAATTTCCAACTTCGTGTAAGAAATATTATACAATTGTTTAAGAGTTATATAAAAGTCAGTATTACAATAGAAATAGAAAATAAAAGCAAATAAGATTTATAAGTAATATTTATTAAGTAAATAATAGCGCCACTGTTATTTGTTTACGTTGTCGCTAATCCGCGTCAGAAAAACCGTCAAAATCTTCGTCTTCCGTATCAATTACCGGTACTTTGAAGTTCTCTCCATGAAGCCAGTCTTGGCTTAATCCAGAGTTTAAAACTAGAGCAATCATCAGAGGAATTATTCATGCTATGGTTTTTTTTTTTATAACAAGCCATTGCGAAACCAACCGAAAAAATGATTGTGTGTTTTTATAAACTACTATTGAAGTAAATTATGAAGCGCTACCAGAGGTCTTGGAAACGCTTTACAGTGACATAATTCGTTGTTTAAAATAACAAAATAACCCCAGTTCTGCATGCTGTATTTATTTGAGTACCGGTACATCAAAAGAACATGACGCAATAGCTGGGCGGCAAGTTCAAAGGACTTTGACTAGCAGCTTGGGTGGGAAAATGTGCTGAAATTTACAACGACTGAATTTAGAGACAGAAAGATTCTAAGATGTACATGCCGAATAATAAAGGAAATACAATGGCAATCATTATTTCAATATTTTTTTTATTTATTAATAACAACAAATTTTAACACATATATAACTAAATATTATTTGATTATTTAATTTGATAATCCTATAGTCTAATACTTACGTGTACCGTATGTAAGTTTCCAGCAATTGGCTTGCCGGTATACCGGTAGATGCATTTCGCTAAAGCACAGCATCACTGCGCATCAGTCACAGTCGTTAAAAAAGTTTATTTATCGTATAAGTCGCTCCTGCATATAAGTCGCACACGTCATTTTTAAGAAAAAAAACGAAAAAAAGTAGCGACTTATACCCCGGAAAATACGGTAAATGTAATTTTTCAGTTATCATAATATTCCTGCTTTTACAAAAAACTCGTAATTATTCCATCTGGATTTACATGGTAATCTTACATTAGACAATTAAGAGAACATAAATGGAAGTAACAGTAATGGCTGTGAAATAAAAAAAGTATGACAAACAAAAGGTAAATAAGATGCATGAAAATCATGCTACAATGAAATGTACTTGCTCCTAGTTTTGTGCACACAGAAAAAAAATAATAATAACTATTACTTTGTATCTTTGTAGGTATCCAAACCTTTCAGACACAGCAGTTTCCATGGCAACCATGAAATTCATGCTATAATGAAATGTACTTGCTCCTAGTTTTTTGCACAAAGAAAACAATCAATATTAATTATTACTTTGTATCTTTGTAGGTATCCAAGCCTCTCAGACACAGCAGTTTCCATGGCAACCATCTCATTTTTCAAACGGTTAACCTCCTGTAGAAAGAATTAAGGTGTACAATAAATTTTCAACAAGAAAAATAAGTTCTGCATTAACTGAAGTCAGTGAGACAAATAACAAGTAAACTTTTTCCTACTTAAACTTTGTGCATTTTTATTCTACAGTCATGTATTGAATGCAAAAAACAATTTGCAACTGAAAATCTGTTCTTAGAGAAAAAAAGTATGTATGCTTTCTCACCAGAAAAACAAAATAAAATTGAAAAATGATTAAAAAGTATAAACCAAGAATCATCACTCATTCTATCACTTCTTAGATAAAAGGATAGTTTCAAAATTAACTGATGATCATGTAAAAGAACAAATGAATACGAAAAATATATAGTTACACATTCTTGATTTTACAAACATGAGCCTCTTCCAGCATTTTTGTCAATGTATTTGTTCCTGTCATATAACATGGATTGGGCACAATTTAATATCTGCATAAATTGATTCCTTTCAAGGAAGACAACTATTTAACACCTTGACGGTAGTGATTCTGACAATGGCAATGTATATATTTATACTGAAAGCTATAAGTAATGCAAGCATTGTAAAGACACCTCAACACAGACTTAGGAAAGTAATTGGAAAAGTTCTCATAGAGAAAAGAATTGGCACCTGATATATCAGCCCTACTTAAACCATACTATCAAATGGTTTTGACAATGTTGAAATCAACAGTCTTCAATGAGAGTTTATGACTAAAATCTGTAATGGTTACCCATGTTAACTTGTTTATAGTTTCTTCCAAGTCTGTCAGTATATAATTACAATAAAGATAATGAGTGGTAACTGATAATGAAACTAGAAATATGACGAGAGGATATGGTTTTGAAATTTCTGAAGTCAAAAAGGGTCATAACTCAGTCGAATTCTGAGAAACATAGATAAAAATCATACTAAATCCAGCTTTATGTCAGCTCCATAACAAAGTTGGGTTAGATTTCTTCAGTTCTTCAATAGTTCTTGAGCAGAAATATAATTTTTGATGCATGGGATGGACGTACTTTAATTGAGGGAATATGTCAGAAGCATAAAAGAAATTAATATGCAAAAAGTTACATGTTACCTTCCTAAGCTGACCTTCAACTTCCTCCATTATGTTATGTCTTCGAGTCAAAGCCTTTTCATTAACACGCAGGACTGTTATTCTTCTTGTCATCTCTGATAATCTACGTCTCACCTCAGGTTCATCTTTAGATAGTGTGTCTACAAGTCTCTGAAGCGAAACACTCATAACATTAATACAAACTATAAATGTTTGTTTCTTATCTGGTTTACCACTGTGAAATCAATAATGAATGTTCCATTAAAAAATTAAGTGGAAGGCTTCATCACTTAGTAATTACTCATCTTCACAGTAGTATTTAATGATCTTTTCCTTTTAAACCATTATCTTTGCCGTGGATAGTTATACACTATATGAAGTCTTTAAAGGTAAAATCCAGCCTTCAAACTTATCACTAAATTAATCCTCAATAAATTGTAAATTATTATAACAAATTTCAAAGCTGCAGTGATGTTGCACTGGCACATCTCCCTAATGATCATGGTTGGAATGTACACATTTTTATAACAGTAAACATTCCTTAGATTGCTTCTATATTTTTGCATTTAAACAATTTGTGTACACTAGATTTATTGAGATTGATATTAAATTAAATAAAATGAATATGTATCCATACAAATTCAAAATTTTATAAGAGGTAAATAAATTCTTTTTCACACATAATTTTATACCAAATCCAAATGAGGCCCACTTTTTCTCAGTTAAAATCTTGTAAATGTTGGTGATTGGTGAAAAAAAAAAAAAAATTTAGAAATATATAAGTTCATTTATACAAGAAAAATTTACAAATACTATTAATGCTATGTTTCTTTATTTGTTTTATTATATAGTGTGAGTAAGCCTATGATCAAGGATGCTGAATCGCATTTCACAAACCCAATTAACAGACTGATCCAGGACGGAAAATGTCAGTCGACAAGGTTAACTTGTCTTAATGTAAGTCCTTCACAGTACATGACAGACTTTATTTCTAATGACTGCTTCACAGTACATGACAGGCTTTATTTCTAATGACTGTAGACATTTTTTATGAATTAGATACAATTTGTGGATAACATTTGCTCATTCTTTAGATCATGTTTTTTATTGTATAAAACCACATTTCTGATCATTTTCAACTGAATAGCAACGAGCTCACTTACTCCCACTTTCAATACTGGTATATACACTTGTTCTCTCTCTCTCTCTCAAGCACACACATTATGATCAGGTTGAGTTTAATAGACCTCTCTGTCTCAAGCACACACATTATGATCAGGTTGAGTTTAATAGATCTGATAATACTAACATGGCAATAACCAAAGTGCTGGTGACATATCACAAATGCAGCACCCTCTACAAGAAAATGGTGAACCTCCTGTATTGGAAAAATTTAGAAATTAAAGCCTGATTTCTCCTAAACTGCTAGGCCAACTTCACTCAAATTTGACAGATGTAATAAAACAATTACCTCTAACAACTGAATACATATTAATCCTTAGCCCGGATTTTCCCTTTAACAAAAGAAGTTTCATCTACATAAAAGACAAAATTGTCTAACATTTATTAAAATCCAAACTTACATGAATTACAAATTTAAACTAGTTAAAAGTTCACTCTTCATGTATAGGATAAACTGTCATGTGACAATAAGATTTTGTTTTGATTTCATTATATTTTAAGATACTGTTGGTACACTATGACAGCTTATGGATGGGGCAACATTTCAATCAAGAATGACTATGACAGCTTGTGGATGGGGCAACATTTCAATCAAGAATGACTATGACAGCTTGTGGATGGGGCAACATTTCAATCAAGAATGACTATGACAGCTTGTGGACGGGGCAACATTTCAATCAGGAATGACTATGACAGCTTGTGGATGGGGCAACATTTCAATCAAAAATGACTATGACAGCTTGTGGATGGGGCAACATTTCAATTAAGAATGACTATGACAGCTTGTGGATTGGGCATCATATTAATCCAGAATGATTATGACAGCTTGTGGATGAGGCAACATTTCAATCAGGAATTACTACAACAGCTTGTGGATGGGGCAACATTTCAATCAGGAATGACTACGACAGCTTGTGGATGGGGCAACATTTCAATCAGGAATTACTACAACAGCTTGTGGATGGGGCAACATTTCAATCAGGAATGACTACGACAGCTTGTGGATGGGGCAACATTTCAATCAGGAATGACCACGACAGCTTGTGGATGGGGCAACATTTTAATCAGGAATGACCACGACAGCATGTGGATGGGGCAACACTTCAATCAGGAATGACTTTGACAGCTTGTGGATGGGGCAACATTTCAATCAGGAATGACCATGACAGCTTGTGGATGGTGCAACATTTCAATCAGGAATGACTAAGACAGCTTGTGGATGGGGCAACATTTCAATCAGGAATGACCACGACAGCTTGTGGATGGGGCAACATTTCAATCAGGAATGACCACGATGGCTTGTGGATGGGGCAACATTTCAATCAGGAATGACTATGACAGATTGTGGATGGGGCAACATTTCAATCAGGAATGACTATGACAGCTTGTGGATGGGGCAACATTTCAATCAGGAATGACCATGACAGCATGTGGATGGGGCAACATTTCAATCAGGAATGACCATGACAGCTTTTGGATGGGGCAACATTTCAATCAGGAATGACCACGACAGCTTGTGGATGGGGCAACATTTCAATCAGGAATGACTACGATAGCTTGTGGATGGGGCAACATTTCAATCAGGAATGACCACGACAGCTTGTGGATGGGGCAACATTTCAATCAAGAATGACTATGACAGCTTGTGGATGGGGCAACATTTCAATCAAGAATGACTATGACAGCATGTGGATTGGGCATCATATTAATCCAGAGTGACTATGACAGCATGTGGATGGGGCAACATTTCAATCAAGAATGACTATGACAGCTTGTGGATGCAGCAACATTTCAATCAGGAATGACTATGCCAGCTTGTGGATGGGGCAACATTTCAATCAGGAATGACCACGACAGCTTGTGGATGGGGCAACATTTCAATCAGGAATGACCATGACAGCTTGTGGATGAGGCAACATTTCAATCAGAAATGACCATGACAGCTTGTGGATGGGGCAACATTTTAATCAGAAATGACCACGACAGCTTGTGGATGGGGCAACATTTCAATCAAGAATGACCACGACAGCTTGTGGATGGGGCAACATTTCAATCAGGAATGACTACGACAGCTTGTGGATGGGCAATATTTCAATCAAGAATGACTATGACAGCTTGTGGATGGGGCAACATTTCAATCAAGAATGACTATGACAGCTTGTGGATGGGGCAACATTTCAATCAAGAATGACTATGACAGCTTGTGGATGGGGCAACATTTCAATCAGGAATGACTATGACAGCTTGTGGATGGGGCAACATTTCAATCAGGAATTACTATGACAGCTTGTGGATGGGCAACATTTCAATCAAGAATGGCTATGACAGCTTATGGATGGGGCAACATTTCAATCAAGAATGACTATGACAGCTTGTGGATGGGGCAACATTTCAATCAAGAATGACTATGACAGCTTGTGGATGGGGCAACATTTCAATCAAGAATGACTATGACAGCTTGTGGATGGAGCAACATTTCAATCAGGAATGACTATGACAGCTTGTGGATGGGGCAACATTTCAATCAGGAATGTTGCATTTAAAGTTAAATAAGAAAAGAAAAAGCATATTTCCATCATTATCAAAGAAATTATGACATTCACGTAACTGAATTAAAAACAATAAATATACAAACATCAAACTCCTGAAGCTTGACTTTATCTTCCTCTCTGGACCCTTCTACATTTTTAAGTTCTTCTTTGAGCCTCTTCACATCCTCTTCCCAGGCCTAAACAAAAAAAAAGCAAAGATGTTATTGAATCCCAGGCCTAAACAAAAAAAGCAAAGATGTCACTGAATCCACTACTGGGGTCTGGTATTAAAATCTTGTTTTGTTATCTGTTGAAGCAAATGCATTGTACTATATTTTTTAACTTCAGTATCTTGCCTTTATTATTTTTGTTGCAACACAATGATCATTATCATTATCATCATCCTTGTCATTATTATCATCCCTCTTGTGACTGTTGTCATCACTGTCATCTTTGATGTTGTAGTTTTGTCACTGTCCTCTTTCTACTTTCTAGGCTCCAAATAATTGAGACAAATAAAACCTAGTGAAACCATTTCAGATCTGATATATGTCCTTAGTATTCAGGGCTGTATCGTTTTAATTCTTATTTTATCTTTTACAATTTCTGTCAATCAATAGAATCCTGGCATATACATGTGTTTCCTTTAAATTCTAAATTTAATGAAGACAGCAAGATACACATCTTCCTTTGGTATTAGTGAAGATCCAGATTGAAAAGTTCATTCATAAATGAAAATCAAGACTATGAGAATTGGATTACCACTGCTGCAAGAATTCCATAGGATGCTATGTCTTGCTTCCTCAGCTGGTGCATGATAACAAACCCAGGATAAACACTAGTGCAGGACAAGAGTACCATGAATGGTACATTAAATTTATATACCTACTCCACATTTAATAGTCCTCTATTTAGACACTAGTAGGGCATGATTGACTCTGGAGATTATTGACCAATGGATTCCAATGACCTTGGTCAAGGTATGTGGTCTTGAACCTAAACTTACTGTTCAGAAACCATTATTTTTTTTTATTAGATTTACCATGACCATGATCTTAAACCTTTAGACCCCAAAATCTACAGATTTTTTTATTACTCAATGTGCAAGCCAGCCACAAAGTTTGATCAAAGAACTTACTCTAGAATAAAATATATTGTGCAAAAAAACATCATTCTTTCTTCTGAGTAACAATGACCATGACCTTTGACCTTCTGACCCAAAATTGTCCAGTTTCTTCTCTACCTTAAGTGTATGCCCTCCAAAAAACTTTGGTCAATGTACATGGTCTCGAACTAATGCGCTTATGCAAAAATCATTTTTCTTCTTTCAGTCAGTGACCACAAAATTAATAGGCCTCTTACTCAAAGTTTAAGCCACACAAATTTTGGTGATGGTACATGATCAAAGAACTGAAATTTTGTATAAAAAAAACATTTTCCATTTTTCAATGACAGTCGCCTTGACCCTTTTCCTTTTGACCCTAAAATCAGTAGGTTTCTTTCTACAAATGCAAGCTACCCACATAGTTTGATCCAGATTTGTAATCTAGACTAATGTTAATGTGCAGGAACCATTTTTTGTTTATTTTTTATGGTGACCTTGACTGCTGAGCTTCTAAACCCCAAATCAATAGGTGTATTCTTATCACAAATGCAAGCAATTTACAAGGTTTGGTCATGATATCTGGTATATCAGTTAAGTTATTGTGTGGAAATATTTTTCCTTCTTTCAGTCCCTTTTACCTTGACCTTTGACCTTTGAAGCCTGAAATCTACATGTTTCTTTCTTGCCCCAAATGATAGCTACTTACAAAGTCTGGTAATGGTAGATGATAGAAAACTTGAGCTATTGTGTGGAAATGAAGTAGGGAACAGATGGACATACTTATGGACAGATAGATGTCATAACTGATACTTATAGCAGGATCCCAAAATCAATAGGTGCCTTTCTTGTCTCAAATGCAATCTATCCACAAAGTTTGGTCATGCTTTGAGCAAAAGGACTTGAGTTATTTTGTTGAAATCATTTTACTTCTTGGAGTCCCTCTGACCTTGATCTTTGAACCCGCGAATCAATAGGTGTCCTTCTTGTCTCAAATGCAAGCCATCTACAAAGTTTTGTCAAGGCAGGTGGTAAAAAACTTAATTGGTGTGGAAATTGTTTTCTTTCTTTCAGTTTCTGTGACCTTTGACCTGTTGACCCCATAATAAATAGGTGTCTTCTTTATCTCAAATACAAGCCATTCTCAAAGTTTGGTCATCTAGGTAAGAAAGAACTCAAGATACTGTGCAGATACCAGTTTTATTTTTTTAGTCACTGTGATTTTGACCAAAACCGTTTTGTCCCCAAAATCAAGAAGCATGTTTCTTATCTCAAATGCAAGAAATTTACAAAGTTTGGCCAAGGTATCTGGTATACAAGTCAAGTTATTGTATGGAAACAGTTTTCCTTCTTTCATACCCATGACCTTGACCTTTGACCTTTTGAGCCAGAAATCTATCAGTTTCATTCTTGCCCCAAATGCAAGCTAGTTACAAAGTTTGGTAATAGTACATGATAGAGAACTTGATTTATTGTGCAGAAACAAAATAGGGAACAGACTGACAACATCATAACATTATATGCTCTATGTATGGTGGGATATAAAAACGAAAGACTGAAGACTATGTACACAGCAGTGATAATAACAGAAACAACAACAATACTAGCAGAAAAGTGATACTTCTGCTTTGCTTTTGCTTTGTTGCCAAAAGAATAAACATTGTCGGAAATTCTCACCTTTCTGTCCTTGAGATAATCCTGGTAGATAAGTCCCTGCTGATGCCTGACTACTGCAAAGCGGCGTTTGTAATTCTCCAGAGATGTTTCCAAATTTCTGACACTCTCTTCTTTCAGATGTAACTCCTAATACAGTATATGAGAAAAGAGAAATTATCTGAGGAAAAATCAACCTCATCAATACAGTGCACCTCTCTATAACAGCCACCAAGGAGATGAAACAATTCTGAACATTTAGTACAGGGTGGCTGGTAAAGGTAGGTAAAATATTGAGAGAAATTGAGATGATAGCAAACCAAACACTTCGTGGGTATGAAAAATTAGTGTTGATGGGAGGTGGTCATTATGACAAATTGAAAAGGCCAGGGTGCTTTTTGTGAAAGTTGTTCAACTTTTGTTGATGTTGTTTTTGGAAGAAGTCATTTAAAGATTTTACTATTTTTAGTAACAAAGGCCATATTGAATAGTGGATCAGCATCATTTGTACAAAACTATAAGGCCTTCAATGTCAGGGATGCTTTTGTCAAATTTGGTCAAAATCTGTTCAGCAGTTTTTGAGAGGAAGTAATTTAAAACTTTTTTTAATTTTTAGCAAAGGTGGCCATATTTGATGTCAGATCTGCATCAATTGTACAAACATGAAAGACCCTCATGCCAGAATGCTCTCTGCCAAGTTTGAAACTTTGACTATATTGTTTAATAATGCCTCCTCCAAGTTGCTGAAATTAGTTAGTGGTTTCTGAGAAGAGGGACAAACACTGGACACAGGACCTTGTCATATGCTCACTTGGTCTTATGGCTAAATGAGCTAAAAATGGCACTGCTTCAAAAATGTGTCCATGTACATGCATCTTACAAGGCTACCTATTATCAAGGTGACTGTAAAACATTCTACTGAAATTTGAAAAAGTTATTTAGATACTGAGTCAGAGCCTAAATATCAGAGAGTCACTGTGATCTAGTAACCCTAAAAATTGCTTTGAATAATATGACTGAATAATTTGAGGACAAAGTGGCCTGGTATGTGTAATATTCTAAAAATCTAAACCTTTAATACTAAGATTCAACTAAAGATAAGTCCACAAGAAGGGCTGATAAAATCTGAAATGCAAATTGGAACTTGGCCAAAACATTTAAACTGAATTATGCAGTGGTACTTTCAACTTCTCTAACTAAAAGACTGAATATGAAATTTGGCCCCAAGAATATAAAAACACCTCTATCTCAGACTCAATTCAAAATGCTAACATCTGATTGGATAAAGCCACTAAAATTCTGACATCTTAATTGGCTAAAGCCATATAACCTGCCAAGTACTTATTATCATTTTTAGTTGAGTCTCTTGGGATATTCCTTCCCCCTTGATGCATTTGTAAGCAAAGTCTGGTGATGATCCCTGCATAAAACAGGAGATACTGTCCTCTAAAACCTTTAACCAAAAGTTGATGCTGGATGGATGAACAAATGGACAGACAGACATTCATCATAGGTGAGACAAAAAGCCTCATCAGAGCTGAGGTCATCACCTGCTGAAATAGTTTTCATTACAGAACATTAATTTATTCATTTATGTGATTTATTTCAGTTAGTGCATTTTCTTTTATATTTATACATTTTTCTACCTAATAGCTTGGTAGTGACAATTGTTTCAAGATGCATGATTGATGTGAAACTAAAATCATAACTTGCATAATGAACTTCTCATATTTTCCCAAACTGGAAAACTTATAATTAAGTGAGCTGATGTTATCCTACAAATAAATGCATTTGCTATAATTCTGTATTGCTAATCTTGCTCTTAAATGCATACATTTATTCAGATATCCATGGCATGTAATAAAATAATTGTCTTATTTCCCAATGTTGCTCTCCTATATGCACACATGCAAAGTCAGTGTGTGTTTCCCCCAGAAAAGCATTGTTAAACTGAATTCAGAGGGATTCAGGTCCATCTTTTGGGTAAGAAGCTTTACATGTTAATGTTGGCTCTGTAAACTTGCACTGAAGGCACTAAAGGCAATGAAAATGCAAAAGTAATTGAAAATTTCAAAACCATGATGAAAACTGGTTGTAGACAAGAACTGTTAGAGTGCCAGTAGTGATCATACCCAACTACTACCAAGGTACTCAATCCAATTATTACCAAGGTATTCAATCCAACTATTACCAAGGTATTCAATCCAACTATTACCAAGGTACTTAATCCAACTATTACCAAGGTACTCAATCCAACTATTACCAAGGTACTTAATCCAACTATTACCAAGGTACTCAATCCAACTATTAGCAAGGTACTTAATCCAACTATTACCAAGGTACTTAATCCAACTATTACCAAGGTACTTAATCCAATTATTACAAAGGTATTCAATCCAACGCTTAACCAAGATACTCAATCCAACTATTACCAAGGTACTAAACCCAACTATTACCAAGGTACTTAATCCAATTATTACCAAGGTACTTAATCCAACTATTACCAAGGTACTCAATCCAACTATTACCAAGGTACTCAATCCAATTATTACCAAGGTACTCAATCCAATTATTACCAAGGTACTCAATCCAATTATTACCAAGATACTCAATCCAACTATTACCAATGTACTTAATCCAACTATTACCAAGGTACTCAAACCAACTATTACCAAGGTACTCAATCCAATTATTACCAAGATACTCAATCCAACTATTACCAAGGTACTCAATACAACTATTACCAAGATACTCAATCCAATTATTACCAAGGTGCTCAATCCAACTATTACCTAGGTACTCAATCCAGCTATTACCAAGATACTCAATCCAACTATTACCAAGATACTCAATCCAACTATTACCAAGGTACTCAATCCAATTATTACCAAGATACTCAATCCAACTATTACCAAGGTACTCAATGCAACTATTACCAAGATACTCAATCCAATTATTACCAAGGTTCTCAATCTAACTATTACCAAGGTACACAATCCAGCTATTACCAAGATACTCAATCCAACTATTACCAGGTACTCAATCCAACTATTACCAAGGTACTCAATCCAATTATTACCAAGATACTCAATCCAACTATTACCAAGGTACTCAATCCAACTATTACTAAGATACTCAATCCAATTATTACCAAGGTGCTCAATCTAACTTTTACCAAGGTACTCAATCCAGCTATTACCAAGATACTCAATCCAACTATTACCAAGATACTCAATCCAACTATTACCAAGGTACTCAATCCAATTATTACCAAGATACTCAATGCAACTATTACCTAGGTACTCAATCCAACTATTACCAAGATACTCAATCCAACTATTACCAAGGTACTCAATCCAACTATTACCAAGATACTCAATCCAACTATTACCAAGGTACTCAATCCAATTATTACCTTGGTACTCAATCCAACTATATTACCTAGGTACTCAATCCAACTATTACCTTGGTACTCAATCAAATTGTGTTCAACTTGAGAAATAAAAGATTCAAAGTCCCAGTTTCCATGGCATCAAGCATTAGAGACTTCATGACTTTTTTGGATGGGATGCCAGTAAAAATCAGGTAAACCCCCACAGAAAACTCAAGTGATAATTTATAGTCAATTGGAACATCTTTGCATCTTTCTGATACAAGTCAAATAACTTCAACTCTGTGAAAGAGACTTGCAGGTACTTTTAGTGATACTTCCCAAGTTGGTAAGGTTTTGGCACACAAATAACTGGCCTGAAGTGCGATGAGATCCTCATAAAAAGATATGCAATGAATATAACATTCAACGATGTTTCAACCATCAATGAAATACCAGCACTTTAATTTTTAGTGTTATTTCTGTAACCTTCAAATGAAAAAAATGGAAGAATATTCAGTTTCACCAGCTTAAACTATTGCTTACCTTTCTGTTTGTGATGACATGTCATTGAGTCCTTTTGATGCCAATAAAGTTATCATAACTTTAAAAAAAATGCTATATTCAAGATCTTTTGCTAGCATGCGATAGAAAAGTTCCAGATCATTCCAATTACCCCCACAGTAAGAATATAAAGTAGTATCTAATAATGCAGGCAAGATGAAGTGCCTGACTCAAGAACACAACAGTAATAGACAGGATGGAACGCTAACCCATGACTGTCTAATTCTAGGTAAAGAGAATGTACTATTTACCTCCATGTGTTAAACTATTCAGATTTTAAAAAAAATTTATATGTGGAATATGTTATCTCACCTGTCACCTGTGCAGTGATGTATCCCCTAACATAAATGACTTACAAAACGTTAAAACATAATCTTGATGTCGACAATTACACCCCTGCCATCACTGTCGCTGTCCAAAAGTACCATTTATACTTGCATATAAGTTGGATCCATCTGCAAACAGCACAGGTCTAGACCTGTTAGTGCATTGTGTGATGGCAGATCAGGGTTTATGCTGTTTGCAGTTGGATCTGGCTTATAAGCAAGTATATACAGTAATAATTATATCCACCATGCTGTTGCAGATAAGACAACAAAAACACTCCTTACCTGAAGTACTACCACTAGGTGTTCATTTAGGCTAGCAATGACTTCAGAACTACTGACAGTCATGGCCTCTGGAAGGGGCATAGAACGGAAGAACCCTGGGCCTCCTCCTGTGTCCCTTACTGCCTTTAACTCCTCCTCCATGTCATGAATCTGAAATTACAGATTCAGCCAAAGTAAAACTAATACCGATTGCTTCGATAGAAAGGTATACTTTGATTATTTTTTCGAGTACGTTTCCCTTGTGCTGTAAATTCAATGTGCTACTACAATCCACATAAACTTATTTTACAAAAAAATTCTTGACTTAATAATGATTCATAATTGAAAGTTTAATATTTAATCTGTGCTATCCCCCCATGTTCATCATTTGTCCATTAGCAAGGTTATTATGGAATGAGTTATTTGGGAATTAACATACAGGGGGAATATTCTGAATTGTAAAGTTTTTAGCAGGTTTTTATTTTTGGAATATTTGCATGTATAAGATTCATGAATGAACAATTTTTTATTGGTGGAGTGATTTATCATAAACACATTTCCAACATTTATCTCAATTCAGATCATTTCATGAAGTATATGAGGACATCCATGCCAATATTTTGTCATTTCAATATTGAGATATCTGAATTAAAGGTGTGCACATTAAGGCCTCTCATGAAGTTTAAAATTGTTTTTTTCATGAAAAATAAGAGCATTTATAACCTTTGAAACTGCTTTTTCCAGCTCTAACTGTGCCTTGTTGGCCTCATGACGTGTCTCCCGGAGGGCAGAGCGAATTTCATCATTTCTGCCCATCAGGTTATCCACTTGGGCTTTCAGGAACATCGATGTGTCATACTGTCCAAGGATATTCCTGGCTTCTATAGCCTGCAAATCATTTTAAAAACGTGAACTTATTGCTTTTAGGAAGTGATGCAAATTTTCAACAACCATGATAAACCATACTCTCTTAGAACAAGAGACTCATGTGGGTATGAGACTGCTCTCCTGGCTGACATCATCCGAATAGCCTAATGCAACAGCAGCTAATCTATCTGGGTTAGTATGATGCCTTCTGTTTAATTGGTGAAATTCTGTTCAGCAGTTTTGGAAAAGAAGTCTTAGTAAAGTTTTTTTTCTTTTCTTGTATCAGTGGTGATAACTGATGGTATTTTGGCACCATTTTAGCAGATTTCAAAGGCCTTCATGCCAAGATGCTTCTGTTGAATTTGTTTAATATCTACATGTAGTTAGCAGATTTTGAGAAATTTAAACTTTTTTCCATTTATAGTAACATGGCCATATTTGATCTGAGATGCACAATATTTGTAAGAACTTGTAAGTCCTTCATGCCAGAATGCGTTCTGTGCAATCTAGTCCAGTTCTGTTGAGCAGTAGTTAGATGAAGTCAAAAATAGCAAATGTTGATGGTTAGATGATGCCCGACAGATGCAAGGCAATGCCAAAAGCTCATATGACTTTCAACCAGGTGCGCTAAAAATATAATGGAATATTGGGTCTATATTTATATTTATAAATTGTTTGTAAGCAAAATATCGTAAATCATGATATTTTAGCACCATGAAATTTTCAGTTTAAAAAAATTAACAAATGCAATATTTTTTGCCATAGAAAAGTTTAGCGAATTTACTGTTTAGAAATATACACTTCGTGTAAATTTAAATCAATATTTTCATAAATTGGGTTTCATCACTAAATGTGCAAAAATGTATGCTCTTTACAATTCATTATACTGAGAAAGGAAAATGATGTAATCAGTAATAACAATAATACATAAAAACTGGAATTTAAACTATATATCTATAATTAACTTTATATAGATGTCATGTACAGAAATATTCCACTAAAATATACAAATACTTACAGCCAACATTCTCTCCAGAGTTGGGAATTGCATTAATTTTCTATCAGCACCTGCCTCTTCCACTAATAATGAGAAAATCATAAAGTATTTCAGTAAATGCATTCAGCACAAATAAATGAGATATGTTTTGATGAACAAAAACAACTATGACAGAATTCTATAAAACAACTTATGAACTGTAAAAGGATTATGCAATTCTTTAAATTACATCTTACTTTTCAAGATGTTTTTGAGAAGAAAAAAAACAAATAAAGATACAAACATGTGTGTGAAAACAAAACAAAAAAAAACAAAGAAAAAATTAAAATAACAAATAAATAAAAACATAGGAATCAAACTATTACAAAATTACTTCCATTTGTACAAAGGGAAATGAACTTACAGGCATAAACAAAGAAAAATATTAATAATAAGAGTACAGTGAATGTCACATTTATGATTATATGCATGACCAACATTTTAATAGTCCCCAAAACTGATATGCTTCCTGACCTTTAACCTTTTGACTCTGAAATCAATAGGTGTTTTCCTTACCCCAAGTGCAAGCCGTCCACCAAGTTTGGTCCAGGTATGTGATGTTAACTAATTTTATTGTGCAGAAACCATTTGTCTTCTTTCAGTTACAGTGACCTTGACATTTGATATTTTGATCCCAAAATCAATAGGCTTCTTCCTTATCCTAACTGCAAGCCATCCACATAGTCTGGTTCAAATATGTGAAGTGGAACCAGTGTTCAAAGGAAAAATATTTCAGACAGGCCCAGGGCTGGTGCCTTGAAAAAAATCACAAGCCCTGACTCAAAATCCACAAGCCCTGACTCCAATACCATGTGCCCAAAAGGGCCCTATTTTTTACTCTTATTTTTCATATGATTTTGCATGTTGCAATTGCTGTTCTTTAAACACCCCTAGCATCTGCAGCCTTTAAATCAACTATATGACCAAATTGGTCTTCACTGTACCATCATATTTAATTCTTATTTACATGGCATTTAGCATGATAGCGATTTGAGCAATATTTAAAAAGAACATGTAATGTAGACATTATAATTATTAATTATTACTTATTCTGCATGCACATGAATGTTTGTTTTTTTGTCTTCTATACTAATAATAATAATGTCTAAATTATTTACTATTTCAAATGTACTTAATTATGATTTTTTAAAAAATATTACAATGCCATTTTTATTCAGACTGCATTATTTTGGAAATGTGTGGCATATAATTAACAAAGAAATGATAAAGTCTATATTCTACGTACATTACATTTTTATGATTCAGATATTTTTTTCACTATAGTTTTGTAGCCTTTTTTTTAATTTTACTGATTATGGCGGATGGTATTGTGCACGTTTTATACAGTATAAATGTACAGACTTTTAGTTTTACCTGCGCGAGGATCCACGTCGCACATATGCACCTTAGGACATGTATTAGGCTGTGCTTATACTATAAATAGCATTTATTTAATATTGCTCTCGCTGTTAACAATTTTATTTTTCCAAATTAAAAAAGTTTGCTCAGACGGAACAAGGTTTGATTTTAAATTTTGTAAGGTGTAAAGGGATTAAATAATCCTCAGCTAGATAGTAACTGGCCCAGATAAATACTTCTGAAAACCGAAGGTGGTGTACGATTCAGAATGGAACGAGAAGCAAGAGCAATGGCCAGCTCAATTTATTCCTTGAAGCCAACTGAGCACTAATTATATCAAATTCATTTTGGTATTTTCCCCCAATCGGATACTCATCTGCTATACTAAAAACATAAAGGCCATGCCTGTTTAATACATTTCTCATACAGGTTTAAATAGACAAAAAAATCAGAATACTTTCTTCATGCTGGGATCAGCCTAGCTCTATTCCACTAATCTGGGATCAACCCAGAATACACTCCTATGCGGGGATCGGCCTAGCTTAGATTTACTTAAGATGGGATCAGCCCAGAATACACTATGCTGGGATCAGCCTAGCACATAGCCTACTTAATCTGGGATCAGCCCAGAATACACTCGAATGCTGGGATCAGCCTACCAATACACTACTATGCTGGGATCAGCCTAGCACATAGCCTACTTAATCTGGGATCAGCCCAGAATACACTCGAATGCTGGGATCAGCCTAGCACAAATGTTACTCGAGCTGGGATCAGTCTAGCAGTCTACTTATGCTGGGATCAGCCCAGAATACACTAAATGCTGGGATCAGCCTAGTACAGATTCTACTGGAGCTGGGATCAGACCAGAATACACCTGAATGACTAAGCACATAGCCCACTTAATCTGGGATCAGCCTAGAATACACTCAAATGCTGGGATCAGCCTAGAACAGAGGTTACTTGAGCTGGGATCAGCCTAGCACAGTCTACTTATGCTGGGATCAGCCCAGAATACACTCTAATGCTGGGATCAGCCTAGCACCAATTGGGAATCATCATAGTCTCGTATAGTGTTTCATTCAGATTCTAGCCCATGAGTAGCCCCCACAGAGAGAGCCAAATATTTTATTTGTTTAAGTATTTATGTTATTGTAGTTATACATTTTTGATGTAGTTGAATTGTTGAATCGAGAGAGAGAGAATGCATATACTCATGTAACCTTTAATTTCTTACAATGCATATATTAAACCTTTCCTCGTATAGATCTGTATTTGTGTTGTGCATAAATTAAAGGTACACGTAACCTCGGGCAATCTGTTCTCGATTCATAGGTCACATGTCTCACGTTGTACACAAGTTTACAGCTTTCTATAGAATTATGATCAGTAGATGAACTTCAAATGACTAAGGGGCCCACATGGGGATAAATATTTATAATGTACTGGTTTTTCAACAACATTAAAATAAATGTCTGCATTTAGTTAGAAAGATTGAAGTTTTCTCAGGCAAATATAGATATTTTTTGTTCGACAAGCCTGACAGGCTTTTCACTTAAAATGCCCGATCTGAAATTAAAGGGGCCCCGGGCGTCGGGGTATCGGACTTTTTTAACACTGGGAACTAATGTTATTGTGCAGAAAGAATTTTTCTTCTTTTGTTCACAGTGACCTTGATCTTTGACCTTTTTACCTTGAAATCAATAGGGTTTTTCCTTATCCCAAGTGCAAGCCATTCACAATCTTTGGCAACTGTAGATGGTGGAGAACTCAAGTAGTCATTGTGCAGAAATGAAATTAGTACCAAATATGGATGTCTGGATAGACAGATGGACAACATCACATAATAATGCTCTGCCTTATATTGGTTGCATAAAAACTGATATTTAAGATACTTTTTATTTTAAAATATTTAAATAAAGTAGCTCAAGTAAGACAGGTGACTTTACATAACCATCTAATTAAATTTTGTAAACATACTTCTACTATGGTCGGACATAGATATAGGCACAATATATGCGCAGCTGTCCTTTTATTCAAAGATTAACAACCACTTGACTGGTCTAAGAATTATCATTTCTCCACAACAACTTCCTTTTTTGAGCAGATATATAAATTCATCAGATATAATCTGGATGCAACAGACTATTGTCTGATTCAAGAATACTCATTACATACATGTATATTGTCTGATTCAAGAATAATCGTTAAATACGTGTATATATTGTCTGATTCTAGAGTTATCATTAAATAGATGCATATTGTCTGATTCAAGAATAATCATTAAATACATGTATATTGTCTGATTTTCGAATAATCATCAAATACATGTATATTGTCTGATTCTAGAATAATCAAATAAATGTATATTGTCAGATTCAAGAATAATCGTTAAATACATGTATATTGTTTGATTCCAGAATAATCAAATACCTGTATATTGTCTAATTCAAGAATAATCATTAAATACATGTATATTGTCTGATTTTAGAATAATCATCAAATACATGTATATTGTCTGATTGTAGAATAATCAAATACATGTATATTGTCAGATTAAAGAATAATCATTAAATACATGTATATTGTCTGATTTTAGAATAATCATTAAATACATGTATATTGTCTGATTCTATAATAATCTATGGAAGTAGTATTCTGACTTCCAGAGGAAATGAACATTTAACATTACAAATGCTGATTATTTTGAGGGTATCCCTAAATGAAAGTGTTTGCACTGACAACGAGAAGAATAATTTGGAATTTGTTAAGTTCTGGCAGATTAAAAAAAATATTCTGATCCAATGTTTGCTTTTAATTTATCAGAGTATGCTGATTTTAAGAGATGACAGATTTCTGATTGGAACTATAGTCAGTAATACCCAAAATGAATCTAGTGCATTTAGAGGAGGAAACAATTTATAACTTAAATTAATCAATGTCAAGTTCACCTCCCTCCCCTGCATGTTGTTTCATGGCCTCAATAACTTCCTTCAGTCCTGCCTCGAGGTTCTTATTGTCTTCCTCTAAGTGGTGGAGTTTAGCCTTGAGTTTAGCATTATCCGCAAAGAGACGATCATTTTCCCTCATGTTGTCACGGAATTCTGATTCAAATGATACATGCTGAAAATAAATATAAATTAGTAAGTACAATATTACTGTCAATTTTTTTTATTACTAATGAATACAATATAAATACATTTTTAGAGAATAGTGTGAATCAGAAATATAGAAGAAAAAAAACATTTTATAAAAAATAAAACTGGATTAATAGCAATCTACACCAAAAAGATTTCTGCTGGTAATGACTTTACTGCATACAATGTTCAACTTGCAATTAAAAAATGTACCTATATATAACATGAATGTTTTGCTATGATTTGGTTTGGTTTGTGGTATTTTTCAACAAAGCAAAACAAGTACAGTAGCTGACCCAGGCTGATCTGATGGTAGGATTTGAACTCGCACCTTTTTGGTCATGAATCCAGCATGATAACTGTGGTTCCTGAACTCCTACAGAGCACAGACTCTATCTGCTGGAACATTAAGCAATGGTAGATCTGGGTCTATGCTGATCATAGAAAGGTATGTGTTAAAAAATTCTGCTTAAATTTTAATTATTTGGAATCTGGTGCCCCCCTCCTTGTGCCATCAAACCTAAGTAGGCGCTGTATCAAATAAGCTGTCAAGTTAAATATATAGGATGGCAACTATGAATGACCACCTGCTTTTGTCATTAGTCTCTTAAAATCATTAACAATATGCCACATTTTGAAATAATTTGAATGGGATCACTTGTATTGAGTGTGGCATCCAATAATTGTGGCACAAATTTTACGGATTGACCTTGTGGACACTCACCCTCATAGCCGTCTCTTGCTGAGCTACTTCTCTTTTGATGACATCCACAACTCCCTCTGGCTCCCTCCTGGTTTTGAGATTCTCTGTAAATTCATCTATAGCTAGCATATCATCTGCTGTCAGCCCTAATGCAACAGCCCTGGTGATATGAGACATATGTAAGTCAATCAGTACACATATTACTAATTTGCAATGCTTTCCAAAACTCTACCTAAATTCTATTGTTTATTCCATCTGTCAGATCAATATTTTATTATTACACCTTGATCTCTACTTATATAGTGAAATGACTATATGAAGTCTGAGACAAAAAAAGGCATTGATGTCCTCCAGAGGCAGAATTTAAAACACGCATATACATTTGAAGAACAAGAAAAGCTAAAAAGCAATTTATACATTTCCATAAGAATCCTAATTATTATTCTATGAACACAGCCAACTGATGGTGTAAAAGAAGATTTGACATGTTTACCCAAACAAAAACAATATATATGGAATGGAATGTCAGAATTTTGCCTGAATCAAAAACATGCATTCCCGACTGATATTGCTCTTCAAGTACACCACCTCCCCCATTAACAAAATCTTTGGATTTCCAGAGACTTAAATTTCCCACTATGTTTCCTTTTAGAGGGACACATAATAATAGTGAAATAACCTTCAATTAAAAAAGCTGATGAGTCCAAACTAAAAACAAAAACTCTGTGACATGCCATTTCACCTTCAGATTGTAAATAGGCAGTTCACAACAAAAGACTCAACTTGGCCTAATATTACTTATATGGCTTACATAACTTAACAGTTGAGCATTTCACTAAGCAGGCTTATGTAGTATTGAAAGAACACAACCTAAATAAACAATCTCCCAAACTAGATATTATGTTGATTTTACCTATTTTACTATATACTGATAAAAAAAATTCCAAAGATTATGGCATAATTAATATACACAGTCTCTTGCTCATAATCAAAGTAATCTTAGATCTTAATGAAAAAAAACAACATTTAACAAGTTTTATTTAGGCTGGATGAGAAATATAGTTTATAGATCTAAAGAGGTAACAAGCTCAGCCAATCAGATGCAAGGTATCTCATAGTTTCAAGAGTGGCAGCAAGCTCAGCCAGTCAGATGCAAGATCACCTCCTTAATATGTGTGGATCATGTTCACTTTTGATACTGTCCAAGATCATTATGATATAAACCCTTATTCCACTTTTAATCAAAACTGGATCAGAATTATGGCTTCTAGAGTGGTAATAAGCTCACCCACTCTGATCAGTTTCACCTCATTAATATGCATGGATCTTGTTCATTATCAAAACTGTCCAAGCTGTTGATGATATAAGCATATATTCCAAATTTGGTCAAAATCGCATAAGAAATGTGGATTCCAGAGGGGTAACAAGCTCAGCCAATCAGATGCAAGATTGTCTAATTAGTATGCATGGATCTTGCTCATTACTGAACTCATCCAAACTCTTAATGATATAAACAGATATTCCAAATTTGATCAAAATCAGATGAGAAATATGACCTCCATATGGTTAACAAGCTCAGCAAATCAAATGGAAGATCACCTAATCAGTATGCATGGATCTTGTTTATTATTGAATTCATCCAAGATCTTTGTGAGATATTAAGCATATATTCCAAGTTTGATCAAAATCAAATTAGAAATACAGCCTCTTGAGTGGTAACAAGCTCAACCAATAAGATGCAAGATCACCTCATTAATAGGTGTGGATCTCGCTCATTATCAAATTCAATTGAGATCTTAATGATATAAGCATATATTCTGTGTTTGATCAAAATCAGATCAGAAATATGGCCTCCAGAGTGGTAACAAAGTTAACCAATCAGATGCAAGATCACAGCATTAATATGCATGGATTTCACTCAATATCAAACTCATCCAAAATTTTAATGATGCAAAGCCATATTCCATGTCTGATTGAAATTGGATCAGAAATATGGACTCCAGAGAGGTAACAAGAAATTTCTGATGGAAGGATGCATGACACATGATTCATGATAATGACAGATGCAGGGCCATACCATAATCTTATAGGTGAGCTAAGAAAACTAGCCTAACAACCTCAAACTTGTACAAACCAAACCATGACAATAAGAAGAAGGTCATGGCATAATGGCATACCTCTGTCCTGACTGCTGGGCTAACCTCCTAATTTTCTTCTTAAGTTCAAGTCTTTCTTCCTCTAATCTTTCAACCTGCCAAAATGAAGGTGTCAAAATCTTACTTCTGACTCATTAAAAAAACTGCAAATATGTTGTAACACCAAAATATGTATGTAGTTTCTCTTTGATTACTGTAAGGTTTCATTTTTATTTCACTTGATCTTTTGAATACTTATTGGTGAACTTTAACAAGTGCAATAACACAGCATTCATTTGTATATATTTTACATTCTGACTTCAGTAAAGGTACATACCATACATATTTCTTGATATAAGTGTGAACACATACACATAAGTTACTAAAATCCTCAGTAGAGGTTTTGCTACAGGGTGTGGAAAAATTATGACTTCTTCCAAGCCTTATCTTTATTATCCATAACTTTTTAGAGATTTTAAATTTTTATGTGTGAAAAATCTGGAGAAAATTTACTTGTTGCAGCAAATAGTGTTCCTTATAAATTCAAGTGTGATAACCCTAGGGAGACATCTAAATTATGAATAGATATATACAGATGAAATTAAGGATTTTTGCCAGTCTTTCTTTCATATACATTAAGTGATCAACTGAGAAATCCTGCAATTTAATACTTGCATTTCCTTCTCTGTAGAATGTTTTTTGTTTTTTTTGGATCAGACCCCAAGCAACATACCTCTCTCTGTAGTATGATATTCAGAGCTCTATCCTCTTCTTTTCGGATGACATTATTTTTTCGGAATTCAGTGAGATCAAGAGGTTTTTTGGGGTCAAGGCCAAGTTTCCTCCTTAGTTCTTCATTCTCCTCACAAAGTTCATTGATCTTCATCTCTGCTTTGTTGATGTACTGTGTTATCTCTTCTATTTGTCTGAAACAGAACATCACTTTGCTATAATTTCATATTTATAGAATATAGGTCATTCAAAATTTATTTTCAGTCAGTATTACTGAACAAAGATTTAGACAGCTTCATAGTTTCATGATAAATTTACAGAAAAATATCTTTCATAAAAATATTTTTGTTTAAAATAGAAGTACAATCATGTAATTAAGTCTGAATAAAACCCAAATTAGAAATTGTTAAAAATGCTAGAGGCTATGTTAAATATTTGTCGAAGCTCCTCGCCACAGTATAGAAATGTAAACTTTTAAATCAATCAAAACTCTGGCAATTCTACAGTTTCTTTGTTGTAATCCATGCAGACTTTATCTCCTTGGTAGACAGATTAAGTCAAGAAGTTGCTAGAGTAATTCTGTAACTAAGGGTAATTACCTATCTAATGTACTGTGTCTGTAAATAAGGGTAATTACCTATCTAATGTACTGTGTCTGTAAATAAGGGTAATTACCTATCTAATGTACTGTGTCTGTAAAAAAGTGTAATTACCTATCTAATGTACTGTGTCTGTAAATAAGGGTAATTACCTATCTAATGTACTGTGTCTGTAAATAAGTGTAATTACCTATCTAATGTACTGTGTCCGTAAATAAGGGTAATTACCTATCTAATGTACTGTGTCTGTAAATAAGGGTAATTACCTATCTAATGTACTGTGTCTGTAAAAAAGTGTAATTACCTATCTAATGCACTGTGTCTGTAAATAAGGGTAATTACCTATCTAATGTACTGTGTCTGTAAATAAGGGTAATTACCTATCTAATGTACTGTGTCTGTAAGATACAGTGAACATAAATGAAAAGAATAAAGCAGAAAATATGTAAAATATTTTCTGTCCACATAATACATGTATTTCTACATTTACCGTATATACTCGCTTATAATCCAGGTCCAAATGCAAACAACCTAGATCCTGATCTGCTGGCGCATTATGCGATGGCAGATCTGGGTCTATGCAGTTTGCCGTTGGTATCAGCTTATATGCGAGTATATACAGTACATAAAAAATACTTAATTCATATACATATGCAGCATGAAAACAAAAACAATTTAATGATGCCAAAATATTACAGGTTACAGCATTGGAATAAGGCACACAAGTCGTGACCTACCTATCCCTGACTTTTAGCTGGTTTTTGCCTTCCTTTATTTCTGCAACAGCATCTGCAAGCCCATACTCTCCCTGACAAAAATATAATCCAAATTCTATACTGTTTTTATGTGCACTGCATAAACTTTCATGTAACAATTTAACAGACAGGATTACCAGAAAAAGAGCACATCTACATTGTAATTGTTTACATACATTTTCAATGTACAACTTGTATTCATATTGTCATACAAAGTTTTATCTTACACAGCCTATAAGACAAATCATCAAAATCATCAATTGTTGCTAGCCAGAGGACCATTTCATTTAAATCTACCTGGAAGGTGGGGGGTGGTAGTGGGATGGGGTGGGGTCACTTTTTTTAGGGGAACTACCAACAGGAAGGATAAAGATAACAAATAAAAAAGAGGTTCAGATCCTATCCACTACAAAAAATAAATAAAAGTGCCTTAACCATCCTGAATGTAGATTTAAATGGAATATGCCAATTTTTTGAATGATACAAGAAAATAAATTAAATGGATGCTGGAAAATGTATACTGGCTAATATTGATGCTGGTTAATTTAGGATCGTTTAAAAGGACCTCTGATCAAAACTAAAGTCAGACCTGCCAACCCCAAGAAGATCTTTTTATGAAGGCAGTTCAATATAATCGACTTGAAAAACATGCATTTGTAAATATCAGTAGTGTGATCTGATGCACTGATGGGAACATTATGTTCAGCAAAGAAGTTCATAAAGTACACAAAGACCTTAATCACCTCCAGTTCAGTTTCAGTACTGCACTTCCAAATCATATGGCAGTCAATGGCTACTTGCTAGATCTCTCAAATCAAAGTAATCTTTATTTTTTTTATTTCATGTGGCAATCATCGATCTGGTTATGAGCTATACTCAAATGAACCTGACATGATGTCCAATAAATGGAATTGTTGTCTTTCCTGCTTTTTTCCAAGTATGGCCAAGAATCTGAACATTTCTTCGTATATCCTGGAGTCCTTGGTTTTGATGCACTTAAGAACTTACTTTCACCATTTCAAAAATATACTCCAGTCATAGTGATACTGCTCATTTCATTTGAAACATTAGTAATTTTAGTACAGCATACATATTAAATGTCAATGATATGATCCCTCATACTCTTTTTAGCATGCTTACAACCAGACGACCTATTGTCATAAAGTTTGTGTATTACATCACTTGTTTTGACAAATGAATCAAATTCTGCTTTTCACACTATTGTACATGTGATCCATGACAAAATATATTGCAGGGTAATATCAATAACACATAGAAAATGCATTTCTATAGGAAATATCACACAAAGAAACTTAATTTAGCATTCCCAATGCTATTCTTATTTTTATAATAATATTGGTTTGGGGAGAGATTTCTTCTCAAGAGCTAAAAGAAAGTGGGAAAAATCATGATTGTATTACAAGAAAATTGCTAACTTGTAAGAATAAATATTACATTTAGTTTATGAAACTTTTTTGTAAAAGTTAATTGACATTGTGGGTATGCAAAACATCAGTCTCTTGCATGCACAGATTTAGAACCCCAAAACTGTCTTGCATTCTTCATAACTCATTTCTCTATAAGTGCAAATAATATGGGAAAAAAACACTGACGCACAGGAGAAAGGTTTTATTTTTAGTTTATGGTCATTCTTACCACTCTCTACAAATTAAGAAAATTAAATAGGTCAAAATAAATTAAATATAAAGATTCAGTTAAAGGATATGAAAATTTTTTACTGTTCAAGTGAAATTGCTTATTTGTCATCAGATAGAAATGACTAATACTTTGATATAAAAAAGAAATAGTAGAGGATGCTGATTGAACTATAAAGTAGATGGTAAAAGTATGTTTTTCTTGTAAATATGCACAAATTATAATAACAAAGAGCCACCTCTGAACATCAGTGACACCAGGTCCATATTAAACTTTTTAACAAAGTACACCATTCTAAACGGTTTTACTGATGCAGTTATCCACTGTAAGTCATGTTGCTATCACACGCCGAGAAGCTGACTGGATGTCTATTATGGTGTAAAGTTGATTTACCCCTTCAGAGTAGTTAGTAAGGATTTTTACGAGGACTTACTGATTGGAAAAAGAGAATTAGTGAAATGCAGTTTTTTTCATGGTATCTATCTTTGTTTCAATCTACAACTGATAATGATAGGGTTTTCGACAAATTTTCTGTCCATATGAATCAGTGTTGACCAGTGTAAAGAAATGTTGTGATTATGACATCACTGAGAGCTGGGTTCTCCCAAGAACTGGGAGTTTATGACATGGTGTCAAAACAAAGCTGTGTCAAAACAGGTGATGGGACAATGCTTCTGTGCTGACTGTTTGAACTTTTCAAGTAGTCAAACTATCCCTTTTGCCTTTAACATATTTTCATTTATAGGACAGCATTTCTAAATAATGCTGTTAACATAAAAGCAAAAGCTTGATCAATCAGGTGTTTTGCATGAAAAGATGGGCATATTAAAGTATCTGAGCTACTCCTGTAAAGTTAGCCTGGTTCCCTGACCAATTTCACTGAATCTAACATGAAAACTCAAATCTGGACAAGACAATATCTGGATTTTACTGCTCTGATCATATTTTCATATTTTTTGCCATTATTCCATAAGTCTATAATTTAGGGTCAATTAAGTAAGACTTATGATCAAATTGTAAGGGTTGGCAGGTCTGTAAAGTAGAGTTTTGTTGCATTGAACATGGTTGGCTCAAACACCCAATATCCCGGAAACTAGCATTTAATTATACCTTACTGGCTTGAGCTACCAATCTCTCAAACCACTTAATCTGGTCCCTGGAAGGTAAAAATAATGAGGTTCTACAACAATAGACAATGTCACTAAAAATGTATCAATGGTTCACAAAACATATTGTAGTTGATTATGCAATGGAAGGTATACCAAACTGAAGTGTTGATAAATAAACTATTCTTTGCCGAATAAAGATGGTAGAATACTTACAGCTTCATATTGTCTCATTTTCTGCAGTGCTTCTGTTAGTGCCTTATCTTTCTCTTCTGCATCTTGTCCTGCCTGGTGAAATGAATAAGAAAGATGAATATTACATCTTACTCTGCCTGGCCAAATGAGTGAGATAGATGAATATTATATATTGTTCTGTCTGGTGAAATTAATAACATAGACATATATTACATCTTGTTCTGCCTGGACAAACAAACGAGACAGAACAATATTACATCTTGTTCTGCCTGGACAAATGAATGAGACAGATCAATATTACATCTTGTTCTGCCTGGACAAATGAATGAGACAGATTGATATTACATCTTGTTTTGCCTTGGCAAATGAATGAGACAGATCAATATTACATCTTGTTTTGCCTGGACAAATGAATGAGACAGATTGATATTACATCTTGTTTTGCCTTGGCAAATGAATGAATCAGATCAATATTACATCTTGTTCTGCCTGGACAAATGAATGAGACAGATTGATATTACATCTTGTTTTGCCTTGGCAAATGAATGAATCAGATCAATATTACATCTTGTTCTGCCTTGGCAAATGAATGAGACAGATTGATATTACATCTTGTTTTGCCTGGAAAAATGAATGAGACAGATCAGTATTACATCTTGTTTTGCCTGGATAAATGAATGAGATAGATCGATATTACATCTTGTTTTGCCTTAGCAAATGAATGAATCAGATCAATATTACATCTTGTTCTGCCTTGGCAAATGAATGAGACAGATCATTATTACATCTTGTTCTGCCTGGATAAATGAATGAGACAGATTGATATTACATCCAAGCAACACATTGATAAAGATTGTGGATTTTGATATAAAAAGATATTCTAGAGACTGACATCTAGAAGGAATATTAACAGCATGAGAAGTATATTGTAAGCTTTGTCTACTTTGATTAGTTAAAATAACAGCAACTGACACTTTCATTGCTGGCAAAGTGCCACATATCAGCCAAGATATTAGATTGACTTCTGTGTATATTTTAGATCAGAATAATGTCATGTGTATTTAAAAGTACTGCACTCATTTATCATTATACATGTTTACAAATTTGCATATATAAACTAAAATGTCTTAATGATGAAAAATATTTTGTACATATAACTATACAACATATGTAAGAAATTATCAACATGTCACCAAAATTATTATATTATAAAAGTATATAAAAATTATGAAAAGCTCATGACAAAATATTTAATATATTAACAATTATACTGCATGTTAATTCATGTATATATATTATACTTATTCCTTTCCTTTATGTTTGTAGTATATTAATTCGTGTATTTAATTCAGCTGCAAGGTATTTTACAATTCTTTATGGCCATTGTACATGGTCACTCTTTCAACAAACATTTAAAAAAGGTGTCAAACCTGTTTTGCTTGATAATGACATACCTTTATTCATTAATTTAAAACAAATTATATGCAAAAGTATAATAAATGCTAGACTGTGTGTACTGCTCATGTACATGTGGATGGGTAACTCACCGATTTCACTTCCCCGGCATACTCCTTATTTTTATCTTGCAAAAATTTAACTTCAGTCTGAAGTTCTCTTATTTTCTGCTGCTGCCTATCTCCAGGACCTTTCCCAGCTACAACAGATACATATGTTGATAAACTTGGGTGGGGGGAAAAATATTCTTTAGGTAATTTTTGTATTTCCACTGGTGAAGTATATTTGAAAATACTGAGTTCATACAATTCTATGCACAATGAGCACAATTCAACAGCATAATTTAAAACATTTATTTAAGTCATCTCATTTAGTTGCTAATGGGTTATTTTCAATATTGCAGGAAATCATAACCGATAGGAAAAGGAGAGGGAAAAAGAGTTAGCTTTGTTGGGGGTTTTTTAATGGCACTTTCAACATATTATTGGCTATGTCTTGCCAAGGAAATGAAAATTAAGTACCTTTCCCAAGAACACACCCATGTAGCCATCCTCTAATGGTATTGAACTCATGACACTTAGATTATGAGTCCGACACTCTACCAAATGAGCTACTGTGGCTCCCAAGAGAGAAAGAGAGTGTGAGAGAGAGAAAACTGAACTCACTTTTCTCAAGCTCTTGTCTCAGATCATCGATAATAGCAGCATTGGTTTCCATTTCATCTACATAAGTCTTGATTTGTTCTGTCAGTTCTTCGATTTGTTTATCTTTCTCCTTGACCACTCTGGAAAGTGCTGCTACAGAAGTTTTATCTGTATCCATATTTGTTGCAATCAGTTGATCACGTAAGTGGAAGATCTGTTCCTGTTGTTCTAATATTGTTTGATCCTTGTCTTGCAAAATGGACTGAAAAAAATAAGTAAAAAGTTGTGTTGAGTTGACTACTGATAAACTAATTAAAAGGTTTAATATATTTTAAGAACAGAAACAGCAAGTACTTTTGTGTTAAGTCTACTACACTCTCAGTTTTGACACTACTGATATTAGTTCCCTGTGGGTCAAGCATACTTAATTTATATACTACTTAAGGCCAATCACCTTCAGTTTTATACTACTTATTCTACGTTGTGTTTCCATCATAACATAGAAAGCACTGAATGTGGACAATTTTAAGTATCAAAAGGTACCTCTATGCAACTTTCTTAACATACAGATGGACATGGCAATAACTATATCACCCTATATTACATATCAGGGAGATAAAATGTTAGGAAATAGCATTAAGTTTATGATTAATTTCAATCAATTTAGGTTAAAATTTTACTCTCCAATTAGGTCAGAATGGAAAAATATGGAGCAATTCCAAAAGCCTATACTGATTACAAGTGTAATTGCTGCAGTCTGGTGTTTTGTGAAGAATTTATTTTTGTGAAAATATAAAAGTTGGATTTTTTTCATAAAATTTTCCTGAAACCTATTCTACACAAGTTACATTTAAGCAAAATGTAAATTTGGTCAGAGTGACAAAGATTCATCATTCCTCTAGATTAACCCTGTTCTCAGGGTGGGGAAAGTGTGTTTATTATACGAGTTTTTCATTCTAAGTGGCTTTCTAATGCACATAAAAACTTGCAATTTTTAATTTAAAATCAAACCAGAGACCTCATGAAAGTTCATTAAAACTGGAACTTCACAATAAGTGACTTTGATAAAGTGAGATTTTACCGTATTAAGATCAAAGTAAAAAAAATATGTCATACCTTCCATTCCTCAATTTTGTTGTTTAGAGCCACCATGATTGCATCATCAGCATCTGTCTTGGATTCAACCTGTTCTGTAAGATCTGCAACCTAATGAAAAGAAAAAGGTTATTTGTTGATTTCTTGTCTGTGTATATAAAAATTAGTCTTATAACACAGTACATTTTTAGTCTCTCTAAAAAAGATACACTGTAATATAAAAAAGTTGTTTTGTTTTATATTGAATAGGTTCATAGCAGAACTGATGGACATGAACAGTACAAACATTCAACATATCTGCATAAAAATATCTAATTATGAATATTTATAAAAATAGAAAATTTCATACCAAAAATAATATATCCATTTGTTCTATACATTAACATATTTACATGGCAGTTAAGTACTGAATGCACGTATAATTACATTTTGATTCTTCACAGTGTGTGCGTGTGTGTGTGTGTGTGAATAAGAAACTAAACTAGTACCATCCATACTTGCTTACAAGTTGAGTCAAACTGCAAATTGCAGTACCAGAATTGCTGCTGCATAATGCGCCAGCAGATCTGGCTCTCTGAAGTTTGTTAGCAGTAATGAGTAGAACAAACAACATATACCCTTATCTGCTGGCACATTATGCAATGGCAGATCAGAGTCTATGTTGTTTGCAGTTGGACTCGACTTATAAATGAGTATATACAGTATTCACTGAGGGAAAAGAGATGGGACTAAGACAATGACCACTATTCATGTCTTGATTCAAGTTGTTGGTTTAGGCAGTGACAAACTGTCCTGCTCATACATTTGTATCCATTCAAACTGTAAAAGAATGATCTCCAAAGTATGTAATACACTGTCAGCACTATTATTTCTTTATGAACTTTAACAAAAGCATCTTTTCTGCAAAGTTTGGATCACATTTCCTCCAGAAATTTGATCTGACATTGTGAAACTATTGCAATAAATTTGAATATTTAAAAAATTTAAAACAAGAGTACTGTGAACATTATACACCTGCCCCATATTTAATAGTCTTCTATGTACATAAGAAAAGTTTTGTACAGAAACCATTTTTTTTCATTTGGTTATAGTCAACTTGACCTTGGACCTTTTGACTCCAAAAACTAATAGGCTTCTTTCTTACACTATAAGCAAGCCATCACAAAGTTTGGTCCAGGTCTGTGATGTAGAACTAATGTTATTGTGTGGAAATCATTTTTCTTCTTTCAGTCAAAGAACTTAACCAATGACCTTATGACCCAAAAATGTATAGGGTTCTTCCTTACCCCAAGTGCAAGCCATACACAAAGTTAGGTAACTGTAGATGGTGGAGAACTTGAGTTACTGTGCAGAAATGAAACTAGTGAGAGGCAGATGGATGGACAACATCATAACAAAATAGGTTCCGTCTTATGGTGGGCATATACAAAATATTTTATTCTCTGTTTACTCTGAGGGTGTCTTCAAATGTATATAATGGAAATAAAAACATCCCACAGTTTATGCTACATCAATCATTGGTATATCCTGATGAGTTCTTGTACGGGATGCTGGGAAAAGTCATGAAAATGTTATAAAATACATCATAAAAATCCTGTAAAAATAATAATAATAATAATAATAATAATAATAATAATAATAATAATAATAATAATGATAATAATAATGTGTAAATTATAACATAATATGAAAGTATGTATGTACCAGACTCAATGTACTGATGTAATATGGGCCAGTGGCCAGTGTTACAATAACAAAGGCTATTAACTGTCGTTTATTATGGAAAAATTGTGTATACCAGATATATCCATATCCACATTCATCAAATATACATTTACACAACATAACCAACAAAATAATAATAATAATAATAATAATAGAAAATACTGACCTGAGATCTGAGAATATCATTTTCTTGCCTGATTTTGTCAGTGACAGCATCACTTTGTTGAAGAACAAGCTGGAAAAAAAAAAGAAATATAGTATCCGTTAGTCAGTCCTTTACTTATTTACCAAAAGAAAGTCATTCTGAGTCATTGTCATTCACTGTAAAAATATCAAATGAAATTGGGTGTGTAACAAGAATTCATGGTATTTCTTATTTATTTTTATGTTCCAAAAATAAATTCATGCATTTCTTTGAAATACTGCTCCAATAATAAAAACAGACATTTAGCAGAGTTCTAGATAAGAAGATTTTTGCATGTCCTATGCAAACAAACTGACTAACAAGAAATGTAGCTGTGAGAAGACAGCAAAGCTTGTCTGCACAAATACTAACTTAAACATAAAAAGGTGTACATTTCATAATGCCAGTGTTGGCTATACCGACAACAATGCCAGGAATACAGCAAAAGCTCTATTGCACTTAGTGCAGGCAAGCTAAAAATGCATATAGAATTTTTGTAATGTGTTCAAATTACACAAGCTGACAAAGTATTGCTTCTACTATAAGAACAGTACATGTTTTACAATGGTGAATTAGATCCATATGAAAGAAGCCATTTGGACGAATTCAGGATGTTCTATGTATATATAAATTACGTGATTACTGTTGTTTGATAAATTCAGTATGTTCTATGTATATATAAATTACTTGATTACTGTTCTTGGATAAATTCAGTATGTTCTATGTATATATAAATTACTTGATTACTCTTGTTGGATAAATTCAGGATGTTCTATGTATATATAAATTACTTGATTACTGTTGTTTGATAAATTCAGTATGTTATATGTATATATAAATTACTTGATTACTGTTGTTGGATAAATTCAGGATGTTCTATGTATATATAAATTACTTGATTACTGCTGTTTGACAAATTCAGGATGTTCTATGTATATATAAATTACTTGATTACTGTTGTTGGATAAATTCAGGATGTTTTATGTATATATAAATTACTTGATTACTGTTGTTGGATAAATTCAGGATGTTCTATGTATATATAAATGACATTACTTGATTACTGTTGGGAACATTCACTGAACAGCAACAAATAATAGGTTCATCCTGAATTAGTCTTGATCTCTATGCTGTCTGAGGCATTTTAAAAGGCATTATTAATGTTTTGAATATTAAGACTTTGTTTGGTATTGTAAGTTTGTATTTTTCTAAAAATATCCTATCAAATTTTGAAAAACATAACTATTTTGGAAACCAGTGAGCAAAATATTCAATTTATTAAATCTCTTATCTAAAGATCTGATTTACTATCTAAGGTGCATGTCCACGACTGCCTTAACCTTTGACTTCACAGTGTGTAATTATTATAAATGTTTTACATACCATGGTAAACTTGTGTGAAAAGTCTGATGAAAATCCATCAATCCATATATAAACATAACTGTTTGAACTTAACCAAAGGTTGACAATACATGTCAAAATTTAATCACAGCTGACAATGCATGTCAAAATTTAATCACAGTTGACAGTGCATGTCCTATTATCACAGACATAACTGTAACTGATATATATTATTTTGTATGACATTTGAATTACAGTTTTGATCCATGCTATTCCATCTTCAGGTTAGCAATAGTGAGACTTGTATTAGTGCTTGGCACACTGTTATGTATATTTAATCTATAATGTGTGTTTAATTTTGTCCATAATGGTTGGTTGAACTTTAGATTCTGTTGTAAACAAAATTTTTTCATAGCATTTGAGTTCAAGGCCAGTTGTGTTAACAGTTAGACTGTTTTTTTCCCCCATTTTATTGCTTCACATCCTGTTGATATAGGTCAAGTGAAAAAGTATATAAATAGGAATTTGGTAAACAAATAATTCATTCCTGTTTAGATCAGTCTGTAGGAATCCATTTGTGATCTGATTTTACATTGTGCCATTGAAATCAGATATAATTCGAGAGGAATTATTTATTGAATATATACACTGGAATTACTAGTGTTCATTGACTTTTGAATTAATACATTACTTTGGACTTATGTAAACTCATTCAAAGACATTCTGGATTGTATCATTGTGTTATATCAGGACATTCAAGACTATTGAAACTCATTCAGAATATTCTATATTTTTGGATTTGTGATTAGGTCATTTAGGATTATTTGGAATTTGATTCACACTATTGAAAGTATCTCTTGAATTTCACTTTCTACTGTAGAGAAATAAATTGCTTGTTGAAATTACTTACATTGTTGCTTTCACTTTCTTTCTGCTACATATTTTTTAAGACCTAGAGTCATAACAACACACACACACTAGTTATGAGTCTTTCTATACATGGATGTAAAATCTGCATTGTTTAAACTTACATCATCAACTGCATCAGGACTGAAGCAAAATTTGACAATTTTGAATTCAATTAGTATACATATTTATTTCTAGTCAACATGTTAATGCTGAAATTAACCATTGATGAGAGCCTTGCAAGAAGGTAATATGTATATTAGAATGCGTTGTCATGGGAGACAACACATTTATCTGCCACAATGTTTGCAATTACATGTATATAGAACAGAGTCCTAGTCAAGGACATATGTACACTTCCATTAAATACACCTATGTGAAAAGCTAAGTTGCAACTGAGAACAAGAACTAATCACATGCAATTCTAAAATCAACTACTAAGAGTTGCTAGTGAGCAGAAACTTACAAGAAACACCCTAATTCTTCACAAACATTAAATACACTCTGGAAAGTATGTCACAGTGATCCACTTTGGTTTGTAATACACCTTAATCCTAAGAGGCACACAGATTGCAAGTTTGGTCATAATGAGTGAAAAGTGACCGGAATTAGAGTCGTGACAATATCTTTTGAGTAATACCAAGTAAACCTTTTATGGTTTATTGTAGATAACTAACACCCATTTTTTGTATGTGGCACAATTTTTGTCCTATGATGCATCCACACTGAAAGTTAATATGAATAATGAATTAAGAGTTACAGCCCTCATATGGAGGCTGAATATATAGATGAATATATAGATGAATATATAGATGCATGGATTGATGGAATGATACAAAGATGGATGGACTAACTGAACTCAATGTAATGCCCATTTCTGAAAGCAGAGAACAGTGGTAGCTCAGCTGGTAGAGCATCAGAATCATAATCCAAGGGTCACGGGTTCGGTACCTGCCCTGGACAGCCCAGGTTCACTACCTCGGTGTGTTCTTAGGAAAGGCGCTTAGCTCTCATTTCCTCAGCGTGATATAGCCAATAATGTGTTAAAAGTGCCATTAAAACCAACAAAAACAAAAAAAGTATTACTTTACCTTCAGTTTATGATAATCCTCATTAGTTTGGTCCATCTGCTGGATGGCTTCCTGGAGACTGGCCTGTAACTCATCACACTTCCGCTTCATTTCATCATTGGCATCTGTCAGGTTCTGATATACACAAGTCCATTCAATTCTTTATCATTTACATATTTAAATAAATGCTAATTAAGTACATGTATATCAATATGCAGGGTAGTTACAAGGGGATCTGTAAAATTAAGTGAAGGAACTTTGATTGTAGTCCATTGCAAATCTCAATGTTTAGAAGACACATCAAGGATGGTGGAGCAAAAGTAACATTACAAATCATGAAAACCATTCCTACTTTATACAGTGAATAGATCTGATAAAAAAAATTATAAAAATTTCACAAAATAGCAACACAGAGCACTTCATGAGTCTAGCTACTTCTCCCTGGGCCTTGACCAAAAGGTATAAAAATAATTGTAAAATACAATATCTAATAAAATATCTTTCCTTAATACTTGTGCGAACTAGTTGCTGTTTAAAGTACAATGAAGTCATTTTAATTGAAATTTGTACAAATGCAACATTATAAGCCCTCACTACAGCCCTTGGGAGACAATGTCATATTTATCATCCCTTTTGCAACTCATGGAGGCAATGTCATATTTATCATCCATTTTTGCAACTCACGGAGGCAATGTCATATTTATCATCCCTTTTGCAACTCATGGAGGCAATGTCATATTTATCATCCATTTTTGCAACCCACGGAGGCAATGTCATATTTATCATCCATTTTTGCAACTCATGGAGGCAATGTCATATTTATCATCCATTTTTGCAACTCATGGAGGCAATGTCATATTTATCATCCCTTTTGCAACTCACAGAGGCAATGTCATATTTATCATCCCTTTTGCAACTTACAAAAAAGTGGGCTAGTATATGCATAGTACAAGATTCAGTTTAATTCTGCCACATAATATAGGAAACAACAATAACATACATATGGATGGATGAATAAAATAACAGATGAAGTAATGATAGACATATATTAGGTTATCACAATAATTATGTAGCTTACTGAACCTTTACTGACAAAAATATGTAATCCATATATTCAAATGAATGTACTAATATCAATCTCAGATATTAAAGAACTTGTGCAAATTCACACTGGGAATTTATTGAACACAATTTTATGATGTGCAAAAACTAAAGTCAGGAGAATGGGTAATCAGGGGGCATAACTCCTGTAAATAGTGTTGTGGAATGCCAGAAATCAAATTCATTCAAGCTTTCATTAATATAGAACTGCATGCCAAATTTGGTTGAAGTCCAACAATCCTTGAGAAAGTTAAGCTGCAGAAATGAAAGTTAGTGGATTAGGCAATAAGGGGCCCTAACAATATCACTGATGACAGAAAAGGCTGAAAATACAACTCTTTGAGGTCTTATCAGTATAAAGCTGCATACTAAATTTGGTTAAAATCCAACAGTTTCTATTAAATTATTGTGCAAAAATGAAATCGTTGATGGATGGCTCGAAGGACAGACAACTGGATGAATAGACAGATGGACCGACAGATAAGGTGATTACCGTAGAGATTCAACTAAGCGAGGTCCTAATATAAGTTTGGAAGCCAACGGAAAATTATTAAAAGTATAAAGATTTTAACATTATCTATCAATATTTTACCTGTAATTCTTCCATAGCATCAGCAAGTTCTCTGTTTTTTCTTTTCATCTTTTCACGATAATCACTTTCCTCTTCACGAGCAAGAGTGCGAGTATGTGTCTGAAGCTGTTTCTTGTATTCTACAATGTCTTGACGCATCTGCTCACTCTAGATTCAGAGAGACAAACAAAACAATTCCAAGTTTTTTAAGACAAGAAATAAATCAATAAAATTTACCTGTTAACAAACTTACAGTATCTCATAAGTGAAGCCAGGTAATATTTCAGTGCATTCAGAAGACTTCATTTGAAACACAGAAATGAGGACAATCACTAAAAACTTAGGGTCAATCATAATAATTTTATTCTTTTTGTAGAACTTGATGACATGAAGCTGGTGAATACATATTTTAATAATTAAAGTAATAACAACTCCTAGAAGACTTGCCAAAAGGCACACTGATATGGCATCTCAACAGAATGTATGTGTATACCAATGCCAATCCTAAAAAACAGGCAACAAAATACTAGTTACTTTGTGAAAAAAGTTTTTGAAAGTTTATAAATTATAATTGTTTTCCTATAAGTTGTGTCTACTTTGTATAATAGTTAGAATTTTTGCATTAAATACCTTTAAAGATATGACTATAGAAGTAGAGAAAAAGAAAATATCCCTCGTCAAAATACACTTGTTGGGGTCTATAAAAGCCAACTGTATCATGTACTGAACAATTGTGTAATGTGAAAGCTTGTGAATGAATATTTGCATGTGTTCTTTGTGTGGGGGAGGGGGGGGGGTATGAATACAGTAAATGCTAAACCAAAAGAACATTAACATTATTTACAGTAACTGAGTTTTCAAGCTGATCAGATAGTTACATATGATGAAAAGAAGATAGCCTTAAAAAAATCAACATTTTCGATTAGACCACATGTATCATGATTGAACATTAAAATGAAATGGGCCACAATGGAGCATAAATACCTCAGTCTGTATTCACTCCTAATCTAGTTCTTATGAAGGTTGGTGAAAGTCATTTATGGTCAATATTCACCCAGAAAATATTACTATTTCCATCACTTTCTTTCTATCACAAATGAAGATCACATTGTGGAGTACACCAACAAGAATCATGCATATTATTGTACCGTTTATGATCTGCCTAAGATTTCAGTACTGGAAAATTCCACTTGCATACATGTACATAGGTACATATGTACTACAGAGATGCTGACCTTCCTTACTGTCTTGGGTTTGTCTTCAGTGGCACACACAGTATGTTACTATTAATAGCATACAGGTAGTGGCAGATCTGTACTGAATAAAACTTGTAAAGTTTCTTTACTGACATTCTATATGTGGGTTTCACATGTATTGGCAGTATGCATTTGAGGATTACAATAGCTTGTCTTAATAAACAAATCAAATTGGCAATTTGTTTATTTGTATAAGTGCTGTATCATATCAAAGACATGATTAAGAACTAAATGATTAGAAATATCAATGTGATAGGCGTGGCATAGATGATACAGAGGTCAACAAGCAGAACTGGCCCATTGACTTTGTGCAAATCTCAAGTGTCCTATAGACTCTTAGCAAATACAATAACTTACAATCATAGAATACAGTAAAGGCTTAATAGTGATGAATGCTGATGCTCAACTTGAAGTAAGTTTTGACGGTAACAATCTAAAATTTAGAAAATGCTTCTCTATTTATTGATATGCTATAGTCTAAATGCATGTTAAAAATTTAGCCTCATTTTAATTTGTCCCATATAGTGCTTATACAATGTTTTTTTTCCTAAATTACTCTTTGTGAATATTACAGTTGATTACAGTCTGTAAAAAGTCATTTTACAGTTTGGATTTGATACGTTCTGTTAGAAATGTTTTGAAATTCCAATGCCTTATGTTAACAAGAATTACACTCACATCTTCTCTAAGGTCTCTGCTTTCCTTCTCCAGTTCATTGATTCTTTCACTGTACTGTAAACAAAATACAAAGAAGAGAAAAAAAGGGTAAATTTACCACATCATAATTTGATAGTAAAAAGAACATCTGTACTGAATTTAAACAAAAAGTTTAGAAAAAAGACAGATAAATAGTTCAATAAAACAATTAAATAAAAAAATGGTGTCTGAAAGGTTCAAACACCAACCTTCTAAGATTATATTATTTAAACAACAGTACATTTTTACAATTGCAAACACTTACCACACAATGTTGCAATTTTTATATATAAAAAACTATGCAATCAACAGCATTTAAAGACTACATCTTTTGATTAGACAGCATGTAAAAGACTACATCTTTTGAGACTACATCTTTTGATTAGACAGCATGTAAAAGACTACATCTTTTGAGACTACATCTTTCGATTAGACAGCATGTAAAAGACTACATCTTTTGAGACTACATCTTTTGATTAGACAGCATGTAAAGACTACATCTTTTGAGACTACATCTTTTGATTAGACAGCATGTAAAAGACTACATCTTTTGAGACTACATCTTTTGATTAGACAGCATGTAAAAGACTACATCTTTTGAGACTACATATTTTGATTAGACAGCATGTAAAAGACTACATCTTTTGATTAGACTAAATGTAATATAGGAGATATTTACACAGAAAGTCTCAAATTAATTCTATTGAAATTCACAAAAACCATCTATTTATGTATTCATAAATAACTTCAATGAAAAATTGAGCAAATTCAAACACATTCATGTCATGACCAAATACATTGCATAGTATGTACATATATATGTATACATGTTTTGTCCATGTCGAGTTCAGATTCTATTATTTCATTACCTGGGTTAGAATTAAATATGGTGTAGCAGGTAGCCAATGTTTCCTACCTACTTTTAATCTAGTAGCAAAATTGCTTACCCAGAGGCAAAAGTGTCCCTTTGGGTTTCTTTCTTTTCAAAATTCTTCATAGCAAACATTGTCTACTGGATATTTCACCAAGTAACAAAACCACAAAGCAGGTGCATTACAAACTATGCACAGATTAAGCATGAAATTGTCTGTAACTGTAAAGAAATGTACCTTTTCTGAGCTAAGTCTTTCATCTTGCAGAGCTCTCTGTAGATCTTTCTTTTCATCCTGCAAATCCTCAACTTGTTTCTGTAAGTCCTGAAGCTCATCTCGTAACACTCTTGCAGTTCCTGTACCCGTTGTTTCAGGGCCAAATTTCTTAAAAAGACAACAACAAAAATTATTATCAAACTTTATGTCACAGCACAAGAAGTGTTGTCCCTAGCCTGTTTTAGGCGGGTGCTGCACCCTGCCCTCCATTAGGTGGTTCCCTGCTATCTCTGGGGTACACCCTATCATCCTTCGGGGCTGCCCCGTTTTAAATATTCAGAGGTTTAATACACAACACATGGCAACATTTAAGATGTGCCTTTTGAGCATAAACTTGGGATCATTAGCCTCTATTTTTCACTTACAGTGCAAATATTATCTTAAATGCACTAGTGGAGTAGATGTCAATGCTGTCTCTCATAGAATGACCTTGACTTTGACCATTTTAACCCCAAATATACCAGTGATGTGCATAAAAATGACCTCTCTTTTAGAGAGGGAGCTCTCAGAAGAGACTTTACCAGGCTTAAAATACCCTAACAGATGACCATCACACTGCTGTGACTGGTGGTCTAGAGACAACACTGAAAAATGTGATAGAAGAAATGCCTTTACATGTATTTATTTCCTTTTAATTTAAAATACTAATTGAAAGTGGTATTGCCAGCCACTTCTGCACTATTACAAACATAAAGCGCATGTTATTTACCTTCCATATTTAAATTGTAATAGGCTACAAATGACTGAAGTAAAAGAAAAATCCATACATCTTAATTAAACATGTTTAACACACTCATATTTCCACTGATACTACATTTTATAAGCTGATTTAATATATAACACATGCATGATTACCTCATGATATCACACAGGGTAAGAGAATATAATTTAATATATAACACATGCATGATTACCTCATGATATCACACAGGGTAAGAGAATATAATTTAAGGCATTTGTATGTACTCCATAATCAAATTATTAGACTTATATCTCACAAGTTATAGAACCCAATAAATAATGGAATTTTTGCACAGTTAAAAAAATAACATTTGTGTGCCTTTTTCATTGAATTTAATCAAATTAATTCAATAATTAAAATATTTTTCTTGACTAGCAACTTGAGTAATAAATTTCATATGAAACTGGCATTAAAGAACAATTTTCTAAATACTTAATTTGAGTAAACAAAACTAATATGGATTGATACCACATCAAGGACTGAAATACTGAATCGTATTGAAATACCTCAAGCTCCTTCATTTTTTTCTCCAGATCTTTAATTTCATTCTTCATTTCTTGTTCTGAAATATATTTTATAATGCAAAGATGAGAATAACACAATAAATTCCAAATCAATCAGGAATTATACTTATTAGAGTGAAACCTCTCCAAACCGAAATCCCATGGGACCAAGTACAAGTTTCGGTTTTGAGGGGGTTTCAGTTTACCGAGGTTCTCAAATTTCACCTAACATGAGATGCAACCAGTTATGTCCTCTTAGTTATAACATAATTTGTGTACTAATTAATGCCTAGGTTCTATTTTAAATAATATAATGATCTTGTTTCTTTTGATATTTATGCTGTAAGTGTTTACACTAATTTTACATAAATTTACTTGATCTGAAAAATGTTACAAGCTGGTGAAAACAAGAAACATTGTTGTCAAATTGTCTGTGTGTAAAAGCACAAGAAAGAGAGAGAGATTGAGAGAGATAGAGAGAAAGAGACAGAGAGTTAAACCATTGTTGCAACAACAGAGTGTGTAACGGACAAACAGACTGACAGAGATAGATACAAATCGGTTAACGAATCAAAGAGTCATTTTAAGATTATATTTTTTAAGAGGGAGATAAAATTCAGATGAGAGAATTACAGTAAGAGCTAAAGAGAGAGAGAGAGAGTGTGTATGTGTGAGTGACAGATTATTAAACGAAAAGTCTATACATAGTGTTAAATGAACATTTAATAGTAAATATAAAGATAAAACAGACATACTATTTACAAAAAAATACTGTCCTCTAAGATCAATAAAGAATAGTTTTCATACATATAACTAAATTCTATGATGCTTAGCTAGATGATCTTACATCTTGACATGACGATCATACTTATTTAAATATGTTTTTTTCTCATTTGAAAATCAATGGAGTGAATCAAGTTTTGCAAATATTTTGTTGGTCTTTGTTGCCAAAAATGTCAAAGGTGAGGGCACAAGCCTTGTTTTAAGCTTAAAAGTCAGTTGACTGAGGATCCTTTAGGTGTATAGTATTGGACATAGTCAGATGATCAGCAAATAAGCATGATCTCCTTTGATTTTACACAACAACCAGGAGTATTTTACAAACAATTAACTTTAAAACAGTCACATCAGTCAGGTGTAAAGACTATTACTATAGCCTATTGTTTACAGTGGCCATATCTGTGCCAGTGTGTGTGCTGAGTTTTGTTGGCCAACCTCATAACTGTGATTTGGCAGCTACCTAGCCATATTTTGAGCAAGTCTCGGTTTTATGGGGTTCATTTCAGTGTAAAACTAAAATTGGGAAAAAAAATTTGTTTCAGTTTTCAGAGTAGTGGGTTTTTGGTTTTATTATTAATTTAATTTAATTGAAATTAAAGAATGAAGAATTAAGGACCACAAAAATCTTGGTTTCAAGACAATTTTGGTGTAGTGACGTTTCGGGCTTGAGAGGTTTCAATGTGTAAGAATTGTTCATGCAGCTTGTATATCAAATCAACCTTCTAGCAAAAGTAAAATTGTGCTTGTGGAGATTTTGGCTGCCATGAATAAAAAATTTATTAAAAAAAACCAGAAGGAGTGATAATACTAGCTTCATAAATGCAAAAGCAACCTTGTGCTGTCTTTAAGGTTTTTCTGACTGTCTAGTGTTTTTAGCAGAGCTTTCCAGGAGGCATACTAACAAAATTTGTGCCATTCATCACTCTAAAGTCTATGTATACATAATAATAGCATATAATTCATTGGGTATTTAATATTTTGTAAGTAATGGAAGTATGTAACTGAACATTAGAATTAAATCATAATAAGAATTAACACAATTTGTCTTGGTCTGGAAGACCATTAAAAAGTTGAAAAATTTGGTAGGCAAGTAACATCTTATGTTAAACTTGCCAAAAATTATACACAAATATGAAAAAAAAATCAAAATTTTTCTAAAATTTACAAATTCTGGAAATGTCAGCAAGTATTATAAGATTCTTCCAGTCCGTGTATCTGCTGTTATAATACTCTAAAACATTTGAATAATGGCTTCAGATAGGATTATATCAGTGACAACATAAAAAGGAGAATTTCTGTTAAAATGTCCAGCAATTGTCATTACCTTTCTTTTTGGTGGCTTTTGTCTCCTTTTCTATTTCATCCATTGCCTCTTCCACCTGATCATGTTTGGATTTCATCACCTTTCTGGCCACCTTGAACAGCTGCTGAAGTTTGGCTGCATCTGTCTCTGTGGGATCATACTGTAAAAGAGAAATGATAGTTTATTCTGCTTGACTACTGTAAGTTATACTAATTTTTAAAGTCATTTAATTTTCATAAATACAGTTGATTTAGCATGTTAGAAACAAACAAAATTTCCATGCCACTTACACCACTGCTACAACAATGTAAATCTGTTGCCAACTGGAGAAAACCATATCCTTTGATAACTTCTATGACACTTAATTTAGATTGTATTTAATGTGGTTTATCCTCTTATGTGTCTTTGGTGCAGAATATAAAGATTTTGTATAACATGTCAGAAAAAAAACACACTGAATTTGTTATTTTCAGTGATGGAACATAAGGTCGATGGCATTATATGGCAGCATGACAGCAGATGTCATAATATACCAATGATATCACAATGAAATGTGTCTGAGCTGCTACATTTATTCTTGTTCCTTTACCCTCGTTCTAGATGGAATTTCAACACATACAGAGAAAACAATGGTTGGAACCAGTCAAGCTTCACATGTACTAATCAGCAGAGAAGATGAACTAAGGTTCAGATGACCAAGGGGTCAAACCATCATGATGGCAATGATATATTCTGAAACAGTATTAGTTGTGAGAAGTGTGAAAATGTTTAAGAGTAACTGATGCTTAATACATTATCATATCATGTTTGCAAATATAGTTTTCTCAACAAATTCACTACAGTTTTATGATTTACAGTATTTCCAAATTGATACAGTGTATATCCTTACAAGTCTAATACAACAATATTTCCAAACTGATACAGTGTATATCTTTACAAGTCTAATACTACAATATTTCCAAACTGATACAGTGTATATCTTTACAAGTCTAATACAACATTTCCAAATTGATACAGTGTATATCCTTACGTGTCTAATACAACAATATTTCCAAACTGATGCAGTGTATATCCTTACATGTCTAATACAACAATATTTCCAAATTGATGCAGTGTATATCCTTACATGTCTAATACAACAATATTTCCAAACTGATGCAGTGTATATCCTTACAAGTCTAATACAACAATATTTCCAAACTGATACAGTGTATATCCTTACAAGTCTAATACAACAATATTTCCAAATTGATGCAGTGTATATCCTTACATGTCTAATACTACACTATTTCCAAACTGATAGTGTATATCTTTACATGACTAATAGAACAATATTTCCAAACTGATACAGTGTATATCCTTACAAGTCTAATACTACAATATTTCCAAACTGATACAGTGTATATCCGTACATGACTAATACTGTAGCATTTCCAAACCAATACAGTATGTATCCTTACAAGACTAATACAACCGTGGGATTTTAACTGATATCAATAGTCTCAATTTTTAAAGTCAAAAAGTACAAATTGTTCTGGATGTCCACAATAAATAAACAGTGAAAAATATTTTATGTCTTTGGAACTGTCAAAAACCATTTTAGGTTATAATTTTAAGCAATAATATTGTAACCCAACGTGTCAGTCACAGAACATATTATTTGGGCAAGACAGAAAGTTGTTCCATAATAATGCATCATATATATTTTTAAATTAAAACAAATTAATAAGATCTAAAAATATCATATATCTGTAAAAGAAAAGACTTGTTAAAGGGATTTTAATTTGAATCCACAAGTATTCCTTGCTAATGAGCTTGTGGTTCTTGAAACTAATTTGAAAATTTCAAACTAAGGCTGCAGCAATGTGTTTAACTTAAAATAGCAACAATATATAAATTACTCTTACGAACTTCATGTATGTATTGACAGGAAGATATATGTAGATGAAATTTTTCACTGTACATTAGTGTAAACTGTTGTGCTTGTCAATAAATTTATCAACAACAATATCCATTAACTGGGCTTAAAAAAGTTTTCATCTATGAACTGGGCTTTACATGGTTTTCATCTATGAGCTGGGCTTTATGTAGTTTTCATCTATGAACTGGGTTTTACATGGTTTTCATCTATGAACTGGGCTTTACATGGTTTTCATCTATGAACTGGGCTTTACATAGTTTTCATCTATGAACTGGGTTTTACATGGTTTTCATCTATGAACTGGGCTTTAAATAGTTTTCATCTATGAACTGGGCTTTAAATAGTTTTCATCTATGAACTGGGCTTTACATAGTTTTCATCTATGAACTGGGGTTTACATAGTTTTCATCTATGAACTGGACTTTACATAGTTTTCATCTATGAACTGGGCTTTACATAGTTTTCATCTACGAACTGGGCTTTACATAGTTTTCATCTATGAACCGGGTTTTACATGGTTTTCATCTATGAACTGGGTTTTAAATAGTTTTCATCTATGAACTGGGCTTTACATAGTTTTCATCTATGAACTGGGCTTTACATGGTTTTCATCTATGAAACACTCTTCCTAAACTCAATTTAGTAAGGTCTATGACCTTTTACTTTTCTTGCTAAAATTTAAGTAGGTTGGATTTTCATGTAGGAAAATGGGTGTCTAATGCATTAGAAACAAGAATACTGAGATGTGAAGAAGACTGATGACATTAAAATGGAAATTGAATCAAATGGTGTATCTTGGAATGCTATTTATTTATATGTGTGAAATGGTATAATATTTTGTCCTTTGATTAATAAATATGTTAGCATATAATCAATATTATATAGTATACTAGATGTCAGCCTTCAAAATGTTTATCAAAGTTATGTCAAATATAATAGATTTGCACAAATATTAATTACACTAGAATAATATGATAAGCTAAATCTGAATATGTCATGAAAAGTTATGGCAGTTTTTGTAGATATTAAGTTATGTTTTATAGAAAGAAATGCTCCACATTTATGCATCTATATCTCATGCCTAACTATAAACCCTAAACATTATAGACCCAGGGCCCAGTTTCACTAAATTTCTCAAATATTTTCCCAAAATTTAGATTTTGCATTATCATTATCTTGCTTACAGTATTTCTGACAAATCCAAATTTTTTGTCAGACAGAGATATAATATAAGGCATAAAAAGTAACTCTTCAGTTTTAAAACTGAACACGTGTGACGATTGTTATTCTTGAAAAAACAAGTTGAAGAAATCCTCAATATTTCCTCAGAGATAAAATAAGACTAATTTTAGGAAAATGCAGGATATTATGACTTTATTTATGTCCATACTGCCTGCTTAATGTTCAGTGAAAAACTCATAAATCCATTACAGAAACCAGCCAGAACCAGTCTACTGGGTACTGAAACTGTACCAGCAGTTGTTGCAACCGGTGCAATGATGCATGGCTGAGTAATGCGATTAAGGCTTACATGTGTACACAACAAGTTGTTAATTGATTACCTTATTGTTGTAATCTGGAGAGTTTAGGCCAAATGTGGGATGTATTTTGAGATGTTATAAGTAATGAAGGGATCAAATGTGGTCCATGATGGCTTTTGAGTCTTTGAATAAAAATCGGCCATTCTTTCCATCCAAATAAATAAAGAACTAATTTACTAGTCATTCAATTATTGAACAAGGACTTTTCACATAAAAGTGATTTTTACGATTTACAGGCTGATATATGTACATGTATGTTGATACTTTCATCAGATGATAAAACATACTGATTTATCTTTTTTTTTGTTGATGACAACATGTATTTATACAAATGTATGTTGTTTTTTTGAAAATTCTATTACCAATACATATGAGTTCTGATAGTAATCATACCAGCATAACTTGTTTACTACATGTATGTCCAATGTCATCGACATGGATATGTACATACATATTTTGAAAATTTGGGTATAATGGTTCTTGGTTATAACGTTCTAAAATCCCAGTCCCCTCTGAATTGTTATAAACAATCTTTATTGTAATTCTGACCAATCATTGCTTGTCCGGCATGCCAAACAGGTCAGGTCGTGCCGAACAGATACTCTACATCCAGTGACACAAACTGGGAGTTATCATACAATTTAATCAGCATTACTTGTCTGTTTACACTCAATCAGTAGCAATTAAATAAACATTTTGTATTATCTCTTGTCCATCAAACATCAAATCCTATTAAGTTTTAACCAAGGATGATAGGCATGGGTTGAAGAGTAAACAAGTATCAGTGAATGCTGACAACATTGAAAATACATTGACTAGCATAAAAATGAAGAATAGAATATTAAAAGTTCAAAACATACTGATGCTTGTATAAAAGAAGGCTATCATTTACAATGAACAAGTGAAATTTTGTTTTAAAAAATGTGAAATTGGATGAATTTAGTGTGTGGAATTGGTCATGTGATCTAGCATTGGCCATCACCATGATGTATTTTGCAGTGTTAGCTGATGAAGTCAACAAGCTTAGTGCTAATCAAATGCTGATTTGGAAGGGAAATTAGGTGTGATAAACATATTCCTGAGTGTGATAAATTCATTTGAAATAAAATTCAAAAAGATTTTATGAGTATTTAACGATGTGCAAGATCGAACTTGATGACAGTTCAGTTGCTACCCACATGACAGGCGATCACACTTGACACATAACATGAAAAAGTACATACAAATATCAGGGTAAGTCATGATCTTTACATTTCCAATCACATTATAATGTTCATATTCACTCTTTCATCAGTATATAATCATTGACTTTAACATTATTGTATGACATGGACAAACCACCCTCCCAACCCATCATATTAAAGCTTTATAACCCCAGGTCTATTACATTATATCATATGAAAGAAAGAACGGTGTAGACTGTGATCTGCCAGTGCATAATCAGAGTCTACTCTAGGATGTGCGATTATGTGATTCAAGCAGATTTTATAAAAAAAAAGTCATGTTGAAAAAATCAACCAAATATGTGAACATCCCACATTATATTTGCAAACCCTACATTTATTTTCTTGTTAAATCCTACTTCTATTTACAGGGATGAGAATGACTTTTACACAAAAAATGTGAAACTATCTAACTCCCAACAAAAACATAATTTTTCAACAGATCAGACAAATTGAAACAAGTTTGACATTTTTAACAAACATTAAAAAATTGAAATTTGCATCCCCTACCCCCCAAAGACTTTCAAACTTGTATTTAGTAGTTTTAAAAGGAGTGACAAATTTCCTCCCTAAATTCCTAAAATCTTCTGTTCAACAATAGACCCTGGATAATGTACTGGCAGATCTGTGACTGTGCTGTTCATAGCTGGATGTGCATTATGCATCACACAATATGGTACTTACAGACACAAGTTCCTCATAAAAAGCATCTATATCCTCATCCTTCAGACTGGCTGGCTTGGCAGCCATCACCTTGTCCCAGTCAAAGGGCGGCATGACTGCTTTCTTAATCTCAAACCAGAAGTTTAAAAAAATTCAAATCTGAAATGCATAGATATTAAGAAATTACATTTTTGAAGATAAGAAAGTTATTAAAAAAAATATCTAGATATGTGCAATTAAGAAACTGTTATATATAGGTCATATACAAATATAAATATATACATGATCAATTCTAGAATATGTAATTATTTCCGAGATCATATAATAGTAAGAAAAGATGGAATACATATGTTTGGTTGTGATCTGTATATTAATTTGAAAAATGTTGTAACAATTTTATGATAGTTTGTACTGCCATAAATATTTGCATATTAATTTTATCAGAGAAGATAGGACTGCCAGATAATAATGTATTAACTGTAAGTCGATATGGTAATATGAAGAGAACAGAATGTCTTAGAGTTGTATATTTTTGACATTCTAACAGAAAGTGTTCAGCTCTTTCTACTTGTCTGCATTTGCAGTACATATTGTTGGAAATATAATTTAGGAATAAATCATTATTTAAGCTACTGCATTTGGTTCTCAGTCATGTATGCTAAACTTGATCCACCTGATCACCAAGATAATAATACAAAGGAATTTATGTTTATCTTGATTCAGGTAAGTTTTAAGATTTAATTGGATGGATTACTTATTATTTCAATTGGTAACATGTTCCACAGTTGAACTGTGGAAGGCAGAGATGATTTTTGATAGAATGTAGTTTTACACAAAGGGGGCTATATAGTACTCAGTGATCTAGTAGTGTGGGTCTCACTGTTAACAACAAAAGTTTGAATTACATTTTGTAAATACTTCAGAGCAAACCCATGGTACATTTTAAACAACTGAATTAATACTTATAATGTTGAAAATTCAGGCTATCCCAGTCTAATCTGATTCAAGTTCTTCTCCTTTTTTTCCAATGCTCATGTTTTCTGATTTCATGGGAAGCCTCCAGTTTATGAACATTCTTCAAAGCATACCTGGTACAATATGGAAAATCTGATATACATGTTATCATAAAAACTCACTTTGAAAACATTGCTTGTTATTACTTTGAGTTACATTACTTTCAACAGTTTGTTTTAAAAAAAAGACCTGACAGCTTAATCACAGATGATGGTAAATAATTAAATGCTGGCATTTTTCATTATAATAATGTTTATAAGCTGTTTTGAGGAATAAGCATTACATGCCTGGATAAAATCAGCTATTGTCTATTCACAAAGTAATAACTATGAAAAGAAAGGCTTGGTATGGTAGGACTTAACACCACATTCTGACAGTCTTTTGTGAGAAAACATTAATGATGGATCACATCCATGTTGGACAAGTCGATAAGCAAAGGGGTCCTCAGGTTGCAACACATGTCCTCTGATGTGTTTTTGGTTTTATAACCTACCAGGACAAACTCCTGCAATCAGAAATTATTCTCTGAACTGGCTGCCATTTTTGTGCGGGAAACATTGGCCAATCTTTGTACACCCCAATCATTTTGTAGAATGTAATTATTTTAATTATGAATATAATCTCTTATACCAGCCATTATGTTGGAAAATACTAAAACTGAATGTATGTACAATTTTCAAACTGGAATCATGGCTTTCAATACAAACAGAAAAAAATGCCAGCAAAAGCTCATCTTGAGCATAATCCCTTCTAGGATTTCGACTCAGGTTTATTTTTTTATTGGATATGTACTGTTCACCCTAATTTAAATCCCTTTGAAGGTTCTAAATAAGGTATCCAGAGAACTGTGTGCATGTGGTTAACACCTGAAATAATTTAAACATTGGTACTAAAGTCTACATCTGAAATCTGAAAGTTATTGTTGGTGTATACATTTTTCTCACATATTCTTTCAGTCTTCAAAGTTGTTCTTGCATGTACTTTCTTAGCAGCTAAATCCCAAACTGAAAGAGCTCTCTTACAAAAATCAATCTAAACCAGCAGCATTCTGAACACAGGCAAGACTGGTCATGTGGTTACTTCACAGGGTTCTCCACAGGATTATGAAAGTTGTAGTCCAGAACTGCTTCCTTGAAAAAGGTGGCAGTCCCAGTACTAAAGTTTGCAGTCCCAATAATGATACTTTTTCCCCCCCCTGCAATAATTTAGAACATTATTAGTGTAATGTTGTGTCATCAATATATATCAGGGTTCTCAACAGATCTCCAAACTGAAGAGTCATTTGACCCTTGACACCAAAATCTCAAGAGTCAAAATAAAAATCTCAAAAGTCAAAACTGAAATCTCAAGAGTCATTTGAGTCATGAACTCTTAGCTGGGATTGTTCCTTATTTGTGGAGAAAACTGATGCTAAAGACTTCTCACAACTTTAGGAGATTTATTTTCCTTCTCAGAATATTCCTTCAAAAAAATCTTGAATAATGCAATAAAATTGAAATAATACAGCAAATCAAAATGCATACTGAAGTGTTTCTGCCTAAATAATTTTTTGGTCGATCTCTCATTTTTATCTCACCTCTGCTAAAGGTCAGCCGATTTTTATTAAAAGACCTGAAAGCCATTACCAATTTTGATCCCTTTAATACTTATTACAACCTCATAAAGCATCCCGCTTTTGGCTTTTTAAACTCTCCTGATTCCAGCAGTAAGGTAATTACATAACAGCTTGTTGTGTACATGTTAGCCTTTGCAATCTGATTACTCAGCTACAAATTGTTGCACCGGTATAAGATTTCCATTCCCCAGCAGATTGGTTCACACTGGTTTCTGTAATATGGGAATAGAACACAGAAATATACCAAATTTTTGGTCTTAAATTAATAATAATAATAATAATAATAATAATGATAATAATAATAATAATCTTTTATTTTTCAAAAGTGGTAGGGTAGATTTCAGCAGTAAAACGGTATGTGTGGTAGATGGTCTTTAAAATGGTATTTTTGTCCTACCACTGGTAAAATCTCATGTATGTTGATGGGCAATCAAACAAATGCCAATATTTGATCAGAAGTCGATCCAATCAAATCATAATTGATTCCCTCTTTGTCTAGCTATCATAAATGTCAAAGATAATCTCAAAACAATCTAACCTTGGTTCAGTTATGCCCACCTAACCGTGACATCAGTGACCTGTTAGCTCTGCCCAGTTCACATCGATTTTGCATACGTGCGTTTTTTTTGGCCAATAAGGTGTAAACAGTTGTCTAGCAAATGTTGATCACTGTTCCATACAGTCAATTTGTTATGGACTGCGTGCGTTCAGTAGGAAATTATGCCAGAGATGAATCAAGGGTAATTAAGACTGATGCTCCGGCCCAAATCAACGTGCATCATAAAAATGCACAGGTTGGAATTTCCATGCATCAGAGATGGCTCAAATTTAAATTCTAAGCACCAAAACCCGAGGGTATGTGTCTATTGAGAACCCTGTATATATCACCAGATTGCTAATATGCATTCATTGTGAAATATTTAGTATTATAATAAACAAATGAAAAATTAAGGCATTTGATAACTGTGATAATTGTGATTGTTTGTGATGTTACAACTATAACAATTCTCAATGCTTTTACCTTGCCATTCTGTAATTTTGTGTGCAGCCAGAAGGAATTAAGGAAGAGATTAATACTCTCTTTTCTATAGTAATTTATTTAATTAGCTTAATTCCATTTCAAATCAATCAATTTTTCAAGACACTGGAAAAAGAAACAAATGACCATATTCCATTCACTTTTTTTTATTTAATCTTAAACCAACACAGCATTCTACATTCACACTTTTCTTAAACAGGCTTTAACAAATTTCTCCACAGCAAGTTTTTTTATATATATCTAAATCCATAAGTTCTGGGCCTTCCACCATCACCCTCATCAATTTCGTTACAGTTTCTTGTTTTAAATGTTCATGGCCCTTTGTCTTGATGCGATTATGTTGAACTTTGCAAGTTCAGTGTTTTTTGGGTTGCCTATGCATTATTCCTTCCACAGTTGCAAGATCATGTACATAAAGCTAATAATGTTCCATGATTTTCTTATTTTTTTGGACCATGGGAATGTCCTATTACATGATTCATTCCACAAATCTCTCAGTCTCTTCAATGTTCTGTTTTCTTTTTCAAAACTAGATGATTCTACTAATTTTTGTCAGCTTGTCTCATGAGAAACGTGCTCATCTACAGCCTTGTTCTTATGCAAAGTTGCCATCGGAATAGTATACATATGATAATCACTTGAAAATAAAGGTACATCTGTACATGACACTGAAAAACAGCTGATTTTATGATGATAAACATGGGAGTTTGTATTCTTCCGACATAAAATAAATCATAAAATCTTGGCACTATTTCTCTAAATACGGTATATGATAACATGCAAGTATTCCAAATAACACATAAGGATTTTTAATATGATGGATTAAAACTGTACTGACTTATGCTTGTAAAAGACAGGTGTCAAAGCACTCATGCGTGTAATTAGTCTTTTGATCAAAATTATCATTAGGCACTGACAGTCGATTAACAGGTGTCTTAATCTCCTTGTCTGTTAAGATCAAATCTATGCGGCTTCACCTAATCTAATTAAAATCACATGAACTTTGAGAGCGTGCATACTAGATGATTGATACTCGCTTTGTGGAAATGAATCAAATAAAAGAGACTTTTGCCAACAAAGAGCTTGTGTACCAAGGACTCAGCTGTTGAAATTTTCATGCGTCCAAAAATGAAAAGGATGCATACTTTTATGTGGATTTCAGCATCCCGGAGAACCCTGCTTCATTGTGATAAACTGGTTATTTGCCTGTATTACATTTTTATGATAATGAGTGCTGTTCTGCAAATGGCTGCGAACTGACAATTCTTATTTCCAACTTAATTTTATTTATATGCCTATATATAAAATGAAATCACAAATCAGCAGAAGGTTTCAAATGGACTATATCCAGTTATGACATGATCACGTGACTGCATGGCCAGTCTTGCCTGTGTTCAAAATGTCGGTGGTTCAGGTTGATTTTCCCAAGAGTGTTGTTTCAGTCTGGGATTTAGCTGCTTATAAAGTAAAAACAACTCGGAAGATTGAAAGAATTTGTGAGGAAAATGTCTACTTCAAGTTCAACAATAACTTTTGCTTCTCTGATGTAGACTACCGTACAAAAGTTGAAATTAGTTCAAATGTACACCAAGTCAAAGGCACACAATTCTCCCGAATGCCTTCTTTAGCATCTGCAAAGGGATTTCGATGTGGGTTAACATAAATATAGAAGCTAATAAATTATAACCCCAAGTCGAAAGTACCTGAATGCGATTAATCACGAATGTACTTTTATCTTTCTTTTGAAATAATATTTATTACTGCCTATATGCAAGTGCTCGGTAAAAGAGTCGTCTAAGACTCTCTAAAACCATGCTCATAATGGAAATATTAATATTATCATTATGACTCTTCCCTCTCCCTTGAGTAACTGGCAACCTGGACATGTTGATTCTTGACTCGTTGTCGACATCGTATTGTAATTAATAAATCCAACAAAAGTACGAATACATATTATAAACTATTATTCTACCTATGAAATTCATATAATGTTTATCATGCGATCCCAAGAGATGTGCATCATTTTCGTAAGATATACACTTATATTTAGATTCATGTTGTTCAAATGGACGGAATGTCCGCCATTTTTTGTCAACAAATCATTCGGAATGCTGCTACAAAGTAACTTTAATGAAAAGAGCAAAGTTATTCCGCTAGACTGCTGTACATACCGTATTCAAAATATTTGTTGTATATATTAATGCCATAGAATATTGATTAAAGCAGTTGAACACTATGGATGCCGCCATGTAGCATGCAATAATAGCCTAACTAATTTTGACAACTATAAGCTATAACGCTAGAACAACAAGTTGACATAATGAAAAATGGCGGATTTGGAGGGCATGTTAAACATGGATAAAGAAAAGCTTGCAGCACCAATTAAACTAATTGAGGTCTTTGCAACTTGCATGAATATTATAGTTTCTTCATATATTCATTCAGGGGATAGGGGACAGTTTCCTTTAATAAGATTTATACTGTATCTTCCTACTCAATATAAAACATCGGGATAATTAAAAGACGTAATTTAGATGCAAACTGGCAATATTTTTATATAGCTATGAGCTAATAAAACTTGTCAGTGAAGTTATTTCGACCAAATCAGTTTGTAATGGTTTCTGGCAAAGAAATGTATGGACCCCAGCCTCATTTGTCAGATGTATTTTTCATGCCCATGGTAATTTTTCAGAGATTGTGATATGCACAGTGCAAACGCAAGCCCCTTCAGTATTAGTCTTAGTCTTCTCTGACTTTCTCTTTAGATATTTTTTGCAGTTATGTTGGGATGGGCAGTCAGAGGTAATTTCCTATCAAAAGTATTTTTCACCTGATTTGGGGTAGTCGCTTTAATAGTGCTAGTAAAATTAAGTGACATTGTATTGAACCCTGTAACTATAACATTTATCTTCTCAGACAACAAGTAATGTATCATTTGTATATAGCTTTAAGAAGCTGACATATGAGCTGATTATCAAGTGTTGATGAACATTCTACTCTACCATGCAGCACTGCTTAGTCACATGACCACCAAATCTTGTGACATCAGTATTCGATCACAATCAACCTATTCCTTACATAAGTTGTATTATCATGTGATCTTTTGACCATTGATGTCAATAAAAGTGTAGGCCATGAGATTTGGATCACATGACCATGCAATATAAGAAACGGCAAGGTTTTTAAATACAGTAGTTTGGTTTCTGAATTTGTTTATTAAAGAGACAACATAAGTTTTAATTCTTACGAATGAGAAGATAAATATTCTGCTTGTTGACATCAAGTTGCTTAATTTTCCCACCCCAGAAAAATGCTTCTAGCCTATGCTGCTGTCATGTGGTTTCAGCAAATGTCATGTTTTCAGTAGGGATTGTGCTTTGACCTTTCATCCCAACATAACTGTCCAAATATCTAAAATGGTGGGTAAGGTCACTATGTGATAATTTAAGAGCACATTTTTTACAAAACAGCTTGATGCAATTTAAAATAGTTGCTATCCATGCCGTTCGATTTTTCTTATTATTATTCTGCTTGCCTTGAACCCGCCATGCTGCAGGTGGCTGGCTCTGCTACTTTGCCAAAGGTTGTATCTCATTTTATGAATACTGTACAATAATAAGAGGAGGTGTACATGGCTTGTATCAATATAAAGAAAAACACAAGCCCCTAACATCTACTACACAAATATATTCCTTTAATTTTTGAACATTCATAGGTGAGAAACTAACATGATAGTCTGAAATGAAGAATTGTGACCTGGGGCCAATTTATGAAACAGGCCCAGATTTACCAAGGCAGAGAGTGTGCATGTACATAATATGCTGAACCATACATGTGAACCTCTCACACAGGAGGGTTGTTCTGCTGAGTTTAGGGGTGCCTCCCATCACACACTGAAATTTCCTGCATACACAAAATTATTAGTGAAAAATTAAATTTTTCCATTTTTTTACCCATTTTGGTTCCAGTGTAGTATATTTATGATAATACTGCCTGTGATCACATGACTGAACCGGCTTAAGCAGGACAAGACAATGTAATTGCCAATTTCACCCTTTGATCCTGTTGGAATGGTCGGCTGGCTTCGTTGTTTGAAGTTTGTCGAGGTGGATTATACTATGTGTGAGCAGAAGTAATTCAGAAAGGATTAAAGACTTTAATTGATTGTAGTTGGTCTACTAAAGAGCCCAATTAGCACAAAACAGTAATCATTACTTTGATTCTCTCCATAAGTTATGTTTTGTGTCTATGCTTAAAGTTGTTAAGATGGACTATACTAGGTATGATCAAAAGTAATTTGGACTGGATTACAGATGTAAATTGATTATGGTTGGATTATTCAAGAGCTCAAGTGGCATAAAACTGTGTTGGTTTGACTTTGTTGTTTAAAGTTTGCCAAGATGTCAAAGTGTGCCAATGCCAAAACACCAGAATCCAAAGAAACATCACGCAAAATTCAATGATGGTTGGAAACAGGAATTTCAGTATTTGCATTTACATTCAAAGGGACATAAATATGTATTCTGCTTTTCCTGTAAAGCTTATTTTATAGTCTGTTACGGTGGCTAGAATGATATCACGTGTTTTGCAGAATCCTGATTTCATAATCCCTGAAATCCATGTTCACAGAATCTGCATCAATTGTGGATAAAGTTAAACGTGCAGAGACAATATTTGCTGGCTTTGTAGCCGAACATAATCTCCCATTTTTGGTATTAGATCATATTTCAGATGTAGTCAAAATAATGTTCCCTGACTCATTAATTGTGCAAATGGACAAAAACCACTCACATAGTGACTATTTTATTGTTCATAAGAAATCATAATCTTAATTGTATAATAATGATAATAATAATAATAATAATAATAATAATAATTTGTTATATAAACTCACAGTTGTGAGTGACCATCTGCATCTAGTGTGATGGTATAATGTATGTGCTTGTGTTTCATGTGAAGAATCTTACTGACATTAAAACAGCATTAGGCCCTGACAATACCAATCTTGAGCAGTTCTAGCAGGCAGTCAGTGGAATTAGTAGAGTTATACTGACATTGCCATATTCCAATGCAGACAATAAAAAGGACATTTTCCATTCTGAGGAAAATTCAGGCTGACTCTAGAGGAAACCTGGATCCAGTAACAGGACACGATCTCCTAAGTGTTAAGATCATCATTGATGAGGACTGACACCAATAATATCCAGCAATTATCTAAGAAATGCTATAATTGCTTGAGGTACATGTAAGAAGAGTATGAATGGCAACAAGTTACTGTGAAAGGACTGATTTGATGAGATGATGTGCATATTTTAATATTTAAAAAATGTAAAGTTGTTCACTAGTTGTAATTTTTGTCCATTTGCATGTTAAAAATTGGTTTGATGAAAATCCTCCCTCATTGAGGTCAAAACTCCTGACCAAATTTTGGAAATCTCCTGATCTGCCTTGATCTGACCTTTCCTTTCTGTCACATGTATGTATATGCTGAATTCTATTTTTCTGTACAGTGTATGTAGTAAGGAGTGCATAATTCACCTATTTCACTTAAGAAAATTAGTGGGGTTCACAAATTAATTTTTAAGCATTTAGAGTGATATCTGTGTGCTACACAAATGAGCAGTAATTAACCAGTGTGAACTGTTTTGCTTCCAGTATACCTGACAGTACAGTTCTATATATATACACATAAATGGCTCTTCCCCCTCCAAGGGATTTTTAGCACCTGTGTATAGGAGTATTGTGGACAAGAAAAAAGTAAAGTGGTTGATAAGTGAAAAGGTGAAAGATTACTAAAGTTATAAAAGTTTGAGCATAATAAATTTTGAACTGATCCTGCCTAAATTTCACATATCCTTACATTTTCATATTTCTCTGAATATGCAGTGCAGAAAGTACACATAATCACATTCCTTTTTGGTAATATTACTGAGCCATTCATAGTAATTTGTCCAAGATTTCTCTACTTTTTTCACTCTTTTTTTTATCATCTTTATGATTGCAGTCTTCTTGTCAACATCAAATTTCTGATGTTTCTGTGGTGACTATGCACCTTGCAAGATTTGTGTATCTTTCAAAACTGTAACTTCACAACGCTGTTAATGGTTATAAACAATTATCTAAAAATAATATCTGCTATTCGATATAGGTCTGCATTGTTTTTTAAGTGGCCCAACACAGCCATTTCAAATTGGCCAAGTTCTGGCACTAACCTATCTAGCTATATTTTGAATTAGAGTCACATGTTCTCAAAATTCACCATTTTTTGTGACCATGGCACATTACTATTTTTGTCTTTGACATTCATTGTACCTCATTAAGTACACAGTCTTGGTAGTTACTCATTTAACATGATAAACAAATCAATTAATCATGAAATGGATGCCTTCTTATGTTCCTTAGATACATCTTACACAAGACTTCATGTTAACTTATACTAGTGACCAGTGGAAATTTGTACTGATCCAATGGATTTGTGATGGCTGTTGTTTTACTGATCTGTTGGCAAATTTACTGATATTGGATTAGTGGATTGGCATTAATTTCAGGCCCTGTAGGCACAGGACAAAAGCATCATATAAGTTTGGTGGTGGTGTTAAAGACTGCTGAAATCTGATGTAAACTGTTCTAGTTCAGTCTACAGCACTGGTTTTGGAAGAGAATTCCACTGTACAGTGGTTGCAGGAAAAAAAGAATGTAAATAACAGTCCTTTCAAGTGTCTATTGGTCTAAAGGTCATAGAATGACAATCAAGCTTAGTAATTTTTATTTCAAGCAAGTACATACTAAAACAAATTTAAAACACAAGCTCATATGAGCTTTTCTACCAACTATAAAACATGATTGTTTAAGAACTTAAAATGAAAAACAATTCAGGAACACAAATCATCTATTGGCAATACACTGCTCTTCAGAATTTTGTGCAACTTTAAAATAGCATAAGATTCCCCAAGAAATTAATGAATCCCCTTTTCAGTATTTATTTTTGGTGCATGAAAGTTGTGTACAGATATTTTGCTGTGAGACGGTTTAAACCAGGGACCTCCTGTAATGATAATTGTCCATAGTGATCATTTAAAATGATACTGAAGTATAAAAATAATTATAGTTAAAATTAAAAGGAAACTACTGCACTAGTGAAAATTCCATAAAAATCCATTTAGTAACTTTTCAAGTTAAAGTCGTAGGCTAAATGTGTAAGGTTTTTGCACTGAATTGTTAATTGTTTTTTTTTTCAGTTTTGTTTCAAGAGAGCCATTGTTATGACTATGTGTTTAGTGTCACAATGAAACAACTTTTAATTTATCATTGGACCTGGGTTACACATGTATAGCATCTGTACTATCATTTTGAAATAGCATTATAGGAAGAAGAAAAGACAAATTTCATATGTTTACAAGTTTCCAAAGAGTAGTATCATACCTACACATTTTACTAATTTGACTAATCTGGTGGTAAAAGAGAAAGCCATCATCAAAATTTAGATTTTAAAATGTAAAATTTGTTCCTATATCATACATTTTCATTGAGAATAAAGTCATTGGAAATAAAATCTTTGCTGGGCATCATTTGTATTTGTTCATTTTTTTTCTTTCAGGAAAAGTGGAAGTTGCTGCCAGCTTTCCTGAAAGTCAAAGGTCTTGTCAAGCAGCACATTGACTCCTTCAATTTCTTTATAAATGTGGAGGTATAACAGAACATTTTTCATGTTTTTTTCTGCCGAAGCAGTGAGACATTTATGTCACTTTTGAAATGAGAATATGTCATTAATACTTGTGGGTTGTAACAATCTTTTTGAAATTTAACCAGATCTACATGCAGTCACAGACATGCATACCCCAGCACTTCCAGTATTTTAATTGCCCCTGATTGCTCATGACGATCAACAACTTATGTAACCTACAAAATGCTGGTAAACTCTTTCATATAGTCTGTTGTAAGTAATGACAATCTTCAATCCGAAATTTAATGAGTTTCAAGAAATTGTTTTAAGCAGCTTGGGGGAGGGGGTGATACGATGACAAGCTTGACAGTTCAGAATTCCCCATTTAAATTTTTTTTTTTTAAAGAAAACTACTTATAAATGAGCTCGAAGAAACAGTAATACTTTATTTCAAATCTAACTTAGCCATTTTTTTAGCCTTTAAAGTTTCAATACAATAAAATCTGAGCAATGCAGGAGGAAAAGAGATGATAAACTGAATTCTCAAAATACCCCTTACTTTGACAATATTTCAAGAATTTACCTAAAAATGGGTCAGAGGAAAAAAGTAAAGCCTTAGTGCATATCTATGCCAACCACATATATAGACTGAAAAGTTTCAGCAAAAGCCTCCAAGCAGTGTGGGATAAGAAGCCATAATAAACTGAATTCCCTATATACCCTTTTCAACAATTTGTAGCTCTGCTGGTCATGGTATCATATAGCCACTGTTGTGTTGAAATGCTGTAAATGCTACATACATACATACATACATACATACTGTATATACTCGATTATAAGTCGACCCCCCCCCCCTTTTTAGGGCTGCAAAAAGTTATTTTCTCTTTGACCCTCCTATAAGTTGGGGTGTTTTTTGGAAGTCAGATCCGTCTGAAGGGGTGACTTCTTAGTGAGTCAGAAACGCACTTTGGAAATATAAACAAGCCAAACTGGTTAGATAGATAAGAAAAATAAAGACAAAACCAGTGTAAAATACAATTATATTATTGAGTGAAATATGTCACAAATAAATTGACAACTTACAATTTGTCCATCTTTGTGTAATAAAGTCCAATGAAATCCATAATGCTTGACATTTTAAATCCATTTATATGATAAATCTACGAATTCAATTATAGGTCACATACCGGTATAAAAATAGAAGTTCAGAATGATCCGATTCACAATATCCCGTAATATGTTAATTCCACACGTCGTACTAATGAACAATGAAAGTTAAGGACACTTTTTTGTGAATCATGGTATCCTATAAATGTCACTCTCTAATGTCATCTGGTACAAAGTCCAAGAATTAATCCTCATTGTCTGATAAAGTTCTGAAATCCTACATCGTCGTCTAGTCATTGTAAATCGTCGTCGTCTAGTCATCGTAAATCTTGTCCGACTCCGATTCTCGGCTTTACTGTCATATGCAGGTGCTTATGCAAAGACTGAGCTTGGGCTCTGTGAGTAACACTTTGATCATAAAGTCAGAAATCTATTAAAGGCTGCATCACATGTCAATTGTGCAGCAAGTGAACAGGGAGTTCAAATAGCAACCCTCTGTTACTTGGAACTGAACAAGGATCAAACTCGCAGCTTGATCAAAGGATTGTCACGTGGGAAAACAAAGAGTGTGGTGCCTTTACAAGCAAAGGGATTAAGGTCAAAGTATATGCACAGGAAATTGTAGAATTCTACTTGGCACTGAACAAGTATAGATTGGTGGCTCGATCAAAAGGATTGTCAACTTGAAAACAAAGTGAGTCCCTTTACAAGCCAAATGCTTATCTGCCCACGTGCACTGGCAGATAACTTGGAAAATATCACTTGGGAATTAAATATGACTTGTGGAAACGGAAAATACTTTTATTGCATCAAGCACAGTCTTTATACAGCAAAACACAAATATTAATACAAATACAGGTTGTTCGGAATTGCACGAAAATGAATTGTGGAAAAGGAAAAAACTTTTATTGCATCAAGCACAGTCTTTATACAGCAAAACACAAATATTAATACAAATACAGGTTGTTCGGAATTGAACGAAAATGGAGGCAATACACTTATTAGTAAACACCCACGGTAAACATTGACGGACACTTCATTTTGCGGTAGGTAGTATTTAATTTACCGGTAATATTTTCAAATTAATAAAATCCAAATAACTGTAGATACATGTATTGTGCAATGAATACCGTCATGAAACGGATAAACACAACATTACCCCAAGATTTTTTAATTTTTTTAATGTCGCGCTTATAAGATGACCCCTACTCTGCATGAGTCTTATTCTAAGTAAACAACGTTGACTTATAAGCAAGTATATACGGTATGTACATACATACATACATACATACATACATACATACATACATACATATGTATGCACACACACAGACACACACACACACACAGAGTATGGCTATAATGGCAGCCAGCTTCAAATTCTTGTTATTGCTACTATTCCTAGTCATACCAACATGGGGTTTTCACTAAAAGGCTTCTTATGATATCTGGTTGGGCCTAAATGAAAATGGTGGCCATTTTGAAAATCTTGTTATCACTATGCCTCCTAAATGGATAGTCATATTGACATGGGATTTTCACTGAGAGGTAATGTCTAGTTGGTTTGAAATGAAAATGGGTCCAATCTGACATCCAATCTAGTTGCCATCCACTTATCTTGAAAATCTTGTTATTGCTACTCCTCTTGAATGGTTGGTAGCATGGACTTGGGATTTTCAATGAAAGAATTCACATGATCTCTAGTTGGACCTAAATGATTATGGTCCCCTCAGACATCCAATATTCCTTCAATGGCAGCCAGCTTGGAAATCTTGAAATTTCTATTCCTCCTGAATGGATGGTCATATTGAAATGGGATTTTGACCAAAAGCCTTTTCATGATATCTAGTTGGTCCTAAATGAAAGGTATCTGCAGTAGCTTGGTAGAACATTGGAGTCCTAATCCAAGAGTCATGGGTTCGATACCTGCCCAGACCAGCCTGGTTTGGCAGCCTCAAAATGCCCATGGTAAAGGGGCTTAGCTCTCATTTTTTTACCTAAATGATTATGGTCCCCTCAGACATCCAATATGCCTTCAATGGCGGCCAGCTTGGAAATCTTGAAATTTCTATTCCTCCTGAATGGATGGTCATATTGAAATGGGATTTTGACCAAAAGCCTTTTTATGATATCTAGTTGGTCCTAAATGAAAGGTATCTGCAGTAGCTTGGTAGAACATTGGAGTCCTAATCCAAGAGTCATGGGTTCGATGCCTGCCCAGACCAGCCTGGTTTGGCAGGCTCAAAATGCCCATGGTAAAGGGGCTTAGCTCTCATTTTCTTACCATAATATAGTCAGTAATCTGTTAAAAGTGCTATTAAAACCAACAAAACTAAACCTAAATGAAAATGGTGCCTCTCAGACATTCTTGTTATTGATACATCTCCAGAATGGATGGTTATTTTGACATGGGGGTTTTAACAGAAAGACTTCTTATGATGTCTAGTTGGTCCTAAATAAAGATGGTGTCAATCTGGAATCCAGTATGGCCACCAAAATGGTCATTTTGAAAATCTTGTATCTGCTACTCCTTGATGGAATGGTAGTATCGACATGAGGGCTCCCTATGATCTCTTGTTGGACCTAAATGAAATGGTGCCCCTCAGACATCCAATATGGCGGCAACAATAGCCAGTTTGAATACCTTGTTGTTGCTTCTTCTTCTGAACAGAGATGGCCATATCCTGAATGGATGTTTTTGTTGACTTGGGCTTTTCACTATAAGACTTCTTATGATGTCTGTCTGGTCCTGAATGAAAATCTTGTTGTATATATTTGTCCTGAATGGATGGACATGTCAGCATGGTGTTTTTACTATAAGATTTTTCATGATCTCTTGTTGATCTTTATTGAAAATGGTGCATGTTTGACATTCCCTCGGATATCCAATATGGCCACCATATGACCATCTTGAAAATCTTTTTATCACTACTCACCTTGAACAGATGATTGTATTGACATGGCATAGTTGGTCCTAAATGAAGATGGTACCATTCTGACATCCAGTATGGCCATCATGGCAGCCATCTTAAAAATCTTGTTATTGCTACATCTCCAGAAAGAATGGTTGTATTGACATGGGGTTTTAATTAAAAGACTTGCTATGATGTCTGGTTGGTCCTAAATGAAAATTTTGCCCATTGGAGAGCTAATATGGCCTCCTTGGTGGCCATCTTGAAAATCTTGTTATCATTACACCTCCTGAATTGATGGTTATATCTGCATGAGGCTTTCCTTAAGACATTTATGATGTCTGCTGGGTACTAAATGAAAATGGTGCCAATCTGACCACCTAACATTGGTGCCAAAAATTGTTATTGCTACTTCTCCTAAATGCATGACCATAGCTACACGGGGTTTCACCAAAAGACTTCTTATCATGTCTGTTTGGTCCAAAAATAAAAATGATGCCAATCAAATATATAATGTTTCCAGTATGCTGGCAATCTTGAAAATCTTGTTATGGCTAATTGTCCTAAATGGATGGAATTTTGACCCGACTTTGTATAGTCAGCACTCTGACAGTGATTTTAACGTCAAAGGTTTTGACTTCAGTATTTAGCTGCACATGCTTGCAAGCATGATCACACAAACAAGTATGTATGGATTTTTTTTATATCATTTAACCCAGTTTTTGAAAATCTTAAGAATACCTTGGGAATTATTTTCTGTCAGTCCCAATGCTCTTATTAAAAAAACTACCTAAAAAAATGGTCCAGAGGAGAAAAGGAAAACCTTATTGGGCATTTACACCAACCACATATCTTGCCTTCAAAGTTTCATTAAAATCCTCCAAGTAGTTTGGGATGAGTAGCGATGAGGAACTAAATTTCACCCAAACCCCTTTTTGACAATTTTTAAAAATGTCTCCAAAAATGTGCCACAGGAAAAAAATAAAATCTGCACATTTAAACCAATCACATATCTAACCTACAGAGTTTAAATAAAATCCTCCAAGCACTGTGTGAGAAGAAGTGAAGACAAGCTTTTGTCATGGATGGACAGCCAGGCTGGCTGATGTGCAGTGGGGTGGGATGGCCACATCAGTAAACAATATCCCCGCTGAAGTGTGGGGATAACAACCTGTGCATGAGACTTGGATTATAGTATTGTTATCGCAGTATTTTGTTTTGTAAGAGAACTGTTGTATACATAGATTTGTTTTTTATGTTTTTCCTTTTGTAAAACAGTGGATCTTACAGTGATATTTTATAAACTTATTGATATGTATGATTTTGATTTTGATCCAATGTTTAGTGATGAGAAATTTTATCACAGAGCAAAAAGGATGTCTTTATAATTCATGGCAGTTGGAAAATAATTTCAGCATGATGGGATGATGGTTTCTTACGAGCTGTTTTTGAAATTACTTTTTTGTTTTAAGGTCTCAGAAAAGATGTGCAGGTAGGGCCTCTGGTTCTTTTTGACAAAAGAAAGTCAGACAGAAAGATGCTAATTTGAGTACATCTTAATTTCAAAATATTCCTTTATGCAAATTATCATTGATTAAATATGTGATCAGAGTGAAGTGTAGAATACATTGCATTATGTTCCTTATATTTTATTTTCTGATAAATGAAATTGTGGGATTTGGATAAAGGAAAAGAATAGCAATATTATACACACATATATGCAAATGTACTTCTTGTTAAAGCTATTGTTTACTGTATTGTCGAGAGCTCAGATAAATAAAACTTTTCATATTCATATTTTCAAATTTTCCTATTTCCTATTCATATATTCATTAAATGTATTTGGATAGAATTTGAATATTCATTGGTGTTAATAAAAATATATTTTCCTCTTTCCTTACTTTTTGGTCTTCCTTGTGTTTTTTCACTTCCCATCCCTCTAGCCAAGCTGCATTGAAAACACCTTGAACTCACCTGTCCAAATCTAATTAAATAACATTTCAGACATTTTGAGTATTATTAAAAATTCAGATCAATAATCAAATGAATATTATTTTTCCTGTTTATCTTGAAACACAGTATGACCAATGTTTAGTGCTAAAGAAGGTCTAGATTATAAGGGCAGTAACTCTTGATTCCTTCAGTTAAAATCCATGTAGTATCTCAAAAATATTTTCTAGGAAATGATTTATTGCAATGAAAATCACAGAAATCTACTTTTTGATGACAATTGACCCATCAGCAAAATTGAAGACAATTCATGCACACATTCAGTGACTATGTTCATGTGGAGAAAATACTAGAATTTAATTTGGACATGTTGATTGATACATAATTGTTTTGTTGACTTTGATATTAACACCATTCTATACCATGAGCTTTATCAACTTCCAATACTACACAATGTCTTTTTAAGGGCACCTGAAAGACAAATCATAGAATGGCATTGTTGTGAGCAATGTGACTATTCAGAATGTTGACATTATGATTACTTTGTGAGGGGGTGTTTGAATTTCAGGTGATTTATCAGGTTTGAAGTTGTTCCCTTCTAAACTAATTCATTGTTGCATAGTTTATATTTTGCTGTGCTTATTTCTTTTGCAAAATGCTGAAAAAAATCATTATGGCAATCCATGTTCAACATGGTTGACTGATGAATCTGGTTGTAGGTGCCACTATATGCTAGGGAACAAAAACAAATATTAAAATACCAATTTTACATTTGAATATTTGGAAAAAACTACTCTGAGTATTCAGTTATTTGTTTCAGCTCTAGTATTGTCTGTAAATTTTTGTATACTTTTTATTCTTAATATTTTTCAGGTGTGCAAACAATTGTGGGTTTAAAAAAATAATTATCCTTTTCTTAAATAGCTAAAATGTGCAAGAAAGTTCTCTACCAAAAATGAGAGGAGAAAATAGTGATAATTTATACAGATTGATCTGAAAAGTTAGAGCATATAAAAAATGACAGTACTCCAACATTGTATTTAATCTTTAAGTTCACTTGTGAAAGAGTAATATGAAATGATTTTCTTCTTTTCAGATAAAGAATATTATGAAGGCCAATGAAAAAATCACTAGTGATGCAGATCCTAATTTCTACATGAAGTAAGTATGTCACATGTGCTTGATATTTTTATATGCCCATCATAAGGTGTTGCTTGTATTTATGTGTCCTTGAAGTCCTGTCATAAGGTGTTGCTTGTATTTATGTGTCCTTGAAGTCCCATCATAAGGTGTTGCTTGTATTTAAGTGTCCTTGAAGTCCCGTCATAAGGTGTTGCTTGTATTTATTTGTCCTTGAGGGAGTTGGATTTCAAGCGTTCCATTACATCATTTACAGGAGTCATGGCTCCTGTAGTGAGCAGAGCCATTTACTATCCACCTATCGCTAATAGCTCTATTTATTTCTTCAGGTACTTGAATATCTATGTAGGAGCGCCAGATGTAGAAGAAGGGTTCAACATAACGAAGCCTGTCTCTCCACATGAGGTAGAATGACTTTTGCATGTGTATAGGAAAGAAAAATAGCTGTCTTGAATTCACATACTTTGTAACACTATGCATTTTACAGCTTGTACTTTTGCATGAGTATAGCAGAGAAAAATAGCTGTCTTGAATTAAATACTTTGTAATAATATGCATTTTACAACTTGTACTTTTTAAAAACTTTTGCGTGTGTATAGGAGAGAAAAATAGCTGTATTGAATTCAAGTACTTTTAATTACTATGGATTTTACAACTTGTACTTTTTAAAATCTTTTGTTTATCAGCAAGCATAGTTGTCAAATCTAAATGTCATTATATTAACCACTATTTTTAAAAAAAATATTTTTAATGACAGTGCATATTTGGCTTCACAGTTCGGAGTCAAAAGAGGAATAATCCTTAATTTATGTAAAAATTTTTAAAGAAGATCTGGTGCTAAAAATCCATATCACAATTCTTGCAACTGTAGTAAAATTTATTAACTAAAAACATTTGTATTTCAATTCTTTATATATGTTAATTCTTTTTTTTCCAATCATCTTCATACAATTTTGATGACAGTCAAAAGTATTACCTGAAAGAGACAGATATTGTCTGGATAAATGATCATGTGGATTAATTGATGATATTATAAAGAACAAACTGTTGGTCCAGAAGTGGTAATGTTTGAAAATTTTTACTATTTTTTGAGAATGCAAATTAAATAAATAAGAAATAATAAATTGTAGGTACGTTCTTTTCATTTATATCATGGTATGAAACAAAATTCTTTGAGGCCAACTAAATTGAGAAAGCTTTTTGATGATGTTTCACCAGAAAAAAATCTTGGAATTACTTAAAGAATGTATTTTCTATTTTTTTTAAATTGACTCCATATATTAAAGATTCTACCTTTTAAACTTTTATTTTCTATTTCATATAATTGAGAAAGAATCTTTTTACATTTTTACCTTTTATCTTTTGTTTTATAGGAATACATATATATTTTTATTCAGAAAAAGGGTGTGTCTATTATTTTATAGGAATACATGTCTATTTTTATTCAGAAAAAGGGTGTATCTATTATTTTATAGGAATACATGTCAATTTTTATTCAGAAAAGTGTGTATCTATTATTTTATAGGAATACATGTCTATTTTTATTCAGAAAAAGGGTATGTCTGTTATTTTATAGGAATACATGTCTATTTTTATTCAGACAAAGGGTGTATCTATTATTTTATAGGAATACATGTCAATTTTTATTCAGAAAAAGGGTGTATCTATTATTTTATAGGAATACATGTCAATTTTTATTCAGAAAAAAGGTGTATCTAATATTTATAGGAATATATGTCTATTTTTATTCAGAAAAAGGGTTTATCATAGATTTTGTTTTTTATCTTTACCATTTTTATAGCTATATATTCTCATTTATAAGTTGAGTTCAACTGCAAACAACATAGACCCTGATTTGCCATTGCATAATGTGCTGGCAGATCAGGTTCTGTTTTGTAACTTTTACTTAGCTCTATATAGACACGATTGTGCTGATGTGCCATTAATTCCTGTACATACATATCAGATGGTAGTAGACTAGTATATTTATTGAGATCTTCCTCAGAAGATGTAGAGATGTCATGTTGATGTCAATGTGCAAGTGTCACCGTTTTTGTCATCCTGACTACTTGTACTGTTTCAGTGTCGCTTGAGGGACATGACCTACTCTGCACCAATCACTGTAGACATAGAGTACACAAGAGGAAATCAGAGGATTGTCAGGAACAACCTGCCTATTGGAAGGTATTAACTTAATAGAGAACAAAATAATTATGTACTGAATCCGTTAAATCAGGTTTTGCAGCAGAGGTTGATTACAGGTGAGATTCATAGTCTGAAATTGAATCCTGACAAATTTTAATGTAAAGTTTCTCCAGAGTTATGTAAATTTCAATGATCATGTTAGAATATTACAGTATTTATTGTTTTTAAATGACAAAAAATAATAATTTATCTTTTGTCCCAAAACATACAAAAGTTTTTGCATGTAATTCAGGTTAAAAAGAATGAATGAAGGAAAAATCAGAACCCAAACAACGAATACTGCTTCTTATATATCAGGCTACCATTTTGGTAAAATGACAAATGAATCACATTTCATATGCATGGTAATGAATGAAAACAGACATTATCTGGCAAGTTTCATCTTGTTTAATTATAAAACACTACTTCATGTGTGAAGCAAATATCTGCCATGTGTTACATTCATTTACCATCCAAAAAAACCGAACACATATAACCCATATCATTGTCGTTGAATAAAAAAAACAAATGAAAATATATAAAACAGGGCAGGTGTTAATTATAATTTTCAACATAGTTAAAGAAATACAAATTTTATTTTGGTTGTGGGTTGAAGAGCAGATGGTCAGAGTCAAAATATTGTCAACATAAACTGATCCCTGTGTTAGTGGTTCAGTACTGAAACTTATATAAGACTAATCATACAAGTAATTATATTCTTATACATATAAATTCATAGCAGTATATAAAACATTATGAAATAAGGAATATATTTTGTTCTCGATTTATTTTTAAATAAGTCTTTTTTCCAGTAAAGTTCATGCCTAGTTATGTGACCTGTACATGATCAGGTGCATATTTAAGCATTATCCACAATGGTGGTGTCAAACATGATGATGGCTTGAATTTAAACAGTTTTCTCTTTTAATAAAGGTTGACATGATATTCTATTTTTTTTACAATTTTAATTTTTTTTCTCAGTAGGTAAGTAATACATTTGAAAAAATGGTCTTTGTCATATTATCAGTGTCAGGAACCAAAAGAATAGCAAAACATGATTCTCCCAATTTTCGACAATCTCTTTTCAAGATAATTTCCAATGAAGGACAAGCCATTCCAGCACAGTCAGAAGACAATATTAGTTTCTCAGTCTTGTCATTCAAAAAATAACAACTATTTTGCCCCAAAACAAAAATGCCTAAATAAAATGTTTTAAAAACAATATCCAAAAGTTACAAGGCCTAAATAAATTATTTTGGTACAAAAATTTATAGTGTCCAAAAACAAACAGTAAGTAGTCTCAGTATGATAGAGGGATGTAATTTAAAATCGCTTGCTCATACAAAGTTTTAATGCAGGCATACCAGATTCAGATATTTGAACTGTATCACTTTAACCCTTTGCTCCCCAGGTATGCTTTTCTACACCTTGACCTTAGCCCCCTCCCCCCCCCCCTCTATGCATAACTGCTAATTTACCTTTGCCCCCCCATCTATGCATTACAGAGTATCTGATAAACATTGGTAATATCTGTGAGTTTATTGTTGATTCACTGCAAGGTAACCACAAGATAGTCAAAACTAAGAAAGGATGTTTACTAGCATCCGGTTTTAATGACATATTATCTGCTATTAGGCAATGTGAATCTAAATGTAACCAACCAGTTATTCATAGACGGGGATTTCACAGGCCACATCCAAAATGGCTCTGTTGATCGACAGTAACACCCCCATTTCAATGGAAATATAATGGCCTTTTCACTGTATGCAAGTTATAAATCAGTGTAAGGTTTTCCTAATATGGTGCTGAAGTTTACATTATGAGTATCATTTCACAATGTCATTATCTAGTTTCTGTTTGAAAGCACATTTGTAGAAAGCATGGCAAATACATCATGTCTTCTTCCCAGTATTGTTATGTATAATGGCATTCTAAGCTGTTTAATTTTGTAATATATTAAATTAATTGACAAAATTAAGAATGCTTGTGTTTATTTCTTCCTATCTTTTAAATATGCAAAGGTTCAAATCATACCAACAGACTATACTGGAAGTGAAATTTTGCATTTACGTAGGGAATTTCCTGATCTCATCATGGTGACTTTGGCCCCTTCTTTTAATTACAATGATTTGTCTGGAAGCGAAAAGGATTTTTCTGGGTTTAGTTCCGATGAAATACCTGATTTAAGTAATACTGATGTTATTTCTGATACGGATCTAACATTTTGTTGTCAGATATCGACACTGAAATGTCCTCAGATGCAAGTGACACTGATGATGAACAGCCAAATTGGGTGGCAGACTTGCACAATAATGACTATAATCTATTTATTCAGCAGTCAGGACCACATAATTTGCCAGAAACAGCACCAGAACTAGAGTATTTCCATTTGTATTTTCCAGTTGCACTTATTGAAAATATTGTAATTGAAACCAATAAATTTGCAGCTGAACAACAGGAGGATCATGAAACTTGCGACTCAAACTCTGGACAGATGCAAGTGTCCCGAGATGTCTGCCTTTCTTGGCATGTTGATTCTTATTGGCATAATACAAGCCCCTGACTACAGTTTTTATTGGTTGAGTTTCCTTTTTCTTTCAAACCAAGGAATTTAAGATGTAATAAAATACAGAAGGTTTGAGAAACTGCTCCAGTATTTTCACCTAAATAATGACACTGCACTGAGTAATTGAAATACCCACCATACATGGTGCATAGAGACCATTTTATTAGACAGGATGGAAACTTGACCTCTACCTTGTGGATGGACAAAAAAACAGATGCAGTTTTATCCACAGCAGCAGACCCAACCATCATTGATGTTGCCAATTGGAAAAGAAAGATGGAACAGTACAACAGGTGAACTGTCCTAGGGCAGTCATAAACTACTAGGAGTACTACCAAGGGGTTGACATATATGACCACCTCAGGGCCAAATATCTGGTTGGAAGAGCATCAAAGAAATGGTGACAATATACTGTGGTATCACTCATTTTTGCAGGATACCAGTTTTCTTGGATTTTGTCGTTGTCCTGAACCATGAATTTAAAGACCCAGTGAAAAATTAGTCACATATGATAAAGAAGCCCTCCCTCCTCCATATTCTTACTGTGTTTCATTTCTATAGGTCAACAAAGCTATTTGATAAATCTGTAATCTGGTAATAAAATATTAGCTGATACATGTATTTGTTCTATTTTAACCCTTCAAAAAAAAATTATGCAGCATTTTATATTATTAAATGCAAATGTGTCTATATGATATGCAATAGCTGTGATTTCCACTCACTGCCTTTAATCAATATGTTGTGATAAAAGTAAGGATAGAGAGAAATGAGAAAGGCACAAGGTATTCAAGCACTAGTATTACTGAAAATGAAAGAAAGAATAAGAAATAATACTATAAATGAAAATTAGAATTAGTACTTATTTAAATCGATAATCAAGTGAAACTGTGGTCGAAAATTTTTAATCCTAGTGAAAGCACATCTCATTTTATCCATGCATGTATAATCCCAATGAACAACATGACTGTAAAATACTCAAACTATTGCTTGTAGCACAATTGCTAATGAAACACTATGTATATGCACTAATTACCACAGAGTTTTTGAAGATCACACTTCACAAATTTTGGGTCAGAACCACTGAACATCATGTCAATCAAGTCGGCTGGTACACACAAATGTTTGTCAGGTAAAAAATCCTGAAATTGTTGAATTAAACAAGTCCAGCATTCTCAAAGCCATGAATAATTAGGTCCAATCTTTCACACATTTTCTCATGAGCCGCAATTATCCATTCAGCAGGAATGGGCTTGATTGATGAGTTTTAAGTAAAGTCTGGTGGTTGAAGTTGGTTCTTACATGAGGCAGGCTCAAAAAGAACAATTCCATTGTTTTTCAGTTTAGTTAGCATCTTCACACTTTGATGGGCTCTGGATACATAAAATATTGACACTGTGTGCTAATTGCATTGAGCAAGGGGCAGCTGGTAATGTGTTGGTTCACATTTGGAATGATGACATTTTCCAAACTGAATAGGATCTAAGTTGAATTTGACCACTCATAAGCCACTGTGTTAACACCATGGTTGTCAGAAGGTAATTGATGGTGCATCTTTATGGACAGTGTTTTAAGGAAGAGATCATACACATGTACTTTAATAATCGGTTATCTTAGTGTTGTTGGCTGTGTCGGCTCCCTTTGATCTTGACAGCTGTTTGCTTTGTGCTCATACACATGGTAGTATTGTTTTAACCACTGAAGTGACTGCCGTTTGTTGTCATCATAGTTTTGTTCTTTTGTATTCTTATTTGGGGTATTCTTAGAGGTTAAGCCATGAAATTAAACACCAGTAAACATGCAAACTTTGGAAGGCAAAACCATGAATTTAAGTACCCCCAAAAATGTATTTAAAAAAAAAAAAAAACAATATTGCAACCCATGCAAATAAATGATACTACAGTATGTTCCACTTTATAGTCAACATCTGCATTATCAGTGCCTTTATAACAATGGTGGAGAGTCATCATGAGAGTCAAGAAAGAAGGAAGAGATTCAAGAGCAGGAAGGTTGCCATGCTGTGAAAATCTGTACCACCAATGACACTGGCCAGTATTGACACATACAGACTGCAGATACTTAAAAGAAAATAAGTCAACTGAAAAATACTGCACATAGCATGGGAAAAAGAGAATAAAGGAAATCTGATTTTGCTGTGGCATTTGCAATGTCCAGCTCTGCGGCATAGAATGTCACAATGTGTTTTATCAAAGCATGGTCATTCTAGAGGAGTAACAATGATATGCTCCAATACAGTTGTAAATAGTTTGTTTTATTTTTATGTTTGGTTATTCTCCTAGATGAACACAAAAGTCTCAGATACTAGATATTGGATATTTATATACAAGATCAGCTCATCAATGAAATGAAAATATCATTATATATATATATATATATATATATATATATATATATATATATATATATATATATAATGGTATGGATTTTAACAGTACTTTTACACATTATTGACTATATCATGCCAAGGAAATGGGAGCCAAATGCCTTTCCCAGGTATCAAACCTGAGACTTGGGTTATGAATCAGACTCTCTACCAACTTGGCTACCATGGGCTCAATACTGCACCCTTATAGTACAAAAATACTATATTTATTTGTTCTTTTTTATGCTAAATGTCTGTTTTGAAAATAATTTTATCCTGAAAGCATACCAGTATCTCAGGATTTCAATATAGAAGATTTTGAGTGTTTTTCAACTTATATTTATACCTCATGTCAGCCTAGTACCTGTATAATAAAAGAGCACTGCTATATATTTTACACTAGTTCAATCACTCTAATAATTCTGAGTCAAGCATATTAATCGGAGTCACTGTATGATGTCATAGGCCTTTATCTGTCTTGCATGGGAGTCGCATAACATTAGTCATTGTGCAACGCATGTGCTTGTTTACATTTTCTGCTCCAATAATTATTACATTCTAGCAATTTTCATCTTGGAATTTCCTGTGCCTCACATTCAGAACACTGTTCTTCAATGTGTGTGGAACAGTTCCTGTTCATTTACTTTACAATTTTTCAGTTTTCATGGTCTTTTGATCTGGATTTAGACTATGCTGAAACAGGGATGACAATGGACAAGGGTCCATGACAATATACATATGAATGAACAATTCCAGCATCATCATTCACGCTCACCAAAGGATGGGAATATTTATTGGAAAGTAGCAGATCGGTTCATAGTACATGCTCTGATATGGAAAATCCCACAAATTGGACTTTGGAACAACTTAGAATGGAGATTTGTTCTCATGGGTATGAAGAATCATCCACTTTTAAAAAATTAGCTCTCATTCAGCTGTTTCTGCACAACAGAAGAAAAAGAAGGCAACCATCATTGACAGTCATATCACCGTCTGGCATTATTTGTATTATCTGCAATGTGTCAGGATCTGAAGAGCCCCAGACCAACTGAGATATTGCAGAGGATTTCGCTACACCAGACAATAGTGTTCATGTGACGTCTGGCTCAGATCAGCTGACTTGTACTGCTTCATCTTGTCATGTGACTGTGTCTAACATGGCTGTGGCCATTGCTTTCCTGACAAAAACGGTTGATTTGCTGGTGAATTGGTTTTGTGGCCCATACAACTCAGATCGGTTTTGTGGCCCATACAACTCAGATGGCAGTGGAATGCGTGGACAGGAAATGACCTTCCATACATTTTTAATGTCAATGGGGGGAGGTTGTTCTTCTAGGTAGCAAATTTCTGACAAATAAGGACGTGAATCTTGCATCTTTACTTCTTCCTAATGTTGAAACTAGTAGTATGAGAGCCATTCAGTCAAATGGGTTGGATGTTCAGTTTCAGAATACTGATCCACACCTATCTCGGTCTCTGAATTCCTTGCTGCATTCTCCAAATATCAAACCATTATGTGCGAGGTGTACCCAAATCATAGAAAAGAACTTAATGCATATGAGAGAGAGATAATTTCCATTGCTATGAAATTTGGAGGAAGTGTTATCTACGACTATCCTCGTGCTTTCTCTGCCAGATCTGGTGCCATGTATGCAAAGCACAGAATCAGAATTAACTGGGGCATACAGGATAATTATATTTTCTCAAATGTGACAGCTGGGAGAAAAGTTATTTCATGTCATCACTGTAATAGCTTGGACTACTTAATCCCACAATGCCCATCTAATATGTTTAAAAAGGATTTGGAACCACAGAAGTTCCCTCAGGACAGAAATTCCGACAGACATGGACATCCACAACTTTTTCATCAAGTCAAGGCAATATGCAATAATTTTAATTCTAAAACTGGACACAAGCATGAAAAATGCACTCATTTGCGTGTTTGCCTTAATTGAAAGGAGCATCCCAAAGTGCAATGTGGCAAATGACGATTTAGCTCAGGTCTTCCTTTGCAGCTTCTACTCTTATTAACATTATGCACCTTGCACTTGAACTAAATCTTTTCAAGACAAGTCATTGGTCAAAACTTTAATTGTAGGTTTGCGTGAGAGTTTTGATATTGGCATAGAATCTCCAATACTTCAAAGTCTGTAATGTAAAAACAATCTCTCGGCTCGCAAACAACCAAGTATGGTGTTGGAATTGTTACAGAAAGAGTTTGAGAAAGATTATCTTTTAGGTCCATTCCCTCCCCTCCTTTTGATATTTATAGAATCAAATCCCCTTGGCATTGCTGAGGACAAATACTCTGAGAAACAAATCTTATTGTTGACATGTCAGCCCTTACAGCTCAGAAATTATTAACATAAATTATCAAATTGACAGGGACAAATGTTTTCTGACTTGAATATGGTGGTAAAGAGGCTTCCCAAAAAATTATCTTTAACTGTGATAATCAGCAAACAGTTGCTATAATTAACAAGGGTTGTTCAAAAAGTCCTCTTATTATGAGACTCATGCCGAGACTCACACTATGTGCTATTTACAGCTATGCTGTGTCATCATGATACTTGCCAGACGTAAAAAAAACTGCATTGCTTATTCTTCATCTCGCTTTCAGTGGGCAGATATTGCCAGCTTGCACCAGAAGCAAACAGGGACCCATAAACATGCCCCAGCCTGCACAAGATTCAGTATTAATTGACATCATCAATCATGTCTGGGATGCTGCCATCAGCCCATAAACACAGATGTCTTACCAATCTGGCCTTCAGCATTTTTTCAGCTTCATGGTTATGGCTGGCAAACACCAGGAATATGGACTTCCTTATATTTTAGAAGATATTCTTCTTCAGTATGCAGCACATTGTCAAGGGATACAGAAATTAAAATACAACAGAATTAAACTTTACATGTGTGGTATTCGTTTTGCATATTTTTAAAGAGCGGACTTTCAAAACCACTTGAACAGCCAGATGGACATCAGTGCTTTTGTTTGTCCACTATTTTATGAGGACCAAGGCTTCCTGTACCTTTTCAGATGCTGAAACATTTGTGATTCCTATTCCATTCAAGAGCTTTTTCACTGTATATGGATCTTCTGATGGAAGTGGTGTCCTGAGTCACATTTCTTGGCTTTCTACAGTGTGGAGAATTTGCAGTTCTACAGGAAGTTTGATACTACACTCCATTTATGTGTTCAGGACATCTCTGTTGCTGCTGATCACTTTACTTTGAAACTTAAATCCTAAAAAAACTGATCCTTTCCACAAAGGAAATACTTTTTATTTTTACAGGATAAACATTTCTCTTTGTCCTTATTCATCTGTGATGAAATTTCTCTAAGTGTGTAAAAGCATGAGTGCTCTTCCAATGGATCCATTGTTTGTGAACATGTCAAACCATGCTTTGACACCAGCCTTGTTCATATATACTTTATGTAATTCTTTGCAAACTCTTCATGTGGATCAAAACTTGTATAGTGGATACTCCTTTCATATTGGCACTGCAACTACAGCAGCTGCTGTCTGCATGGAAGACCATCTGATCAGAACTTTAGGGCGGTGGTCTTCAGACTGTTATACAAGATATATTTGTGTGTCAGGACATTTGTTATGGCAAGCAAAAACATCTCGGTGTTCATAGGTGAATTTCTAGTGTTTTCATTATCTCTGCACCTTTAACTAAGCTTTTCCTATGTGCATCATGTGACCAAATGCAGTACCTTCATAAACAGTGTCATATGTGCTATTTGTGTGCAGCATGTTATATTTTTTTTTCTTCTATTATTTATAAAAAAAACAACAAACTCAACATATATTAGGGGCACTTCATGCAATTTTGCATCTGACAATATCAATTACACTTCATTTTGGGGTGTTCATTTCACGTTACTTCATTCTCTTGCCCTGAATACTACATGAAGGTCTACAGCTCTTTAGATAGTTTCAGTAGTTCGCTTTTTCAAGTGCAGTTCCTTCACCAGATCCACGCTTAGAGTTAATGTCCCAGTCACATTGCAACTCCATAGTTAGTTGCACCTTGATTGGTATATGCAGCTCCATAGCTAGTTGCACTGGTGCAGCTCCTAGCCAGTTGCACTCTAGTGTATTTTCCTTGGTCTATTTGTATCTTGTATTTTTGTTGTATGTTTACAAACTAGTTAGATGTATCAGATTTGGTGATTGTGGGCCACAGAGTTGCTCCCAGTATATGCCAAAATTGTAAATAAGATGCATATATCTGAGCAGTAAACACTTTAGGTATCATTTCTTTTAGTTGTGTATTGTGTAAACAATGTTTTTGATATTATAATAAGTACTTGATACAAATGAAATTTAGAAATTAGAATCATTTCAAAATTCTGCACAAAATTGATATGCAGAATAATGCATGAATACCAGATCTTAATACAAAACACATTTTAATGATTCATTTTACCAAAAACATGAAGTCAATGCTCATGGATCTGCTTGTAAGAAAACATGTTTAATTTTATATGATGTCTAAAATTGTAATTGACCCTTTTAGTCCAAGATGATTGTCTTGAGAATGATGCATGTTTAATTAATCTGTTGGACTACTGATGTTAAATGTGATTTCTAAACTTTATTTTATGTTACAACTATCATTGATATTTCTGTGATTCTCAGATTCACACAATGACTATTATGACAATAGAATGCATAACAAATTCACATGCATAAGATGTGAAAGGAGACCATAATAAGCAGTCAGAAAAACACAAAATTCATGTGCAATTGCTACTATATATACCTTTACCATTGAATTTTGTAATTCACAGTACACTTAACTTAATTAGAGGCTTTTCAAGCAATGCAAGAATATAAGTTCTTCAAGATGATGTTGTCTTACAGTTCATGTGTTTTTTTTTTCTTCTGGGGAGCAAGGGTATGACATCACAAATATCATATGGAAGACAGAGGTAATAGGATTAGATTTTTATATGGGAAGCAAAGGGTATGACATAAACAAAAGTCTTATGGAAGGTACAGGTGATAGGGTTAGATATTTATATGGGAAGCAGAGGGTTAATGTACTCCGAATACTGCTCATCAAAGGATTTGGAAAAAAAAATATATATATATATATATATATATATATATATATATATATATATATATCTTTATTAATTAATATTTGGTTGTTTCCTCATTTAACTAGCATCTATTATGTATCATTGTTATAAACAGGAATGTTTTATAAATCTTTTTGAAATTTAAATGACTTTAAAATTAAGTTTTCACAGATTTTGATTATAACCAAAACTTGGAAAATTTGTTTGTTAGTAACTATTCTTATTGACTGCATACTTTTTAACTTGACTTTTACAAAATTAAATTTTCTTGATTAACTTTAGTGTTGAAGCTTAATGAAACAAAACATGCTTTAGAAATGGTGGAAAGGGCAGATTGATTTTCTCAGTATAATTTGACAAACTTGGGTAATTCTTTACTTTTAGAATGCCTATTATGTTGAGGAGTTCTAACTGTGTATTGACTGGCAAAAGCCCAGCAGAGATGGCAAAGTTAAACGAGTGTCCCATGGATCCAGGAGGTTACTTTATTGTAAAAGGGGTGGAGAAGGTCATTCTTATCCAGGAGCAGTTGTCCAAAAACAGAATGATTGTAGATGTTGATGCTGGCAGAAAAGGCTCAATTGTTTGTTCTGTAGCCAGGTAGATCCATTGTTAAGAGCACAAGCTAATTTTTAAAGTTCACATCGACGAAAAAATAATTACGTTTGTTACAGTATACTGTCTTGGCTGAATATTTATTGCTGGAAGTTGGAAAACTAAACTTCTGTTAATTTGTAAGTATTTTTTGAAACATTATTTGCCATAAATTTATGTGACCCTTAAAAGTTTGTATAAATATTACTTAAAATAGTTTTCAGTGTAGAGTGTATGATACAGTATCTTTATCATCTACTCATTAAGTTTAATGTAGCAACATCAAGGTCTGCTTATGTGCAATATTACTTTTGTATTTGTGATTTATCTTTAAAATTGTAATATTTTTCAGTTCTACCCATGAAAGGAAGAGTAAAACAGATGTACATGTTAAAAATGAAAAATATTATCTGAAGCACAACACATTCTCAGAGGTGAGTTAGATAATTTAAGACAGGGAACAATTATGTAAAATAAGTGTGGATGAAAAACTCTAATTGTAGTTTGATATTGCTGAGAGAACTGGTTAAGTCCTTTCTGTTTTTAATTTGTCATCAATACAAGTTAGATTAAATTAGAAGTTAGAGTTTGAAAGAAAGATACAGTTTCATTCACTATTCTCCTAATATTTTAGCTCTAGATCTGATAGCCTTTATATGAGCATAAAAACAACAACTGGTAGACATTTTTAGCTCACTTCTTTGAAGTATAGGAGAACTAGTTTACTCCTTCAGGCATCAGCATCAGCATCTGCACATAGAAAAGCACACATACATATGTATAGTCTCACTGCATTTCAACCATTCTTTCTTCATAGCTCCTGGGCAACAGTTTAGAGTGGATTTCATAGCACCTACCTGTTATGGTCAACTATGTACATATAGTAGTTTAGAGTGGGTTTCATAGCACCTACCTGCTGTAGTCAACTATGTACATATAGTTTAGAGTGGGTTTCATAGCACCTACCTGCTGTGGTCAACTATGTACATATATCCACATTAGTTGTACATTCTTGGTTTAAGTTTTGTGTTTAGCTCAGATTTTTGGCACACTGTATATATACTGTTATGCCTGGACTCATGAAACTTGGTGAGTGGATGCATCTTGATGAGTACTACACCCTGATTACAAAAGGTAGTGATGGCGAACCATATTTCATGCCTCACTGACTTTAGTTAAAAGTTTGTTTATTTCTCAAGCTCTGTTCATGATTGAATTATTCGACTATATAATTGTATGCATCTCTATTAGTACCACACCCTTATAACAAAAGAAGGTTACTGTGACCTATGTTTTATCTTTTCCTGGTTTAGGTATAAGGTTTTATATTTAGAAGACCTCGGTCAAGTTTGATTTTTAATGTTTCTAGCAAAATATTATGGAGTTATGACCCTTTTTGATTTAGACTCACTCTTTATTGGAAAATATTGTTGGAGGCATCCACAGCTTATGGAAACATTTTTCAGTTTATTAAAACATAATAAAATTGAGCATGATTCTGTGGTTTGCACATTCTCTTTTGAAATTGCACCACAATAAAAACAGTATGATAGGGAGTCATGTGACAGATTTGTAAAATATTTTTTTGCCAGATCTACCCATATTTTATACAAGAGATGAAGGGGTATGGCATATGCAATGGAAGCAGCCAATGCATTCTTTTTTCCTCATCCATAGTTTATGTTTAGGGAAGATACAATTATTTCCCAGAATCATGAAAATCCTATTACTGGCAATTTGTTGAAAAAAAATCTCTAAGAATCAATTTATTTGCACTTTATAGGAGCGGCACAGATTCAGTTCATTTATATCAGATAAAAAACTAAGCAGTACAGGAAATCACTGTTATTCAGTGGTTGCACTTTGTTTTATACCTACAGTTGCAAAAGGACATCTTGCTTTCCACTTGATTGAAATAATAGCATGGGTCACATACATTCTCCAAACATTGTTGGCAATTGTTTGTGAACTATCTCTAAATATCCCAAGACCAGTGTATGTTAAAAAAAATGTCATCATTCTTTTTGTGAAACTTTGCAGATCTTTTGATGTATGATTTTGGCAAGGTGACACATTAATCAAGCATGCCCTCAGAAAATTGTCTCCCTTTGTGAAATTTGTTTGGTTACAAAAAATTTCAAATGGCAGCAACCTGCCATATAATCAGTCATAGGTCAGTCAATGAAATAAAACAAGAAATATTTATGGTCATTTATTAAACTTTTATTATCGATTGCGACTTATTCATGACACTTAAAAAACTTTCATAAATAGATTTAGGTCTTTGAATTGCTGCAGTGAACACAGATTGGCTTATCTGAAGTAGAGCTATCTCTCGGGATGCAGGTAAAATCTTAGACCTCGGTGCCAGTTGTCCAAACCCATTTGCTACATTCTTTTTTCCCTTAAACAAATGATAAATAATGGCTCATGCAGCCTGTCCCTCATAGCAGCATTATCACAAATATTATGGTATATGAATTCATTTGTTTTCATTGGTATCATGTATTGGCAGATTTACCGAAAATTGGCATTTTCATTTGTACTTGAATTCATGGATGAGAAATGTCCTATTATCTAAATACCATCGATACTCGCTTATAAGCCCAGTCCAACTACAAACTGCACAGACCCAGATCTGCCATCTGCTGGCAGATCAGGGTTTATGTTGTTTGCAGTAGGACCCAACTTATAAATGAGTATATACGGTATTTTGTTTGATGGCAGACAATCTGTTTTCATTAGTACTGGGATCATTCTACTGCTAATGAGGATAATTTTGTATTATAGGATATACCAGTAGCTATCATCTTTAAAGCCATGGGGATTGAATGTGAACAAGAGATTGTACAGATGATAGGCAGTGAAGAGGAAGTCTTCTCAGCAGTTGCCCCTTGTTTGGAAGAGTGTCACAAGGCTCAGGTCTTCTCCCAGTTACAGGTGAGTCTTGTGGTCAGGTGTTTTCCAGTTACAAATGGGACATCTTGCAGGTGGTCTCACAGCCACAGGTGAGTCATATTGTCGGGTTTTCTGCCAAAATTTTGCAGGTGAGTCATGTTGTAAAGTGTTCTCCCAGTTACAGAAGAGACATGTTAGGTGTTAACACAGCTACATGTAAGTCATGTTGTCAGGTCTTTTTCTAGTTACAGGTGTGACATGTTATTAGGTGATCTCAGTTACAAGTGAAATATGTCAGGTTTTCTCAGTTACAGGTGAGTTATATTGTCAGGTGTTTTTCCAATTACAGCAAGATAGACTTTAGTTACATATGATAGCAATGTCAAAATTACATGTAGGTCATCACAGCTCTGGTTTCTTGTCTAGATGAATGTCAGAAGATGGGTGTTCTCCCAGCTACCTGTCAGGCATATTGTCAGGTGCACTCAAAATTCATTATTTTACAATACAGATCAAGCCCTGTTTCCTGTTAGTGACAACATGTACCATATATACTTGCTTATAAATTGATTCCAACTGCAAACAACATAGACCCTGATCTACCATCACATAATGCATCAGTGTCTTTGTTGTTTGTTCTACTGATTAGTCCTAACAAACTTCATAAACCCAGATCTGCCAGTGCATTATGTAATGGCAGATCTGGGTCTGTGTAGTTTGCAGTTGGATTTGACTTATAAACAAGTATATACAGTAGTTTACTTGAACCTTACTCAGAAGCATGTATTGAAATTCTAACTTATTAACATAAAGTAAAATTAAGAATATTGGAAAAATAACTTTAAATGCTTTTTTGACTAGTTTACACTCATTTTGTAGCAAGATGATATGGACTTAGGCACAGTATTTCTCAAGTGAAAAGACCATGGGTCCAGCCCAGTGGCATACTAAGGGTAAATGGTGCCCGGGGCAACGATGATGGCCAGAATATGAGGCCCAAATTTGTATCAGCTGTTTTGGCGCCTAAGACCTCTGGTACCCAGGGCAACCACCCCGTTGTCCCCCCCCCTCGTTAGTATGCTATAGATCCAGCTTAATTTTTTTGTCCAAAAGTTGGAGGTAGTTTTTTTTTATCAGACAGTGATATCCTTTGTAAATTTGTGCCAGTTGTCAAGATGTGGGGTCGGGTCTTGATGGTCAAGATGCGGGTTGGGGTTATCATAGAATAAATACATTATAGAAATAGATGCTTTCTATCATGTTCACCTTGTATTGATATTTTGGAAATGCATTGAAAAATGTCATGGAGCAAACAATATAGTTTGACATGTATATACCTATATACATTTGTAGGCTCTGAAGTACATTGGGAACAGAGTGCGACAGAGGAGCATGTGGGGTAGATCAAGAAAAACCAAAGTCGATGAAGCCCGAGATGTTCTTCATGGTGTGGTTCTTGCCCATGTTCCTGTGAGTATCAAGTTCTTGTTGGATGTGCCTCTGGGTCTTTTACCTTATTCACCTGTGTATTTATTACACACATATAACTGAAATACAGTCACATAAGGCTCCAGCAGATTAGGCCCATCCATCTTAAAATGTTACTCAGCATTGTGAGTTATATGTGTTACTCCAGGCCTCTTCATGATAAAACTTGACACAACATTGTGAGTAATATATGTTATTCCACACTTCTCCATCATAATACTTTACTCATCATTGTGAGTAATATATGCCATTCCAGGCCTCCCCATCATAAAACTTTTACTCAACATTGTGAGTAATATATATTACTCCAGGTCTCTCCATCATAATTCTTTTTTCCACATTTTGAGTAATATATGTTACTCCAGGCCTCTATCATAAAACTTTACTCAACATTTTGAGTAATACATGTTGCTTCAGGCCTCTATCATAAAACTTTACTGGACATTTTGAGCAATACATATTTGCTTCAGGCCTTCCCATCATAAAACTTTACTCAATATTGTGAGTAATATATGTTACTATGGGCCTTTCCATCATAAAATTTTATTCAACATTTTGAGTAAAACTTTACTCAGTGTTTGGAGTAATATATATTAGTCCAGGCTTCTCCATCATAAAACTTCGCTCAACATTTTGAGTAATGTATATTAGTCCAGGCTTCTCCATTGTTATACTTTACTCAGCATTTTGATTAATATATGTCAGGGTTGGCACAGCCATGAAAAGTTCTTGAATTCAGAGGGTTACCTTGAAAAGTCCATGAATTTCAAAAAAGGTTGTTGTTTTTTTCTTTCAAAAGTGTTTGAATTTCAGAAACAATTACTTGAATTTCTTCAAAACCTCCTTGAATTTTATAAGTACTGACTAATTTGTTAAGACCCGATACTGATGCAGTTCAGCTTTGAATAAAAAAATGTCCATTGTCAATTTTACGAAGTTAAAAGAGTATTTTGACTTGGTTTTTTTTAACAACATAATACCTAACCAGTTTTACCTTACAAGATTTCAGCCATTAAACAAGATTCCAATTATAGACATGAGAATTTATGAATAACTCTTGACTTCAGGATTTGCAAGACTTTTTTTGTGTATTGCATAAAGTTTAGATTTCTTTTTAGAATATGTTCCCCGATCACAGTAACATTACAAATATAAGTCCTACTACCTTCCGAATACATCTCTCACAAAAGATGAAATTTGTCTTTCCTGTCTATATTATATATTATATTAGATAGACAATGGGCAATAACTCTTGCCCATTACCTCCTCTTGCCAGCAGGTGGCGCTAGTTTTAAGCTTTCGCTGTGATCTGACAATACATAGTTAAGATCGCCTCCCAAAACCCATTGGAAATTTGTGCTAATTTCACCTATCCATTGAGGATTTTGTTGTTTTCAGTTATATTAGGGATTATTCTATATAATAATTGTGACCATAATTATGTGAATTTTTCACTTATGTGGACTTAGTTTCTGCAATCTCTGACCTCATGGTTCTACAAGGCAACATTGTAATAGAATGTGTTGTAGTTCATGTTTGTGCAAACTGTCTACTTATTTTGTCAGCCCTTATGTAACGGGGTTTCTGGCATTTGTTAATGAAGTCAAATATTAATTTATTATTTCTTTTCTTTACTTTGTCATTTGAGAATAAACATGACAACAAAATGTGTTAAATGTAAGAAGTTCAAAGCCAGCGAGGACTCTCATGACTTGTGTCTTGCCTGTTCAAAGTGTACATCATTGGCAACTTGCAGCATGTACGCCCGTTGGTTGGAGAATATATGGTCTACAGTACTGCAAAAAACAGGGAGGGAAGTGGAAAATCAAAGACGGAAATTACTGATGTTCTGAGCATTCATCCTAATACTCTGTCTTTGGCCAGCCTGGTGGGGGATGCCATTGGGTCCCCTCCCCCCCCCCCCCAATGAAGATGTGACATACTTTACCTATGGCTGCTGTTACATCTGGAGAAATGGATGAAACACTGACTTCTTCTCAACCATCTACGCTGTCTCTGGACTTACAGGTGCGTTGCTTGGTACAGCAAGTGATGACAGAGTTGATTAGTTTGGGCTAATTTTCCCAGTCCTTCTGTCTTCTTTTGTTTCCATAGAGAATTTAGACACTTTGGGGGAGTATGCCCCCAATTTTAGGCAGTTCAGTTGGTGTAAATCCCCATGCCTGTCTGAGCATGACCTTCGGGCCTGTAAGTCTGGGTGCATGGGGTTAATACATGACTTGAATGAACCGTGCCATCTAGCCAAACCTTAGTTTGATGCCATATCGACTGCAAACCGTACCATCCAGCCGTCCGGTTCTAGATCCATATTGTTCAGTGACTGTATGGCTTCTGTTGCACATCATCCTATGCCTTGTCTAGTAGAGCCATGGAATGTTTACATTGCTGGGGATCTTAGTGACAAATCCGCCCATCCAACAAACATAACCAATACTTCGGTAGTGCAGCCATCTATACTGCCGTCCATGCTTCCAACACCCGTACTGACTGATTTTGATTTTGACAAGCCATCTGTACCGATGCGATGACTACATCCTATGGATATCGCTAGCCATTTACTCATGGCTTACCCTCTTAGACAGCACTATGACTGTCTTAGAGACAATGTCCATGCCTCGTCTATGCCTCCAGGAATGTATTATCCAAATGTGGATCTTGATCCGGATCAAAACGACTCATAGAGAGTGTGGTGATATGCCTGATGATGTTTCATACTCAAATCCCACAATGGAGAGGACTGAGTATAGCTTTAAGGCTGCAATAGAGGAAATATATTGGGTGCTGCCAAACTCAGATTGTCTGCCATCCCCCTCTTCTATGTCGGCTGACAGGTTTAAGGCCTCAGTTGATCTTGATGATGAGGAAGTCAGCCCTACCTTGTTTCTTCTCCCGTAGTCTGGGAAAATCAAGGAAATTGCACAGCAGTTATCTGCCAAAATCTGTGATCCAGGCAATTCCAAAGCCGTTTTTTCTGAGAGCCAACTACCAGTGTCCTTTGCATCTCGCTGGTATGAAACCCATTCCAATGCCTTTTCTTCAGATCTACCAGCACTAGACAAAAACTTCACTGTGGTAAATCTGACTTAACCTGTTTACTGTAAGGTGGATAAAGACATTTTTCACACCACGTCTTCGTTGTTGGATTTGGCATCTCTGGCAATCTTCAGGCTTGCGAAGTCCGGCAATGAGCATGCCTGGGAGTCAATGGCTAGGATAGCAAAGGTGATTAACAGGGCTGCACACCATTTGATAACAAATGCTTTGACTGCTTTCACCAACCTTGAACTTGTGCCATGGGATGCATGCTTATGCTCTACCTCGCTCAGGCCACACCATGTCCTGACCTTGCTGACCATTCCCTTCGGTTCACCATTGCTGTTTTGTGGCAAGATAGAGGACGTGTTGAGGCAGGCAGCCCAAGAACTGCCCCTCCATCATACAGCCCAGCCACCATCACCTTATAACTCAAAGATTTGATGAGCGATGATGAAGGGATATGGGATCATTCACTGCACACTCACAAAACCAGCCTAAATCCCAACCCTATGTACGGAGACAACCTGCTAATCAGTCTCAGAGGCAGTCATATAGAGGGGATAAGAAACAGTTTCTCTACACCCAAGCCTCCACCCAATTGCCATTGACTCATGTCCCTGACCACCCACAGACAGCCTTCCAGTAGGCGCCAGACTCTTGCTCTTCAAAGAGCATTGGATCGATCTTCCGCTAATTGTCTCGGAGGGGCTTCAGATCTCGTTTTGCCATCCACAACAACACACTCTGCATCTGGTAGGCCCAGTCTCAGTCGCACAGGTGGATACCAGACCCAGTTGACATCAGCACAACCTCAGAATGGGCACCCTATGCAGCTTTCACTGGTTTTGCTCAGAAATTTTATTTGGTAAGAAGATTTCATTTATTTGTTCTTCCCAGATATAAATCACATCACCTCTGATTGCGCTGCACACAAGTTAGGAGAGTGGGTTATCATTCATATGGGAAATCCAACCTTCCCTCGAAGGTTACCTGAGGTATACATAGGATGCTCAACATTCCCTTCTCCTATTACCTATTCTCCTAATGTTAATGTGATCGAGGCACATATTTGAAGGAGAAAGCACATTTTTCAGTAAATTATGTTTCTCCTAGAATACTTACCCAATCACATTACTTTAATACCCTCTCTGCTATATGAGCATCCTTTTCAAGATGTTCCGCTCAGCTTAAAACTAGTGCCACCTGGCGGTGGCAAAGGGAGGTAATGGGCAATAGGTATTACCCTTTGTCTATATAATATAGACAGGACCGACAAATTTTCGTCTTTTGGGAGGGCTTGATTCTGGAGGTAGCAGGGCTCATATTCCAAGCGTTAATGTGATCGGGTAAGTATTCTAGGAGAAACATTATTTACTGAAAAAATTTGCTTTCTCCTTTGAAATATTTTACTTCTAATTTATTACAAATTATAAATTTATAGAGCTCAGAGCAAGATATCCATGGAAAATAATAAAAAAGGTTAATTTTGAAAGTTTTCAGATATGCTGTTAATTAGTTCTTGTGTTTGATATTTTATATAATTCATTGGTAGTACTAATTATTGCTTTCATTTTTTTTAGAGTATTTCCATGCAGGAGTTACTTTATTTGTAAGAGAAATAAGTGCACATGATTATAAATAATTATAAATTCGCTGCATTACAGGTTGTAGAATGGAATTTCAAGGTCAAAGCTGCGTACTTGGCTCTTATGGTTAGAAGGGTCATTCTGGCACAGCATGACAAGGTCAAAGCTGATGACAGAGATTACTATGGCAATAAGAGATTGGAGTTGGCAGGACAGTTGCTGTCCTTATTATTTGAAGATTTGTTCAAGAAGTTCAATTCAGAGGTAACATGCTTTTCACTATTTAATTTTTGTTAAAAAATTGCAGAACATTACACCAGTTATTTTAATTGACTTACGATTGATTTTTACAGCATTTCGATTGTGTTTGATAAACATGAAAAACATTAGAGCTGTTCCAGTAAAATATACTTGGGATGCAGGGAAGGCACTTTTAATGGTGAGTAGTCACCCATGGATGCAATTAAAAATTGTGTATAATTTTCATATGAATTCTGAGTAATCAGAGTACTGTGGCATATGTTTTTAAAAAAGTGCCTTCCCTGGGTGCCATGTATGTTTATATAGAACAGCCCTTATAAAGAGATTTAATTTTTCTATAAAATTGTATCACAATATTTTGCATGATGTAAGTTAAGTATACATTTTTGCATGACATATATATGTATTTGTTTTGCATCATGAATAATTTACAATGAAAATATTTTATGAAAAATTGTAACTTCTTAATTGTTGATAGTTTAGAATGATGCTCACCATTTAGTTATAATTTCTTTAGAATCAGAGATTCTGTATGGAAAATATGTTGAGAAATGGGCTAATTCTTATTAAGAGAGTAGGTTTCATAACCCAGTTTTGTTAACAACAAAAAAATTAAAATTAAAAGAGAATTAATGCTTTTTTCTTCTTTGTAGTTAAAGCGAATAGCAGACTTGACTATTCCGAAGCCGAGAGCAGCCCAGTTTGATATTGTGAAACATATGAGACAGGATCAGATTACTAATGGAGTTGTCAATGCTATTTCTACGGTAGGTTCCTAATTATTATATATGTACTACCAGGTAAACATGTAGAATGTTTATATTTACTTTTTCTGTTTTCAATTCTGCCTTGAAGATTTGAATTTTTTGATCATGTTCTACATCAAATCCTGGGCAAGTGATAAAAATTTGTACTTAACCAGGAAAATTGCCAATTTTCTGTGGGTTGCCAGACAATGGATATTTCCATCACTGTTTGGGTCTGCTCTGCTACGCATTTTAGGTAGACAGATCCTATGCTTCACACAGAAGTCATGCAGATCTTCTGATAGTGACAGTGGGATAGCAAGTGTGTTCTGTTATTCAGCCCTATAGATAGATAATTGAAGGTTTTGAAATTTGTCACATGTGCATAGATGCATTTTTGATTAAGTCTTCTAGATGACTGAACATTTGCATGTAAGCAGTAATATTATGTCATATCTTCTTACTTTTTTGGTGACACCTTGCAGTAGTTAGAATGTATTATTGTCAGCTTTATCTGTAACTGTTTCATACTGAATATGACAAATGTTGAAGATAATAATTTTTTCATAATGTGTGTTTGTATGGGTGGCAGGTCACATAAAAGGTACAGTAAGGGAGTAATTACAGATGAAAGGGAGAACCTTTTTAAAGAGAGAAGAACTGAGGAAATTGGTAAATTAGCATCAAAATGATGTCACATGGTGCTCCTTGTATGTTAATAATAATAATAATAATAATAATAATAATAATAATAATAATATAAATAATAATATTAATAATAAAATTATTATTATTATTATTATTTAATCAGACTTAGTGATATGTCATAATGTTTGTGTATGTGTGGTATATCACATTGAAAGGTACTATAATAGAGTTATGATATTATTAGAGGAATCTATCATAAGATTAAGAACTTGTCATGATTAAATTGTTAATTTGCATCATAGTAAGATCACAATTTTTTCAACAAACAGGCAGTCCTCCAATTATTATTATAATCATGATGGTTGAACATCTCAAAGTTATAACACAGTATTCCAGTAAAGTTGGGTGACTTTTTTTTCAGGGCAACTGGTCAATCAAGAGATTCAAGATGGACAGGGCAGGTGTAACTCAGGTGTTATCCAGACTATCTTATATCTCGGCACTGGGAATGATGACCAGAATTTCAAGTCAGGTCAGAACTGAACTGGATTATGTGTATACATTTCTACAGCATGAAATTTGTAGACTAAGCCTGTTTAATGTTTGCACTCTTGCAATGTTGTGGTTGTTGCTATCTATTTCTCTAAGGTTGGGGGGGGGGTATAAACTGAAACGTATCAGGTTAAGATTGTAACTTGATGAACATGTGGGTTCCACAGATATAGCTCAAAGGTATGGAACTAGTCTTATATGTAAAATAAAAAAATCTCTGAACTAATTGCAATAATAAAAAGATAAATATCTGTAGTCAGTGATTTAATGAATTTTGTACGTGATGAAAACAATTTCATAATACAGTAATATTTATCAGTTGTTGCGGAGATTTGGTGTTGGATCATTTTGATATGATTTCATTTTTAGAATCTTTCAGGAATTTTTACACATTTCAATGTCTTTGTTTTAGTTTGAAAAAACCAGAAAAGTCAGTGGTCCCAGATCCCTGCAGCCCTCTCAGTGGGGAATGTTGTGTCCTTCGGACACTCCAGAAGGGGAGGTAACACTAAATGTCTATATTCTTCGGTCTTGAACCATCAGAGACAATTTTATTTGGATTGTGAGTTTTCACTTAGTAAATACATGTTGATAACAGTGAAACTATATTTTGCTGCTACACTATAAGGAAATTGTTTAGATCATGGAAATCAGTCCTTAATGAAATTCAGCAACCAGAAACTGATTGCCAGATTGCCATGTAAGATTAAAACACATCATTAGTCCTTAATCTTGGTTTGGTTTGTTTGGTGTTTTATGGCACAGCAATACAAGTAATTTATTAGGTGCTGAGGCAATTGGAGTAAAGTGCCTTGCCCAAGGACTTACCATGGTAGCTGGCCCAGGCTGATCCGATGGTAGGATTCTAATTGCACCCTTTCGCTCAAGAGTCTGGTACACTAACCATTGAGCCACTGTGGCTCCTCCTTGATCTTGGATATGAGATAAATGTAACTTGTACAGCTGTTGTTATTAAAATTAAATTTTGAAAATATTTCAGAGAAAGAGTGAGAGAGAGAGTGTGTGTGTGTGTGTGTGTGTGTGTGTGTGTGTGTGTGTGTGTGTGTGTGTGTGTGTGTGTGTGTGTGTGTGTGTGTGCATAAGAAAGACAGTGAACTGAACCTCCTTTATCTGTGGATTCACCCCTTTGAGAATTAGGGGAAGATTTGAAACACTCAATGTATATTAGTGGTGGCCTTTTTTGCCATGTGCTTTTTTGAAATTGATTTGGGGAGGGGGCAATTATCACATGAATGATTCATATGTCTATATGTACTGATGAATCTTTTTCAATATTGTATCACAGGCTTGTGGCTTGGTGAAGAATCTGGCCTTGATGACCCACATTACTACAGACCATATTGAGACACCAATCATTAGACTGGCATTCAATCTTGGTGTAGAGGACATACAGTTACTGAGTGGAGAAGAGATGACCAGTCCACATGTTTATCTTGTCTTTCTCAATGGTAATATGTGTTGCATTTGTCTTCACCACTAATTTCCTTTTTTAACAACTTGTTATATGCTCTCAATAGCATTGAATGAATATGTATAACAGAACTTTTAGTCTGACTGGCCCCCATCAGTATGATGTAACCAGGAGTGATGAATAAGTTACACAAGCAGAGAGACATGCTGCTTTTCTGTAGATTTTGTTGCTTCTCAAGTTCATAAATTCTGTTTAACATGCCTTGATGCATATCATCAGCATTTTCAAAATATGAAACATAGTTAATTCCCCTTTTGCCTGTAGAAGAAGTGAAGACTACCTGAGCATAATACTGTAGCATCTGTATGTGTATTCAATTTGGCAATATTGGGTATGTCCTTCTTCATTATTTAATAATAGACTTCAAAATTTGGGATATGCTTGAGTTAGTTCATTGATATGGATTATAGTTATAGGTGAAGAATTTTGATCCATCCACATAGGATAGGGCCAGAATTTGGAAAATGAAAATAGTATAAAATGAAAAGTTTAGACAAGAAAGGACATGATGCTTTGCAGCAGAATTGTAGTGTAAACTGATTTCTAGGCATTTGAGTTTTCTCTGTTCATATTTTTCCATGAATTTTGTAACATTTCATAGAGGTAAAAAAAATTACATCAAACATGATTAAGATTTTGCTTATTCTTGAAACAAGGAAAAACTTAAGTTTTTAACTCACCTGGTCATAAAGCCAAGTGAGCTTATGGTATGGTCTTGTGTCTGTCAAGTACAGTCCATGCATTAAGCATGCTAGGTACCACTTTTGAGTCCATATTTCTGATCCGATTTTAATAAACCTGGAATGCGGAATTATATCATCAAAGTCTCATATGAGTTCAATAATTAGCAAGATCCACTCATATTAATGAGGTGATCTTGCATCTGATTGGCTGAGCTTGTTACCACTCTGGAGGCCATATTTCGGATCCAGTTTTGATCAGATGTGGAATATATGCTTATATCATCAAGATCTTGGATGTGTTTGATAATGTGCAAGATCCACACATATTAATGAGGTGCTCTTGCTTCTGATTGGTTGAACTTGTTGTGACTCTGAGGTCAATATTTTTCTGATCTGATTTTGATCAAACTTGGAATATTTGCTAATATAAATAATAATAATAATAATAATAATAATAATAATAACATAGTGAAATGGTCGACTTATAAGTTATATAAGCTAGGTGAGCAATATGGGTTTATTTAGTCTTTGCAGTGTTCTTGACATTTGCCCTGGTTAGAAACTATTCTTGTAACATGATGGATGGTATTACTGTATCATTTTATTATTATTCAATATAGAGTGCCAAAAAGTAATTTAGGTTTTATTCCTTTATGTAACATTGTACATTTATTTCTTAAGGTAATATATTGGGAGTCATCAGAGATTACAAGAAACTTGTGAGAACATTTCGATTGATGAGAAGGGCTGGTTACATCAATGAATTTGTCTCAATCTGTCCAAATCATGCTCACAGATGTGTCTACATATCTTCAGATGGAGGTAGAGTCTGCAGGTTGGTCAAAATCTGTTACCTTTGAGTCTGTTGCCAGGCCTTTAAGGCATGAGTAAGACAAAGGTAGAACTTTTCTATGGTAGTTGTTGTTATTTTTGTGTTGTTTTTTTGACTACAAGTGTCAACACAAAGTTTTCCATTTAGCTCCATTTCTCTGCATTTACAGTCATGAAACTTGGTGAGTATATTTATCTTAATTTGAGTCCTGTGACTTGCTGGTTAGCATGCTGGACTTGTGACCAGAAGGGTATGGGTCCAGACTAGGCCTAGTTGGCCACTGATAAGGTAGTTTACAGTAGTTGCCTCAGGACAATATAACCTTTCATGTGTTGCTGTGCTGTTAAACACCAATCATTCAAACAACTATCATCTTGAGAAACTTGCTTCTAGCAAATGTAGATCATTGCAACCTTTTCTTAAATTCAGGTGAATATTTTCAGTCTTTGCACTAAATTCTATTTTTCTAAAACTGTTGCATGTATGGTCATCACACTTGATAATTTGTTATTTTATTTTCTCCGTCTATGGATTTTATGTTCTCAGCCCCTAAATAGGTCACAGTAACCTATTTTCTTTCAGCAACTTTTACAGTTTTCTTGGCTTGGAGGGACATTTCATCCCTCCAATGCCTATGTCAGAGTATCAGATCTTCTGTTGCTAAGAATAGTTTGTGTTTTTAATGATAGGCACTTCAAATATTTAGCTCCATATGCCTTTTGATTTTGGAAGACTAGGGAAGCTTTTGGAAGGGACATAACTCAAACTTTAATCATAATAAGAAATGATTAGAACAGTGGTTACCTTCCTTGACATAGTTTGACATCTTTTATGTAGTACTTCAAACAATATAGAATCATTTTAATAGAAAATGCTTATCAAATGTAATTGTTAAAATATTTTCTGTCAAAATATTTTGTGAATGTTTTTAGATATGTGTTATAATTTAGGTTACATTTAATTTTGGTATATGCTTATGATTATAAAAACTGTTTCAGCTAAAATCAGAAAAGGTTAGGGCACCACTTCCCAAAAAAAGGGCACAGAGTGCATGAAATTCTTATTAAAAGGCACTTAATTTTGTGTCAGTTTAAATTATTGGAGACTATACATAATCAGCTATAATAATTTGCCAATTTAAAAATATTATCTTATCTTAACCATCCATGCTATCAGTATCTTCAGTACTTTGATATAGTTCTTGGTGTGGGGTATATATCTCTTGGAATCTTTACTTTTCATACAAAATGTAAAATTAAAGGTAATTATTTGCTGTAAAATTTGTTTATGTATCTGCCTTCTCATTAGCTGCTGGCAGCCAGGCTAAAAATTGTTCTACTTTTACAAATTTTAACATTGTAGCCATCTATTTTTACAATATGGTAGCATTTCTTGTTATATTGTTGCACTGAATTAGCCATATACTTTTAATTTTGAGCCACTTACTTCAGAAGATAATGAGAAGACTGATGTATAACATATATGATTTCCCAAATTAAATTATAAATAATTATGTTTGCAATCCCTCTTTGACATATTACTGACAATATTTTTTATTAAAAGCTCGATAATCATAAATTTTTATCATGTTAAGTAGAATTTATAGTATAACAGGTTTAAGAAGAATAATCACTGACTTACTGTAAATTTAATATAGTGTTGTCCTGTTTATATAATTTAGATCATTTCCAGCAAAAACATCGATTAACATACTTCATTTTTGTCAGTTTAACAAGATATTGCTTTTAATTTGACCTCATCTCATCATATGAAAGAAATATACAAATTTGCATGAGCAAATCTGTATTAATAATTTTCCTATATATTACATTGTTATCTTGTATAAAGAGTATAATTGAAGATAACCTTGTTGGATGTGAAATATTGCATTTATGGCAGTTTAAGCTATCATGTATCTGAATTATCAAGTTTTCATAATAAAACTGTATTCTTGATCTTGCAGGCCCTATATTATTGTTAAGGATGGCAAACCATTGGTTACAAGCAAACATATTGAAGAGCTGTCACAAGGATTTAGGTAAAGAGCAGTGATCATCTAATAAAGTACATATGATTCTAATGAATAGTTTTGTAGATGGTGAGTAATTTAACAATGTAACTGTTTATAAAAGGGCAGCCATTAAACTTTGCATGCAATAGCAATAGGGAGTGAACACAATCCAGTGTTTTTTCAATCCACTATCATGACCAAATTGTTTTCTTTTCTTGTTGCATTTCTCATACAAATCCATTGTTTGTGTAACATTTCTCATACAAATCCATTGTGTAACATTTCTCATACAAATCCATTTTGTAACATTTCTCATACAAATCCATTGTGTAACATTCCTCATACAAATCCATTGTTTGTGTAACATTTCTCATACAAATCCATTGTTTGTGTAACATTTCTCATACAAATCCATTATTTGTGTAACATTCCTCATACAAATCCATTGTTTGTGTAACATTTCTCTACAAATCCATTGTTTGTGTAACATTTCTCCTACAAATCCATTGTTTGCATAACATTTCTCAACAAATCCATTGTTTGTGTATCATTTCTCATACAAATCGATTGTTTGTGTAACATTTCTCATACAAATCCATTGTTTGCATGACATTTTTTATACAAATCCATTGATTGTGTAACATTTCTCATACAAATCCATTGTTTATGTAACATTTCTCATACAAATCCATGGTTTGTGTAACATTTTCTCATACAAATCCATGGTTTGTGTAACATTTCTCATACAAATCCATGGTTTGTGTAACATTTCTCATACAAATCCATGTTTTGTGTAACATTTCTCATACAAATCCATTGTTTGTGTAACATTTTCTCATACAAATCCATTGTTTGTGTAACATTTTTAGTTACACATGTAAGTTCAAATTAGTGATAACTTCAGATACAAAAAAATGCAATAACTATTACCATATTTACTTGCTTATAAGTCAAGTCCAACTGCAAATTGCACACACTCAGATCTGCTGTTACATGATACACTGGTAGATTTTGGGTTATGCAGTTTTTTAGGAGTGATCAGTAGAACAAACAACATAGACCCTGATCTGCTGGCACATTATGCGACGGCAGATCAGGGTCTATGTTTGCAGTTGGATTTGATTTGTAAGTGAGTATATATAGTATATGTATTTAGCAAGTGCATTTCTTGTAATTATGATGATAACAAAGCTAAAATATATTTAAAATATTACTGTGTTTGAAGTAAAATGAAGTGAAATACATGCTATGTACTTTTTTCCTGAAAACACACTGGACTTGGAATAATAAATTTCATCAACAATGTTTTTATCAAGCTAGCTTCATTTAAACTTGTTGCATCAAGTAGCATGCTTTTCAAGAGTGATAAAGTATTCTCACTTAGCTTTTTTGCATCACCACAATGACATATATGCTCACCTCTCTTAAAATCCATTGGCAACTTTTGATCACAATTATTGTAGAAATTCATCACATATAAGTAAGAAAAGAGAATGTCAGAAAACAAAGATGTTTTTGTAGGCTCTTGAAGTAAAAATTATGGCAAATCTTTAATTTTATTTGACAGTTGTTTATTTTTATTTTACACAAACATTACCAACAACCTTTCTGGGTTTTTTTCATTCACCAAATACAAAGTTTGTGAAACACTTTTAATCCTTGCTTCCTGTGGTTGTGAAAATATAAAAATAACTATACTTTATGCACACACATTCTTATGAAGGAAACATTCTTGTAGGATTATACTTGTCATGCTGTCAAAAAATGTGTCCAAAAATGTTTTAAACTCCAATTTTGTACTCGTAAAAGCAAATTTAAAACTTACTAAAGGATTGATAATGACTGTTGCATGTACATTAATGAAATTTGATGGATAAATTCATCTTACTGCTAGCAAAGTAGGTCACAATTACTTACTTTCATGTCCTACTGATCATGCTAGTTTTTTTTTAAAAATAGGCTCTATTGCTCTAATACTGTTTTATGTACAGTCACCAAACTTGTCAAATGCATTCATGTTGAGGACCAGTATTCACATTCCTAAAGAGCAGGTTACAGTAACCTACTTACTCTAGTGATTAATTTAGGTTGCTGGTTCATAGAACAGCATTAAGTACATTTTTAACAAAGTTTTCAAGATGGATACCTGCAACACATTTTTGTTTCATTTCAGGAGTTTTGAAGATTTTTTGAAGGAGGGTTTGGTTGAATACCTGGATGTGAATGAGGAAAATGACTGTATGATATCACTTTCTGAGGATAATATTACAAGGTCAGATCATAGATTTTGTTTTTACCTTCAGAAAAATTATGCACAAGATGCAAAGGCTAGATTCCTTGTGTACTTTTTGTTCATTTTCATAAACAAGTTTAAATACTTCATTTAAAACGGACAATTACTTTTCTTGTTTGTTCAAACAAATGTTTAAATACTTAATTTAAAATGGACAATTACTTTTCTTGTCTGTTCAAACAAATTTTTAAATACTTCATTTAAAACGGACAATTACTTTTCTTGTTTGTTCAAACAAATGTTTAAAGGAGATTATTATGCCTTCCTTTGTTCAGTGTCAATCAGTGGAAAATGAAAACAGATCTTGTCTATCTTTCAAAGAATATCTATCTATCCCCCTTATCACTTTTGTGGCTTGAGAATATAATCCAGTCCTTTAGTGTAATGATGAAATAAGACAAAATATAATGAATTATATAATGATCAGATCATGTAAAATACTTAATTACAAGTAGTTATAAAGAAGAAATAGAACAATTAGTAACCAGCCATTAAAACTCGGATCCTTTAAAGAAAAACTCTTATAGGGTCATAATATGGTCACGATTCTTTATTCATGAATTCCTTTGCATCACATGGTGTACTCTATTCATTACAGAGACACCACACACTTGGAGATTGAACCATTCACCATTCTAGGTGTCTGTGCAGGATTAATTCCATACCCTCACCACAATCAGAGTCCTAGAAATACTTATCAATGTGCTATGGGTAAACAGGCTATGGGTAAGTAATCAATGTGCTATGGGTAAACAGGCTATGGGTAAGTAATCAATGTGCTATGGGTAAACAAGCTTTGGGTAAGTAATCAATGTGCTATGGGTAAACAAGCTTTGGGTAAGTAATCAATGTGCTATGGGTAAACAGGCTATGGGTAAGTAATCAATGTGCTATGGGTAAACAGGCTTTGGGAAACTAATCAATGAGCTATGGGTAAACAAGCTTTGGGTAAGTAATCAATGTGCTATGGGTAAGTAATCAATGTGCTATGGGTAAACAGGCTATGGGTAAGTAATCAATGTGCTATGGGTAAATAGGCTATGGGTAAGTAAGATCTTTATTACATCTCATTATTGTCTTACCTGTAAAAGATAATAACTTATCAACACTTTAACAACAGCATTGTTGCTAGGTATTGTTGTTGGTTATTGTTGCTAGTTACTGTTGTTGGTTATTGTTGTTTTGGTTGCATTGGAGGCGTAGGCATCTTAGTTCCTCTGAAAATGTTGCATGTACAGTATTGAAACCTAATGAACACATTCATCTGTGGAGTAATACTTACTGATAGTGAGAATAGGTCACAGTGACTATTTTGGGAAGGTTGGGGTTGAGTTAGGGTAAAGGTTGGGGTTAAGGTTTGGTTCATGTAGTATTCTAACTTTATCATATGATAATACTACTTTTCCTATGGTATATAATACTTTCATTCAAATTAGTACTCAACCTTGTTTATAAATTCTGTTAAGTAAATGATCTGTTATTACATGTTGTAAGATCATTCCTGTCATTTCCTATGGCATTTTTCTATATTCCTTGTGTTCCCTTCACACTAAGTTCATTGTGATGCTTGACTGATTTTCACCTGTTTATACCGTTGTTCTGCTGTCTCTATTTTCAGGTGTGAATACAATGGGCAGGATTAACTGAAAATGGTACACTTTACCTGTATAAATTGTATAGAGTGCAATTTAGGCCATACATGCGATATGTGTTTACACTGGTCTGCTGATGTATTGGCAGCCATCACTGCCAAGTAACTAACTTGGATGAATGAGAGAGCTAATAAGAACAGAATCAAGGATACAGATGCCATCAGTCTTGTCAGCAAAATGATCTATCATGAGCTTCTCACACAGTATCAGTCCCAGTCACCACAAACAGAAGGGATCTTCTTGGCATTACCTTCTGGACCAGTACTGACACAATACAGTGGTCCATTTGGACCAACAAAATATATATCATCAACACAGACAAATCCTGATACTGGCATGGTGATCTTTCCAGAGCTGGCAAGTACTGGACTTTGGCACGGACACAAATAGGCTGCAGACAACACCAGCTCCAGCACATCCTGGACCAATGCCTTTGACTTCAGTGGCTGGGTATGTTGATCTATTTTCCTGGTATTCCCAGTCCAAGCTTTAAGATGGAGATATTGCCTGGCACCCGGTCAGTACCAACATGGTATGGCAGCCAACCTAAACCATTCCTGGACATTTCAGCACCTCATACAGACCCAGATACCGACTATGATGATCATGCCCTTGATAGCTGGTAACTGGACTTAGGCACCAGAAGTCAGCCAACCCTGAACCATGTCTCCAGCTCTGGCACAACCTCAACTTATGCCTCCTACCACCAGGACTGGGTATGGTGATTTATTTTCCCAGTGTACCCAGTCCACAGTGCCAGAACCAGAGCATCCCATCACAGTGCAGACAATTGGGCCAGTACTGACATCTTACAGTAGCATGCCGAAACCATTTCTGCACATTCCATCACCTCATCAGACCCCAGTACTGATATAGACCCAGGTACTGACTATGGTGATCATTCCCATGATAGCTTTTGCCGGACTTGGGCACCAGAAATTGCCCAATCTCCAGACCACATCTCCAGCTCTGGCACAGCCTGAATTGATGTCATCTAACACTGGTGGTCTGTATTCCTGATATACCTAGTCCCAGTATCAAATCATAGCATCAGGCACCTGGTCATGCATTGTCCATCCCTGGCTTTGTCACGAACACCAAAGCATAACTAGTACCAGAGTTGATGAACCTTTCTCCCACATTATCCATTACCAGACCCATGGAAGCATCACATAGGTGTGCCATTGATCCGGACTCTGTTGTGACCCAGTACAGGCTATGGCAACTCTCCAATCATTCACTTGAGTGCTGCCAAAAGGTCTGAGGCATCTTCCTTCCTCGATCCAGTTGTCAATGGAAGACCCAGCATTCCATGCATTGACTGAAATAGTCTTCCAGTCTCAATCTCCTCCTGCTCCATCAATGGCCTCTTAGAAGAATTCATGCATTAGTTACTATATTAATTTAAAAAAACAGCCTTTTTCAAAACAACATCTACAGTCATGTTGAGTCACTGATATTTTCCACTGCTTTGAAAGGCAACTTAGGACCCAAGGCCTTTTTGCAAAAATGACTTCTGTCAACTTTTACCAGGTTTTTTCACAAGATACAGATGTCATCCTTATACACTGAATTTCCAGCTGTTGCCAAGGCATCAGTTGCTTGGAAATGTTGAAATATTTGAGCATGGATTGGAAACCCTCTTTGACATGCAACAACTAGTTCATAATGTCATAGCAATTGACTCCATTCTTAGCTTGGTCTCGATGGCTATATTTCTGCAACCTGAACATGGCCAGGACCACATCCATGTCCGGGAGTTGGTCTTGTGGATGGCTTATATACTCAATAGGGCAGCTCAACACTTGCTCTCTAATGTCATAACTACATCTATTAAGCTCTAACTCATGGAAAGAGATGCATTCCTATCCATGTCCACGCTGTTAAAGGACCATCACAAAGGGCATCCTAAGATCACATCATCTATCTTCCAACCAATTATTTCACAATCAGATAGAGAGGGTCAGAAATAATGCCACCAAAGGAGCAAACCTCACACTGGCCCAGTGACCCATGATGTTATATGGGGAGTTAATATCCAGTTTTGACTCACCTTCTCTTGATGGCAAGTTTTTAGAAAAAAATAATGCCATGCCTGTGCTGTCAGTTTGCTGATACTGTGGTGGGGGAAAGTCTTTATCCTTCACCATGGAATGGGAGATACCCAACCCAGACAACCTGTGGCTGTCACTAGAATGTACACTCTCCTCACTTTAAGAGCGGTTGAGTTACCTCACAACACAACCCCAAAGGGATCTTTCACCAGGCTTTTTCAAGACTTTAACTATTTAAACTAATACCCTAAGGCACTTTAGTTCAGCATGGATACCATAAGATCAGTCCCCAATGCCATTCAGGAGGTAGACCTTACAGGTCAAAAGTACAGGGACAGAGTGAGCATTGCTTTGTGGCAAGACATAAAATCCTTTGTTTTGCTGTTACTTCTTCGTGGATTTCTTGTCAACAAGGACAGATCTTATCTCATGCAGGCCCAGCTCTTCATTCATCTGAGAAGGGGGTACAAAACTTCCTTTGGTTTGGAGTTTGTCTTCCCCTAGAAAACCCCTTGGGAATCATCCCTGTGGTTCACCCCTCCACTTGAAGAATCATATATTTGCTTGGTGATCTCTTCACCTCATGAGTCTTCTCAATGCAGTCATAAATGCTCCTGCCTTAAACTGTTGGATCACAAGACCCCTGCTGAGCACACTCCTTTTCTCCATGGTGGCCAAAACTTTGCCTATCAGACCCAGTGGTTGAAGTTTCAAATTATATAAGGTACCAGCTCAACAAATGGGAGGACCTCCCCTAGTTCTTGGCAGGTATCTCGCTGAAGGATCAACCACTGGACATCTCAATCTGCAAAGACGACAGGATAACTGGCTGCAGTGCCTGCCACCTGCCCTCCTAAGTGAATGGGCTCTGGCCCCTCTAGGAGTGCCCCACATGTATCAACTCCCAGGAGTTGAAGGCCATAGTGAATACCTTTCAATTGCAGCAGATGTTATCCGGAAAGGGTGCTCTCATTCTTCTAGTCATCTCAACTGTCATTTATTACTTCAGAAGACATGAGAGAACCAAGTTCCCAGACCTCGGCATACCCATTTGGGATTTTCTTATATGGTGTCCACATTGACAAATCCACATTCAAGTCCATAACATTCAGGGTATTCTCAGATATCTAGTGGACTCATTGTCCCAATTGAATCAGCTGAGTAATATGTTTTATTTTTTTATAAAAATTGCCAGATACACCCATATTTTTCCAAGAGATGAAGGAGTATGGCATATGCGCCAGAAGTGTCCAGTCTGCACTTTTTTTCCACAAGTCAAGAAGTAGTGGCTTGCAGTATTTTAGGGAAAATAGAGGTATTTGTCAAGAGTCATGAAAATTCTATTACCAGTAGTTTGTCAAAAAATCACTTTGAACCAAATAATTTGTATCAGATTTTGTTTGACATGAATTTAATTAAATTGATTTCAGTTAAAAAAAACTATTATATGAAATCAGCAATAATCTGGGGTTGCACTTAGTTCTATGACCAAGCTGTATGAAGACATCAATACTCATTTGCCACTTGTATCAGTTGATGCATGGGTCATGTGTATTATTCCAAACTGAGGCTGTGTGAAGACTTCAATACTCATTTGCCACTTGTATCAGTAGAACAAATACTAAGCATGGATCATGTTTATTATTCCAAACTGAGGCTGTGTGAAGACATCAATACTCATTTGCCACATGTATCAGTAGAACAAATACTAAGCATGGGTCATGTTTATTATTCCAAACTGAGGCTGTGTGAAGACGTCAATACTCATTTGCGTCTTGTATCAGTAGAACAAATACTAAGCATGGGTTATGTGTATTCCAAACTAAGCAGTTGTCTCTGAGCCATTGTAAAAATGTCTTGTGACTGATGTCTAATGAAATAAATTTGTATCATTATATCTGTGAAAATGTGCTAAACTTTTGATGATATCTGCTGGGCAAGGTGAGAATTTAATCAAGCACACCATCATGAACTTTCTCCTTTTCTGAAATTTGATTGGTTACAGCAAGTGACAAAAATGGCAGCTCTTTGCCATGTTCTTAATTTCAAGTCAGTCAATAAACAAAAATACTTATTTTCCTTTATTTTCTTATGAACTGCTATTAATACATAGCACTTTAGATACATCAATAAATAAATCTAGGTGTTCTACCTGCTGTACTGAACTTTAATTGGCATGTTAAAAGTAGATCAATATCTGAGGGGTCATTAAAAATTCTTGGGGCCTGGTGCAAGATTGTCCAAGCTCATTTACAGCATTACTACTGCTACAGCCAATACGTTCTTTTGTCTAAAAAAATGACCAAATGTCTCATCAGCGATTACCGCAAAGCAGCATTATAACCCAAAATTAGGGCATATACCATATATACTCGCTTATAAGTTGGGTCCAACTGCATAGGCCCAGATCTGCCATTGCATAATGCACCAGAAGATCTGGGTCTATTCAGTTTGTGAGGAGTAATCAGAAGAACAAACAACATAGACCCTGATCTGCTGGTGCATTATGCAATGGCAAATCAGGGTCTGTGTTGTTTGCATTTGGACTTATAAGTGAGTACATATGGTAGTTATAGAGTGGTGGATCTCAATAACTTCTGAGTTGTGACCCATGAGCCACATCCCCACCAGTTGTGACCCAGGAGCCACATCCCCACCAGTTGTGACCCAGGAGCCACATCCCCACCAGTTGTGACCCAGGTGTCACATCCCCACCAACTTTAAAAACATTGTACACATGTACAGACCACTCACATTTGTATCCCAAGGTTTCATGTCTCTTTTTTGAGCATCATAGGAGAAGTTGTGTGACAATCTAAATTCCTGAAATTACTTCACATTTTATATACAATTATAAAGATGCAGCTCTGGACCCCAGGGATGAATCAAAATTCGAAAACCATTGTGCATATTTACAGATCATGCACAATTATATCACAAGATTTTATGATAAAAATTTTTTATTGTGGTGATAATATATGAATTATCATCCATTTCCTTGTCACTCATATCCATGGTACCTTGATTATTATGAAGTACAGGTTGTACAACACTATAGTCTGTCTGGGGTGGCAAAATTTTGACCTTTTCATAGGCAATGGGCTCTGATTTTACCTTTCATGAGATCAGACATCATCAGCTATTTCAGAGACTTGGAATAACCTATTGACCATATATATATACTTAATTGTGAGAAAAACTTTTTATTCACATGTATGTTCATCTAAATGCTGTGCACTTTTTTCAGGTACCATTGGTTACAACCAGAGGAACAGAATAGACACCTTGCTTTACCTATTGTGCTATCCACAAGCCCCTCTTGTCAAGTCTAAGGTAGGTTTGGTTACAAAAAATAGCATAAATTTTAATTTTTTTAATTTCCTATAAATTCTTTGTGTGCTTCTACATAAAGAAGATACCCTTGCAATTTTAAGTGAATCAAATAACAGTTTTTAAAAGTTTTAAATTATTTAATGAGGGTCATGAAATATTATTGAAATTTATTGTCATCATGAAATATGAGTGAAATAGATTGTCATAAGAAATTAAAATAGTTCTGTCGTTGTTTTACATTTGATTGTTCTGTTTTGCTTTGTTCATCAGTTCTGAAATTCACTCCTTAATACTGAAAAAGGATATATTCAAATTATATATATTACTTACTTCAGAAATACTAATCTATTTTCTTTTTATATCTTTCATTGACTTTTTGCATTTTCATTTCATTTTTAATCTTGGATTGTCTAGCAGCCTCTTTGACTCTGTCTCATTTTTTCTGTCTGCCTGTGTGTATCTGTTTTTTTTTTTGCATCAGTCAGAATGTATGTATCCATTTAATTATAAATCTCCCTATTGTTATTGCTACTCTTAAATGGAAAGTCATTTTGACATGGGGTTCTGATCAAAAGAGTTCTTATGGTGTCTAGTTGGTCTGAAATGAAAATGATGCAAACTAATCCTCATATGAACACTGTGGTGGCCATCTTGAAAATATTATCTCTACTTCTCCTGAATGGATGGTTATATCAACATGGGGTTTTCACCAGTTGACTTCTTACGATACCTATTTGGTCCAGAATGAAAATGGTACCAATTGTACATCCAATATGGCTGTCACGACTGCTGTCTTGAAAATCTTGCTATACTCCCCCTGAATGTATGGTCATATTGACATGGGGGTTTACCAAAAGACTCCTGATAATGTATACTTGGTCCTAAATGAAAATGGTGCCAATCTGACAGCAGCTAATTTGAAAATCTTGTTATTCCTGAAGAATATCAAAGATGGTTTCAGCACTCGGCAGTTGAAAGGAAGAAATGGTTCTTAGCTAGAATTGCTGGAAAGTCTTTTAGCCCAGTAAAGCATCAGTCCCTTTGAGAGACTCATGTTTGTGATGATAATATTTTTAGAAATTCTTTGACACAATTAGTTCAACATTTTTTTAGAAGAAATTATTAAACTGATATTACAGATGTTGTTTTTCAAAAGGTTTTTTCCTTTACACAGCTTGAGTAACTGAAATGTAAAATCAGGGACAAAGAATTCCTTTTGTTGTAGAGTATAATCCAGATTTACCTTATATAGGTAAGATTATCAACAAATATTATGATCATGTGTTATCTTTTATAGGTAAGATTATCAACAAATATTATGATCATGTGTTATCTTTTATAGGTAAGATTATCAACAAATATTATAATCATGTGTTATCTTTTATAGGTAAGATTATCAACAAATATTATGATCATGTGTTATCTTATAATGTTAAGTGTTAAATCACTTCACAAAAGCAGGCCTACACTTCCTTATCAAAGAACTAAGAATCTGAAAGATTTCCTTGTTTGTTCTAAATTAATAAAGAAACCATTTATGAATGGAGGGGGTAATGGGGCTGTTTAATGGCTGAATACTTGTTTTATAATTGCATTGGGAATAATAATCAATAAAGACCTTTTTCTAATGAAGTGGTTTGCTTTTTTGTATACATTACAAAATATAAAGATGTTTTCTTAAACACACACACACACACACACACTATATGACAAAAGTTCTCGAATAATTTTGATTACAGCAATCTTTAAGGACAACCATTGTGACAGTAATTTACTGGTCTGGATGGACTGGGTGGATATAAAACTCGTGACCCTTGGATATTTGAGTATGATGCCCAACCAACTGAACTACAGCAGCTCCCTGCAAAGACATTTAGATTATATAAACACAGAAATGCATCTTTTACTGCAGATTCATGATTCCGTCCTCATTTCTTTAGAAAGAGACATGACTTTAGAAAGCATGGAATTGTGTGGTACTGCCAGTCAATGCATGCATGGTTGTCTTGGTGCATTTATGTGCAATGGAATGTCATACAACTCTTTCATTATTTAAGATAGAGACTATATACTCTTATGTGGGATGTAGAATAGTGGTATATACTTTGGATGTAATTTAATGTGGAATGTAGAATAGTGGTATATATTCTTAGATGTAATTTAATGTGGAATGTAGAAGAATAATGGTATATACTCTTGGATGTAATTTAATGTGGGATGTAGAAGAATAGTGGTATATATTCTTGGATGTAATTTGATGTGGGATGTAGAATAGTGGTATATACTCTTTGATGTAATTTGATGTGGGATGTAGAATAGTGGTATATACTCTTTGATGTAATTTGATGTGGAATGTAGAATAGTGGTATATACTTTTGGATGTAATTTAATGTGGAATGTAGAATAGTGGTATATATTCTTGGATGTAATTTGATGTGGGATGTAGAAGAATAGTGGTATATACTCTTGGATGTAATTTGATGTGGAATGTAGAATAGTGGTATATACTTTTTGATGTAATTTAATGTGGAATGTAGAATAGTGGTATATACTTTTGGATGTAATTTAATGTGGAATGTAGAATAGTGGTATATACTTTTGATGTAATTTAATGTAGAATAGTGGTATATACTTTTGATGTAATTTAATGTAGAATAGTGGTATATACATTTGATGTAATTTAATGTAGAATAGTGGTATATATTCTTGGATGTAATTTGATGTGGGATGTAGAAGAATAGTGGTATATACTCTTGGATGTAATTTGATGTGGAATGTAGAATAGTGGTATATACTTTTGGATGTAATTTGATGTGGAATGTAGAATAGTGGTATATACTCTTGGATGTAATTTAATGTGGAATGTAGAATAGTGGTATATGTTCTTGGATGTAATTTGATGTGGAATGTGGAATGGTAGTATATACTCTTGGATGTAATTTGATGTGGAATGTAGAATAGTGGCATGTACTTTTTGATGTAATTTGATGTGGGATGTAGAACAGTGGTTTATACTCTTGGATTTAATTTGATGTGGGATGTAGAATAGTTGTATATCTTGTATGTAATTTGATGTGGGATGTAGAACAGTTGTATATACTCTTGGATGTAATTTGATGTGGGATGTAGAACAGTGGTATATACTCTTGGATGTAATTTGATGTGGGATGTAGAACAGTAGTATATACTCTTGGATGTAATTTGATGTGGGATGTAGAATAGTTGTATATCTTGTATGTAATTTGATGTGGGATGTAGAATAGTTGTATATCTTGTATGTAATTTGATGTGGGATGTAGAATAGTGGTATATACTGCTGGATGTAATTTGATGTGGGATGTAGAATAGTGGTATATACTCTTGTATGTAATTTGATGTGGAATGTAGAATAGTGGTATATACTCTTGTATGTAATTTGATGTGGGATGTAGAACAGTAGTATATACTCTTGGATGTAATTTGATGTAGAATAGTTGTATATCTTGTATGTAATTTGATGTGGGATGTAGAATAGTGGTATATACTCTTGTATGTAATTTGATGTGGAATGTAGAATAGTTGTCTTGGAAATTCAGTTAACATTAGAGTGATCCAGATATATGGGACTATTTGGGGTGTGGTGGGGAGTAGTCAGTAATTGAGGAAAGTATTTCAACATGTTGCTTTGATGTAGAATTCTGGTTTTCTTGCGTACGAAGTATAGGCAAGACATAATAATCTCTTTTCACATGGTATTGTTGTTGGATAAGGCATCAACATTAAGGTTTTACATTTAGCTCGGTTTCTTTGACACTGTAGTATGCATGGTTATGAAAGTTGATGCATATTTTCATCCTGGAGGGTACTACTCACCATAGGCAGAAGTAGGTCGGAGTTGCCTACTGTCCATCAGAGTTCTAGAAAAGCAGCATATTTGCATATTTTATGCAGACAATTTAACTAAAAACACATACAGACATTTTTTGAGCGCATTCAAATTATGCAGAACAATTTAATTGTAAGCATTTAGTCCAAAGATGTCAGCATATTGCTCCTGCTGTAAGCACAATCCATGTTGTATAATGGTGCTATTAGTTCAAGTTCCAGACATTTGAAATAATAGTACTGATCACTATAGTGAGAACACTCACTCAAACATAGCCATATAATCAAATGCATCCTGAACTAGTCTTGGTCACTAAGCCATTTGATGCATTCAGAAAGGCATCACTAACATCATGATGATTAAGACTCAGTCTTACAGGCTAGCGTAAGTTTTGTGTTTTGTGGTGTGAAAATACTAAACTGAATTTCAAAAGACACAACTATTTATGAATCAGGGAGCTAAATATCCAGTTTGTTAAATTCTTATCTAGATCTCTGTTTCATGCTTCAGTTATGATGCTAAGTTTTTGCTTTTAGCTCAGTTTTTCTGCACTGTTGTACGTACAGTCATAAAACTTAACGGTTGTATTCATCTTGGAGAATACTACTCACCATGGGGAAAAGTAGGTCACAGTGTTAAACTTTTCATGCAGTAGTTATTATTTTAAAATTTGGCATTTAGCTCTGTTGTATGTACAGCCCTGAAACTTGACAAGTATATTTATGTTGGAGGGTACTACTCACCATGAGCAAATTAAGTCACAGTGATCAACTTTTCTTACTCTAGGAACTGTGCAAAATGTTTGGATCATGCCACAGGGGAGCAGGCATAATATAGCATTATGCAGAATTCATATTGTGATGGGTAAACAGATAGCGAAACATAAGTACCTTTCTTTCTGACATTGAAGTACTCTGCATCATCAACTTAAAGACTTTGTGCTAAAGTTTCTGAAAGTCACAAAGAGGAAGGATAGACTTTCCTGTAGTTCAAAGGCGATACATGGTCTTCCATGGAACCTTTGTCTTTGTACATTAATTTTTTTTTTCAGACAATAGAATTGATAAACTTTGACAAGCTTCCAGCTGGTCAGAATGCCACTGTGGCAGTCATGAGTTACAGTGGATATGATATAGAAGATGCCCTCATCATCAACAAAGCATCACTGGATAGAGGTTAGAGGCAGACTGTCTCTTTTTTGTTTTCTTTAAAAATGACAAATAAAAGGTATATTATAAATTCAGTTGTGATCTAAGGAAGACCAGATACTTACAGTCTTTTATAGAATATTGGAAGGGTTTTTATATATATGATATTGTAGCAAATGCTTTAGCATTAGTACCATTACCAATTATTAAATCCACAACATTTTCCTCATGGGACTTAATCAAACTTCTTCTTAGGCAAATATGATTAGGTGACTCTTTTAAGTGATAAAGAAAGAAAGTGACTTGGGTTAGAGACCTTGGATCCTTAACAGACCAGACTACATGTGGAAGGATTTTCTGGATCGAGACTAAATTCCACATGCACAGGTCTGGTTTGCATTAAAGTAAATGAAAGAAATATTTGTAACAACTACTTCCCATCCCACATCTACCATAGTACCTCAGAGGCATAGAGTTATGATCAAAACAGCTATAACACACACACATACACATGCATACACACACATACAAGAAAATTAAGGTTTGATATCAGTTTTGCCTACTATTTCAAGCACATTGTGAGCTCATTTTGGAAAATGTTCCAGATCTGATATCCTAGTGCATTCTCGTCTCTGAAACTATTTGCTGAAGTCAAAATGAGCACATAATTACTGTAGTAGCCTTGATTCAAGTATAAATCTTGGCTGTTGCAGGATTTGGTCGATGCCTGGTCTACAGGAAGCATACTTGCTCTCTGAAGCGGTATGCTAACCAGACATTTGACAAAGTGATGGGTCCCATGGTTGATGTTACAACCCATAAGCCAATTTGGAGACATACAGCACTTGATTCTGATGGAATAGCAACTCCAGGTAACTTATTACAATTTCAGTCTCGTACTCAGGTTCATGAGGTTTTTATGATTTCCATTCCTGAATCTGTTCTCAGTAGTGTGAGTGTTATACATGTATGAAAAAGGTATTTCTGTGTTAATGAAAATGTCAGATGTACATTACTTTTATTTTTCTTGAATGTTATCATAACCCATGATTTAATTATCAAAATTTCTTTGTCCTAAATCTTTTTAGCCTTAATAACTATTTTCCGACTAATTATTCCTCCATTAAAACTTGCATTCAGTTAGTTATCAAGTAAGTGACTTAACAACTTGCTTCATTTTCATCAAAATCAAGCTATATATTGGCAGGATAAATAGAAAGTTATTGACAGTAAAACTACTTATAATGTACTTCATTTTTCAAAGACATAATTATTGTATTTAATTTTACAACTATATTATAGTAATAATGTTTGTTTTGTCAGTATACTTGTGATTAGCTAATACTGGCTTTTATCTGCAATAGTTTTGTTCATATGGTAATGTTTTAGTAATAAGCAAGACATGCATCTGACAAATAAATTACCATTTTCTACTCATGAAGTAAAAATGTGTAGTTGCTAAGTTTAGTGTTACTAATACAGCATCTGACAGTGTCTATGAGTTTTACATTGATAATCGGTAGCCATTTTTGCTTACAGACTGGTTCTTTAATTTCCATCACTTCATAATGAAGTTCAAAAGTTGGTTTCAGCCAAACAGTATGTATAGAACCAGTCTAAGAAGAATGACACTGCACAAATGGCAGCCAATTGCCATTGTAAAACCTCACAGACCCTATTAAATGCTATATAAATAGCACTAAACTTAGCATCCACGTGTTATTTCATGAAAAGAAAATTGTAACCTGTTTGATAGATGTATATCTTGTTTATTACTCAAACATTATCATATGATCATATTATTGTAGAAAAATGCTGATATTACCTAATCTCAAGTGTACTATAACAGTATCAAAAACCTTGACAGAGTGCTTCTAAGAATAGTCATATAACTTTTCAGCCAACATTTTGCATATTTTATTTTTATAAAATTAAGTTCACTCAAGCAAAACCCAATACATTTAAAGATATATCAAAATACATTTTATAACCTGTAGTGTTTTTTCACTGGAATAAAATCATACCATCTAGAATTTTGTTTCTTTGATTTTCTGTCCTAATCAATGAAAAGGTGAGAAGACTGAATTACTTGTGATTGTTATATTAATACCCCTTGTAGAAGCTGAACATCCAGAATGGTCATCTCAAGGGGGAGGGAGGTTGTTACCTTCAAGGGGTTGCAATTCTGGATAGTCATCTCTTGTAAAGGCAGTAGTCATTTTTCTTATATTGAAACCAAGATTACATACAAGTTGTTTCCCTTACTAGTTTTCTTCTTTTTGACATTACCAGTAGATTGTTGATTGGAATGATAACATGTTTTCCTCCGAGGTGCATTCAGTAAGAATATTGCTGTGCATGGTTGGTGTGGAAAACTAACAAGCTTCATTGTATAGCCTGTCTTTTTGCAACATGGTTGGACTAATGCTCACAAGGACTTGGCATAATATTGAATATTTTCGATTTTTAAACTGTACTTGTCATAGATTAACAAATTAACATCACTTTCCATCATAAAATATATATCTCATAAATACTGTCCAGTAACTTGGTCAGTATACATGTCATGAGATTGACATTTAAGGTTCTACTAGCATCTGTTTTGCATGTCTTGGCTGTTCAGTGAAAGAAACAAAATTTACATGCATTGCTTGCAGTGAGCGACCCCTCTTGACTGTTAGCTTTTGTCACATAACACCATTCACTGGCAGACCATACAGTAGGATTGGTTGCCTAGCATTAGCCTAGTGCCACCTAACAACTAGCCTGATTGAACACGGCCCAGTGATGTCATATTTTTTGGACAGATTTTTCGTGATGTTATAGGGGCATCAGATATTTTCATTAGTCATATCAATGTAAAGTAAGAAATGGTAAATTTGAAGTATATAAGCATAATAGTAAAAACTGTTACATCACAGGAGAGAAGATAGAGAACAAGCAGGTGTTGATAAACAAGTGGATGCCAACAGTGACCCTCAGTCCCCTTCAGGCAGGACCAACACAGGAGCCAGAATATCGAGAAGTGGCACAGACGTAAGCATGTTGTGTTATTATCTCGTCAGCATAGGTATCCCTTTCTGGTTGAAATATTGACATCATCAGTTTTAAGGACTGGTAATGATATTTTGTGTTATAGTGGTTGAAACAGACAATTGTTTAATTACTTTTCTTGAGCAATGCCTCATCAACCTCAGAGTCTTTTCTCAGACTGCAGTGACAACTCCACATAGTGCTGCTAGCATAACAGTAGGGAAATCACACATGTTGCTGTCCTATAGTTCTGTTAAATCTAAACTATTGATCAAGGCGGTTATTATCAGTGGATATTATCATGTGTGTTTATGTTTTATTGCAAATAATTCTTATCTCATTTTTGGCTCACCTGTAACATACATGATAATGCATCTTTCCACCTACATGGAAATAGAAATTTCACATATAATTGTAAAATTTGAGCAGGTCTACAAATGGGCATCATGTTTAAAGTTTCTCCGAGCCTAATAGTGTCTCATTAGATCAATGCTTAATACCCATGGAATGATGTGACCAAGAGTGTATGACTACCCCTGCATGGGATTCCAACATATTCAATGCTGGTATTTAGTTACAGATGGGTCAACTGGAGCAAGCAAGGTTAAGTGCCTTGCTTTAGGGCACAACAACAAAAATGGTTGGGGTGTGACTCAAACCTACAACTGTTCAATCCTGAATCTGTTGTGTCCACCACTAAGCCATATATATATTGTTGTGTTCAACACTAGGCCATGGTGTCTCATATATATATTGCTGTGTTCACCACTAGACCTAGGCCATGGTGTCTTATGTATATATATATATATATATATATATATATATATATATATATATATATATATATATATATATATATATATATATATATATATATATATATATATATATATATATATATATATATATATATATACACACACACACTGTTGTGTTCACCACTAGGCCATGATGTCTCATATATACTGTTGTGTTCACCACTAGGCCATGATGTCTCATATATATAATGTTGTGTCCACCACTAGACCATGATGTCTCATATATATACTGTTGTGTTCACCACTAGTCCATGATATCTCATATATACTGTTGTGTTCACCACTAGGCCATGATGTCTCATATATATAATGTTGTGTCCACCACTAGATCATGATGTCTCATATATATACTGTTGTGTACACGATGGGGCCATGATGTCTCATATATATAATGTTATGTCCACCACTAGGCCATGATGTCTCATATATATATTGTTGTGTTCACCACTAGGCCATGATGTCTCCTATATATACTGTTGTGTCCACCACTAGGCCATGATGTCTCATATATATATACTGTGAATTTTTGTGGTATAAATTTTCTTAGCCTTGTGAAATATGATATTGCTTTTAGTACTAGTTTATTGATCAGGGAAGCTTCCTATTGTTCATTGGGTCTTTAATGATTTGCAGCAATCACAAAATCCACAAAAATTGGTACCTCATGAAAATTGGCACCTCCAGAAAAAATAGTGAAATCTAACTGGTCAGCTGCAGTGGATGGCCTGATAAAAATGTATAATACAACTTTTATTTCAAAACCAAATTACCTTAGGTTTAATTTATTAATAATGTTTAACTTACCTGGTATCCCCCTGCATCCATCATATATCATCCATCATCCATCCACATTGCTATTTTCAACTTTTGAAGGACCACTGAACCAGTCTGAATCAAAAGGTGGGAATTTTTCTTAGGACATGCTCTCCTAAATGTATGGTCTTGGTGGCTCCCCAAACTGTAGTGAGGCTTCCATAGCAACCAAAATGGTAAACCTATTTTCAACTTCTTGTCCAGAGGGGTTCAGCCAATTTTGATAAAACTTGGTAGGGATATTTCTTAGGATGCTCTATCAAAATTATGTCTGAGGTAGCTCCCCAGGCAAAGATGTGGCTTCCTTAGCAACCCGTTCAAAAATTTATTTTTGGCTTCTTTCTAGAATGACTGAGTCAGTTTCAATCAAACTTGGTAGGAATGTTTCTTAGGACATGCTTTTTCAAAATTATGTCTGGGGTGGCTCACCTAGCAAAAGACATGGCCTCCAAAGCAACCATAGGGGAAGCCTGTTTTGTACTTCTCCAGAACAGTCTCTCAAACTTTCTCCTAGTGACAGTGTGGCTTCCATAGCAACCAGGTGGAAAACTTGTTTTCAACTTCTCATGAACAGCTGAGCCAACTTTGATAAAACTTGGCAGGAGTGTTTTTGTCTCTGATGTGGCTTCCATAGCAAACATACAGAAAATCTATTTTAACTTCTTCAGAACAACCAAGCCAATTTTGATCAAACTTGGTATTAATGTTTATTAGGACATACTCTTTCAAAGTTGTGTCTGGGGTAGCTTCCCTAGAAGTGATGTGTCTTTCATAGCAGAGGGTTTGAAAATCTATAGATGATACCCTTCTCTCATTACATATAGCTATTGTTACTGATATTTAAAAAAAAAACTGACATAGAATGACTTTCTCTCCAAAACTGCCTTACCATATAAGACCAAATGTGATAGGTAGAGTCCTAGTCCAGATAAAGGTACTCAGTAGAAATAAAGATAAACGTGTCAAATGGAGTGAAACCTGATTTGAGCGACCTCTGCCATGAGTAACCACCTGTCATTTATGATAAACATCATTATGCACAGATCAGTTTGACTGCTTAAGAACACTGCCATGAGCAGCCACCTGCTAAATGCAACCAGCAACCATGATTTTTGGCAGGATATGTTTCAACACTGTTGTGAATGACCATATCATAAAACCAGATATAAACACTTCAGACCTTTATTTAATCCTTTGTAACCATGGTTGCTGAGTGGAGTGTGCAGGCAGCATGCAGATTGTTCTAAACTGAGATGCACACAAAAAAATAAGGGAAAAAGTTGAATTTGGTTACCGGTTTCATTAGATTTATAATGTAAATATGGTGTAGACTGTAAACCAGACTTATGTGCTTGTCAAACTGCTATTGTAGTGCCATAGGCCTCATAATTCCTATTACAATTAAACATTCCATCTTTAAAAGATTAGCTGTCATGGACACCCATAGTTAGTTCAAAGGTTCATGTTGTTTGTTTATCTGTTGTGAAGACCTGCACTAATGATATTGTCATAGTGATACCCTGCTGTCACTGTAAAATGACTGGTACTGCCTTAACTCGTTTATATGTGAAGTTACAATATGTAATGACTGGAGTAAATGAGGCCTTTGTCTTTTTCTTGTTTTTAGTTATTTGCTTTTCTGGATGAAATTAATTCTATAGTTGTTATAAAGGTCTGTATTCTTTGTTGCTTTGTGGATGTTATTGTTATTACAACCCTCACACAAGACTGAACATGCCGTGGTCAGAAATCTCATCATCTTTTCACCTTAGTGCGTCTGTTAATCGTTTTGTTTATTGAGTTGATCCATTTATTATTTATGTTTTGGGTGACTTAGGTTTTGGATTTTGGCTGTAAACAAACTTATTGAGTAAGTGTTTGTCACAGCTAACTTTACAATTTATGGATAGGATAAGTAAGTGCTACCTTATAGTTAATTTTGCAATTCATATGCCATAATGCCAATAGACCACATCTGAACCAAAATGAAATTGATAATGTTTATGATCGATTTATTTTTGTGCTTATAAATCTTTTTATATGAGTCATGGATCTTTTAACAAGAACTCTGAATAAAGAACATAATAGATGAACAGTAATTATGGGTATTTTTCCTTCTTCAATGTAGTAGAATTTCAACCTTGAAAACTGGCCCTCCAGCACATACCTTTTGTGAGAGACCACTTGTCTTGAGCAACCACGTTTTGTTGGCAGAAGGGGTAGTCTCTCAAGACAGGTTTTACTGTACCACCAGTTAAATAGCTGGAAATTATCTTGACATGGGTGTCTTTCAACCCAAGATACCTGCCTTATGATTAAATGCCTTTTTGACCAGTGTATGCCAGGTGAGTGATATTAGGCCCACCTGGACCTCTTGTTCATAGTATGTGTAGAATTCATTGGAATACCAGCTGATTTCTAGTAGCTCACTTAGCCAGAATTATAGCCATGCATCTGTCATGCATCATGTGCCATATGTCGTGTATTTGTCCATGAACATTTGTTGGTGAGTGACAGCCATGCACATTTATGAAGTGATGTAGCATCTGATGGTTGAGCTTGTGAACACTCTAGAGGCCATATTGCTTGTCTGATTTTGTTCAGATTTGGTATGTAAGCTTATATCATGAAGAGCTCAGACGAATTTGATTATGAGTGATATTGACACATATTAATGAGGTGATCTTGCATCTGATTGGCTGAACTTGTGAACACTCTACAGGCCATATTTCTGATAAGATTTTGAAAAGATTTGGAATGTTAGCTTATATCATCATGACCTCAGGTGAGTTCAGTTACGAGTGACATTCATGCATATTAATGAGGTGGTCTTGAATCTCATTGGCTGAGTTTGTAAACACTCAATAGGCCAATTTCTGATAAGATTTTGTTTACACTTGCTGTGTAAGTTTGTATTATCTAGATCACAGATGAGTTTGATTATGAGCGAGATTCAAACATTAATGAGGTGTTCTTGCATCTGATTGATTGTGTTTGTGAACACTATAGAGGCCATATATCTAAACAGATTTTGGTCATACTTACTATGTGAGCTTATATCATCAAAATCTTGGATGAGTTCAGTTGTGAGTAACATCCATGCATATTAATGAGGTACCTTCTTTCTAATCAGATTTTCATCACATTTTGTATGTAAGCTTATATCATCAAGATCTCAAATGAATTAGATTATTGTTTGTAGCACTTGTGGAATGTCAAGAGCTTCTAATCTAATAGTTTCATATTTAAAACAAACAATGAATTATTTTACTCTTGTTGATAAAGAGGGGGCATGGTAGCTCAATGGTTAGCCCGCTACACAGGAGTACTGGGTTCAATTCCCAGACCAGACCAGGTCAGCTGCTTTGCTGGATCCTTAGGCAGGACACTTTACTCTCATTTGCCCAACAAAATCAAAAACTACAGCCACTAAGCAAAACACCTTAGAGCAGCTTTTCCCAACCAAACCAGAAATGTTGTTGTGCATCTCTGATTAACACCATGAGGAAAAGGTTCTTAATAGGGAAAAAAGTTGTGTGTGAATTTACTAATAATGCAATGTGACCTCAAAGCTGAACAATTAAAAGCATCTCTTTTGCATGCCAGTAAATGTATCTAAGTATCAGAATTTCTCAAAGTGTCTGAAGCATATGTTATTTATATGTTATTACATGCATTGTGCATTATTTTAAGGCATTTCATATATTCAGTGCCATTACTCACAAATTAGTTTAAATGTATATTTTGTATTTTTAGATTCTAATAAAAAAAAATTACAAATCCAATATGCTTTCCTTCTGAAACACTTTCAGATTTAATTAATTACTACGAGCAAAAAAACCCATGATCTACAAAAAAAAGTCCTGAGAAATTTGGTAGTCAGTGCAGACAAATCAGATAGTGAGAATCGAAACCTGCAACCTTTTGGTTTTGAGTCCATTGCCTTCAGCACTGAGTCACTATAGCTTTATGATTTCCAAGTTATGACTGTTCTCTAAGCTTTCTTTCCCTTCGGCAGTTTTAATACATATGTGAAGTTGCATTCACAAGCAGATATATATCAATTACCCAGGTGAGCAAAATCAGGCCCACTTGGACATCATGTTTGATATGCAGTGCAGCCTCTCTAAATGAGCCACTGATGGGATCAAAATTTTGGTTGGATAAGGAAGATGAAGTGAAAAAATGAAAAATCTGATCCTGGTTGGATATGTGAGGTTGTTGTTTACACGAGCTGACCATTAGGTGAGATTGCAACTGTATGTCTCAAAATATGCCATGAAAATGGCATTGTACTAGTTAGAAACTTAAAGCAGTATATGTGTCTTAATGTTTTAAATTCTATATTCATTTACTGACTTATCAGGTACAAATCAACAGAACCAGCCTACATTGAAAAAGTAATGATCTCGTCAAACACAGAAGAGGCATTCCTTATAAAAATGTTGCTTAGACAGACTCGCAGGCCTGAAATTGGAGATAAATTTAGTAGCAGACATGGACAAAAAGGGTGAGTAGATCTTCCTAAGCTCTACTGGTCATAGACCATAAGCGCTTATGTAATGGCCTTTCATCCTGCCTCCATTAGCACAACTTTGTTATTGTGGTTTCTTCTAACCTCCTGGAAGGATTGCCACCAAACTTTAAAAATACATTCGTTCCAAGGTCTAGTTGGTCCTAAATGAAAATGGTGTCCCATGGACATCAAATAAAGCCACCATGGCAGCCATTTTGAAAATATTATTTCTGCTACTCCTAAACAAATGGTAATATCGATATGGGGTTTTTACTAAAAGACCTCTAATAATGCCTAATTGGTCCTAAATGAAAATGGTGCTGCTCTGACATTCATTGTGGTTGCCATGGTGGTCATTTTAAAATCTTGTTATCGGTGCTTATCCTGAATGGATGGTTGTATTGACATGGGTTTTGTCACTAAAAGACTTCTTATAATGTCTAGTTGGTCCAAAATGAAAATGATGCTGACCTGACCTCCAATATGACTGCCATAACAGTCATCTTGAAAATCTTTTTATCACTACTCCTCCTGAATGGATGGTCATATATGAACATGAGGTTTTTACCAAAAGACTTTTTATGATGTCTAATTGATCCTGAGTGAAAATGGTGCTGATCATACATCCAATACAACCACTAGATTAGATGGTTTCAACACTCAACAATTAAAAAGAAGAAACAGTCTCATCTTGGATTCTGGAAATTCATTTTAGTCATTAGAGCATCAGTCCCATCGAGGGACTCTTGTTAAGGTGTCTATTGCCTGTTACTAAGAACAGTTTGCATTTCTAATAATAAGGCACATTCTATATTTACCTCTTCTGGCCTTTTGACCTTGAAAGGCCAGTCAAGATATGTAAAAGGACACCTTAACAAGAGTCCCTCGATGGGACTGATGCTCTAATGACCAAAATGAATTTTATAACTCACACTCTAATCCTGAGAGGAAATCATTAGTTAGAATGGTTACCTCCCTGATATAGTTTGACAGCTTCTGTGTAGCACTTCAGGTAGTGCTCATCAAAGGTAACTGCTTAAATACTTTCCCAAAATATTTTATAAATTTTTGTAATCAGTTCTCAGTCAAGAGATAAAGACCCCCTCAGGGATGTTGAATAGGCCCAGTGTTCTCTCTTACATGTTGTAAGAGGTGACTGATGGATGAGGGAGCTATGATGGTTCAGTGATTAATGTGCCTTCTTGTGACAAAAAGGGTGCAGGATCGAAATCTACCATTGGGTCAGCCTGGATCACTTACAGTGGTGTATCCTTGGGCAAGGCACTTTACTCCAATTGCCTCAGTACTAAATAACCTACTTGTGTTGCTGTGCCATAAAACACCAAACCAAACCTTAACCACACCAGAGAGATATAGAAAAGAAAAGACGGCAAACATTAATTATTAGGATTACATTTATTTAGAGGGATTTGCTTATGATAAAAACGTAACTTGATTATCAATATCTTGCAAGTTATCTTATACATTTGATCTTGTTTAATGTAACCTGTAGCCACAGGGTTATCAGTATTTTCAGTACTTTGATTTCTACATGTAATCCTTTTCTAAGTGGGTCTTCTAATTTCTAGTTGCTACCTGTAATCCTTTTCCAAGTGGGTCTGCTCATTTCTAGTTGCTATCTGTAATCCTTTTCCAAGTGGGTCTACTCATTTCTAGCTGCTACCTGTAATCCATTTCAAAGTGGGTCTGCTCAATTCTGGTTGCTACCTGTAATCCTTTTCTAAGTGGGTCTCCTAATTTCTAGTTTCTGCCTGTAATCTTTTTCTAAGTGGGTCTGCTCATTGCTAGTTACTGCCTGTAATCCTTTTCAAAGTGGATCTGCTCATTTCTAGTTGTTAGCTGTAATCCTTTTCTAAGTGGGTCTCCTAATTTCTAGTTGCTACCTGAACTCCTTTTCTAAGTGGGTCTGCTCATTTCTAGTTACTACCTGTAATCCTTTTTTAAGTGGGTCTGCTCATTTCTAGTTACTACCTGTACTCCTTTTCTAAGTAGATCTGCTCATTTCTAGTTACTACCTGTAATCGTTTTTTAAGTGGGTCTGCTCATTTCTAGTTACTACCTGTAATCCTTTTTTAAGTAGATCTGCTCATTTCTAGTTACTACCTGTAATCCTTTTCTAAGTGGGTTTCCTAATTTCTAGTTGCTACCTGTAATCCTTTTCTAAGTAGATCTGCTCATTTCTGGTTGCTACCTGTAATCCTTTTTTAAGTGGGTCTCCTAATTTCTAGTTGCTACCTGTAATCCTTTTCAAAGTGGGTCTGCTCATTTCTGGTTGCTACCTGTAATCCTTTTCTAAGTGGGTCTCCTAATTTCTAGAGCCATTTCCTGTGGAGCATAGCCTCCAGTTGTAATATGCTTCATAAATTCAGCCTATGGAAGATTAAAGAAATCAAGCATCTTCTTTGGTATTGAATTTTACCATGTTCTTATGATTTTTTTTAATCTCATGTATATATACACCATTCCATTTTAGAGTGCCTGGATAACTCACAAAGCAACTTATAATGTAGGGGCAGGTGTGGATCCCATTTTTTGTTATAGAAAATACCAAAATAATAGGTCCCTATTTGTTGAACATAAATAAAATTGCAATCAAAATTGGCAAATGAAACCTTGATATATCTTTCATTTTATCATGGAAAACAGCAGTTAATGATGGGAAATTTGGAATCAACATCATGAAATTCACAACTTTTAATAGTTTTCATATATTCTGTTAAATTTTACAAAATTCACAACACTGTAAATAACAATATACAACAAACTATTGATCAATGAAAATGTTGCTAATGCCTTTTGGTGGCAATATTTTAAGAAATAAATACCAAATTAAATAAATCTTGTGAAGTGAAATTTGTGTTTTACTTTTATCTTTCAGTTTGGTTTTAGTGTAGTCATCATAAATGTTGTATGCCCTTTTGTATTCAAATGTGAAAAATGTTAATTGATCATCAAAGTGATTCCCATGAGCATTTCCATGAGAACATAATTAGTACTGATTGTATTTTGATTTGCAATTTGCAGAAGTGTTTGTTACACTGTTACAATCAATTAAAAGTACAACTGCTTTGTATTATCACTTTAATTATGTTTTTTCTGTCAAATCAAGTTTAAGGGGTTGAATTAAAACCATTAAAAGGCAAGCAAATAGAGCTAGTAGTCATGGTTGGTATCAAGTCAACTCAATTCAATTGACAAGTTGAACACTGTTTTAAATATTATTATGTAAGTAACATCAATCGAATGTCTATCATTAATCAGTGGTTGATCCTAATCATTCACAAATGTAATCAAGGTTAGCAAGGAAACCAAGCACAAGGCATACTCAGTGCATGAAAAACTGATTCATAGATAGGATTCATTATGGAGAAGTGAGATCCAGAATTAGTAATGAGCATAAAATTCTCGACTTGGCACTCAGAATTTGATCAAGGATGAGCAGAATATTTGTGATTACTTGCAGTAAAATCACAACCGAAATATTTTATCATAGAACAGTAGAAAATTAATTTTGATGTTGTTTGTCAAAATAACTGTCTGGCTTTTTGAAAAAAAGAATATAGTTATATTCTGAATCAACAGGAAGACTAGAATGTATCCACATTCACATACAAAAAGCAGTGATGTAATACACAGTTTTTCACTGGTACACATGTGGTATGTCTTGAACATGCTTGGAGTAATGTGTTTAATGATCTTTCAAAGGTTGGTTTTCTTGAAAATCAAGGTAATTATACAGTAAATGTGGTTTGTCTTGAGAATTCTTGGAGTACTGTTTTTAATGATCTTTCAAAGGTTGGTTATCTTGAAAGTAAAGGTAATTTATACAGAAAAGTGAACAAGTACATTAGAAAAAGGCTATTTATTGACAAGTATTCCCAATGTAATTATAAAATGAGTAATCAACCATTTAAGACACACCCACACCCTTTTCACTGTGTACAGTGAAAGATGTTGATTTTTCAGAGGCATCTCAGTAACTCTTTCCATTTGCTTTTGCTGCCATCTGTGTTTTTGGACCCTGTTGTGCACAAGTTACCAAAGAAGAGGGGTATCTAAACTTAATTTTAGTTGCATATAACTGTAAATATCAGTCTTTATTTTATTATATTTCCAGAGTAAAAGATATTTTATTTTAGGGATTACATGGTGAAAGCTATTGTATTTGTTTTGATGTGACTTTTGTCAAGCCCACTCAAGTGGGAAGCAAGATATAGCAGTCCCTTTTCCTTCAACATCATGATCATCAACAGTTGTTATGTTTTAAGTTTTGGTTCAGGTGTTTCATTTGCATATATTTCCTTAACATCTTGATAGATTCTCATCATACTTGGAATGAAACGTTATGAATCTAGGACACTTCCTTCTACAACATGATTGCCCTGGATTTCTTGTTTTTAAGTATTTTTAGTATTAAAAATAGGAATACTTACATATTTTTATCAATAACTCATTATATGTATTTACAGTATTTGCTGTTATTTAAATGGCTTGCAAACTAAATTTTTTTTTTAAATGCTAGGACAGTAATCTCTTTTAAGTCACACTTAGCATGATGGTTGCATTGGTTTTTGTTGGACCCATACTCAAACATGAAAACAATTTCCCACATCATAACATCTGTAAAATATTTGTTTAATTTGGATCAGCACTTTGGTGTCAGGAATTTTATATTTTAACATTCTTTTTTGTTAGTGTTTGTGGGTTGATTGTACCTCAGGAAGACATGCCTTTCACTGATCTGGTAAGTAGAATTGATCTAATATTGACAGTTATCTTTGGAAGAAAATGTGGGAATTAGGTTACACAACCCATCCATGCATACAAGCATGAATGCATGCACAGTAAAAACTGTCATGGAAAATTTGTAACATGTATCTAATTATATATTACTTTCTGCAGTACTGGGACTTTATTCGAATTAGTGGACAAATGTTTTTTGTAAACATTATTTCATTATTGAAAGTCTTTTAGTCTGTATTAGAAAATGAAAACATAGGCATACTTGTATAATAAGGAGGCATTCAGGACACTTTAATGTTAAAGACAAATTTATCTTATCAGTTGACCATTATTGATGGACAAAGTCCACTGAATTAACATAAGTGGTGACAATGGAGGAAGTATTGTTTCCTTTCTTGTTACATAATAAATGCCATTATATTATGATGTAGGAACTATGTCATCTATGTATACATTTGTAGGAACTATGTCATCTATGTATACATTTGTAGGAACTATGTCATCTATGTATACATTTGTGGGAACTATGTCATCTATGTATACATTTGTTATGTAATAAATGCCATTATACTATGATATAGGAACAATGTCATCTATGTATACATTTGTAGGAACTATGTCATCTATGTATACATTTGTAGGAACTATGTCATCTATGTATACATTTGTAGGAACTATGTCATCTATGTATACATTTGTAGGAACTATGTCATCTATGTATACATTTGTAGGAACTATGTCATCTATGTATACATTTGTAGGAACTATGTCATCTATGTATACATTTCTTAGCCTTTTTTCTGTCATTTTAAGATTGATACTGCTGAATAAAAAAATGACTTTTTAAAATCATTTTGCAGGGTATTTGCCCAGACATTGTAAGTAGATTTTTCATTTTCCTTCAGATTTTATGTTTAATCATTACATCCCAATTTAATTCTTGCTTCCCAGTGATTATGATTAAAGAAAGTGCACAAATAAATAAATGTATATATGTTGAAAGAATCACTTTTTCTCAGTTCTGATTTTCTGATCCAGTGCTACAAACCATTTTGTTATTGCCAGTTGGTTATTAACTCTTTAAATAGGGCCATGTCTTCTGTTTAAAGGCAAACATTAAGTCATCCATCCTGAAATACTATGTTGCACAAATGTACATATATATATATATATATATATATATATATATATATATATATATATATATATATATATATATATATATATATATATATACAGGATATAACAGTGTACCATATATCCTCGCTTATAACTTGAGCCCTACTGCAAACTGCACAGACCCAGATCTGCCATCCCATAATGTGCCAGCAGATCTGGGTCTGTGCAGTTTGTTAAGAATAATCATTAGAACAAACAACATAGATCCTGATCTGCTGGCACATTATGTGATGGCAGTTCAGGGTCTATGTTGTTTGCAGTTGTACTCGATTACTCCTAACAAGCTGCATACACCCAGATCTGCCAGCGCATTATGTGATAGTAGATATGGGTCTGTGCAGTTTGCAGTTTGATTCAGCTTATAAGTGAGTATAGATGGTAGTAAGCATGTGCATGCAGTATGTAAATTGAGTTAATGGTTAGAGCTAGCAATACAAAAGCTGATTGATTGGTGTTTAACAGCACATCAGGACATGAAAGGTCATGAAGTGCTGAGGCAAATGGTGTAAAGTGTCTTGTCCAAGGACACACCATAGCAGTTGACCCAGTCTTGAAACCATATTGTTTCTCTTTTTTTAGATCAGTCTAAAATTGTGCAGATATATATGAATAGAGCAAACAGAATAAGGCTGTTTATTCTTCAAATACATTTACCAGATCATATTACCTCAGGAATATGACCATTATAATGCAAATCTCACCCTCCCGAGTTAAATTTTAGGTAGAAAAAAGATAAAAATTGTCTGCCCACATATGTGGGAGTCAGACAAGAGTGATCTCCCCTTGGATAGAGGGATTGGCACCAAATCCTGTCCATACTTTAGTTACTACTTAAGCTCATGCTAGAAAGAGACCTTGCAAAAATCGTATATCAAGTGTTATTTTCCACAATGCTGAGTGAGTTTGAGGAGTTTCTTACTTCAGTGAAGTATACTCCATCAGTATTTCTAACTATTTTTTGCTCTTTTCTGTCTGAGAAAAAGCTTTCTAACTTGATTAAAACAAAAACTTCATCATACTATATACGTGTCAGCATCTTTTTGTTAAACTGCCATGGTTGCTATTACGTTCATTCAGTAATGTATACTTGACCTATTATAGGTTTGCAGTTATTAACTGGATGATATTATCGTGCAGATAATTTCTATAGATATTTATTTGTTCACCAGCATCCATTTCACAACAAGTTTATGCAACACTTTGCAGGTACTAATCATATAATATTAGACCATGAATGTCTTGCAGGTAATTTCTAATGACATTTATTGTTCACTAGCATCCACTATATATTAAATTTATGTGACGCTTAAATGATTTCACCTGCTCTGGTTGCTAGTATGTTCAGTAATGTGTAATGTTCAGTAATGTGTAGTGAACCTACTATATTATTTTTGTCACTGTCTTGTATTACAGACAAGAAAGATCATGCATGTAATTTTTATAGGCATTTGCATTGTTCATTAGCATCCACTTTACAGCAAGTTACATGATGCTGGATGATTTCACGTATAGAGGACATTGTTTTGCTCTGTATTCACAGGTGTCAACATAATGGGCAGGATTAAGTGCTGTTAGTGCAAGTGCTTTAACTGGCTGAGGATAATCATACTACTGGCTGAAGATAATCATACTACATGTCTGGAATGTGTGGGGTCTGAATCAGGACATGTAACATGCAAATATTGGACAGAGAATCACGGGGCTACAGTCTTGGCCAGGCATACAATTAAAAGGAAGGCGAATAGTGCACAAGTAAAAGAGAGGATGACACAGTAGTACCATCATGTAGTACCATCATTGATTCCGCATTGGTACGACATTCTATCTATAATTCCTATGACATCTGAGGTAGAGCGACAGTGGTAAACACCAATTCACTAATGCAGGTGAAGACTTGTTACGGAAATCCAGTATCCCCTAACCCATCGTGGCATCGTGAACCTCAACTGGAACAGACATATTTGGCTGTACCATTAGGATTAATTCTGGATAGGAATGATAGTCCGTCTGTACTCTGATTTTCAAGGCAGATCAACAGTAGTCAACATGTATCCTACCCCAGTACCATAACACCAGCTTCAGCATTGCAGATCACATGGTCTCCACCAGGATAGGACCCATGTCAGTCTATGGCCAAGATAATGCTACTGTGCCTAGGTACAATGACAGATCCATGGCCAGTATAGTGCCACAGTATCCAAGTTTCACAATAGGCCTAGGTGCCAAGACAGACCCATGTCAGTCCATGACAAGTTTTATGCCACAGCATCCGGGTACCATTATGGAACCAATGAGGTCCATAACTTCTTTGTGGTCCATGGCTTTTATGGATCCATCAAGGTCCTTGTCATCATGGACCAATGTTATATGGCTTCATGGCCTGTTGCAACTTGCCAGTATGGTACCAGCTACAGGAACGTTACAGTCCCGGATGCCTGATACCACACCAATATACAACGACTCATGCTCACATATGTTCGATTATCATTTCTTGATCCAACATTCTAAGGGTGTGAATCAGAGTGTGCCTGAGTTGCAGACTTATTAGATGGCCATCATTTCTAAGAAGTCAGGACAAATAGCCTAAACTCTTTCATAGAGAACCTTGCAGGCACTTGTCCTGTTGAGTAAAGCTCTCATATGGCTCAATAACAGTGTAGCTCAGTACTTACTTACATCATGCAAGAGCTGCATCTGTTGTTCTTGTGGTGGAAGAGATGCATTTCTCTCTATGTCTGCTATCTGAGCAATCATAATGAACAGGAAGGACCCTCTATGACAGGCATGAGGGGGGGGGGTGACATTTGTTCCCTTTCATTGATTCTGTCAGATATAAATAAGGTCATATTTATGCTTCCCTTCATACATCACATTTGGAGGAATTAAGCTTTTCCAGCATAATGGGAATCATTACATCACTGTTCCTTAGGTGATAAATGGTATTTTTACAGGGGCTCCAGACCACATTCTGTGCCCATATTCCATCTAGGTTAACCTTCATTACAGACATCCCAAGAGACTGGTACTAAGTGGATGTGCTGCAGCCCTTCAACACTGGGAGGTTACTCCAGATGGCTCTTGCTGCCAAAGGCTTATGGCACTCTTTGGCCGATTATAGATCCAGCTCTCAACCTGTTTATTCAAGCACCATGGTTCAGAGTGGAAAATGCGCAGATGGGTTGTCAAACATTCACAAGGGAGACTAATCACATTCAAGGACTCGATATACCAGTTCAGGGCACTTACTTTTGCTTTGAACATCAGTCCCAGGGTTTTAACATGTATTATGGTCAGAATTGTGTCACTCTTCACAGCCACCTCCACGTCATTGATTTCCATATGCCTGTCAAGATTCTAAAAAGCACCAGGTGCATCATATTCTAGATCAAGATGTGCTCTTGTTTCATGTCTGCTTTTCCTTGAATTCCTTGCCAACAAGGACAAAATCTGTTAAAGTACCATCTTGACATTTTACCCCCATTGGGTACATAGTTCAAAATGCATGTGAACAGAGTCTCTTTCACTCAAGAACACACCTTGAAATCATCTTGATGGCATCTTCAGTCCTCTCAAGAATCACATCTCATCCCAAGACTTCCTTCATCTCCTGGGTCTCCTCAATGCAACAGGGGATCTCATCATCCTGGGTCGCAGGTATATGAGACCATTGCAAATTATTCTGTTGTCTCAGTGGTTACCGAAGCGCTGTCTATGGGAACAAACAGTACTATTTTCTGATTATATTAGGTTACCTCTCAGTAAATGGGAGAACCCCAGTTGGCTTGTGGTGGGTGTTACCTTGCAGGTCCATCCTCTGGGAATTCAGTTTTGTTCAGATGCCAGCATGGCAAACTGGGATGTCCACCTCCTACCATCATTTCCGAATTTAGCAGATTGTGGCCTTCTCAGGGTCAACTATTGCACATCAGTATCCTATCCTACAGATGAAAGCCGTAGCAAAAGCATTTCATTGGTGGCATGAGATGCTTTATGGAAAGAGCGTACTCATTCTATCCAACACCTCCACTGTGACAGATTTTCTCAGAGGGCAAGGGGGGGACGAAATCCCCAGACCTCTGCCTCTAGGTTTGGGTTTTTCTAAGGTAGTGTCAACAATGACAAATCCAAGTTTGAGTATGTTGCATTCTGAGCAGACTAAATGTATTAGTTGACTCATCCTGAATTAATCATCTAATCCAAACTGAATGGTCGCTTCACCCCTGTGTGTTCAGTTGAATTTGTACCAGCTGGGATCAACCACTGGTGGATCTATTTGCAACAAAGTGGCACACAAACTCCCAGCCTTTATCTCTCCAGACCCAGATCTGAAGGTCTGGGCAGTCAGTGCCCTTTTCATACACTGAAATGGTTTGGATGCCTACACTTATCTTCCGACACCTCTGATCCCAAAGATCTTGCAAAAAGTGAGGGGGAATCTGAGTGCCATTTTGTCCTGGTGGGAAAAATCCTTGATAAATAGCTCGATAAATTGGGCAGTGGGAATTCCAAGGAAATTATGGCCATTACTCACCTGCTTAAACAACCTTGATGACAGGACTTTCATCCAAACCCATATCTGTTGAACATGCACTTCTGGATTATATCAAACAAGCCCACAGGAACAAACAGTTCTCAGAACATGTTGTGGAGAGAATAGCTTGGGAGAGAAGGCCCACCACTTTGAAAACATGAGGGGAAGTGGAGATTTTTCTCACAGTGGTGTGAACAATGACTTTCCTCCACTTCAAGCATCATTACCCCAAATAGCTAACTTTTTCTTATGACTTTTTGAGGTGAAGGAGTTAGCACCCATGACAGTCAAAGATTACCATTCCACAATCTCAGACATGTTTCATCACCATGGAAGGGAGGATATAGGATGAAGCAAAGACCTTCTGGAGAACTTTGATCTGTCATGGCTGAACACTTTGGTCCTATGCCCAAAAGGGAATCTACTATGGGTTCCGAGATGGTTGTATAAAGCACCACTTGAGCCACTATCTAGAGCATTATTGGTTGATCTGTCATATTAGACATGCATCCTAGTCATCCTAACTACAGCAGGCAGAATCAGCAAAATACATGTCTTGTCGTTCAACCCTAACTATGTACAGTTCCATCAATTTGGTTTGATTTCACTCATGGCAGCCCCTGCTTTCATTGCCATGAACTGGCTCCTGCTCATGGACATTGTCTTTTGTGGTGAAACATTGTTCGATGTTGGACCCTTCATCTCGGGGCCATCTACAGAACCTGGTGTGGGTTTTTGATGTGATACGTAAAACAAACCGAGCCGGTGCAAAGAGAGAGATCTTGTCTGTTATGACCTTTAAATCCCAAAGACTTCTATTTGAGGTGATGACAGCAATGCAGCAGGCTACTTTCCCAGGTTATTTGGCAACTGCTCAGTCACACAGCTATGAAACTTCCATTGGATTTGCAAGAGAACAAATTTTCACCGTCAGCCATGTCAAGGCATATGGAGTTACTACTGTAACCTAGTTATATCTCAAGTTAAAGCTGCCTCACATACCTTAGGGAACTTGAGATGAGCCTTTTCTGGAGTAAGGGGATGTAACTCTCTCCACCTCTTACCTATTCTCGTAAGGTATTATGATTGGGTAACGTATTTGAAGAAGAAACAAGTTTTTGGAGTAAAATTTGTTTCTTTGATAATACTTACCTGATCATCATGCAGATAAACCCTCCCAACATCCCCACAGTTACATCCTTCTGGCAGAGCATGCAATCCGTTCCAGTATTATCTTGAGCATGGATGAGATTTGGCACCAATCACTCTATTCAAGGGAAGATCACTTGTGTCTGACTCCCATCTATGTGGGCAGAGAATTTGTAGCTTTTTAATGTAAAATTTAACTTGGGAGGGCTGGATTTGCAAGATAGTGTACATGCTCCTAAGGTATTATGATCATGTAAGTATTAATGAAGAAACATTTTATTCCAAAAATTGGTTTCTTAAATTTTCATGTGAGTAAAATAGTTGATAATAATTTGTTTTAAATTGTTAGTACAAGTTCAAAGAATAAGGTAGGATAACGGCCAGTTTAGTTCCAAATCAGAACCAGATGAAACTTGTATAGACTAAAGGGGCCTCTCTCTTGTCCTTAAATATGTATTTCATTTTTGTCAAGGACCAATTTTGATAAAGGAAAGAAACCATAAATAAGCCAATAGTTTTTCTCCTCCTTGGTGGTTAATAAACTCCTACCAAGCTTATTTCCCAAAAGAAATACATCTTAAATTGTGCATTTACATACAATTTGCATAATAGTCAGTGATGAAACCTAAAAAACTTGATTTTTGTTTTGCATCATTGTTTAAATGATGTGTATATTTTTTTAAAGTTTGATTGATTACCTCTGACACCAATTTTCATTTTTCATTAAAACATTTCACTTATATTTATGTTTAGCACCAACTTGCTGTCAAAATCTTGTCACAATTGCCACAGAAAGGACAATTGATACATTTCTTAATATTTTCTTCACAAAAATGTTCTGCATTAGTAATAGTTGAATGTTGCTACGGTATATAGTGAAGAATTAATAATGCTAGAATGTTAGCAACCAAATCTGTTCTGTGTATGTATCTGGTGGGGGAAAAACTTACTTTATTTTATTATAAATTCTATTAAATTAAATTATTACTGATAATAATGATTGAGCCTAAAATTTGACAATTTTATTTGACTTTAATAAGAGAAAGAGAACAATAGTTGTAAAGCATGTGGCATGTGAGGCGCTTATGCAATATATAGCTCAGATTTGTTCCTGCACCAACCAAGGATATCAATTTTATATATTCATTGTGAAGATGATGAGTGGACAGGCACTGGTTTGTTATTTAATATCAAATGGGTCCCCAGAATGAAGAGAATGAAAAAAATAAAAATAAAAAAAAACAGTAAAACAGATTAGTACAAATGTGTTTATTCCAGTGTGCACTGCTGCCTGTCCCCCCCCCCCCCAATTTTGTCTTTGATGTAGTTGTGACTTAACCAGTTAGAACTGAACATTATATCAAGAAAATTTCAAAATAAAAATACAAAGAATTTATCCCTTAAGTTCCTGTGTATTCAGTGGTCAGTTTAATCAAGAAACAGTGCTAGATTTTGTTTCTGAAGAAATTTGTGCCATATTTATGCATGTATGTCCCTGATTTTCTTAACTTTATATTAAATAATTTGGAAATTAAGGATGGTTCATAATGAATATCCAGATATACACCATAGCAATTTCTCTTTGTAGCATGTAGTTTATATTGCCAAACCCTAGGCTTGTACTTCAAATAAACATGGTCCTAGGCTTGTACTTCAAATAAACATGGTCCTAGGCTTGTACTTCAAATAAACATGGTCAGATGGTATTGGATTTCAAATAAACATGGTCAGATGGTATTGGATTTCAAATAAACATGGTCAGATGGTATTGGATTTCAAATAAACAATGTCAGATGGTATTGGATTTCAAATAAACATGGTCAGATGGTATTGGATTTCAAATAAACATGGTCAGATGGTATTGGATTTCAAATTTACATGGTCAAATTTGTCTTTTAAGCATGTGAAAATGGAACTTAACTTTGAAAAAATGTACACCACTTTTAATAATGTTAGATTAAACTATTAAACAGGGAAATCAAGAAACTTCTTGATGTGAAAAAAAGTTCAAATATGTTTTTCGTGTGCATCAATATTGAGTCCATACAAAACAAGAATAACGTACATAACAAGAATTTATACACACTCATGCATGTGTATACATGCACAAATGGGCACACACATATGTATGCACACTTGCACACACAAATGGGCACACATATGCATACACACTCACACACACAAATCGGTACACACAGATGCATGCACACTTGCACTCACAAATGGGCACATATGTATGCACAATTGCACACACAAATGGGCACACACTTGCACATACACACATATGCACACACAAATGCACACATGTCCAGGGTAATTGGGTCTTTTTATTATTTTTTTTAATGGGGCTGCTTACTCAGGGATAAAGATAATTTTGTACCAGAGTTGAGATAAGCAATCAATCAATTCATTTATAATTTGATTTGAAAAAATGCAGTAACTATGGTTAACCATGTCACCTGGTTTTCACGATATTTCAGTTTGCTTATGCACACAGGCACATATGCAATGCACATGTACATTTTAAGTTTGAAAATTAAATAAAATATGTATATGACATTCAAAATTGGCAACTGAACACTGGTAAAGATGCTAAGTATAGGCTCCAAAAGGGCCATCGCCTCTGAATTTTTGCTCAGTACGGCCATTGTATATCTTCTCTGTCACACAGATAAACACATGGTCACATGCAAAACATCTGTACTAATTAACCTAATGAAACAGTACAATGATAACTAAGAAATGAGTTAGGTAATAACAAATACTGTCTATACTCACAAGTTGGGTTTATCTGCAAGCAACATAGACCCTGATCTACCAGCACATAATGTGTTGGCAGCTCAGGATCTATGTTTGTTATACTGATTAGGCCCTCCAAACTCCATAGACTCAGATCAGTTGGCACATTGTGCAACAGCAGATCTGGGTCTGTGCAGTTTACAGTTAGATCCAACTTTTAAGTGAGTATATAGGGTAGACAGTTAAAATAGTATTTAACAACAAAATGGTTTCGGGCTTATTGTTAAGGTAATTCATACCTTTGGTTATTAAGAATTCTATATCATGAGAAAGAAGACCAAAAAAAAAAAGTAATAGTACTAATGGAATGAGCATGAATCACTGAAGGGAAAAATAAAAGAAACTTATTTATATGCATTTTAAAAAATAAAAGGAAAGTTGGATGGGTGCTCTTATATTTACCAGTGATAAAGTACTTGACGATCTTTTCTCTACTCACACTGTGACTCTTTTAATAAAGAGTAAGCAAATCACCATATATAGACAACATGTGACCTTGTGAGTTTCCTTAGGATAACAACAAATATTACCCAAACATTTTTTTAAAAAAATTTAAACCCCAATTTTTTTTATACATGTCATTGCATTTAAATTAGACTAAAATTTATAAGTGTGCAAGTGTACAATATAACCTCTTTCTTCAATAATATTTTTTTAAAGATCTGTTGCAATCAAGTTTATTTCTCCATTTTATAGGCAACTGTATGTCAAGATCTGGTCTTCACTTTTCTCAATGGCAAAGGAAACTTTGAAAACTTGTATTAAAATAATTCTTCATATGGAAACAAATGGATAATGATTCCAACAAATATTGCATGATAACAGGGTTCAGTGCTGATTTCAGCACTTTTTTATCTTGTATGGGTGGGATTCATGTTCTTATCTCATTTTTTGATCATGTTGGCAAAGTTCAAGATTGTGAATGAATATAAGGGTAGAATGTAGTCTACAAATCCAGTTAAAATAATAAATGCAATCCAGGTAACAAAACAATACATCATATTTTTCTTTCAGACTATTTGAGTAAAATAGAGAACAAGCTTCTTGTTGTTATGGGTTGCCTTCCTTCATGTATCTGTTCTATATTTGGTTACCCACCTCCCAATATTCAGATTAATTGTGATTTGCGCTAAAGAATGCCCCAAAATGCAATCAGAAACAAAAACAAAAAAGAATACAATCTTCCATACAAATGGCAACCAACATTTGAAAGTAAGTTTTGTTTTTTAAAAAAAGAAAATGGCATTTTTGTAATACTACTAGGCTCATATGGCAACAGACATTATAACAGGTGAGCTAAGAACACAGTTTGTCTTCATATTTCTGTTCTTTAGGGATGAGCACAAACAAGAACTTGTATGAATTTTGCATATGTGTAAGATGGTTACAAACAGTATCGTCGGTCAAAAAATCAAGCATGTTCCTGTTTTTAAGGATTTAGAAGATGAAGAAATATGGCAGAACTGTTCATTTCATGGTGTTTCATTATATCATATGTATATGTGTTACAGTGGACATACAATGGTTATGGTATGACCATAACCACATACTCTTACAAAACAAACACTTTAATTTATCGCTAAATTTGGGGGCCGACATCAGCCCTTATCCAACCTTGTTCTTTGTATTCAGGATGTTTTAGTGACCAATGTATCAGTTTTATTTCATGATACTTACATGTACATAGATCAGGTTAATTTCAGTAATGAGTATACCTCCTTAAAATTTTATTTCACCCACAGATTATGAACCCTCATGGATACCCCTCCAGAATGACAGTGGGCAAGCTGATGGAACTGTTGGGCAGTAAAGCAGGGGTACTAGATGGGAAATTCCACTATGGCACAGGTAACTATTTCAATAAACTCGATATGATTCCCATAGGAAAATGATGTGAATCACAATATTTTAGCGGCATTCAATTTTATCAACTCTTTAATTTGAATATATTTGTGACATTGAATTTTAGCGACTGTTTAATTTGAATATATTAGAGACATTAAATTTGAGCAAATAACCAGTGAGCAGAAATATAAATTTGTTGTAGTGGTTTTTGCCCATCCTGCACCATGCTAGTACCATGAAACAAAGGAAACCACAAAATAACACGAACAGCTGCCAACAGTGAATGATTTTATTAAAAAACTTTATTGACAGAATATAACTTAATGCATATTCATAAGTCATATAGTGCATATTCATAAGTGCATCTGCATATTCATAAGGTCATCTGCATATTCACAAGTCCATCTGCATGGCCATAAGTCCATCTGCTCACTCATTTGTATTATGTCTCTAGTATAACATGGTACTTATGAAACAGTGGGCACTGATATTTATTATATTTCATAATGAGATATTGAAATATATTAGTGGGAGAAAATCATACTGCCATAGTAGTCATAACACTTTTATCGACACACGGGCAATATCACTTTTGGAACTACTTTCTTTTTTCATGTAGGAAATATATCTGTCCTCGATGTACCGTATATACTCTCATATAATATGGGTCCAAATGCAAACAACATAGATCCTGATCTGCTGTCGCATAATGCGCTGGCAGATCAGGGTCTATATTGTTTGTTCTACTGATTATTCCTTACAAACTGCATAGACTAAGATCTGCTAGCGCATTATGCAACAGCAGATCTGGGTCTATGCAGTTTGCAGTTGGTATCGGCTTATACGGGAGTATACAAAGTATGTTATTCAAACCTGTATTTCCATATTTAGGCCTATTTCATTTTTCTTCTTCTGCTCCTTCTCTCTGTCTCACCCCTCCCCCAACCCCCATCCCACCCCATCAGGATGAACTGATCTTACAATGTGTCTAGAGTGTAGACCCTTTGGTATACATTTATGTAATCAATGAAGAGGCACCATCATGAAATGTGTAAAAACAAACTCCAAACAACAAAAAGTAGGCTTCAAGTATCAACATTTTTATAATTAGTTTTTCACATGATTCATGCAAATTGTCATCCACTGAACTTACATGACCTGTTGCTATGAGATATTCTGTGTCAGCCATACAGTATCATATACCTATTACTCTCTATGACAAACGGTACACATTCTTAGAAAAAACTCTTGATTAAATATAATAAAAAAATTGTGTCGACAAATTGGTTTTTTTTTCAGTGCAGTTATGGGAACAGTTTATTGGCAGTCATTAAAGTTTTATTAATTTTTACAAACATGTGGTTAATCTCACAATTTAATGTAAATGTTTTTCATCAGATCAACAAACTCGGAGTGTAAACATCCTGTCAGCTTTTTTGTGGTGGTAAATTGCATACAACAGGGTCAATGCTAGGATGTGTGATTATGTTATTCTCACTAATTGCTAAAAAAATCGTGCCAAAAAGTCAAATAAATGAAAAAAAAAATGTGCATTTTGTCACACATTATATTTTCATGCCATACCTCTATTTATTCATTAAATCCTGCATATATTCAGAAAATATCCATTTTTTTCAGGTGGAGATGGAATTAACCCTTCAGAATTTTGAGTTCTAGAATAAACCACACCAATAAGTTCATACACTTTTATGGTTCCTGTGAATAGTTTTACAAAGAGATCAATCTAGTAATTGGAAATACAGACTCTCTCTTTATGCCAGACATGAGACCATGGTCTTTTATCCTTTCAGCTTTTGGTGGAGATAAAGTGGCAGATCTTTGTGAGGATCTAATAAGGCATGGATATAACTACATGGGAAAAGACTATGTTACATCAGGAATTACTGGGTAAGTTTAGTTAATCATGTAATTTATTCACCTTTATGATTTGTACACTTGTTGTGTGTCAGACATTTTGGAGGAGTATATTTGCTATGATCCAGGCTGTTCATCTGTCGCTTTGTCTGTCCATTAACTTTTCCTTTTCCACGCGATAACTTAAGTTCTGCAGCACCTATCTCCACCATACTTTGTGGATAACTTCCACTTGGTTGAGAAAACAGTTTATCAAGGTTCAAAAGCTCAAAGGACAAGGTCACTGTGACTCAAGGAAGAAAAATGGCTTTCAGACAGTTACATAGTTCTACATCACAGACCTGGACAGAACTTTGTGGATAGCTTGCACTTGGGGTAAGGTAGAAGCTTATTAGTTTTGGGATCAAAAGGTCAAAGGTCAAGGTCACTGTTACTGAAAGAAAAAAAATTTGCATCTTTACAATAACAATAGTTCTACGTCACAAACTTGGACCAAATGTTGGGCGTAGCTTTCTCTTGGGATAAGGAAGAAGCCTTTCTGATTGGGGGTGAATTGTCAGAGGTTAAGGTCAATGTGACTGAAAGAAGAAAAATGGTTTCTGTACAATAACTTTAGTTCTACATCACAGTCTTGGACTAAACTTTTTGAATGGCTTGCACTTTGAATAAGGAAGAAGCTTTATTTTGAGGTCAAAATGTCCTAGCTCATGGTCACAAACTGAAAGAAGAAAAATTGATTTTGTAGAATAACTTTTGTTTTAGACTTGATCAGAGTTTGTGGAGGGCATGCCCTTAAGGTGTGGAAGAGGTCTATTGGTCTTTGGGTCAAAAGATCAAAGTTCAGTGTCATTGTGGCTCAAGTTCAAATGGGTTTTGCAAAATAACTTTATTCTAGAGTAAGTACCTTGACAAAACTTTGTGGATTGCTTGCACTTTGAGTATAAACGCAACCTTTAGTTTCTGTGGGGCTAGAGGTCAGAGGTCATAGTCATGGTAAGTCTAATAAGAAATTTAAAAAGATTGCACCAAAAGTTTTAACTGAATGTGCAAACATTGTGCATAGTATTTACAAACTCTACATTTGTTTTCTTCAGTTAATCCCCAATATATTTATGAAATCTTCCCCCCACCTCTTTATGGAGGGAGAATTCCCCTTCCTGCTCCCATGTTCAGTTGTAGACTATACCCCAAGTCACACCCATTAAAGCAGTCAAAAATGACTAGTACATGTACATCATCAGGGTCATAGATCATTTGTGTTTGGTCATAGTAATAAATGAAATGGGATAGGGAAAAGTTGTGGGTGTGTCCAAGGATTAAACCCAACACATCTTGCATCAAAGTTAGACACATACTGGATAACACAAAAATGAAAAGTTTTGACCAGTAAAGCTGGTGAGTAGTGGCCTTACATATATTTACTTCTACATTATCAGAACTTGTATGGTAATAAAGGTGCATATCCATTATCTCATTGCTTTCGCTTACAGAAGTTCAAATTCTTTTTCAGGGAGCCTTTATCAGCTTACATATACTTTGGCCCTATATACTACCAGAAGCTGAAGCACATGGTGTTGGATAAAATGCATGCAAGAGCAAAGGGTCCAAGAGCTGTTCTTACACGGCAGCCAACAGAAGGAAGATCACGAGATGGAGGACTTAGGCTTGGAGAAATGGAGAGAGATTGTCTTATTGGTTATGGAGCTAGGTAAGTCTGCTTAGAAAGTACTTTGGGTGGTTCAGAGCAAGGATATGCAGATATCACAGAGGTCAGTTTAGAAGAAAATATGCAGATCTCAAGCAAGCTGATCGATGAAAATCTGTAGGGAAAATCTTAGCTTGATTATGATATAATATACAGTCATATGATTAGCAGCAGCCTCTTGAAAGTAGTGAAAATAACTGCTTTATATTCGTATTTGCCTGGTAGATACTCCTTTTCTTAATGGTTTTATTTTAGAGACTCTGAAAAAAAGAGCTGCTTAAGACAAATGATTTCTTAAAAGAGATAACTAAACAGGTTTGACCATACTCATGCATGTTTTGTAATGCATTTGACTGAAATGTCCCTGCCTTGGCATAATTAATAGATTTTATTTTGTTTGTTGATCAGATAATACTGTCTTTTGCAGCTATCCTCACAACTTTTGAGTAATTTAATTACATATTGGTTGACATTCTTATCTTGAGCTATAAATTTGTATATCATTTAGCCATTACACAATTTTAGATGTTTAATCAGAGTTATTCCTGTTTGGTAGAAATACCATGAAACCCCCGCTATAACATGCTTTTTTATAATGAGAATTCGGATATCATGGCAACCAAAATTGTACAATAAGTTCACCAATTTCTTTAAATACTACAAATTTTTAGTGCCAAAATAAAAATGAGTTTGATTTCATAATTTGGCAAGATGTGCTGTATTCTTGAAAAAAAAGATATCTTATCACTGCTTCATATTTTTTAAAGATGTTAACTCCTTAAAAAACCGATAATTGTTAATCTAATTATTATTGAACCATCAACAATAAAGCCATTAAGTCTTCTTTGTGTTTGTCTTCAATGCATCTGGAGTACAATCATTGCTTGATCCACGGTAAACAATAGCCAACAGATGTGCTCAGTCATCAGCCATGCACAACTAAGTACTAAACAATGCGGTGGTGTAAAACAAATTCTCATTGATTAATCTTCCTATTTAAGGGAAAATAATAGATAACCAGTGCCTGCTCAATCAGCCATCATACACACCCATGCATCAAACAATGTCATTGTTGAAATAAGTTTATCACCTGAATTGTCTGGATTTTTCGCTCATTGCCACATACATGTACACACACCCCTACACACACACCATCTTGCCTTAGTTAACTCAATTAATATAAATCCACATTGTGTCTTTCATGTACGTTTTGAAGTCATCATAAGGGTTTACCCATATGCTCAAAATATGACTCTATCCTTTTTATTTTCTAGTCAGAAATGCAGACATCAGCTTACAATAACTCCGATAAACACAGGCCACCTGTCATTATGCTCAAGTTACAAGTTACATGTACATCTACTGTTGATGACCAGTAACTGGAATAGAATCATCTAAGTTGTAGTGGGTGGAGGGATTTTGCTGTTATAATCAAACACGCTACTCCCAGTTTTTGCTCTGAAGTAGTGCAAAGTCATAGTTATAAGTTGTGATAAGTTTCAATCAATATAGAGCTTATTTTTTTTCCCTCTGTCTTGTAGAGAATGACTCAGATACTTTTTTTAGATCACTCTTTACCCATGAAATCGAATGGTTTACTCCCAAACTTGGTTGGGGCAGTTTTACACCTGTTAAATTGTTTATGTCAAGTACCTCAGGTATGAATTTTACTTAAAATATTTTACAAGCCTAATTATGAGTTTCTTTTTAGAAGCTCCCAATGTGTGATCTATGCATTTTTTGTCGGTCAAAAATAAATCCCTTTGGACTTGTCCAGCATATATGAATGTTTCAGATAAAAACAGTTTCATGAGTTAGTGTGAGTGCATTAGCAAGAAATTTATTATTTTGATTCAAATGGAATCTGGCAGAGAAATTCTATAAATCGTGCTTCTTTGTGCATATTTTCAATGGAATTACTATTATGGGTACGTATAGATTGGTTGGTGAGTACACATACTCTATTTACACTATTCAGCTGCCAGTTTTCTTATATATGTAAAAATAAATATTAAATATGTAATCACTGTTTTAAGTATTTCTTGTTTAATGTGCATTAATTTAAGTTAGTTACTGCATCATTGAACCTGTAGTTTTGTGTCCTTCACCGCATATTATAGAGCTAATAGGATACACTTGATACGTTACATAGCATGATGGCACTTTGTGGACCCCAACCATCATGTTATAGCAGCATACATACTCATGGTGAAATTTTGTATATGTGTGTAATTAAGTTCAGTAGCTTGTTATAGATTATGCAAAAACTTTATAGATATCATGATCATGATGTGTGTAAATCATGAACTTATTATAATCTTTTGAGTTTTACTTGAAGTATGGCCTGTGGAAGAGACTCTTATTGGCCAGCATGTCTATGTTTGGACAGATTTTTAGTGTCTGTTATCTCATGATATTGTTTTAAAATCTGCCTCAGTTTAAAATAGAAGGGCTTGTCCTTAGTGATGATTATTTTTATCGAGTTCTTTAAATCATGTAATCTCTATCTTCTTCACCCATAGACAATATTTGTTGTTAGCATCGTGTCCTAAAAGTATATTCTATTTACTTGACAGTATGCTGTTGCTGGAACGCTTGATGATCTCCAGTGATGCCTTTGAGGTGGATGTTTGTGGAGAATGTGGTCTTCTGGGATACTCTGGATGGTAAGAGAAATCAATAATTTTAAAATTTAAAATATTTTTCTGTTTAGAAGAAAATCAGAGAAGAGTTCATATGATTATATAATCTCTGCATTTTATATCTGCACTTCTGCAGATATGCTGTGATAGGTCATGCTCATCTGCCTATCTGTCCATCATTGCTTTCCTTGTATCCATCCAGAGTGGAGGAAGGAGTTGAGGTCGAAGGTCACATTTTTGTACTTAATATTGGATCTTCCTTGTAGGTATCACTACACTAATTGAGTTAGTCAGCTGTTATTGCATCCTATTGTTAAGAAAATTATTAACATCTAAACAGAAAATAAAATGTTAATCGAGTTCAGACTCTTGGCTTTTGTGTAGGATGACAAACATCATAATTGATTGATGCAAAAAGAGTGGCATTCTGTTTATGGTGTGAATTGGGTCATTAAAACACCAGTAATGAATTGGGGCATTAAAACACAAGTAGTGAATTGGGGCATTAAAACACTAGTAGTTACCTATTTTCATGTAGTGTTACTCACCAGCCCATTCCTAATTAAATATCATGCCACATGCACAGAAGTATTTATAGAATGATAATAGCAGCCAGTTTTGTTCAAACTAGTATCAGAAATATATAACTTATAAAGGAATTAGAAACCATATTTTGAGTCACCTATTTTCAAGGTTTACAGTGAGAATAAGATTCTGTCCACATACTGAGAACAGTCACAAACAGCAATTGACGCCTAAATCTAAAGATAATAGAACTAAAGCATTCTGTATTCTCTGTACTTTTTACAATTGTGATATTAAGTGAAATTAAATTACAGATGGGTTTATTTAACTTTCAACAAATATTTATTGGAAGAGGATTAAAATCACTCCCATCATTTACATTTATTTCAACTTAAAATACATTATGCAAGAAACAGAAATTCATAGAACATTGATAGTGAAATATAGTTATTACTTGTGAAAAACCAACAACAGTATATCACTCCTTTGAAAAATATTTGAGTTCATACCATGCTTACATCAGAGAAAATACATTAAAAAACAAAAAACAACCAAAGACGGTTAAAGCCAAAACACGAAAGATCATAATACTGATTTTGCTCTTTGGATTTTCCATGCTGAACAAAGTATTTTTTTACTTTTTTTATGGTCATGATTAAAAATAGTTATTTCAAGAGCTATTTATCTAATAATTTATTGAGCTACTATGTTTTAATTTTTAAAAAAGTAACCTTGTAAAAGAAAATATATGTAATGGGAAAAACAGTCTCAGACCACCACTGGTTTCATGTAAGAAGTCATCAGAAAATCCTGACTAGAGCCCGGGAGTGAAGAGAATGAGTAGATGACACTTCAGTTTCAAATTCTGAATGCAGCTGGATGGGTGGGGGGTTAGTGTTGCAGATGTGGATATTTGTGTTCTTCCCTAGTTTACTGTTGGAGGACTGTCACTTGATGTATGGTGTAAGTGTACATGTAAATCATATTGTTAGATAATTTTGAAGTCATTATCCTACAAAATGGATTAAAGAGGAGTACAAAAATCCATTGTTCGGTAGCCTAGGACAGCTTTAAAATTGAAGCTGGGCAACCAAATGACTCAAAGTCCAATCCCAGCTGGACTATCGGCTTTTGCCTGCTAATTGTTAAAATAAGTATGTTTGCCATGATGCAAAAATTGATAAAATGGGCTCTCTATATGAAATGGCAGATGAAAAATAGCTCTTTTTGCACTCATTTTTACATATTTTGCAAGAATTCCAATGCAAAATTTTGAATAATTGAGTAATTCAGTTGGAATTACCTTGAAGCTTTTATTCAGAAAACCAAATGTTTTTGCTGGGCAACCAGATTTGTCAGTATGGCTGTCTGATGGGCAACCATGCTTCTTAAAAACTGTTCTATCACTGCTCGAATGTAGCAAATAGAAACTTGTGGCTATAATAACTCAGAAAATGTATTAGATTTCACTAAAATTTGGCAGGTATCCTTCTCTTACTTGAAGCAGTAAGTTAGAAATCTTTTTCATTGATGTTACAGGGAATATAGGTCACAGTTTCCATTACCCTTGGCAAGTTCATTTGTCACTGGTTACTATAGTGAAAGTCTAAATTGTGTGAACAACTGAGTATTTGGCAAAGTATTCTGGCACTGGCTAGTGGCAGCTGTTCAGTTCCACCTTGTTCAGCTGATGCTATCTGTTTAAAAGAGTAACCATCATCAATTATGGGTCTTTGACAATACACAATCTAATTATTGTTATTGATGTTGACTTATTAAATTGAGAAAAAATTTCTTTTATTTATAGTTAAACTTATCAAAATCTACATAAATGAGATTTAAGCATGTACTCTCACAGATTTGAAGTCAGTCACAGTAACAGTTACGATAAAGACTATAGGGTTTGAACACTTTTTTATTGGATAATAATTGCTCACCTACCTTCAGTATTATGATTGTCCAAGGTATTTCAACTTTGGCTTCATTTTTTGCTTTTACCTCCTTGTTGAAAATTATTTTCATCTCCATTTGTTTGTATGATTTTCAGGTGCCAGTACTGCAAGTCATCCAAAAATGTCTCCACTTTGAAGATGCCATATGCTTGCAAACTATTATTCCAGGAATTATTGTCAATGAACATTGTGCCAAGATTATCCCTAAAACGTTATAATGAAGTTATAGCAAAGAGTTAATGGTTTAAGTTCTTTTTGGAGATGCTGTGTTTGAGCACAGAATGGATGAAATGCCTAGCTCTGATATCTACCATCAGTTGTCAGTCAAACCATGCATGTTGAAAATTCTAGTGGACAGCTGTTTTTAATGTTGGCTAAATGTGAAGCCTCACATAGTCACACCTGGACATTTGCTTCAGTCTTACCTTCATGACATCATTGTTAGACAGCTAAGCAGTTTTCAGGCATATCATGAACAAGTTGAAGACTTCATAACTTCAGTCTTAAAACCCAATTTTCAAAACATTTTGACTGTGTGCAAAATTTCTGCTCGTTATAAGGTAATATATTTTAAAGGGAAAAAATTACATTTATGTAGACAGTGGCATGCTAATGAGTACATGTATTAACATCGGCTGTACTGATTATTCAGTTGAAAAACTAAGGAGGGAAAAATGAGCATTTATCGTTTTCTTCTCAATACTGCATGGATGATTCAGAAGTTAAATCACACATACCATGATGATAAACTTCATCAGATGTTGTGATACTTTTAATAACCTCAGTTCTGCAATAAACAAAATACTCGTTCCAAATAGCAATAACTGACTCAACACCTTTAATAAAAAAATAGAAGAAAATGTCTGCATGTTGTGAACACTTGAAATAATAGTTTACATGGATTAACACTGCAAACATGATTACTGTTGAATAACGCTTAGATATTTTGATAATGGTGGCATTTTAAAATTGTTGGTGTGCATAGACTTTTTGAATGGTGACTAGTTATGTATATGACCATAAGTTTATAATGCATGTAAGTTTCTAGAAGTAAACATTCAGAATGACTTGAGGATGATGTCATTGGAAAATTGTTTTACTTTTGTTCATGATATTGTAATTGTCCACTTATGTTGTACTTTTTTTAATTTAATTGTTAGATATGCTGATGAATAAACAAATTGTTGGACCATATACGTATCTTTTGAATCATTTCCAGTTATATCTCTCTCAAAACCCCTCAACATGTACTACTTTTCTTGCTTAGTTCTCATATATTTTTTTCACATACCAGTCAACAGAGGCTGATGAACAGCAGGCAGATGTAAAATTTATTTTTAATCTTGTTAGAAATGCATAGAGGATATTTGCTTGTAACGAGTGAATAACATATATTTCATAAAGTGGGTGAAAAACTCTATGTTTTTGTAAGTGGCGAAGTGTAAATACTCTAGTTTTTCACCCTTGGAACAAGCAGATATATGTTCAAATGTATTGGCTAGCAGTATGTATAACAGATTGAAGTAGCTGATTTCTTACGGTATCTCATGGGATAATGTCAGCTGTGTGCCGTTTATGTTCTGCTGTGTTTTGTGTATATTCGCACGGAAAATATCAGCAGTAACATAATTTTCTTTCCTAATTCAAGGCCAGAAACACATATAAACAAAAAGATTAAAGAAAAAAAAACCAAGCATGTTGTGGGATTTGAACCTGGTACTCTTGCATAAGACTGGAGGCAATACTTACCACTAGACCAGATATGCTGCCAGGGCGCACAAGTGCGCGAATCGCGCAAAATGTGTATGAATTCGCTCACTTGGAAAGCAGTGATGCGTGAGAACTCACAAATTAGTTTCAAGTCGTGCATATAAAAATGTTCTCTGCGCAGTATACAATTTTTATTTAACTGTTAACACTTAAAGTGCTTCTCGTGGCATAAATCGCGCTGCCAGTAGAGGTCTCGTAGTGCTTGTCTCTTTATCTGTGTTTTTTTCCGGTAGGCAATTGTTTACACATCTGAGTACTTTTGCTTGACAAGAACAGTTGTTAAACTAAATTTGATTGGCACATTTGGTCCCTGGAACAAGCATTGTCAAGGTTGAACATTGCATTCATGAAGGAAGTTTTACAAATGCTCTTTTAAAGTAAGGGCTCCTAGAAAATCCAAAAAGGCTAACTCCCAACATGGTTCATCTTCAGATGACGATTTTGTTCAGCAAATACTGGCTGATGATGGCGATGATGACAATGATTTTTTAAGTTTTGAAGTAAATGAGATTATCGGAGCCTGGCAAGTGTTACTGGAAATACCAGTGAGTAATTTTGAACCCAAAAATGATGTTGAATACGAGTCTGATGTACATGCTGGATGGACAAAAATAGACGGCATGCCGGTCAACCCCCTATTAAGCGGCATTTCGATATTAAATGTCAAAAAGGCAGAAATCTAAGCCTAATTAAAATACAGGCAATTTAAAAGTAGACTGCAATTTTTATTTCTTTTCTCAAACAATTCTGCCTTGAGGGATCTTGTGCGATAAAACTATAAACCACTTTAAGGGTTAGGATAAATTGAATAAATAAGAATCTAAAGAGAAATTAAAAAGTAAGGATATTTATTTTTGATCAAAATACCACTGTCTGAACAAGCTGACTATGGCATTGATGGACTTAAACCCTAATACAACACTGTGGAACAGTAAGAAACCTGGCATAGTAGTCAGCAAAGCAATGATTAAAAAAAGTGAAACTTTGGCAGAGCTCTTGTTAGTGAAAAAATTAAAATATTATTTTGGAGCAGAGATATACAAGAGACAATACCTATGAGCTGTTGAAAATTGTACATAACCATAAAGAACAGTTTTCCAACTTGTTCAAGCTGGCTTAGCTAGCTAGCTATGCATATGTGAGAGGGATTCTCAGCACAGAACAATATCCATACACAGATAAGGAACAAATTACATTGTAAGCTCTGAAATGATCAACAGATTAATGCTTGTACAACTAGAGGAGACATCTTTTGAGGATTTTGATTTAAATAGAGCAGGAAGAAAGAAAGAGATGGATATTTATGTGTTAGGTAAATATTGAATTATGGCTGTTTCCTCCTCCCCCTCATTTTGTTTCTACTCCCCCCTTATTTTGGTGGCAAGGGGGAAGCTCCCCCCTTCAGATAAAATCCTGGCAGCATCTCTGCTAGACCAAGCAAGTGACAAAAAGGCCCATCAACCTTTTTGATCATAATGTTATTGATGTCTATTGAGTGCAGCAAAAAAATATTTGTTGTATTTTACTCTCATGAATTATCAAAATTATTTCTGTTGGAAAATCCACTAATTCATGGGCTAGCATATATATATATATATATATATATATATATATATATATATATATATATATAAATGAATAATTTGTTGTAAGCTGTCTTGGGGCCAGAGATATTTCGTTAATCTATGTTACAAAACATGAAAGGCCACTGATATTTTAGAAAATCGCACACACAAAGCCTGTCTTATGAGACCACCAATGGGAACCTCCATAAATGGTCCCTTAAGACAGATTGTCTTTTAAAATTAACATAGTTTTAGCTCTACTGGTCATTTTCTGCCAGTAGAGTGTCTGTCCCTTCAAGGGACTCTTGTGGGTTTGTTTATTGTTTTTTGTAGCATCTAATGCATTAAATATAACATTGAATTCTGTGGACTCGAATCAAGAGTTGTTATTTAAAAGAAGCTATTTTTTATTGTATTCTGTACCATTTACAGTGTTGTTTGTATAAACTTAAGCAGTATCTTTTGCAATCATTAAACTTGTTACATTACTATAGATACTACAAACAGAATTTAAAAGAACTTCTCCCAAACCCACTTACCTACATAATGCACCTGTTAATTTTAAGGAAACAAAAAAAAAATACAATGACGAAGAAAAAGAAACAAGATATAGTTGAACCTACCTTTTTACAAATGTAAGGAGATTTAATTCACTGTGCCCAAATGGTTACCATTTCAAATTTTTAATTCACTGTGCCCAAATGGTTACCATTTCAAATTTTTAATTCACTGTGCCCAAATGGTTACCATTTCAAATTTTTAATTCACTGTACCCAAATGGTTACCATTTCAAATTTTTAATTCACTGTGCCCAAATGGTTACCATTTCAAATTTTTAATTCACTGTGCCCAAATGGTTACCATTTCAAATTTTTTATTCACTGTGCCCAAATGGTTACCATTTCAAATTTTTTATTCACTGTGCCCAAATGGTTACCATTTCAAATTTTTTATTCACTGTGCCCAAATGGTTACCATTTCAAATTTTTAATTCACTGTGCCCAAATGGATACCATTTCAAATTTTTAATTCACTGTGCCCAAATGGTTACCATTTCAAATTTTTAATTCACTGTGCCCAAATGGATACCATTTCAAATTTTTAATTCACTGTGCCCAAATGGTTACCATTTCAAATTTTTAATTCACTGTGCCCAAATGGTTACCATTTCAAATTTTTAATTCACTGTGCCCAAATGGTTACCATTTCAAATTTTTAATTCACTGTGCCCAAATGGTTACCATTTCAAATTTTTAAATCACTGTGCCCAAATGGTTACCATTTCAAATTTTTCTTCTCAAGCCATCAACAGTAGAACAATACATTTTTTATTTGTCACTAAGGCAATCTAGAATATAACATGTCCCATCATTTTGACCATGAAACAAAAACTGCAGTCATCAACATTGGCAGCAAGTATTTTCTCCAATCTAGTATACTTTAATGCTGAACAAATGTAGGAACCTCAGTCATGATTGTAGCACACCTCTCTCTTTTTCTGTGTGTCTCATTACAAATGTCTCTCTCTCTCATTACAAAAACATGATCATCAATCTTTAGGACATGTTGTAGATTTACCTACTTTGTCAGTTATGTATCTATTGTACATTCATTTAAAAGCGTTTCATTGTAATGGCACACAACGACTTTAAAACAGAAGTTCACATACTGAAATTAGTTTTTCTGCACCCATGTGAAATTCTTTATCACATATGTGAACTTCTTTTTTACACATGTAAAATCATTTATTTCACGTATGTGAAAACAAATATCACATGTGGAATACTATTTTGCATATGTGAAATTTTTCTACATGTGTATGAAAGTCAAATTCCACACATGTAAAAAACGTCACATATATGAAAAAGTATTTTACATATGTAAAATAATATTTCACATATGAGAATTTTTTTTTTTTAACATGCATAAAATATAGGCTTTACACATGTAAGAGGTGGCCCTGGGTAACCGAGTGGTCTAAGCCGCTTGCCTTTACAGATTACTCACACATCTCACCTCTGTCCATATCGGTTCGAGTCTCGGCTCGGCCAATGTGGGTATGTGAGAAAGCTTGCCAGTAGCTTCCCTTGGGTTGGTAGTTTTTCCCGGGGCTTTCCTGGGTTCTTCCTCCACTAAATACTCTGGCCGACATGTATAGCCTATCATGCGCTTTAAAATGGCATTAAACCCACAAAAGCAAAGAAACACGTGAGATTTTTTCCTCATATGTAAAATCATTTTCTTCATATGTAATATTCTTTTCTACATATGTAAAATAACTTTTTTCACATAGATAAAAAAGATTTTGACTCGAGTGAGAAAGAGTTTTCATGGGTCAAAAAGATTTTCAAATGTGAAAAGTCTCTTTGTACATGTGTGAAAAGAATAAATGCTAATACAGCTTGTCATATTGCACACTTTCTGTACATAATTGTGATTAACAGTATTAAAAAACAACTAACCACCATATGTTACTATAAATAACTTTATTTCAATTGTACATATACAATATATTACCAGTACATAATAGTGTAGATAATTCTAAATGGATTTCTTAAAAATTATATACATAACTGCTGATTCATCGACAATAAACTTAATGAAATTTGGTGTATTTTAATCGGCAATGATTCACCTGGAGATTAAAGGTATTACAGAAGTTTTACCTCATATTAGTGAATACAACTTAACTTACATCTTTGGTCATTTAATATTTAAATGGTCAATACAAATAATGAATGAAGGAAGGAAAAGATACATTGTTATAAAGACTTATTTTACATATGTCCATTTTTTTCTTCACATACATGAAATTATATTTTACAAAAGTACACAAAATAATATATTTCACATATGTATAATTATTTTTCACAAATGTGAAAAAGATTTTCACATATGAAAATAATTTCATATACATTAAAAAGTCTTTTTATACATGTGAAATTCTTTTTTACAGTGTAATTTTTTTTCATATATGTGAAATTGTTTTTTTTTATAGGTAAAATAAATCAATCATTTTGCAAATATGGAAATCTATTTTACACATGTGAAAACTATTCTGCATGTTGAAACATATTTTTTACATTTGTGAAATTATTTTTTGTACACATCTGAAATGAAAGATTTCACATGTAAAAAAAAACATATATGTATTTCAAATGTGTGAAATGAAGTTACACGATTTCACATATGTTAGTTTTCAAACATGTGAAAAATGTATTTAACATATGTGAAAAAGACTAAATGCTAAAACAGTTTGCCATAGTATTGATGAGTCATTTCATTTTGAAAATGAATAAGTTCAGTTGACAAATTTACAAATTGCCTCAATCTGATAGAGTTGCAACATATTTCCATGTCAAAGTGGTATATTAGGCAGTCACACTACCATAACCATTGACTGTTATGATATGTTGTAAAATGGTTTGCTTTACTGTACAAAAGCATTAAACAGAGGTAAATATTAATTGTATTTATTTGTATCAGTATATAATTATTTTCTGCAAGGAACTTTAAAGTAGGAAAGTGTTGTTGTGCATTTTATTGATGTTGTACAAGCTGCCGTAAACTGGCTGCATATTTATGAGTATACTTCTACCTTAAGTAAATGTAACTTGTTTCCGACGTTCAAACATTTTTAATTCTTCACTATACATTGTAGCAACATCCAACTATTACTAATTTACAACATGTTTGCAATACATTTTTGTGAAGAAAATATTAAGAAATGTATCACTTGCCCTTTATTGGGCAATTCTGCGAAGATTTCCAACAGCAAGTTAGTGACAAACATAAATATCAGCAAAACATTTTACATGAAAATGAAACTAAGTGTCAGAGGTAATCAACCAAACTTTCTGGAAATATACACATCATTTAAACATTGTTGCATAACAAACATCAAGTTCTATAGCTTTCATCACTATTATGCAAACTGCATACAAATGCACAATTCAAGATGTATTGTGGGGGGCAATTAGCCATAATATCTATAATTCATAAAAAAAAGGTGCCACAATGGAAGACAAAACTACTGACTTTTTAATGGTTGCTTTCCTTTATTAAAAGTGGTCGTAGACAAAGATTAAATCAATATTTAAGGAAGAGTGAAGGCCTCTTTTGTCTCAGAGTTAATTTCTAGATCTGATTAGGGGCTCAAATTGGCACTTATCCTACCTTACCCTCTGAATTTGTACTAACAATTTAAAACAAATTATTTTCAACTACTTTACCCGCATGAAAATTGAAGAAACCTTTTTTTGGAGTAAAATATGTTTCTTTCATAATACTTACCCAATCATAATACCTTAGGAGTGCATACACTACTTCGCAAATCCAGCTCTCCTAAGTGAAATTTCAGCTATAAAAAAACTTAAAAGTTATCTGCACACATAGGTGGGGGGAGTCAGACAAGAGTGATCTCCCCTTGGATGGAGGGATTAGTGTCAAATTCTGTCCATACTTCAGTTACTACTGGAATGGAATGCTTGCTCTGCCAGTAGGATATAACTGCAGGGAGGCTGGGATGGTGTATCTGTATTATGATCGGGTAAGTATTATTGCAGAAATATATTTACTTCAAAAATTGGTTTATTCTTCAAATACCCGATCATAATAACTTAGGATAATAGGTAGGAGGTGGAGGGAGTTACATCCCCTAACCAGAGACAAGGCCCATCTCCAGTCTCCTAAGGTGTGTGAGGCAGCTTCAATTCTCAAGATATAACTCGGCTGGAGTGGCGACTCCATACGCCTCAACGCAGCTGACCAGGACAAAATTTTCCCCCACAAATCCAGTGGAAGTCACAGAGCTGCATCACTGAGAAGTTGCTGAATGACCAGGGAAGGTAGCCTGTTGCATTGCTGCTATAGGTCCCACTATAATCAAACTGAGTCCTTTGGTGTGAAAGATCTCAGAGGAAAAACAAAAGAAAGTCATCTCTACCTTCCATCCCATGGCTTGTATAATATCCATTAGGGAACAGTTGTGCTCAAATACAATGCTGGTGGTGACTGCCCTAACTTCATGATCCAAAATGCGCAATAATTTCATTTGATCTTGGGTTAATTCTCTATACGCACAGCAAATAACCCATCTTATCCAGGATGATACAGCCTGAGCTGAGATATCGACCTTTCCCTCTTTTAAAGGTAATAATAGATGAGGTCTCCCTCTTAGCACCAGCTCGGTGCATTTTAGGTATCACTTAAAAAGCCCTCTGTTGAGAAGATGTAGCCATATAAAGATTTTCAGAATGACCGTCAAGGCAGCCATTTAAGTGGTTAGATCAGCGTCATTTTAATATAAACGTAACTGCAGCGTATACAGTGCAATAATTTGATTTTTTTCAAAATGTTTTTATTTTGCTAAATGTTGGTATGGTCATCCTTTTAGAAGTAGTTATTACAAGATTTTTCAAATTCTGAGAGGCCACATTGCCATCATTGTCATTTCGGACTAAATACATACAGTGAGAAGTGTTTTAGTTAAAGCCCCATGACGCAGCGAACAACCCTTTACGAGCAGTTGTGACAACATGATTTTAAGATGGTCACCATCAATCAACTCCATTTTTATTGAGGACCAACTAAACATCGTAAGGTCTTTTGGTGAAAACCACATGTCACACTCGGGAATAGTAACAAGAGTTTGAAGATGGCCACTGTGACACCATACTGAAGGTCAATGAACACCATTTTTATTAAAAATCAACTACATGTACACATTGTTATAATAGTGTTTTAGTGAAAGCCCTATGTTAGTGAGACCATCCATTCAGGAGAAGTAACCATATAGTAGGGCCTGAAAATTATGGTGGTCCAAGGCCCGGGACTGATTTTATTTGCTATGTACTTGTCATATGTTAGCACTACTAGCCCGTCAGACATTTAATATTTCTCACTTTCTCCTATAAAGGGAAGAAAATGTGCTTTTGAATCCTTAAATCATCAAAAAAGAGTCATAAAAGTGCACTGATGCAAATGGAAGTTGATCAATAGTGTGAGACTGATTGTGTAAAATGTTACTGGAAATCAGCAAATTTAGGACTTGTGATTAGAACAATCATTCTTATTGGATTATTAGGATTTCAAAACACATTACTGTAAGTGACTTTTTGATTTTTCATTTTAATTATCTAGTAATAAATTGCTTGTTGATTTTTTACTTGATTTGTTGGTTTTACTTTCTTTCTGTTACATTTTTCTTAGACCATAGAGTCGTAACAATATATATATATATATATATATATATATATATATATATATATATATATATAAAGAGATATATATCTGTCTACTTCTCCATATTGATACAACATGCCGCACTTGTAAATTTAATTAATGTGAATTTGCAGTCCTAACAATTAAAATTTCTTGCTTTATGTGTAAATATTTGTGTCAGTTTGATTTTTTTCTTCCCAATTACCACTAACCCTATTTATCAAGTTTTGCATTTTTTTTCAGACGCTCGCTTTGCGCGGAGGTCTAAATAATACTATAGACATTATCACATACATACATACATACATACATACATACATACATACATACATACATACATACATACATACACGTATGCATGTATACATGTAGATAGATAAATGGAAGAATTGATCAGTAAAAAGAAGCATCGAAATACAAAGCGTTACATGGACTAATGACAAACATATATATATATATATATATATATATATATATATATATATATATATATATATATATATATATATATATATATATATATATATATATGCAGAGATATACATACTAACCGTTAGAAAAGACAAGTAAGCTAGTCTATTTGATTTATGTCAAAAAAGATGAATGGAGAAGATTGCAAAAGTTTGGTTGTGCGTGATGTGCGATGTGGAGAGATATTAGTAAGAATAGTGAATATTTAACAGAACAAGATATTGACATGCGAGTAATTAGAATTAATTTGTGAAACATACCAATTTATGGTTAAAATAGATTTTTTCGTCAACATGCGATTAAACTACTTAAAAGAGGAATTGTGCTAGCTTGCTGTCTCAAATTTCAACGCTTTTTGTCTATATATTCCACAAGGACTCACCTAATGACCCCTACCCGACCCTCGTGACCAGGACCCAGTGATCCAAAATATATAATATATAGTATGTGTGTTGATGCTATGACAGTATATCTAAAAATGTCAGTGTGATCTTTGACCCCGTCTCTGGCATCTCTGAGGAGGGAGCCAAAATAATACCCCTCTTGCCCATGGTTACCATAAGGACGAATAATACACCAAGTTTTGGTGAAATTCCATTCAGTTGTTGAAGAAAAATAGGGTAATGCACAGGTGAACGGAGGGATGGACAGACATACAAACAGACGGAGGGATATCACAATATTCGAAACGTTAAAAAGTGGGTATAATTTCAGACATATGTCCTTCCTCCATCTAATTCTTCCTCCATCTAACTCTAAATTAATGATTCGTCTGTTATTCCTGAAACTTTTTGAACATGAAACTTAAACCCTTTGGACATTCTCTAACTTCCATCAGAATATAAAACATAGTGATACAATATTAAGGTTTTTCATAACACTTTTTCTTTTTTGTTATTGCTATATTAGAATGTCCAAGATGTACTACAAGTGCTGTATCGGAGTTGAGCTTGAGTCAAAATCGTATGCTTAGAAGTATGAATGTGGAACAATAATATAACAATATTTATATGTGGGATAATAGCATTACAATATTTATATGTGGGATAAGAGCATAACAATATTTATATGTGGGACAACAGCTTAACAATATGTGCAACAACAGCAAAACAATATTTATAACGAGCATCCAGCTGCGAATAGCGTAGACCGAGATTTTCCGACTCTGGTCGTCTGATTTGAAAAGTACAAAGAACAGCGTCATCCTGATCTGCCGGCGCATCACGCAACAGCAGATCTGGGTCCACGCTGTCTGCTGCTGAGTGCGTCTTATACATAAACCCATTGGGGACGTCCTAATGTTATCTTCTCAAAATATTTATCTGACAAAACTGAATATTTGTGTCGTAGCATATCGTGTTTCAAAAAAGACGCGATATCCATAATGAAATCTAAAAGAAATATATATTAATGTATATAGTTTATACATATTTTGATGGGCGACACAAATATTTTTTGTTGTGGCAGCATTTAAATATAGCTGTTTTACTACTCATAAATCTCTGGCTAATGTGAAAAGAAACCATAAAGTGCATCATACAAGCATTCATACCTGTGTTTTATCAACTGTCAAGAATTTATTACTTGGACGCCGAAACAATAAAGTCAAAAACGAAACAAATAATTGGGCCAGAAGCACGATTCCTGATTTAGCGAAGGACTGGTTTCAGGTTTCATTTAGACAAGGCATGGGGCGGTTACTACTATAACCCCTGTTTCTTTATATCTTGGGCAGTGAAATAAGGTGATTGTAGCCTAAGGTGCTCTTGCTGTACATGATGAGTAAACAGTACTTGAGTACACTCCTGAAAAATGCCGTCCAACGCCTACCGCAAGTGTGATTCAGCTGTCAGCCAATTTTTTGGACAAAAAAGTTCACGTAAAGGAGATGGAGAAACTAGTTACACATGAAAGGTTGCTGAATCATTTTTTGCTCTCGAAGTTTTTCGTATTGATAAGTGGCTACTGATCAAAACTTTCTGACTCGACCCAAATCTGTTAAAAAACAGAAGAAGGAGAAAAAAAGCAAAAAAAAAAAAAAAAAAAAAAACAACAAACAAACAAAACAGCTTGACTGTTTATATTCTAAATATTTATTTTTATTTTAAAATCGTTTTTTACTTCAGCGTGTGATTGAGTTATCCGCGATTTCCCCCTTTTTACGATGTATCACTCCATCAAAGTATTTCCGAAAGGGATTTTGTATAAAAGCCACGAAGTTTTCCGATTGCACCTATCTCAAGTCGGTATTACCTCCGATGAATAGGTGATTGAATCAGTATTGATCAGTATAGCTCCTCTAACTGTAGAGACTCATATGATCTTGAAACAGCGCTGGTTTTGTGTTTTGTTTTGTTTTGTTTTGCTATGTTTTGTTGTTGAGAAATTCGAGCAATGAAAGTATTAAAACTTTTACACGTACTTCCCAGATTTTCTGAACTAAGTTTCAAATAAGTCGGAAATTGATTCGTTAGGAGTTTGCATACAATACTGTATATAAAGTCTGAGAAAACTAAATGTTTTCGTCTACTGACAAAGGTGTTTTGAGCCATATGATAGAATTATGGATCCATATTTTAATCACCATGTATTTACTACTTTGATGGTCGGAGTCCGGACTTAACTCTAAATGGAAGAATGTAGTACAGTTTGATTCCATTTTGATCTGAAAAATATAATTAAATGCTGCATTATTGTACCATGATATGGGTACACATTATATTTGTTACCTCAGCATTAGCTTAGAAACATAATAATTCGTCAATTACATTTAATGTACTGTACATCGTTCAGAGTCATCTGCACTTTATGTACTGTACAAATCATCATAGAGAGCATGAATTGTCAATTATACATGAACATTGCGAATTTTTTTCTCTTTCGTATTAGAAAGAGTTTTTCTGACATATGTACGTCTGCACTAGTGGGTGGGGGTGGGGGGCAGCGGGTTAGCTAATAAGGACCTATTTTTAAAAAGCTAATTTCAAACAGTTTCTTTTTAGCAGTCTCAACAAATATGAAATTAGTCAAATGTTATGATGCATGTCTCGGTGATCATTGATATTTGCTTCGTTGAAATGGACATTACAATTATCGCTTCATTGTACTATTTGTGACTCAAATGACCTGCAACCAGCTGCAAATTCGAAATTTCAAGGGTAAGAAGCTTTCTACTGAGGCGTGAACGAGATTCTTTAGATCCTTTTTAATTAAACTTTTAGTTTAAAATGAACTTTTACAAATCTATTATGTAGTCGATGACATTCTGTATGAAATATATACGACAACTGAGAAGAATAAGTTGTGTACATCAAAAAGGTTTAGAACATAAGTTGGGTTAATCACACCGCCACAGTTCCTTATATTATATGAAGGGGAAAAATAACCCCAGCAAAATACACTTTTTATTAAAAGTTTTCAAAAGCCACTGAAATTCCACTATTGCAGAAAAAGGCTGCAACCTAAGTCAAGCGGGTGAGGAGAGTACGGATAGTATCTCTTTAAAGAAATGCCATTATTATATATTTCATAATGAGATACTGAAATATATCAGTGGGAGAAAAATGATATCACCACAGTGGCGATACCACTTGTATAGCCACAGTGGCGATATCACTTTTGAAACTACTTTCTTTTTCCATTTAGGAAGTACATCTGCCCTTATGTATGCTATTCAGACCTGTATATCCATATTTAGGCCTATTCAATTTTTTCTTCTTTTTTCTTCTCTCTCTCTCTCTCTCTCTCTCTCTCTCTCTCTCTCTCTCTCTCTCTCTCTCTTCTTTTATCTCTCCCCCCATCAGGATGAATAGATCTTAAAATGTGTCAAGAGTGTTGATCATCTAGGCCTAGTATACATTTATGTAATCAATAAGAAGGCACCGTCTAGAATGCCTAAAAATTAACCCCAAACAACAAAAAGTAGGCTTCAAGTATTAACTTTTTATAAGTAGTTTTCCACATGAATTATGCAAATTGTCAATGACTGAACTGAAATTACCTGTTGCTATTCGGTATTCTGTGTCACCCATACAGTATCCTTCGTCCCTGTTACACTCAATGACAAACGGTATACATTTTTAAGAAAAACTCTTGATTACAAAGAGTAATAAAATTGTTTATGTAGGAATTTTAACTGTCACCACAACCATAAGAATGCCTGAAAACGATGGAGAAATCAGGCATTGATTTGTGTCGATTGCAAACCGAAATTAAGTGACAAACGAAATTTGGGTGCAGCGTCTGTTAATGAAATATACTGCAAGCTTGCCAACACACACAAATACACGTCGGAATGCAGAAATAAAAAAATAGAAACCAAAATCCTTACAACTAAACTCAAAATCACTAAAATAATTTGTTTAATGATGTTATGTTCTTCTGGACCGTACCCGGTCTACTGTCAGTCATCAGAAGATACATTGAAATCACCATGAACGAAAAAGTGACGGTCAGCGATATTTGCATTCAAACTATAGATGGCTTTAGGTACAGACCAGATGACTACATTGTTGACGACAATAAAATTTAGCTGTTAGAATTTAAGTGTCCCTTTAGCAGAGACGTTAGCTAGTTGCCAAATATTATTTGCCACAAGTATTATCAGGCTTAGAAGTTTCAGTTGTTGCTTAATACAGTCTGCTTGTCGATATAATCTTCCGTAAATGTTCTTTGAACCAATTGGGATTTTACCCAGAATACGACAACAAATTTCATAGGAGAGATTACAACAGGTACACTAAAAATCCAATCGCAATAGGCATCATATGACGACTTTACTAATCTTGAATCTAAAGCAGAATTGTCCTCATTTCTATACAAAAAAAAAGACTTACAAAGAGAACATGATTACATTATTGCAGACATTCAAGACCAGCCTGATTGCATTTCTGATGCGATTGGTGATATCACTAAGAAGTGTCCAGACAAAATGCTGGTTGCTGTGTTAGCATGGAAAATATTCAAAATTACCTACAACTATTGTTACGCCTCTATGGTCTAAGAAAAATGTAACAGAAAGAAAATGAAACCAACAATGTTTGTAAAATCAACAAACAATTTAGTTCTAGATAATTAAAAATGAAAATCAAAAGACACTTACAGTAACATGAATTAAAATCCAAATAATCCTAAGTGTCCTAATCACACGTCCTAAATATAGAATGTTCTGAATGAACGAATGTTCCGAATGAATTAATGTTCTGAATGAATGGGTAGTCTAGAATGTCCTGATGTACCCCAATAATGTAATCCAGATCATCCTTGAGAATGTCCACAGGTATCCAAAGTCATATATTTAAATCCAAAGGTTGATGTAAGCACTTTAGGTAACTCCAATGAATGTTCGAATAAATAATTGTTTTCGAATTATGTATACAGCAATACAGCATTACAGTACTACAAGGATTACAGCACAACTATGATTCCAAACAATCTGATGATCCCAAAAGACCGATCAAAAAAAACAAGAATGTTTTTAACACAAGATTTTAAAATTGGAAGTGAATCTTTTTTACCAAATGCTGTTTAAATATAAGACAAGTCACATGACAGAATTTTCTAGAATATTATATGGTGTATGTTACTTTTGACACATAACTCTAAAGGAAATTCTCGTTTTATCTGTAAACAAAATCAACCCTGACCTCAAATGAAATAAACAACTTGTTTACCAAAACCGTCCTTGAACTCAAATATTAAGTAATCAACCAAATTCAAGGACAATAGCTAAACATGTCAACATTATACTTAACATTAAGGTTTAAGCAAATATTAAAGTCAAGAAACATTTATGATTTCTTAAAATATTTATAATATTATATAAACATCACACATAACACTATATTGCCCGCCAACAATCAAGAGTGCCATATCAAAACTGCGACAGATTGTATGCGAATTAGAAATAAACAAATAGTATATATAATGTTTGAGTATAACTCAAGACGAATAATGGCTGAATATGAGACTGCAGATGATGCCACAGTAACATTTTCATCAGGCTGGAACATAGAAGATGTCCAAATAATGGCTTCAGAAATCAAAACAATAAATGGTGCCTACAAATTTGTCAAGGACGCTTTCAAGATGATTTATAAAACATCCAAAGAAAATCCAGAACATTTTGACTTTTATGCAGATATCGCCATAGAATTAGAAAGATCCAGACGCATGCTAGGAGAAGAATACAACAAACTTAGCAGCAAAAAGTCTTTGTATGATTTTGTCAAAACAAAATTTAATGCAGTTTGGTTTAAAGACTGCTGTTTACTTTTTATGTATGCGATTGATATAATGTACGCAGAAGCAATTGTAGATGCCTTCAAAGAGGCTCCTTGCGCTTATTTTCCACCTAAACTCCACTTTATGATCTAAAAAAACCGATGACAGTCAATTACGCCTATAGTTTTGTAAGCGACGCCCTTGACATCATTTGGAATCTGATGGAAATAATGATCAATTTGACTGCTATGCTAAAATCGTCATGGAGTTAAACCGAGCTTTGATTTTTCTAGACAATGAATACAACAGACTTGGTGGCGAGGCGTTGTTTACCTTAGTCAAACTTTAAGATGTGCAAACATAAGCGTCTATTTTTTTTACCTCTTGATATTTTTGCATACATTTTTTAATATTTACTGACACACATTGGACTTAAATCTACTACGATCTTATATACGATTTTCAATTCTTTCACTAAATCAGCCATGTTAAACGCAGGGCCTCTTAAACAGGTCTTGATTTGATTCAGAATTTGTGTGTACGTGATGTAAGCGTATTTGCACATCGCTTTTATGTTTTGAATTCCAGGCTCCAGTTTTCTGAAAGCGGCCTGTGCTGCAATTCCAACGCCAGAAATAATCAACAAAAATTGATTCAAAAAAGGCGCCAGTGCTAGCAACACCTGTGGCGCTTAAAGCTAACGGAATTGCTGACAACAAAAACAACAAGCGCTTGTAATATCTGTTGTCCGCTTGAAACAATAGGCCCGTTTGTGATAACTGTAACAATACGCGATAAGTTCTTCGCGCTGTTCTTTTCCGAATTAGCTGCAAATATGATTGAAGTCTATGATATCTCGCATTTTATACAAAAGACTTAGTTAAACATTTTTTCGTCCTCTGGTTGCATTTCGTCTTCGAAAACAAAAGGTTCATCTTGTAGATATTCTGCTGCAAGATTGCTCATCAGCTGCTTGTAAAACTTTGGATTGATAGTTTGAGTAGTTCTGCGAAGAAAAGCTTAGAATACCTACTGAAGGTCCAAGATGCTGCAGCTGATCTTCAGTTTGTTCAGGTTCATTAAAATAGCCAGTAGGTATTTCTGAAACAACAATGGACTCAACTTTAAAGCCTTCTGCATACTTTTTCTTAAGCTGATAAAGTTCTCGCAGAGGAGAAGGATTACTAGAATCTCTTGCAAACTTAAAGATGTTGTAATATGCTTCTGCTGTCTTTTCATTTCTATATCATCTCAATGTTATGGTTCATCTTGTTTTTTCAACAACTGGTTCAGGTTGTTTTTCAACAGAATCAGGTTGTGGTTGCTCTAGATGCATTTCAACAACTGGATCATCTGGCTTAGGTTGTTTTTCAACATATTCGGGTTGTGGTTGCTCTGGTTGCTTTTCAACAACTGGATCAGGTTGCAGTTGCTTTGGTGGCTCGGGTTGTGGTTGTGAAGTATCAGCTTATATTTTATCAGGCAGTGCCATCACTACTAGAATCGTTTCTGTGTCATCATAATGCAAACCAAGCTCTCTGTAAAGATACCGCTTGTCGACTTGTTCGTGAAGTCTTTCTTGGTTTTTTTTTGTTGCGAGACTTGTTTGTGCTTGCATTCGAAGTCCTAATCTAGATCCTTTGTTTCTTTTTCGTCAATTTGCTGCGTTTTATTCTTCTGGTTAGATACACTATGTGTAAGTTATCCATACTCAACTCGTTTAGTATGTTTTTAAAGAGCACTCGTATGTTTTTAGCAGCGCTGGCCGATTCCTTGTCATTGCAGAACTTTTTAAGCTTGTCATATTTATCCAACTCATCCCGCAACTGTGGCGCTCTCATCTGAGTTACCGAATAAAGATTGCGCATTTGATCATCTATTTTTACGCCTCCTGGATCCGCCAAAAACTTTTATGCAGTTGTTTGTTTTTGCTAATTTTGTCATTTAACGTCTTAACTTTCACGTCATCAAAAACCATGCCATCGTGTTTTTCTTCAAACAACAGCGTGTTAAATTCGCGTGCAATTTTTACGAATTCTGACATCTTGTATATGTTGTTTACATAAGATCATCTAGCGTCAAAATATGAAAATAAGTCAGACCCGGATTGGTTGGCATCACAGAAATTCAATACAATATGTAGAGACAATATTTTGTCGTGCCAGGGCTTGCAATATAAAACGTAGCCAGAGCTGACCCTAATGTATCCGTACTGGTGTAAGGCGGGGTCCAGTTAGCTCTGTCATTGGACGCTTCTAGACGACAATTGTTGATGTATTCAGTTGCAACTGATCTGCCTCTAAACTGAAAGCGCCAAATAGCAACCGCCACAGGACAATCTATTTGGATCCAAAAATTGTTATAAACGCCTGTTGTAGCCCATTCGAAATTAAAGCAGTATGAACATTGTTAAGACGGTAAAAGATGGAGCCATAGACCTACTATCTGAGTATGATTGCCTATTAAGACGGCCGCCAACTGAGGACATTCTATTGATACGTAGAAAACGCAAGAAAAGAGATAACCAAGATTAATTGAAAAAAGGGGAAAAAGACAACACGAAATTCCTGCAATGATACCCCACTTGGAAAGAATAAAAGAGCTAAATCAGGATCTTTAGCAAGATTGTAAAAAAGATCATAAGAGTGATGGAGGAGCAACACATGATTGAGGCTGCTGAGATGATTGGCGATATTGTACCTCAGCAGGGAGACTTATCTCCACAAGTGGCATCGCCTCAGGAAACAAAACCGTTCATAATTGAGAAAGCGCGTTAGTGGGGCCAATTAAAAGCGCATCCACCTGCCGTACAACAATGGCCAGCATTACCTCAGCAGCTTCACCCTGCTGCAAACCCAAAGACATCTTTTTCTGTACGATCAGCGCCTTCCACTACTAAGAAGATGATCCAAAAAGGAAAAGAGAAAAAGATAATGAGGAATAAAATATTACAAGACTTTAACAGAATTGGTTTTGTGTCTAAAGTTGCTAGCTGCCAGTAAACAAGTGGGCAACACTGGCGTGGAAATTGACAATGAAATCTTAGAATTACTTAGAGGTACAATTAACAATTATGCTTGAACAAGCATAATTAGTAATGCAGAATACAAAGTTTTGTACAATGATCTGATATAGACAATATGTCGCAAACTCTTCTTTTTGAGTCCAAGTTGGCTCAAGGAAGCATCAGTCATTTTGCTGTCAGATATAGCACACACATAGAGTACTCACAGGATACTCGCTACGAGATCGCTTTAATTTGTGCACAAATATGGAACTCGTTTCGTAATACTACAACTAGCAATAACAAATTTGTTTATAAAAATTTTTACTTCTGCTAATGATGCAGGGACATTGCTCACCATCATTCCTAGCGATTACAACATTGTTGACATCGCTGATGAAATAAAAGAATGATGACAGAAAAAGGTCATATTGGCGAAAACATACTAATCAAGTCAACTTATTCTACGCTTAAAACACGACTGACGCTTAAGGCCGGCTACAGAGTTGACTTTACAATAAAGAACAGCTCAAGAAACCTACTACGTTTTAGTTCGCGAATTCTACAGGAAAATGGTATTTACGATGGAGACTTTCCCGTAAATATTAGCGACGTAAACAGATTACTCATAAATTGTTCCATAGCTGAAGGATCATTTGACGCGCGAGGATGTCATAGCCACGTCATTTATAGCTTCAGTCCAAGTGCGCCACCAGGATCACTGATGACCATAAATCCTTTGCCACTCATTTATTATCCAACAATGTCTAGAGCACACCAGAAATCGCAATGTCAATCACTGACCAATCTGGAAACTACGTCGATCTTAATAATGACCGAGTCAGATTTTATTTGCATTTGCGAGCGATAGCCAAAACTATGTAAAGAGGTTGTATAAATGAATCCACGACAAATTAGGCGCAAAGAGATCATAGGACGATTCTTGTCAACGCTGTTTTCAAGAGTGATTAAAGCAGCGCCAGGCATTGTTAAAATAGTGTCTCCACTAGCTTTTGATGCCGCAAAAAGTGCCGTTTCAGCAATAGGATCAGCAGTTGGACAAAAAATTGCAGACAAGATAAAGAGAACGCCACCACCTGTTGCGCTCCAGCAACCAGTTATGCTACAGCCGCCTGTTGCATTGGAGCCTGTCAAAGAAATCATCAAGAAAATTGCACCAATAAAAGAAGCTGGGCTCTTAATGACTAGTGCTGCCAACAAAATATTGTTTAAGCGCGTTGAAGAAATTATGAATGAACTCGATATACGAACATCAAGATCAGCGGTACCTTCATCACTTCCTAACCTGTCAAATATTATGGCAGGATCTGGTCTGAAGAATATTTTTGTGTAACGAGGATGTATAAACATGCTGTCTAGATTTGCGCCAGAGTATTTTAAGCTTTTTGATGAAGCACCCATTGACGAATCAACCACCGAACATGAATATGTGGAATATTTGGACAAAGATTCGCATTAAATGAACAAACCTGGAACATAATTATTGACACGCCCGATGAAGATGTTTATTTGGTGCCTCATAAAGCTTTTCTTTTTATCCCGCTAACACAAACGTGGCACTCACAAACAATGGTTGGAGCCTGTTTAAGACAGCGCGATATCAACTGAATAATCAGACCGTTGAGGACATTAGCAAATAGCTGCCTGCTGCCAACACCATCATGAATTTGATTTCGATGAGTGACGACCACAGCAGAAGTTCAGCAACAAACAAATATGCTATGGTACAAGGATACGAGCAATGCAGGAGTTAGCAAAAAGTACAAACAAGCGTCTGAAGTTCTTGCAGACAATATTCCTGCAGCTGCTCTAGTAGATCTTGCTGCAGTGCCAGCTCAAATTCGTCTAGGTGTCTGTACTGCTTTTATTGATCCAGAAAATCCTAATTATATTTTTGGCTTTGCAATAAGGCGCGCCCTCACTGGCACCCACAATTAAGTTTGTATGCTCTTGCCACTAAGTTCCATTTTTGTTTTTTTGCCGCGACATTGATACAGTTTATAGAGGAGTTAAGCATACGCTGGTTTTGAAAAGATCTGATCCTGCTACGTACATGCATAGTCCAGCTGTGGATGTCAAAAATAACGTATTCTATTTATCATGCGCCAGAATTGGATAACCTTTTGTCCAGGTTTAGCAAGAAACTTTATTTTGAGGAAATGCGCGTATACAAAAGTGTCACGTATTTACCAGCACAATTATCTGTAAATTGGAGAATAGCTACATTGCCAGGCAGCGAGCATCCAGATATTTGACAACTTGGGATTAACTCACATTGCTGCCAGAATCAATAGCAGACAATATCCAGAGCGTGAACTTTAGTGTAATTTAGCACCACTGAGTAAACATTATTCGCGAGCGTACTTTATGCTTAATGAAACTATGCAAAACAACCAGAATGTTGATACAGGAACACAATTATCTATGGAGGACTTTGCAAACCTTTGTACTATTTATCACATTGACGTTTCTAAGCATTTGGAACGCACAAAAGATTCCATGGCAGATGATGATATCAAGTGGACTATTCAACCTGCTGCAGTGGCAAACTAACATGTTTATGCAGTTACTTCTGATAGATTGCTGACACTTGATGCTCTTAGTGATATGATGCCAGTTATTGTTTAGCAGAAACTGATTTCACATAATTGTCCAAAAAGATATCATATAAATGAGTTGCACTTCAGTAAAAGTTGTTTTGTCGCAATCGCAGCAGCAATTAATTGCAGCAGCGCATAAGAAGCATGCGGGCGTGTCCATTAGACTTGGAAGTAAACAACTGTATCAAGGTCCTAATGTTCTTGCGCTTACGAAAAACCCTATGCAGATTTTAATGCGACAAAACATTCCAATACTGAATTAAACCTAAAATTATCGGCCAAACAAATATCTCGCAGCAATCCTACCACTTCTTGCAGCGTTGACTCCAAAACTATTACCAATACTCGGTTCGTTAGGACTGGCAGCAGCTTCTGGAGCAATATCTGGCGCTAAGGAAGGAACAACAAGCGGCAGAGGACTGCGACGCAAAAAACAAAATGCGTTTGCTTAAAATGTGTTTGCTTGCAGAAAGAGTTTTGTCTAAACACTCAACATAGATATGTCGTGTCAGGAAGTTAATATATATCTCTCTGAAGCTCAACGTAAAAACTTGTGCTGGCCACTTCCAGAGGATGCCGATAGTCAATAAGACTATTAGCAAAACAGTTATCTTCTGGCAGCGATAAGCTCATGCTAACAAAACGCCAACATGACAAAATGAAAAAACAAAGTTCAGCAGGAAAAGGTGCTGTGCTTGATTTGTCTGCAGCACAACTTAAAAAGCAAGGCGGAGTCTCACCACTTTTACCACTGCTAGCTGCTGATAGCGCTGGTATGTTGTTGCATGGACTTCTTGGGAAGCTTTCTGGATGTGGCATGTGAGGTAAAATTAAGAGAGCGCGAGGATTGCAATACCCCGGAACACACCGCCGCTAAGAAATGTTGACATTGAGAAAGCGCTTAAAGACATGCAATCATTTCGCGGTATTTTTTCCAAAGACAGGATGCCAAAAAAATCAATAGTAATTAATGCTGCGTTGTAAATATCGACAATTATTTTGATGATTCTGGAACACATTGGGTTGCCATCGTCAACAGGCCAGATCATAGTGCTACAGAATATTTTGATTAGTTTGGTCTGCCACCCTGCGATGCCATAAAAATATATTTCTAGTACGCGGCGAAGTTGTATTTTATAACTCAACATACATTGAGTATAAAAATGTTTCAGACACTTGGTCTTTATTGTATTTATTTTATCAGATTACGAAGCCAAGGAAAATCCGCGATTAGCTATCTTAATGGAATTTAATCAATTGCCACCTGTAGACAATGACAAGTTAGTTTTAAGTAAGCTTAATCAACATAAATGATTTCCAAGTGTGTTTTGTTTAAATGCCAGATGTAATGATAGCTTCTTGGTGCTTATCATGCAGAAAGAATACAGACAGTCTTAAAGAAACTTCATCTCAAAACCAAAACGGACGTTCTGTCATATAATCAATATGCGCCGTTTGCAGCAAAAGAAAATCTTGGTTTGTTAAGATAATTTTTGGTGGTTGTGCTAACTTCTGCATCCTGTTGTCGTACTTGACACATAATTTTTTGTTTACTCATTATATACATGCATGCCTGCGATGACAATATTTGTATTGAAGGCAATACAATAATTGGTCACTGTTCTGTTTGTAAGCGTCGTAAAATATTTGGCGGCGCTTTTGATCTTCATTCGCTCATTGAAAAACGCCCAAAGCCAAAAGCGGCTGCTCCCTGCCCTGACATAAGTATACTGATCCGTGGAATCCTCTGGATAAACAACTTGACGCAAATGATCAACCGCTTCCTGGTCAACAACCCTATAACCAAGTAGATGACACGGCAATGCGGCATGACATTTGCTACAGAGACAATAGAGAAGAAAAAAACTGCTGCGACAAAATTATGTTTGATGAGTTAGCCGCGATAAAACCAAAGGGATACGAACGTTTGTCAGAGGTGCTATTTGACTCAAATATAAGCTTGGAGTAGGAACCAAAATTTTACCACCCCAAAACAACTGGTAGAAACCAATTGGCAATGATGACATACCCGCATATGAGTTATATAAGCCAGTAAGAAAACTTTATCCAAGACACAGAGTTCTTGCTAATGGTGTTGATGACATTTGGTCGGTTGATCTGATTGACCTATAAAATATTCTAGAGGTAATGGCGGCGTTGAGTATTTGCTAAATATCATTGATGTCTTTTGTAAGTATGCATGGAGCTTACCACAAAACATAAAACTGACGCCGCTCTCAGAGACGCTTTCGAAATGGCTGCAAGATCACGCAAACCACCAAAACTTTGGGTGGATCATGGCTGCGAATTTTACAATAACACATTTGAGAACTGGCTCGAACAAAATAAAATTAATTAGTATTCCACGTTTAATGAAGGCAAAGCAGTTGTCGTTGAAAGAATCAATCGAACGCTAAAAGTGCGATGTGGAAACACTTTACAAAAAATAAAACGAGTAAATATGTAAATGTGTTGCAGTCGCTGATAGATAAACAACAATACAAACACAGAAGCATTGGAATGACGTCAACACAGGCTAGCGACAAATGACAGGGTCAGGATTTCTAGACTTATAAAATGTTTGAAAAAGGTCATACAGCAAACTGGACCAAAGAAGTGTTTACCGTGACAGAGATATTGAAGACAATTCATGTAACGTACCGATTCGCAGACCTTAATGGCGAACCTTTCTCTGCATCCTTTTATGAACAAGAATTGTCTCCCACAGAGTTTTCTGCTGTGTAAAAAAGCAACTATCATGTCTGCTGTCTAAAATGTGGCGTCAGTGTTATCTGCTGGCAAGTACTGAGAAATAATTCTGTCGTACTCTGCCAATATTGTTTTGCTTTCAACAGGTGTGCACATTTTCGACTTGGTTGTACTCATCTTAATCGTAGACAATTGCATCTTCATTTTCATCAGAGTCATACATTTGTGTCCAATCAATTTATATATTATGTCAGATATAATTGTTTATATCGCAGACGTTTACTTGGAAAAGCCTGAAGTGCTGCTTGATACCATTGTGACATTGTATATAAATCTTCATGCGAGTTTTCAGTTGAATCTTACTGTGACAAAGCCACTAGGAAATCCTAAATGTCAAATGTTGCTTACGAACGAGCAGCGGCGCGTGCTAAGTGAACTTGGCCGAATTAATATTTGCTACAATAATGATTTGCTAATGCACCATAGCGTCTCTTGTATCAAGCGAAATACCCTTTTGGTGATGCTAGAAACAACAATTAGAGAAATAAATTACCTTATACTGTAGTATCATTTATTTTCGTGGGGCTCATTTTCGTGGTTTTGCAAAAAAGACATTTTTGTGGGTACTTAAATTCGTGGTTTTGCCTGTCAAAGTTTGCATATTACTAAGCGTTCAATTTCGTGGTTTAACCTCTACAAATATCCCAAATAAAGAATAATAAAGAATAAAACTGTGCCGACGTAAACGGCGGTCACTTGAATGTTTATAACAATACTTTCACATGTATGAGCACAAATCAAAAACCTGACAAGTTCAATACTGACACCGTGTTTTTGTCCATGTGAATAACATCAAAGGAAGCCGACGCAGACTACAACACTAAGTCAATCGGTTATTAAAGTAACCTGTATGATCTCTAACTTAAACCACTATCCATAAAGTGAACAAAACACGTGTCCGGCTGACCTTTGCTCAATGCAATCAGCAGACAGTTGCAATATTTGATGTGTCTAAAGCCCATCAATGTGAGAAGATGCTAACTAAATTGAAAAACAGTGGAATCACGCGTTTGTTTTTGCCTGCCTCATGTACAGACCAACTTCAACCACTAGACCTGACAATAAATAAAGAGTACAAAAATAATTAAAATCACACTTCCACAACTGTTATGCTAAACAGGTCATTGAGGCCATCACGAAAAAAAGGAAGATGCTACTGGTGACGATCACTGATTGCAACCTCATTAATCAAGTCAATTCGGGCTGAATGGATAATTGCATCTCACGCGACAATGAGTGAAAGATGTGTCCTAATTATCAGTGGTTTGGAGAAAGCTTGACTTGTTTAATTCTGCAATTTGGGGATTATCTACCTGACAAGCATTTGTGTGTACATTGAGCCTTTTTTAACACAATGTTGATACAGTTGCTTTGTCCGAAAATCAGTGAAGTGTAAGCTTTAATACTCTGCTGTAATTAGTATATATACGTAGTGTTTCATTAATAATAGTGCTTCAAGCAATAGTTCTAGTATTTTACAAGCTTGTTGTTCTTTTGGATTAAAAATGCATGGATAAAATGAAATGTGGTTTCAGGAGGATTTAAATTGTTCAACAACAGTTGTACTCGAGTGAAGGATCGATTTGAATAAGTATTTAATTTAATTTTCATATACGATTATTTTTTATTATTCTTTCTTTCATTTTCAACATTATTAGTGTTTAAATACCTTGTGCTTTTTATCGTTTCTCTCTATCCTTACTTATCTCGCATATCGATTTAAGGCAGTGAGTGGAAATTACAGCTATCGGATATCTTATCGACACCTGTGCATTGAATCAATATAAAATGCTTTTGAATTCTTTTTCAAAGGTTTAAAATAAAATAAACACGTGTTAAAGCTAATATTTTATATCCAAATTACAGTATTGACGTTGATTTATTAAATACTAGTAGGTTCCTTAATCTCTAGGAACGACACACAGGACGAAAATGAGCGGAGAGGGGGGGGGGGCGTCATCATCATACGTGGCTAATTTTTCGTTGGGTATTTAAATTCGTGGTTCGGGGCAACAACGAAAACCACGAAAATTGGTCCCCCACGAAAATTGATGATACTACAGTATATAATGAGCACAAACATAAGCTTTAGAGAAAAAAGACGGGTCTTTGGAGGCTACGACAATGAGCTGCGTTTGCAGCGTTGCATAAAATTTTCTATTGGTATTAGCGTGGTGTTTGTACAACAAGAGGATAACACTGAAACTGAATCACATTTCATGTTCAAACCAGTTCGCGCATTTTATCACCATTTTGACATCAAAATCATTTTAGCATCTCTTCAAAAAAGTATTGATAATTTTCAGAAAGAAGGTTCTGGCTGGGTTATAACTGGTGTTTCAGAATGCAATGTTAAGGCATTATTAATACTTCTACGTACAATCCATTACGCGGAAGCTCGTATTTGGAACTGGCAGCCAAAATTAAAAGCAGTCAAAGTTGCGTAAGAGTCACAAATAAGGACAACAAGTGTTGTATGTGGGTAGTGTTCTTTACTGTATCCTGTAAACATAAATCCAAACCGCGTAAGCAACTACACCGCATATCAAATTACATTAAATTTTACTGGAATCAATTTTCCTGTTCAGATCAATGACGTGTTAACATTTGAAAACTTAAACAATATTTCTGTCAATGTCTGTGGCGTGGATAATGGTAAAATGTATCCATTGCGTATTTCTTCGGTTATTAGCGAAAGAGAAGTTGATTTGCTTTACATTCATAAAGGTACCAGCGATAGCCACTACTGTTGGATCAAAACTTTTTCTAGATTGATGAATGGACAATACAAAAATTTCCAACACGAACTATTTTACTGCAGAAAATGTCTTCATGGTTTAACGCGTGAGGACTTGCTTGATGAGCATGGCCAAGATTGCGTTTATATCGTAGGCGCTACCATGCCAGATAAAAAAATAATACCTTAGCATTCAAAATTTCTGCTACATGACAAAAGTTCCGTTTATTTTTTATGCTGCTTTTGAAGCACTCACTGTTCCCATTGACGGCGCAAATAATAATCCAAATTTTTCTTTTACCAGAAAGTGCCAAGAGCATGTTCCTTGCTGGTCTGCATTAATGATGCTCTAAGTAAGCTAATCAAATTGTATCGCGGTGCTGACTATGGAGAACATTTCATAAAAAGTTTGCTTGGCGAAGTAGATTATGTAAGCAAATGATTTATACTCCAGAAGATAGAAAAATCCATTTTGAAATCTGAGCTGTGTTGGATCTGTGAACAGTCACTTGGTACTGAAGGAAAACGTGATCATTGTCATTGTACTAGAAAGTATCGCGCCGCTGCTCGTGACAAGTGCAGTCTTCATTTGAAAACCCCAGAATGTATTCCAGTGATATTTCGTAATATTCGCGGTTATGATTCACATCTCATCGTAAAGCATTTTGGAAAGTTTTATGAAAAAATAACTCTCCTACCCAATAACATGGAGCGCTATGTAATTTTCGCTTGGTCAACTGCGTTTTGTTGACAGTCTTTAAATTTTAAATGCTTCATTGCATGAGCTTGTCAAAAATACAAAAACATTCAAATATACAGCCGAAGAATTTCCTGGTGACAAACTTAATTTGGTGACTCGCAAAGGAATTAACCCGCATGACGACATGTCGTCGTGAGATAAATTGGAAGAAACAAGTCTTCCACCGAAAGAATCATTTTACAGTCAACTTAACAATGCTATGAACACGCCTGCAATGTCTGGTCTGCTTTTGACATTAAAAATATGAGTGAGTACCACCACTTGTATATAAAAACAGATGTATTGTTGCTTACAGATGTATTTGAAAACTTTCGAAATATCTGCATGTCCTATTACAACTTGGATTCTGCTTGGTAGTATTCAAGTCCTGGCTTGTCGTGGGATGCCGCGCTTAAGTTGTCAGAGGTAAAGTTGGAGTTGCTCACTTACATCGACATGTTTCATTTTGTCGAAAAGGGAATTCGTGGCGAAATCTCTCTCATTACAAATAGACATTCTGTGGCCAACAACAAGTATCTGCCAAATTATGATTCTGCGCAGGAGTCAAAACATATCGTGTATTCATGATCTCATAATCTGTATGACTATGCTATGTCTCAAACGTTGCCTGTGGGTGATTTCTCATGGCTGAATCGAGAACATTTTACATAAAAATTGTTGCAGAGTAACAACGGCACTGGCTACATTTTAGAAGTTGATCTCGCCTATTCTGATAGCGTACATGACTTGCATGATGAGTATCCGCTAGCATCAGGAAACATAACAGTGAATGACACCATGATAAGTCCTCATATTCTGTCGCTCAAAGAAAACCTTGGCGTTGGCAATTTCAATGTTTCAAATTTGTTTCCAAATCGGATGGATAAAACGCGCTATGTGATTCATTACAGAAATCTAAAACAATGTCTGGACTTAGGCTTGCAGATAATCAGAATACATCGTGTATTAAAATTTAAACAAGAAGCCTGGTTGAAAACTTACGTCGGCTTTAACACAGCAAAAAGAACTGCGGCACCAATGACTTCGAAAAAGATTTCTTCAAGCTGATGAATAATTCTGTCTTTGGCAAATCTATGGAAAATATCAGAAAGCGCATCAATATAGAACTAGTCAATAATCAAAAGCGCATTGACAAATTGGTTGCAGCACCAACTTTTGCAGCGATAAAAATATTTGACGAAAATTTAGTGGCGATTCATAAAATGAAAGAAGACTTGTTTGATGCTAAATAAACCTATCTACCGTGGTTAATGTGGTTTTACTGTATTAGAACTTTCAAAGCTACATATGTATGATTTCATTATAACCAAGTCAAAGCAAAGAATGGCAACAAAGCCAAATTATTTTTACTGATATGGATTCGCTATGCTATGAAATCGCAACAGAAGATGTCTATGCAGATATATTTGACGCAAAATTATTATTTGACCCTTCTAATCATTCACGTGACAGCAGCATTTGCGATGATAGCAACAAAAATGTTATAGGCAAGTTCAAACATGTAACCTCATTTAATCCGATTCCAGAGTTTGTTGGCCTCAGAAGCAAACTGTATTATGTTAAGCCTGCAGTCGACTGCATCAAAAAACGTGCTAAGGGCATTAAGAAAAATGTTGTCAAAGATGTAGTTACTCACGAAGACTATTTAAGAGTGCTTTCTGGAAAAAAACATTATGCGACCATGAATACAATCAGATCTAATCACCAAGTTTTGCACACTTTAGCGCTAAAAAAATTAAGCTATCTGCATATGATAACAAAAGATATGTCTTGGATGATGGCGCAAACACTTTGGATTAACAAAAATAATAATGGAGATATTTTTTACAGAACTAAACATAATCTAAACAAAATGAAAACCAAACTATGCAAATCGTTGAATAAGATTTATTTCTTATGCCGCTGCAACAAAAAAGAATAGCTCTACGGCTTGTATCAAAAGATATTTCAGCTTTAAACAAGGAATGAAATATTTCTCTCTCTCCATTTTTTAAGTTTGTTGCATCTACAGGTCGTGCTGTATTTTTATGTTTGCCAACTCCGCCGCGCAAATTATTTATTTGTCGTATAACAGCTTCTAAGTTTGCTATCCTGTTATCAGATTTATTTCCGTTAAGGTGATTTATGACAAGATCTCTTGGTATGATTCCATGAAAGCTCTCAAATACAAATCTATGTGCGCTCAATATCTCCTGACATCTATCCGTGCTAGAAACTGAAATGAGGATGTAGCCATTATTGTTAGAATGTTTGGCAAGAATTGTTTGACGCAAAACATGTCGTACGTCTCCGCTTTCGTTTGCATCATACAAGTTGTGGGCGGGATGATCTCTCCAGGCCATTATATATAAGTATCTTTATCTCTCTTATTCGACATTCTTTATGCCTGAAGACAAAAATTATATTCACGTTGATATAGAGGACACAAATATAATAGCACATAGAAAGGCCATTTTCGAAAACACTAGTATGATTTTTCAGGTGAGGCCAAAAACAAGCCGGCTGTGGCCATATTCGCGCGTTTTAAACAAAAAAAAATATATTTTTGCAAAAAGCCCAGTCTCGGACCGGGTGCTAGCCTGCTGTGTTACGTTTCTGTTTGCAACGGATTCGAAGGTCTCATAACCTTTTCCTTCCTGCAACCATTTGATTATGTTCACATCGGAAGATAGGTCGTTACATGATCTGTGATTTGTTTAAGATCTGTATGCCAAAAACTGTTCAGGATCCCGGACTGAATGTCAAGGCAGATTGGCCAACTCCGCGAAACACCAGACCTTTCCATAGCTGTCTATACATAGACTTATATTTATATATATCAGTACAATACTACGTTTCTAGGTTTATGGTGTAGTCAAATGTGCATACTTGTGTACTTAACAATGGATACAATCAAGGGAGTTAACACGTGAGCGCCATATTTCCACCAAGCTGGTGTGTGTTAATAGAAGGCTAATTATAACTATAGTTGTATGTAGAAATTCCGTTCTTGAAAACACAAGTATGATTTTTAAGGTGAGGCTGACCGTGAGCGAGGCCGAGACTGGGAAATCATACACGAGTTTACGGAACGGTGTTTCTACATACTACATATATATATATATATATATATATATATATATATATATATATATATATATATATATATATATATATATATATATATATACCCCCTCGATTGATATTATATGTAAACTATGTTCCACTAACTGTGCCTACAATTTTGTTCTACTTTTACTATCCTAAATGGCGAAGCGATTAAAAACTATGAGCATAAACACAAACACATTAGTGAGTTACTTGGAAGTTCGTATATTCCAATATATATATATATATATATATATATATATATATATATATATATATATATATATATATATATATATATATATATATATATATATATGTCAATTATTTCATAAGTTGTATACTTGTTTGATTGCTAATGTTTGGAAAATATGTCCCACTCTGATTACAACTCTGTTGTGATTATACTGATCTAAATAGCACATCGATAATACAAAACGGAAAAGAAAGATAAGCACGATATACTGGTATTAGTTACTGGTCATTAATGGTGGTATATTCACGATAAGAGAAATAAATAATTTCTGTATATATTACTCAGTCTTTGCTACCAATTACCTACTGTGCATACAACTCTGTTTTGATTTTTCCGACCTAAATAGAAAATCGATAGAAATAGAACATCATGGCACACGTAATTCAGTCTAGGTTATGGCAGGGAATTGTGTTATTTAGTTCCCAGGTTATGGGTAACTCAGCTTATAAGTCACGAATAACTCGAACCAAACTAGGTCAATAAATGTAACAGATGTATAAACCTTCGGGCATGCGTTATAATTCATAATTTTATTATCAACGTCATTTCCTGTGATAAACCAATCAGAACTAGATAATATTTCGTTGCAAGAGGCGAGTTACTCGGTATTTATCCCTTTCTCTCTTCTAACTTCAGTGAGCAAAACAGCTCTGGTTCTATATTTGGAAAAATGTGTGTTTTAATTGCATTGAATATTTATTTTTCCCATTTTCAAAACTCTATTTGAAATAAATCAGAAATATTTGAGTGTATTGTTTTGATGCAAAACTGTTGATAAGATCCGAACAAAACCGAATGTTTTCACGTATCGGAAAACAAGGCTTTGACCCGTATGGTAAAGGTACGTATAACGGACAAGAAAAACAAAACGACCAACCAAGCTTGATGGTTTCATCATCGTTGCCGCCATCGTCATCATGATATCGGTTGTATTCTCGAGATTTTCCCCTAAGATGCTGATGAACAGCGAGAAAAGTCTGGAAAGACATATTAAAACATCTGGAAAGGAATGGACTTGAATTAATTAGTTGTTGCCTGTTCCCTGTCTATTTAAAAATTTGATATGTAAAGGACCCACCCCCCCCCCCCCAAAGAAAAAAAAAAACAAAAAACAAACAAACAAACAAACAAAAAAAAAAAAAACATTTAAACAAAAAAAAAAAAAAAAAAAAGACAAAAACACGTGCCAGCAAACAAGAAGAAAGATTTTTTTAATATTTTAAAATAATAGTATATCCGCCAAAAAAGTACTTGAACAAGACCCGGCCACTTGTCTAGAATTGTATGTACAAATTTTAAATGTATGGATTTTCTGCTAATGCCACCGTACAAGTCGCAAAGTTTATTAAGACGTTATTTACATTTATTTATAAGTGTTTGGAATAAGAATGACGTATCTATATTACTGTAAAGACTTTAGTTATATGCCAAAGCTTCCTCTCAATAATTACGTTCAATTATCATTTCAGGTTAATAAAATATCGTTTGCTTTACTATATGATTCTCTCTTGCTTTTAAATATCTTGAAGATCAAAGTCAGATAAATCAACCCCTCATTCGCTATATGATTATAACTATGATTGTTGTGATGTTGTCGTCGTCGACATTGTCGTTGTCGTCGCTGCTTTTGTTAGGTTCTGGTCTTAATTCTTCTTGTTTCTTTTTTAAAGAAGAGAGTATCACTCCCGACGTAAAAAGAATTGGTCTAATTTTGACGACTTTCAATACATTTTCTTTAAATAACTTCGCCCCACGGCAGGAGCAAGTCAACAGTGTTAGCCAGAGTGTACATCTTAATAGCTAATCAAAATTGCCTTTGCAAATCGTTATTTGCATGCCTTTGTATCTCTCCTCTCTTGCTGACAATGATGCGCCAGGGTTGCCGTGTGAATTTAGTTTTGATTTCGTTAGCATCTTGATAGCTGACGGACTTTTAATATAAATCATTACTGACTACATACAATTATGCATGTACATTCTACATACTTTAGTGCGCGGGCGTGTGTGTGTGTGTGTGTGTGTGTGTGTGTGTGTGTGTCTGTGTCTGTGTCTGTGTGGTCAGACTAACTGGGACAACCTATGGTACATTAATTATCCAAATCACATAAATTTAACAATTTGTTTTCATATGAAATCTGTCCATAATAGTGACTGATTTTTGTGTAGGGCTGAAATCAGACAATAAACCAACCCACAGGGTCATGAAACGGCTTGATGAAAGGTGTACTGAATGATATCCAAATATGTCGAAAGGCACGTACACCATGTCCAAAAATTAGGCACTCTTTGTCATCTACTGGCACGAAATGATGAGATATTGGCCTAGTTTTTTGTTGTCTTTCAAGATGCCACGAAACCAGTCTACTGTAAATATGGCGTGTCACCCAAACTTCTCTGATATCAATTTAACACTGACATGTTAAGGCGACGGTGATAACAATTTTATGTCAGAAATAAAATTCAATATTAAACACTAGTGCCCGGCTGGTGATGAATCCCGCCCGTCTAAGACCAACAGCTGTGTATCAAGCAATCCGTCACAGTTCATGTCGAGAGCTCATGTGGGCAAAATTTATTGGTTTACATTTTCTTGGTATATTAGATAATTGCTTTAAAATCTGTGATCTGCGATATATAAGATATTTAAAAATAACATATTTACACCAGAGAAAGCTAGAATTTTAGATATTTTAGAGTAATGTTGATGGATTAATATGTTGTTTTATGAAGAACATGGGACAAGCGTGAGAAAGTACAACCCAACATGACCCGTCACAATTCTGGGCATAAATAGCCGTTTTTCCAAAATTATAAATTCCTTTACGTACATATTTTCTCTGCATGTACTGTCCAACTAGAACTTAATTCTTTTATGTTACTTTCAGGTTAGCAACTAGCACCAAACTTTATTTGTCAAACATAAATTTAAATGATATCTTAGAGAAGTAATAAAGTTAATTGTTACTAGTATTTAATTTCTGTACTCAGTGAATAGCTCCAACAAACTAATGTTTCCTATTTTTAATATGAACATCCGACTTTAAATTTAAAAAAAAATGTCTGTGTCTAATCTATGTCTATGTTTATTTCGAAAATAACAAAGATGACACGATGTTCTAACGATGTGATATGAAATTATCAATAGGGAATCTTTCGAATACTTTTTCTCTGGGAAATAGTTTCGATTTTCTGATATCGGCCAATTCAGGTAGCATACATAGTTTATAACACAAGAAAACTTTTGTACTGAAATGCAAGAAATTTTCTATACAAAGTAGTCTATTAGAACTATACAATATAAAAATGTATGCTTTAAACACACCAAAAATATTTTTGTTCCTATAGACATATAAAGTTACTATTAAAACAAATTCCTTAAATGTATGAGAAAAAGACAAATAAAAGCAGCTAATCGCATATACGATTTAATATCTTGTTGAACATCGGAAAGTATTCCTTATTTGTAATTTGTCAGAATAATACTTAATACATTGCATGAATGAATAAATGAATAAATAAATAAAAAATGACGAATTGACATCTGTGTTATCGTAAGGTCAGTGAAAATTATCCCTACCATGTTTTATGCCCCAACTGTGATAATGTAGATAATATGTTGCTGTCTTTCCCTTCGTCCGTCAACTTCTCCGTCCATCCATCCGTTTTTCATCCATCAATCCGTCTTTAAAGTTATTTCATCTTGACTACTCGAAATGACTTGATATAAACAGGTTTCATATTGACTACTCGAAATGACTCGATATAAATAGGTTCATATTGACTACTCGAAATGCCTCGATATAAACAGGGTTTTCTGCTCTTATCTAGATAACTGCATCAGATTTTGACACCTTCAAGTTACCACGAATAAACGAAGCGACTTTACATAAACTCTAAACTCATACAATCTGTGTACGCCTATTTATGATAACGTTGAGATGACCCAGTAAGATTTATACACACCGCTGGGTATTTTAAAATCAGTCCTTATCGAAATACACTAATTAAATTTTGTAAACATTGTTTATTCCCATTTAGAATGCCTTAGAGATTGTTCACACTTCGTGAATTTGATTAGTTTGATTAGTTATGCCCCCTTTCGACTCCTAGCTTTAAATATAATCGAATAATAATAATAATAATAATAATAATAATAATAATAATAATAATAATAATAATAATAATAATAATAAACAATTTTAGCGAATATTTGTTTTCTGCCTGTAGTGTTGAGATCACAATAAATACACAATAATAAAAGTTGTGACCTATGTGACAGAGTTGTAAAGTAACTAGGCAAACATGGAAATTAATTAAGTTTCATGACCCTATGTCAAAAAGCATTGGAAAGAAAGCACAGAAAAGGGGTAATTGTGATACGTCAGATGCCATCAAACTGAGAGGCATAAATGCACCATGGTTCATTACTGTAGCACAGAAATATGTAAAGCAGAAACAAAAGAAGCTTCACATATTGACTTGTGATCTTGACCTTGAGAATAAGACCTCGGCGCTGTGGAGTACAACACATCTTTTAGAGACAATATATAAGTATACCAAGTTTCATCCATCTCTCCTAAATAGTTCCTAAGTTATAGAGAACAGAATAGGACGTGCGACTGAAAAATAAAGAACTGACCTGTGACTTTGACCTTGAAGATAGGACCCACAATGTGGTATGTGACTCACGTGGTAATGATGACGTATAAGTTCAGTTCCTTACTCTCAAACGGCTTTAAAGTTAAAGAGTGGGGAAAAAAAGAGAGATGGAAATTGTAAACTATTAAATCAAGACCTTGACCTTGAGCATAAGACCATCAATGTGGTACATAATATACCTTCTAGTTATGATATATAAGTATACCAATTTTCATCACTTAATCTCAAACAACTCTCAAGTTATAGACAGAAAAGGGGCCGTCCATAGATGACGTCACGCACTGAGGGGGGAGGGGATCCGACTTCTGTGACGATGTAGGAAGGTTTTGAAAAATGTGACGTCACACCAGCGCCATCTACCAGAATTCAGAACGTAGTGTTGTATTGTTGTGTGTTTTTCTAATGCAAAGTGATTTCAAACCAATTTTATTTTTGAAAATTTTTATTGGGGGGTAGTGGGGGGCAAAGATTTGTGACGTCATAGATGAGGGGTGTCTGAGTTTTTGTGACGAAATGTGACGAGGGGTGAGGGGGTGAAAAATCCGCCAAAATTGCGTGACGTCAATTATGGATGGCCCCAAAGAAAGTTTTATGGAAAACTTAAAATATTGACCTTTTGACGTTCACCTTAATGATAGGATTCCCAATGTGATTCACGCTACATCTTTTAGTAATAATATATATGTATATAAAGTTTCATCCTTTAATCTGCAAAGGCCCTTAAGTTACCGAGCGAAAGGGAAAATAAGGCGGAAAACTTAAAATATTGAGCTATGACTTTGACCTACAAGATATGTATGTGCTACATGTATATACCTTCTAAGGATGATGTATAAGTATACCAAATTACATCCCTCAATATCAAGAGGCTCTAAAGTTATAGAGCGGTAAGGACAATAATACAGAAAACTAAAAAAATATTGACCTTGAGCTTAACTATGAAACCCCCAATGCGGTACTTGACATGCCATCAAGTGGTGATGCATACAAGTTTCATCCCCCAATCTCGCTCAGAAGTTATGTAGCGGAAATGAAAGGAATGTGTCATGGAAAATTAAAATATTGAACCGTGACCTTGTCCTTCAAGATAGGAAACCCGATTGTGATACGCTACACACCTTCTAATGATGATGTGTAAGTATACCAAGTCTCATCTCAATCTCAAACGGCTTGAAAGTTATAGAGCGGAAACGCAGGTGTGACGTGCAGATTCGCGAAAAGGCAGGGATAACAATAATAATATTAATTATAATAATAACAACAACAAAAACAACACGAACTTTGGTGTCTCGTCATCTCAATTCCCCAGGCTTTCCCTATATTACCTAATACGAAACAGTGTCATTGCAGACCATCTACTTTCGCGCCATTACGATCCCCCACCACCACCATCTACCCCCACACCCTTCAGAGCATGAGTTAACGTGACAAAAATGTTTTACATATATTATTTGTCTTTCTGTTTGAATGTATACATAAGTTAGTGTCAATAAATATTCGATAATGTCAGCACATCTTAAATTTCAGCACATTTACCCATTCGAACCCCTCCCTGTGACCCAAGGCGAGGTTGCCAAAAGTAATCCCTCTCTTGAACATGTCAGCCATAAGGAGACAAAATGCACGTTTAATGAATTTCCAATTATTTAAGGAGACAAAGTGCACGTTTAATGAATTTCCAATTATTTAAGGAGACAAAATGCACGTTTAATGAATTTCCAATTATTTAAGGAGACAAAATGCACGTTTAATGAATTTCCAATTATTTGGCTTGGAGCAGATAAAGTTACAAACAGAAGGAAAGAATACTATAATGACGAACTTCCAGACAAAGGTATTGCAATATGCCATATGTTTGTTTGTGTGTTTGTTCTTTTAAGTTTTTTAATCGAATAATAATGATGATAACCATTATCATCCTTGTTGTCGTCGTCGACTGGACAGAAGGTGGTGTCAACCGGCCTTGGATTGACGATCGGGTGCCCATGGAAAAATGAAGTAGTTCTGGTTGTGTGACCACGAAATTACATCTTTGGTATTTATATTTGCACTTTTAGTGTTGATAACTACTTTGCAAAGTAACACTCGGCGCTGAAAAGCAAGGATATTTTTCTTTTAAATCAAAGCTGACACAACTAACACCTTATGCTAGATGGAACTATGTACACATTCCATTATTAGAAGAATTTGGTGTCTCCTATTCCTGATATAATTTAGTCCGCAATTACATTCACATACATTTTGTATATCTATTGGGGAAAACGGAACATACCATAGGCTTTGTTCTAATCCAAGAATTATGTCGACATGTTTGCATTTTCATTGTATACAAATGATCGTCTTGTAGACTTATTGATAACACCTAAAGACAACTTATCAAGCATAAAGTGTTCTCTGTACGTCTTTAGACCGTTTTCAATGATCGACATCAAAAGCCCCATAGCTTTCAAAGGCACACGTGCAGAACACAGTCTCATGAAAGTGGACTTTATAAGGGAAGACAGTAAACAGTATTTAAAACATCTTTACGTCGATCCTGAAATTTTGGCAAAAGCATCTAAATTGGGCATTGTGGATGTCAGCAGCTGTGTTGTGTGATTTCCTAGTGGTATTTAAGAAACAAAAGTGTTCCAGAGTTGGTTAAATCTGTTCACAGATTTCGCGTTGACTTTTAAAAAATGTTATTTGAATGTAAAATATCTTGACCAGGTCTAGACGATTTTAATCCTGTCAATAACTGAATACATATGAAACAATTTAATTTGAGCTGCGACAATTGTAATGTTTTTTCAAAAAGTCATTGGAGATACATCAAGGGAAAGAATAAAAGTCTTAAATGATGATATATACTACTGCCAAATAGGAGATAGAAATGAGAATAACAAAAAAGTCATTTTACTGGCAAACAAGAAAGATGTGGATCTCCATCACTGTATTTTCAGACTAAATTATCATATGAGAGGATTGATCCTCTAGCAGATAAAGATGCGTCAATAGGCTGGACATACTTCTTGCTACAGGAGAGTGAGAAAGATGTGACATACTTCATGCTACAGTAAAGTGATAAACATGCGACATGCTTCATGCTACAGGAAAGTGATAAAGATGCGTCAATAGGCTGGACATACTTCTTGCTACAGGAGAGTGATAAAGATGCGACATACTTCATGCTACAGGAAAGAGATAAAGATGCGACATACTTCTTGCTACAGGAAAGTGATTAAGATGCGACATACTTCTTGCTACAGGAAAGTGATAAAGATGCGACATACTTCATGCTACAGGAAAGTGATAAAGATGCGACATACTTCTTACTACAGGAAAGTGATAAAGATGCGTCAATAGGCTGGACATACTTCTTGCTACATGAGAGTGATCAAGATGCGACATAATTCATGCTACAGGAAAGTGATAAAGATGCGACATACTTCTTGCTACAGGAAAGTGATAAAGATGCGACATACTTCTTGCTACAGGAAAGCGATAAAGATGCGACATACTTCTTGCTACAGGAAAGTGATAAAGATGCGAGATACTTCATGGTTCAGGAAAGTGATAAAGATGCGACATACTTCATGCTACAGGAAAGTGATAAAGATGCGACATACTTCTTGCTACAGGAAAGTGATAAAGATGCGACATACTTCATGCTACAGGAAAGTGATAAAGATGCGACATACTTCTTGTTACAGGAGAGTGACAAAGATGCGACATACTTCTTGCTGCAGAAAAGTGATAAAGATGTGACATACTTCTTGCTACAGGAGATTGATAAAGATGCGACATACTTCTTGTTACAGGAAAGTGATAAAGATGCGACATAATTCATGCTACAGGAAAGTGATAAAGATGCGACATACTTCTTGCTACAGGAGAGTGATAAAGATGCGACATACTTCATGCTACAGGAAAGTGATTAAGATGCGCCGACAGGCTGGACATACTTCATGCTACAGGAAAATAATAAAGATGCGACATACTTCTTGCTACAGGAAAGTGATAAACATGCGACATACTTCTTGCTACATGAGAGTGATAAAGATGCGACATACTTCTTGGTACAGGAAAGTGATAAAGATGCGACATACTTCTTGCTACAGGAGAGTGATAAAGATGCGACATACTTCTTGCTACAATAAAGTGATAAAGATGCGACATACTTCTTGCTACAGGAGAGTGATAAAGATGCGACATACTTCTTGCTACAATAAAGTGATAAAGATGCGACATACTTCTTGCTACAGGAAAGTGATAAAGATGCGACATACTTCTTGTTACAGGAGAGTGATAACAATGCGACATACTTCTTGCTACAGGAAAGTGATCAAGATGCGACATACTTCTTGCTACAGGAAAGTGATAAAGATGCGTCAATAGGCTGGAGATACTTCTTGCTTCAGGAAAGTAACAGTCTTATACATCAGACAATAGCAAGATTCAGCCATGCCATTAGAACAAATGTAATATGTGTATTGGATGGAGAAATTATACACAAAACACCTGTTACACAGTCTGTTTCCACTGTACAAGCTTCGATAAAGACAAGTTAATAGACCCATATATCTTAGGAACAGGTGATTACGGAGATGACGGAAAGATTGTATCAGCTTTTCAAAATTACATAACAGATTCAAGAGTAAAATTAGACTACGCTGTAGGTTGTGAAGGTGTATCTTTATTACCTAGTACAATTGATAATGAAAAAAGGTACAATCATTGGATATAATATCAATATAAGAGATCCAAAGTCTCATTTAAACTAAGTTTAAATACTACTGTCAATATCAATACCTCAGTTATAGGTGGTACTCCACGTGTTGATAATCAATCTGGGACAGTGAGACAAGAAATTGTAAACGACAAAAAGACAGGACAAAGTGAGTAACAATTATGTAGAGAATGATAGCCTCCTCCACAACCCCGTACTAAACCTTTTACAGAATTTGCTACAATGAAGACGTTCCTCCAGAACACCTAGCCTCCGACGATAGTCCTACTGTCCCATCTGCTAATGCGATTAGACACTTGGACATCAAAAATCAGTATTTTGATTGTGAAATAAAAAAAGTAATCATTTATAATGATATTAATGGTTGTAGGAGCTGCTATGGTTTACTCTTGAAATAGTTTACGAATTCATATACGGCCATGAGCTTCGCTAATTTTCTATCGTGCTATGCACGTGAGTTTTGCTCAATCCTCTTTCATGTTTTGTTTACACCTCCAATAAAAAGAAATGCATATAACAAACCCACTAATTCCAAATTAAGTCAAATAAAATGTTCAGATGGGAACGAAATAGCCTATCCTGCTGTTTTCAAAAGCCACCTTACTTTACTACCAATAATGCAATCCTGATGATGCTTTTTTGCGAGTTAAACAAATAATAACCGCCGTTACTCGCTTAGAAATTGAATCCAATTTGCAAACTGCAAGGATCCAGATCTGCAGTTGTAAAATGGACAGGCAGATCTGGGTCTGTGCAGCTTGCTAGGAGCAATAAATAGAACACACAACATACACCCTGATCTGCAGGCGCATTATGCGACGGCAAGATCAGGGTCTATGTTGTTTGAAGTTGAACTCGACTTATAAGCGAGTAAATGCGGTAAAATATTTATGAAACCCTTTCTAATTTTATCAACGAGCGAATCTTTTTTGTCTTTTTTAAATCTTCAATCTGTTTATCATACGTTTCAGAATCAGATCTCTTAGATTTTATTTTTGAATTGACACCTTTTACAGCATTTACATAATCCCTCAATTATCTTTCCTCTTTGTAGTGAATAATCTTTCCATTGCAGGTGGAAGCTCTCCGCTTGGAATGTTTTGGTTGTGTCTTGTCACAGTAGGTGAGTTGTTCCGAAGGAAAAATGGCAGCAAACAACACCATTTCGTAGCCTGTTTTTTTTTTTCTAAATTAACGTGACTAACAATTCCCCCATTCCAGTCTGGCTTGATATAGTGCTTGGTGCTGGCATTGATTTGATGTAGCCTTTCCTCGAAATCTGAACCTTTGCACTATCAGGGTTGTCGTTATAGAATGTTTTGTTTAGATTCTGAAGTTATTCCTTTCCAATTCATGTTTATAATTCCTTCCTTCAAAGGCTTTATTAACTGAATTATTAAACTTTTTAAAATATAAATAAGGAAGATATGGACAACTCACAGCTGGAAAAAGAATTGGGATATATCCGAGACATAATGGCAATAACTCCACTTTCTGCAGAAATTGAGGAGTACAAACAGGAATGGAATATAGCTATTGCAAATGTTTAATTTAATTTTTGTCATTCAAATTGGGGTTGCCTCAGGCAGCCTTGAGCGCCACTTTGATAACATTCAGACATATAAATTTCAAAATGAGTATATAAATAAGAAAGTTTAAAATACTGAAAAAATGTTGAATAAATAAATGTGTACTGGTTAAATCGTTGTTGATGCGTTTGTACCTTTCACAACAATTGTTCCATCAGTTGTAATTACATAAATAGGTTCCTATCGTGTGATGATATCTTCCAGAGCAAATAGATTAAACAATATTGTTCAAGATCATGCAGGATGCAACGTGTGTCAAAGGCATGATCATGTCAGCGGTAATATGTGCTCGCTCAGTCTACTCGTTGATGAAGTTACCTATCTTGAATTATTCAGCTTTCTTGTAGTATTTGTTTTTTAACTTGTCCAAACATAGGACATGTCTTGAAATCCATCTCTTTTATATACCGAATTCAATTTGAAATTACTTTTCACTACTCAAAGTAAACATGCAAGTCAGTTTAAAAGTAACATTTATTACGATTCAAATTTACATCGATTTTAACTTTCCAAATGTCTTTGTAAATTGAGTTTTAGATAGCGAACTCAAAAATGATAATAAAAATAAGGTTAGGAAAGTCTTGTCTGGAAGTCAGGGGTTGCTGTTTTGATGCGTTTAGTCATAAGCTGGCCTCTGCTATCCTGGATAAGGGCTGTCTTCACAAAAGTCAAAAGACCCTCATAGAGTTGAACTTCGCAGACAACTTGAAAAGAGTTGACAAGAATTCCAACGATGAAAAGGTCAACGTTTGACGAAAGACAGGAAAACTATAACACATCTCAAGATGAAAGAAAATGTACGAATTCACGTAGCTCAAGCAGCACTGTCTATTGTCTGATAGGTGGTGCCGTAGCTGTTTTATGTATCTTGTTCATCTGGTAAAAAGGCAAAGCTGTTTTTGTTTTTAAAGCTAATGAAATGTAAAAACCTGTATAAATATAACGTTATAGACTAAGCCAATCAACACATCTAAAGAACAATGCCAAAGTCGGTATTAAGTTCAACAAGATAAAACCATGCTTGCATCTTACAACACAATACCAGAAATGCTTTAATTTTTAAGGTAATAAATAGCATAGCTTTTACCAACAGATAACTGTCAAGCGAAACAACATCATTATTAACTCTGTTTACCACGCAGCGCTTAATCTGCTCTCAGAGTTGCATAGTGCTTTTAAAGAGGTTGTTTAAAATGTCCAACAGGCCCACCATCAAACATGCATATTGAAGAAGTTGTAGAGCTAATTATACAACCAATTACTGTAATCTACTGCAGTGTCCAACACCTTGGATAATAACTGGAACGGTTTTTTCCTCATTGATGAAATGGAGGCAGCGGTTCTGAAATCTTTTCTGGAAGTCACGGATTGATGTTTTGATGCGTTTAGTCAGAGGCTGGCCTTTGCTATCCTATATAAAGGCTGTCTACACCATGGCCTGGTCCTTTCTGATGTTATTGATGGATGTCTTCATGGATGGATGCTTGTGGCCAACAAGCCTCTTGAAGTCGATGTTCCATGCCTCAAAGGATTGTTCCTTCTGACCTAGCTTTTGATCGTGATGATCTGCACGTTCCAGACAACATGAGCAGATAAGGGTGGAATACATCGGAGGCAAACTGGAGATGGAGAGTCATCAGGACGGGTTGGAGGGGCAATATTCTGCAATTGTTCCAAAGCTATCCAATATCTCGCAGAAAGTTTTAATGTCTTCTTCTTCACAGTAGCTGTTTGTGGGGCCATGTTTTTGAACTTTTCTCCAAGTCGCTTGGGTGAGGTGATAGAACATCCTCGTGCATTCCTTGCTCAAAGTATGGACTGATATGGGTGGGATCTGTTGAAAAGCCGAGAGCTGCTCGCACTTGTCCACTATAGCTTGTAACATTTCTTCATCCAGATTTTTTTACTCTTGTTAGACAGGAAGGCAGTCACACACGTAACTGCCGATTTTCCCAAAGGAGCACGGATGATATAGAACTATTGGAAGATCTTGGGGTCCATAGAAACGTTGCCCTCTATGAACCAGCTTGCACATCTACACATAAGATGAAGCTCTTTTTTAGGTGCAAATATGACAGCTCTGCTTGTAGCTTCTTGGCCATTATCATGAATTGGAAATGACTTAGGTTCAGCACCACTTGTTGTAGTCCACTCTGATGTCTCGTAGAGTTGCGAGCTCATTTTTGTAGGGCTCCATGCTTCTGTCGCACGCCATAGATCTCGCTTTGTTGATTCTGTTTTTCCTAGCACGGACTTCTTGCGATGAGCGCAGTGTCGTTTCAGTTAGAAATTGGCATGGTTTCTCTCTGCCTACTTTGGTTTGTTCCTTCATGGACATTCTCCACCATGGTACGGGCATTCTCGTTGTGATTGTGCTCCACTAGGTTCCTGGGAGTACTGACTTCTGTTGTGACCGCACCTTTGCAGGATAGAGGTTTCTGATTCACACATTCCCGGCGAATACAATTCTTACTCTGGGTTTTCTTTGTTTACATGTATTCATTTATGCAGAGTTTTCTGCCACCTTTGTTGGAAGTGATCACCTCCATGACAAGACTGTATCTGTTGAACAGAATAAATGGTCTCCATATATTTTCAGATTAGTTCTTTGATCTTTACTGAGGTGTCCAAATAGTATGAAGAAGCCTTAACACAATTAATTGGTTTTTTGTGTGAGGAAGCCACATTTCATGGGTTTTAGTGTGAGGAAGCCACACTTAATTGGGTTTTAGTATGAGTAAGCCACAATTAATTGGTTTTAGTATGAGGAAGTCACAATTAATTGGTTTTAGTATGAGGAAGTCACAATTAATTGGATTTAGTATGAGGAAGCCACAATTAATTGTTTTAGTATGAGGAAGTCACAATTAATTGGTTTTACTATGAATAAACCACAATTAATTGCTTTTTAGCGTCAGGAGGCCACACAAAATTGGTTTTAGCGTGAGTCAACCACAATTAATTGGTTTAAGTGTAAGGTAGCCACGACCCAGGTTATTGCCTCGGTGTTGGTGTTTACTTACATTTATTTCTTTCATACAACTGATGTTAGAAAGTCATAGCACACTACGAAAAGGTGATAAGAAGCCACAACCTGTGTTATTTTCCTGGGTCTATGGTTTTGATGTTCTAATAAGTAAATCATTATTCACAATATAACCACTATCGGTACTAGTGGGATTTTGTCCCTTCTTGTCAATCAAAGACTGGGATTCTGTCCCCTGGTATGTTGTTCCCGTTCATTTTGTCCCCTTGGATTCCGCCCTACATCCCTATTCCTCATGTATGTGTACTAAAGACAGTTGTGGACTATTATAACTGAACAGCCTATTTAGCAATGTTATTGGACATTAATGGTCCTGCTTTGAGAGAAAGCCTTTAAGTTGAATGAAAAATAAATATAATAAAAAGGATCTGAGGGCTAAAGACATTTTAATAGCTAGATATTATGCTCTTGATCCCATCTCCGAGGTCAGCAACTCGAGCGAGTACCGTCTATACTCGATTATAAGACGAATCCAACTGCAAACAACATATGCCTTGATCTGCCGTCGCATAGTTAACGGGTAGATCAGGGCTTATGTTGTTTTTTCTACTGATTAGTTCTAATCAACTGCATAGACCCGGATCTGCTTGCGCAATATCCGGATCTGCTTGCGCAATACGCCACGGCAGATCTGGGTCTGTGTAGCTTGCGGTTGGACTCGACGACTATATACGGTATAACATGCATTATCAAAACAGACGCTCAGGGCCAGTTCGATTTTACAAAATTGAATTACCTATAATTACCCATAAAAAAAATAATTACATCAGATAATCATCTTAAATTATTTCCTTGATGCAACTTTCATCAGTTGTTTCACTTGTTAGTAGTGAGGACATAATAATACGGTTAAAGAAAAATCAGTGGTTTGATGCGACAAACTGGATTTCTATCAAGTCTGTAAGGAAAAATATGCATCCACTAGAGTGGAATAAAGAAGGGATAACAAAAAGAGATTGTTTAAAAGAAAACGTGATTGCCTCAAGAAAACATTAGGTTAGAAATGGTTCTCTCATGACACATGTAAACAATGATGCTATAGGTGGGATAAGATATGGAAGACTATGGAAGACATGTTCGAAAGGCTTGACAAAAAAGTGTGTCAAAGATTAGACAAATTAGAGAGTAAATTTTCAAACATTATAGAGGAATTCATAAGAGAGATGAAAGAGACGACAGCTGAACTGGAGATAGCAAGGGTTGATGTGAGGGTTCTATCAGAGAAGTGTGATGAGATGGAAGCGAGTCTCAACTTTAACTCTACATCCATCAAAGAGTTAGAAATAGAGATACACAAGAAAGAAGATAGGCAGACAGAATGTATCAAATCAGGAATTGAACAAATGCAGCAAAATTAAACAAATTAAGAGAAGATAGATAAACAAATTGTTACTACTTGAGAAACATGACAGATAGTACAACTTATTGCTTTTTGGCATCAGAGAAGAAAAACATAAAAATGTGCATGATATTATTACAGGAGTTTCAGATAGATATGTGTCGAGCCGATCAGGTTTATTTTGCAAATCTGTACAGAGTTCCAACCCGACAATATGGACCAAAACCCATAATTGTGCGTTATGCTTTATTTGATGACCGCAAGCTGACGCTGTCTTGTGCACATTATCTTGCTGGCACTAGGAAAAGAGGTATCACTGTCCTACCTCTACCAATAAAAAAAGAAAGGGCAAGAGGCTGTTGAAAAGTCAAAGATTGTATAAGAACTCAGACAAGTTCCAAGCAAAAAGAGACAAATATCCACAAGCATTGTAGAAAAGGAATTAAAAGTCAAGCTGGAAACCAGGTGGGAGAAAAATGAAAAGTAGCATCAAATATCCTGAATAACTTTAAATAAGTATAGACAGATAATCAGTCAGTATGTTGATCTGGTGGTTGAAGTTTCATAATGATGTAGTTGGGGTGAAAGTGTGTAAATATTAGTGATGATGAAGATGAAGATAAAGATTATAATGGCAGTGTGGTGATAATGATGATAATGTAAGGATATTGGTGGGACAAAATTACAATAGATGGACTAATATATACATAAAAAGAGATTACAGATATATCAATCAATTCTTGAAAAAGGAAGAGGGCTATTGAGTAACCAGATATACTGTGTGATGTAATGAATAGTATGATGGCTGAAACTAAAATTGATGAAATGTTGAGATGATAATGATGAAGAGATAGAGGATGAAGATAATTATGGAATGGGTAATTTCAGAGCCGGCGCAAGAGTATTTGGCGCCTAGGCGAACCTTCACCCTTGCACCCCCACCCGCACCATAATTAACTTTAGAAAATGAATACAATGTCAAAGTCGAAGCATGTGGCGCCACCAACGCAAACACACGCACATTTATTCTTTCCTTCTATTTTTCTCTTTCTATTTATAGACGCTTATTATCTTCTATTTTACGCTATTCTCTTTTTTTTTTTGTATTCATTCAGTTTTTTGCCGCCCCCCATCCCCAAATTTTGCCACCCTAGACGACCGCCTAGTTTTCCTAGTGGTTAAGCCGGCCTGGGTGGTTTATATTGTACATATGGCTTCTTAATATTGTAGGTAAATACACAATGTGCTTTAAATAAGCATTGAAATTAATTGCCACTACATGTATTTTCAGATTTCAAGATGGGGGTAAGAGGCCAGAAAAGTGCTAAATTATCTAATTAATCTCTTTTTATTGCTCCTATCTTTTGTTCAGTGTTGGAAAGGCTTTTCTTTTGCTTTGCTTTATTCAACTGAACTTTTATATAGTTTATATATGTATATGTTGTATCTATTTGCTTACATTCTGTTTTCAGTTTTGCTTGTACTTTATATTTTTAATTTTTCCTTTCGCATACAGTGTAATGCAAACGAGACATTTACTTTATATTACTCTATATTGAAAAGCAGTTTTGTATGTGTGATCTTGCATATGAAGTATCTGAGATAAATTATGTTGTTCCAAGTAGTAGCAACTCAGTCAAATTTAAACCTGCCTTTAGTAATTTGTTTGCCAAAGCAAGTAAGAAGTTAAAATATTTCTTTTTTCTTTAACTATTTAATTTTTTATTGAAAAGTTAAGACACTATTCTTTCTACCAGAACCACAGTCAAAGGGAAGTAACTATCTAGGAAATATTAAAATCATTAAGCAGCTGTATATGTATGCTTGTATGTATATATATGTATATATATATATATATATATATATATATATATATATATATATATATATATATATATATATATATATATATATATAGAGAGAGAGAGAGAGAGAGAGAGAGAGAGAGAGAGAGATGAGAAGCAAAATCGAAGTAATCATTTCAACATTTCAACCTCGGCATTTTAAGTTTAATTTTTTATTCACGACTCCGACACACTAGTAAGATGATTGGAACTCTATACATCAGAGTATTTTTGAACAATTTTGTCATAATTTGGATTTGGATTAAAGTTGATTTAAAGACGACACTTTGTGAGTAGAATTTAGATAATATTTTAGATAGTTATAATTTGTTAATGAAACTATTTTTCGTTAAACGATATAATTTATAATCAAATGATAACACATTTCAGCATGCACTGTTAAGACTGTTCGCTCTTATATTCACAGAAGTACGATATGCGTGTGTGTGTATGTGTGTGTTGTGCATTGGGATCTATTTTGAGGGACCACTGCTGCGGGAGGCTGCCTGTCTTGGGAGACCGGGTTCTCGATGTACGGATTTATTGATTAGATGGTGTTAAGACCTGTCGTGGAGGGGTGGGGGGCAAGGATTTTTTGGTGGAAGTGGTAGTCTTTCTTGATAGGTTAAACTGTGTTGCCTAACAGTTAAACAAACACAAATTTTAAAGTTCTTAAGTTAGTCATTTGGTATCGGGCAACTGGAATATGAATCTATTTTAGTGTATTTATCTGTACTTCTCTTTTGGATTTTATGTTTACTTTCTTACTGTACCTCGTGGGAAAGGAATGAGGTGTGGATCTTAGGTATCTACTAAATATTGCATCTAAAGATGGCTGATAAAATCTTTTTATATTTTAAAAATTGACAGGGCTTAAATAATAATGAAAAAGGAAGAGATATGTTTCATTTTCTGACAAAAAAAATGTTATTTGTCTGCATTACAGCCATATTAATCAAAGATTTGTGTCTTGCGTTAAAGCTGAATAACGGAAATAAGGCCATTTTTTTCTTCTGTTTTTTTTTCTCCTTTTGCATCCAATTCCACAGGCGTGTTTATTCTATTTAATAGAGTTGATGTTGAATTGCAGTGTCCAGAATAGATTCCCAAGGTAACATAGTAATTCTAGATATTAGTATAAAAGAAACTAGAGTTACATTAGTTACACTGTATGTACCTAACAATGATAATCAAAATTTTTTCAGAATGTTGGAACAGAAAATTGACGATTTTGAAAATTATCAAATAATAATTATTGGCGATGGGAATTTAGTATTAGACCCTGATCTATATTTAAATATTATGTGAGTGTCAGCAACTGTAATACCAGGAAAACTGTTGTGAATTTGTTAGAAGAAAAAAAAAAGATTGATATTTGGAAAAACTGTCAGAAACGTGAAATGTTCTATGCATGGAGAAGAAACAATCCTAAACAGCAAACAAGATTAGACTATTTTTTTATCTGATAACCTTATACATTACTTCTGGGACACATTCATTGTGCCAGGATACTGAAATGATTATTCTGATATTTAAAAAAAAAAAAACTTAACTTACATGAGCAAGAAAGGTGTAGAGGTTATTGGAAATGTAATAATTCTCATTTGAAAGACAAAAAGTACATCATCCTAGTCAAACAACTTTTAAAGATGTGATTATTACATGCGGATAATGAAAACCATATAGATATTGATGATGTTTCATTGCAAGATCTAAAATTTTATATTGATGATCAGCTATTTCTGGTAACAATGCTTCTCAACACAATAACACAATACAAGATGGAGCAAGATAAGAAGAGAACATCAAATTAGAAAGAAAAACAGTTTAAAATGAAAAATAATTTACTACAAAGTGAAATAAATTAAAATTTTGCTAATATCAATAATGACACAATAAGACACTTGGAAATTAAAAAGGCAGAATTACAAAATTTTTTTGGGGAAAAGCGAAATTTGATAAATAAAACAATGAGTAAATTAATAGATGAACATAGTGATGAAATTGCTAACATTAAAAATATTCTACAAGAATACAAACTTTTTTATGGGAAGCTTTATTGTGAAAATCAATAATTGTATGATATTCCAATTAAAACTATAATACGAAAAATTCCAGACAAATTAAATAATAATATATCTAAGCAGTTAGAAGGTGAACTATCCTATTAAGAATTATATAAAGCGGTCAAAGGTATGAAACTTTCAAAGGCACCTGCCCTGGATGGCTTTTATGTTGAATTTTTAAAAAAATTTTTTTATGGTGGTGGGATATTTAGGACAGTTTATTTAAAGCCAATAAATAATGTATACAGGGCGGGTTTATTCGCTATTATACAAAAATGAGGTGTGATCACCTGTGTCCCTAAGCCAGGCAAAATTAGGTTTATGTTGAAAAACTGGAGTCCTGTCTCTCTTTTGAGTATTATATATAAAATGGAGTCGCTTTGTATATCAAATAGATCGAAGAAAGTTATGGATGACATTATACATAAGGATCAAAAAGGTTTTAAAAATGGTAGATTTATTGCTGAAAACATTAGGATTATTTACGATATTTTATTTGAAAGAAAAGAAGCTAGAACTTCCTAGTCTAATGTTAACTATTGACTTTGATAAAGCTTTAGATACAGTCTCCTGGCAATTTATAGATAAATGTTTAGTTTACTTTTATTTTGGGAATTCTATACATTAGTGGCTTATATTATCTTACAATGGGGTAGAGTCCTCTATTTTACAAAATGGAGATTTATCCTATTTTTTCAAAGTTGCATAGAGACTGTGGGCAAAGGGATCCAGTTTCACCATGTTTGTTTCTATTATTGATGAAATATTTACTAAAAATGCTTCGAAAAAATAAAAGTACTATCGATTAATGACAAATAATTTACAATTAGTCAGTACGCTGATGACATACACAAATATTTTTAGATGGGTCCAAAGAATCACTAAAACACACTTTGAAAACACTGGATCGACTTTATAAAATTCCTGGATTAAAAATGAATGTGAAAAAAGTTAAGGCAATATGGTTAAGGTCATAATGAAATTATGTAAAAATATAAAACTAGACTGGGAGAAAGGACAGTTAAAAATACTAGGATTTTCATTCTCCTCAAATATGTAAGATATATGGCAACTTAACTTGGAAATGGAAAATATATTTAGTTACTGGATTCAAAGAAAGCTAACTGTGCTTGGTAAAATAACAGTAATAAAATCTGTACGGGTCTCTAGATTTACTCCTTTATTTATTTCTTTACCATATCTACCACTGGATTTGCTTACAAGAATTAATAAAATTAAATACAATTCTTTTTATAGAATGGTAGACAAGATATAATAAAGCTTACGATAATCGTAAAAAGTATATGGGAAGGATTACAACTGATTGATCTCAACGATTTATAAAATCACTGAACATTACTTGGCTGTGACAAGTAATAAAGAAAGAGCAAAAATGGATTCATCTTACAAATTTAGATATCTAAAAAAAATTATTACTTATAAAAATAAATTTAGTAATCAAAATTTAAGATTTGAATCCTTTCTCTCGACCTTAAAAAGGTATCGGAAACAGAATATTATCTGGCTAATATAAATGGGACAATGGAATATTTTCATAGAAGATGGTCCCCTCTTTTACTATTATTTGGATAGTATATATTGGTATCCTAATCCTCAAATTAAAGTAATATTTAGATGTACGTGTGAATACAAGGCAAAATCTAGTGAATCCCAAACTTCACTCACAAGCCCCCCCCCCCCTCCCCATCACTCTCTGTACACCTCAGACGATGTTTTCAATTTATATCTGAAGTCAGATACATAATGAAAAACTCCAATAATTGATTTGTATTTTGAACCTGATATACTTATTCATTGTACCAGTATGTTACATATATCTTTAAAGCGATGGTCCCAAGGATCACCAGTATTGTCATTGCTTGCCATGTCTGGGGTATTACACTTTTAAAAAAAACAAATATTCACGTCAAACCTACAAGTATTATGTGAAAAATTATCAACTATAATATGATCTGGTTTGTCAGAAGTACGGCTAATAAAGTCACCATTAAATTCACGATACTGAAAAAAATGACAAAAAGAAGACAAAACACGAGGAATACAGAGTGATCATCGTCTTTGTGACTGGTGATATTGTGTGTTGACTATCGTACAAGGCAATCATATGCATATTAATAAATGAAGTAAAATATACCTTGCATATACTAACAGCATATCCTTATTTTAAATGAAATCTCACTCAGTTAAATAAATACAGAATGTCCTGTGACTTGCAGCCGGAGTAAGGGGTTGTAGGCGTGGGGGGGGGGGGGGGGGGGGGGGGGGGGGGCGGCGATATATATATATAGATATATATAGATATAGATATATATATATATATATATATATATATATAGAGAGAGAGAGAGAGAGAGAGAGAGAGAGAGAGAGAGAGAGAGAGAGAGAGAGAGAGAGAGAGAGAGAGAGAGAGAGAGAGAGAGTATGGGAGGGAGGGAGAGAAAGTCTGCCCACAAACATATTTATTTTTTTTTTTTTTAAAAAAAGAAAAAAGGAAGAAATACAAATTTGACCCAATGAACTAAATAGATAATCATTTCAAGTTTAATATTCTCAAATATATGAAAGCAACATGTAATGTTTCAGGGTCTTCTTGGTGTCGCACTGCTGTCTGGCAGTGGTTTGACACCTTTTGCCTTCTTCTCCATACGCTCCTAGCACGAAAGATAAAGCCCAGGATACTTCGATTGGAGATTGGGAAAAGGGCATATTGAAACTAAACATTTACAGACATAGATTTCCCCTATGAATCACCAAATATGGTTGACTTTAAATAAAAAGAAATGAACTTAAACTTTACGTCTGAAAAAGTATTCTGCATATGCAAGTTGCAAATGGGATAGGTTTGAAGCATTTATACCAAAGACTCTTTTAAATGTCAGTAAGAACATGCGTATGTATGTATGTATGTATGTATGTATGTATGTATGTATGTATGTATGTATGTATGTATGTATGTATGTATGTATGTATGTATGTATGTATGTATGTTTATATGTATGTATTTATTTATGCAGCTCTACAGATCCAAATATGTATATTTAATCTATAATGTGTGTTTAAATTTTGTCCATGATGCTAAGTTGCACTTTAGAGTCTGGTCACTTGTAAACAGAATGTTTACAATCATTTGAGTTCAAGACCAGTCTTGTTTACATTTAGCCTGTCTTTTGTTTTCATTGGATTGCTTCACATCTTGTTATGATATAGGTCAAGTGAAAATGTGTATAAATAGGGATTTGGTTAACAAATAATTAATTCCTGTTTTAGATTAGTCTGTGGAAATCCATTTGTGATTAGATTTTACAGTTTTTGCCGTTGAAATCAGATTTAATTCGAGAGGAATTATTTATTTAAGATATTCGATGGAATTACTAAAATGCTCATTGACTTTTAAATTAATGCATTACTTTGGACTTTTGTGAACTCATTCAAAGGCATTCTGGATTATATTATTGTGTTATATCAGGACATTCAAGACTATTGGAACTCATTCGGAACATTCTATATTTTTGGGACTTGTGATTAGGACAGTTAGGATTATTTGGAATTTGATTCACAATATTGCAAGTATCTCTTGAATTTACCAAACGCTAAACCTTATTGAACGCATCACAGGTTATTATCCTCCCCGGTTATTCTGACTATTGGAATGTACCACCAAGCGACTGATTCAAATTAAGTAAAATTTATATTTATGAAGTGACCTAATAAAGACTTATAAGAAAGATCCCAATATTTACGAGGTATACTGTATAATTTAACATGTAAATATAAAGGTACATCACAACTGTTGGTTTAAATTAAATATTGCAATAAGTAGGAGGCAAAGTAGGTTGTCAATGCGTGTTGGAACGGTTTGCGTTGACATGCATAGCTGTGTGTGTGTGTGTGTGTGTGTGTGTATGTGTGTGTGTGTGTGTGTGTGTGTTATGTGTGCAATATTACAATTATATTCAAACCAACGTACTAGTCATACTTTTGACACATAAATTTAAAATGAAAATGGTAAATAATTGTCTTTTCAAAAATGATGTCTGAACTTGTTAGAATTGTTTGGCACTAGCTTAAATGCACAGATTCCATTTGGAGATATGCTTTCTTCACTCAGCAATATTTCAAGAATAAACCTAATGCTAAAACCTCCTTATATGTTAATAAGGAAGGAAATACATTTGATAAATCATAGGTTGGTATTATTATTCAGTATGTCACTTCCGTGTTCAGGAGACACTTTGTTCTTTTTCATATTTTTCTTTTTCGTCTTCTTTTTCTTTTTCCGGTGATGTCGATCATCGTCCTGGATATTTGTAACGCTCGTCATCACAATGGGAGTGAGGCGGTTTTTTCCTTTAGGAACGTCTGGGAATATAGTTATTGTGGGGTTGACGTGGTAGTCGTCCTTCTCCTTACTGTAGCTTCCCCTCATTGCGGTTTTCATCGGCGGCATCGACTTGGAAATGTGTGCGGCTAAAGTTCCAGCAAATAGAGCCTCAATAATATCGTCTTGAGAAATAATCTGGGAATAATAATAATAATAATAATAATAATAATAATGGTTGTGTAAATAGTGATAATGACAATTCTGACAATAAGACTGCTTGCAAAGCACACCAAGAGTACCATCATCTCCATAATTGTCATCAATAGAAACAACAGCAGCAGTAGTCACTACCAGTGACTTACATCATTATCAGGAGAAGCAACAACAACAACGCAACAGGAACAGCAACGCCCAATTCATTTAGTTGATGCTATACTATTTTAAGTTTCTCTCGAGGGACATTTTTCCCCAAGAAAACTTGTGACACAAGAACTTTAATCTTTGGAGGACAATACAATATCTCTGGAATCGAATTCATTCTTAATTGCTCAAATATAGTTTAATATCCATTTGTACTTAAAGAAGATCATTAAAAATGAAGAAGATCATTAAAAATAAAGATCATTAAAAAATACAAACTTAAATTCTAAGTTCACCAAGAGTATAATCATTTTGCAAAAGTGATTAAGATAAATTTTGTCAGTGAGCATAATCATTTATTGACTTCTAAATGATGGTTTATAAAAATATATATTTTCTCACCTGCGACGTTTTCGTTGGGGACCTATTAACACCTGACTAAACTCCCTTTTGACCTTGACATCTGATCTATTAACCACCAACTGCCCTATTCCTCCGTTACATTACTATGTGTCAATTCTTATAATAATTCATGTTTAGAGACGGAATACATAGAATAAGTCTTACAAATTTACCCCAAAATGCAAAAGAACAGTTTCATTGTGACTTTGACCTTTGACCCTTGAATTATTCATCACTAACGATGATCCCTGTACGCTGGTGAATGTGGTTCAAAGTCTAATACCTATCCATACACACATGATGATATTTTTGTTCCCCCAAAAGCTTTGACAACCCGACCAATGTGACCATATCGTTTGGTCTTTTTACCTTCAAATCAGTAGCGATATCATATATCCCATGATCAACCTTTTTATTATGCGAGATGAAAATTCATCCATGGCAATATTATATAGTATTGTGAGATCCACTAACTGTAACAATAAACCATCCACCTACAATTTAAACAATTGATACCAGTGTTGCTTGACCTTTTACATCTTTGATCTCCAAACTCTAAGAATGTTTCCCCCCCCCCCCTCATGTAGTCTGATGATGATCCACTGATTAAAACAGTTGATACTGTAATAAAACTCTGATCCAACAAATTGACGCCGAACGGATAGATGAACGGATGAGTCTGCTATTCTCGCATTTTTCGACATTCGTCGCTGGCGAGATAAAGATGTCATCTAAAGCATTTATATTTTTAATTTTACTTTGCATATAAATAAGTTGAGGCCTGCATAAAAGACCAACCTTGTCATTTGAATATATCGCCTGGTTAGATATGGGGTAAACAAAAATAAATAAAATATGTCCTTTAAATTATGAGATTTTTGTCAAATCGAAATAGAAAGCAGCATACATTATATGTGTCAATTTAACAAAGATATTATTCCATCAAAAAGTGATTGAAAATTCGACCATAAAATGTTGAGGTCAAAATGTGTACCAAATTTAGTCGAGGTTGTACAAGCTTAAACGTGCTTTTTTACAGGAAGAATACTAGTAAATAAACAAACGAAAAAAATTAAAGAAACAAACAAAACAAAGCAAAATAAAAACTTACAAGTCTTTCGTCCTTCTTTGACTTCTTACACTTCCTCCTTATTATGACTGCGAGGATTATAAATAGTATAACTATCACTGCAGCAAGAACCAGAGCAATTATCAAAACTGCAAAAAAAATTAAATAAATAAATAAATAGCATGGAAAATTAAGGAAATATTTTGATTACATTTAAGTAAGAATATTTTTAAAAATAAGATATAACATTTTTATCTGCAAATCTTTAAGGTTCTCGCTATGTCCATTTCCTATGGATTTATTTACACAGAAATATGTCATCTAAACCAAAAGGTTGTTTTGCGTCTCTGACGCACACGAATACTTTATTACATGACCAACTTGAACTATCTTGAATAGTTCATATGCACAAAAGAATACGGGGAGTTTACCATTGTTCATCTCTTTTGCTTGTCGAACAAAACTGCAGAATAAAATATAGGAACTTAGTATTAAACAAATATAAAATAATGCTTACTCATACATAATTTTATGTAGATCAACTATTTATGTCACCGCCCAAACATTTTAAAAGAGCATTCTGTTTTGCCCTCATCCGTCTGTTAGTCTTCTGTTTTGTCTACGTTTAAGCGGGTTTCTCGTAGAAAATTGGCCTTAAGTAATAAGTATACAAATATCCCAAACCTACACCCGTCTGACCCATTCTCCGACAAAAAGGATCACCGTGGCTTGCATGTCACGCTTCTTTGACTTTGGTTTCAATTTATTGTTGTTTGTTGATGTGTCTATGTGAAGATACAATACTCTCGCCAGAAGTAGGTCACTGTGGCCTATGGAAGTGAATGATAAGAATTTCATTTCCTGCACAAAGAATACGTTTATTTTCTTTTTAATAAATTGTTTCGAATGTATGTTAAGGTTTTTCCATAGGCTGGCTTGTAAGACAGAATATCCTCTAGTTATCTCCATTAATAGAGACTATGCTGCTTTCTTTCGATATTTTTCTGAAGTCATTCTTTCATTTTTTAAATCATTTTATTTTATTTTTTATTTTATTAGCGGGGGGGGGGGGGTAGTGATAAACCTTATATTCTTTCTGAGTCTATTTACTCATAATAACTTTACAATTGCATTTTTTGCCAATTTAATAATTTCATTAAATTAGTTATTTTATTTATTTATTGTACAAATATACGCATTGTATTTTTCAATAAATCTCTAAATAAAAACATGCATCCCATAAACAACATTTACTCATTTTAAAGATGAAACTTTGATTTATGGCATATTGTTATTCAAAATCGTAATATTTTCATAAGAATTAAATAACCCAATAAAATGCATGAATATATGTACTTGTTTTGTTATTAATAGAAAAGCATCATGTCTGTTCTGGTAAGTTTGGTTATTAAAAACCGCACGAAAACACATGAACTTAAAGTGAATAAAAACAGACATGTTTTATTCGGGATCAAACAAACGGTGTCTAGAAATTAAAGAACCACACTGGTCAATTAAAGCAAACCGGCAACGATACCAACTTACACGCCACGACATTTCTACGCACTGGCAACGAAACAAAATGTCGGAATCAGAATCGATTTCAGTGTTCTTTTCATATACAGGCAATGATGCTGCTGCTGGAAATGGTCACACGGAATATCAAAACAAATTTATCTTTTTATTCTAGCTTTCCGTAATAATGACTTTTTCAGGGTTTGCCCGTAAAACAAATTACCGTTTGACCACCACGCAGTTCAGTTGGCGATTTTAACAAAGATTATTATTTTCGAATTTTTTTAATTTGTTTTTTTCTTTTATTTGTGTGTGTGTGTGTGTTAATTTCGAGATCAATGGCAAATTTCCTACTCACTTTTACAGAGCTCACGATTCAACATACTCCAAACACATTTTGAAGATAGAATACTTATATTTATTGTTTTGTGATTGTGGTTTCATTGCAACACATTCTACAACAATTTTGTTACAACGCAGATCCAACGATGCTCACATTATGTGCGAAATATTGCTTGTTTCTTTTGTCGCCCGGGGATTGTGTTAACTCCCTATATGATGGTATTCGGGGACGTCCTCGTTTGGGTGCATTTTTCAAGCATGGCGGTACACCCACAGGTGTCATTTTCTTTGATTCTAAGTCAATGATAAATTCAGTATCTCCAATGCATAATTTATAGCTACGGTGCGTTATTCCTCTGTAGACGATGGAGGATTGTCGTGTGTGTTTATGTGTGTGTGTGTGTGTGTGTGTGTGTGCTTGTGTGTGTGTTTGTTTTTCTTCCTCTTTTTCTTACGCCACTCGATGAGACAACTGCTTGAAACCGAATCAACCATCTAAAGAAGAAAACAGTATTCCCGAAATTCACAACGCACTATTTTACTCTCGATTCGAAAATAAGAAAAAAATATATTACCTAAGTTAAAAACACGTTATTTTTTTTTCTTCATATGAAACTTGAATACGCAATAAAAAGAGGTCGACATAAAATTTTAACTTACAGGTCACTTCTTTTCTAAGATCTGATAATGTGTATTTGAAAAGGTGTGTGGAGAGAGGGACTGGATCATCATAAACAGTCATTTCGTAAATGTCGATAGAAACGTTGGATCATAAACAGTATATGTTTTCTCTAAAAATTCTAGGACCCTAAATAAAAGGACCAATAAGAAAAAGCATGGAAACGAAGTAATTATCGAATATTACACGCTATTTGTTCCGTCATTACAAAAACACCGCATCATTTTCGAGTTATCTGCTTTCGTTATTCGTACTATAATCAGACAGGAGAAATACAAATCATAAAACACCAACTAATTACCTTTGGGACGGGCAAACTTCAGGAATTTATTCAGAACCGGAATATTTTTTTAGCTCATTGTTAAAGACAAGAGTTTTATTTACCGCTAATATGGGGCATTTGGTTTGAATAATGGAGCCAATCAGACAAAATTATATTTTTCCCGAGAAAATAAGGGGCTTTAACTTTTTTTAAAAATCCCTGCCTTCACCTGTCCTGTAGATTAAATCCTAATCCGGTTCTCTTTTCTCAAAAATGTTATGCCCTAGATAAAGCGCCAACTAAAGATCACGTTAGCAACTAAATGACAACTTTCTTCGTAAACAGAAAAAAGGATAGGGTAATGTGGGTTTCGTTTCTTTGTTTGTTACTTTTATTTTTGTTTTATTTATTTATTTATTTTTTTTGGGAGGGGGGACCGGGGAAAGATGGAGTGTGTAGCAACATATTGTTCTTCGCTATTTATTTATTTAATTTAATTTATTTATTTATTTAGTAGTAGTAGCAGCAACAGTAGTAGTAGTAGTAGTAGTAGTAAAAGTAGTAGTAGTATTTAAGTCGTATAGTGTTTTACCATGGAAATAACACGAATTTAGTGAGAAGGAACTTATTTGTCAGAAAGACTTGTTCACTTTGAGATCTCTCGTATCTGAATGCATTTTTCTAACTACAGATTGTAGACCTTTCAAATTAAGTCACATCATTTAAATGATGCACTTAGACACGAATGACCATTTTCAGTGTAAATCTAAGTATTCCAAAAGATATAATATCTTAGGTAGATCCGTTTCAAGACTCAATAAGCAAATCTACTTGTCTCTAAGATGTAAATGTGCTGTTTACAGGACAGAATCAATGAATAACATGTTCGTTGGAGGCTGGTTGGTGAATTGAAGGCTTGCGCGTGAAATACCGTTTCACATTCTTTCACACCTATCAGCCTTTTTTCTCTACCACGCATATATTTTTAAAGATACAATGTACTTATTGATCTGCAAAATCTACATGGAGAGTATGGCACCGTGGTTTATTTGAAGGATTCCTTTATGTAAAAAAGAACCAAAAAAAATATAATAAACGACAAAGTTACGAGTGATATTTTGAATATATTTCGAGCATCGTTTGACAGGCGTTGCAACTTGCAACAAAATAGTTTTACAATGAATTGTAGGGAAATCACAGACATAAACAATAATTACAAGTGATTTATCTCCGAAAACAGCTAGAATCCTGTTGAATTATGTGTTATGTCATAATGAGCACGGTTTGCATCATTGCTGGTGCGCTGTGATTGGCTACTGTAGTGTGGCACCTCCATATGAATAAAACTACCCCACTGTCTTTCTTGTGTCATTGCCAAATACGTATGCATATTTATATCTTTGGTTGTGTGTTTGTGTGTTTGTGTGTGCGTTTTTAAACAACCAAAATATATTTTGAAAGGTTTGAACACCTGATTTTAATCCTAATTTTAATGCTGCAATCATGTTTGCAGACATTAGTTTTTGAACGTCTGTTGCTTGCATACACATGTGTGTATAAGAGAGAGAGAGAGAGAGAGAGAGAGAGAGAGAGAGAGAGAGAGAGAGAGAGAGAGAGAGAAAGAGAGACCTAAATTATTAGAGTTGTTGCCCTGTGATTTGGTTTCGTCGACATTTCCTTCTGTAGTTAAAGGTCCACACGTATATGTCGTCTGATTTTCACCTGGACAGTTTAAATAAATGGAACCTGTGCTTTCAGACGCTGAAATGTAAAATTGAAATTACTTATTGTTAACCCTTTTTATCCTGTCTGTCTGTCTGTTTCTCACCGCATGAATTCTTTCTAGAAGACAATTACTAGTGGATATGAATTATTAGAAATATAAAGGAAATACATAGTAACGTGAACGTGGAAATTTATATAATGCCATGTTCACCGAAGGATAGGTAACATGAAACTGAAGAAGAAGAAGAAGATAATGATCATCATGATCAAATTCATGATGACTATAACGATAATGATGACGATGATATTAATGAAGTAATGCGAAATCGACAGTCTACATTACATTGATCCACCGGATTATCAAGAAAAAAAAAAGAAGTTTGACCATGTATACGAATGTATAGGTGGACGATAAAATTGAATTCATGTCAACAAAGATTGGAAACGCTTGTTAGTTCACGTGAATACACAACGATTAAATAAGAAGGGTCACTAATGTTGAGGTTGAAGCATTTTGTGTTTTTCAGCTTCATAACTTATCCCTTCACCTAACTAGTATATGATAGTATACATTTTCTGCATGAGTACATTATTGAATAATAATGTTAATTACAACTAAAAGACCTTTTTGCCTTCAATAAATGTTAGTTAAATGATTCACTACCAGGCCAACAAACAGTGCTCAGAGTGTGTACTACTCAAATAATACTAAACAAACCAGACTCCAAGGTATTATTTCACAAATTAATACTATTACCAGACCAGTCAGAGTTTGAAGTCAATATGTGAAGCCAACACAAAATAATACGTGTTTTTTTCCCACATATCTTAAATAATGGCACAAAGCTACACTGTGCTGATTAAAACAGGATTTCAGTAGTTTAACAAGAAAACAACAATGGCCGTATCTAGAGATAATCCTTGTTTGATTACAAGATTGTACTGGATGAAAACGGGATCAAAGCTAGTTATGTTGAAGAATAACATTCAAGAGAATAAAAGTGGTAATTTGTTGATTTTAAACGTCAAATGTATACTGCAGTGTTTCAGAAAAGATGCCAAATTACATGTTACATTTAATTATGATAACATCAAGATAAGATTCATTGAGAAAACAGGATGGTTGGAACAGTAGAACATGAAGAATAAATGAAATTATATATATCTATATATATGATGTAACTAAATACACAAGTTTGTATTCAGCTAAATCTACAGTACAAGTCGAGGATCTCGTAAACATTAAAATGTCAATGTACTTCAACACAAACTGAGATAGAATTTATAGAAAACAAAGATTTCAAACATCACATGATAAAATAGTTTATGAGGTAGCTGTTTTACATTGAACCATAGGAATGGCGAAATCTGACATAACTCTGAAATCATTCATGGGATCAAAAGGATTAAAAGAAAAAGTGGGCCATTGTTGAAAAAAGTACTTGTTTTAGGCGGTCGTCAAGTTGGTTTGTTGATAGCATATAAAATTAATTTTGCAGGCAAAATGTATTATATGGACGTTGTTATACCGTTTTAAATGACTGTAGAAGAGCAGTCTTTTAGACATTTACTACGATCTCTAGAGTCAAGTTGCCTAATTGTGGCAACAAATTACACATGACAAAAACATAATAAAATACACCGAATTTAAAGAATGCTTAATTTAACAATCTATTTACACATTACACAAGCAAATAGGCAAACAAAATCTGTACAAAATAGTTTGTCAGTCACATGGATGACCAGTGGCAGGAAGTCATTGGTGAAATGCAAGTATATAATGTACAACAATATATATAAAACATCTTGACAGCGATACACGCACACACACATGTGTGTATATATATATATATATATATATATATATATATATATATATATATATATATATATATATATATACCCTTGGACTGAAAAACTGACCACAAGACAACTCTGTGTATCTTCTTTTAGTAGTTTTAAACCCAACTGTATGTAAAGCTTTAAGTTTATATAGTGAATAACACAATTATGTTTGCTTCTTAATGTAGTTACTGATGGTTTGGTACCTTTGTAATCATCCATGTCTGCTGTAACTCTGATAAATCATTTTCATCTGGAAATAATTTCTTTAGACTAATGGATAGTCTTTGAAATAGTCATGTAAATGTAACGCAGTCTCTAAATCCATTTATAAAATGCAACCAGTATATTAGTCCTGTGTCTGTCAGCAGTTCTAACTCTACACCTGATATGTTTAAACCTTCATCGTATGCTGATCCTAAAGCACTTTAATAATAAGCAGGGTCTAATATGTAATTTTTCATACAAGCATTTCTAAATTCTTCAGAAATGTCACATAGCTTCAGCTTATTTTTTCTTACACAATAGTCATGTAGAGCTCCAAGTGATTTCGGTTGCATGTTGTGTGGCATCATTTGTTTTGTTTTGTTAAATGGCTCAGTGCTGTCAATGTATTTAAGCATGGGTTATGTCATTTCTCAAATATTTACACTGCATATTTGTAAACTGCATAAGTGTTTCTGTAAAAAAATAAAATCCGTTCAATTATTCTCTATTGACTGTCTTTTCACTGCTTTTTCTATTTATTCTTTCATGAACCTGTCAACTATGAAATCCTTAAGGAATGGTATTTTTTTGGATTATAGATACTTTTCGTCGTTGCTTGGTTTGAGTATTACCTCCTATTCTGCATCATTTAAAAAAAAAACCAAAAAAATTTTGATGAACAGACGCCTGTCATAACTGGATACGTTATGAATGAAGAATGATAGGCATTTTGGGTATTTGTAATTTAAATTTTATTTTGTATGTGCTGTATGTCTATATTTGCCTGATAAATGGTCGTGGTCACGCACCATTTTATATGCTATTTTTCCTGCGGTTCAGGCAGCCTTTGGCACACTTTCTCTTTCTAAGATGTAACATATATTTGTAAAATTAAAATGTTTTATCTTCCTCCGTTGATGCCATAGGTTTACTGGTGTTTAATTCTGTATACTATTTTGCAATCTTGCCAACGCATCGTAAAATTCCTTAATACAAGCTGTCCCTCTTTAAGCTATTTGTTTTGTATCTCTTTAGGACTGATTTAACATAAAATTAGAACCGTGGTGGTATTTTTATGGTTGTATTGATTGCCCAATATCTTTCATTTGTTGGATATCACAATTACAATTTTGTGTCTGTTGTACAATAATACTTTTAAAATCACAATAAATAACATATCATACCGAGCGTTTTTGCTAGTATTGATGGGCTCTGAATTCAATAACTTACTTCAGTCATTATATCCACATCATGTTTTTATGTTGTATTTTAGTGTTTGTGGTCAAATAATGTTTATGGCACATAGAAAGAAAAAGAAAGAAAGAAAAGAATCAAGCATTATTTAATAGATATGTTTCTGTCCGTGGTGTCTACTTATATGTGATGACACAAGTCAGGAACAATGTTTTATTCTAAAGTAATTGTCACGGAATTGTATGGTTTATATCAATATGTATATGTGATCAAAAATGTATTCGGGTTTCGTTTCCGACTAGAGCGTTACTCGGGGGTTGTTTATTTTTTTCGGCTCTAGTTATTTTGAAATACTGAGCGCGATTCACCCCATGCTGCACGCGCAAATTGCCTGCAGTGAAAACTCACGTGCCTAGCTGCTGCGCATATCTGTCACAGCTAGAGTACATATAGAGCGAATTCTCTATAAACAAATTACACTACGATGAGTCTTGTCAGAAAGCTTACCTCTTTACGGGAGCAAAACTTCAGCTGTAGAGGTATGTGAAATTTAAGATTGTATTCTGTATCACTATTCGTTTTATATGACATAATTGTTTCATATATTAGATGTTTTAGAATTTATTCTAAATTCTACAGAGAGTCAATACCTAGGTCATACAACGCCATGATATTAGAAATCCTATAGGCTGGTTCAAGTTAGCTATTTGTTGTAACTGAACAGACGGGTATTATTTAATTATACGCGGCATGCATTGAATGATTAATGTAATGTGTAACGAGGCGTAATTCATGTGCGCGCATGCGCAACATATATCAATACAAAAGTACTAACCGTGTCATATGTACTTCACGGTTTAGTTGTTATACTTTTAGCTGTTCCATATGTATGGTTTGGTGGTGTGAAGTCACAGAACTCTGTGTGGTTTCGTGTGACGTGTACGCTGTGTCTGGTGACGTTGTTTCGGAAGAGTGTACTGGTTTTCTCGATGCGAGGGACCAAGGCTTCTCGATCAACGGGTCTGTGTTAATGTGAAGGCTCTCGAGGGACCCTTCAACAGACTGGGAGGGGTGGACCATGCGTGGTGGCTCCTTGACCATGGACTAGAGCGGGTGGAACCGTAGATACATCTTGGTAGTCAAACGGACGCCACGATAGTTATATTTATTGCGTGTTCCATTTGATTGTTATCTCAATATTGCTGTCTGTGCAAAATTACATTCATTCCCATTTCAATATCGCTATATGTGTGATAGATTCATAATTTCATACATCCCCATTTCAATATCGTTATATGAACGACATATTCATAATTTCATACCTTCCCATTTCAATATCGTTATATGAACGACCTATTCATAATTTCATACATCCCCATTTCAATATCGTTATATGAACGACGGATTCATAAATTCATATTCCAACATCGCTTGTTAAATTGATAAATTGACGAGTTAACAGATTGATGGATAAATGAGTATTCTATTGATAAGTGCATAAATCACATGCTTTGGTCACCCTTGGTACTTAATAAGACCTTGTTTATATTGGGGTGTAAATCATATACTCTTATTTGTCGATTGGTGATAGGATGCTATTCACGTTTGTTTAAAATTCCATTTGTTAAATCCATCTTTGATTTTTCTCGTTGAGTTACTTGTTGTTGATAGTTCCATGTTAGGAACTTTATAATTTTCCTTATCTTTTTGTTATAATGGTGTCAGATTTGTTCGTCTTTAAATTGCGTTTATAAATAAACATCTTATTAACGCAGTTGCTTTCGGTGTCTTCACTAATCCAGTCCCAACCCGGCTTCATCCTGTGACAAATGGTGTCAGAAGTGGGATCATTGGATTAGTGGGAACACGGACGTTAGTTTGCATAGGTCTTGACTCCGGTAAGTTTTTTTTTAGTTATTTATTTCAGATTGTGACCTTCCTGACAAGAACTAATTCAGGCGGGTGAGTGAATACCTCACTCATATTTTGTTTTATTTACCATTTGTTTGTCATATATACATATTGCATATATTTGGAGAAGGGATATACGGTTGGTTCGTGTAGTCCTAAAAATTGTATGTGTTATATGATAGTGCACTTGGGATTGGTGATCTGATCAACAGTATTTATCATGTCGTCACTCAAAGATCTAGTGGAGTTGGGTAAACAGTTTGGGTATGAGGGGGAGGCCCTTAGAAAATTCGTTCAGGAGGAGCAGGCTCATGAAAGGGACCAAAGGGTAAAGGAGAGAGATATAGAAAGGGAAAAATTACAACTAGAGAAGCAAGCGGAAAGGGAAAGATTAGAATTAGAGATATCATTTAAAAGGGAGAAGATGGAATTTGAGAAGGAGAAGATAGAGTTAGAGAAGCAGGCAGAGAAGGAGAAGATAGAGTTAGAGAAACAGGCAGAGAAGGAAAGGATAGGTTGGGAAAGGGAAGCAGAAAGGGAAAGAATAGAGCAGATAAGAGACCTTGAGGAAAGAAAATTAGCGAGGGAAAAACAAGCAAAGTTAGAAGCCATTGAGTTAGAAGACAGGAATATGGAGAAAGAACATAGAAGGAAATTTGAATTATTAGAGGCTAAGAAAGAGGGTCAACAAGAATCAAAGTTAAGAGGCCCTAAATTACCCCCTTTCGAAGATGACAAAGATAACTTAGATAGTTATTTACATAGGTTTGAGCGATATGCTACCATCCAAAAGTGGAAAAAAGATGATTGGTCGCTCCATCTCAGCGCGTTACTTAAAGGTAAAGCGCTAGATGTATATTCGCGTCTACCCGTGGACGAGGCATTGAACTATGACGCGTTAAGAGGGGCACTCCTTAAGAGATACGAGTTGACAGAACAAGGGTTCCGCAAAAAATTTAAATATAGTAAACCCGAGAAAGGCGAGACATTCACCCAGTTCGCCAGTAGGACGGGGAATTATTTCCAGCGTTGGGTTGAATGTGGTAAGATCCAAAAAACGTTTGAGGGTCTTACCGATTTTCTACTTAGGGACCAGCTGTTAAACACTTGTGGTAGGGAATTGTACTTGTTCCTGAGGGAAAAGTCCTTCAATAATATCTCAGATATGGCTACTCAGGCAGACTATTTCGCCGAAGCTCGGGGAGGTACCCAGAATGTGATCTCAAGGGATAACAAGGGAGGTAATCAAGGAAAAGATCAGAGACCCAGAGAACCCGAGAAACTTGGTACACATAAAGGTGGAAACTTTCAATCTGGGAAGGGTACGAATCGTAGGGATAGACAATGTTTTACCTGTAAGGAATGGGGTCACATCACGCCCGATTGTCCGAAAAGGAAGGGGTTTGTCCAGAGGGTCGCGGTTGCTATCGAAAGCAGAGCATGGTCAGGGGGCGGTAAGCGCGAAGATTTTCCGCGTGATAATTCAGGGACTAATAACGTGAATACGGTGTACGAATCCGCAGCGCGTGCGCAGATCGGTCGTGATGTTATTCAGTCGATCGGCACTTGTCTTTTTCCCGAGGCGAGAGTACCGACTGCTACTGGTACCGCCAACGGTCAAGAAGTCACGGTCTTACGCGACACCGGGTGCACGGGCGTCGTAGTAAAGCGGAGTCTCGTTAGGGATGACCAAATGCTTGGTTGGAAATCCCCGTGCATGTTATTAGATCAAACAATTGATCGCGTTCCCGTCGCGAGAATAGAAATCGAGACGCCTTTCCTGACCGGAACCGTAGAAGCTCTGTGTATGGAAAATCCCATATACGACTTAACTATCGGAAATGTCGAGGGATCCAGACTCCCAACTCTCTCTGATTTCCGGTTTCCCGTTGTACAAACGGCCGAAACTAGGGCGCAGGCGCAGGCGGAGAAAACGCCACCACGTACGTTGAAACTTCCGGAAGCCGTGACCGATATCTCGCGCGATGAATTTACGCGTGAGCAAGGCCATGACGCGTCCTTGAGCGCGACCGCGGAGAGGATCGTGTCCGGTACCGCGAAACATTGTAAAGGCGGGGCAAGTTTGAAATTTATACGTAGGGAAGGTTTAATGTACAGGCAATTTACCACGTTGGATGGTAGAAAGTATTTCCAACTTGTCGTCCCCCAGAAATTCAGGCCCCGTATACTCAGAGTAGCGCACGAGTCCGGTAGTGCAGGTCACTTGAGTAGGAAGAGGACGACTGACAAAGTGTTAAGAGAATTTTATTGGCCAGGTGTAAATAGTGACGTAGCACGATTCTGTCGTTCGTGTGATTTATGCCATAAAACTGTTGAAAAGGGCGTTTTGAACGTCGTATGTATTGCGGTCATAGAAGACGAGCCGAGTGACCCCAACACAGAAATTCCCCTTGAGTACCCCATGGTTGTAGGAAATGAGGGAATAGATATGGTCAGCGTGTGCCCAGAATTACCTGAAGGTCAGCGTCAGCAAGTCAGGGAAATTTTAAGTAAGTACCCAGACGTATTTACAGATCGACCAGGTAATACTGGATTAATAACGCACGAAATAAACTTGAATACCTCGGAGCCAATCAGAATAAAGGGATATCCAATACCCTTTAACGCACGGGAGACAATCGATGAGGAAGTAGGTAAAATGTTAGACCTGGGAGTGATTGAACCCTCAAACTCCCCCTATTCTTCCCCCGTGGTATTGGTTAGAAAGAAAGACGGAACTAATCGATTTTGTATAGACTTTCGACAACTAAATAAAGTCACCGTGTTTGATGCTGAACCGATGCCAGACATGGAGGGCTTGTTTTCAAAATTGGCAGGGCACCAGTACATTTCTAAATTAGATCTAACAAAAGGTTATTGGCAGGTGCCCATCGCTGAAAATGCTCGCGTATTAACGGCATTCGCGACCCCTAAAGGTCTTTTCCAGTTTAAGGTTATGCCTTTTGGTTTGGTTAACGCCGGTGCGTCGTGCGTGCGTCTTATGCGAAAATTGTTGAAAGGCATGAACAACGTAGATAGTTTTGTCGACGATATTCTAGTATATACACATACCTGGGAAGAGCATGTTAGGGCATTAGTCGATCTGTTTGACAGACTCCGCAAGGCAAATCTCACAGCGAGACCCTCCAAGTGTAGCATAGCATATTCTAACTTGGAATGCTTGGGCCATCTAGTAAGTGGGTCAGGGCAGTTAAAACCCCACCCTGATAAAATTGACGCGATTAAAGACGCTCCTAGGCCAGAAACCAAGAAACAGATACGATCGTTTCTTGGATTGATAGGTTTTTATAGGAAGTTCGTTCCAAATTTCGCCGCTATAGCTAGTCCATTGACGGATTTGACTAGGAAAGGGCAGCCAAATAAAGTTTCTTGGGGTTTATGCCAAGAGAAAGCTTTTAACGCCCTTAAGGCGAGATTGATCAGTGCACCGATCCTAAAGTTGCCAGAATTAAATAGATCGTTCATATTGAGAACTGATGCATCCGACACGGGCTTAGGAGCAGTTTTGCTACAGGAGCAAGACGGGGTAAAGTTACCCATAGCTTATGCTAGTAGGAAATTGCTGCCTAGGGAGCAAAACTACTCCGTGATCGAAAAGGAGTGCTTGGCACTGGTGTGGGGTGTAGGTAAATTCCACACGTACCTTTTCGGAAGGGAATTTGTCCTTGAAACGGACCATCAGCCTCTCATATATTTGAACAAGGCAAAAGTTGCCAACGCAAGATTGATGCGTTGGGCATTGACTCTGCAGCCATATCGTTTCCGGATCGAAGCAATCAGAGGGTCGGAAAATGTAGGGGCCGATTATTTAAGCAGAGTGTGATTTGCAGTTTTTTTTTCCTACCATGATATTCTGGTAATGTAAATAATAAGTTTCAGTGTGTATTTTTTGCAAAATTCCGTGATTTTCTAAAAGTGCTTCCACTTTTTTTTTAAGGGGGGAGGTATTGTCACGGAATTGTATGGTTTATATCAATATGTATATGTGATCAAAAATGTATTCGGGTTTCGTTTCCGACTAGAGCGTTACTCGGGGGTTGTTTATTTTTTTCGGCTCTAGTTATTTTGAAATACTGAGCGCGATTCACCCCATGCTGCACGCGCAAATTGCCTGCAGTGAAAACTCGCGTGCCTAGCTGCTGCGCATATCTGTCACAGCTAGAGTACATATAGAGCGAATTCTCTATAAACAAATTACACTACGATGAGTCTTGTCAGAAAGCTTACCTCTTTACGGGAGCAAAACTTCAGCTGTAGAGGTATGTGAAATTTAAGATTGTATTCTGTATCACTATTCGTTTTATATGACATAATTGTTTCATATATTAGATGTTTTAGAATTTATTCTAAATTCTACAGAGAGTCAATACCTAGGTCATACAACGCCATGATATTAGAAATCCTATAGGCTGGTTCAAGTTAGCTATTTGTTGTAACTGAACAGACGGGTATTATTTAATTATACGCGGCATGCATTGAATGATTAATGTAATGTGTAACGAGGCGTAATTCATGTGCGCGCATGCGCAACATATATCAATACAAAAGTACTAACCGTGTCATATGTACTTCACGGTTTAGTTGTTATACTTTTAGCTGTTCCATATGTATGGTTTGGTGGTGTGAAGTCACAGAACTCTGTGTGGTTTCGTGTGACGTGTACGCTGTGTCTGGTGACGTTGTTTCGGAAGAGTGTACTGGTTTTCTCGATGCGAGGGACCAAGGCTTCTCGATCAACGGGTCTGTGTTAATGTGAAGGCTCTCGAGGGACCCTTCAACAGACTGGGAGGGGTGGACCATGCGTGGTGGCTCCTTGACCATGGACTAGAGCGGGTGGAACCGTAGATACATCTTGGTAGTCAAACGGACGCCACGATAGTTATATTTATTGCGTGTTCCATTTGATTGTTATCTCAATATTGCTGTCTGTGCAAAATTACATTCATTCCCATTTCAATATCGCTATATGTGTGATAGATTCATAATTTCATACATCCCCATTTCAATATCGTTATATGAACGACATATTCATAATTTCATACCTTCCCATTTCAATATCGTTATATGAACGACCTATTCATAATTTCATACATCCCCATTTCAATATCGTTATATGAACGACGGATTCATAAATTCATATTCCAACATCGCTTGTTAAATTGATAAATTGACGAGTTAACAGATTGATGGATAAATGAGTATTCTATTGATAAGTGCATAAATCACATGCTTTGGTCACCCTTGGTACTTAATAAGACCTTGTTTATATTGGGGTGTAAATCATATACTCTTATTTGTCGATTGGTGATAGGATGCTATTCACGTTTGTTTAAAATTCCATTTGTTAAATCCATCTTTGATTTTTCTCGTTGAGTTACTTGTTGTTGATAGTTCCATGTTAGGAACTTTATAATTTTCCTTATCTTTTTGTTATAATGGTGTCAGATTTGTTCGTCTTTAAATTGCGTTTATAAATAAACATCTTATTAACGCAGTTGCTTTCGGTGTCTTCACTAATCCAGTCCCAACCCGGCTTCATCCTGTGACAGTAATGATAAATTCCATCTTTGTAGTCATTAGGACTACCGTACTGAAATATGATTAACATGTTAACACGTCTTTCGGTCTCTATTTCAGTTGCTCTAACTGGTTTAATATAGTTTCTCTCAGCTGGACTTCTGGTGCACATTACCTTTCGCACGAATCTGCCGTCTCTTCTTTCCGTTGTTTCATGAAAATTTACGTATATGTCAATTTCATGTGCAAGTCTTGCAATGTCTCTATTATTAACAGATTTTATCAAACCAGCGAATGTATTTTGATGATCTATCTAAATGAACACTTGGTATATTTAACACAGATTTAACAGCATGAAAGGAATATTTATCATTGTTATATTTTACATTGATGAAAGCTCACTGTTTTACCCATTCAGTAGATCTATTTATGATCTTGATCTAAGTTTTGGTCAATGTACAATGTTAAGTCCTCTAATCTGTCAAACATTCATCTTGTATTATCGCTTATTGCCTTTCCTGATTTGGTATTATAAATTTCGAATTAGTGTTTATTACATTATCCATTTCGCCTCTATTCAATATATTTAGATATAAAGATGAATACACTAAACTTTTATTCTCTATTGCCTGGTTCTCTGTAGAAGAGTTATCGTTAAGTCTAGCTGAACTTTTACAAATCCATGTTCATCTTAAAATAATGTTCAGTGTCATTGAATAATTAAAACAAATCGTAATTGTTTCCACTGTAAAATCTATACACATTGTCGTTTGTTCTCAATGAAGCTATGACTCTGTTCGTTATAATTCTGTTTAAATATTTGTCAAATCGTACGTCTTGATTCTTTCTAGTTTAAAACGTATTCAAGGGATTTCAATTTTTCATTATCACATTCTTTTGTATTGGTGCATCAGATATCGCTCATTTGCATTATTTAACTAAACATATTTCGATGTGTATTTTTGTTGTTGTTGTGCATGTGTATAAGTTTCAGTGTTTTACGTCATCGTGTATTGTCCGCATATAGGTCATCATTTGAACACCAAAAATGTGAGCTTGTGTCAAGTGTCCAATTAATTGCAAAATAGTCTTCATTTATGGTGTGTACATACGTCATTGTTTTATGAACAGAAACCAGGAGCATGTATGAACAGTCCATATATCACTTTTGAGCTTTTTTTTATAGAAAAAGGTTTTCTTTCCTACTCCCGACTTCTGCATCACATACCTTTATATATGTTTTCTTACGCTTTCTGCCTACACCACGCTGTCTTGCTTGACATGCAATATTTGCTCACTTGTAAACTCCTAGCAGACGACATTTTTTTACTTCGTCTCCAGTCTGACTGCTCTTGTTTAAATTTGAAAATAATACCTTCGAGTCTGGCTGGACTATTAATTTTTAGGGTAGTATACTTATTAAGCACTGTTACTAGTCGTGACAGTGAGTCATTAAAGTAACATGTATTAAAGATGAAATGGAGCTAAACCCCATTTATGATTGTAATTAACACTGCATATTCAATAATTATTAATTTCTCTAAAATACTAACAAATGTAAACTATTCATAATCAGCTATAGCACAACACATTTTTCTCAAAAGGAAATGCAATTCAGAAATATAAGTTTTAGGATTTTCATTTTGTTTTTCTTCAGTTTATTTTTTTCAGCAAGAATTGTTTTGTCATTTTATGCCATATTCACACAAATATTTGAGAGTATATAGATGCATATATGTTGTAATGAACCATTTCAAGGATTTGTGAAAGAACATTTTGTTTTCATCTAATAGCTATTCAAGCATATAAATGAATTCGAGTTTTCAAAAATAAAAGAATAAAACAAAATTCAAATTTTTATAATTTCAAATCTATGTCATAGATAAAAACCCAAATGGTTCACTCTAACTCCTCAATAAGTCTATACTATTGCAAATTTAGAAACAATATCTAGTACCGTATTTGAAATATTGATGTTCAATATATATATATATATATATATATATATATATATATATATATATATATATATATATATAATATATATATAAATCTTTTCCAGAAATTTATATTTGAATCAACACAGACTAATAATTAAGGGTAATTATTACCCAATCTCTAGCAGCAATTGAACACATGCCACGAATAACGGCACATATCGCCCAGCTCTTATGCGCCAGCACCCCAATCCAATAGGCCATGTGCTCATTCCACCAAAAAGGATGGAACAACATCGTTGGAAAGAACATGCGCAAAAACTCATTTGTGATGCAAGTGGAAATTAACACAACTTCATGGAAAAACTCATTGGATTTCAATTTAAAAATGCAATGTATTTACATAAAGCGTGAATACGAATGTATACACAATTATATATATATATATATATATATATATATATATATATATATATATATATATAGAGAGAGAGAGAGAGAGAGAGAGAGAGAGAGAGAGAGAGAGAGAGAGAGAAAGGTTACCTTGGAACCCTAGCCAAAAGCGTCCACCGTTTGGAGAGCGTGAATTATACACTTCAAATCTAACATACGGGCTTGCACTTTCAAAGAGTAAACCTATATTGTGTGGTTTACAGTTGATAGGATATGTCTTTCCATTGTCATAGAAAAAAGTCATGTTTTGTCCGCAGATTGCGTTAGGGTCCTCCAACTTTACATGGACGCTGAATACCCGTATTCGTGAACTACACGAGTCAGTCTGTATACTGCACGAGACGTACGTATCGGAGGCCTGTAGCACATTTATTGTCGTGTTATTTTCTCCGTAATTTTTATTCCATAAGTATGCAAACATTCCCCCTGACGCAACGGCTGAAGTCCTCTTCGTGACATCGAATATACGCTGCCCTGAAATTACATTATATGCTCTACAGTGCAATATATGTACATCTATATTTATGTCAATAGCTAACAGCTTTAAGAGAATGTAATTAAAAATCCATTCCTGAATTCTGATTAACTGTCTGATTATTTTTATCACAATTGTTTCGTATTTACCATTTTTAAACTGTAATTTTTAAAACATTTCATGACATTTAATAAAGAATTTACATGTTTCTATCGAAACAAACTAAAATAAGTTAAGGGAAATTATTGTACATTCTTGCTTGATAGAGCACATTTTAAGCCTGTGTTTATTAAGGCCATTGTAACCAGAAACATTATACTTTAGTCATTCCTCACCAGGTTTGATTATCTTGCCCTTATCAAAGCATTACTGAGTCTCATCCTCAGTTGAGAAAAGAGACAAATGACAGACAGGCAAGTGTGTTTCTAAAAACAAAGACGAAGCGTGTCGCCAAAGAGAAAGACCTAGGTTCAGGTTGGACTAAAACTGTTCAACGTCAGATTTTAATATTTTCTTCCTAATATATCTACTAATAGCTTTCCTAAAGTTGGAAAACTCCGCTAGATTCAGTTCACTGTTTCCTTTGGAAAAAAGAAAACATTTATTTATTTATTTATTTGTTTATTTATTTATGTATTTATTTATTTATTTTTAATTTTATTGGCAAGGGGAAGGAGAAGTAGGTAGGATAATCTATTTAAAGCGTAAATATTTTTCATGCTGAGTATGTGTTAGATACCTTTTGGATTCATTTTAATTTCGTTTTATTTTATTTTGTTCTTGTCATTCTTGATTGTAACTCCATTTTAATTTCGTTTTATTTTATTTTTGTTCTTGTCATTCTTGATTGTAACTCCATTTTAATTTCGTTTTTTTTTTATTTTTGTTCTTGTCATTCTTGATTGTAACTCCATTTTAATTTCGTTTTATTTTATTTTTGTTCTTGTCATTCTTGATTGTAACTCCATTTTAATTTCATTTTATTTTATTTTTGTTTTTGTCATTCTTGATTGTAACTCCATTTCTTGGGTCAAAGGAAATCCTTGAATAGTAATATATCAGTTCACGAATTGAATACGTTTCTAAGGGAACATGCTGCAAAGTACACGTGGCCTAACTCGACTCACATGCTTACACTTTTGGTATGATGCAATTAATCCAATGAGGTTTTCTGCTGACCCTCAAAACATTATGGCAGAAAAAAAGTAGTGCATGGACATTTTTTTAATAGCGTACCAAAATGCATAGAATGATACAATGTACTTTCATTTTTTTTTCTTCATGCATTCGCATATATTTCTTCTATTTTAGTTTGGCACTTGTACCTAACAGGCATTGAAACTGACTGGTGTGGATTTTTGCAAAAGCGGTACATCTATTGGAATTCGTGCATCGCTATTTTGATATAAATATGCATGGTTTTAAACAAACCTGGTTTGGCTAACGTACTCGGGTACAGGATATGGTGATAATTCGAGAGCCAATTCTATCGTAGTCTCTATAGCTCAGTGGTAGAACACTAGCCCTATAAGCGAGAGTCACTGGTTTGAGAGCCAGTCTAAGTCGAATTTTTCACTACCTGTTACAGTAATATCACATCACTCATATCACTGTCGTCTATTGCCTTATTAAATGTTATGGTTATGACCATGCTTTCATGAGTATCTGGTCTGAAGTCAGGGTCCCTGGGTGGCCGAGTGGTTGAAGGCGCTCACCTATACAGATCACTCACACATCTCACTCTCTGTCCGCGCGGGTTCGAATAACGGCTGACTAACGTGGGTATGTGAGAAAGCTTGCCAGTAGCTTCCCGTGGGTCGGGTGTTCTTCCCTGGGGCTTCCTGTGTTCTTTCTCCACCAAATATACCGGCCGCCGTATATAGCCTATCATCTGCTGAAAAATGGCGTTAAACCCCACAAAAACAAACAAGTAAACTGATCTGAAGTCTGCTCAATATACAACATGGGATTAACAAATTCAAGATCGCACGGATTAAAATCATATCATATTCAAGATATGTTATGCTGAAGGCTTAGCTCATTCACTTAGAACGCGACATCCAGGTGACATTTTTTCATGTTTTTTTGTTGTTGCAATGAGTTGAGAGAGTGCGATGGGATGGTGCGTTCGAAAGGAAAAAGCGATTCCTAATTAGCACCCGCGGTTCGCGGGGTATGAAAACAATAAAAATGTAATATAGATTTCAATGAATATCTTTCGTCATAAAGTGTTTCATTAAGTAATTGGCTATTATTTACGTATATCCACACTGGTAACGTTTTTGAGTATTTTCCAGGGCATGTGTATCCTGGCCCACAGAAAGCTTTACATCGTCATGGGAGCGTTTTGTGGTGGAGTTCCAACGTAAAAAGCTCCAATAAGAGCTAATTACGGTGGGGAGCGATTTACGGAGTAACAATGCATTGCAATGTATTCTCAACACTGTAGCATCCAAATTTTCTATTTTTATATCAATATAATTTCCTAAAAAGCTTTATTTCGATAACATCTCAGAAGTTTGATGATGATCTGATTTGGATCAAATTTTACTAACTATTTGTTTTCTTAATCGTCTTAGAATAGTTGAATGGCTTGCACACATTGAGATCATACTTTAAGTTTTCAATCGTCTTTGTTGGGAAGCTTCATATATATAGCATGATCTTAGATGATATTGTTACGGAATTATGTCTATGGAATTTATAATGTGCCTAAAGTTTTGTTCTATGACTGTACTTTAAAATTGTGTCAAATAGTGAGTCATATTTAAGTTAGGTTAAGTTGTACTTTAGTAAAATAAACATGTTGACCACATTTGAGTTCAAAGTCAGAGCTGTTTACCACTCTTAGAGTACTTTTCCATTAAATCGACGCATTTAGTATTGTATTCTGTGTCGTAATATGACACGTTTCCTGTTGTGAAATAGGTCATTTGCAAAGAGTATATAAGACCTTGAATACGAATTATATGCATTCCAATTTTAAATCCTCTGTTGAAAACATCGGTTTTTACGATCAGCTTTTGGAATCATCAGATGTTTGAAATAATAGCCGTGCTGAAATCTCGTAGTTAACTATAATGCTGTAATGCTGTATTGCTGTATAAATAATTCGAAAGGAATTATTTATTGGAACAATATTCATCGAAGTTACCATGGAGTACTCACTAACGTTTGGAGTTGTATTTAGGACTTTTGGATGCTTGTGAACATTCTCAAAGATGATCTGGATTACAATATCGTTGGTACATCAGGACTTTCCAGACCCATTCATTCGGAACAATCGTTCATTTGGAACATTCGTTCATTATGGAGATTCATTCATTCGGAACAATCTTTCATTTGGAACATTCGTTCGGAACATTCATTCATTTGGAACATTTTATAATTTCTATATGTGATATGGACACTAATAATGTATTGGTTTATTTGGATTTTAACAAGCTTTACTGTAAGTGTCTTTTAATTTTCACATTAATTATTTAGAAATAAATTGTTTTGTTGATATTTACAAACATTGTTGGTTTCACTTTCTTTTTGTTACGTTTTTTTATACCATAAGGTCGTAACAATATCAATTTGAAAGAAACTTTTGACCATATTTTACTGAGTTACTGACATTGACCGAGTTAGTGGTACAGTCAGTTCTCATTCCACAAGCCTTTTTAATGGAGGCTGCTGGGTACATTGTCCTTGTTAGTGTTAGATTAGAGACCTTTCTTAATATGGAGGGTTTTGTTTAATATTTGTCAAACCACTTGGGAGAGAGTCTGAATGCCAAACAATTGATCAATCCCCTATTTTCAGCACCTCACATATGTTCTGGGAAACGTATGAATATAGCAAATTGTAGTTTATATGTCATACATTCTGAAATTTTGTTTTAGGAATAGATTGCATTCTAATGCTGTGACTCTAATTCCAAAAAGATCTTATTTCATGCGTTTATTTTAACACCTAATTAAAGTTGCGACATTTTACTAGTAATAAAGTGCGTTTCCTCTCTCGGAATATCTCTGATGAGTGTATTGTCAATCTCAGTTACATTTAATAAGACTCCATTGTTGGCAAACTTCAGTGCAAAATAAACACTACTAAAAACAACAAAAAAAAAAAAAAAAAAAAGATAAAAAAACGCTGTAATGGTGGTGATCTAAGTGTTTGTGTGAGGTTTGAGTTAGTCCAATATTAAATTATTTATAATTGAATTGAATGTAAATTCTTGTGAAATTTAGTGAAATGGGCGAAACACTCACTTGGTATACAATAGTAGTCCATATATATGAACTGGGTTAACCGTCCATAAATTGATGTGTCACAGGTTGTGTTTTGGATCGTGTTCTGTGATACCCGAACAGGTGATATACATGATTTCTTCCCGGAACAAAATGCTTGCTGCTCGTCCAATCTATACCGAAACGAACAATCTCCGGACCGGGACGTACAGCAGGATGAATCTGTAGAATTACAGACGTCGGCTTTCGCGCCATATCGAACGTCCTCTATCGCCATCACGTGACCTTCATCTGTGCAGTTGTTATCAAGGTAAACGTCTCCGTTATTACCGAAGCACCCTGATTCTTGCGCAGGTTTTTCTGGCAGCAAAGTTCCTATCAGAATGGAATCACATGTGTAACTTTCGCTTTCTTTCTTTGATTCAGATTTAGATTATGTCATTTGCTATGGCATATTTAATCACGAGTATCTCACTCTTGATCTCAAGGAAAATAAGCATATAAAGAAGAACAAAGTAATAATTTTGTAGACTTTAAAGCAAGTTAAAGTGATATTACCCTTTACCAATATAAAGTATTGATCAGGTATTATAATTTTGATTTTCAAAAAATGTATGTACGTATGTACGTATGTACGTATGTATGTATGTACGTATGTACGTATGTACGTATGTATGTATGTATGTATGTATGTATGTATGTATGTACGTATGTATGTATGTATGTATGTATGTACGTATGTATGTATGTATGTATGTATGTATGTATGTATGTATGTATGTATGTATGTATGTATGTATGTATGTATGTATGTATGTATGTATGTATGTATGTATGTATGTATGTATGTATGTATGTATGTATGTATGTATGTATGTATGTATGTATGTATGTATGTATGTATGTATGTATGTATGTATGTATGTATGTATGTATGTATGTATGTATGTATGTATGTATGTATGTATGTATGTATGTATGTATGTATGTATGTATGTATGTATGTATGTATGTATGTATGTATGTATGTATGTATGTATGTATGTATGTATGTATGTATGTATGTATGTATGTATGTATGTATGTATGCATGCATGCATGCATGCATGCATGCATGCAAATTTTTCTTTCATGTATTTATCTTATCTTGAAAATAAACAAATGAATTTCTGCTCTTAGTTGATATTTGATTCATTTATGGTTGTTCAACATTTATCACGTTCATGTTAGTGTAATGGGTCGTTAAATAGGAAATGAATTTCATTTTCAACTTCATTTTTGTGCAGTAATGTCATATTCTGTTTCCAACTTAAATATTACTATAACTACTTCTTTTAATAGCAAGCTGATGAGCACTTGTCCTGTATTAAATTTACTTCTGGGCATTTTCCTTTTTGGATATTTGTAAGGTCGGTAAATATGCCCTCCCTTTTAGATAAAGTTTTTTCAAATAATTTCGAATGTTCATTCTTTTACAGATCCATTAGTCTAAATTGTTTTCCAGCAAATCTCATAAATCATTCCTCTGTGATAAAAATGTTTGTTATTACTGGGCTATTTCTGTGTCAAACTGTAATACCTCAAATTTCGCACAGATAAAGCAACTGATTAAAAAGCAAGGTTTATGAAACTCGGTGCAGAATGAGTATATATATATATATATATATATATATATATATATATATATATATATATATATATATATATTCTACATTTCTTTATCATCCTGAAACTCTGAGTTTTCAGTGTGTTGAGCATGATTTCTTACGTCCAAAATAAATATCAACAGAGAGAGAGAGAGAGAGAGAGAGAGAGAGAGAGAGAGAGAGAGAGAGTCACTTGCCTTTGTTTGGAATTATTTTTCCGATAAAAGCACAAATCCCAATCCACCCAATTGAAATAACTTTCCATATCCACATGATTCTGGTTATTCCACTTAGAAAATCAACACTTTCATCTCGATTCACACTTGGATGTTTGAAAGTCAGTTATAAAGTATACCTTATCTACAAAGTACCCGATAAAGTATCAATTCTTGATGAGAACTTAAATCACGCTGAAGTTCACATGTTATAAAGAACCCGTTGACTGCGATCGTGACAAGTATTATCCGCTTTTTGATAACGTCATCAAATGCCAGTGTTTGGAAAGAATATTCGACGCAATCAGTGAATATATAACTTATGTAAAACATAATTTGTTGACCATTTTAGTGCCGAAAACCAATAAATAGTCTGGTATTTGTTTCCCCAGATCCACTTTCAAGAAACTAAATTTATTTAAAAACTAAGCTCGCTTCCCCCACCCCGCAAATAATATATATATATATATATATATATATATATATATATATATATATATATATATATATATATATATATATATATATATATATATATATATATATATATACACACACAAAGAAATCAACCAAGGAGAAAGATAAAATTAAAGACGGAGTCATATTTGCTTTGCTTTTAATCATTCCCTGTATAATACATGTATGTAGTGTCTGTAAACTTTACGTATTTATTAAAATATTATTGACTTATATGAGAATATAAAATAATATATAAATTCATTAAGATACGCGATTTTGCGAGAGGTACTAGTCTGAAAGATGGACATTATTTTTCATCCTTTTTGAATGAAAACCAAACGAGATCCCTATTATGACTCATTAAATTGAAATTCGATCTATGAACTAAAAGGGATTGTTAACATCAATAATTCGATAACGTAAAGGAAGGTCACATGTTCACCTTTCCTGCTGATAAAGCATTCAAATGTTATCGATCTGAGGAGGACCTGATGTATATATATATATATATATATATATATATATATATATATATATATATATATATATATATCTTGCAAAGAATGAAGTAGAATGTGGTAACCACACAATATTCCGGACCAATCCGCAAAGTTTACAAATTAAGGGAATTTTTCTCGAAACGGAAGTTTATAAATATACGTCACAGTAAACTCCAGCTATAACGATATTGCATATAATGATTTAGCAGCTATAACGATATACATTGCTCGACCGTTTCGGTTTCCTCTATTATAACGATGTTTACAAAATATATGTTCTATTTCAAAGAACTGGAAAAATTAAATAACATTTGGTCAATGATGTCAATATTTATCCTGAAACCCATACAATTTGACTTGTGGTGTAAATCCTATAAAAGAAACTAACGTATACCCGTAATTTGCTGAAACAAACCTGTAAGTGTGGAATGATAACAAAATTATGTCACATGCGGAAGATCTGTTTCCTTTGTCTTGTGTTTTCCTCGTACTATGAACTAAACATTTAGGAGTTTATTCCGGCTTATTAAATTTGCTGATACGAATACACTATAGAATAAATATTGATTTTTTTAGGGCGCGCTATAATGTGAATTGCTGATACATACGGATCACAGGTAAATATATTATCCAAGTATTAATGTATTGAAATCATTTAATTGCTTAACTGTATATTTTATTCAAATACGTAAATAGAAAATAGAATATTTTTCGCTTTATGAATTATGCAACGGTTTGCCAACCTGACATGGTTTCTTAGTGAGGTAATTTACATAACGCATTATTTCATGCATTGAGTATATAGTCTCTGAAGACGGATGGTATGTCATGTCAGTGTTCTTACAATACAGGTTTTATATTATTTAGGCTGATGTGTCTGCTAGAATGTAGACGGCTTTATTCGTTTATGTTACGTGTCACACTTAGAGCAACAACCATGCAACAATACGTATTGGGAATATCGATATCACTATGGTGTATCGATATATCGTATCATCACCCACACCTCAAAACGTATGATACACCACGAAAACTAAATAATTATAATTATAAAACTAAACAGATATATATGGTAATGAAGCTGAAATTATTTTATTTGCAAATTTGTTTGTTTTTTAATTTACTATATTTATTTTTGTAAAATTTGTCATATTGTTGGTAGTTTTTGCGATGAAAATGTCGTATTTGAATGAATACAGAGCAAATGTAAATTTAGATATAAATTGTGTGACACAAGCCACACTTATTCTCAGTGTTAAAAAATTGCTTAAAAGTTAGTTCTGGATAAATCTAAAAAATGAACATTTTTTCCTGCTTTTTATTGAAAATTATATGTAGATTGAAAATCGTGTTCTCCGTAAAAATTTACTCAATCGAATACCCTAAATTTACTGTTAAATTTATAAAGAGTTAGAGTGTCCAGAATTACCGACTGCATTACCTCCGATGGTTTAAGGCTTGGTTTACGGTCATAAATTATGATAAAAAAAAACTAGAATTATTATGAAGAGCTTTTCGAGTAGACTCAACTTCTCAGTCTAATTCCCAAACATATTACAAGCGATCAAATCATAATAAATCATATTGAATGTTGAAAAAAGGATATAGACAGATCATTTAGGCAACCATTGGGGAAGGGATGGAGTCGGGAAGAAATGGAGAAATAAGAGCAGGAAAAAACAAGTAGAAATAAGAAAAATATTATTTTAGGAAATAAATGGTTACATTTAAAGGGTGGGGTGGGGTCCCCCATGTACTATTTCAAAGAACTGTACTTTTCGAAGAGTTATTGTAGGTAATTTGAATAAAAATACTGATCTGATGTATTTTGTTCTCAATATGGCTTATACATGTGTATTATAAAAGTTAAAAACTATGCCGAGATCGCGCTTCTATGTTAGAGTGTATACTATTATTGACTTTGAAATGCAATTATTCGTAAACAATGCAATAGGAATTTATAATAACAAGGAATATGGTGTTTTCAGATATTGAAGATTAAAGCTTAAGTTTAAACAGAAACTTCCACATTTGACCTTTATGTCATGTAAGATGACCTCGGTAGGGCGATACGCGGCTGTAATCACTGCTCGTTCCAATCGTAGGAAAGTTTATTTCTCCCTTATGGCTTTGTGATTGTAAGTTGGTCTACATTAAAAGCAAACAATTATTTAGGTTGATAGTGATTGTACCACTGAAGGTAATTGAATACCATTTGAAAGTAAATTCACATAAATTGAATACTTTTTAGTGCGTATTAGTTTGTTTTGGGGACTACATTCTCTTTTTTCTCCTTGACAAAACGATTTTGCAACGACATTTCCTGTGAAAAATACACTAGTGTAGATGTGTAGATTTGAATGCATTGAACACGGGATCAATATGTAATAGTCATTTTGATGTTTTTTAGTCTATGTTAAACATAGAGATGAATAAAGATTTCTTCTTTATGATTGTATAGTACTAAAATGTAGTCATACTAGCTTGAGTATGCTACTTGTTAGATGAAGTCATGATGACGTACAAGTCTATTTACTTTTATTGACAGCTTCAAAGAAACAGAACGTTATAACAACATATTCAGAACTTTTCAAATACTAGAGTTTAACGGGACATCAGCACAGCCAATGACTATATGATGCCAATTAAAAGTAAAAGTTCAATAAATGTAACAATGAAAAATTGCATAAAACTGTAGGAATATAACCATCCAAATAAATGTAAAAGTCCCGATGAATATGCGCAGACATATAGGGCCTATTAAAATTAATAATGAACCTCGCCTTTTACATTAACTAATTTTTAAAGGTCCTTGCTAGTATAGGAATGTGTCACAGAGTATGTTAAGAAAAAAAAAAAGAAATAGGTATAAATGCCTTGCACTTGAAAAATTGTTTTAAAAAAAATAATTATTTTACTCATTTACTTACTTAGTCTCTTACTGACTTACATTCTTTCTTAGGGGTACCTCTAGATCAGTACATATGGTGCATAAATTCATAATTTGTTGGCTCATACAGATCGTTGTTTGACACATCAGACCTGTTGCGACCTCAAATTCAAATATTTTTCTTTCGTTGTGTGTGTGGTGAACAAAGATCCTGTCAGTAGCCATTTCATTAAGGTACTAAATTTCAATTTAAATGCTATAAAAAAATATAACGCCATTTCATCAAGGAAGCAAATGCTACCAAGAGGGAGTCACTCTCTGAATAAATTATAGACGAAGTAGACACGGATAGGAATCATTACTATTCTTAGGTATGTATACCAACAGATAATTTTCAATAAAGTTAATTCGAACCAGGTAAATCAGGCTTCGGTGAGACCCAGAGATATACAGCTAACTTTGAAATGATGCAAACAATCAATATCTGATGCATGCATAATATGAAGCGCAGGGGCCATATTGACATCCATTTGGCAGGCATTCAAACACTATAGACCGAACGCAATAGCATTCCGCCACTGTTCGAACACCTGAGGAATGTATGTCACTTACCTGCCTGCGTCAGGCATTGATTATTGACACCATATTGACTTAAGCTGTACGTTTGAGAGATGAGATACAAAACAGCGCCGTTTCCCATTACCTTTGGGCGGTACTGAATTCAAGTTTTGACGCAGTCGAAGCTTATGTTCCAGGGCTTGCCTTGGTTATTATAACCCTTTTAACAAGTCCACACTTTATGCACAATAAATTTATTTTATGCCCTACTATGATAAAATGGGATTACATTGTACCTAATCAAAACCTGAAAGCTCTCATACGTACTCGACAATAAAGGTCAATGCTTAACACTTGAAATAAATGAACCATATTTTAAACCTGCATTTATATAGTAAAAACCCTCTAATTCCCTATTGCATAGGGCGGCTGGTACATATCTTTCTTATATAAATAGTTTTAAGTGAAAAGAAGTATTACCAAAGTGATAAACACTTAAAGAGACTGGATGTAACCAATACAGAACATATAAAATACTGGTAAGAATATAGTAAAATCTTTTAAATAAGAGTAAAATTAAGATGTAGATTTAAATATAAATCAGCGCTCAAATGTTAACTCAAAAGTATCAGCGTTTAAATGTATACAGCCAAATTTGCAAACATATCTCCAATATGACTTGTACTATCAAACAGCGATACGTGTCGGAGTAAAATATGATGGTTCATCTTGTTGTAATTGTGCATAACTGTGTGTGATAGTCCTTTGAAACAAAATGTGTTAGGTATGTACGTGGCTTTATGAAATGAAATGAGGTTTAGTAATTCAAGTGTGTACCTGAGATCACATACATTTGTACAGGCAGGTGAAATAAACCCATTTTAGCCCAGTCGCACTCCTCTCTTTGGCTCACACGTTAGTTCCATAACAGTTATGATTCAGCTCAACTGTAAAACTCTCTTACAGCGAAGATTATTCAAAACAAAAAATATCAGTATTTCCCCGAGGTTAAGCGTTAAAATTCTTCCCAACATTAGAAACTTAAATTTCAAGCAAAACTTAATAGAAAACAGAGGCGCTAATGAACTCCAGTGAATCCAGTCTTCCGAGCATTATCAACTCAGAGAAGGCAATGCTACAGCCGAGAGTGAAAATTGAGACAATTCATCTTCCTTTTAAAATTTCATGAGAATGTTCGTTTTACTTTCTAGAAAAGGCAAGAGTGATACAAGATAATATATTTTTTTTTCTGAAAAAACAGACGATTTCCATGAAGCTGAATTTGAGGATGAGTACAATTTCCCCAGCTGCTTTTATTGTCTGCTCTGTTTATAAAGCCAATTTTTAATGGCGCTTAACTTTACAGATCCAGTAATTATGGATTTAATTTGTAATTTTTTTTACATCCCATAGAAGAAGAATTTCTAGTAATACATGTATATACAAGTTACTCGTCATTTTATAACTTTTTCATCTTGAAAAAAAAATTCTTAGACCTACGGATATATTTACTACGTCTTAAATCATGTAGTTCTTTTCAAGAATCTTAATTTGAGTAAAAACATTCTGAGAAATGGTGGGCCTGTGAAAAAAAACCCCAGTTTCTCGTGGATGCAGAAAAAAATATTGGGGGGGGGGGGAGAGAAAACGCCACAGAGTTCGTTACTAGACACCAATTGTTGATATGCCATGCCAAAAGCAAGCTAGACTTCAAACTTGGCGGCAACTTGTACATGCTTCCAGTAACATGTCGATACAAATTGGCACCTATGAAGGGTGCACCAATAACCTTCTTGTATTGGACGACAAGAATACCAACTCATTTAGTCGCTAGTCAAGAGTATAGCACACCCTAACAGCCGCAGTCAACGAACCTGCTAAGAGGTCAGTTTTTACCCTTCACTCTTAGCAGGCTGCCTAGCGCTTTGCCTGTTGGAGTGCTTATCGCGTCGGTTATTGCTAGCAGCGATAGCGCGGGTGGAACAGGCGAGAAGCCGAACGCTGGCACTGCTACGGCGAAAAGCTCACCCAAAAAGCAGAAAATCAGGAAGCCAAGAAAAGCGCGAGCAAAGAACGCGACAACTGTCGTTATGACAAGCACCATGAGGTTTCCAGCTAGCCAGCCGATGGCATTACCAGCGGTCCTTAGCACGAACTACACGATTGACACAAACAGAGCCGCCGCCGCTTTTCTGCTAGCGTTTTTAGCATCGCGGTCAGCTGCTCCTTATGCTCTTTTTCTATTCTTTTACGCCGCCAGGGTCAGGTGTATGCGCCAGGGAAGGCGCTTGCGCTGGCGGTGTGCCGCCTCCGTCTATGACTGTTAGCACGATCGTGTTTATTATGAACCCCAGCGCGGTGAGAACTGAGGCTATAGTAATCCCCTTTTCGCGGAAAAGTGTTCTCACCTTCTGGGTTAGGGTTCTAACCTCATGGAGAATTCTGTTAATGGTAGAGCTGACAGCTTCTAGCCGCCACCCGCTTTCGTCTTCTAGGTTTTTCTGCAATCTCGTATCTCCAAGCTAACTCTTCCTCTTTCCAGAGGCTCGAGTTGTTTTCCACCAGGGCCAGCTTTATTTTGTCACCGCTATATGGTTATTGAGCTTTGCAAGCTTCGAGAGGTTATCTATAAGCTAGCCACGCATCCTTTGAAGCGCCTCGTTAAGACCAAAGATTTCTCGCGTTGGGATTTATTAGACTCCTGTGCTGTCGCTTCTTTCAATACTAAATCCTTTGATCCCGCTGCAGCGAATAGCTTATGATCTGTCAGGACGCCTACGACGGTTTCGGTTGGGATTTCTTCTCGAGCTTTTTTTGTTTCAGTTGACCGCCGCTCCTCCTTGGTGCCCAAAGCTCAGATGAATTGAATCCAGCCTTGGATGGGGCTAAAATGTGCTTGGGTTCTTTTTGTGTTAGCAGAAACCAAATTGTACCCCACTTTACTGCAAAGTTGCCATCCTTCTTCGCCATAAACTGGAGATTTATTTTGCGCTTTCCAAGAAACCCCATTCGTTATGAAATGCTTCAAACTCCTCTAGGCGTCGTTTTGGTTCCACCGTGGATGCAACATCTTCTTGCTTCGACTCTTCAAGCACCTAGGCCCAAGAAAGCATTTACGCTTGAAGCTTTTTTGTCTCATTTACTTTTGTGTTAAATGTGGCTTGAGCTCTTTCAGCGTCGTCGGGATGAAAATTCCCACGAGGGTCAAACTCCTCCATCTCAAAGTCACCTTAGCCATGGTGATGTAGCTATGCAGAGGGCACGTGGACTCCAATAGCGCTGCCACTCGCGCAACAAAGTTTCTAGAAGAGCAATACCGCAACAAACTCGATCCATTCCACTCCCTTCGCCGCGAACTTAGTGTAAAGGGAGCCTGAAGCACAATTGTTTTGACCAACAATCCAAACACCATCGACCAAAACCAGATGCTTATTTGTCAGATTTCCAAATCTTGGCATCAATGATGTTATTGCGCCTGGCACCACCAGACTGGCATTCTCAATTGCTTTGAGCTGTGGTACAGGACCTCAGACTGACACCAACAGTACAATCGTTAGAAACCTTGGTCACACTATTGTCAAGACGTTACGTGTCAAGCTCGAGGGCAATGAGCTGTCCAGCATCGACGATGCCGACATTTGGGGTGCTTGCAAAGATCTTTGGCTGACTAAAAACTGGGGGACCACCGCGAACTACCAAGGCATACAAAACGCCAACGCTGCCGCTATAGGTGTCGACGCTGGCAATACCGTTGCCGCCACACATCCCAACGCGTCTATCGCTGCAGTGTTTGGGGACTGCTTATTCGAGCCGCTCGACTTTGAGCTGTTAAATGGCCACATGCCATACTATCAGTCCTGCCTCTAAGACCATGTCATCTTTGATGGTGGCGAGCTACACCATCAGCAGCATCTCGTTGGAGTTCGACGTTGTGACCCATGCAGATCTCGCACGCCAGATCCGGCAGCAGTACATGGAAAAAGTGGCTATATTGTAAACAAGAGTGTGGCTCCATCGCAGGATGGTTGTGAACAAGAGCAAGCATGTGTGGAACATCAACCTCATCACTCCCGCTAAAAATACGAAGGCGGTAGTACTCTTCGAGAACCCCACACAAACCTCTGATTTCGCATGCGATAGTGAGCATTTGTACAATCCCCTTATCAACAAAGTGTTTGTGACAATTGAGGGTGTCCCAAACAGATATATGCCCATGAGCTGGCGCGATACCAGCAGTGGAAGAGGCTATAAAAATAATAACAAGGGGATATACCAAGGACGCGAAACTGCGTTCGATAGACATTGGTGAATTTTATCCCAACAGTTTCCCCTTGTTATTGGCATGACGTCAAAGGAAGACCATACTCTCCACGGATCAGGAAGGCGCATCGAAAACGAGCAAAGGCGTAACGGTGCAAATCGAAAAAGAACACAGATGGCTGGCTTGTCGAACGCGTATATATATATATATATATATATATATATATATATATATATATATATATATATATATATATATATATATATATATATACACATCACGAAGGACGCGCAACTCAACATACAAAATAGCCAGTTTGTGTCAGCCATGTCGTAACAACGCTTTTTTTAATTGTTTTTTTTAAATAGTTTACAGTCACACTGCGTCATGTTAGTTGATCGCCGTGCTGCGGTAAGAGTGTGTGTATTTCTCGAATCAGCATTTAAGGGATATTTCGATTCGATTATCATTATCTGTCCTACTATTCGCCTCAACAAGGCGCATGATAAGCCGTTGGCCTGCGGCCAAACATATGTGGGATTATATTTGGTCAACACTGGTGACTATAGTCTGTATGCCCGGCTTTGTGCACTCGCTCAAACGTTCGAGGAAACAGCTACGCTTTTCTCTACTTGACGACCGTCCCTTACTTTTTGGCGTTCGGCTTAAGGAAACGGGCCTTAATAAACTCACCTGTTTCAGCCACCATGCCGGCATCAGTGTGTGGGTCATAAGACAAAAGACGTAATGCCGTTGCCCGCGTTTTCTGCGAGCAGACCTCGTAGATAGTATTCTTCTCCTGCAAAGACGAAGATTAATTTAGGGACGCACTGAGATAAAACGATATCATTGAGGCCTCATGTCGAGCTAAGGCCTATGAATTTTATAAAAAGGAAACTTTTGCTAAGCTTTTCCTGTGCACATAGCCACCAATATCCTTCCTGTTTGTTTCCACCTTATGTCGTTCCGACTGAACTTGAACGACTTGCTCAAGAGCGAGCGGTGGCGCGTGATATGGTGGCTTTATATTGCACTTTATGCATGGGTTGACAGCCACGACATAACACTTGCGGCCTTAGACTGCGTACTACTTAGAGTCAGACGATCCGTGAACCATATCCAAATCTCCACAAGAGCAATGACATAATCTTTTAATGACTGTGATATTGAGGAGGTACTAATTGGACTTGCGGCTAAGACAGCAGAGGCGTTAGGACAGCACAGAACGCATCTTATCGAGGCTTTTAAAAACCTATGTCATCTACAAGGCTAAACTGGGGGCTAAAATGATAGCTTCGCTGGGGTCATATCTGCTTGTCCTGTACACAGCAATTGTGAGCCACTTTTTGTCCATCGACAGCCGCAAGCACCTTGCGAGGGATCTAAAAGAGGATCCGGTCATCCAGGCCTCATTGACCAGCGCCACCTCTATTTTAGGTACCGTCCAGTACTAGCACCAATTGCAGCTGGCATGATAATCTACCGGCATGTTGAAAAAAAAAGCAGTCAAACATATCTTTTCGACAGAAGGATGAGTGCGACTGAGGAACCAGCAACGTAGTTGCAAGAACAGGCATAAGTGCAAGCGCAACCAAAGTAGGAACCAACACAAGTACCTTCACGGACCTCGGAAGTACCGACGAAGGAACCAAGTAGGAACCAGCAACAGTGATACAGGTCACTAAGGTTTAAAACCCAGGTAGAGTTGCCGCCGGTAAAAAAAAAAACAAAAAACTTGCTGCTACGATGAAACAACACCGGGCTGAATAAAACACATACACTATCGCCACTCAGTCGGAACCGTCGGGACGAGAGCAAGATAGCACAATGCCATATTATGTTCCCTTGGTCTGCTTAGCTTTGGTGGCAGGCCTCGCGTACTCCTTATTCAGCGATTCCTAAGGGCTGGAAGAAAGTGGCGACAGCCGCATTACCTCCGCATAACAGTGTCTCCTTGTATATCCCATAACAGTGGACGACTGTAGAGCAAAAGGGCCCCTAGTCAGTGATTTTCTGTGTGCTGCTTTTATCTGGATTGTTGGCAGGGCATTCCATCTGAATGTTGAGCGCTTCAAAGTCCGCATAAATGACGTATGGAACACGTATCTGACAATGGTGGTTCTGGAAGGCTAGGATGGCGCTTGCACTGACTTCTTTCGGTAATGTCACACTCTGTGGTTTTCACTTATAGCACGGCAGTCCCTGGTGTAGTCTTCCAACAGGTCGTCTTGGTTGAAGACGTGGAGACAGCGGCGGCAGACGGGCTTCTAATTTTTGTGTTCGTTTTGCGTATGGACCAAATGGCTTAGATCTTGTTTCCAAACATAATGACTTTTTCTGCTTTACCGGTGCATGCCGTTCCTTCAATCAGCAAGAAATCGATAGTGTGTGGTCTGACTTCCTCGCTAATACGTATCGGGTAGAGGGCACTTTTCCAACTAAAGACATTAACTACGATAGCTTCGTTGCGGCGCTCAAACTTGGCAATATCACTAACCATTGACAGGAAAGCCAATACCTGTAAAGCTCACCCAGGTGCTTCCTGAGCTGGTCATCGTGATCACTGGCTGGACATAGAGCTGACAGAATAGGCCATTCACATTACTAAGAAGCCGCCGTCGTATACATTTTGGCGTTGGAATGGGCGGTACTACGACACACCAATGCAATGTCAAGCACTTCACATCGGGCAAATGCTCATCCAGACCTCTAACGCGTGTAATTGTCAATTCTCTTCAGTATGACAGCATTCAAATGCATCGTTGTGTAGTAGGACTACCGCGTCTATACGAAACTAGGCCGCTACTTTTGTGGTTGCCATCTCATGTTCTTTATCATAGACATTTTCTATGATAGGCATGGCTTGTCCAGCTGTACCGTTAAAACGAAGTTAAACATTAAGCCATAAAGATTTTTGAGCTCCATAGAAAGGATAGCTTGTGCTCCTGGAGCACAGAATTAAGAAATGCCAAGGCGTCTGCTTTGACCTGAAGCTTTTTAGGCATGGTGGCACGATTGTCTTTCACAATCGTATTTGACACTACCCTGCCACTCTACGAAGTCTGGCAGTTTCTACCGCCTTCTGATTCGGCTTGAGGCTGGTATAGGCGTGTGAGCACTTAGATCAGAAGAAATGAATACTCATCGAAAATTCCATTTAAGACGTCGTAAGTTCGCTCTATCTGCTGGCGTTCGTTTGTCTGAGAGCCGGGACTGACCGTGGGGCTGTTTTAAGAGCCCTAGTTGCATATAATGCAACTAATGCATCATATTCACTCTAGGTTACCTGCCTTATCTGGTGTAGCTCACTCAGGCGCCAATCTCTAAATTAAATTTCGACCCCTCAACTGCTACAATGCCCAGCTAACCGTAAATGGTATACTATATGTGAATCAATCTCTTAATTAAATTTCGTCCCACAGCTGCTGCAGTACGATTTCAAACATCCGTCTGGCTCTTTTTTCAGCATGTACACGTCTGTTCTGCACCGTATCACTACCACACAGGCGACAAAGCCTTAACTCTTTGACTGAGTGCCCTTTCCACATGATGGGCATGGTACAAGCAAAACGCTCCCACTTTGTTGCCTTTGCAGGTGAATTTTACAGAAATCTCGCACACATTATTTGTTTTGCAATAGTCAGTTCTACCAAACATAAACCACTTATAGCAATTATATTCTTTCATTTTTGTAATAAATATACCAGCAGTGAAAATAACTCTAAATTAAAATTTTTACTTGAGTAATACTTAGGCGTTTATAGTACACTGACCTAGCATGTAAAATGTTAAAAACCGGTACACTGTTTTCATTTATGTGCAATGAAATGGACTTGCGGTTACACGCTTGAGTAATATATATATATATATATATATATATATATATATATATATATATATATATATGTATATATATATATATATATATATATAGACAGATATATATATTGAGTGGGGCGGATTCCGCACCCAACCTCTTCTTTTTCTTCATCCATCAACCTTCTTTGGTCTGCTTCCTGTTCTTTTTTCACTTTATCCCTCCATCTTCTTCGGTATGCATCCTGCTCTTTTTTAACTTTTGACCTTGCCACGTAAGGAATAAGTTGTCGAACAATAATGGGTCAAAATATAATTAAGATAGGAACCTTAAATGTAAAAGGTCTTGGGGAAACTAAAAATAAAGCGCAAGAGTTTCAAATAGATTCGCGATTAATAGATAGATATATGCTTTCAGCCAGAAACGCACTCTGTAAATGATGTCTCGTGTCTCTGGAAAAATGAAAGGAAGCATTGAAGATCTAAAGATAACTTTTATTACAAACGTGTACGGGTCAAATACTGATGACCCTGGTTTTATACATAAGTTGGAAGAATATATAGGGGCCAATAGTGCCGAAATACTTATTATTAATGGGGAGTTTAACACAGTAATCCATCCTACTGTGGATAAGAAGGGGGCTAACATGAACCCAAAACCAAAGACCAGAGATATTTTAAGTAACTTTACAGAAAAATATAGTCTTATATGGTTCTTATCACTCGAAGCATCCACTATAACCTTAATAAGTATGCATACCAATAAGAGTCAGGGCCATAATGGCATTAATGTGAGATTTACAAAATGTTTTTGGCACGATTTGAAGAATTATTTGAGAGATGCCCTTAACTTCAGTTTCCAAAAAGGAAGACTGCATTGTTTACAGAATCTTGGTATAATAACTTTAATCCCGAAACGGGTTAAGGATTTGGCTGACTTATCCTATTGGAGATCAATCAGTTTACTGAATATAGACTATATAATTGCTGATAAAACCATTGCAAACAGAATATAAAGCATTTTCCCAAGGGTTATTCATGAAAGCCAGACAGGTTTTATTAAAAAAGATACATAGGTCGAAATATGCGGCTGCTTTTGGATGTTATCGAACATGCAGAAAATATAGATTCTCCAGCTCTCCTCTTTTCTGCTGATTTTGAAAAAGCCTTTGATAGCTTAGATCATTCTTTCATGTACAATACCCTTGAATTTCTCAATATGGGCCCAAATTTCCTCAACTAGATTGGTCTTTTTTTTATAGTAATGCTAAAAGCTGTGTATTAAATAATGTTTTATTTTTTCGGAATTGTTTCCTTTGGAACATACGGTAAGACAAGGTTGCCCACTATCCCCTTTTTTATTTTCATTATCAATCGAACTTCTATCTAATGCGACCAGAACACAGGCAGATATTAAAGGTTATGATCTTCACGAAAGAGAGGTCAAACAAGCTTTGTTTGCGGACAACTCTACAATATTACTTGATGGTTCAGAATTAAATTTTAATACAGTAGTAACTATCGTTGATGAGTTCAGAAAATATTTCGGGACTTGCATTAAACTACAAAAAATGTATCGTATTAAAAATAGGCTCTTTATGGAGGAGTACACATTTCAAATATTATTCTAGTAAACCGTTTAACTTGACTTCATAGAGCTCCCAAACTTATGGGATAACTTTCCACACAAACATAAATTTATTACAAGAATTGAATCGATATGTAAAGCTAAGAGAATTCTCTGCATGCCTTGAGAAATGGAAACTTCGAAATTTATCACTGATTGGTAGAATAACAGTAGTAAAAAACATTGCCATACCTAAATTGATATTACCAATGACAGTTCTACCAAATCCCACTGCCGAGAAAATAAAGGAAATAAAATAAAATAATTTTTGTTTTATATTGGGCTCGAAAACGGATCGCGTGTCTAGAAAAACTATCATAAATAGCTATGGTGAGGGTGGCTTAAATATGCTGGATATAGATATATTTATTCACGCACTGAAAGCGCGTTGGATCTATAGAATTTTCAATAAAGAGAATGGTGAAATTTGGAAAATATCTGCATTTGAAATAATTAAAAAGATAGGCGGCGACATTTTCTTTAAGAGAAATTGCCCACCAGATAGAATTCATATCTTGAACATAAATATTTCTTATACAGACAGATACAGATACTAGAAGCGTGATGCTTTTTCAATTACAAAGAAAATATACCACTGACTCAGGTGCAACCACTCTGGAACAACTACAAAATTATACACAGAAGACTAATGTTGTTATACCGAGATTGGATAGAAAAAGGAATTAAATATGTATGGGATATATATTCCTTCAAGGAAAATAGATTGTTAAATGTCAATGCAATTTGTAGCCATTACTCAATAAATGCATCAACTTTGTTTTAAAATATCACATACTAACCTTTCTTAAAAATGAGCCAAAACTTAATGCAAGTGAACAGGAACATTTAATAGACAAGCTCATGAAAGGTAGCAAAGCATGTAATCTTCTATATATATATATATAAGATAGAGCATAATGAATCGGCAATAGTATCACATGAAGTACGGGAATACATATTCAAACACCATCATTGTAACTGGAAGTTTATACACGAGATACCATTTAAATGTACCCTGGATACAAAACTAAGAATTTTGCAATACAAGTTTCTCATGTGCATTGTAGCAACCAATTTTTTTTTATATAAATGTAAAATCTGCTTCTTTTAGTTTCATCTAACTATAGGCAAAATATATACAGCAAAGTGGGTACTGTTTAATTATTCACTAGTTGCAATTGTATGCCTGATGGCAAAAGACTGAATTTACCCACACGTTTTGGCTTTCGGTGGCTTCAGAACTTATTTTATTCTTTAGCATTAATTCTACGTTGGTAATTGCTGTATTTCAACCTCATTGACTTATCTGAAGTTTTGGAATGTATCTAATTGTTATGAGGTATGATGACTAGTCATCATTTCCAGACTTATTGTTATTATTGGTGTTCTTGTATTTGCTGTTCTTGTATTTCTCAGTGTTTCATTGTGATCTTCTAATTTTCTACTTCACGACCGTCGATCGTCAAGAATCTGATTTTCAATCATACCGAAGCCTCTATTGCTCTCTTGTATTTCCTCCTGCCTCCACGTCTTTATCGGCATTCTTGCCGTCATTTTTTGAACGCAACGTATCATTCTCTGTTGAAGCGTTTTCAACCTGGCCTTGGTCATCATGTGCTTTGCTGCGATGTTTCCTTTTCTTCTTTCTTTTTTTCTTTTTCTCTGCTTTCCGTGTCTTCTTAGATTTTTTGTGATCGTTCGTTGTAGTACCAGCTTCCAGTATTGGTGGTAACGCTAGAAAGCAATTAATCTCGATGTTACTATGTGTGATATAAATGTAGAAGATAGTCAGCAATACTGCTCTTTCTTATATAACACAGGAGTCAACAATACTTCGCTTTCTTATGCAATACAGGAGTCAGCAATATTGCTCTTTGTTACGTAATACAGGATTCTAAATTTGTCGAAAAATCATAATTCTTATTACACTTAATTAAGTAGGCAAAACATTTATTTTCATACAAACCGTAAGTGGTAGAATGGTTTACTTAACAGTGTAAAGGTGACACCCACCAACAAATATTTCATATGTTATGCGATTTATTTTTCTTTATTTCCCTGAAGCGATATTATGATGATTGTTTATTCTATATATTATAATTTCAATTTATGTAGTAATGTATTCTACAGCGTTATATTTTACTACTTACAACTTTTTTTATAATAGATAATGTGAAGCTCTTGGCCTTTTAACTCATTCACTCACTCATCCCTCGCCGTGCCTTAGGTGGCATAGGTTTCGACGAGAGAGCGCCACTGCTGACAGTCTCTTGCTCTTTTAAGGTCCTTTATAATTTAAGCCAAATCTGGTATTTTGATATCTGCAGTAAGTATTAACAACTCTACGAAATGAGATGAACATCTGTTTAACATTTTTGTTATTCTTTAGCACAGTATTAAACGTCAATACTTTACATTTGAAATCTTTTGTACTCTACTGTTTTACAATTCAGTGCTGGAATTAAATATAATGTCTACTACTTGTCTTCCTGTTTGTGGTTGTAAGATATATCTTACATTATATAGGAACCGTTATATTTGTTGTTTTTATTTTCAGTCGTTAGTATGATTTAAACATATGTTTATTACAAACGATACCATTGAGATCGGCTATAAAGTTCTAGCAACTAATTATCGCCGTTCCAATACAAATTACACTTCCTAATACAAATTGGTTCAAACAATGCTGGGCTGGAACTGTTTCGTAGTTTTAATATATTTTGGTACTGCCAAGACTATAATTTGCTCTTTGGTACGTTTAGGATCTCCCTTAATAATAAATCCAAATTAAGATCCAATTGGCTTAGTTCAAGTAATAATATGTGTCTTGGATTAAAATACCTGACACATAAAGAGAACTAATGTTTATTGGTTCGGGCGTCTTCTCCACATATACAAATGGGAGTGTCATGTAAACCTACGATGAAGAAATGCTGCCACAGGGAGCTGTACTTATTCCTCTTTTTTGCTCGTATAAACGATAATTTTATTATCACCATGGCAAAAGTTTTAGAAAGGGGTCATTTGAAATCCCCTAGCAACGTATTCTCACGCATATACTCTGCAAGATTATTCCACAAATTGACACTGGATAGTATAAATGATTTCCTATAAAGAGCACACCTGCATGAGACTGAAACATTGTCAAACCTATTATGCAATTGATATCGGCTTATCTCGCTTACATATGGGGAAGTCTATTATAAAATAGTGGGGCATCACCGCTGATAATCCAATAAAATGTTGATAGTTAGTGACTTGTTTTCCTTTCACTCAAGGGAATAAAACCTGTTTCTAAATATAAACATTCTTTGCTTGCATAGCAAAGTAAACCAGTGATAATGCTGGCAGCTTCACGCTGTGCTCTTTCTATCAGAATACAATTCTCCTCACTACAACCGTCCATAGTGGCATATACCAATAAGAATCTAATATAAATCAGGTAAATTTTGAAAGAGTTGTTTTGGAAAGTTTAAACTATCATGCTCTCAACAATGCTAATATTGTATTTCCTATTTTGGAAATATCTTCAATATGTCGATATTTTCGTTCCAAGTAAAATATTTTTGAATTGTCAAACCAAGGTGTCTATGAGAACTAGATAAGTGCGGGCTTTTGTCGTCTAAAATATTTCAGGTGGTTGTATATTTTGGACTTTCTGAAAACAACATTTCTTAGCATTTAATGTCATAATCCACTATTTTGGCTAATCATATAATTTGTCCAAATCATGATTAATCACTTTTTTCAGTGACAGAAATTTAGAAGATGAATAATATAATGAGTCATCTACAAAAAGACCATATAGGAAATTAAATGATTTAGCAGCATCATTTACATTAATCAAGAATAATTACGGGCCTAATACTGAATCTTGGTGTACTCCTGCATTTATTTTCCCTAACACTAGATAATGAATCTTCAAAAATAACTATTTGCTCACGATCGAAAATACAGCTTTCAGACCAGACAAGTAGACCATTATTTATTCCATGTTCCCTAAGTTTGAAAACAAGTCCTCAATCCCACACTATGTCGAAGGCAATCGATTGGTCACAGAACACAATACAACTATCTTTATTTCTTTCTCTTGCTAAATATAGAGTATGGTAAATCTCAATTAGCTGAAACACTTTAGAGTTAAAGGACAATAAGCCAGATTGGTACTTATTAAACAAGTCATTTGTATTAAAGAAGTTATAAACATATTGATACGCAATCCTTTTAAACAGTGTTCTAATGCAACTTATGAGTGAGATAGGTCTATAGCAGGATATCGGACTTGTAAAGACTGGTACAACTTTAGCTAATTTCCATGAACTTGGAAAGTTTTTCTCCTTTGAGATTTATTGAACAAGTAGCATAAGACTCTACGTAGTGACTGATAAACATGTTTCAATATCTAATGACTGATGGCATCAGGACCGCTGGCCTTATTGTCATCTAGAGTTTGTATGACATCCATGACTTCCTATTCAGTAATCTTAAGAAGTAATAGTTCATTATAAGCCCTTAGGTTTAGTTCTTGAAGGGTCTGATTTTAATCATCGATCGTCGACATTGAAACAAAATAGAAATTTAAAAATTCAGCTTTTTCAATGTCTTCATATGCAAATAAAGCATATTGATGAGAATCTGAAAATTGCAAAGGAGGTATCAGGTTCGTAGGCTTCGATTCGGTCCTAAAATATCGAGTGATTCTCTATAAACTGTATGGAAATTTTCGGTTTGTATCTAATTTAAAATTAAATCGTTGTTTGGCCTCCTTTTTCTTATTATTAACTTTTTTCTCAGTTTCTTTAATAGTTATTCCAGTATGTTGAGGCTCTGGTACTAATAGCGTTTTTACGCGTTCTATCCCATTTTTCTACTCATTATCCTGATAGCCGAACCATACCCTATTTTTTCGTCAGGTCTTATCACGACCCTTTTATTGGGAATGCAATCTTTAACAAGAGTTAGGAATGTTGTGTTGAAACTATTTACATAGTCATTAACATTCGAGCAGTGAGCACATAATTCACCCCCATTAAAGCTAATGATCTGGTTATCAAGTGTATTAAAGACTACATTCTTATGGTTCCAAACATTTCGTTCGAAACATCAATTAAGTTTCACTGCTAAATCGATAGAACAAAAAGTTATTATATGATCACTAATACTACGGTCCACAGCATGTATACCACTTCAACGATTTGATATTACTAGTAACAAGCATTGGGTCCAACAAAGTTGAGAAGATGTCTGTCACTCTAGCTGGTTCGCTGATAATATTGGAGATATTATATTTACTTATAGTCTGGAAGATTCCCGCATTCTGATTTTTTAGAAAAAACAAATTGTTCATTTAAATCTCCCAGTAATATAACGTTTGATGTGGAATTCATAGCTTTATCAAAGGTACTATCAAACACAGACAAACATATGTTACCTAATTGATTATTTGGGGATCTGTATAGAAGGCAGACAAGGAAATTAATTCTTTTGAAACTTAATTCTACCCAAAGACTCTGTGTTCTGCTGATCTAAATCGAGGTGTATAATTAAGGACAACATTTCCGATACGTACATGATTACTCCTCCGCCCATATTTGTTCTATTTTTAGGATGTCGTTGGTTCTGCGAAGAGGTAGCCCTCCCCCTCCCCCGCAACTTGTCTCTATAAGATTTCTGTCTATAAGGTACAGTATCACCGTAACTTACATAAATCGTACATTAAAAGTAGCGCAGCAACAACGTTTGAAATCAAAATACATAACAATTAATGAACAATTACCATTTGGCTGCGGAGTAGCTTGCTCCTGAACAATACTAGACCGCGCTCCTCTTTTGTGTTTTCTTGGGGCAGCAGGATCATCAGCCTGAAAGTAGTAGTAGTACTCATAGTATAAATAACATAGGTCGACAGCGATATTATGGCAAACATTCACCAACACAGACAACTTGGACTGTAAGTCAACAGTGTAATTAAATACAGGCTAGCAGAAACTAATTAAACTTACCGTTTAATATGTCAATTGTCAAATCAAAGTAATTTGCATACTAAATGTCATTTAATCTCTTTGTATTTTGTCCAAGATATTTGTATGTATAGCATACAGAGAATGCTATTATATGTGGGTTTAATGCGATCCTGAACCACTAATTGTAAGTGACGTGATCAAATATTCGAGTTCACGGATGCGCCAAGATATTCATGACTGTAGTAGTAGTTATAGTAGTTAGTAGTCGTATTTAGTAGGAATAGTATTAGTATTGTGTTAGTAAGTAGGGGGAGGACGAGTGGAATCAGTTGTAGCAGGATAGCTTGACAAATTACATCTGTCGTGGGCGTATACTTATGAATGCCTAATTTGGTCTTGGAGTACGTTTTTCTCGTAAACTATACCACTCACTAAAAGAGACAATGGAGCCAACCGCCATGAATATTAAACATCACGCCCATGACATAGTATATCTGTCGAGTTATATAGTTTGTTGTACTGCTAGATATAGTAGAAGTGTTAGCTATTATTATTATTATTAGTAGTAGTAGTATTAGTAGTAGTAGTTTTAATGGTAGGAACAAGAGCAGTGGTAGAAGTATCAGGTGTTAATAATAATCACAATAATAACGATGATGATGATCATAATAAAGATTAAACGATGCAATAGACCATGATGACGATGAGGATTATGACGAAACATATGATAAAAATAACGACAATGCTGATGACGAGGATAAAACTGCACGGGTATGAACAATGAATATGTGTTAAATTTAAACCGATCTCCACAGTTTAGACACGAGCGGTACATATGCCAAAAGTTACATGATAGTGTAGCGGAAGGCGTTTAAAGCCAACTTGGAGGGACCGATAATAATTGTTCTTCATAAACACAATTTGTTTACAATGAGCAGAATACAAACATTATATATTATCAATTTCTTTTTAGAAGGAATTTTGCTTAAGCAAGATTTGATATGACTGGTTTCCAGTGACTTGTTCAGTGACGAACTATTATCGAAAGGTCATTTGAGTATCTTTGTCACAGAGGTGAGCTGACTATGCATACACCTTTGTATAATTAATTGAACTTCTATTTAAAACTATTTTTTATTGTTTTTTGTCAATCCAATTACTGTATGTAGAAAAAACTAGAATAGCTTGTTATCCTGTTAAGCTTAAATTCTTGTTTAGGCAATAACTTCTTGACAATTTGGTAGAAAAGTGTCCATATCAAACCGATTACAACTATTCAATAAAGAAGATTTTAGAAAAAGTCCATTGTCACGTGAAAACGTGAAAAAGTTTGACATATAAATGAATTTGTAGTTTAAAATGTATTTGGACAGAGTTAAATTGTGAAGAAGACATGCATTCTTCTCGAAAGAGCTCTTCCACGGTCAAGACTCAGTATACGAACGAACGATTATTAGATAGATATATATATTTAGTTTTGACTGTTTGTTGTCAGTTTTCTGCATATATAGTATATACATATATATAGTATATATATGTATATACAACTGAGGTGGACGCGTCTATTCATGTATTCCACATTATATCTCAGGATACATGATTATATAAAAGAAATTTTTATTATTATATCAATATAATCTAACAGGATAGATAGTTATAATTCATTCCAAGGAGGAATCGAACTCATGATGCTAGCAACGGTAACTATCGCCCATGAGCGCATAGCCGTGTGGGTTTGGGCGCTGGATGAGAGCTAGGCGAGAGTTGCCGTTACAAGGGGTGGGGTTGGGGTCAGGTGCTGCCCTGGAAACGCTTAAAATGCAGGAGCTTCAGGGGGCTTCGCCCATTTGGGCACGCACCATGGGTTCCTTTCCACGGACCCCTTGTCTACATTATTAGGCCCAACGTTCCCTAATGATATTCATGATGATATTCCTGAATCCGCCCTACATAACTATACGCTAACTCAAGTAAAACACATAAAACAATTATTAACATAATTTATTTCGAGTATAGTAGTAAAATAGAAAGAAAGTACAACGATATTGTGTATCTAATGACATTATTTTTACCGACATAACTGGACCTGGTAGCTTCCATTTTGTATTTCCCGGCTGAACCTGTCGATTAAACAAAAATACAGTGAAGTAACATACAATAAAATATGAAATCTCAAACTAAATTATAAATCCTGTCAGTATATAATTCAACTGAAAAATCCCCCCCCCCATTTTTCACTCGTAATCCCAGTACGAGTAAAATAATAATAAAAAAACAGCAAAATTTGCCTAAAGTAAAATACAACACCACGTTCGTGTGTGTTTGCGTGCGTGTTTTTATGTGTTTGTGTTGACTGGCAATAGTAGAAAAAGCTATTCCATCGCTCAAAATAAAATTCACTATTACATAAATGGGAAAAGGAGATATGTGTCTCACTGGCTTTATTAAAGGAACTGTTTACGTGTTTTATTAAATTTTGACATAGGAAGCTAAACAGAAAAATATCTATCTTTCCATGCATCATATGAAATTATAACTTTATATTAATTACACATTTGTAAAGTACACTGTTTCAAAGTTTAATTGGATTAATAATATGAAAAAAACCCTACTTTTGCCCCGACTTATGCCGAATGTTCATGTTAGGGTATATGTGGTTGCGGCCGGTGTAAAGAAGAATCGTGTACCCCGTTGAACACGTGTCCCGGAACGCGTTTCAACATCATAGGCACACATTTTCAACTGGTGAAAAATGGCCCCTTTCAGAGAAACCCTTTGTATAATACATCTCCCACACATTGAATATTGGTCCCCCGTTGAAAAGTTACCCCAAGATGCGTAAGTTTTTATTTTTAAAATTACGTATTTAATGAATTAATTATTGCATCACAGTGTCCATGTAGCGTAATATGCCTCTTGAAGGGACAAGTTAGGATTATAGTGACCGATACGTATTTTGTAAATTTTTATATCATTTGTTGGAAATGTGATGTTAGTTAACTAATTAGGCCTTTAAGAGGCTGAAATATTGAAAATACACATTATATCTGGAAGTCAATAAACCTCTCTTAGGCTACACATTTGGGCTAGGATAGAACATGCTTATTTCATAATGAGTTATTATTGTTAAAACGTGTCTATTTCACTAATTTAGCTTAAAATCTTTTGTTTATCATAATTTTATGAATAATTGTACACATACAGCCTGTTAATTTTCACCCAAACCTGAACATGTCTCTTTAAAACGATAGTAAGTCTATACTTAAGAAATTACACTGGTCTACAGCCAAAATGCTTTATTTTGGCTGCAAAATTGGAGATCAGGACAAGAGGTGGGCCCCACACATATGCTGCAACACTTGTGCAACAAATCTTCGACAGTGGTTGAACGGGAAAAGGAAATCTATGCCTCTTGCAGTGCCAATGATTTGGAGAGAGCCAACAGATCATATCAGCAATTGTTACTTCTGCATGGTGCTTCCAGTTGGGAAAGGTGTGTCAAAGAAGAAAAGTGGACTGTGCATTATCCAAACATCCCATCAGCTATACGCTCAGTACCCCACAGAGAAAGACTGCCGGTTCCTGATGCACCAGAATCATTCTCACTTCAGTCAGATGAGGAAGAGGAAGAGGATGAAACTTCTACTCCTGAACCATCAATGTCAAATGACCCATATTTTCTCCCATCCTCGTCCTCTGAACCACACCTCATAGCACAAGGTGAACTGAATGACCTTGTCAGGGATTTGGAACTACCCAAGAGTAAGGCAGAGCTGTTGGGCTCCAGACTACAGCAGTGGAATCTCCTGGTAGGTGATGTTAGGGTTTCCATGTTCCATGACCGTCAAAAGGATCTTGTTCCATTCTTCTTCAATGAAGGTGATCTTGTAGCCTGCAACAACATCGATGGTGTGATGGCAGCCCTCAACATCGTTCATGATCTAGATGAGTGGAGACTGTTCATTGATTCATCGAAGACGAGTCATAACGCTGTATTGTTGCATAATGGCATTATTTTGCCATCAATTCCAGTTGGTCATGCAGTCCATTTGAAGGAAACCTATGAAAACATGAAACAACTTTTGAGGTGCATAAACTATGACTAACATCAGTGGCAGCTTTGTGGCGATTTCAAGGTTCTTGCTCTATTGCTTGCTCTGCAGACTGGATACACAAAGTACTGCTGTTTTCTCTTCGAATGGGATAGTCTTGCGAGAGATTCCCACTACATCAAGAGAGATTGGCCACTCCGACAGTCATTGGAGCCTGGGACGAAAAGTGTTCAGCATCCACCACTTGTTGAATCAAGGAAGCTTTTGCTACCACCCTTGCACATCAAGCTGGGTCTGATGAAGAACTTTGTCAAGGCCATGGACAAAACACAAGCAGCGTTCAAGTACCTCCGTGGAAACTTTCCAAGGTTAAGTGAAGCTAAGATAAAAGAAGGTGTCTTTGTTGGTCCTCAGATTCGTGAACTTCTTCGAGATGATGCATTTCACCGTGCACTGCGTGGCAAGTAAAAGACGGCATGGAAAGTCTTCCAGTTAGTGGCAACATATTTTCTAGGAAACAACAAGGCAGGCAACTACAGGGAGTTGGTGGAAAACCTCGTCAAGGCATACTAAAGTTTTGGTTGCAACATGTCACTAAAGATACTTTTTTTGCACGCTCATCTAGAATTGCTTCCACCGAACTGCCGAGCAGTGAGCAATGAGCACGGCGAGCGATTTCACCAGGACATTGCAACAATGGAGAAACGCTATCAGGGCAAATGGAGACCATCAATGCTTGCAGACTATTGCTGGACAGTGACAAGAGATGCTCCATTTAATGAATACAAGAGACCAGCCAAGAAGCGCCGAGTAGACACTGAATAAGGACTAAACTATGTACTTATATATACATAATAGTTTTTTGACTTTTGTTTCAATATATTTTTTATTTATATAACCCTTTTGCTGTTTTTTTAAAGTGTTACATAAAAAACAGGACAGATGAAATATTATCAAGTAAAGCAACCATAAACCTAGGTTTACAATTTATGATTAAAAGTCTACTATGTACACAATATACATAGACGTAAAATGTAAAAACTTAAATATCTTGGAAACAGTATCCAATCAGTCGTTTTAATTGTCATATTTGAATTCAGCACATCAAAATCTCCAATAAATAGCACATTGTATCTCTGAAGCAGACGACTTCTAAAAAATTGTTGACCAGTGTTATTTGCGTTTGGTTCTAATAACTAACTACACCGATCTATTCAATCTAACTGGGATCAAAGACTCTGCGTATCGGAACATGAATCAAACTTGTATCTCCGTTTAGTACTTGATATATTATAATTACTTTGACATACTTAGAATGTCACGATACAAAAAAAAATATATTGTGATTATTTCTTTTGTGGGAAAAGGGTTACAGTAGTTATTTACATTCCTTGAATAACTGCACGAACACGTACTACGTTCTGCAGGTCCTTTTTGCGTGGCTTTTCATTTGGATTAAGGGTGTTATGAGATTGAGACTTTCAGCCTTAAGGTCTTTCATGTTTTGCATAAAAATCCGTTCCTGGAAAAAAGCGCTTTAAGAAATTGTCTAGTAGTTTTATACACTGTAAATAAACTTAATCAGTCTTGTGATGGGTTTCTCGTTAAATATTGTCACCAAAGATTGGTAATTTTTGTTTTATTAGAGGAAAAAATACACAGTGACGATGCGAGCACCTTAATTTTTGCTTGTCCAATATGGCTCTTTGCTTGGTACTCGTCTGATGAAAATCAGACACTGTAAAATTATCTCTTGGTATTGTATCATGGAGTTGACTTTCCTTGAAATTGGGTGCTGGAGACATGTATTCTGCATCATCCAAATTTATAAAATATTGTACATGAAGTATTTGATAATATCCTATTTTGGAAAGTTAGTTACGATTATTCAGCTGCTACGATAGCAGTTGAGTCTTAAATGGTTTTAATTCTGAACATGGGGAAATCATTTACTAATGATATTCTGTTGCTCAATAGTTTTATAATGATTGAATTTATATTTGTTTTTTGCTGTAAACATCTACATGTACGTTAGAAATAATAAAACAAACGTAGAACCCATCTGCAGATTATAAAGAATGCTAGGACATATTCAATTGATTACAACCATTCATAACTGCTGGAAGTTTTCACTGCGGTTTCATTACACCCTGGCACTAGCTAATGTGTTACGCTGTATTGGGTTCAAGGAACTAAATCGATTGAAAATAGCTAAGTTTAGCATACGATAGACTGGCACCAGTCCCCATGACCTGTTGTAATTATGTTCCATGAAATAATTTTGATGAATCTGCCATTCATGATTCAACTTATGATTTTTATGTCCCGTAATTACCGAATTTAGATTGTAGAGCCATCATAATAAAATGATGCCAGTGAATACAAAATATCACAATTTGTTTTTTGTTTTAACTATTTACCCTGGAACCAAGCTAAGCAAACGGGAAAACGTTGATAAAACTTTTCATTATGACCTTGAAATAGCACTTATATTTTCAACTGTGTAAAACTAACGTGTTTAATATTCGTATCAATGTGTATTCAGAATGCCTATGCTATGATTGCTATCATAACGGTTTTTACACAATGCATACAAAAATACGCATATGATATTACTGAAGTTCACAGTAAAACCTTGTAATTTGTCCTGAGTACCGTATAGTCAGCAATACCCTGTCATTTGTCATAAGTACCGTATAGTCAGTGAAACCCTGTCATTTGTCATAAGTACCGTATAGTCAGTAAAACCATATCATTTGTCATAAGTACCGTATAGTCAGTACAACCCTGTCTGTTGTCATAAGTACCGTATAGTCAGTACAACCCTGTCAGTTGTCATAAGTACCGTATTGTATTTCAATTGGAACTCATTTTAACTCATTCACGAGAGGTTGAAATTGTTAACAATTCACACAATTTCCTGATCTTATACCCATTATGTGAACAATCCGGCTAAACTTCTATCATATCCAAGAGGGAGTTATAAAGGGTAAAAGCGGGAAAACTTTATACATCAGATCATCCATAGTGTTTTAGGGACATCATAACAAATGGAACACAATCTGTATTTATTTTTGTATGAAGCTAACAGTGTAAGGAAAGCATTTTACAAATTACTCTAATGAGCTTGTACTGGAGCAACTATATTAATATTACGTTACATGAACATTAGTAGGATTGTTTGTTTTTCAAAGGTATTCATATGAGCATGAGCAACGTCTACTCGGTTTCTTTATGACCCTTCAGTTTTTCCTCAAACTCCTCCCAGTCACATAACAAATTAAACGCATTTGGATCAAACTGTCCGGATACATTCGAAAGGAATGGAATGCTAAACGCTCTGTCTGTGAATTTCTTAACATACATAGTTTCTATTTCCTCAAGTTCTTTTATCATATCTGCGTCTTTTTGATTGTTTGCTAAATAAAATGATAAAGACTCCTCTGAAAAATATGTTCAAAATTTTAAGGGAACAAAATCGTTTATAAATATGTACGGTGTACGCAAATACGCTAATTCCTGGATATCTAATACTGGCTCAAAATGATCGTGCACATTTTCAATGAAGATTGCAAATCTGGTCTGGTGACCGGTACCCAGTGGGTTATATGGTACCTATGTAGTCTTTCCGCCAACCTCTCCCTGTTCACAAAACGTGTACACTGACGTGTCTGTAAGTGAAGCGAATGACAATATTTCCAATTCTGTCCTGCAAGTACTGCCTTCATTCATCTTTGACTGCTTGATATATTTGTTCATTGGTTGAGAATCCACACCTTTAAAAAGGGTAATGTTTCTTTCCATGAAATTTACAACAGCATTACGTACAAGAAGATGGTATGTTTGTACACCAAACAGAAAGTAACTTAATGTTCTGAAAAGACAGCTGCCGTCCCCTCTCATTTTTATCATCTTGGTCGGTATTGCATATCGTTACATTGTACGGGAAACGCCCACTTCCTTATGATTGTTTTTAGCAATCTGATGAAATAGTTTTGATTTATCAATCTGCCATTTTCTGTCCACAGGTCGAAACTTAATTGTAATGGGTGCACTTGTACTGCCTACATATATTATATGGTCCTGTCTAACCATATTTTCAGGTTCTTGTTCAACCTTTCTTTTCTTAAACGGCAGTTTGTTTTCTGTAATGCTGTCGGCCGATATGTCTCCTGTCTTAGAGGATATGTTCTGGTCACCATCGCTTCCTTTCTGTAGGTATAGTTTCAACCTATTTCCATGTACTGATGTCTTTATACCTTGTAAAGCCAATGTTCCCTTGTTTCTTATTGAGGTTATTGTAAACGGTCCAGTCCAATTAGCCGTCAACTTGCCGCCCTTCCGTGTTGCTTTTCTTGAATTGTGTAATAACACTTTGTCGCCAGACACGAAGACCTCATTCTTTATCTTTGCATCATGGTATTTTTTCTGTTTTGCTTGGGCAAACTTGATAATGTCTGAAGTAGTTTCCCTGTCAAATGAAAACTGCATAAAGGCGTAGCAGCTTTGCTTAAAGTCACATTTTCCGAGTCGTCCTGAGGTACAGTGGATATACCAAGCTCCATAGGCAAGCGCGCCTGTCTGCCATAAACAAGGAAAAACGTCGTTTTCTTTGTAGAGGTATGCTCTAGCGTTCTATTAAAAACAAACCAACAAAACAACAAACAATTATAATTAAAAAAGCAGGTGGCAATAGCTTATCCCAGTTATCGAATTGGTCATTTACATACGACGCGATCATGCCACACAAGGTGTTGTTGTATCTTTCCGTTTGACCTCCAGTCAGTGGATAGTAAGGGGACGCAATTCGGTGATCAATTCCCATTTTGGTTCAAAACAAATCATGTTGTCTGTTACAGAATTCTCTTCCCTGGTCCGTTATGAGTATATTTGGGACGCCGTGGGTGTAAATGAATTTTGTCAACACATCGAGCACTGTAATTTGTTACGTCTAGGGGTTAGAAATAGTAACAAAAGAAAGAACGACTTAAAACAAGCTTTCACAATTTCTAAAATATAAATGTAATTTCCTAAAATATTAAATATTTCAAACAAACAACGTGAAAGAATTAAAAATAACTTACAGTTTAGAAATTCCTAAATAATCCTATATGTCCTATTGAATTTTGATAATCCGGAAGATAATCCAAAGTATTCCGAATGAATGAATGTTACAAGTTGATGAATGTTCCGAATGAAAGATTGTTCTGAATGAACTCACTAATGTGTTGATATGCCACAAGAAACACAGTTTTAAATCCAAATGTTATTAATCCCAGGTAAACTTCTGTGAATGGAGAATATTGTTAAGTTCCTTGAAGAATAGTACTTGAATCCAAAATGCACCAGTTGATTTTCACAAACAATAATAATCTTCCTCAATAACCTTATTATTTTGGTGAACTGCTAAAGAATGCCCATTCAGTGGTTTTATTGGTATTATATTGTCTCTTACTGCGCAAAAGAGAAAAACCCTTAACTCTGAAACTACGTTCTAACATTGTCGAGTATACAAGTTATTCTAACCAATCAGAAACTAGGTCGCGCATGATACTGATAAAAGTGCATTTGCACTACAATTACATTACCTTATTTCAAATCAACAAGATGTTGACATAGGATTCAAGGTCATAAATTCTGCACGCGTCACCACGTGGTTCACCATTGTGGGTTAAGCTGACCGACATAATTATTGATTTTCCCTGGACTTAGCATGACTGATGTAAATATGTTGATTTGTACTTTACAAAAATAGCGTATGCTACTGAACTAAGGAATTATAATACAGTGATTATAAACCCAAATGAAAACTATTATAATTTAAAGATAATACATAATGCCGTAACAAATTGCAGATTTATCAGGAATTGCCTCAGCTTCTACCCCTTTTATCAAATAGTCTGTGAAAATCAGGATGTATCTGTTACCTGAAAATATATTGTAAGATACGAAAATAAATGTGACCAAAGGGACTTGAACTGCATTTGTACAATTTTAAGAAAAAAACCATTGTAATGCAAAATTTTCTGCCTAATTTGATTCAAATATGCCCCTTTTATTTGTCTGTTTCACATGCATGGTTTCATGATAACAAGAGATAGATTTTTAAAGCACGTATGTTCCACTGAGGGCATATTTTGAAGAAACATAAGGAAGGTGCGATTGAACGCTTCCAAAATTAGAAGATGACATCACTGCCATCTTCCAGTTGTTCGACTAACAATTCCTCTATTAAAGGACTTTGAAGCACTTTTAAAAATCAAACAGAAGCAGGTAGAAGAATAAAGCTTGTCCGACTAAAAATGGCTTTGATCAGCTGAAACGATGGCAGCGACCAGCGACAATGTGTAATTTGAGGCTGATTTAAAACAAAGAATAATGCTCATATGCATTACTTTTTATTTGTAAATAATTTCAATAATCAGGAAACAATTCATTTAGAAATTAATTTCCTACATTTCTGGTAACAAAAATTCAACTTTTGTCATTGTTATTTTCATTCAACAAGATAATTTTGTTAAAAGTTTGCAAGAAATATACTTGGTAACTGCAAGGTCAGTATAATAATGTATCATACTGATCCTGGTATCTCTAATAAAAATACATTTGATTTTTTAAAAATAGAGTTTTTCCTTTGGTAATGAAAAGTTTGTGTTCAAAATTGTATTGAACATAAACTCTGTTCGATTTATAAGTGGATTTCACGTGAACTTCTGCTTCTTGAAACGCTGGATCGCACCTGCGTATTAAGTCGAGCCCACTACATCTGCGTATTAAGTCTTTAATTCCTGCCCACATTTGTTTAAAAGGTGCATTATTGTGATTTTTATCTAGTATCGACGTTATTCATTCTTGTTTTAGCCAGTTTTAAAATGAAAGTTTGAAATTGTGACCTTGATCCAATTTTTGTTAAAACTATTAATGTGTATTTATTACCTCCCTTTTATTGATTTTCCCTTGTTCAAAGTGGGTTCTTTTACTTAGATTCCTGCCTGTATGTCTAAGTAGCATCTTTTTGAAGTTTGCATGTCTCTGAGGGTTCTAACTGAAAGGGGTGATTTTCAAGAAAATCAGAACAAATGAGGATAAAAATAATAGCAAAGATGCGCGAATGCATTCAGCAAATGGGACTTTCTTATATGACACTCAAACCCTTTCCCCAACTTGAGTTTTTTCCGTTGTGGGAAGAAATAACAAAAAGTTATGTAGGTCCGTGTACCGGTTACATTCTATAAAAAAAGGGGGGGGGGGGGAGGCTGAGATTTTTGTTTGGACCAGATATTGTTTTTTTTTACATTTTTCATTTAAAAAAAAAATCAGAGCCTTATAAAATTTTGTTCAGACAGATGTGTCTTTTTTATAAAACTACGTAACGATTTTTTTTTCTTAAAGATTGTTATTAAATCGTTCCGTTTTGACATGTGCTAAATTATTTTTGGGATGGATTTTTTCTGTCTCTGTTTTCTGTTTTTTTTTTATATATGTCTGCTTTGGTTGTTTTTCCATGTCTGATTATGGCCCTGTTCACAACTTTCTTTTGAGTATCTTATGTATTTAGATACAAGATTCGATATTCATTTGGAACATAAGTTTAAAAATAAACTTTTCGCATGTTATTAGAATGTATTACCAGAAAAAAACAGCAGTAAGATTTAGGTACAACTTTTCCGTAAAGCTCCCTTTCTCAGAGCCATAATATACACGGTGTTCCTTTCCATATATGCAAATAATTGAAATATACTGCCGATGGTGTTTTCATGTAAATATTCGATGTGTTAACGTTTGACTATAAAAATGTCCTAATTATTGTGTAAAACAAAGGTTCAAATAGTGTTCAACAATAATGCTAACAATCTGGAATACAACGTTTCCGCCTGGCTTTGCGCCACGAGATATAACTTGTTAGTGGTGACAGGGGCGTATCTACAGTTTTTCTTGCATACACAGGAAAAATATTTTTGCCACTGACGTATATATATATATAGTAATTTTTCTACAAGGGTCATTGAAGGGTGTATGTGTGTGTGTGTGGGGGGGGAAGGGGTGGTGAAAATGTTAAATTTTACTATACTAATTACAATAGATACTTTTAGGCGGGGGGGGGGGGGGGCAAAATTTATGCGAGGTGGGGGTTTGAAAAAGTCCAGATGTATTTTTTGGCCAATACTAAAAATCGGGTAAGTTTTACTTTTAACTGAATTCAGTTTGACATTATGTATAAACGAAATGAACAAAAAGCACAACAAAGTAATCATGTCAATATATGAATTAGATCGGAAAATGTCCCTTCTTCAAATCAGTATTGCATATATAATCAGAATGACACTAAACTTAGAAACCGGGGGTCCGTTTCATAAAAATCTTAGTCCTAGTGCAAAAGTTATTTGTCCCTAATACTATACTTAAAAGATGTTTTCTTTAATTTTGTTAGTTCTCTCAGAAAACCTTAATACATAAGAAAATTGCAAATGTTTTTAATATGAAAGTTTTTCTGAGAAATTATTGTATTTATGAAACGGACACCTGCTCCTTTAATAAAACTGAGAACTTAAATCTAAAAACTGTACTTACGTCTTATTGATACCAAGATGCCCGCCGTGCTCGTGAGAGTGGATGCTATCCGATCCTGTTCTCTTTTGTTTTGCAGTAACTACTCGCAGTCTTATGACAGAAGAAAACGTCATTTTTTGTAACAGAAAATGTCTTGCATTTTCTCCAGAAAGCCTTTTTCTTGCTTATCAACTTTTCTACTTGTTTCGGATATTCCTTTCTAAGAAGATAATTCATCATTTCATTAAGCTATAACTGTTCCATTTTTATAATCTTTATTTCGCGACATGCATGAAAGAACGTAGGATGACCCGCTCAATCGCAGCGTCTAGTTTTTACACTTTTTCTTGTCTTTAATGTCGCCGACAGCCAGATTCACGCCTAATGTCGCTAAGATCAAAGACTTAAACACACATTTTGGACCTGATCTGGCCCAAACTGCTCACAGCTATTTAACTGGATAAGCTAAGTCTCAAAGAGCACCACGTGATCATTTGACGAAGTAAACAATGTCATCGCCTAAAATCACTGCGCCAATTTACGTTTTCATAATTCTTTAGAATGTTCAATGTTTTAAGGATAAAAAGGAAAACTCATTAAAAGTGACATTAATAAAGCAAACATTATTAAGGAAATATGATTTGCACTTGAAAAAGCATTTCATATTTCATAAGGTAGTTCTAACCAAATTTTGTTAAAATTTATGTATCAAAAGTGCAGTGAGGGCGTTTTGATCACCTTGCTCAGTATCGACTCTGTTAAGGTTTTTACGCAAAAAACCAACAATGCATGTGCATTACATAGCCGTAGGAGCATTTTAAATAATTAAAAATTATTATACAACGCCACTAACACGTCGAAAATCGAGCCCTACGAGAACGCCTTTCAACAGCTGGGGCAGGTTTCCACGAGTGAGGGGTAAGTTGTTCAACGTTGAATCGCGTTCCGGGACATATTTTCAACTGGGTACACAATTCTTTGTTACACCCGCGTAGTCTGAAGTAAATCAACAAAATAGCGCGTGTATTGTGAAAACAAACGACATTAGCGTTTACCTGTGATCAGAAGCATGTAAACATATTCCAATACATAAAAGATGGTTATTTCCATATATACAGAACCAAAGGTATACAAAACATATTCATGTAAATTTCCCTAAGCGGTAGTGAAGATAACATACAGACTGCGTACCCTATACAGGTAAACACTCGACACATTAAGGAAAGATTTTGCAGAGTAAGATAACATAAATAATGTCAATCTCATATTTTCTGCATTTAGTAATTTGGAAAAACTTAATGCCAATTATGACATATACAACTTTAAAGCTAACATGTTTTCTATCAAACTTTTTATATCAATGTATATTCTTAAAACACACGTACACAGTCTCATTAAAAGTAACTGTCTGAATTTAAGACACGCGTTATTAATGCACAAAATAGCACCAATACCTGAGTCTTCATGCTTTACCAAGACATTGCTGCCTGCTTTGTTTTTGTTTTTGTTTTTGAAAAAATAATTCTAACTGTTGGCGAGCCGCATCGTGTGGAAGATAGCCGCATGAGAATTCTACCCAACAAAGTATATTGAAAGCGATATATGGTGCACGCAAGATGTAATGGCAGAGCATGTAATAACTCAATTACACATATGGGTGGAAGATTCCTTGGTATCACATTCATCCAATCCTGCATTCGTTTTATTTACCATCTTAACCAGAAATCTTTTGTCATCTTTAAAATAAAATGAAAAAGTGTGAGTACAACGGTATTTAGTATACAGATAGACTCGTCTATTACGAGGCATATAGCTTTTTTGTACGTTTTGTTTTTGCCATTATATAGTGTCACAAATATGTCGGTTCAGCTTCAGAAATGTACAGCTATGATTCATGGAATAAAATGAATGGCACAATAATGGGACTTCTTTTATAACTACAATGTGCTCCGTGATTCACAAAGACTAACATGTGTAGAAAGATGAAACTAAGACTAACATGTGTAGACACACTATTTTATGAGAAAATTCCGAAAACTATGTGTATATAATTGTACGCGTTCTTATGACAAGACTCATGTAACTGCGAGTATAATACTGGAAAAGGATTTGATTGTTTTGTAGGACGATGATATCCTTAAAATCTGATTTAAATTTCTAAAATGATTTGACAACAATACATATTGGTGTTTACTCATCTTGATATGAGTTTTAACAACCAATTTTAAAGTAAAATGACACATTACTGAATACTCAGTCAAGGTGTAGGAAGAATTTGCAGGTTGAATTTCCATTGTTTTTTATGTGAGTAAGAAGGAATTTTCTGGGGAGGAAGTCATAGCATATTTTTTTAAATAAAAAATCAATCCGGTTCTCAAGTAGCTTGAAAAAAGATATTCTTACTCTGATTTATAAATGCCACTGTTATATCCATTATATTAGTTGCAAAAATAAAAGAAAAGAAAAGAAAATACAATATCTTGAGGCAAAAGAAAAACAAAAATCCCGGCTCGAAAGGAATTTCGAGTCCTCCCTCCCCTCCTCTCGAAAATGAAATGGTCGGTAACTAATATACAAGATTAATATATCAAATTCATCTTATCGATACGGGTGAATTTGCTGACGTCCTCTCAATATCGTTCGAATGAACCTAATGATTTAATAAATAAGAGAAAACAAATATTTAAATCACAAGAGTCTCAGATAATAAAACTTAAAACTTTCAAAAAGATAGTTGGGCGATTTCAGTTTCCATTTACAGATCTTTTAGAAGTATATTTGTATAATTTAACTTTATATCACTCATTTAATTTTATACTTTCAATTCAAATATTATAATCTAAAAAAGCGCAAGCGTCAGAAGTTTAGTGCATGCATGTTTTTTTTTGTTAGTGTGTGTGCGAAAGTAGTCGTATTATCCAGTTTTCCATTATGAAAGATTAGGACACTGTGGTAGGAAGGAAAGGGTGTTCGCGGATGTCCGAGGTTGAAATCAAGTGACATAAATGCACCTCATAAAAAAGAGCATGGCACCTAATGACCGTTTAATCTTATTCGTTGAATTTCATTTTTTATTAACACATTTGTTTCGTTTTAGCAAGCAAAGAAAAGTTAAAAGATTACCTGATTAGATTTGTCTGGCGGCTTATCTGAACAACATTTTTTGCAACAAATTATTAGAACAATGAGGAAAATCAGACTTCCTATAACAGCAACGATGATCCAGACGAGTGGAAGTCCTAAAAGGAAATTACAAGACAAATCACCGAGAAATAAAATAAATAATGCATGGATACATACATACATAGACACACACATCAACACATACATATATACGTACATACATACATAGACACACACACATCAACACATACATACATACATACATACATACAGACATAGACACACACATCAAAAACACAGGATATAAATAAAGAACGTGGACTATACTATGAATTCAGGTGGGTTTTAAGAAATTACCTTAATTTGTTTGTACACAGCAAAACTTCGCTATGTACAGTGCTATGATAAAATCATATCGTATGTTCTAGTACCGACAGTTCCCTCCCTCCTACATTCCGTATGCTATCATTCGACTATTAGGGAGCTGTTAATATCGCTCAGCAGACTCTCGCGAGACTTAGTGAAATCTAGGCTTGTGGTGATTTGTAAAGGTGATTGCTATTGATAGGTGTCTCTCGTCTTTCAGTATCATAGATTGGTGATTTTGCAAGATTTTCGTGACAATGCAAAAACTCAATGTATCGTTACAGGTTCCACGTAATGAGTATAAAAAGACATTCAAACGTTGTGATGATACTACTTGGCCAGAGTGGGCTGGTCGTCTGACCTTTTAATAGAATATTCATTAAATACTAGTTCACTCGAATAGTAGGTACGGCAATGTAGCCATTTCTCCTAAGTTCACTTTGATAAATGAAAAATGTTTTTATTTTTTTATTTTTAAAGTACATATATCTGCATGACATTGACAGAAAAAGCAATCATTGGCATTCCTTTCTTCTAGTGTATTGAATGTTAATGAGGAAAGTTTAGAATATTTTCACTTCAAAAATTTTATTCAATGAATGCAAGTCCAGCATACAAAACAAAGAGAAATTCAGAAACTCCTGCTTTGCAACCATCCAAAGTGGCTATAGCCTGTTGGACATAAAAGGAACTTTATAACTTTTTTCAAACTACAAAAATGAAATTGTTGCAGGCTACAATTTCATTTTGGAGGGAGTATTGTAAATAACAAATCGCAAGAAATAATATAATCGTCAACAAATAGTTGCAAATAATACTAAATAAAAGTAAAAGAGACCATTGCATTCGCTGTGGCAGGGTACAGAAGTCATAAAACGATAAGATATGGATCATATGACCCAATTATATTAGCAATAGATTCTACTACTAATGTTTTCTCACTTCGTAATACCTCTCCTCTGGCGTTAGACTTTAGATTTAAAACAAAAGCAAAAAAAAAAAAAAAAAAAAATATATAAAAATTTTAAAAAATTTAAAAAAAATTAAAAAAAAATAAAAAATAAATAAATAGTACAGAACATTATTCTTGTCCTGCAACTAAGTTTAATGCTCAGTCCAATCCTGATATTGGAAAAATATTTAACAAGATAAAAATGTGGTACTCTGAAACTACTTTTTAAACATCCTAATCATTAAACATTTTTGATAAGTATACTTTAAAATTGGAGACTGACCACTCTATGAAAATATACAGATCCGTGTGGCATGACATTTTGGCAGAGTCAGATAAACAGGAGAGTGTTGGTGGCAACATCTGGTTGTGGAATTTCGTTAATGCATTTAATAGATAAAAATGTACCAGAATTGGTCAAATCAGTATGCAAATTTTATGTGTATTTCCAGTTGCGAAAATTTGATGTCTGAATGTAAAATGCTTTACCTGATGAAGATACATTCAAATAAAATTAAATATAAAAATCACAGATACACAATTTCATTTCATATGCAACATCGATAATGCTCCAGTAGAACATAAAACTGTATGTCAATGTTTTGGGGAGTCTACTAGTGCTGTTGTGTTAGCTGCTTACAAACTTAAATATAACTATGGAACAGTACTGTTGAACATTGGAGAACATTATCAGCTGATAAAATGAATTCTATGTCAGACAAAGATGAACCTGTTGTACTTGCTTCTTTCTGAAGGAAAGCAACAAACTCACATATGAAATTATTGCAAGGTTAAATCAAAATATCAGGAGTTATGCAATCTGCGTACTATGCCCTCAAGTTTAAAAATAGAACATTTATTACGCAGTCTGTTTAGTCCGTATCACACAAACTTAAAAAGTTAATGGAGCTATTTTGTTTAGGAGAGAAGGCTACGACACAGAAAAAACATTATTGTAAAATTTCAACAAAACATAACAGATTTAAAAGTGAAATTGGATTAGGCTGCTAGCGCTGACGGTATCTATTTGTTACTGAGTGACATGGTAGTATATATGTGGGCGGAGCTGGTTCGCTCGTTACTGCGTAGTAGTATGGTCTTTTGCAATGAGTGGGTCCTTTATAAACCACTCAAAAAAAATAAAATAAAAAATTGAATAGTGGTTCTTTTTCTGGCCCTATCAATACAACATACTAAATTCGATGAGTGAGTGTTTAGAAAGTGCCTTTCTTATCCACACGTGGATTGGATTTCTGGATTAGTGGGTACAAATGTATTATCTACTCTGTCTGGCTCCCTTCCATACCAATGAGTGAAATCAAAAATTACGTGAGTCTATTTCATTGTCAGCCAGATATGATGACAACACAAAGATAAGTTCATATGTTTAGAGCAACATATATAATGACACAAAGTTTTATTGTGTAAAACTCATCAGTCTTCGGAGAGGTCATATACATATTTCACAAATGAACATAAAAGTAACAATGTCAGTATCAGGAGTTTACATGTATTCGTTTACAAGTTTGGATGGAGGAAAAGTAATGTCAAAACTAGTTGTCTTACAAAAAAAAAATAAAAAAAAAATAAAAAATAAAATAATAATAATAATAATAATAATAATAATACAGATAATGCAAAGTTTGTTTTTGTCGATTTCAGGCATTTAAAAAGATATTCTGCAATGTTTTAAAAACGATGAAGGTATACAGATTTCACGTAATAATAGCAGCATTGAGATAGCCATCATCAATCCCGATAGGAAGATTGTTAAAACAGCACGGTATAGATAAGGAACAAATGGTGCATTTGATGTGAAAAAAATACATATTCGGCTAAATTTACAGTTCAACTCGAAGATCGCAAAACATTACAAAGATGGATATAAATACATTTTATCAGTGATAGATGTCTTCTCAAAATACGTTTTGGCTGATAAAATGAAGGCAAAGAATGGAGATATCATACACGATGCTTTCATAACATATTAACAGGGAAAACATGAAAAGGTACAGTTTAATGAGGAAAAAGTGTTTTGCAACAGAAAAACTAAAGATCTGTTGGAAAAGGAAAATACTGACGACTTTTCAATTTACTCAGACGAATCCTAAAGACTAGAAGCTGGAAGTATTTTACTAAAAAAATGAAAACCTGAAAATGCTTTTACGTTTAGCCAAAGCTGACTGAGGGATGCAAGAAAACTCACCACACTTCAATTGGTATTACTGCAGTTGAAATGATAATAAAAAGTGTATTAATTAATCTTTTCATTTACCCAACAACTGTCATTTTTGGAACTTTTAAATTCAAAATTGATGAAAGAGTCAGAATTTCGAAATACAAAACAATATTTGCAAAAAGATATCCTCCTCACTTTACCGAGTAAATATTCAACTCCGACAAGTAATTCTAGTTGATCTGTTTACTTACAAACCGGAGGAGCTTAAGGGAGCGCATATTGATTGCATGCTTAAAAGATGAGCTATTTCTATATGATAAAAAAGACGACATATATAAAGATGTAAAGATCTTGAAGACCATCACAATGAACGGAGGATATGATAAATATAAATCGTTTAACAGTTGGTAATGAGGAGAAACTTTATTCATTTAAAATAATTGTCAGAAGAACAATATATATATATATATATATATATATATATATATATATATATATATACATATATATATATATAATATATATATATCGCAGTATAAAGCCGCATGAAGAGTTTTTGAAAGGTAACACTTGTCTAGAAATTTGATACATGTTGAGAAAAAAACAACAGCACATCGTAAAACATTCATATCATGCAAATTTGAATCAATCACAAAACCATATAGTGAAAAGAAACCAAAACAAAACAATGTCGCAGTTAATCATTGAAATGGTACACGTGAAAAACGTCATAAGGCAACTACAATGTAGGCAATATGCAAGCTAGGTAATACATGGCATCACAGACTAAATGAAATGAGGCAACCTTTAAAAATATGAAGTTGATTTAAACTACATCTAAAAAAGTCTGATAAAACAAAAAATAGTGTAAAAGACTACAAGCTGGTCTACGAGATATTCAACAATATAACAGTTAATGAAAATCACATAGATGTTCGTGTAATCATGAGAACGTTTAAACTTCTTTGAATATTTATTGAAAAAGACATACAACTACTCAATGAATTATTCCTTTTTTATGGACAATATATTTACCATGTTCAATTTTTTGAATGCAACTATTAAATTTTCAATAACAACGGAATTACCTCAAAACTGACCCTAATCAGTTCGTTTGGGAATAAGTTGTATGTCACCTTGTCCTTGTCCCGTAACTGAAGTTAATGCATTAAACTGGATAACGTATTTTAACGAAGTCATATTGATTTTAGCGAGATAAATATTTACTACACCGAAAATCGTTTTGCATGCAAGCCATCAAGCATTTTTGAAAAGTACACGCTAAAATGTAACAATCATGTAACAGATAAGGTTACGACAAGGACTAAAAAATAATGGGAACATTGCAGCAATATATAACAGATTTCAAAGTGAAAATGCACTATGCTGTTGGAATTGACATTGTCTTTTCTAACCGAGCGACATATAATGAAAATGGGTAGGATCGCTGGATAGAACAATAATTTAAAGGAATCCAGAAACATATCTATTACAAATAGAACGTACAAAGAAATAACCGATAAGAGCATGACAAAAATATACTTGGGGAAAATGGATGAGAAACAATTCAAGAAGACGTATGAAATCTTTATAAATGCTAGAGCTGCTAAAATTTCCAAATCGTGACCAGATCTCGTAATTTACATAGTGAAGTCACTGGTAAGCAGATTTTTTCTAATGGATAACTTGGGCAATTTACAAATTGAACTGAAAGATGACCACAATACATCAAATGAAAGTACATACTTTACTCAATCTTTGTCATTTAAGCTAGAGCTTGCCCATATCTGCATTGTGTACTAGCATGATAACTTTCAAACATTCAGGTTTGAAAAGACCAACTAAAAATAAGGAATCTGAAAAAAGAGAAAAAAGATACCTAATAGATAAACTATGTACAGATTGCTTTGCTGTTGATGCATTTGTACCTATAACCACACTTATTGCAATTGTTATCATTACACGAATCTCTTTCTATTATTGTCTAGCAAACAATAGATTAGGCAATACTGTACAAAATTTCATTGATGACGAAGTTAATCATCTTGTATGATTCAACTTGTTTCTCATGATCTTTACTGTATGATACTGTATTGACAGGTTTTTACTAGCCATCATGTATCCATTGTTTGAACGATGAAAACATTTTTCTTTTGTTGTTCAGGATCAGAAAAAAAACCAAAAGATTCACACGGTATGACATGATCATTTTGAAGGTCGTAATTACAAACACCTTTAGGTTTGGTAAAATTAGCCATCTTTTAAAAAAATAATTTGCTGGTACAGAAAGTATTTTTAATGTTTTATCTTATTTAATGTCGTCTCTTAATGCTGCTAAAATTAGATTTCTAGCTAGTAGCCATAAAGTGGTTTTTATTATTGTAGTATCTTTTATTCACGTATTTTCTTACGTACACTTTTCTATACTCTTTGGTTTCAACTATTAATTTGTTTCGTTTCTTGTCGTTTTTTGTTACGCATACGTACAAGTTTTTTGAACTCAGTTATATATTTATCTTTGTATCTAGCTCTTTATTTAACTATTAGATTTCAGATTAGAGTCAGTACTCATAGTAACACTGTAAGTTATCCAATAATTACCTTTTGTTCCAATTCATATTTCTGTTGATCTATTCTCCAATTTTCCATGTCAAATAAATGGAAAGTGAACAAGACAGCAAACAAGATGAACACCACAAGGTGATAAAAACCCCAGAAAAGATAACTTTATCAAATGTAAAAGATCCTCGTTGAGGTTTATTTGAAATATATCTTTGAAACCGTTTACAATAAGTTAAAAAAGCAGCAGCCAATGTATCTTGAAAAATAACATAAAGCGTTCAAAAAGTCGAAGACTATGCAAAGAACATTACAAGATGATGAATGAAATGAAATCAAACAAAAGACTATATTATTTGATAATCGGTGGTACAGTAGTTTTTTTTAACCTGTCTCGTTTGTTCCAAGGGTGCCTCATGTATTCCTCATCTCTGTCAGATAAATGCCCCTAAGGGTGATAAACATACAGGGGTAACAACGCACAATCAAACAAAGTGCAACTGTCTGAATAAGATGACAAGAGTTTGTTTTGTTACGGCATTATGTATTATCTTTATAATAGTTTTCATTTGGGTTTATAATCATTGTATTATAATTCATTAGTTTAGTAGCATACGCTATTTGTAAAGTACAAATCAACATGTTTACATGAGTCATGCTGTGTCCAGGGAAAATCAATAATTATGTCGGTCAGCTTAACCCACAATGGTGAACCACGTGGTAGGCGTGCAGATGTTTATGACCTAAATCCTATGTCAAAATCTTGTTGATTTAAAATAAGGTAATGTAATTGTAGTGCAACGGCACTTTTATCAGTATCATGCGCGACCTAGTTTCTGATTGGTTAGAATAACTTGTTTACTCGACAATGTTAGAACGTAGTTTCAGAGTTAAGGGTTTTTCTCTTTTGCGCAGTAAGAGGCTATATAATAGGATTTAATCACTGCGTCCTTCATTCTTTGGCAGTTCATCAGAATAATAAGGTTATTGAGGAAGATTACTTTTGTTTGTGAAAATCAGCTGGTGAAATTCTATTATATACATAGTACATTTTTGATCTAAGGACTATTCTTCAAGGAACTTAACAAAATTCTACATTCACAGGAGTTTACCGGGGATTAATAACATTTGGATTTAAAACTGTGTTTCTTGTGCCATATCAACACATTAGTGACTTCATTCGGAATACTTTGAACTAACTTCCGGATTATCAAAATTCAGTAGGACATTAGGATTATTTATGAATTTCTAAACTGTAAGTTATTTGTAATTCTTTCACTTTGTTTGTTTGAAATATTTAATATTTTAGGAAATTAAATTTATATTTTAGAAATTGTGCAAACTTGTTTGAGTCGTTCTTTCTTTTGTTACTATTTCTAACCCCTAGATGTAACAGTTTACATATAACCCCATAACAGACATGTTTTTAAAGTCTCCGTGCATGTATTTTAACTTGTTCGCTGGATAAATAACGAGATGTTGTGTGCCATCGGCACAGCCTTTATTGTGCTTTTTCAAAAAGACAATAAATGTTGAGCGAATAAAAATCATAAACGAGTACAACAGATAAAAAGTGCCCCACCCCAAGAACAAAATAAAAATGAAAATAAATAAATAAATAAATAAATAAATAAATAAATAAATAAATAAATAAATAAATAAATAAAAAGTCGAAATCAGGTAATTATATTGAAAAACAAACTTCTATACAAAAGAAACGGTGAAGACTTGACAAACTACAAGTGCTCCATTACAAGGGATGGTCTCTCTGAAAACGAAGTCTTTTGTACCAGTTCAGTTGATAACAGAAATGGCAAACTATCCACCATTGCATTACCGAAAATATATTTTATTGTTTGGGTATTATAGTACTTTCGATGATCTCAAAGATAACATATTCACTTGCATCAATGACAAAGGTAAAAAGGGTAATTTTCAATTTCTGTTGGTTGTTAAAATCTTGAAATGTGCTAGAAAAAGTAAAAGAGGCATTAATAAAATGGTAATAATAATGAAAGTATTGCAGTTGAGTGTTTAAAACACAAACAAAAAGTTAAAATCACTCCGATTGACAGTTCGCATCACGAACTCCAATGATGCATTGCTAAGATACTATAACAAAAGAACTATTCAGACCCTGATACAGTCTGTGGATTTTTGAAACTCCCCAAAATATTACTTTATCTCTTTCAAATCAATAACACAAAATTACACTAATGGTCATTACTTGCGTTTACTAGTGGCCTCGCCGGTTCAAAATATTTTTCAGTGAGACTTTATATCATACAATGGTAATGTCTATTGCAAACAATTACAAAGGAGTATAATTAACAGATTTAATGTCAACATCACTAACAAGCTGGAAAAGTAATGGATTTCGACAGTATGTCTGTAACGTGTGTTTTCCGATTATGATAGATGAAGTCAATCATTTGTATAATGATTGGAGAAATATCATTTAGAAGTGCTAGGGATTTCTTACCTTTAAACATCTTGTGTCAAATATAGGTGTCAAAGATGTGGCTCTAGGTCAGACAATTAACACTGACTTAAACCAAATCAGTACCAACATTACCAATGTAATATATCTTGCAGAAAAAACAGTACGGCTAATAAATGTTGTTAAAAATGAATTGATAACCAAATACTGAGACTCTGGAGACTAACAATTTGAAAGATATCACAACATGGGGGAGGGTGGGTGGTTGACAAATTGATAATAAACTAACTGCTATTAAACCGAATGTTAATGAAAGGTTAGGAGATACAAAAACAGATTGATGATAACAGAATAAAGATTGTAGATGCAAAAGAATTGTTGACAAAGAGTTTCAGAGCCTTATCTACTGGGAAACAAGTCTTGCAAAAAGTAAGAGAAAGAGGTAATGATTTTCCTAAATTCGGACAATATTTAGAATGAATCGAGGAGAGGATAAACGCCGATATAGATGTTTTGGAGAGTTATATCGCCGAAATAAAGAAATCCCTTGAAAATTATAGTACGTTACAATCTCAACTTGAATAGTTATAGAGAGAGTTGAGTAATACAATTTAACAGAACGGTTAAGAAATTAGAAACATAACGAACGCTTTTGGTGCAAAAACTGCTGATCTGAACAACAAGAAGGCAGCTAAGGCTTTTATCAGAATCTCAAAGAAAAAATATTTAAAACAGATAGCCGCCAAAATAAACTAAACTAAACTAAACTAAACTAAATCAAAAGAAAAATAGAATTAAAAAAACCCACAAAACTCCAGATAATGTAATTAGCAAGATGAATGTGAATGAAAGCACGCTTACGACGGATCTATTGCAAAATTTTGAAAAATCAAAATAAATAAAGATGTTCCATTCACAGAATTGTACTACAAATTACACGTTGACGTTAAACAATCTAAATCAGATACAACATTATATGCTGATGTGAAACTGGCTAAAACATCTGGGGGAATATAACATTCTGTTAAAAACGTATTCGATAATAATGAGGCAAAAACTACTAACCTGAACAACGTGATAACAGGAAACATTAATAAATTGCCAGAGTTGCAGAAACAATGATTTAAAAAGGATTTAACAGAGATGACAAAACAGATAAAAACAAAATCAATGAGAATGAAAGCATAATTACATGTATTATAACCACTTACAATTTAGCTATTGTAGACTTGAGTTACATTCGCCGAGTTTTTACAACAAGTTGAATGCAGAGGTTAAACAATCTAAAACCTCTACAAAATAATATTATAATCGAGAAGTAGTCAGTTATATCCGTGTGGTTTAAGGTAGTATTGTCGAAATAGACAACATGATGAAACGAATGAGAACAAATTTCAATGATTTGGAACAAAGGTTTTCAACTGTGACAGCTGCATTAAAAACTTAAATAGATGGGAAAAAAAGACTTCTGCACTAGGTGGTATCTCTTCTGCAGTTAAAACCGAAATAAATGAAAAGAAAGACATTAAAAACTGAACTGAAGACAGCTATGGGCATCAAGAATATTGATTTGGGTGTTAGGTTGGATAAATTACAAAACAAAATTGATAAACACTGAAGTGGACCTAAACTAATCTAATTCCAGGATGCATATTGCTTTATGATTTTCACGTTGTACTGAAATAAGATTATTCTGGTGGCATTGAAATAATTACGTATCTACAATGGGGTTAAAAATCTAGAAAGAAAAGCCACTAGTATCTGAAATTGTTCAATAAATGATGGCATTTTAGTACCATTTGTAACATAAAATTTTAAGAAAAAAAATCTTGCAAATTTGAATACTTTTAAATAACGACACAATTAATAAGACTAATAGCAAAACCATTAATACCAAAAGACCTAATATGACATGAGCAGTTAGAAAATTGGCCAGTACTCTTAAATAACCAAATCATCCGACTAACAATAATACCAGGTATTGCCACTGCTAGTTTGCTCGCCAACTCAACCAAACAATTTCCTAAGTTTTCAGACCGTCTTTGATTGTGTCAAAAAAGGATTTGTCTGGAATAGAATGAGTGGGCGACGGGATGGAGGAGTAGCATGTGTAGATCAGGAGATGGAGTATGAAATTGAGATGTAACAGAAATAAAACAAAAAGAAATATTTTACTTTTTACCAAATAGTCTGGACTCCTACACTGCTCGGTGCTTTCATTGTCTTAATTTCTCCTTTCCCAGTGATGCGGATTTGACTATTTTGTGCTGCTACATAACGGACTGTTTTGTTTCTATTCTATAGCTATTACGTTCCTATTGGTATCGAAATTCACTCATTTAAAGTCTATTTTGTATATCCTTCTTAAACAAGTCGAGAACTTAGCGTGAAAAACTAGCACCTTCATTTGGAACAATATCTCCGAAATCATTAAAAGGATAAACAAAAATATCATCAACCTGCAATTGATAATATATACATAAACATGATTTTAAATAAATAATCAGATCAGCCATTATTAAGTAACTTAAATTACGAAGAAATGGACAAAGATCGTATCGGAGATGCAAAGCACGGACACGAAGTGTCTGACAACGTGCTCCAAAGACACATAAAACTGGAAATACAATTAGGATTTATCGAAGTCATAAATAGGAACAACACCATTTCCCTTTAATTAGAAGAGTAACAACAGGAGTTCAGCATGGTTGTTACAAACGAAACAGACAAAGACAACTGCTAAAATTGTAACTGAAAAAGTGTTTGAAAAAATGGACGAAAAACAAATCTAGAAGAGATTTGAAATCTTTATGAATGCTGGGGCTGTACAAATTGCCAGGTCATCTTCAGATGTTGTAAGTTACACCGTGACATCATTTATTTACATATTTTTTCGGAAGGACAACTTAGACTGCAAAATGAGCTTAAAGGTGACTCTTTAATATCAAATTGTGTCATACACTTTACTGGATTGTCGTTTAAACTGGGGTTCATTTACTACTTGTTTCATAGCATTTATTCATATCAAATGTTTTTAAAAATCAACAGAAAGTAACAAATCGTACAATATTGAAAAAATGCCTGATAAATAAAATGTGCACCTATTTTATCGTTGATGCATTTGTACTTTTAAGCACAATTGTTACAATAGATATCCTTAGAGAAGTCGCTGCTCATCACGTGATGAAATCTTTCATGAAAAATATATGTGAAAAAACAAGAAAAAAAGCAGACTGATGCATGTTATTTAAGATTTCCTTAATGATGAAGTTTTCAGTCTTAAATAATCATAATCTGACTTGTAATTGTGCTCTTCAATTATTAGTATCGTTCTGTTTTGGCTTACTATTATATATTTTGTCCTTGACATGTGAAACATATTTCTCTTTTTTCTGGATCAGATAGATCAAATGATAAACATGGAATGAAATAATTTATGTCTAAATCAACTTCACTTATACATTCAGGTTTTGTGAAGTTTAGCCATATTTGGTACAGGTCATTAGATGAAATACCGGGTATTTTAAACGTTGCATTTGATTTCATGTCTTCTCTCGGTGCATGTAAAACGTCTCCCTTTTATGTGAATTAATCTAAAGATTAATTATTGTGGTATCTTTATCAAAATTATTCTTTATTGTATTCTTTGTTAGTTTCTCTATTTTTGTCTCCATTTAGCTAGTTTTTATACTGTACTCAATTTAACAAGGTTTACAATAGCTGCATGTTCTGTAAAAGTCAAATATGTCTTTCTCTTTCCCGAACATACGACGTACTTCCAAATCCATAATTTATGTATTCATTGAGATTTCAACTTAATATTTCACTACTTATAGCAGCACGTATTGAAAGCTGACAAACCTTATTAATGGAAAATAGCGAACACAAAATCAAGTTGTCTCTAAGGTTGACAAATAACCAGAGAAAGTAACTACATAAAAGCCAAAAGATCCACGTAGAGTTCAACTTGGCAGACAACTGAGACAACGTTCACAGGAATTATAACAACCATACCCTCTCCAATAATAATAATAATAATAATAATAATAATAATAATAATAATAATAATAATAATAATAATAATAATAATAAGGAAACAAGAAGAAGCGAAGTTGAACGTAAACGAAATGACAAGACTCTCAAATATTACAAGTTGCTTAGTTCGTACACTAAATGTTACATGAAACAAATTCACATTGTTCAAACAGAACGATCTATTTAATAGCTGGTGGTGTTTTTGTTTGAGGTATATTGTTCATTTGGTCAAAAGTTAAAGATGCTTCTGTTTGTAATATTGCTGATGAAATAACAAAGCCTGTACAAACGCAAGTCGTTAGATACCATGAAGATCAACACATCTAAAAAACACAATATTGTCCCTAGAAGGCACCTTTCTGCAGGAGGAGAAAACATATTGTCAGCATATAATCTCTTACCAGAGATGCTTTAACATTTTACTAGATTCATAATAAGATGTCGACTGAAATGAAAACGAATACATGCAATTTAACATGCAATATTAAGTTCCGCTGTTGCTGTTATTCATAATACAGAGGTAATCAATCAGCCTGCTGCTTATACAATGGATATATAAAATAAGTCTTGTTGTTTTTGTTTAAATTTTACAAGAATCAAAGACGTACTTTCTGGAAAAAAAAACTTTTTTTTTCGGCGGAGGTGAGTGTTAGGAACATTACTAAAAGATCAAAGAGATCATTCTAAAATGCTTAGATTGACACGCTGCAGCAGTATCAATATTTGTTACTCTTAAATGCAGCACCGTATATGGACACAATGTGAGTAAATATTGAAGGAGCAATAGCTAACGGTCTACAATTTACAGGAAATAAATATCTGTTATTTGATCCAAAGGGAAATTTGGAAGAAGCAATTAGACAGGATACATTTTGAAGATCTACAGCGGAAAACTGCAGATTTGAATAAAAACAAAATAAGACACTGGACTACTTGAATGAAAGATTTAGAGAACAATTTTTGGTGACTCAGTATTTAAACAACTTGGATGATACTTTTGCTGTATACGCTTCTGCTCATCCAGAAAAATATCTCAATCCAACACATCATTGTATCACAGTAAACTTTAATGAACTCTACACATAGCAATTTCAAAGCCAAGCCAAATGATATTGTTTGTACCGGGTAGTTTCCTTGTGTCGTTTGATATGAGGAAAGATAAGGTAAACACATTAGCTAGAATACTTGTGAAAGGCATCACCATATCATGCGGAAGCAAAGCTCTTTTTAGGTTGAATGACTACAACATTTTTATGACACACAAATAGTTGTGGTTGCCTATAAAATATTCGGACAAATATGATTGAAGAAGACATTATGAATGATAAATAAAGAAAGTTACGATCAGAGGCCGGTAATGGGCATATTACTTATACTGCAGAGATACAATTGTTCCTGATGTGTAGAAGGAAGTTTTGAATAATATTATATTGTCAAATTCTAGCAGATCAGTGTCTAATTTATCCTTACGCTGTTCTACAGAGTTTAATATTTACCGTAACACTTTCCAAATTCTCTAAAGTGATAGAAGGGGTTCATCGAGACGGCGGAGCCTCCTTACAGAGGGACTATGAACTGGCAAAACATTTGCATCCAGTACGATACGATTCCTTTGAAATCAATTGCGCAATCGGTATATGACGGGTACAGAACTGGTATTGTTATATTTTATGACAACATCCCTGGGGAGGAAATTATATATATATATATATATATATATATATATATATATATATATATATATATATATATATATATATATATATATCAACCAATACAACTTTAACGATCCTCAAACTTGATTCTCCCTTAATACCCTTAAAGGTCGTTTGGATACTGTGCAAAAAGTGTGCTGAAAGTGACCCAGAAACGTTTTATAACTTAGCAATAGCAAAAAAGAATCTTTAAGCTCTGCCAAATATGGTTTATTCCCAGGCTTTCCAACTGATGCAAAAGTTTTATGAAGGGAAAAAGTACTTCATTGAAAACAACAAAATCAAACAGAACTTAGTAATACAAGTGTTAACAATATGTACATTAATATCCATTGCCATGGCTTGGTTTGAAAATAAGCACATGATAATAAATTGCATAGCAGCGGTATTAAATAAGCTAACGTTCAACAAAGTAATAACGTTAAAATCAACATAGCAGAAAATACAGATATTCACAAAATGTATGTTTATTTCCTGCCTAATGCTGAGGTGAAGATTCGAAACAATCAACTAGAATCAATTACAGTTGCTTTTTAACAGTTGTTTTCGTTCTCTTATCGATCATTTATCAACTTTTGTAGCTCTGATAAATCATTTTCATTTGGCATAAAACATTTTTAGAAGTTAATGGATAGTCCTTAAATGTATCACATAGATGTTCTGGAATCTCTAAATCTAATTGGAATATGCAACCAGTATCATTATCATCAGGTATTTCAAGCAGATGTCCTTCCACCCGGCCATTTTGGTTATCAGTTGACATTAACACTTTTTTATCCGCATAGATTGGTTCGAGGTAAATTTATGAAGATTGTTTTCGTAAATGTACAAAATGGATGACCTTGACAATTTATAGTCATCATATTGTTTTATCTTACCATAATTAGTCGAGTATTGTTCGAGATTTGCTTCAGCATATATATGTGGTATCATGCCAATTGCATCTGGCAGTCCAATTTCAAGATCATGAACAAGAAATAGTCTTTCAAAGTGCAGGTTCTACACCCGATACCTTTAAACTTGCATACTGAACTAGATCTTGACCACTGTAATATTGAGCTTGGTCAAATTTGTAGTGTTTGATACATACATTCCAAATCTACTCAAAAATCACGCATAGCATCAAAGCCTCGTTCATGACATAATAACTATATAGATCTCCAAGTGTTTTCATGTTCAAATATTTAATGACATCCTAGTCATCGTTTTCGGATAGATCAGAGTTGTTTAGTGAGGAATAGAACTTGTCTATCGACTGGATAGCTGCTGTTTCATTAAACTTTAATAAAATGTATGTATTCAGAGAGATAAATGTCCTTTCTAAGATATTTACGTGTCGTGCCTATAAAATGTGTCTGTAAATTTGTCATCGCTTAAACGTTAGCCAGCCGTTCTAAAGATTGTCCAGTGAATCTAAAACTGCCTACAACCCTAACAAACCTAACTGTTCTTTTGATTATTATTTTCCATTGGTCATTAATCTATGAACCAGCAGATTTTTGCTGAATAAGATATATTTAACGTTGTAGTTTTGGTACGATTTTTATATCATTTCTCACAAATGTCTTGTTGAACAGGTGAGTGTCATAAGCGGACAATTCATGAATGAACAATGATATGTATTCAGATGTTTAAAATTCACATTGCATTCGTTATGTGTTGGACATCTATATTTTTCTGTTATGTGGTCACTATCTCTCATTTTATTGTATACAATTTCTCTATCACACATATTTGTGTGAAATTTAAATGTGTTTCATGTTTTCCTCTGCAAACACGGTCTAAATTATATATATACACTACTTTTAGAATCTCACCCAGGTCATCGTAAATTACAATCTGTATCTCTGTAACATGTCAGTTTATATCTCTTGTGGGTTGATTTGAGGTACAAAAACCCTAATGAAATATGTTTGGCTGTTGTGATTGTCCAGGGTTGTACCTGATACTTTATGCCCACCTTAGGTGTTGTATGGGAGACTTCCTATCTGTGTGGCGTAACAAAAACTCTGGAACACTGGTACTCTATTAAACAATAAAGTTAATTGATGCAGATAGGTTTAAAGTTTTACAACCATCCATTCTTCAGACATTATATATATCGTGTGGTCTATACTGTAGCAGTATTGTGAGTTCTAATCATTCATCTAGTGTATTTATAAAAAAAATCTGCATTTTTATAAAAAGCATTTTGTTATTTTATATTTGTTTATTGGTGATGAGAACAATTTAGAATGTTTTTTTTATTCCAATGCAACGATATTATCCATCTTAATACTCGTAAGGACAACAACACTGAAATATACTTAGCATGGCAGTATGTATTTACCTCTCTATTTCAGCAATTCTAAAGGATTACTGTAGTTTTTATCAGCTGTACATCTGCACTTCCAAAGTTTCAAACATTTACAGATATATTAAAATCATTTTCAACTGTTTGAATATCCACAACTTTTATCTAACATTGTTCAAACAATGACTGTATCTAAATTGCATTTTGATGATATATTTACATGATCACCTGGTGTTTATAACACAGATCCTACAGCATAAGAGAAGCACCTACCATCTTGATTTTTACGTTATAGGAGCCATTATGCTCATAACCAATTCATGCAAATATATGTATGAGCCTCCTCTGAGCATTTTATACCTGTCTATGTGCAATATTAAATATTCAATCCTGTCAAACATCGATCTTGTTCTTTCGCTCATTTTCTGTCCAAATTTGATATTTATAATGTCGAATGAACTTTCAACGACAATATCCATTTCGCCTCTGTTTAATATATTTGGAGGCTTCTTTCTGGACTACAAAATGTATATACTCAAGTTGCCCTCTCTCCTTGGTGGGTCTCTGCTAAAGTCTAATTGTTAAGTATAATTTCACTCTCACCGAATAGAATTGTCTATTTTTCTCTTCTGATGATTTTCTTTAAATATGGTTCAATGTCAGTAAACAATTCGTACAACTGTTGATTGTTACCACCGTAAAATATATATTCTTTTCAATAGTTATTTAATTAATATCTTTTTTCATTATGATTTTGTTTAAATTTTGCTTCTTCGTATATCTCAATTCTTTTCAATCTGAAGACGTTTTAGAGGTGGCTGTAATTGTTTCTAACTTGTTTTGGTATTATAGACGTCGTTATTTTGATTTATTTGAGAATCAAAATTCTTTAATCCATATTTCACTATTCTTATTTATTTAAGCAAGTAGAAGTCATATACATGTTTTACTATTTGCACTATGTTTATTTAAATATCAAAACTGACATTTATAATAAATTTTAGCAAAAGCTCATTTGCTCTTTCTGGTCTGTCAGTCCCTAGGGGCAGCTATAGTTGGAGTTTTGGGTGTCCCTGAGAGCCCCCATTGACAGGATTCGTGGCTGTTTCTTACGATCAATTGAGAGGGTTATCGCTGCATGCTCAGTACGCTGGATCATTTCAATTACATAAGAACGGCGAAGTGGTTTGTAACACTGACAAATGGATGTGATAATTGATAGCGGCGCAATCCATGAGATTATCATCCATGGCATTTGGTTCAAATGTGAAAAGCAACTTTGAAATTATAAATTATGCATTCTATAAATTTAGTTGCTGAGTTGATTCACACAAAAGTTACATTCAGATAGAGAATATAACGGCAGAAACGATCTCTGATGCATGTACAGAGAGAGAGAGAGAGAGAGAGAGAGAGAGAGAGAGAGAGAGAGAGAGAGAGAGAGAGAGAGAGAGAGAGAGAGAGAGATAGTGTGCATATATATATGTGTGTGTGTTACTACCCGGTGGTCCAGGTGGTGCTTCCTGACTTGACCCATTGCCGACGTCGCTAACACACTGGATAGTTACGGTAGCTGACATCTGCGTCGCTGAAACATGTACGAATTTATTATTATTGTCGCAAATAAGTGTACGTCGTATTGCCCACACGCACACGTGAGTGATATAAGATTTCAACGGCTTACCTGACGCCTAACGTCCATGCGCCAGTATTCTGTTCACGTTGCAGTATTATTTCAGCAAATTGAAGTAGTTGGCTGTGATGATTGTGCCTCAAATGATAATTATAAAGGCGCCCATAGGTTAACATGCGGAGGACTGTATGGCCTCAAACGGGAAATCCTATCTTAAAATGGTCCATAGGATTAACATGGGGATGGTATTATAGCTTCAAAGTTTATAGCCTTAAATGGTAACATTGTTAGAAGTGGCTGACCTCAATTGGAGTTACATGGTAACATTGTTAGAGTTGACCTCAATATGCGCCACTATATGTACCGGAAATCGTATGTTAAAATAGTCCATGGATTTAACATTGGGATGGTGTTATAACCTCAAAGTTTATAGCCTCGACGAAAAATTAACATTACGTCTTAGGTTTGAGACCATAGTAACGCTACATGCAAACCTATGGGTCTAAGAATTTATAGGCTCAAACGGTTTTATGCCCTGACCATGTTTAGATATAAGCCACCATACCACATATACTATCCAGCAGTCTCTTTTCATATACTATCCATCAACAAAATGGGTAGGAGTGTTTTATACACACACTCTATACCCGCCCATACATACTATACAATCACAGAACAATAGGGGTAGGATATAAAAGAAGGGGGTTGAAATAGACACACACTCTTACACACAAACATACAAACGTAATATCACACACAAGGATAGGACGGTTTATAGACACACTACTATACCCTTAGATACAAACATACTATCACACAGAAAAGAGAAGGGGTTTTACGTTTTTGTGGGGAAAGACATACACAATACTCTCTTCAAACACCACTGCCCTTCCACATACACTCTTCTCTTCCAGATAGCTGTCTCTATAATTTTGGTGATGACCCATGATGCCTTCACATAGACTAGGTAGTCTGGATTGAACAGCATGGTGGAAATGATGGTCGATGGCTCTAGTTTTGAGTTGTCTTGAGAACAGGTGACACCATAGGAGAATGAGCTTTGTATGTATAGCCAAAAAACTGGATAGAAACGGATTGAAATGTTTCACCAATCCAAACGCGCGTTACAGACTTCAGTCAAAACGTGAGGTCTCTCTTCCAATCAGAAGAGAACAGACGCGTGACGGCATATTCAATGTATAGGTGCACCAGCTTTCATACGGTTTACCATTGCGGCACAGTTTGAGGACCTTACCTATGGCTAAAACAATGAAGACAATGGGGTTCGCCTGCTGCGGAAACCTCGTATACTCGGAGTGATAGTCCGATGACTACGACTACTAATGCAGCTGTAACCAGCATTCTTCTTCCAGAAGAGGATAACTTTAATTTAGCTTTGACTGATTTTTTGTCGTTTCTCCAAGAATGTTTGCCTGCGACGGTAGTACTACCTTCACCTCATTCTCCATCGTTACCATAGGTGGATGATTTCAGAAAAAGACAGAAGGAAGAATTGGGGAATTTTTTGCAACGACAGAAGGAAGCAGAAGAAGCATTTCTTTAACAACAGAAAAAAGAGAAGAAAAATAATAATAATTAAAAAAAAAAAAAAAAAAAAACGAGAAGAAGAAGAGAAAAGGAAAATTGAGAACTGTGAAGGACAGAACAAAGGGAGTGAAAACAAAACGGCGAGTCTGATACAATACATTTTGGCAGAGTTAAAGCGTCTGAGAGAAATGTATCAGAATTCTTTATCTCAACCCAAGAGAAAGAGACCTTCCCGTGCTAAGATTTATAAATCACCTTCCATCACTACATTCATTTATCGCACCTCCACTGAGATGCCACCACCAGTAGCAGTAGTTACTACTACCACCACAAAAGCAGTATCAGCGGTAGGAGCAGTAGGATTTGGTTGTGGAAAACAATTAAGAGTTAAAGCTGATGGTGTCAAGTCCATAAGTTGTTTCTAAAAAAAACGCCAACGGTTCTTTTCAGGGTGCCCTATATCTCTTAGAAAAGATATTCTAATCAATGAGTACCAAAATCATGCAAACCTTAAATCCCTTTCCACATGATTTGATGGTGTGCGCGTGTTTAGGTATCATATCCATACTATAAACAAAATAGAAACAAAGAGACACTTACGTTTTCTTTGGTATATTCTCTTTTGAATTACAATAAAAATTCATAACACATCACCAAGAGAGAGTCCAGAGCCATCAAAAAAGAAAGTCGTTCAGTAGCTCCCAAAGATTATTTTCACATTTGAAAAACCCAAAAACTGACTTCCCGAAAATGTAGAACCACAGCTTACGCATGCACGGTGAAATTTAAAGAGTTTAGGCCCGAAGTGCCAACCGAGAAAGCAGCAATGCATGTTTCGTTACAGATTTGTGGGATTCCTTGTTAGACACATTGAAACGACAATGCCAAGCTAAACAGGACGATCGTTTGAGACTCTCCATTCATCACAACAGTTTGAAATCTCCTGTCTGGATCGAGTTTAGTACACCGGCAGAATTAACAGTCATGGACAAAAATTCAACACGTTCAACAATCCAATGATGAATTTAACATGACCGATGGAAAAGCGTCTTTTCACATGACCCACGTTTCACCTACTAGAGGTAGCGAATCACACAGACAAGTGTTATTGGTGGACGACATTCGCAGTACCAAACGCAGTCTCGTCCAAATTAACAATTCGCAAGATAAAATGTGCTTAGCCTGTGCCATGGTCGTGGGGAGAACGTATGCCGAGAAGAATGAGACTGCAGAATGGAAAAGAGCATGGAAAAGCTTTCGACAATCGGAGAGAGCCAAACAACGAACAGAAGCAGAACTCATGTTACAGTAAGCGGACATTACCTAAGAGACCGTGTGTAGCATTCTTGAAATGCAAAACTTCAAGACTTGTTGCCTCCTCGTTATACGTTGAAAGTGTACCCTCCAGTGGCTCGCGGAGCTCTCGTGTTTGAAGACATGATTTCCCAGACGAAAAATACATTCACGTGTATCATCATCAAGAGCATCTCGATGTCATCACCAGTATCACATGATTTCTTGGAATATGGATATTATTGTGAGAAATGAAACCAAGGATTTACCTGTCGGGGCCAACACATTTATTGCGGAGAGAGATGCCGGGGTTATTTAGCTCTCAGACATCGCATTCATGAAGGAATATAACGAATTTATTCCTCGACATGCAAGCGAACCTTTGTCAGCCCCACTTGTTACGAACAACATCGTATGAAACATGTTCAACAACAGAAAAGTGCTTGCCAATTATTGAGATTGAGCTCCACTTGTGGACATCTTATTCGAACCAGTAATTCAAAGGTAGAAAACGTTTGTCCCGGAAAGAAAATATGCCGTTTTTGTGACCAAGTCGTGGTCAACGCTACAACAAAAATATGACGATGAACTGAAGGAAGAATTCAAGGAAGACCAGCACAAGAACATAAAGAAACAAGTGGATTGTATCTTTTTGATTTTGAATGTACGCAAGAGACGGGTATTCAAGTCCCTAAGTGTATACAAAAATCTATATTTTTTCACTGTCCCAATTGTAGTAGGATTCCAGAAGGACATAGAAAAATCTTTCGCGGACCTCACACTCTTCCCGACTTTGCTGAATGGATTTTAGACCATACCGACGATACTTGGAGCGAAGAGGACAATCAGTGTTACGGGAACAGCCATCGATATGCTACATTCATGGCTCATAATTTCTTTCTATTGAAATATTATTCAGAACAAGGTACCGAATGTCCTCAAGTCACCATGAACGGAGCCAAATTCATCTACATGAAAGTGGGACAAGTACAGTTTAAAGATTCCATGAGTTATTTAGCCATGCCTTTGAGTAGGATGCCTAAAATGTTTGGAATGACAGAAATGGCCAAAGGTTATTGTCCACACTTTTTCAATACCGATGCTAATCAACACGCTGTGCTCTCGCCCGACTTTTGCTATTACGACCCTGACGCCATGCACACAGAACAACGCGACGCATGCTACGATTGGTACCAAACTCACTCTTCAAATCCATTTTACTTTCAAGAAGAAATGTTGAAATATTGGAGATCGGATGTGAACATTTTACGCCGTTGTTGTGGAAAATTTCTACAATTATTTCTAGATCAAGGAGGTATCGATCCTTTGAGGGAAGCTTGTACCATCGCTAAAGCTTGTCGATTAGTGTACCGAATGAAATTCATGCCTGAGGACAACCTAGCCATCATACCCCCTCTGTCTTACCTGTCGGTTAGCCGTCGATACTCCGCCAAAGCTTTGCGCTGGCTGCAGTACTTGTGTGAAAGTGAAGACAAATGGATACAACATGCTAGAAACGGTGGAGAAAATAAATTTGGAAGTCTTTCTGTGGATGGTTGGGATTTAGAAAAACCCCAGATCTACGAATTCCATGGATGTTTATTTCATGGATGTCCTACGTGTTTTCCTCAACAAAGCCTGAAAAGTCCTATCTCAGAGTTCACCATGGAAGAGTTGTACAAGCAAACATACCAACGACGTCTGCTGTTAGAAAGACAAGACTACCAAGTGGTAGAAATGTAGGAGCACGATTATGATCGACGTTTCAACACCAATCTAGAATTTAGACGCATTGTCGAAAGTTACGGCGTGGTAGACATCGAACCTTTGAATCCTCGTTACAGTTTGTTTGGAGGACGAACCAATGCGATATGCTTGTTATATGACGTAGACGACGCTCAAGGAGAAGAAATAAAATACATCGCCGTGTGTTCTTTGTATCCTTGGGTGTGCGAATATGCTCGATTCCCTACTGGACACCCTGAAATGTTGACAGAACACATCGACGTGGCACACGTGCGTCAATACGAAGGATTAATCAAGTGCAAAGTCTTACATCCAAGCCACTTGTACCATCCTGTCTTACCACATCATTGCCAAGGAAAACGGATGTTTCCTTTATGTCGTACGTATGCGGAAACATGTAATCAAGACCAACCTTGTGACCACAAGGATGAAGAACGCGCTTTGCCCGGAACTTGGGTGCGTGTCGAATTGTTTCATGTTCTGGATCTTGGATACCGCTTGTTAAAAGTATGCGATCTTTGGCACTGTTCCACAGAACAATACCAAAAAGACGATGACTCGAGTCCAGGAATTGTCTCAGGCAACATCAGACTGAAACAAGAAGCTAGTGGCTATCAATCGTCGTTTCTGAGTCAGAAGAAGAAAGAGGCGCTCAAAAAACGGTACCGCTCCTTAGAAGGCATTACTTTGGAACACGTGGAAAAGAAAGAAGGAAGACGATCGTTTGCCAAAGTCATGTTAAATCGTTTGTGGGGAAAATTGGCACAACGTCCGATATTACCCAGACGGAATACTTGGCAGATCCAAGCCGCTACTTTCAGCTGGTGAATGACAATGGAAAACTGATAAACACGTGAAAGTCATTCGTGAAGCTTTGCTCTCTGTGAATTGCGAAAAAGCGACCGAGTTTGCACCCCCCGACGCGTTTGGACATGTCATCATTGCATCGTACGTGACAGCCATTGTATGATGCCTTAGAACGTTTAGGAGATCAAGTCCTGTACTTTGACACCGACAGTTGTATGTATATCCATCGTCGAGATAGCAACAACCAGACATCGAAGGGGATCGTTTGTGCGCATGGACGGACGAGCACTCAGAAGATCCCATTGTCAGTTTTGCTGATGTGGTCCCAATAATTACGGATACCAATACAGAGACCAATACAGAGACCGACAGGGAGAAATTCATACCAAATGCGAAGTCAAAGGAGTGGCACTCAACTATCGATCTAGTCAAGTGGCATCTTGAAAGAAGCGTTACAGTCCGGATAAGATCAAGACTTTCGCGTGAAAACATTGGATCCACACAAAATTGTACGTTTACAAAACCACCAAATTGTCAGTCGACCTTTATAAAAAGTCTATCAAATTGTGTACCAGAAACGAGTGCGACTTCCAGACCACAACACTTTACAATACGGACACGCTGAGCTCCAGTATCAAAAAGTGAAAAGTTCCAAGACCAACACTTCATTGTGAATACACTATGAACTCCGAGTTCAATTTTGAGGCCAGCACACTTTCATCAATACTGACGAACTCGACACAGCAACCGAGTGATGAGCTTACTGTGGACTCCAAGTTCAATAATGAACTCGAGTGCGATGCTGTGACTTGCATTGAGAGTGATGCCGTACTCTGCAACATCAGCACGACCTTGCTGCGCCTCTACTATAGAATGCGATGCCGTTCGAGTGCCTTACCGCTCTACAAGCGAAAGCGACGCAGCAGCATAACCTTTCTGCTTTACTAGTAAAAGTGATGCCAATCGTGTACCTATCTACGGATCTCATCCATGCACTTGAAAACAACTCTGGATTCCACTAGCTTGTCGAGATATACAAATCAAAGAAGAATGCACGTTTCATGTGGCTTTGCCTGGCTATTGTGACTTTGAAAGTCCGCTCAAGTCGTTCAAACAATGGCCTAAAGATCTGGATGGAATGCCCAGTATCAAAACATTAGCCAGAACCGGATTTGTCTACTTGCGACGAGGAGACCAAATACAGTGTTTAAGTTGTAGTGTGAAGATCCACGAATGCGAGTATAAAGTCTCAGCTTTCCTGGAACATGACATATGGTCTCCGTGCTGTCACTACCTTCCTTTGGTGGGGCATGATTATTATCCCCATGAATACTTTAGAAGAGAGTATTCGTAGTTTGCCTCTTAAGCTAAGAGAACACATTTACAAAGAGTTTGTACATATTCAAGTGAAACGCAAAGAAAAAATTACATCCTTTACGACATAGACTTTTAAATCAGTGGTACCTGAATGCAATAAGAGGATTGATTAGTTTGAAAGTGTTCTAGTGGTCAGACATTGATCAATTACCCAAGACTCAGAAGAATTTCAATGCCACGACTTCTACCTATAACGTTGAAATACAAAAAAGAATTCTTCTTCCTGGAGAGGATGAAGACTTACAGGATGACCATAATGGTGTACAAGAAGTGTTACCACAAGTCGAGACTTCTTCACGGCGTGTGGTGTGTGTGTGTTAGTGACTAAATAACTTCTGTTTCGCTCTGTAATAGTAGATACCCTGTGTAGAAAGTATAACTATTTCCTCAAAAAGAAAGACGTTGCTGTGAAGGACTAATAAAAAAACTTACCATGCTAAGACTTCTGTCGTCAGTGCTGCAACAAATTCCGTGGAAGAAAGTCAATTACAATGTTCGGGACTTAGAAGATTACCAAACCCTTTACAAGAACTGTTTCCACCACCTACGACTCTATTGAATATTGGACGACTTGCAGTGTGTGTTAGTGACTACTTTTCTCGGATTTCTTTTCACAGGAAATTCTTTGTGGACTATTTATAAACAGTACATGCAACAAAGACACGAGCACCCAAACTGTACCTGTACACGAAAAATAAATTGTGTTAAAAGTGTTGAAAATAGTGATGAAAACAAGTTGTGTACCTCCGTGTGAAGAACACATTCGTCAAACTTTATCCACGCTTCATACTTACCAAGAAGTTGTATAGCTAGTTGGTTACACCAACAAATTTACGACTGGAAAGATGTACGTGACTGGAAAAGTTTTGGCTTGGATACTTGGATACAAGAAGTGGCTAACTATGCCAAAGATATTGTGTATCACTAATCCACGGAAACTTAGAACCAGTGCAAGAAGTGAAAGTGAAATTAGAAACAATTTTAGAAACAGTGGACGAGTCCACTAGAGTAGTAGTAGCATTGTACAAATAGAAAAGAATGAGAAAGAATGACATTCCCCGAGAAATTAGAGACAGTGAATTTCACAGAGACTATTAGAAGAACACCAGACCGTGTATGTCTATTTCACGGGGCACACATAGATCAAGAATATTATACACTGGCTTGTTTATTTGCGGCTGTAGTGACTTTAATTTGTGTCACATTGATGCACGGAGTCATTTTGCTTTGTATGTTTTCGTATTTTAATCCTTTAAATGCAAATATGTTTTCTGTGGTGACACTTTTTGAAAAACATTAATCGTGTATCCATTGTATAAAATGTTTGTATATTTCATTGTCATATCAGAATTCTCAACGCCACGGTTATGGCTGCATCCTCCTTCTCCTCCTCTGTTCTCAACTTGATTGACAAGCCTTAAATGCTCAAAGTTGAGATGCCTTGTATCTTCGTCATCCCCTTAACATGTTGATTGCTGGACAGAGTGGTTCAAACAAAACCGAATTTGAATTTGTCAACCGTTTGATCGAACACAAATCATAATTGTTCGATCGTCCACCCCAGCGTATCGTGTGGTGTTACAAAGAGTGACAATCAGCTTACACATTACTTCAAGAAAGTAAAGGAGAATCCATTTCGTTTGTAGAAGGCATTCCTCAAGAAGACGATGGAATCGTGTCTGTCTTTAGTCAAACACATCTTGTCATATTCGATGTCATGTTATTTTACCACTGGTGCCAAGAAGGAGGTCCTGTCATTTACACGTCCCCTTTGGCGTATATCAGAAGAAAAAAAACTATATAAACATTCTACACTTCTTTTCTTTCAAACAGTATTCAACATGACCTCCTTTCAATCTTATTCTCCTTCGTGCACCGTATTCCATCAGTCACGAAAACAATGCACAAGTCCGTACACATTTGTTAGAAGCCAGTCTCAAAGAAGTCTTACGATGATTTACTTTGACAGCACGTCAGTTACTACAAGGCATCATTCACACACCCCATCAAACCAAACGCGTTATGAAAAACATAAAGTAGCGTTGTCACAACTGTCAGACCCAAAAATTGACACACATACCAAAAATAAAATAAAAAAATAAATAAAAATAATAAAACAAATAAAAAAAATTACATTTTTAAACCTGATGGAAGTGCCTTTTTAGGAGGTCTCATTATTCGTTCCCTTTTAAAGTGGGATCCTAGTGCCGAAGTTAAAACGAAGAAAAAAGGCAAATCACCCAAAAGACGGCAACACACAACAACAGCAAATGCACACAAGAAAAAGAAAAGCCCAAGAAGAAAATTCTTAAGAAAAAAAACAAAAAACAAACATATCCTGCCAGAAAGGGAGGTACTGCTGCTAGGACTCGCACGTACTCCAGAAAATCACACCACTCGGTGATGGTGTCTTCTCTTGCCACTTTTACTTCTTCTTCTTCTTCTCTTCTTCTTCTTCCTGATTTAAGACCTGCGTTTCCCAATTTGATGAAAATATGGAAACCCATTTTTAAAAGAACTTCTCCTTCTCCGGCAGCGACGACGTATTCTACTACTTTAGCCACTGTTGCTGCAGCAACAAACAAAAAAAAAAAAAAAAAAAAAAAAAAAAAAAATGGCTTCACCTAAGACAAAAGTTCAAGACAGAACAGCGGGTGTTCAAAATTTACTGGATTTATCCAAACAAGAATTAACACGATTTAGTCCGTTGAAAACACCTCATCGTCGAGTGGTTCCCATAATGAACTTGATACAACGTGCTGACCATCAGTAGAGACGAATCCCAGCATAAAAAAGACGTGTGTGGTAAATACTTTCGTATGTTTGCTCCTGGCACAAAAGATGTCACCAAGAAGTGCACACCATTCTTCTGATCGTCCCAATAGACAATCGTTTTCCAAAAAAGGCAAACAAAAAGGGACTCCCTCCTCGTTTAGCTAAACTTTGGGATGTTGTGTCAGTCCTGAATAAATCCAATACTCAAATGCAAAAACAAATCATTCAAAAAGATCCCAAACAAATCATCGATACCGCGTGTGAATGTTATTTGAACGTTTTGAAAGGAACTGTACCTTTGTCCAAGATACAGAAACAAGGATTAAGAAAACATCGGAACGTTCTTCGCCAAATGGTGAAAAAGAAAATACCCGTCAAAAGAAAACAATGCTGGTTCAACGAGGAAGATTTCTAGCCATGCTGATAGGACCGTTGTTAAAAGTGGCTGCTTCTTTGTTAGGATCGATTGCTGGACCACTTTTAGGAGGAATCCTGAGATAATGAGGAAAAAAAAGAAGATGAAAAGGACACTCTTTTCTGGAAAGACAGCACACTTGTACCTTTGGATCTTATGGAAGGACGAAACCTCACGTTAGTTCCATTCAAACGATGGATGGAACTCCATCGTTGGTACGAACAACGAACAACGGATACTTCATTTACGTCCGAATAATAATCTCACAGAGATGTCACAGTTACAACAAAAATTACAATCGTTGATGGATCGAAGAGGTTTGTCAGAAACAGAAAAATCGTAAAGGTAAGGACAAGTATTGCAACGTCTTCAACTCCTTCACCAGAAAGCTTTAGACAACAGCTAAACCTGCTCGGAGAGATTTCAGGATTTTCATGAATAGTGAACCAAACGCCACCAAGACAGACACAGCCACGGGGCTGACAGAAGAAGAAGGCACACAAGATTTATTAACACTCCGTCTGCTCCAATACCTAGTAAGATTGCAGCTTCTTTTTTGACACCATCCCCTACGCCCAAACGAGAAGAAATGAAAGCTTGGGTCACACAGATGATGTAGACACCTTCTTCAGCAGAAAAAAATAAAAAAATATAAATAAAAATAAAAGAAAGATGAGAAGACAGAAGTAAAAAAAGACATCAGAAAAAGTCACCATTTCACAACCTACTCCTATTGCTCGTCGGACACGTCAAACTTCGTCCAAACCAATACCACGCGAATCTAAGAGCAGTATCGAACAGCGGTGCCTTATTGAGGAACGACAAACAACCACAGTGAACCCCATCATGGATACAATTTCAGCTAGCATTTAATACAATCCTGCACTTGCTGATGGCTATGGAGGAGTTTACAATTGTATCGTGCACCAAACTTAATAGTGTATGTTTGCCAGAGTTACGACAGTGGTTACAAGAACAATCGACGTACACGTTACACAAACCCATTCAACGAAAAGTTTCCAGAAGTCAAACTAAAGTTGCTGGCATCGATCACCAATGACAAGTAAATTTAGCTGATGTCTCTCATTTGGTAGCGTACAATCGTGGTTACAAATATTTGATTTGTGTCATTGACGTGTTTTAAAATTAGCTTGGGTCGTTCCTTTGACTTCTAAAACAAGTTCCGAGTTAATACGAGCTTTAAATCTGGTTTTGAAACAAAGTGGTCGTCACCCTTAACGATGCCAAACAGACAAAGGCACCGAATTCCTGAACCAAGCTTTTCTAAAAGAATTGAAACAACGACACATTCATTTTTTCACCACTGAAAATCCTGAAACAAAAGCCAGTGTAGTGGAACGTTTTCATAGAGCTTTTGAAAGAATGTATGTGGAAATATTGTACACACCAACACACTCTCAAGTACATCGACGTGTTGCCACCTCTCGTCAAAGCTGACAATCAATCGTACCATCTTAGCATCGGATGTGTATCCAAAGAAGTATCCCCTGAAATCGAAGTGATGGTTTTTCCTCGATTGTTTGGAACGTCACCTCCCACCACCCTGAAGAAATAAGCGGCGCTAAAAACTGGAGATTGGGTTCGCATTTGAAAGATCAAACGCACTTTTGACAAAGGTTATTTACCTAACTGGACCATTGAATTGTTTTGTGTTACTGGACAAGTCCGTGGACGTGATCCTCCTGTCTATAACTTGGAAAATATAACGGCGAAGTTTTAAAAGGAACTTATTACTTGCCTGCGTTACAACAATGGACCACACAAGAAGACGACGTGTACGATATCGAAAGCATTCTCGATCGAAGAACACGCAAAGTTGGAAAACGTCGACTTGAAGAAGTAAAAGTTCCTTGGAAAGAATATCCACCTAGTTTTGATTCGTGGATTGCCGCTTCACAAGTCATCGACTATAAAAAGAAGAAATGACCATCATGCCGTTAAACACGTCACCTACCTCTCCTTCTCAGAGTTCCTCTCTTCAAGAATCACAAAAATAACCTCTGTGGGTGTAGTGTGGAGAACGTGTTTCTAAAAATCAAATTTTCGTTTGCTGCCAAATCTTCGTGGTGTATTGTGCCATCGGAGCAGCAATTGCCAATCTGAGTTTGAAACAAGGAGACAAACAATTGTGGACAATTTTACTCAGCAGTTGTATTGGTTATCTTCTGCCCAGTCCTTTCTTGAAATATTCGACAGACAGTAACAACAACAACGGTAGCTTAACTGCCAACGCCAGCCACCATTCTTATAGTCACAACAACAGCAACCGCCCTCTATTTGGAACATTTGGAAAACCATTCTCCTTTGACATTAAGCGACTCCTCGGAAACCAGAACCATCGAATTATGAATAACCAATTTTATTGAACCTTACAGAGTGACAGTTCTATGGATATATTTCCCAACAGCACCTTATGTTGTTTCGCAGCCAAATTACTTCAAGTCATACAACTGGATCACGAAACTCATTGGGAAGTCGCTTTGGTAGAAATCGTTCATGCTACGCAAGCCTCAATATCAGCAAAGGTCAAAACACTTTCATCGTTGATATCCTGAACGAACAAGTTCAAGAACAGTTGGACAAAAGTGATCCTGGTTATTACTAGTAAAAAAACAATTACTCACCACCAAAAGAACAATCACTCACCAATCCTCCATTGACTACCTATGACATGAGTATTCATGTTGGATATTATTTTAATGCTTAACATCTGGTCGAAACGATTGCGACTATTTTTAACTATTAGTTTCGCAAACCCCTGGAGAAAGCTCACAAAAGTGTACTGATCGAGTACCATAATATTGCTCATCGTCTTGAAATGCATTTTTCGGACGGAAAAATAATGTCCATTACTTTTTGTCGCGGTTAGGTTTTTATATTGGGTGGATACACTGCGCTGGCTCCTGTGAAAGACATTTACAACAACGATCGATTATACAAGTATTTTCGTTACCCTGTCGAATTGAACGAAGGACTAAATTTATTGTTTGTGTCCTCGGATGTGGTCGAGTACAATGTGGCGGGAAACACAGCCGCTCTGTTATTCAGAGTAAGTCCTTTCAAAGTGGATTCTGCCATCTCTGCTTAAGATGAAGGTGGAGACACGTATCACGTTCACCGTGAATTTGTACATCCTCATTATCTTCCTGTCAGTAAATCGTATTTTGACAGTGTCAATATTAGTATAAAAGTAGATCTTGGACAAAATATTCTATTCTACAAAAGGAAAAGTCACGGTGAAACTACATTTTCGAAAACGATTCTCCAGTGAATTGTAAAAGATGTATCCTGTGTATAAAAAAAGTTACTCGACAACGAGGACATGGTTTAGGAGATATGTTAAAATCAACTTTTCGTGCAGTAGCACCCATCTTAAAACCGATGGTGACTCGAAGATTCCATGCTTTAAAAGATGCCCCTGTAATGCAAGTAAAAGAATGTCTTCAAAACGTCCTCATTGACAAACAAAATTCAAAAGAAGCTTCATGAGAGCAGGAAAAAATGGTTCCTTTAAACTGGAAAAGACCTTTATGGTCGCCGAGACACTCCTATAAATTCGCTTCACACTTCTGGCCAAGGCATTACTTCTTCCTCAAAGCCACAGCAAGGACAAGGCAGAAAGAGACGTCGAAACCCTTTCAGATCTCATAAACACGTTGTTTAGAAAGAGAATAAGAAAAGAAGAAGAAGAGCAGTCTGAGAATTGGACGTGTTTGATTACTAACTGAAAAAGGAAAATGATGCACCAAGCTTCTTGCGACTGTTTCAAGTCAAAACTCGATCTGATGACAATGCAAGAATCCCAATCGGTAAAATTTCATCCTGTGTCGTCTTTGACTACCTCAGCCCCTATATAATTTGTAATCAAAGGACAAACAGAAGATTATATCGATCTGAATGACAGTTACTTGTATCTGAAGTCAAAGTTATCAAAGTGGAAAATACCAATCCAGGGGAAGATGTCAGAGTAACTCCCATAAATAATTTCATGCATTCGTTGTTCAGCGAAGTGGATTTGTATTTGGATAACAAACTAGTCAGCATCAGCATGGATACTTACCCTTACCGAGAGCACCTGGAAAATCTCTTGACGTAAAGAAAAGATGCCAAGAACACACATCTGGATGCTTCCTTGGTATGAAAACCTGACACCTTGGATGTCTTCAACGACAACGGCACAGGGTTGACAGAAGCGGACAATCGTCACAATGTTGGATTTAATGACCGTCGAAGAACATCAAACAAGGACGCATTTTATACCTGATGGATCGTTTGCATTTGGACATAATGTTTCATGACAAATATATGTTGAACGGAGTGGATGTACGCCTGAGACTGAATCGCAGTAGTAACGTGTTCCATTTGATGGCTAATGTTAGCGAGTACAAAACCATCATCGAAGAAGCCAGACTTTACGTGCGCCGTGTAGAAGTCTTACCTAAAGTGGAAAACGACATCTGTCAAACTTTGAGCAGAACGACAGCCAAGTATCCTGTTCGACGAGTGGAAGTGAAAACCTTTACCATTGCCTCTGGACTCCGATCCAAGATAGAATATCATGTTTTCGAAGGACAATTAGTCAAACGTTTCCTCATTGGCATCGCCAGTAATGCGTCCCTCAACGGATCCATCGATCAAAATCCTTTCGAGTTCCAACACTTCAACGTATCCAAGATAGAAGTCACTCGAGATGGCCAGACGCTGTGTAGCAGACCTTCTGAACCTAACTTTGCCCAGAAAAATTACTTGCGATCTTACTCGACACTGTTTGTAGCCACAGGACAGTCAGGTACCAACAGCAGCCACGATATTTCGTATGAGGATTTTGCAGGAGGATATGCTTTGTGGGGATTTGATTTAACTCCAGACCAAGACAGTGACGAAGGACATTTCCACCCTATAAAAGCAAGCCAACTGCGTGTGCAATTTCAATTTGCCACAGCTCTGGCAAACACAGTGAACGTCATCTTGTATGCAGAATTTAACAATACTCTGGAAATGAACAGTTTGAGAGAAATTATTCTAGACTATTAGAAAAGATGGAACACAAAAAGCCCGTGGAGATTGACGATGAGGATTTTTTGTTTTAATCCAGAACAAGGAGAAAATGACAAAAATACAGTCATGATGTCAAGATGGCCAGAACAAGAAAAACATTTAGTCTCCTGTTTTTCTAGGGATTTGGCTGAAAGAATTACAGACCTGACCAGAGAACACTGTTATGGATGTCAAATAGATCATCTTAGATAGAAACAACACGACAAATGTATGATGATGAGTTCAGACGAAAAGTTCAAAGAGTATCAGGAACAGGCATGGTCTCTAATCTCGTCGAAGCTGTCTTGCAACAGACTACAGAAACTACCGTGGTTCATCGACGTACTTGACAGAACTTTTCAAAGAAAAAGTCGGATGTAAATTGATGACTTATCATAACCTTGAAAACACAAAAGAAAAAAGAACATGCTGACTCCAGGTTCGTACACAGCTTCATGGAATCCTGTGGTATGTGCTGAAGATGAACTTCCCCATCACAAACCTAAAGACGTTCAAGCCTATGTCATCAGCACAAACAACAGTCATCGTCCAGGAACCCACTTAGAAGCCGTCTACTTTCCCAATGATCACAGTGTGGACTATTTTGATTCTTATGGATTACCTCCTCTGGAAGACGACATCATTGACTTTATGAGAAGAAATGCTGTATCCACTCGATTCAATAATGTGAGATAACAAGGATCAGATTACATGTTGTGTGTACAATATCGTGTGTATTTTCTTCATCAACGCAGTCTTTGATTTTCCTGAGAACATGTAGTGACTTGCTTTGATCGTGAGTACTCTAGAAACGATGATAAAGTAGAAAGATGGTTTTGTGAACATTATGGTTATCTCTTGTCTTTAGTTCAGAAACGAACCGTACATAGCTGGCAAAATGACAGTGTCGTAGATTATTGTAAGTCAAGTTTGACTTCACAACGTTGTCAATCCTGTAAATACGTTCATGTTTAATAGTGTTTGTTTGTTTGTATTTGAGTGAGAGAAGCTTCTTCTTCTTAGTATTAAACATGTTGATTTTTGAAAAAAATGGTGTTGTCTTATTTTTTACTGAAAACAAAATTGTGTGAATGTACTCTTTCACATTTCTCTCTATCAATTTTGGTATTGTTTTCCTTCACGTCCGCGTACCGAATAGCAGGAATGTTTTCCATCACGTCCGTGCTTCAAACATATAAAGCGGCGTGTTCACCAGTCTTGTCATCCCTCCCATCAGGTTCCAGCCGTCAAGACGACAACAGCATGGCGGAGTGGTGGCCAGGCCATCGAGACGATAACCTTGGAAAAAGCTCGGTGTAGGCGGTACCATTCATTGCTACCATGAGAGGCATACCATCCAGATCAATAACATCAGATCTGCCGTACAATGCGGCAAATAAATGGGAGAGGCCAGCCATCAAGGAAGGCGAGGAGAGGGAGTCACCCAGCTCCGGGGATCGACACTAACTGGTGGAATCCATCCACTTCATTCACATGCTGTTAGACCCAAAAATCTAAATAAAGGAAAATGGCCAAGAGTGGGAAGCGGGATGGACTTTAACTGCGACCCAATCTAAGCCTTGCCAAAACAATAAGAATGCAGCCAATCGGAGGAGCATGACTTCACCGGGAATGCTGCACAATGACGGCTGAAATAGTCAGCATGCAGGAATGCTGACAAAATTTGCCTGAATCAGTGGGGTTTTCCATTTGGAATTTTTTGAAACCCCCTTTTGATTATACTCTTTTAAACACAAATTTGATCAATTTCGAACCACCGTCTGAAAATAATACCACGAAAATTAGAAATGTGCGTGATACTAAAATGATATGAGTAATTTCTACTCAAAGATTGGTATTGTTTTTGAAAACAACATGTACACTATGTAAGCAAAATTTTTACCTGAATGAATCGCGATAAATAAATAAATTTAAAACTTGAATGTATTGCCATAATGAAACAAGTGGCTAACGCTTAATTGGTATAAGGGACAGCCCAATTTAGTTAACTGGGCAGAATTTGACCATGTACAATCTTGGAGTTTCAATACTCCCGTTCCGCTTCGCGTCTCCCTTGCCGAGCCCAAGCTGTCCGCCTCGCTCCAGACACACCGATTGGAAGCATGTATTGCGTGCATTGCTCTCAAACCTGTAAACATTGCGGCACTAATCCTATGTACAGGTTGAAGTAATTTTATACACCCTCCTATATCGCGCCTTTAATGAACCCCACATAGTGGGGAAACCATGCAGCGATGGAGTGGTGTGAATTAAATAGTGTGCCTTGCACACATTAATGCTTTGTGTCTATTAACTCGACGTACATGGCGGACTCGCCGAACACGTCGTTAATTCAAATTAAGTAAGTAAGTAAAGTTATCCCTCGTTGATTCTTCAACCGCTAAAAAATGTCTTCGAAGATTGCCAAACTCAGTGAATCTATGGTGCACATACACCGGGTCAGGTATCACCTGATCCAGGAAGGTAAAGAAATGAAGAATGTCATCTTCTTGAAAATGGCGCAGGACTTGGTGGAAGTTGTCATGCGCGAGGAGATGATCAACGAAAAAGAAGACTGGGATGATAGACAGAGGAGGGAACATCAGAGGCAGCAACAGCAACAGCAACAGCAGAGGCAACAAAACAACAGCAAGAAGGAGAAGTAGAATATACAATGGAGACAGAGGTTTTCTCCTTCTCTTTCAGAAAGAGCAAGTCTTGTGATGTAATGAAGCCGGTGGTGAGACGGGGTCGTCCTGCTAGTAGATACAAATCCAGGACAACTCACTAAACAAAAAAGGCCCTTTTCATGGCCACTCACATCTTTAGAAAAGAGAGATACTAATCTTATTGCCAAAACAATTGTGTTTTATGTTTGTGTATATTTGTGCATGTTTTTGTCTTTCCCCACCAAAAACTTAAAAACCCTGCCCCTTATAAAATGTGTGTTTGTGTGGGTATAGTGTGTGTTTGTGTGGGTATAATAGTGTGTCTATAAACAATCCCTTACCGTTGTGTAAACCTATGTACAAAATAAATCAGAACAATGGTTTCTTTTAGGTCCGTGCAATTTCTGTTTCCTTTGGTATTCTGTGTGAGAGTTGTATTTTGTGTGAGGGATATTTTCCTTCACGTCCGCGCTTCAAGCATGTCAAGCGGTGCATTCACCAGTCTAGCCATTCAAAGACGTCGAGGCGCACTCCTCCTGGACCTTTTCCGCTTTTGCCACACCCGCACCGTAGTTGAGAAGCGTGCAGTGTACGCAGTAAGGCGCCGAATGGGTCTCCATCCCGGCAGGCCCTCTGACGAGTAATTAATTATGTGCGGTGCACACAAAATAATCCCCCAGTGCGCGCATTGCGAGCACTGGGGGTATATAGACGTACATGGCAGAATGCCAAAACACGTCTTAAATCGACCTTAACGTAACAGTCTTGCCATGGTAACGTAGGTCAGTCAGCAAACAGCCGTCAAGCCAGCAACATCACAAGAACGGACCTGCACCTGCTGTGGTAGGAAGAGGGGAGGGGCCACCTGTGGTGTTTCACGGCTGCCACTTGCACCCAACGACCAGTCGACTGCATTTAATAATGAAAGTACGGGACGTGTCTACAATATACGGGACAGACAGTGAGCCGACCTACCCCCTCCCCCAAACGAAGTCGAGGAGTACTAGGAAATTCAACGAATTCATCGAGGAGTACCCCGACACAGCGGGAGCCAAGCCTGGCCAGGCGTGCAGCAAGACGGGAGCAGAAGCCGTCAGAACGAGCTGACTTCCCTGGGACAGCTGCACAAGACGACTGGAAATGAATCAGCCTGCCCAAGACTAAGAAAGCCAGTGAGCCAGCTTGAAACCATGGAAGCAACAGCCTCAGAAACAGAAGCTCTCCGGTCCAGTGGCAGCCTGACTGTATGGTGTTTTCTTTTGGGTTTTTCGAAATGCCTTTTTGATTATACTTTTTAAATAACAAATTTGACTGATTTCGAACCACCGTCTAAAATATAACTACAAATTAAGAAGAAATGTACGTGATACGAAAGGGAAATGAGTAACTTGTACTCATGGATTGGTATTATTTTTGGAACAAGTATGTACACTATATACGCAAACTTTATACATGAATGGATTAAATAAATAAATAAATTTGGAACTGATAGAATTGCCATAATTAAACATGTGGTTAACACATAATTTGTTTTAGGGACAGCCCGACTTAACTAACTGGGCGGAATTTGATCGTGTACGTTCGTGGCGTTTCAGTACTTCCGTTCCGCTTCGCGCCTCTCTTGCCAAGTCCGTGCAGCCTAAGCCGCGCCTGACATACAATTTAGAAGCATGCCTTGCATGCAGTAATGCGTCAAATGGTTTGCAGCCCGGCAACCCATTTGATGAATAATTAAATAGTGTGCGGTGCACACAAATTAATCCCTTCAGGGGCGTTTACTTGTACATGGCCGAATGACCGAACACGAGTCTAATGCATATCATAATCATCATCATCATCATCATCATCATCATCATCATCATCATCATCATCAGTCTTGCCATTCATCGTCGACCAGACAAGGAAGAAAAAATGGCAGAGCAGCATGGCAAAGTCGGGAAACCGATGGAGGCCATCAGCTTAAAGGAAAGAGTACAGCACCTGCTGGGTCGGGTGGAAGAATTGAAATGCTACCCCCACGCCAGATACCATAAGAGGGAAATCACCTCTCTGCGAATTGTGAAAAAAAAATCGTCAGAGAGGTGATGAATAAGGAAGTCCTCAAGATCAAGGCTGCATGGGCGGAGGAAAAGAATGTGAAGGAACATGAGAGAAGGGAGAGGCAATTTTAGCGCCTGAATGAAAACTGGATCAGGGTTCAGGAGAAATTTAGAAGAATGGGGTATCCAGATTGGATTTCGGAGAAGGAAGACTGGAAGAAAAGGACAAAGAGCCTAGTTTTAGTCTCGTGGTCTCTAGCAAGACAAGTTGGAGGAAATTTGGGCAGAGATGTGCAGCGGGCGGTTCCCGACCCGGGAAGTGCGACCACTGCTGAGAGAGAGAGAGAGAGTGGTAAACCCAACGGCTCTTTTCAGTGTCACCCAGATCACTAGAAAAGAGAGATACTAATCTTATTTGCCAAAACCTTTTGTGCATGTATATATGTATGTGTTTGTTTGTGCATGTCTTTCCCCACAAAACTAAAACTTAAATCCCCTTTAACCTCTTCTCTTGTCTTTGTATGTAAGCGTATAGAAGTGTGTCTATAAACACTTCCTACCCATGTGCGTGATAGTATAATAAGTTTGTATGTTTGTGTATAAAAGTGTGTGTCTATTTCATTCCCCTTCTTTTATATCCTACCCCTCTTCTTGTGTGATTGTGTAGTATGTATGTGAGAGTATAGAGTGTGTGTGTAGAAAATACTCTTACCCTTTTTGTTGTTGGATAGTATACGGAAAGTGACTGCTGTATAGTATATGTGGTGTGTTGGATTGTGTCAAAACATCTTCACATTACCATTCCCGTTTCAGGCCATAAAATCGTTTGAGGCTATAAATTCTTAGACTCATAGGTTTACATGTAGCGTTACTATGGCCTCAAACCTTAATTTCCCGTTGACGCTATAAACTTTGAGGCTATAATACCATCCTCATATTAAACCTATGGACTGGTTTAACATACGATTTCCCGCAAGAACCTATAGAGGCGCATATTTAGGTCAACTCTAACAATGTTACCATGTAACTCCAAACTGAGGTCAGCCACTTCTAACAATGCGATTTTGTACTTATTACATATCCCCTTCTAGCTTTATAGTATGAATGAAATTCTAAACGAATTGGGATTTATGCAAGTTCGATTTAGTGCGTCTAAGAATCTTGATGCGCTGATGTCAGAGAAAACAAATAAATAGTTCCGATGTGGGCGTGTCGTACGGATTGATTATCTGTATCGAACGCCAGATCAGTCATGTAGGATTAACTGGGTGTGTAATAAAAGGATTTATCAACCACAGAAAAAAGACATACATCTCGGCCTTCGATCTCGGTAACGATCTTTCCTCTGGAGTTGATCACTACACAAAGTACATACGTGTTTTATTATGAGTCGACGGAAAGAACGAGTTAGATATGGCGTATGGATACATCGAGGCCGTTAGCCGATCCGTATTCACAAGCCATATCAAACGAGTTATTTCCTCTGAGTGTGAGAAAAATACGAATGCGGTTTTGTATTCATCACACACACACACACACACACACACACACACACACACACACACACACACAAACTTAACGTTTTCTAAATTAGTCTAGCTTTATAGTGTGAATAAAATTCAAAACGAATTGGGATTTATACAAGTTCAGTCTGGCGCGTCTAAGAATATCGAGGGGCGGACGTTACAGAAAACACCCAACACAACCAACAGAAATACGGATTGAACATCTGTATCGAATGCCAGATTAAAAATATAAGATTAAATGAGCATATAATAAATCACAATTTGTTTTGAATTTCATGCAAATTGTACAGATACACATATTTAGAAAGCGTAAAAAGATGTATATAATGAATACAAAACCACAATTATATTTTGTTGCGAGCTGGGAGAAAAAACTCGTTTGATTGGGGTATGGATGCGTCTCGGCCTGGCAGCCTCAACATATCCGTATGTCACATCAAACTCATTCTTTCCGCCTACTCGGAACAAAGCACGTACGTAGTTTTGAGTATGTATCAAGCTCATAAAAAGATAATCATTATATATTATTACTAGCTTCGTAGCAATTTGCATCGTTCTTCATAAACATGTACATTGCATAAAATAGTATTTGGTCATAAAATGTGCCAAATATATATTTAAATAAACAAAGCACGAGAACTGACAAGCAAGATACTCAGCAAAACAAGAGATAGATATAATCTATTGAATCTCTAAACCTGTCAATCAATCACCTAAAATATGTGTGAATGTATGAATGTATGTTAGAATCCAAAATGAATCATAACACAAAGCTATATATTAATGCAAGGTGCACACACACACACACACACACACACACACACACACACACACACATATCCAAATAAATCGTGTGTATGTGTGCATGTGTGTGCGTGCGTGCGTGCGTGTGTGTGTGTGTAACAGCGGAGAGAGAGATAGAGAATATACCTTCGAAAGCAAGCCAAAATCCTCCATGTATTTTCCCTGTGGAAGTATTGAATATCATCTTAATGTAATTGCTGGAACTGATAAATAGTTCGGTTATTTTCCTATTCCCTTGGCAGGTTATTTGCTTTTCTTCACTTCCATTAGGAGCTGTAAATATTATACTGGCATTACCCATGCAAGAGCTATTTGAGCCTGACTCAAACCTCAGATCATTGTGCACAGTAAATACTTTAATGGTAGAGTTTTGGGTTTCAATGGAACATTCACAATTTCTTGCCATACGTTTGCTGTAACCGTCACTCCACAGGTACACTACTTTGTTTTTCAAGGAGCTTCTTCCAGAAGGACATTCTAAAATTCTTGAATCTGAAATTTAAGTTATTTGGAAATATAACTGCAAACTGAATATTACAAAACTAATGATATACACATTTTAAAAGAAGTAATACGAAATTCCATCATTTTTTGTCAATCTCGTTTATATGAAACGCATGTTATCGATATATGGTTATTCTCAATCACGTTAGGAAAGTATCATAAAAACAATTAATTTAGCTATTGTCAATTCTAAGAGTTTTGTGTTAAATTTTCCATATTGACCATATTTTTATTTAAATTTTCACTTTTGTGTACAATTCTGAGCCAATGTCTCTACATTTACAAAGATCGTTGACTTGGTTCCGATCGTGCACCAAGATTATATTTACAAGTCATCCTAAAAAAAAAAAAGAGAAAAAAAAAAAAAATCGGGGGGGGGGGGATTTTATCTTTACTATTTTAGAACTTAACTTTTAATCGGCACTATAAAGCCAGGATTGTGCTGACCTGCCGTTAGGCCCTATACGTGGATACACGTACTTATAACTCGGCTCTTCATCTATCCACTATTTGCAGGACCAACACAAAGTTTGAAGAAATATCGCTGCAAGAAAATAATGCAATAAAAATACACAACAACCTAGTTTGTGATATCTCACCACTAGATCTAGGGTAGTTGATGGCTCAGAGGATATCACACTGGGACCAGATAACTTTTGCTTATCACACTGGCCCCTAGCGTCTCGTTTGGATGAGAACCTATGTTTTCTTAATATATCATTCGGGGCAATGATTCTAGTCTGTGAACTTTCCATTGCATTGGGAGTTTTAGAAAGCGATCCCTTATGCTGGAGATGCTGGAGATACACTGTGCAGGTAAACGCAGTCTTCGATGGCATGTAGCCGGATGGTGATATTGCACAGCTTTCTCTATCATTCCAGTATTCCAGAGTATGCATATCAGTGGCGTAGCAAGAAAGTCCCCCCCCCCCTCCTCCCCGCCAGTTGCGGGAGTTGAGCGGTTGTTAAGCCACTGATACATGTTCAAACCAACCCTGCATTGGCAAAAGTGGGCATGCTATAATAGGAGAACAAAATTGTTACTCAGAGAGCGTGCTATTTTAAAAGAAAGAAAGAAAGAAAGAAAGAAAGAAAGAAAGAAAGAAAGAGAGAGAAATTGATTAAAGGTTAATTCACTTGATTGAGGTAATATCTTACCTTCTATGCAATAATGATCAAATATCATGTACGTGGAATGTTTGGTCCCTGTATCATTATAACCATAATTGCCATTGCTGCAATTAGAAATAACTTGCTGTCTTACTGGCAATGGTGAATCGCACATAGTTTTACCAGAACACGTTTCATAAAGAGCTGGATAGTCAAATTCAAATGTGCAATCATAACTCGAGTTATCAGAATCTTCTTTGCAGCACTGATAAAAGAATGAGCTATTATAAGCTTGGTTCATTGGCCTCTGACATGTGGTAATCGATGACAATTTAGCCCCCGCTCTGATTCTACTAACGGCTATGATGTGACCCGCAGATTTCGAACAGTTGGCTTTCATATTGCTGTAGATGTCATGATCGCCCCAACAGCCATAGGAATAAGTCATGTTCTCACCCGGTAGTTCTTGGCCTGGAATAGGATAAGATCAAACAGTAAGAACTATGATGTTATATAAACAGCAAAAACAACAACCATCATTTACGTTAAGATTAATTGGACGTGTTACGTATATTTGAAGGTTTTTCTTTATGTCTTTTTACCTCTTCTTAATTGGTGTGATTTAGTTGTTGGTGTTGTTGTTGTTTTTGGTGTTGTTAGTGTGTTCCGATGCCAACCTGAAATATCTGCACACAGTCCCGCATGGGGGGGGGGGGGGCAATTGCCCAGGGGCCCGGCGATTCAAGGGTCCCGCCGTTAACTCGGTAATAAAAAAATTAATTAATCTTTGCACTAAATATTAATATTTGTTCCTTACAAGAGTCTAAGTATCGGTAGATTACTACAGGTTTTATATGCAAAACTGTGCACAGGATTTTTTTATATATATAAAAAAAAAAAATTAAACTAGTGTTTGGGTCCATGGCTGCTCTGCCCAGAGGCACTGAATTTCTGTCTGCAGGCCTGTCTGCACACATGTAAAAGTATTTATAGCATTTGTAGGTTTCACACATGATCAGCTTCTTGTATTCTTTCAATTAGTGTTCGAACGAAGCACGAGCTCCAAAAACCTAATAAGATTTGCTACTTGCATCAGAGATTACAATATTGCAGGTATATTTCGCGAATGGTAAATGTTGTGATTTCTTCCGAAAAGGGGTATCTTAAATATTAAGTAAGTTACATTTTAGCGATTACATGTCTAACATGACCTGTTTTACTATATTTGATCTGTATCAAACTGCAAGGATGCAGTAAAGTGAAGTTACATCGAGATCATCACAGATCATGCAAACCTGATTTGTTTGACTTAAGGACATAACAGTGTCCTTGAAAAGACAATGTCATTTTTCATCCGTCAGGAATTATCTAACCTGCTTCAAAGAATTCTAACTTGTAAAAGAGAAGACAAATACTTGTATCCTATTACAATATTGAACAAATACCACGTATGGCAGCGAAAAAGCTATAATATTTCCGAAATATACCCACGTGATGCACTTTTATACAATAGATTAGCCGAGCCTAAGGTACATATTGTAAACATATCTTTACTATAATGAAATATACCGACGCCCTGAAGGGACATCCTAAACCGCCCTGAAGGGACACATTTCACATTTATTCGGATCTGTGATCTCAGTTCACTAATCAGAGATCTCATTTTTTCAATCGGAGATCTCAATTTACAAATCCGAGATTAATCTGATCTCTTGATTTACCCATCCGAAATCTCTGTTTAGTAATCCGATATCTCTGTTTAATAATACCAGATCTCAAATAAATCGAGATATCGTATTAGTAAATCAAGATGTCATTTGAATACTAATTTCAAAGAAAATGCCTTTTCAAACTGGTCATATGATTCTTGTAACTACACCCACGCTACAATATCTTAAAAGTTTGTAAATGTTGAATACAAAATAATATGTCTCAAAATTAAGACATTTAATTTTAGGGCAGAAAAGACCAAATTCCTCCCCATATTGCTGCAACATCAATACAATTGTTTTCAGTGGATTTTATATTTCCACACTCTATATTAACAGGACTGTGCCTTTTAAAATATGGACATTTTTATAGTCTCCCCTGTTTAATTTACGTGGACTTTGCATAATATTCCTTGTATTCATTATTAATGAATGATGTTTTTAAAAATCTTTTTAAAAAATTAGAAGAAAAAAAAAATTAAAATTAAAATAAAACCACTTCGACTTGATTGAGACTTTAGGCAAAAGAAACGCATGTCTAAAAAATACTTTCATCTCGCCTGCTCTAGCATAGGCAAAACATAGGTATCACTCATTCCGGTGGCGTTATTACAATGTTTAAAGTTATGATTAATTATGTTCTGTTTGGTAACAAGTCCTAAACCCTGCAAAGGAGAGCCATTAAACTTATTCTACGGAATCAACAAGCCTTGCACTTTCACATCTACGAACCCTATCCTCCTTCTGCCCACAGGCAAGGTGATGGCTATTCAAAAATCTTGTTAAACTTTTCTACTAAAGTTTTCCTGTACAGTTATAAATCACAAACCTCAGTGTGGATAACTATCATACTCGTACTGTAGATTAACAAAGTTCTACTCTTTTATAATCATCCATCCCTTCTGACCGTCATACAATGCCAAGGTCATATGAGAAATCTGTTGTGATTAACATTTGTCTATATGATTATATGCTAAGCACTCCTACTTAGAATCAGAGGCAGTGATCTTTTATAGCCACTCACTAACTCCCCACTTACCGTCATTCAAAGTCAGATCTTTTGAAAATTTCTTAAGGTTTTCACATTAAGAACGTCTGTATGTCTAAACGTTTTAAATCTTGGAAGCAATTAGTCTCTACAGCCAAGCAGCACCTTTCATGCCCACACATCCCTACTCTGCCTTTGATCATCAGGCATGATCAAGCTCGGTTTAACTTTGATTCCTGAAGAAGGTTGATTGGTGAGCTACTCTTAAAAGAAATATACTGTATACATAGTACATACTGACACTACTCGTACTACATATTTATGGCAGCATATACTGTATGCATAGTGTATATAACAATACGCATAGACCGTATCTATGGCATAAGGGTGAAGTTGGATGGGTAGGAACACTTTTTATATCTCAAAATGCTCAAAAATGGCACACGGTCATCAAACAGAATTAGTTTACTTGCCAATATAATGTAGAATTCAGCCGTAAATAAGGGACAAAGGTGGTTGATAAAAACTATTTATATCGAAAAATGTTCAGACTGTCATCAAAAAGATTCTTCAATTTTATGCTTTTGATATGTAGAGTTAGCAGAAAACATAGTTGACATGTGATATTGTACAAATGATGAAATACACAATACCCATGCGAAATATTGGTTATTGCATACAGGGAAAAGAGGATGGTGGAAAAAAAATCATAAATATCTTAAAATGTTCGAAAGTGACAGACTATCATAGTAAATAGCCTTCAGTTATATTTCTTGTATTTTAGAAGCAGCAATAAAACATGGTATAATTGGCGGTCAACATAGAACAAGGAGTTTATAGTCAATTCACACTTCAACCATTCTATTACAATAGGAGAAAGCGGGGTGGATGAGAAAACTGTTAATATTTCATAATAATAAAATATTATTATAATCAGAAAGATTTTGCTATTCTATAATCTCTATAATCTTGTTATATATAATCAGCAAAAAAAAAAAAAAAAAAAAAAAAAAAAACGACGTGTTTTCCCGTGCAACGTTGTACAAAGGATGATTTAACAATACCCATGCCAAATATTACTTATTTAGCAAAGGAAAAGGAGAGATTGTAAAGAAACTTATTTTCTCTAAAATGCTCAGATATGTAACACTGCGATCAGACAGATACATCAGTCGTATCCTTTTTAATTGCCGAATCAGCAATAAAAACATTGTATAGAATCCAGTCTAAGGTGCATTAGGCAAGTTGCCAGATTATAGGTCTCCATAGCCGATTGAACGTTGAGGAGGTTTTAATTGTTACAATAAGTCTTATTTCAATTTCATATAATTTTGTGATATATATAGTCGATTCGCTTCTGATACATCTCCATTTTTATGTTGAAAAACCCCATAAAACTTTGTGTGGTGTGTTTGTGTACATTTGTCACCATTTAGAAATTATAGAATGAAAAGTTACAAAAAGATTCTTTGATGGATGACTAGGAGTCAGAAGAAAACAATGTTTTGATGGAAATTGTTGTATACGTATTTCTAGTCTAATATAACGTAAAGAGTTGCATGCTACTAAAATTAAGTACAGCAGATGATATTAAACATAACAAAACTGATATGGTTTAAATACTTGATGCTGTTGAACTTAGGAAGAAGCTCTTTAAGCACAAAACATTTAAATCTGCGTAATTTTGACTGGATTATAGCTTGTAGGATGAACCTTTGCTCCATATCTTATCCTGTATTTAGTAATGTATTATAGTATCTCATCTTGTATCTAGTAGTCTATTATAGTATTGTATCTACTAATCTATTATAGTATTGTATCTAGTAATCTATTATAGGATTGTATCTAGTAATCTGTTAAAGTATTGTATCTAGTAATCTATTATAGTATCTCATCTACTAATCTATCATAGTATTGTATCTACTAATCTATTATATGATTGTATCTAGCAATCTATTGTAAAATTGTATCTACTAATCTATTATAGTATTGTATCTAGTAATCTATTACAAGATTGTATCTAGCTGTATCTAGTAATCTATTATAGGATTGTATCTAGTAATCTATTATAGGATTGTATCTAGTAATCTATTATAGGATTGTATATAGTAATCTATTATAAGATTGTATCTAGTAATCTATTATAGTATTGTATCTACTAATCTATTATATGATTGTATCTAGTAATCTATTATAATATTGTATCTACTAATCTATTATAGTATTGTATCTAGTAATATATTATAGTATTGTATCTACTAATCTATTATAGTATTGTATCTAGTAATCTATTATAGTATTGTATCTAGTAATTTATTATAGCATTGTATCTACTAATCTATTATAGGATTGTATCTAGTAATGTATTATAGTATTGTATCTAGTAATCTATTAAAGTATTGTATCTAGTAATCTATTATAGTATCTCATCTACTAATCTATTATAGTATTGTATCTAGTAATATATTATAGGATTGTATCTAGTAATCTATTATAGTATTGTATCTACTAATCTATTATAGTATTGTATCTACTAATCTTTTATAGGATTGTATCTAGTAATCTGTTAAAGTATTGTATCTAGTAATCTATTATAGAATTGTATCTAGTAATCTATTATATTATTGTATCCAGTATTTTATTATTGTATTGTATCTAGTAATATGTTATAGTATTGTATCTAGTAATCTATTATAGTATTGTTAGTTATGTTCTCATGTAACTAGTTGTAGTATTTATACTAAAATACCAGTTGCTGTATTATTTAATAAATGTACTATAAAGTTCAATTTGATTTTTAATTTTTTAAAAATGTTTTAAACTGATTGCAATATTTAACCTCTCTGCCGTTTTTTTGCTTGCAATATTTGTGCATCCCAATCCAATAAAAACATAAAAACTGAGCCACATATAATTCAAAGTGTCATACAAAAAAGTAAACGCGCTGTTATAACAGGTGGCGAAGCCACGAGTTAAAACATACTGTGTTTGTACCATAAAATGATATTTTTTCCATTTTCAACGCAAGAAAAGAAAATTGTCATTTTTACATACCAATATTGCTCCTGAACAGGAGCTTAGGACAAAAGGCACTAATCGAAGTTTCTTAATATAATTGAAATTTATTACGGTAAGACACAGAAAAAGAGACAGGTCAACATTGTAATGATTCCTGCATGTATTGCTTTCAAAGTATTGACAGTTCTTATTATGTTTATGGGGCTACATACAAATTTTGTCCTTAAGTTATTTCTTGACTCTTGGGCCTGATAAAAAGAAACACTAAGCAAACTAGATGAACAACATCCCACTCTTGTATATTCAGGTGTCCTAAAAAAATCTTTTATTTCTCCTGTACAGTGGTAATATTATTATGTATGCATTTAAATACGTCAGTACTGATCAAGTAGATTTTTAAGGGAGACAATCCTTGAGTGCTTAAGGGTATTATTAGTTATGTGCCAGGTATTTTATTCTTGCAGAGCCACAAATGGGTATAAAAAATAAATCATAATCAGCTACAATAATAGGTAACATAAAATATAAATATGGCAAAACATCAATGGTAAAATTAATTTATTTTATGTACAGATATTATTGTGAATTTTATTAAACTTATTGACTTTTCATATTATGGTTTTGAATTAAAAAGGAATACAAAAGTTTAAGGACAAGTGGCTCAACAGTTTTTTTTTACTCACTACATCTAATAGAGCGTTAACATATCATGGAGCATATCTTTATCAAATTTCCTTTTGAAAACTGGCTGCACAACAAATCGCTGAACGACAACGCGCAGAATGCGTATCTCGCCGATACGACAAATCGAATTTGCAGATGTGTCACTTTGTCAAACGAGAAACTTGTCAAATGTCAATTGTACACAGCGAGAACGATACCTTGCCGACAAGCAAGCAAGTCAAAAACTATTTTCCAGCATGAGTACATTTTACTTTTACACGGCCTTCGTCGAGTTTGTTCGGCGAGATTAACGCCGACATGATTTTTGAACAAAGATGTGCTGAAATATTGAATTAAACATAATCAGCATTCATTTTTTTAAAGATATTATGTATAAATGTTTTTTTTTTAATTGGACATTGACAAATGCAGATGAATACATTAGTTGCATGAATATATATATATATATATATATATATATATATATATATATATATATATTGCAATAATATTGTTGTCTTGTGTTTTTTGCTTTTATTTGTAGAGGGTTTCAAAGAGTTTTTGTGTAAATTTTCAGCATAACTCGCCTATGTTCGATGAGTTTAGTAGGCGAATTTGTGGTTCGGCGAGATGTGTTTTCAGAAAGTTTGGTCGTATGTCGCATTGGCGTGTTGTCCATTAAACTAGTTGTCATACAAGCATTGTACATTCTGGAAAACCAGGAAAATGAAAGTATAAATTTTTTCAAGGTCTCATCATTGCATACTTTTCATTTTCATTTTAGACAGCTGCTGCCGACTTCGCTCTGTATTAACCCCCCCCCCCAAAAAAAATAAAAAAAAACGAAAACACTTCATTTAAAACTATAAAAAAAATGTGTTACCTCCACATTAGCAAAATATATGGTCGAATATATATGCAATTCATTGTATAAAAGCTAGGGTAAATCAAAGTCGGTCACAAGTACATTGTCCCTTAATACTTCGAAAAGGAAGAAGTAACCATTGAGATATTTTTCTGAGAGTTTTACATATGACTAACCCTGTTCAGGAAATCTATCGAAAAGGAAAATAATTAAAAACCCCTTTTACTTATTTTAAAGACAATCACCACTAATGACATCTACGCAGACATGGGCGAATTTGACACCAGCGAGTACCCGTAGGGCCATCCGCTGTTCAGCAAAGTCAACAAGAATGCATGCGCGGGAAAGCTCACTGAGGAGTTTGTGGGACTGCGCCCAAAAATGTACTCGATCGTGGTTACCCATGGTGGAACTGATAGCTCTAAGAACATCAAGAAAGCCAAAGGAGTTCCTCGGGTCGTGGTCGCGAAAGATCTCAAGCATAACATAAACGTTGAGTGTCTTCGGCAACGACGTGAATTCATACACTCAGCAAATCTTATTCAGTCGAAGAAACATCGCATGCGTGTGTATCGTTGCACCAAGGTAAGTTTGTCTCCGCTGGAAACCAATCGATGGATTTTCTTTGATGGAATCACCTCTTATGCGTATCGGTACCACGCGATTGGGTGACAAAGTCGACTAAATTGAAAATTGGCGGTTGTAATTCCTCTTACACTGATGCCCTATTCGGTGCTGGAGGCGTTAAAGCGCATTGGTTGCCCCGGAATATCAATTCAGCCCGATATAGTAAATGTATCAAAGGAAAAACCGGGTCAGTAGCACGAAGTTGTCCACCTTCCAGCTCCCACGGGGCATATAGCTACCAAATCAGATTGTTTGTGACTAAGTCTAACGATGGAGGCTGCAGAAGGACCACATTGGCCTGATCACGATGTTTCGCCAACGAGGCAGCAACAGCTTCGACAAATTCTTTGCCCGGGTCTACCTGCAACCGCGGCCATGTAAACTGACTATGTGGATAGATGCGTTTCAAGGCGTCTGCGACACTTGTTGATTCTTTAGACGTCAACGGCTCGGTTTCTTTGTATCTGCTGCCAACATCTACGATGGTTAGTGCATATTTGTGTATACGCGCACGACCGCGTCCGCGTACTCGATCATGTGGGAGAAACAATATGTTAGCCTGGTAAACTTCGTTGGACGTCGAAACATCAACCATCCAAGGGAAATTTTCCTCTATGCGGTAAATAAATTTGACATAAAGCTTATTTGGCTAGCCACGTTTTGGCAACGCTAATAGTAACTTTTGCCACGCTCGCTAAGTTTCCAACGGCTGCTTCACCCGTCCAATAACCGCAGGGGCTGTAGTGTAACGCAGCCAGTTTGCGTCCATGTTTGTTATATCGAGGCTTTGGCTCCAAGTGCAATCTTGGCCTTCATGCCTCCTTTGACAATCCATCTGGCAATTCTTTCTCCCACTGCCAGTCCCTCAATCAAATTTAAGTCATGGATGAGATCCATGTCGGATTTTGACGCGCACGGATATCTTTTGATGCATTGTACGCGAGATCATGTCGGTAAAAGTGCAGCGTAGACACGGTTTACAGGTTCTTGTCCGAGCTTTGGTCGGTTATTGGAATCCAGTCGTATATCTAGCCTTATTTTGACCCGGAGTAATTTTATCCAGTGATAAGCTTTTCACCAGGATTATTACTTAACGGTACCCCGGGTAGTTTTGTTAACGCAGCGGTTATATCACCGCCGAGGTTTTTTGTTTTCTTTTTAGAACAGGAATGTTTCTCAAACGTAAACTTCTTTTGTCCACACCGGAAACAAGTTCCAGCGATTGCGGCTCTGCCATTACGCTTTAAAATCCGAATTGAATTTGCAGTACGGGTTTTCATGCGGCATCGCACACAAAATGAAGACACGTTGATGTTGTATACAACAATTGGCATTCAATATGGCATGCAAGCCAAGGAGGAAAGATTTCACCGCCATTCACTTTTCTGCGTTGGCAAAGCCCCAAACACCCAAGCACAGCGACGTGTTTCCGAACTCAGCTCGCGCGCTGATCATTGGCGCCGGCCGGATCCAGGAAAACTCAACTGTTGCTAAATCTGATTATGCGATGGTTAAAGTGGGATCGGCTGTACGTGACTGTGCCATCCGCAGACAATCAGCCACGTGATAACATACTCAGAGATTTCGAGGGAAGCACTTGCATGTAAAGTAACCGATTAATTATCGTCCGATCGCTAGCAAGTTACAATGCAAGTGGTTGATAGCATCAAAAGCGCTGCTGTGCTTCGGTTGAATATTCTGGGATCGTAGGCGGTTCAATCAATCCGAGATAGACTACTACGATTAGCGACTCGGGTACCGAAGGTTTCAGATTCGCTCCCGTCCACGGCAAGAATGCCAGCCCAGTTCGTAAAATCATCAATGAAGCTGCTCAACGACGTCTAGCTGAGTTGGAAAAAGCCCATATCGATTCGATGATTGCAAATCAGGCAATGGAGAGCGGATTACGGTTACGCAAAAGGTATTAGACGAAACCGATAATGTATACAGTTTCATGGCGGTAAAATTCACAGATGTATACGATCCCGCGTTGGACATGGACGCGCCTGTGTTGCGAGATCGAAGCGTCCGAGATTACCAGCATTATTCGTACAGAGATAGGGTCGTCGGCAGGATGATATTAGGATTCGCCAAATACAGCGATGATTATACGAGGTCCGATGGCCCAACTATGATGCTTGTTAAGGATGCAGGCGACCATGCAGCTCATACCCCGCATATCCTTCATCTGATTACGCAGGCTGCTTTTGTGGACCCGCAACCCGCTGGTATGCCTGGCAAACCTGTTGTTGGCGGCGCCCATATGCTGTTTAGCACCAACCTGGATTTCAACCTTGGATTCACGACGCGTCAAGGACAACTTCGTGGAGCCCAGTCGTTGTTTTCGTGTACGATTCCTCTCAGTCATATATTCGGGTTCTGTTGAGATGTCCGCAATGTTATTTTTAGGAGTCAAACACACAGTCGTGTTAACTAGAAAGGACAAAGATAGCAATGCGATTTGGCATGGCCTTGGTGTCGCTAAAATGAAGTTGTATTGTCGAAATTGACATTGTGGATGCCTATGATAACCCCATCAATGACCACAGAAGCGCGTTTTTTGTCATATACGGACTCCGGAGGCACGTCAACCATATCATTTCTGGCGCTCACCACAGGCTCGATACAAAGCGCCGTTCAGGCAGAGTTTACATGGCAAATAAGTACCCAAGACACGTGTTAGTGGCGTTTGAAAATATAAATCTATTGGCCAGGCAAGCTCGTAGCGTAATGATATTTGACCATTTAGGAATGTCTGAAGTTCCTCTGCTGTTATTCGATCATCAGGAACCGTCCGAAAAAATGTTTTCGCTTGGGATGCCAATCAAGTCGCACGTGCATATCACAAGCTGTGATCGTACATTGGTCGGGATCAAAACATCGACATGGGTCAGCAGATTTCTCATAAAGACTTCACTACGTTGTATCCTAATTATTACTTTTCGTTGGAACATCTGGACCTGTTCAAGTAGTCCGTGGTCGACGTGTACTTTGATGCAAGTGTTAATCCATTTGGTGCCAATTACAGATGCATTGCTGTGATACTCTTCGACAAGACTCTGGTTTTGGTCGGATGAGGATCATTGATGCGCCTGTGGAAAACTTGTAGTTGTTTTCTCAAAACTCATAGTGTTTTCACGATGTAGTAGGGTTTTCCCAAATAAAATGTCGCAGCAGCATAAACATGTCACGTTCAACCGTGGTCAACTCGAAAAGATCTCAACTGCGCTGAAAACACAAACAGGAGTTCAATTGAACCTTTCACAGGATAAGTATTCGGGAACACCCGACAGATGTTGACCCCAACGCAGGTAGACAGTTCTACAAACAGGCAAACGTCAATGCTGCGGGATAACTTTTAACTTGTCAGTGGATGGGATCTCCGCGATAAAACACGACGGCAGAATATTTCCATTCCTCGCGGCCATTCCAGCGCTGTTGGCGGCCGCAGCTCCCACGGTTGCAAAAGCAGCTGCCTTAGGGAATTGCTCTGAAAAAGGCGGTCGGCGGACGTATAACGTCTACAAAAGAGGAAAAGGTCTTCCACTACCTAGGCATGGGGGCCAAAGGCTCTCGATCGGAAAAGGGTTTCGACTGTGGTCTCGATGTTTACCAATTTTGATTTACTTGCGATGATTAAAACATTTCCGAGGAGTCTTTATGCAGGATGGACTCGGAACCACGATCTCCCGCATATGGGAAGCATGCATTCGTCAACGGAACCTGGAACTCATTGGGCTGCATGCGCGGAAACACCTCGACATCTTTTGTATTTTGACTCGTACGGGGTTGCACTACCATGTGAAGTTGTTGATTATCTACGCAGACGCGGAACGTCAACAAGCCAAGTTGCGCCATTGTTGTTTTATTCAATGCTGCCGTTTCAAACTTGTACAGACGACGCGATATGTGGGCATCTCGTCGCTTGAGCACTGCCTGCATTTGAGGAAACCCGACTCCACAGGCGCTTGTCGATTTTGCGTTATCACTTAGAAGCTACGCTTGAAACATATACGAAATGCTAGTCGACATGTACAGACGAGCGAGCGCAGCGACCAGACAGGGAGAGGCCGATGTGGATGTAGCCAGGTTTGCCACCAAAGCCGATCTGGTTGAGTTAGCCAACCGGGTTGTCGTCGGTGTCGACCCAAACGAGCTTGTGATTTTTCAAGATCCAACTTGAAAACTGCAAACGTCTAACGTGGACATCAACGACTTTGTTTTGAGGCCGCGAGGAGCAATCGCGAAAAATCCCCGAAATCACTGAGAACAAGGGAACTCTGGCGTCGGTTGCCTTTATCAAAGACTACGTCGACACAAATACAAAATCGAACGTTAGAACATCATGCGATGATATGACCGGAGATCTTATCATGAATGAAAACCGAATCCGACAGATACTAGAGCCCATCGATGGTGCTGATGGTGTGACGAAACAATACGTAGATGAAAAAGTCTCACGGAAACTACTTGACTTACCAAAAACCGACTGGGATCATGTCATGCTAAACAATCTACACACCGGGCCACGTTTGGAGCCTTATATTGAGGTCGTGACTGCAACGCTAAATTAACACACACAATTATGAGGTATCTTGATGGTTCACATAATCTTAGTTCGACACGAGCAGCAATAACCTCTGGAGTATATGATGTAGGGCTTCTATTGATTCAAGGGTTGATTGAGGATCTTTGGGGCATGAGACTTAATGCTGATAGAACTGGATATTATTTCTTCATCGTGTATGAGTCTACTATCACATGGGTGTCTATTAGTATTTGATTACTAAGTCATCTTCCTGACACAAAAAGTACCAGGAGCATGGCAGAAGATTTAAAGAAAACCAAAACATTACAAGTTATGAATTCTTTATTTAAGTCAAATCCCTATGATAAGTCAGTGATAACTTGTTCAGTTGCCGTCTCGTTTAGAATAAACGCCCTGTAAGGAATAGATATACATGGGATAAATATTGAGGATGAAGCGCTATTAACCGTCCTCGGTATTTGCATTTAAAGACCGCTGACATTGTATACATGGAGGACACGACGCTTGAAAAAGCTGAGCTTACCAGTGACAATGAAGACAAAGGCTCTGCAGTTTACAGCGATGGGGTGTTGAATCAGCTTGGAGAGTGTGCCAACATCAGTGGGGATTTTGTTCCACTTGTCGACGAATATCTGGGTGAGAAATGGGCTAACAGACCCTTGTATACAATCAAATATATCTCCCCGAGGATCAAATATAAATCGATAGTACGAATCAACCTGATGTACCAATACCCACTCGAGGCCAGCTTGGAATCATCGCATTAGCATGCGAAAACGCCCCTTCGCTGACTGCGTCGCCGTCGGACGCAAAAACATCCAAGGATTGTTTCTACAACGATGAAGTAATATTCACCGACAAATTCACCGCGATAAAATTCTCCGTCAATTATATCGAATCAACAATAACTCGACCGGCGACAGAAAAACCCAGACTGATATTCAGTAAGGACAAGCTTGTCCGTGTAACAGTTCTTGGACGAAAACTATAACGATCGTTTACTGTACAAAACAAGGCGTAATCAGTGTAGCTCTAGGTGAACCTGGAAGCACGCCAAATAATCCCCGGAGACATAAATATTCCCCGAAAACATATTTTCTATGATTGCATGGCAGTTGTATTAGTGGAGAAAAGTACTTGATTAGAAGTACGTGTGCGTGTTGTACCCAGCCGCGATGTGTCCGGACACGGTCTGCCGGTCGAACAATTATACTTCGCGGTGATAATATTAGCAGAAAAACTGTGATGGACCCGCAGGGCGGCCTTGATCCTCAAAGTTACCAACGCGAAAAAATAACTTAAGCGGAGCAACAGCTGTGAGATGAAATCACCAAACAAACCCTTATACTCGCAAAATACAAACGCGTGTGTGTTGTCGTAGATGCAATATGTGGATTCGCCGCCGCAACAACCGTAGGATTGTGTGTGGAGGGAACTGCGACTACGGCAGCCGTCATAAGCACACCAGTCGGATTTGCTGTCGAACGTATATCAATAGCAACTGGTGTGGTTGCGGCGCTAGAAAAAAATAATTTCGTTACTTTTGCATAAACGAATACGTGTCTTTTTGGAAATTATCGCAGCCGCACAAAGCAGTCTCAGCACAAATGCCAAGCTGTACTCGGTGGCCATCGAAAATAAAACGATTACCACGACTGAGTTCGAGACGGTACTGTCCAAAATGGAAAACTTCCGACGATTCCGCGTACAAATAAAGTTATCTGGTACGTCCGGGGGGAGCCTCACTTCCCCAACATAGTAGTTTTCTTTTAAAACGTTGAAAAGCATATAAGATTCCAAAATGATAAATAGACCTTCCGCCGCAAGTTAAATACAAAGCCTGCATAGTTCTGTCCCTGAAAAAAGCAGTGCAAGAACGATATCGAATCAACTCAACCAGATTATATCAAACATGGAATGCTCTCAAATATTGCCCAAATGTAAAAAAGTCTGGTATAGACAAAAAAGATTTACAGTTAATAACTGATAATATTCATTCAGCGATGGCTGCATTTCAATGATGTGGAAGAAAAAATATCATCGCTGGATAGAAAATTAGCTAAAACTAATACAATATTTTGACGCCATTAAATAAGTTCTTAATGCTTGCAATGCTTTCAGCAGGAGCCGGACGCTTTACTGTAAAAAAAACATAGAGCATTTTATGGAACAACGATTTGGAAAAGGAGGCAAACGGTTGACAGAAGAATTGGTAAGAGAAGTCCGGGAAAAAATGTGGGGAAAAAATGGAGGTCGGATAAGGTAACTACTTGGATTCTTGTTCGGCCAGCCAAACTATGCTGAATGCAGACCATCGATCGATATAGTAGCAAGGTTCTTACAGGAGGCGATCATGGGGGTTTTGGGCGGGAGGCGGTCTCGCACGGGTTTCACATTTCGATCTATAATCACCAAAAGCGTTGTCCCGGATCCGTGTTTGTCGCCCAAGGGGATTCAAACGCGTTGCATCCGTGCCTGCCGCGGGGGTAAAGTCGTGGCGGATAGGAAGGGTCAACCCTTATCAGTAACCAAAATCTCAAACTCTTACTTTGCTACTACCAGTGTACAAGTGCTTGTAAAATTCAAGAATTAAATTTGCGAACAAGAGAGAGAGAGAGAGAGAGAGAGAGAGAGAGAGAGAGAGAGAGAGAGAGAGAGAGAGAGAGAGAGAGAGAGAGATTTGGTAAAACTATTAGGAAATGGAACCTAAACTTGAATCGTATTCAGCTTTTATTTAGCCCATTGTTCCATTGTCCATTTTTAACAATGCAAAACATAAAAACAGGTACAGCTTTAATTATCATCTACAAAAAAAAAAAAAAAAAACAAAAAAAAAAAAAACCATTTGCCATGGAACTTCTCGAAATCTTGATGGAAATAATATTATGTCTAATCTCTCATAATGCTTGACTATAAAAAAGTGTATCCATTTGTCACAAAGTCCCAAATGCACCGAAACCAAATTTAGAGTAGCATGCACGATATGTGAATGATTCAATGACATAACTGCTTTTTTCCAAGTTCTCTCCGGAACGTAAGAAATGCCATTGACGTCCTTTTTAAACACATCCGTAATTTCATGTCTGATGCTATGCCTGCATATATCGTAAAATGGTGGTTAGGCTGGGTAATGTCAGTGTTAGGTCAATAAGTGATATTGTGAAACTGGTTTATTTTCCAATTAATAAATTTACCGCTACAATGACATCCATGTTCCGACCTAAGTGCAAGGATTAACGTTGATTATAATTATATGCAAACAGTAAAAACAGGTGTTCATGTTGGGAATCGATCACAAGGGATTTTTCTAACATGTCATTTCCACATTCAATAAATCTATACATTGAGATCACAATTTTATTTGAAGTCATATATAAAAAGAAATAAGTAAATCATTTATGGTGAAAGGAAATTGGTTATCCTCACATCAAAGTAATATATTCAGGTTTTTTAAGAAAACAGTTTTGGCCAAAATAATTGCAAATAATTTTGTGTCACATTCTAGGTGAAATCTGACTAATTTGATCAGATACCCGATGGGTATCGCTGTATAATATCAAACATATTAATTAAGCACGTACCTTGAAGACGTACCAGAGTAATCAAGCTATATATATATATATATATATATATATATATATATATATACATATATATATATATATATATATATATATATAAAGCAAATTTTCTGTCCTCAAATATTATTTAAACTTTGTGACTACGTGAGTGTAATTTATCAAACCACACACACAGAAACATTCAGTCGATAACTTATAGTACACAATTAAACAAAATAATTATTGAAGTGCCACGCAAGTCTACACTTAAAGATAAAAAGTAAAGAGTACATCTGGAAATAAATAACAGTGAAAACTTCATCAAAATCCGTTAAGAACATTTGATATATTTAAATACTGAATTATTAAGTGGAAATAACATTCGATCAGCTACTTGATATTAATGAGTTTTGATGATATGATAGAAGTCATTACAAATATTTGTAAAATTTAATCGTCTCTTTTAACGAATATTAATGGCAGCCTTGTTCCAGTTTTCAAGACAAAACCCGTGAAAACTCTGAACAAATTTGCATGCTAATATGTGGGTAAGTTTTGCAGCATTGAACATTAGACTTTCAATGAGTTACAAAAAATGTTGACTCTCTTTAAAACCACTGTACTATATCTGAATTACCATATTCATATGTCACTAGAGACATTTTAAATGTTGTGTTTTCAAAACACACATTCAAAAACGGAAAGTTTTCTGGCTAAAGAAAAAAACAAAACAAAAAAAATAAAAAAACAAAAAAAAAACAAAGAACAATCGGAAATTCCATCGTAATGTGTTAAGAACATTTTTAGATATTTAAATTTTAAAATAGTCAGGGGAAATAAAGTTTCTCCACCTATATAATATTTATGACATTTGAACAAGTCATGGAAGAGATTAAAATTCAAGTTTATTTTGTCTTTTTTAAAACATACTGATGATAATTGTTTTGCAATTTTAACGTAGAAACCTGGGGAAAATTCTGCAGCGCAATGGAGCCAATTGCTTTGCAAAGTTTTTTCAATCGAACCCCAGCTCTGTTCATTGCCACAACATTATCGTAATGACGACATTTTAATATTATGAGACCATTTTATAACAGTGGAAAATTATTTATTAGCTGGGTATCACATTTTATCTTTTGTTATTTGCTATTTGTCCTGTTTCCTAAAGGAATCAGACTCAAATCGTTACGATCACTGCGAATGAGTAGCAGTTGAGGAGACGCCTGGAATTGAAAAAGTATTAATCTTATATCTTTTCTTTATTTAGAAGGTTTTTAACCACTGTAACCTTGCCACCAAATGGAAATGTCTAGTCTGAATAGTACCAAATGTAGACGCCTTCCTGCTGCTATAAGGACTTGTATCATAATTGAGGAACCAACTCACCAAATAGTATTGTAACAGTAAATGTGTGAGTTACATCCTACTACGCGATTACCTTCCATTCAAAGTTTATGGCAGAAGAAAGCCCTAGCTGTGGTATAGGCCGTACTGTTGGCCGACAAAAATATAATAAAACGGATAATCTACTCAAAATGTAGAAGCCAAATTGTATATATTTAAGGAATTCGGGCGTAATAGTAAAATTTAATAGGACTGCGCAGCTTCTTTTCGCTTGGCCCAGTGCGAAATAAATAAATGAATACATGGAGAAATTCTAATTTCAGTGTTTCAAAAATATAAACCACTCTAAACATTGCTACACAAATGAGACATTAATACATTTTCCCTTGTTCCCAGAAGGCCTTTTTTGTACTCAAGACCAAACACCATTTCTAGGAACAATGTAAAAGGTTCGTTTTAATAATAAACTAATACTAAATTAGCATGTGCAACATTTTCAAAATGGCGACCGGAAAGTTCATTCCCATTATCCCCCAAATATCATTTGTTGACTCCCAAGTGCCGCACTACACTACATAGATGCATTTCATAGCTAAATATTTTATTAAAATACAGTAAGTAAATAAATCAGTTCTTTCGTGCACTTTTGAAGAGTCCAATCCTGAAAGTATATCGTTTACCTTTCTTAAGGTGGAAAGCATGAAAGTTAGACAATGTTTCTTTCTTGCAATTGCACTTATTATAAACTTTAATTTGTAAAATGGTTGCACAGCTTTCAATTTGTTTAAGCTTCATATGGATGCAAACAAAACTTAATTGCGCAGCTGTTACTCTAATATGTTTCTTCACCCTTAGTGTACTGCTGTACGAAGAATATGACACCTGCGGGAAGTTCGGTTCTTCGATATTGTTGGGACCATAGATATTTGTTTCAGACACTGGCAGCATAACTGGAATAATACTTAGTCTGTCTTGACAAAAATTATGAACTCACACATTTCTTGACCATTTTCTCTGGAAAAGAGTTTCATGTATCCATTAAAGATGATATAGAGAGCAGCTATAAGGCATCCATTGGGGATTCTGGTCTGGCCAATTGTGAGGAATATACTAAATGTTTGGCTTTGAATGCATAATATTCTAAAATACACCATCCTCAATAGTCTAAATATCCTCATAAAATTAGAAATCAACATACAATGAATTTATGACACTTCTTTTGATTCAAAGTGTGTATGCGAAAGTTAAAGCAATTAAAATCTATGTGTTTGCATTCATGGCCCATAGATCTCAAAACTTCTCATATTTTTACCTTAGGTAAATATACATGATATACTTTCTCCAGATCCATTTATTGAGAGAATAAAAGTACCATCTTAAACTTTTTGGGGTATCTTACTTCCAAAGCAACAACTAGGGTGGAGATTTTGGTAAAAAATGTTGTCATTTTTTAAAAATTGTAAAAGTCAAATATTTATTAACATACAAAAGTGGAATAAAATTGGTCTCAAATTCAACTACTGATTTAATTGTAGCAATGTATTCTAGCTAGCTCCAGCATATCGATGAAGTTTCATTTTGAACAGTATGGCAAGTGAGTCCTTGTGTTTTAACTTTACACTTGCCACCTATGATATTACACAAGACTCCATTTAGACCACTCTCTTGATATGCAAATTGTAATCTGAAGGAAACCAGTCGAGCAAATTCAACCAAACTACACAATTATACTTTAGTGCTTCCACAGATTCGGAGAAAACGAATTCATTAAACAGGTGAAACTATTGTCCACTCTTCAAGATATGACTTGACTAACTGAGCCATCAGCTCTTATTTTCCAAAGAACATCGGTTATATTTTTCACTGATTTTTCCTGAAAAGTTTCTAACAAAGCAAAAAATGTTACTAGTCTTCAATACAAAGCAGCATTAAAGCCTAAATAGAAAATAAAAGTGTCTTTTTTAGTTCAGCCACTTAGTTATCGCGTACAGTAACAAAGCAAATAGGTGTGATTTGGCCGATTCCAGTTCATTTGCACATACAGTAATATAATTCAAATGCAACTCTTTCTAGAAAATGTGGTATAACTTATACAGATGTTTCAGTATATTATGTCCATGTTAGTGGCGAATATATGTAAAATAGTCTTGGTGCATCTTAATTTGTAACCAATGCATTGGATCTAATCAAAAGTGTCGAATAATGACGAAAATCTCTCAGGAACGTAATTAGTATAGTAATACATGTCATTGAACATAATCTATGTGAATTGAAAATTTCCTATGCCGTCCCTTTTGTAATCCGACCTCCTCAGCCGATTTGCCAGATACTTTGGACTCAGTAAGGCTGTTCTAATATTAACCAAAGCATACTATACACCTTTTTAAAACGCGCAAAGGTTTGAGGTTTCAATGCAAACAAAGGCAAACAAAGTAGATTGTATTTAGATGATGAAGTAATACGAATTACAAAAGATTCAAGTCTGCATATGCATCGCAATTCCTAGTAATTTCAAAAAGGAGGTAAATGTTATAGCCAGATTAGATCCAGGATTTAACAAACTAGTAATCCTTATTGGAGGATCTTTCAGAAATGACAGCAAGTTATACTACCACAACCATCAAACGTTTAGGCTATATTGTGCTGTGTCTTGTTAACAAATTGATATATAAGTTTTCATTTGGATATATTTATTAATCACAGGATAAACGTCGTACCAAATATTTTACATTTTTGTTTAAACCATGAATGAAATATTGTTTGTCGTGAAATTGGAGTTCCAGTATGTTGTAATCATTTAGGTCCAGATTATATTAAAAGTAAACACACAAATTAGCTCACAACATTATCTTGGAAAAGTAAAACTCGATAAATACAAATATGCACTTATAGGATTGATAACCTTCGCACATATTTGTAATGTAGAACCAGCGTAATAGTGTAGAGTTTACAGGCCTGTTATCCGGTATCATTATTCGCCGCAGCTATCAATATTTATTCAAATCATTATTTTAAAGTCATTATGTACTTAAGCAACAGGTTTCATTCACATGTATTGGAAATACAGGAGAATAAATCTGTTAACTTTTTTCTCAATATCTCAATCTTGGATCCATGGGCAGTTTTTATCTCTAGATTTGTATGTCAATCACATGTATATATTCTTAATTCCATAGTCTTAAATAACGCCCACTCGGGCTCTTTCTGACTGTAAACCTTCATAAAGACCATTTCGATGTATATCTACGTGCTGTTTCGTGCTGGATTGATTGTATACTTAGAATTTACCTGTGGGACAGTAAAACGTACTATCTGTGTAGTGTAAAGATAAAATATTAGCAATCCCAGGTAATCTATATTTCTCTTGTTATGACTCGATTTTATAAATATTTATAAAACATCCGACAACAATATCATCATTTATCACTATCATGATCATGGGATGATGATCAACCGCAACAACAACAAAATATATAACGAATAATAATAACAATGGCAATAATGATATACAAAGAAGCCATTGCTACTACTACTGCTGCTACTACTACTACTACAATAATAATAATAATAATAATAATAATAATAATAATAATAATAATAATAATAATGAAATGCATACATTGTGATGATTTCAAGAAAGAAAGGATAGTTATTATCATAAATATATATTTAAAACAAAAAAGCGAATTTTCACGGAAACTTTGATGACGGTAACATACAGTGTGTATTAAGTCCCACACGTCGTCGGTGATTGAGCCATATATACATGAGATGATAATCTGCAAACAAAGCTAGACGACTCAAAAAATATATCATGCACCAAATGACTCCAAAGCAAATAGTAATATGGTACAACCTCTCATTGTGTTAGAAATATGTCCACCTTTCATGTATAATTTTTAATGAACTTTGTCTTTATGTCCTCAAAAAACAGGCAGATAGAAGATCCTAATTCAGTTCTTTCACGCGCTATGTTAGCAATACATGCTTTGCTCAAACTTCAAGGACAGCATTATGAGTACTGTGTACAAGTGTTTACAACCCTAGAAAAGTAAAACCACTCTTGCAATAATGCATAGTGCTATTAAACTCAAATGAAACTTGACTGGCAAAAGCACTCCATATCTAATATCTATCATACCACCAGCTGTTAGTGATATCACAAGCTACAATTTGCATAATGTAAACATTACCCAGTCAGTACGAGGTAGAACAAGTCTTTATTATAACTGTTTTTTTTTTCTTACGGCCATTCAAGAATGGCACACATTAGACACTCGTCAAATTAACTCCATTAACAACTTCGAAAGCGTATTGCGACATTCGTGTTCCTAGACACGTTTATGATGGTGCAAGGAAATTTCACATTCTTTATGCTCAGTTTAGGACAAAAATGCAGCTCAGTTAATCAATACTTATTTACAAAGAATATAACGCAAAAACTCCGACTGTGACTCAAGTATAGCCACGTTGGAATTACATCAATAAAACATAACTGCAGCCTATGTACAGACGCCATATCGTTCACATTGGTTGATGGGAATAGCCCCAGATATTATGAATATGATTAAATGAGTAAACGGTGAGTGTACAAAATTTGAATATAACAAGTGTATTAATCGATTTGTAATACATTGGGAATGGGGTTGGGGATGCGAGGGGGGAGGGGGGGGGGGTGGGCGGCTAAGCTCGCGAAGAGGTCTGAGATGCTGTAATTACGAAATAAGCTGTGGAGCTTACGGAAAAAAGGAACTGTGCCTGATAACTCTCAAGTGTACCTCAGAGGCAATTTGACAATGAATGATTGAAGTTGAAAACTGCATCGAACTTCACCATAATGTCATTCAGATACTAGAGTTCTGAGAAAATGCATTTTCAAACGGTTCATATGATTCAAGTAACTACACACACTTGTACAACGTCCAAAAAGTATGCTCATGTTGAAGATAATATACACTGTGTTAAAATTACTCAATATGCGAGATATTGCCTGCACTGGTCCCTCAGTGCGAGATATTGCCTGCACTGGTCACTCAGTGCGAGATATTGCATGCACTGGTCACTCAGTGCGAGATATTGCCTGCACTGGTCACTCAGTGCGAGATATTGCCTGCACTGGTCACTCAGTGCGAGATATTGCCTGCACTGGTCCCTCAGTGCGAGATATTGCCTGCACTGGTCACTCAGTGCGAGATATTGCCTGCACTGGTCACTCAGTGCGAGATATTGCCTGCACTGGTTACTCAGTGCGAGATATTGCCTGCACTGGACAGACTAGCATCATATTCTTTAATGTTGTACTCCTTTAATGTAGAATCAGCCATTAAAAATGTATAGTTATCGGTGACAGTGTACAAAAAGTTCATTTAACAATACCAATACTGAATATTAGTAACTGAGAAAAGGGAAAAAAGTGCTGAATGACAAGAATACTTAAGAGGGCTCCATAATAACAGACTCTTAAAACACGTATATTTCTTTCTCAATTTAACGCCCTTGTAATTTAGAATAATCTAGAAATATATTGCAGTTGGTAAACAACATGTACTATATGCATAGTACATATAACAATATGCGTTCTACATAATCATTGTATAAGAAAAAATACTCAAATATGACACACTGTCATCTGGGAGAATTAATATTGTTTACCGCTATAATACAAATTCAGTAAAAAAAAAACGGTGTTGTATTGGCTCATACGTTAGTACAAGGAATGCATAATCCAAGCCGATGTCAAACATTAATTTTTACATTTTAATATAATGGCAAAGATTTATAAAAAGAATACCACGAAGAGTACAAGTGCTTGTAAAACCAAACACTTACTTTGAAATATAGGAAATAATATCGTGATATGTATCGTATCGTAACACATGTATCGCGATACGTATTGTATCGCCTCGTACACATATCGTCCCAGACCTATCGATGACTGTATACCCATTTGATGTCCATTCCAATTATATCTACGCACTCTTTTGTACTCAGTTGAACATACGCATAACAGTTACCTGTTCGGTGGGAGAAACGTTTTACCTGTGTACTGTAGAGATCCCATACTAGCAGCCCTCGGTAATCTAGAAATATCTAGTTATGCCAGTATTTTACAAATATTTATAAAACACAACGGGAACAATATAATCACTATCATCATCGACAAGAACATTAACAATAATAATAAGGATGGTGATGATGGTATGAAAAGGAGCAATGTAATAATAATAATAATAATAACAAGAAGAAGAAGAATGCAAACATTGTGATGATTTCAAAAAAAAGAAAGTAAAAGTATTGTCAGAAATATATATAATTCATGCAAATAGATATTTTACACGGGACTCTGATGAGAGTAACTTATACTGTGTATTAAGCTGCACACACACTGAGGGAGCCTTATATACAGGCGATACCAATATGTAAACGAAGCTAGAAAACTAATTTAATACGCACCTAAATGACATAATAAGATATTATACTTACACAGCACAGCGGAAAAGAAGGACTCTAAAACAAATATTAGTATCGTCCAGCCTTTCATTGTGTTTGACAAATGTTGACCTTTCGTGGAAACAAATAAAAAGAACTGTGTCCTTATGTCTTCAAAATTCAGGAAGATCAATGATCATAATTCATTTCTTTACACCACTATGATAGAACACGCGTTGTTTTAATGCCTTATTAGGTAACGTAACTTCAAGATACCGTATATACTCACGTATAATTAGGTTCCAAATGCAAACAACATAGACCCTGATCTGCCTATGATGTTTGTTATACTGATTAGTCCTTACAAACTGCATAGACTCAGATCTGCCGGCGCATTATGCAACGGCAGATCTGGGTCTATGCAGTTTGCAGTTGGTATCAATTTATGCACGAGTATATAAGGTATATAATCCATACAATACATCTATCGATACGCCCTAATACTAAGTACACAAATCAAACTTGGTTTACGGAATGATAGATAACCTCAATCAAGGTCGACAAAATGGCCGACAAATAACCAAGAGGAAAACGTGGTTCGTGTTAGAGTACCGCCAAAACACGTCCCTACCTATTCTTTAGAAAATATAATCTAGTGCATAACATACAATAACGTCAAATATTAATAATAGTATATACAGAGATATGCAGTCTATGTACACGCACTTGAAGGTATGTGCCCGATTTCTGGAAAACCCCAAATCAGACTTTCACCGATATTTTAAAAATATGTCAAAAACAACCGCTCGAGCGTTTCAACTAAAGGCAAAAATTTTGAATGTAATTCATTCATCACCACATTAGAACTACCTGAATCACATAATTAAAATGTGGCTGCAATCTACGTAGAGACGATTTACCGTTCACACTGGTTGATAGGAAAGACCCGTTATATTACAGATGTGATTACCTGCGTAAAAGGCCAAACTTCGAGATAATGTATAAAATCTGAACGTAACAAGTGTATTGATCAATCGTATTATATTCCGGAGGAAGCGGGAGTCATCTCGAAGAGGGAAATACGCTCGCAAAGAGACCCCAGATGCTGTGATTGCGACACAAGATGTGGTGCTCACGAATAAAACAGATTGCACCCGGTTACTTGAGTGTACACTGGAGGCAATTTTGACTATAAATGAAGTTGGGAACTATATCGAATATCACCATAATGTAATATTATTAAAATACTAGATTTAGGAACAAATAATTTTTCAACGGATGATATGGTTAAGGTAGCTACACCCATTAGTACAATGTCCTAAAAGTGTGTTCATGTTGAGGATAATATACCCTGTGTCAAATTAATATAATTCTTTCCTTACAGAGCTTTAGCATATATTCAATTGTTTTAGTGGATTTAATATTTCAAGACCCTATATTATCAGAACGTATTGATGACAGATCGCTACTTCCAAGAGTTTTAAAATATGGACATTTTGTATAATATCCCTTTTGTATTTTACGACTGGCATTCATTAATAATCACTTTAGGTGTTTTTAAAACAAAATCATTAAAATATAGATAACTAATTTCACTTGTTTGAGACTTTAGGCTAAAAGGAACGATTGTCTTCCCAATACTTTTGTCTCGCCTGTACTAGTGTAGGCAACATATAGGTATCACTCCTTCCGCTGATGTTTCAACAATATTTAAAGTTTTAATTAATGTTGTTCTGTTTGGTGATAAGTCCCAAACCCTGTAAAAGAGGATCATTAGGCTTGTAATTCGATGCTAGTATTTGAACTTGTGACAATTTTACAAAAAAGATCGAGTCTGTAAACATCATATTTTTACAGGACTTGAAACGCCTTTGGAAGATGGTAAAAGGCCCCCCCCCCCCCAAAAAAAAAAAACAAAAAAAAAACAACAACAAAAGTGTTTGGTACGTACACAGTATAAAGATGAAACGGTACAATAATTAAACAAAAAGAACGGTACGTTAATCCTAGGTCCAGTAGGAAGCCTACAGACATTACTTAACAACTGGTGCTCATCGATGTATGAGACAATTCATAGATATGTGAAGTGCAAAAATTTGAGGTGGTATAAAAACTAAGAAAGACGATTTTGTTTTCTTATTTCAGAGAAAACTTAGAGATATTGAAAATACAGATGTTGAATCAGCAAACATAACTGATCATTTCTTATAGTTTTAATATGTATAAAATTGCGAACTTTCAACTTTCTGACAAAAAATCATTTTTAAAATTCAACAATTCTTGTCTTAAACGACGGATACATGTTGAGAAATAATACAAGCACATACACTTTTGAAACAGTAATGGAATAACTATTCTGAGTCTGCATGGAAACAGAATGAATTCAATATCAGTTCTATAAATTTACTTAATCTAATCTGTACGTCGTTAACATTTGTGTTACTTAGCAACTCACAAAATTTGTATTTATTTACATTTTTTAGATACTTCTTACTAAATTCATCACTTATATCTTGTGACGCACACAATTCACATTTCTTTCAGATATATATAAATTGTGCCACCTCCAGTTTCAACTAGAAACCTGTAATTCATTGTACGGAACTTTGTTAAAATTATTCTATACTTTTGTGGTATATGTGTTAAAAATGGTTCAAAATCAAAGGAATTTTTAAATATTGTAGAGGAATTAGAAACACTAGAATACCATGTGTTGTGTATATATTTATCTTTCAGCCAATCAATAGAGGGAAATTACTGAGATCACCATAAATTCTTCAGTCATAAATCACAACAAAAAAATTGTCTGATGAAGGAAAGTCATTTTAAATATATATTTACCAGCATCAGCATTGTGTAACACAATATCATATACTATTTTGAAAGTTTACTCATTTTCCGGTAACAAGTCTAGCCTAAAATATAACAGCTCTACTTTTGATAAAAAATTTTCGTAGGAAACCTACCGGTCTCTCGACAAAACATATATAGTGGGGTATATATTCTTAAACATAAAAGCTCTTCGTACGAAATCAGTGGCTATTAGTGATATGGTCATATATATATATATATATATATATATATATATATATATATATATATATATATATATATATATGTTGCGGTACTAAACAGTATCACAAAGATCCTAAAAAAATGTGAACTAAATTGTTAGATATGATTCAGCAGAGGCCTTTCTTACAAACTGACCCGTATCTTAATATTTCAAAATAGGTATATACTCCGTGCAATGTCACAGTCACACGAAGTATGTCAATAGTGGACCAAAAAAGACTGTTTTCAATCGTAACCAGGCCGTAAACGTGTATAACCTGCTTTTATTAATCAAACACTAGTAGTTTAAACACGAGAATCTAAATAGACTGTTTGTTCTATTATTTGTATTCTCGTTCCGGTCAAATATTTTGCACCGTACTGCAGTCGAGCAAATACATACGTGTTCAAATTATCAATGCAACTTAATTGTTCCTTTGATAACATAAGTTGAAAGATAACTCAACGCTGTTCGTAAGGATATTTCCGGTTATGGAAATTGATCCTGTTTGGTGAGCTCTTGCAAACGTTTTAATTATTTTCACATGCAAAGGCAAATATATTTGTAAATAAACTACAGCCTCATCAGAGGTCGAAACAAAAATTGGTTATTATCTGTGAAGAAAACGATGCTCATTGAATATATATTTATATTGTAAACCTTTTGTAAGTGAAATAGCACAAACTTTATCCTCGTTTACTTTGACGCAAACTTACAATATGTATATATATATATATATATATATATATATATATATATATATATATATATATATATATATATATATCGACCCTTTGAAGTGTGAAAAACAATATATTAATCTGTTGTTCGACCCTTCAAAGGTTTATGCATTTGATCTCTGGGTGAATTTGCATAGTAATTTACGCCACACGAATGTCTCAGCAGTTTCTGGTACAGTTGAATTGTTCTTTCTTTTTTTCACTTGGAATTAAATGTGTATGCTGAGTTAATTGTGAATATAGAACACTGGACAGATACTACGTTTTCAAAGTTATACAGTACAGCGAATGGCATATAAACAGTTGTCAGCCATAACCCTAAGGTGCAGATTGGGGGAAAGGCCGAGTTTGATCAAAAGGTATATATATATATATATATATATATATATATATATATATATATATATATATATATATATATATATATATATATATATACATAGAGAGAGAGAGAGAGAGAGAGAGAGAGAGAGATTATTAGTCAATCATATCAAGTAACCATTATTAATAAATTTTGTCATGATTATTATAACAACGCAATTCATAATCATTGTAAATCCCCCCCCTCTCTCTCTCTCTCTCTCTCTTTGAATGCAAACATTTTTTAACATGCACAGTTTTTATCGCCTTGTATGGAGGTGGTTGCAAAACTAATGGAGAAAATTGTTTAGATTAGCAGACGTGTGTAACCTATTTGACAAGGTGATGATAACAAAACCTGAGGCAGCCGACTCAGTTTGAGTCGACTGAACTTCACTTGTGATATTACTGAATTCCTGTTACGATAAAGATCAAGTAGAATTCAAACTCTTAAGTAAACAGTTCACATCAGCACAATAAAACTTCGTTTCATATGGTTTACACTTTATCCCAGTTTAAACTAATATAGATATGTGTGAAATAGTGCCGGATCTCGTGTTTTGGGAAATAAGAATTTAATTGAGAGAATTTTGTTATAAAAGGGATTAGGTTACTTAGCACAATGATAAACAGGAGGCACATGAACAGTAGAAACCAAATAGATGGATATCACCAGAAGGAAGAGATAAGTGGGTGGATCTATATCTAAAGTTGGTATATAGGGTTTGAAGCGGTGCGCATGCGTCTAGACCGTTCTAGATAATGTAGTGAACGTCGACTTACCATACTTTTGGATATGGGACTGCAAAGACAGTGGTTAGTAGCTTTGCATTTCACCTTGTCTCAGATAGGTCCACGATTGGTCGACCCCAGCAGGCATATATTCGTCTGAATACAGAGGGGTGAAGAGACCATTCTGTTTGAATTAACTGATTCCGTTAGACCATGAGTTTGGAAGGACATAGAATCTATCCGCGATTTGGAGGACTTCAGTGTAGATTTGTTGATAGTGAATACCATGAGTCAGTCGCTTCCAGACAGTGGCTCCTGCCACGAATAAAATGCATTTAATATGGCCTTAAGTTCCAGTAAACTGTTGTTCTTGAATGGACCATATCAGGCTGCCTTTCTTAAACGAGGGCAGGGTTTATGCATGTTGGTATTTGTGCTGATCGCCATGATCTGAGGCCGGATCTGCAAGGGAATACCCGTCGTAAACCATGTGAGATTCTGCCATTTACTGTTATGGGAGCTCCATTTTTCTTGAACTGGTATCGCTTGGTACAAGAAAATCATTTGCAATGGTCTCATAAACAGACGGTCCAAAATGATAAGATTCGTTGCTGCACTGAGGACACCCAATAGGAGATGAAATTCCCTGGATGAGATGCGCTTCTTTGAAAGAAGAAGATACCGTCGGGGTGATTTCAAGGCACTTTCTCGAGGGAGACAGACCATGTTAACTTGCGTTATGAACTCCATACCCAAGTGGGTAAAATGTTGAGAAGTACAATATCGGATTTATCCTTGTTGACAAGGCATTCAAGGCGGAACAGAAGTGAAACAAGGGATTTCATTCATATCTTGATCTAGAATATAACCCACATGATCTTTTTTATAGAATGTCGTCCAGGTATTTGGAAGTCACTGTGGCGTTCAAGTGCTACACGACTCTGTCCACAATTCTTGTCAAGACCAAGGGACTGATGTTCATATCAAATGGAGTTAGCTGAATTGATATACCGTATCCTTGTAAGGGAACTCTCTCTCTCTCTCCTGAATGGCGCTGAAAACTAGTCTCAGTTACTCCATTCTAATCCATGGTACCCGAATAAAAACGAGGACATGACTTAGATCTATGACCCGCCAAAGCTTGCTGTCGGCCTATGGCACCTTGAATAGTAATGGTGGCTAACGTTTATAATGGGGTAGGGGCATAGAACGTCGTCTAGAGGGCCCTTTGAAGCAACCTGTATACAGGCGTCAGCGTAATCATGGCATTATTACTGACGGTTTCAGATGAGAGGGATTAAAAGGAATATCCAACATTTGCATGCCTTAGAGTGTCCTCCCTATTCTCTGATCTCTTCAAGAAAACGAGGCGCGGATTTGGGTCGCTGAACCTATGAGATTGGCCTCTTAGGTGGCCTATTGCGATCTAAACAATAGCTATGTGATGATTACTCAGATAGCAGATGTGGGAAGAAACGTATCTATGACAATAGGTAAGTGCTGGACTGCTCTGTTACTACACAAGCCGTACAAAAGATTAACTCCCCAGTTAGAGTGCCAGAGGGGTTCTTGATGTAAAGGTTTAGGCTATGTTCAGATCACGGGACAAATAGTCATGGAAACCAAGTTGACAATGGGTCCTATGACTACAAAACTTCGAAGCAGTTGTTGCATGTCGAAGAAGGACTTCCTGTCCACACATAGAGAGGAAGGTTGACAGTTCCAGGCCCACCATCTCTACATCGACAGCTGTGACTACAGAGGGAGAGGTCTGTAGCTGTGCCTAGTAGCACACCGAGTTCAAATTACTACCCGTTGCCAGTGCAAAAGAAAAGGACTGTTGAGATTTGGGTCTTGAAGTGGCCTTTCAAAGCAACGAAGTATGTCATCAACTTGAACATACCATGATAGTTGCTTGAGTAACGGCTGTTCTTTCTTTACAAAGATCAATGGAAGCGGGAATTGGTAAGAGGTCTTGGGTGGCTTAGAAGGAGGAGGCAGACAGAACTGGAAAACCTCGTCGCAAATGCGTGGAAGACTGTGTCGTCAATGAACATCGTCGGATTAAAAAAGGAAGATGGCCCTTGTGGGCGTGAATCTTCGTAATGGTGACAGGAGAGCCGCCTGTGAGAGATGGGGCGACAAGTCGGACGAAACAGGCTGTGCAGGACACTAAACAATCGATGGGAATCGGTCGATGTTGGGAAACAGTTATCTCCAGGCGTTCACTATGTTTATCCCGGACGGTCTGGGGCTGGTATTGGGCGTATGGGAACGGGATGTTGCCGTAGCTGATACCAGGTCAAGGCGGAGCTTAGATCAGCTATACTTCCATGGGTCCGATAATGGGTTTGCATGAAACGGTTCAGCGCTTTCGGTGTCGGATATGTTAAAAATGTTTGGCGTTTGAGTCATACTCGGTGCTGGAACTGGCATGGTCGGATGCCAGACGATATCTGTGTCTTGATGCCGGGAATGGGTACACTAGGAAAATCAATCACCGTGCCTAAGTTTTGAGGCGAGTATTTGATACCGGACATTCGGGATTGGAAGGTTACCCTGGCTGGTGCCGAGTTGTGGAAGAGCCAGGGTCGGTGCCGGAATTGTCCGGTGTTTCATGAAAAAATCGTCATGGTCTGGGAACGGTGCCGGGCATCCTGTGCTGAAGCGTCGCCGTAACCGCTGCCGGTTTGTGACTTTGCCAGCGCCGGTGCCCATGATCGAATCGTCGATCGTCTGAGAATGACATCGATCATCTGGGACAAAATTGTCGCGTTGTCCGGCTGTGATGCAACGGGTTCCGGTGCTGAAACTGTCCGGTGTACTCTGCGCAATCGTCGATGGACCAGGAATATCATCAGGCATCCGATATTAGAGAGTCGCCGTATACCTTTACTGGTTGTGAAGGAGCTGGGACTGGTGATTGAGCTGACCGGAGTTGGTCCTTAATGAACAGGGAGGTCGTTACTGGATAGAGGCCATTCGCTCTTAGATGCCGGTGCTTGTTTCATGATGTCGGGAGAGGGTAAGACGGGATATTTGATCGCAGTACCCGATTACCGACATGCATCAGTTGAGGCCATGTCGGAACCGATATTAACTGTCGCTGATCCGCCTCTGATGCCACAAGTCCGTCAGTGGTTCATACGGGCCACCATGCCAAGTTGATGATAGCCTTACAGGTACTGTCGAGAAGACCTGCTCTGTTCTTGGAGGCAGTTAACTGAAGCAGCGATGTTGATGGCGTCCGCATATTGGTGGTGCGTTTCATCTCTCTTTCATTTGCCCCGTTACTCTGTTGTCCAAGACGGTCGCCCATACATTCTCTGACCATCGTATGCATATGTTTGACCCAAATGCATCCCATTCAATAATCCTGCCCATTGTGTTGATACCTATGATTACAGAGAGCAAAGAGCGGCATATACGAGTGAAGGAGACGCTAATGTGAAACACAAGTGTTTAAAATAATCACATCAACGAATTTACTGTATTTAATACTAGACAATAACTTGTCAGAATGCATGTACCAAATATTTTAATTGATGTACTAGAGACCTTAGGGTAGGCAATTACCTTGGCGCCGACAATTGTATCATAAGATTAAGTTAGACCTAATAAGCGTGAATTCGTCCACTCAGATAGAATAGAGAGAAAAAACTATATAGAAATATAGCTGAATTACACTTCTCTTGGTGATAAAACGCCTTAGAATAGCTCCAAACGTACAAGGGCACACGGTGGAAACGGCTTTAGGGAGTCTCTAACAAGACACACGTAGAAAACGGCTTTACAAAGTCTCACAAAAGATCCTGCTTCGTAGCAAGAGTGGAAGTAGTAACTAAAGTATGGACGGGATTCAGCGTCTTCGTGGGCAACATATTTTAACTCTCTTTTGTTGCTAACAATAATATTGGGAGGGCTAGATATGTGAAGTAGCGGGCGTACTCTTAACGTGTTAGGATCGGGCAACATGTTTGAAGAAGAAATGGGGAACAAATAGGGATTTAATTTGCACAACAGACACCTCTTTTGTAGCAAGTACAAGCAACAGTAAGGCTCAGTATGACTTTAAACTGTAGAGTGCACATTAATAGGTTGATCGCTTTTTGTAGTAACAGAACAAGAGACTGCACTCGGTCCTCTCGGGGATTATTTAAAATTCCAGTAGTGAAACAGTTATTTATATCTCGAAATAGATACACCTCTTCAAGTCGTTATTTCATATATGTAACAAGAAAACGTTTTGTCTGTCTATACAACGAATGTAAAATAGTGCGAAAATGGTGTAAACAAGCCGAATTTAATTTACTTTTGCATGTTACGATCAAAATAATTACCTTAAAAGAAGTATCGAGGTGGCCAGTTTCCTTGATTTGTAAAAAGGTTTATATTTAGATAGTACATTTTATCTTTTTTTGCATTTTACATAGGAAAAACTTATTTAAAACAGGAGGAATTTATCCATTGAAATATATCATTCGTTTTCAATTATTTATTCTTAAATATAATTTCTTTGATATATAGATGAGAGATACTACTTATTATTCTACTCTACTTAATGATATGTAATTTGAGTTCTAATAGCTTGTATCGTTAGGTTAATGAATATCCTAATGGTAAATAAACTTGTAATTCAACGGAGCCGATGTTGCAGATTGATCGTGACAGTTCTTCTGAAAAATTTATATTTATTTTCTATCTTAATTTTCTTTCTAAAGTAATATTCACTTTTGTCAAAGAATGCTTCATACAATGTTCCAATGTTATGTCTCTTTGGACAAAAGGTACTATTTTTTCACAATTGAAGACTGAATTGGTGTTACCTGATTAAGGATTTATACATTACATGAACAGAACCTCTTCCTTGCTAGAATCTCTATTTATTCTTGCGGAAGTCCTCATGGAAATCAGTTTCACCCGTTTCAGGCAGAGATGTTGATTTTCTTAGCCAATGAGAATATCAAATTAATATCTGCCATGGACAAGATTAAGCAAAAGATTATGTTCCTAATTTAATGTATAACATCAGATACTTAGCTTCCTTTGTTATGAGTAATCACCAAGTTATCAGATTGTTAATTATTCATGCCTAGCAGTCAGTGCTACTTCTGCCAATTAAAGATCAAGGTTTTGCATTATAGATTAGTTGCCTATGGATTTAACTATGTGTATTTGGGTTTAAGCGAAGATTCCATGGCTGTATATTAGATATGTTGGTGTTATATAGACTATATACAACGCAACGCGTTCGGACATTGCGTTAAATGAATGGATTTTTGAGAGGCAGATACAGAAAGAAGCTTGGATTCGGTACACAGAGTAATTGAATGCTATTTTAAATGCTTCAGTTTTTATACCGATTAAGATGTCACGAATTAATTAATGGTTACGCGAATACCAGATAAAAAAGGATTTACTGAACATATGACGGAAGGGAGAGGCGAACAAACAATGCATAAAACGTGTTCATCACTACCATTCGTTGAGGTGTTTTTCTTGAGCTTTCTTACTGGAATCATCTTTCATTTGTGTGCAGGTACTGTAAGTGGTATTATATTATGTTTTTCGTCATACTGAACATGCCATATTCTGACAGCAGTTACCAAGTCAAATTAAAATTGCATGTGTTTGGATAAGACTTGTAATATACTACCAATTATAATGTATGTATCTCTCTAAAATACACAAGGGGAGATAGATCTTGATACTCCAGACAACTACATAGTGTTGATTTGAATAGAGCAAAGAAGGGGCGGGTTTAATCTGTAAGCGAATTGAAGCAGTTTTTACTTTCTTTGTCACCACTCATCCCTTTATTGAAAATTTGAAATTGCTTTCATAAATTTGCACCTTTAAAGCTTAATTGTTGAATTTACTTTAATTATGAGATTAATTCTAAGAAATTAATCTCATCGCTTTAAAAATGGTAAGATATTTAAAATTGTATACAAAAAGCATGCATGTTACTTGTAACAGTCCAATAAATGAAATTTAAAATATACGTTGTATTGTATATATTAATATTTCTTAAGTGTTCATGGACTAGTCATTGATTATTGTTCTTTTTTGACGGAGTAAGAAACGAACGTCAGCATCTACATTTTGCGGTTTTTTCTGTGTTAATTCAGTTAACCAAGAGATATTTTTTTCGTTTTGAACTTTGAAGGTAAAAGGCATTTTCTTGCATATTCCCTTAGATTATGCTACCTTGATTCAAAATACCATTTCATTTTACAAATATAATGACATAGACACGCGTTCTCCGTTCAGCATTATTTCCTTCACCGAGTGAAATGCTCATTTAAAAACCTATCACTGCAAGTCATTTTGAAATTCCCCTTGCTTATTATTAGACATGAGAATGGGATTAACAAACATTTATTTTATGTTTCGATTAGCTCGTTTTAATTAACATTATGTTGTAGCATTAATTACAGCTATAATATAAAATTCCCTGTATGGAAATGGAGAGCAATTAAACTTTGCAAATGGTTTTAAGGATAATGTTGAACCTGAACATTAGCCTTGTTTATTGTTGCTTTCTTTTGTATCTCATCCCTCTTTTTTAACAACCGTGTCCCAAAAGCAGAATATACTTTTACTTTTAAGGAGTAATATTATTTGATAATTCCTATTCATATATTCGAGGCGAAGCCAACCTCCCCTCAAACAAAACGAAGTTTACGTGATCAGTGTTCTCAATCCAAACTATACATTCATTATACATTTACTTTCTTTGTTTAACTATCATTTCTAATAGCATAAGTAATCAATGTAAATCTAATTTACCATTCAGGAAATCAAATATTAATCAATCCCACTAGGTAATTATGGGCACGGAAATTAAATGTATCCATAGATACTCTTATATAAGTCGGATCCAATTGCAAACCGCATTGACCCAGATCTCCCGTCGCATAATGCGTCAGCAGATCTGGGTCTGTGCTGTATGTTAAGCCTAAAAGTAAAAACAAACAACATAGACCTTGATCTGGCAGGGCATTATGCCACGGCAGATTAGGCTCAGTGCTGTTTGCAATTTGACGCGACTTATACGTGTGTATATAAAGTAATCGATGGGGTTCTATCTGATTTAGAACAGCAACTTCAGTGGATTAGACACTAGTGGGATAGGGAACTCTGACACTTAGTCGAAGATCTAAAATGTGATTTAAATGAGCCCCGGTCTAGAGATATGTGTCAAGCTGATGAAAATAAATTGCTTCATTTTCATTAAATATGTAGCTCCTACTTTGTACTGGCAACTAAGAAATATTTTTGGTTGCATAACAACTAGTGTAAAATTCAGATACTTTCGGCTTAAGCGAGATAAAATTGCTACATACGCAATTTACAGTAGATATTATGTCATATTTTCTTTGTTCAACAGGAAAAAAAGAGATCCATCACGCTTTACTTGATCTTTAGGGCAATATCTTCTCAATTTTTCCACTAAAATTAGGTTCTTTCCGTCCCTACTAAAATGTTGTTCCCAGAATAACAACCAACTGACACTTTTTGTCTATACTGCTTCCAAACTATTATATTCGGTTGATTTCTGTTTCATATTTCCTTCATCATATCAAACTATTCAAAGTTTTGATGATCATGGCAGTACATTTTGGGTTTATATAGCAATGACCGAAATTGTCCTGCACCTTATGGATAATGCAGATCAAACGGAATCGCATTATATTTCTATATTGTCGCTTTTTAATAGCAATACGTTTGGATGCTTTTCTTGAACATTTACTGCCCATTTTAAGCATGAAATCAGAGCCTTACACCATAGCATTATTTATTTTTGGATGACAAAAACAGACTTGGTCTGCAGCTAAACAGTAAACACATTGGTTTGCAGGAGAATGTACAGCAAGTTCAAGTTATAGATCGGTATCTCGCAATTCTAATTTAGCAGATACATAACACACCTAAAGCCCAGTTGTTCATAAATTACTCTACGAAATGTTCTGTATGCGTCTAAGATTTAGTGAGTTAATTCCAAGTGTGTGTTGCGAAATCTTCAACTTTAAGGTGATTTATGAGTTTTGTTTTATTAGTTACTTGTGCTTTAAATTTACCTTACAGAATGATTCAATCAAATACTTGGCTTCACCCGTTTTTGATTTCTAATAGTACAATATGGGGCTTTAACGAGAGAGAATACGTTTAAATCAGATATAAGAAATTGAGATGACATTATCTTATCCTTAGTTGCTAATTGAATGCTTAAGAAGTTGTTGAAAAGTCAGCAGACCGGTACTAGATACCTCAGTTGTGTACTCAGTTTTATTTCTTTTTTTTCACCTCTTCGGACACTTTTTGTATAATAAAAACAGCTTGGCCATTTATGGATCCCCAAGACACTTAATTTTCTTCCAAAATAAGTTGTGTTATTGTTATAGCGAAAGTAATATTTATTATTTTTTTTTTACTGAAATTATCCGTTAATATCTGGAAGTTTCTTAATATAATGCATTGAAAAACATGCAGAAAATGAGAATAGAGAAGTATGGTGGCCAGCATTTGCCAGTACCAGTTTTCTCAAATGCCAATATTATTAGAAATATTGTGCAGGAATCGGCGCTATCATTTGACCCAATTAAAAGCATGTAAATGGTTTCTGTCTCCCTTCATAATATAAGGAAGAGAAAGAAAAAAAAGTCCGTGATTTTTCTGCCACCGAGCCTGTACCGGTCTTGATAATATTTAAAATAATCATAACATTATTATCTACATTTCAGCGCAGACTCTACAAGGCACAGTGGACTCTCGGCATTGGGCATGTGTGGGAAATGCAGGAAGTTACGTACAAATGGATGCAAACTGTACTTCCGGTCAAGTAATCGCTGTAACAGCCGTTCAAGTCGGAGCCAAACCGAACGAATTGGCTTGCCCTAAGACTGTTAACTCCTCCACAATGTTTGATCCGGATACTTGCTGCCAACCCAACCAAACTAACGACTGTATTATTGACTATCCGATATCTACTCTGAGGTCATTTTGCTCCGGCCAAACTCAATGCCAGTCCTCGCCAGCGGAAAGTATGTCCTTCAATGATACTACCTGTAATACCACAGTGTATGGAACAAAGACGTCGTATATGTCACTTGAATACAAATGTATTGAAGGTAAATCTGTTATAGACAATTGCTAATTCAGTTACATGTATATAGAAGTCTTTTAATACCTTTTGATGCATTATTCGATTTTCTACATTTCTCTGAGACCCTCGGTATCCGGTACATTACGAAAACGTATTACTTAGATTGGTTGAGGAGAGGTTAGTGTTTGCATTAATGGAGGCTAGGCTGATTTAAAATTTGTAATATTCAATAGAACTGAACCTGTTTTATCCAAATTTTAGCAATAATGAGTTTGTGTTTAGTCAAATCTGTCTAGGTACAGAGTGTGGTGGATTTCAGAGGAAATTAATATTACCCTTTCAAGAGCAACGTGGTTTAGGTCACATCTCTTTTTACCATTAGAGATGAAGAACTGTGAACTTGTCTAAATGTGTGCATGTGCTAGTAAGAAATCAGATAGGTATGTTCACATCATGTTGTGTGTATGGGTCATGAGCGTTAAATATATGTCTCTGTGTTTGCCTGTAAATAGTTTCTGTCATACGCTCTTATTTCCAGCTAGTTTCATAACCATGTATAGTTGTCACCCAAAATGGCATCCCTGTCATTTTTTTCTTTGCCTGTCACTGATTGAACTTTAATTATATATGTCATTTCATATGGATCACGGATTTTTAAGAGTTAAGCATTTGACTACTCTTTGTTGCGCTCAAAGCTTTTAGAGAGGCCTGAAAATGAAGAGTAGTTGTATGAGCGTATTGGGCCTCAAATGATAATTATATAGCGCCAATAAGTTAACATGCGGTAGGCCCTATGGCATCAAACAAGGAATCCTGTGTTAAAATGGTCCATATGATTAACATTGGGGGTAAATGGTAACATTGTTAGAAGTGACTTACCTCAATTTATGGGGACGTAAGGGAAATCCTATGTTAAATTTATCCATAGGTTTAACACGGGGATGGTATTATTGCCTCAAAGTGTATAGCCTCAAACGGGAAATTAACATTACGTCCTATGTTTGAGGCCATAGTGACGCTACATGCAAACCTATAGGTCTATGAATTTATAGCCTCAAACGGTTTTATGGCTTCAAACGGGAATGCCAATGTTAAAATGTTCAGATACAATCTAACATAACACATATACTATCCAGCAATCGCTTTTTGATTACTGTCCAAACACACACCCTACAAGGCTACAGTCAAGCACCCGCTTTTTTGATGACTATCCAAACGCACCCGCTACAATCCAGCACCCTCTTTTTAATTACAATCCAAACACACCCCCTACACTACAACAAAAATGGTAGGAGTGTTTATACACACTCTATACATACAAACATACTATCACATAAGGGTAGGAGTGTTTATATACACACGCTATACCCTCTTACAAACATACTTTACAATCACACACAGGTAGGCATGGGTAGGAGTGTTTATACACACGCTATACCCTCATACAAACATACTTTGCAATCACTCACAGGTAGGCACGGGTAGGAGTGTTTATACACACGCTATACCCTCACACAAACATATTATACAATGACACACAGGTAGGCACGGGTAGGAGTGTTTATACACACGCTATACCCTCACACAAACATATTATACAATGACACACAGGTAGGCACGGGTAGGAGTGTTTATAGATACAATACTATACCCTCATACAAACATACTATACAATGACACACAGGTAGGCGCGGGTAGGAGTGTTTATAGATACAATACTATACCCTCATACCAAAATACTATACTATCACACATAAGAGAAGGGTAAGGGGTTTTAAGTTTTGTTGTTGTTGTTGTGGGTTTAACTCCATATTTCAGCACATAATAGGCTATACATGGCGGCCAGTTTTATCTGGTGGAGGAATAACCCGGGAAAACTCCGGGAAGAACCACCGACCCACGGGAAGCTACTGGCAAGCTTTCTCACATATCCACATTGGCCGAGCCCGAGACTCGAACCCATGCGGACAGAGGTGAGATGGCAGTGATCGGTAAAGGCGAGCGCCTTAGACCACTCGGCCACCCGGGGCCCCGGTTTTAAGTTTTAGCTGTAAACATAGACAAAGACATACACAAACATACACACATACCAAAATTGGCAATGATTCATGGTTGACAACGTTGTAACGTAAGACTAGAGCTCCAATCATTTAGTACAGTGAATTTTGCCATCGATGCACACACGTTTCTGGGCTAAAGATAACTATAATGTTCACAAAACTACTTTTCTATTGACCTTTATCCTGACTCGTGGACTATTTTGACCTTCTACTGCAAACATAGTGCACAAAAGGTGGCATCACTTGAACATTCTTTCACAATAATAAAGATAAACATTAATTTCAACACATTTACGTACTAAAATCGAGTAGTGGCTAAAGTTTACTGTCCCTCGCACAGGTCGTTTCTTACTGATTGACCTGACCACATGAATAGCATCATCTTTAGCTACTATGAGCATAGTGCATACAATGAAATATTGTCAAATGAACGCAGTAAAAAAATATATCTAAAACCTATGGTTTGATTCAAACAGAGAGAGGGTTACTATTTTTCTTAAGACAAGGTGGCTAAGACAATACAAACATTATTTTTATTACTATTATTATTATTATTATTATTATTTCATGATGAGAGAGAGAGAGAGAGAGAGAGAGAGAGAGAGAGAGAGAGAGAGAGAGATAGAGAGATACATAGGGGATGGTAAAAGACAGAAAAGTATGCCACCATTTTTTCAATTATTTTGCGCCATTATAGAACAACGAAAAATTAACATTAGATTACCCCTTTATATGAGTTTCTGAAGACAAGGGTAAATCCTATGTTATAAATATTCATTGTCAATTTTTTGTTCATTTATCAGTTTAAGAAAGTAGTGTTATATTTATTGTCGAATGACTGCAGTAACATTTGGCGTATGCCCTAAATTTAAGATATGTCATGTTTTGCTGCACACGCCTGGAGACTATCACAAACAATATTACAAAATTCCCTAAACCATAGACGGGAGAACAGTAAAAAAAACCCACGTCTTGATCTATCGTCAGTTTGAAATCAACTGACAAAACAAAATAGGTCATTCATTGGTACATTTTTACTTAGGTAATACGGATCGTCTATCTGACCGATTTTTTAAATATTTTTTTCTTGTACTGTAGCATTTTTCACTCCACGCTAAATATTGAACTGTAAAATGATCTGTTTTGCGTTTTGAAACCGACAAAAATATTTTTCACTTAGACATTTGGACATACAAAAAAGTGTGAAAATGCTACTGTATCGGGCGACGGTTGGTATAGGAAATAATTTTGACATACACAAAGTATGAAATCGCTACTGTATTGAATGAGGATCGAATGGACGGTACTCTAGTCTGGAGACGAGTGTTTTGAGAGAGACAGAGACAGAGACAGAGAATTAACATTACACTGTAGAGAGAGAGAGAGAGAGAGAGAGAGAGAGAGAGAGAGAGAGAGAGAGAGAGAGAGAGAGAGAGAGAGAGAGAGAGAAAGAGAGAGGTGGGTGGGTGGGTTGTAAAAGACAGAAAAGTACGACGCCATTTTTGTTCTATTATTTTGCGGCATTACAGGACACGGTCCTACTAAACACTGCTGAGCCTGACAAAGCCTGAAAAAACCACACAAAGCCTGACAAAACCACGCCTGAAAAAGCCACACAAAGCCTGACTAAGCCTGACAAAGCCACACAAAGCCTGACAGAGTCATGCAAAGTCATAATAGAAGATTGTGTTTATATTGTAAATGATACTGATGAATAAATTAACCAAACCGACACACTAGTTTTTAACATAATTATGCCGAATTAAATGACCGAAAATTGGGAGATAAAGTTCGAATTCGAACAAAGATAAAGTAGTAACAAAGTCTAACAAAATCATATTTGAAATGTTTCTTATTGTTTTATAAACTGTTAGTTTGACTGATTATCGCAAGAAAATGCAATTTTTCAATATATGTCCTAATGGTTTATCAATTTTTTGTCGACGACTCTAGATAATATGATCTGTCTATATTCGACAAAGCATAACAAAGGCACACAAAGCCAGACAAAGTCATACAAAGTCATATTAGAAAGATGTATTTATCTTGCAATATGAGTTTGATGAATAAATCAACCAAACCAAAAGACTAGGGTTCAACATATGCCCTATTAATTGGTCGCGATTTGGGAGATAAATTCCGAATTTGGATAATAAGAAAGTCAGACAAAATCATATTTGAAATGTTTATTATTATTTTAAAATGTGTTAATTGGATAAACTATGGAAAGAAAATGCTATATAAATAATGCCTATGATCTGGCTTTTTACGATTGCAGTGCAGACAGACTATAGTGAATTTGCAATCATGTTAAGAATTCGTGTACTGTAACATTTTGCTCGCCACGCTAAATACTGAACTGTAACATTACTGGTTCGCGTTTTGAAACTGACAAAAATTTGTGTCACTTAGTCATTTTGATATACACATACATGGGTAAAGAGAAGGGCTAGAATATTTAGTGGTAGTTTTTTAAAACTAGTGAATTTGGGGCTTGTATGGAGTTAAGACTTCTGGTAAAGTTTCAAGTGTGTGTGTTTTGGAAAAAAGTAAACATCGGATAGACATTTGTCTTGTGACACATATAAAGTTGAGAGTCTGTAGAAGTTTAAAAACTAAAGTCACATAGCTTTCTATTACTCGTAGACATTTTGACCTTGGCAAAGTGTAAGTATAGGAAGTCATTGTCACAAGCAGAAGTACAGAGAGGGTTATATATAGAGATTATTGTCACAAGCAGAAGTACAGAGAGGGTTATATATAGAGATTATTGTCACAAGCAGAAGTACAGAGAGGGTTATATATAGAGAGATTATTGTCACAAGCAGAAATAAGAGAGGGTTATATATAGAGATTATTGTCACAAGCAGAAGTACAGAGAGGGTTATATATATAGAGATTATTGTCACAAGCAGAAGTACAGAGAGGGTTATATATAGAGATTATTGTCACAAGCAGAAGTACAGAGGGGGTTATATATAGAGAGAACTAATGTTGTTAAATAATATCTAAGTCAACAATCAAGATAAAACGATCACAATACTCCAGCGAGAAGCCAGAAGAAGAAACAAAGAGACCACTATGACCACTTTCGGTATCGCCTCATACTCTAACTAAAGCGTTAGTACAAGTGCATCCTAGTGATTTCCAAGATGACACGAGGGAGCCTGAACCAACACCTTCTACCTCCGCTGCCACAAGACCGAGAGGGTCTAGAGTAACGAAAAAGTAAGTCGTTCAGTAGCTCCCGAAGATTATTTTTAACATTCGAGACACCCAAAAAGTAACTTCCAGAAAAGTTAGAACCACTGCTTACACCTACACGGTGAAATATAAAAAATCATGTCTGAAGTGTCACCCAAGAATTCATTACAGATTTGTTGGATTCCTTGTTAGAGACATTGCAACGACAATGTCAAGCTAAACAGAACGATTGTTTGAGACTCTCCATTCATCACGACAGTTTGAAGTCTCCTGGTTGGATCGAGTTTAGTACACCAGCAGAATTAACACCGTCCAAAGTCATCGACAAAATTGAACACGTTCAACAATCCAATGACGAGTTTAACATGACCGATGGAAAAGCTATTCTTCACATGACCCACATTTCACCTCCCTGGGGCAGCGGACCAAGCAAAGTGTTATTGGTATACGACATTCGCAGTACCAAACATAGTATCGTCCAAATTAACCATTCACAAGATCAAATGTGTTTAGCCCGTGCCATCGTCGTGGTGCTAACGTATTCCGAGAAGAATGAGACCGCAGAATGGAAACGAGCATGGAAAAGCATTAGACAATCCGACAGAGCCAAAGAACGAAAGAGAAGCAGAAGTCCTATTACAGCAGGCAGACATTTCCAAAGAGACAGTGTGTGGTATTCCTGAAATGCATAAACTTCAAGACATCTTGGCTCCTCATTATACGTTGAAAGTGTACCCTAAAGTCGTTCGCAGAGCTCTCGTGTTTCGAGGACCCGATTTCCCAGATGGAAAATACATTCATGTGTATCATCATCAAAAGAGCATTTCGATGCCATCACCACTGTCACAGGACTTTTTGGATACCAATACTATTGTGAGAAATGTGACCAAGAATTTTGTAGTCTGGACCAACACATGCATTGGGGAGAGAGATGTCGGGGCTGTTTAGCGATCAAACGATGCATCCTTGAAGGAAAAGAAGGAATTCATTGTTAGACGTGCAAGCGAACTTTTGTCAGCCTCACTTGTTACGAACAACATCGCATGAAACAGGTTAACCAGTAGTTTATCGTGCTTGTGAGAAGTGCATAAAAGAACCTATATTTTTTTCACTGTTGCAATTGTAGTAAGATTCCAGGAGGATGTGAAAACATCTTTAGGGACTCTCGTACTCTTCCCGATTTTGCCGAATGGATTTGAGATACTACCGACGAGACCTGGAGTGAAGGACATCAAGCATTACGGGGACTGCCATCGATATGCTACAGTCATGGCTCACAATTTCTCAGGATACGACAGACAATTTCTTTTGAAATATTATTCATAACAAGGTACTGAATGCCCCAAAGTCATCATGAACGGAAACAAACTCATCTACATGAAAGTTGGAGAAGTACAATTAAAGATTCCATGAGTTATTTAGCCATGCCATTGAGTAGGATGCCTAAAACGTTTGGAATGACAGAAATGGCCAAAGGTTTTTTTCCACACTGTTTCAATACCGATGCTAATCAGCACGCTGTGCTCCTGACGTTCACCATTACTACCCTTACGGTATGCACACAGAATAACGGGAAGCTTTCTACGCTTGGTACAAAACTCAGGCTACAAACCCGTTTGACCTTCAAGAAGAAATGTTGAAATATTACCTATCGGATGTGGACATTTACGCCATTGCTGTGGAAAATTTAGACGATTATTTCTGGATCACGACGGTGTCATCCTTTAATGAAGTGTCGACCATCGCAAAAGTGTGTGGATTAGTTTATCGAAAGAAGTTCATGCCTGAGAACAAACTAGCCATCATACCTCCTCAATCTTACCTCTCGGTTAGCCGTCGATACTCCGCCAAAGTTTTCTCTTGTGTGGAAGTGAAGACAAATGCATACAAATTGCTAGAAAAGGTGGAGAAAAGAAGACTGGAAATCTTTCTGTTAATGGCTGGGATTTAGAAAACCCACAGATCCTCTACCAGTTCCAGGGATGTTTATTTCATGGATGCCCTACCTGTTTTCTTCAGCGAAACCTGAAAGGCCCTTTCTAAGGGGTTACAATGGAAGAGTTGTACGAGCAAACATACCAACGGCGCCTGAAGTTAGAAAGTCAAGGATACTAAGTGTTAGAAATGTGGGAGCTCGTGTACGATCGACGTTTCAAAACCGATCCTAAGTAAAGATTTGATCTTGGTGAATTACGAAGGAGTGACAGAGTTTGAAACCGCTGACCCCTTTGGCAATGTCATTATTGCAGCGTACGTGGCAGCCAATGCTCGTTTAAAATTATATGATGCCTTAGAACTTTTAGGAGAACGAGTCCTGTACTTTGACGCTGACAGTTGCATGTACATCCATCGTCGAGATAGCCAACACTCAACAATCAAAGAGGATCGTTTAGAAGCATGGATGGACGAGTATCCAGAAGACACTATTGTCAGTTTTGCTAGCGGTGGCCCCAAAAATTACGGATACCAATACAGAGACCAACAGGGAGAAATTTATACCAAATGCAAAGTCAAAGGACTGCAAAACCACCAAATCGTCAGTCGACCTTTAGAAAAAGTCTATCAAATTTTGTACCACAAACGAGTGCGACTTCCAGACCACAACACTTTACCGTATGGACATGCTGAGATCCAGTATAAAAAGGAGACACGTTCCTGACCAACACTGTATTGCGAATACAGACATCGACCTAGAAAGATGCATTTCACACAAACAAAAAGCCCATATCCAATACCATCTACCACTTCCTCCACAATACTGTCAGAGCAAAGTTCGTCCAAGAAGAAAAATGATTCAGTAGTCCATAAAAATTATTTTCACATCCAAATCACTCAAAAAGTGACTTCCAGACAATTTAGAACCACCACTTACAATTACACAGTGAAATTTAAAGACTTCAGATCTGAGGTTCCATCAGAGAAAGCAGCAGGTTTCATTACGGACTTATTTGATTCATTGTTAGAGGAACTGAAACGACAGTGTCAAGTCAAAGATCAAGATCGTTTGAGTCTATCGATGCATCACAGCAGTTTGAAATCTCCTGTGTGGCTCGGGTTTAGTACACCTGCAGCATTAACTTCTTCCAAACTCTTGGACAAAATTCAAGACACTCAACCAGTGACATAGGAGTTTGACATCACCGATGGAAAAGCGATTATATACATGACACACGTTTCACCTCTAAGTAAAGAAGTCAATCGTTGCACTTGATCTACTCTTCATACTTACCAATAAGTGTGTATAGCACGTTGGATACACCAACAGATTTACGACTGGAAGAATGTACGTGACTGGAAAAGTCTTAGATTCGACGTTTGGACACAAGAGGTAGCTGACCATGCCAAAAAATATCGTCTGTGATGGATGAAAGAAAGACAAAGAAATAAAAACATGAGCGTTGTGACTTTTGAAAAAAAATTACATTGACTGCACCTGAAAGAAAAGCATGATTTTGTTTCTTTATGAAATGTAAATATGTTGTACATGAATAGTGTCTTTCTCTTCCAAAGGTGAATGGTTGTTGCACGAACTTGTAATATTTAAAATGCACATTTCTCGTACCATGATCTGTGTTTTATGATATATGAATATGTTGTACACGAACTTTTGTTTTTATGACATGACAATATGTTGCGCAATAAACTGTATTTTATGAAATATGAATTAGTTGTAGCATGAAAGAAAGAAATCATGAGCTGTGTTTAATGACATGCCAATATGTTGTATAATGAATTATTGTTTTTTTTATGTGAATAGGTTACACCATGAATTATGTTTTTTTTTTTAAATGTACATTTCTTGTAGCCTGAACTGTATTGTTAAAAATGTACAATGGTTACACCATGACATGTTAAACGTGTATAAAATGCCTTGTGTAGTTGATGGAAATCAAACAAATTCTCAGCACCATGGTTATGGCCGCATCCTACGTTCTCAAAGAGATTGACGAAATGTTAGATGTTGGTAGGCCTTGTGTCTTCGCCATTCCTTTAACATGTTGATTGATGGGCCGAGTGGTTCGGCAAAACCGAATTTGTGAAACATTTGTTTGATCGTCCATCCCAACGTATCGTGTGGTGTTACAAAGAGTGGCAATCGGTTAACATATTACTTCAAGAAAGTCAAGGAGAATCCATTTCGTTTATAGAAGGCATTCCTCGCGAAGACGACGGAATTGTGTCTGATTTCATTCAACACACATCTTGTCGTCTTCGATGACATGTGAGGAGAAGACGAAGAAGAAATTAAACTTTGATTTACACGAAAAGGACATCATAGTAATGCCAGTATTATTTACATTACTCAAAATTTATTTTTAAAAAGGAAAACCCATCCTACTATCAGTCGCAATGCCCATTATGTCGTTTTGTTTAAAATTCTAAGAGACAAATCTCAAGTGCAAGTGTTAGCCAAACAGTTAGGAACACCTTGGCTGAATTATGTGTACAACGATGCCACTCAAACACCTCATGCATATTTACTCAGCGATTTAAAACCCACCACTCCTGATTATTTGAGATTTCGTACAAATTTATTTCATCACTGGTGCCAAAAACGAGGTCTGTCATTTACACGTCCCCTTGGGCGTATATCTGAAGAAAAAAAACTATAAAAACATCCTACACTTCTTTTCTTTCAAGCAGTATTCAACATGACCTCTTTTCAATCTTATCCTCCCCCATCAAACCAAACGCTTTTATGAAAAACATAAAGTAGTGTTGTCACAACTGGCCGATCCAAGAATAGATACTCAAACCAAAAAAACAAATCATTTTGAAATCTGGTGGAAGCGGATCTTTAGGAGGTGTCATTATTCTTTCCCTTGTGCGATGGGATCCTAATGCCCGAGCTAAAACGAAAAAAAAAAAAAAAAAAAAAAAGTTTCCCAAAAAGATGGCAACACACAACAATAAGAACAGCAAGTTCACACAAGAAAAAGAAAAGCCCCAAGAAGAAAAGCCCCAAGAAAAAAAAATCTCCTGCCAGAAAGAGAGATACTACTGTTAGACGCGCACGCGCAAAAAAACCTCGCCTCTCGGTGACAGTGTCTCCTCCTGTTACTTCTACTTCGACTTCTTTTTTGCCGTTCACGATGATGCCTGCCAAACCTGATTTAAGACCAGTGTTTCCTATATTGATGAAAAAATGGAAACCCATTTTTAAAAGAACTCCTTCTTTAGCGACGACGTGTTCTTTTACTGCTTTAGTGACTGCTGCTGCATCTACAAAGGCGTTACAAAGTTTACTGGATTTATCCAAACAGTTCTGTCACACCCCTGTCTCTACCTATGTTTTTGATAATGACTTGCTAAACTTAAACTGTGCCAAAGTCTAAATGTCTGCGAGTAATAGAAAGCTATGTGACTTTAGTTTTTAAACTTCTACAGACTCTCAACTTTATATGTGTCACAAGACAAATGTCTATCCGATGTTTACCTTTTTCCAAAGCACACACACACACTTGAAACTTTACCAGAAGTCCTAACTTCATACCAGCCCCAAATTCACTAGTTTGAAACAAAAAACTGTCACTTAATTTTGTAGCCCTTCTCTCTACTATGTGTGTGTGTGTGTGTGTAAAAATGACTAAGTGACAAATTTGTATAAGTTTTAAAAGGCACACCAATAATGTTACAGTTCAATATTTAGCGTGGCGAGCAAAATGTTACAGTACACGAATTCTTAACATGATTGCAAATTCACTATAGTCTGTCTGCGCTGCAATCGTAAAAATCCAGATCATAGGCATTAGTTTGCCACACTGATTGTCTCAAAATCTTAAACAAAACATTTCGTCACTCATTATAGGTGATTTGATTGGCTAGCAAATATTTTATGCCGCGTTTGCTTCGAATCGACTTCAGTTGTTGTTCACACAGTGAGAAGATTAGACGTGTTTTTCTGCTCCTGACTGTTATTGCTTTACAAGAAAAACCAACGCCCAACCCAATCGTACAATTTGGGATTAATAGAAATGGTGTCATTCTTAGGTTAAAATACATCACGGAATGTTTGGATGTAGTATTTGGTGAGAACATTACATCTACGTTTTCGTGAGAAGGATTTTATTAGACTATGTCTACAATTCAAGATTGTGATATTTTACAAGAACAGGTGGATTTTTCCTATCGATGTGATTTTTAAATGGGAAGAGTATTTTTGAAATTTCATAAGGAAAATATACCATACCATATGTAAGTGCCTTGATATTTTTAAAAGTAGGAATAAAAAATTCTCTCTCTCTATACGTCGTAATGTCAATTCTCTCTCTGCTTCACAAACACACACACTTAGGTTTCTTATAAAATGATTTAGATTGAAATCATAATGGTATCTGTCCCCATTTTAAGATACCTCTAAAAAAAAAACAAATTGTCAGTAGTCACAATGATTACGTGAAATGTTTCTTAAGTTTTGTAATTGTTTCAAAAACTTGCACCCTAAAAAATTGTAGTACGATTTTTCTTCAATGGGTAAATTTCATGCATCATATAAAATCTTGAGTTTAGTTGTACTAGTGCATATCAGATATCTTAGCTTTGTGTATGGTAGTCCTATTTTGGCACTGCAATGTGACATGAGAAAAATTTCTAAAATTAAATCTATCGTCTTCCGACAAAAAAATAACCAACCACTCAGCTTTACAGTGTAAAAATAACTTGAATATGACCCGTTCTATTTAGCACCCTCATTGTAGAGCCAGAACATGCGTTTGGGGAACATTTAAGTAAAAATGCAACAATGTATGCCCTATTTTCAGTTAGTTGATTTTATACTGCATATGAAACAAAAACGTGTCTTTTTTTACTGTTCTACCGTCAATGGTTTAAGGAATTTTGTGACGTTGTTTGTAGCCTCAAGGCATGTACAGCAAAACATGACATATCTTAAATTGGGGGGGGGGGGGGGCGCATACAACAATTGTTACTTCAGTAATTCGACAAAAAATATAACACTAATTTAACTGATGAATAAAAAAAGTACCAAGGAACATTTCTAACATAGAATTTACCCTTGTCTTCAGAAACTCATAAAAAGGGTAACCTAGTGTTAATTTCTCCTTGTCCATTAGTGCCGCAAATTACTAGAACAAAAATGGCGTCCTACTTTTGTCTTTTACCATCGCTATCACTCGGTCACTCTCTCTGTGTCTCTCTAGATTGTAATGTTAATTCTCTGTCTCTCCCTGTTGCGTAATGTTAACTCTCTGTCTGTCTGTCTCTCTCTCTCTCAAAACACTCGTCTCCAGATTAGAGTACGATCCCTTCGACCATCACTCAATACAGTAGTGATTTCATACTTTGGATATATCACTATAGTCTGTCTGGGACGGGAAAACAAATATAAAAAAATCGGTCAGATAGACGATTCGTATTGGCTAAGTACAAATGTACCAATGTATGACCTATTTTTTTGTCAGTTGATTTTAAACTGCCGATAGATCAAGACGTGCTTTTTACTGTTCCCCTGTCAATGGTTTAGGGAATTTTATAACATTTTTGTAATAGTCCCCAGGCGTGTGCAGTAAAACATGATATATCTTAAATTTGGGGCATACACCAAATGTTACTGCAGTTATTCGACAATAAATATAACACAACTCTTCTTTAACCTGATAAATCTTATTCAAAAAAAAAAAAAAAAAAAAAAATATTGCCAATGAAAATTTTTAACATAGGATTTACCCTTGTCTTCAGAAACTCATAAAAGGGTAAGATAATGTTAATTTCTCATTGTCCTGTAATGCCGCAAAATAATAGAAGAAATGGTGTCGTACGTTTCTGTCTTTTATGATTCCCAATGTATCTCTCTCTCTCTCTCTCTCTCTCTCTCTCTCTCTCTCTCTCTCTACATTGTAATGTTAATTCTCTGTCTCTCCCTACAGCGTAATATTAATTCTCTCTCTCTTTCTCAAAACCCTCACCCCTCTCTTATGTGTGATTGTATAGTATGTTTGTATGAGGGTATAGTATTGTATCTATAAACACTCCTACCCGTGCCTACCTGTGTGTCATTGTATAGTATGTTTGTATGAGGGTATAGTAGTGTGTCTACAAACACTCCTACCCGTGCCTACCTGTGTGTGATTGTATAGTATGTTTATATAAGGATATAGTAGTGTGTCTATAAACACTCCTACCCGTGGTTACCTGTGTGTGATTGTAAAGTATGTTTGTATGAGGGCATAGAGTGTGTATAAACACTCTTACCTTTATGTGATAGTATGTTTGTATATATAGAGTGTGCATAAACACTCCTACCATTTTTGTTGCAGTGTAGGGGTGTGTTTGGACAGTAATCAAAAAGCGACAATTGGATAGTATATGTGGTATGTTTGATTGGATCTAAACATCTTATCATTAGCATTCCCGTTTGAGACCATAAAACCGTTTGATGCTATAAATTTATAGACCCATAGATTACGACGTAATGTTAATTTAATGTTTGAGGCTATAAACTTTGAGGCTATAATACCATCCCCATGTTAGACATGTGGACAAATTGAACATGGGATTTCCCGTATGTCCCCGTAAATTGAGGTAAACCACTTCTAGCAATGTTACCATGTACCCCGCAATGTTAAACCTATGAACTAATTGAACATAGGATTTCCCGTACCTCCCCATAAACTGAGGTCATCCACTTCTAACAATGTTACCATTTACCCCCAATGTTAATGCTATGGACAATTTTAATATAGGATTTACCGTTTGAGGCCATAGAAGCTCCCACATGTTAACCTATGAGTGCTATATAATTGTCATTTGAGGCCCAATGCGCTCATACAGCTACTATGGAGTCCTCTTTGTATTTTTTACTTCGAACATGTCAAATCTACTGTCAAAACACTTAATGTACTCTGACATAACCACATCATATTGCAACAGTTTCTCATCAGTATGGACGTTTCTATAATTACTTTAAATGAAAATCGCTTTCGAATGATAAGTGTTGTCAGTGAATGCATATTCCAAATATTCCCCATTAAAAATGCAGAGAATCCATTCTTTCTGTACCACCGATCTAGTTTAAATAGAGGCCTTTCTTACCACATAAATGTAGAGACACCAGATTTGTTAATCACAGGTGTGAATTTGCCAATACTCCTCGCACAAGAGTAGACAACGCACTTACTGCGTTTCTTTACAGACTATCGTTATAAATTTAATATAATATTCATTTGCAGGAAATTCGGTACACGTATTTTGAACTAGATCATGTTGTGACAATCTTCTACACTCAGCGGGTTTAGGAATGTACTCTACGTTATGTGCACATAAGTTCTGAGCCCCATTTGGTAATGTTGCCTGATATTTGAAAAGCGAATAACATAAATATGCACGATCCTTTTTATTAACACACAACGCATGTGGTGCTTGTGGTATAATAATAAATTTGTTATTTAAAGGATTTAAACTGTATATCCCCTTTTGTTTACGTCTGTCCTAGGTACAAGAGTATCAGAAATGTGTACAGCAGTGTCCTTATCTACTACTAGTTCTATTTACCTGTGGAATAGAAACTACGGTGCAACTCCGCCTATAAACAGCACTATCCCAGCCTCTGACACGTCCTGTGCGTGCTCTGTAGAAACAGAGTCATGTGCGGCATCAATCTTCGTGTACAGCGTGCATACGGATCTTTCACAGATAAATGGAACATGTCAGCAAGAATTGAAATTTACGGATGAAACCGGAGCTTCAACTTTTAACATGTCTTGTAGCTATTACCAACTAGGACTTCTTTTCACCATTTCATCGAACTATTTACATGTGAAGTTAGAGAATACTCTTGGACGCAATGACGGCCGCTTCTGGCTGGGATTTCAAGGTAGGTCACTTCATTTGTTGCTATAGATTCCGATTAACTATAGTGTCTGTCTCTTCCGCACCGATGGGAAATTGGGAAATTCTACTTTCATACAGCGGCAACAACAATTCACTCATAGAATAGTGTTACGGAATTATGTATCATCTTTTAAATTATAATATAGTTTCATTTGGTTTATGACCTTTGTATTATAATTTATATGATTCTTTTAGTAGCCAACATTATTCTTGCGTACATAATTGTTAGGAATGTTGGTTAAACGTGACTCACTGCGTCATGTGGGTAGAGCGTGAGTAGCGCGTGGTGAAATGAATCTTTTTGTGACCTAGTTCCCTGATTCAGTACTTGTTTACTAGTAAGAATAAGAGTGCATAATGTATTTACCCGAAATAGGAATTAAACGCAGTAAGATCGCAGACTGGGTTTTTATTTGTTCAACGCAGTAAGAATACTATAAAACTAGATTTTATCCCGGTCTAGGGCATTCTTCATAATTACTTCAGCTCGTAAAAAGTCATAGAGGAATTTGTTTATTGTTTGTGATAGTCAGCTTTTGAATTCTTATTTCGAACTAGTACTTTTGGGATTATATACTATTATTCGAAGATCTAAACATTATTTAACTCCGTTAGAATCAACGGAAACCTTTCAAGAACTTTTGGGATATTCTACGTTCACAGGAATTTACCTGGAATTAATAACATTTGGATTTAGAACTGATTCTTGTTAGCACATAAGCACATTAGTGTCCTCATTCGGAATACCTTTGGACAGTTTCCGGATTAGTTAATTCTATAGAACAATTTAGGAGTATTTCAGGAATTTCTACACTGTAAGTTATTTTTAATTCTTTCACTTTGTTTGTTTAAAATATTTTATATTTTAGGAAATTAAATTTGTATGTTAGAAATTGTGAAAGCTTGTTCGAGTCTTTCTTTCTTTTGTTACATATTCAACTCCTACTCGTAACAATAGTCTGTTTTCAAAACTAGCTAATCTAAGTAGCTGCAATGAACGTCGTATGCTATTGTATGGATGGCCCATTTCCTTTAACGTTTCTGCTTCTTTTAGTAAAAATCGCATTATGAAGCAGAGAGTATGTTTTCGTGTAGTAGTCCTTTCGCAGGGAAGGCAGCCAATATACATACTGCTCATTTATTTTTTTCACTTGTGGTGATCACTTGTCTCCCCCCCCTCCCACCACGGCCCCCTCTCTCTCTTTTAAACGCGATGTGCTCAACAGATGCTCTACTGAGGTCGTATGGAGTTGTTAACTGCACGTTTGACGAAGCACACTCAATTCGAAATGATAGTTACGCAGACTATCTGAATAAACTCGAGATATCCGACATAACGGAGATCTGACAGACATCGATTCGAGTTCTACTGACCTTTCGTTTCACTTATGGCAACTTTTACATTTATGAAAGTGAAAAACGTCATTCGGAACAAATACAAAGCTTTATCTGATAGGTTACTTAAAATAAAGTGGCTGGGGATTCCAAAGGTCACAAGAACATGAACCATTATCGCTGCCTGCCAGATCCCCATATTATAAGTAGATCTCAGTTTTAATCAGATTGGTATGATAGCAATATAGAAGGATATCTTTATTGGTTTCTGCGATCGACGCACTTTAAAAAAATAAATATAAAAAAACATTCAGGTGAATAATTTACTGATCATCTACATCCTTTCATATCCTTGTACATTACACTATACACAAGATAGGCAAAATCATATCTATCATACAATTTCAAGAACTAAAAAAAAGGTAAAATTGAAAATTGTTCCTTATAATTCTAGAAATCGCTACAAATAAGTATCTTTACATTTTATTTTTTGATTTATCTTTCAGCACAGTGCAAAAAAATCTAGACCCTGTGTGCACCCATTTTTAATGATTTTTTTTACAAAACTGTACTACTGTAATCTTTGCAATGAACTACACTCCAACCTTCTACAAGAATCATATTCAATAATCATCCACCTTTCTTGTTCAGCCAACTTCTGACTTTCCCTACTCATATTTTGTCACGTGCTTTTGACATCCCTTCAACAACAAACACTATTAAACAGCAAAACTGGTGCCATACATTATGCAGCTGGGAAGAAGAGGTTGTATTATGTTTGATATGGTAAGAATTTCCAATAGAAGTTTTCAAAAACCCTCGAGTTAAACGTTTGTGTTTAATCACAGCATCCGATTCGAGTTCCGGAATTCATCTGAACTGCCCTGCTGTTAACCGATCCTACTGCATCCACACCAGTATGACTGCGGAACAACCAGTTTCGACATATGAAAGTGTTTCAATCAGTGACATGCCGACTACAACAAAAGTAAAGGAAACCAGCTCAAGTGACAAAACTGCTGTCGCTGCCATAACAACTTTTCCAGCGACAGGAGGTAACACTGTTCAAAGTTCATCAGTCTCCCCTGTGGTCACTGGAACAAGAAACGATAACCCAGGTAACACAGTACGGTTCAGAAACACAAGATATCGGCCAGTCAGCAAATGGGAAACATTGCTTGCACAATTGCCGATTTATAAGCATAAAAAGCATTGATATATGTTCTTTCTTTTTTGTGTGATAACCACTAAAGTCTGATAAAATGAAACTTGACTTTTGTAATCCTAATTTTACACCGCACATGGTCTATACAATACAATTGTTATTGTATTACATGACACGAACTATTTCTCTAAAATAATATGTCACTATTCTGATCAGGTGACAAAAAAATAATAGAAAATCATTTTTTTGTAAAAATTAGAATCAAGAGTATGAAATCATCTTCATTTGATCAAAATACGGACATGGAATGTGATCTTCGAAAGAGAATATTCTGACGTGATACCTAACAAGAGTACTCGGAATAGAAAAAGAGTCAGGATATTCTCCCTATGCTCGATATAAGACTAAAAACTAACGTATTTGTAAAAAAATCTTGTAAATGTGTAAACTCCGATAACTCAAACATAAATCACTCGGTTGTACTTGAATGATTCATTTGTTTTCGGTTTAAACCACTCTCTTGACTTTGACCTAAAGAAACTCGTAACAGTCTAAAACTGGAACAGCGAGTTTGGGCCCGTGAAAAACTGTGTATTTGTAACTACAAGTATCTTATTTGATTTTATTAATGGTAAACTTTAATTTTTCCGTTGCAGGTCTGAACAAATGGACGATTCTTCTCATAGCTTTGGCAGCTACGGTACTTTTCCTTCTACTAATCATCGTGATCGTCTGTTTGGTGTGCTGCAAGTCCGAAACAGAGAGGAGAAAAAGAGTTATTACTCTGGTGTGTGTAGAGAGTAAATATTTTCCTCTGCGATGTTGTTTTTTTTAAAAAATTATTCTTTTCGTCGTGACTTGAAATTCTTTCTGTTGCATCATTTCATGTTGTGTACATATATATTATAACAAAGAATACGCTCCTGATTATTTCGGTTAATTTTCAAGAAACTGTCTTCTTTCATTACTATCGTCTTACTTTTTATGATAGCCTTTATAACTTGTATTCCATAGTTAACAGTATAGTTTAGTTAGTATTCGCTTATTTAATGCAAGCCCTAGTTTATTATTTTTTACAGAGTCCCTACAGGTTAGTTTTGTAATGACGATTTTCTGACTCTTGGTAACTTCCATCACTGCGATCGTATCTCATTTATTTATTTGTTAAAAACTTTGCCAATCCTTTGGATGAATGACATTGATATTTAAATATCCAAATATTTTCTAAATGCACCATTGATTTCAGAAAAGACGTGATGTTGAGATAGCGCAGAAGCCGAAGTCTCGCAGTGTACACGACGAACAAGGGTCAAGCATTGGATCAGCCACTGTGAGTGCTTTGTTATTATTATCATTACACCAAATGTATAGTCTTCACTTAGTTTTGTCAAAAATGTGAAGGAGGGAGTAATGATTATGGGAAATGAAACTTTAGTCGACATATTAGTGTAACTTTTATTACATATGACATTTTCCATAACTCTCTCTCTCTCTCTCTCTCTCTCTCTCTCTCTCTCTCTCTCTATATATATATATATATATATATATATATATATATATATATATATATATATATATATATATATATATATCCTATAAATGTTCTTGGGGGAGTGTAAAGGCACTCGTTCATACTTCATGCTCGGTATTGTTTTGTTTAGTACGAAGTTTAAACGGCACAGAAACACATGAAGGCTATTTGGTGCCTAGGTAATTATAGTAAAGTGCCTTGCCCAGGAACACTCCACTGTCTCAAACCCGGTTTGATCAGATCTGATGGTGGAATTTGAACCCGCGCCCTTCTGTTAGTCAGCCTAGCGTGCTAAACGCTCTGCTGCTGTGGTTTTCATTTCCTGGTTAGAAATATACATGCCACGAATGATATCACCGTTTTCGCAAATAATAATATAAAAAAAAATATTATTCCTGAGATTCCAGATCTGTTAAAAAATTTCCATAGATACGATGGAGAGAATTTTTTTAAGAGGTTAATATACCTGTATGGAAAATCACAAAGAGGACTTTAGTGATAACAATGACGTAATTTGGCATTATCATAATATAATTATTTGTATTTTTATTTTTATTTGTCCATGAATTTATCATATCCGTACTTCATGCAGGATTTGCAACAGCAGCTGGCGCATGAATACTACAAAGAACCAGAATTTACGACGAGAAATGGTCCGAGTTCCTCATATGCTGCAGCTGCACCAGTGATGTGTCCAAATAACCGTTCGCAACTGCTGGAAAACACAATGCCAGTCGTTGAGTGTTTGGATCCACACATGAGCAATAGGAAAGGAAGTTTGGAGAGCCGAACTTCGCTTGATGGCAAAGCAGAAAAGGAAAGAAGTATACATTCAAAATAGCGTTCAAAATCTTTTATTAATAGAAGACCTTACACGTGTGCTAATTTATATTGTGTTTTTAATACGGCACTTGCAAGGCTTAAGAGCAGAAAATCGAAATTCTTTGAAGAGTCCCCGTAAATTGTACTGAAACAATTTAACACGATAAAGAAAACGATTATTCACGAATTGCAAAGAAAATATCTAGCGCTGTGACACAAATTGTTTTTTATGTAGTGCCTTCGTAGACGCCTTAGCGTTTAACACTGACGTCTTGATCTGTACGCTTGGCGTTAGTACTACGGTCTATGAAATTACAAAACTTTAAATGATTATAGATCACTCGGATCTATACATTTTCGATTACGAAACCCTTAAAATAACATGACCCACCAAGAAATTGTATCGTTATATTTTTACAATAATTTCATGGCACATCCATTGTAAGGAGACGCCATGGTTACTAACTTGCTTACAATCATAAAATGAGTCTGGGTTTATTATTTTCGTACATCACCCACATCTATGAGAGTCTCTCAAGAGAAATAGACTGTGCGGACCCTATCCATCTAAAATCTAATACCACTGTTTGCATAGAATATTTCACGCTTAAAACTTGCAGAAGTACTGACTCGACCTTTTTGTCGCGAATTTGCAGTAAGCACAAAATGACCTGGATTATTATATATATATATATATATATATATATATATATATATATATATATATATATATATATATATATATATTTTAATAAATAAAGAATAAAAACTCTGACACCGGGGTCAAAGATTTGTAGAGGCAGTGTTATTATCTAACAATATCAAATGGCAAACAAGTAGTTAATAACTCAGTATCTCGATCTAGATATCCAAGTTATTTCCCTTTGCTTTGTATCCCTACCACCGTTTCAATGTAAATGGAAGATTTTGTCAAACCTAAGTGTATTTGTTTTTTGAAAGATGAAGACAGTATTTTTACTTAGCCTTAAAAACATTATGAATATTAGTCAGGTTTTAAATCTCTTTTTTTGATAATGTATTCACGAGAGTTTTGTTAATGAATGAGCTCCTCAATTCCTGATTTAGATTTTTAAATCCGCAGACCATATTTCTTTAGAACAAAAGAATATAACTTATAAAGATACAGTAGCAAAACAGAAGGATTTTGTGATTCGTAAGATTGAAACTTTGGGACCTTTATCCATACATTTACAACAATTCTCTTATACCATGACCATCATTGTATTTGTGTACTCTATAACAAAACGTTAGGTGGTTACGAGTAAATAAAAGAGTGAACTGTATAAAAGAAAAGGTCAAGACCAGTTTCAATTCAAAAGTCCTTGCACAGTTTCATACCTATTAGACATTTTCCCTGATCAATTAACTCTTTCCTTCTATATCTCTACTTACCTACGTACTTGTGTAGGTATATATGTACCAGTATGTATCATATATGTACCTACATGTATATTACTTGTAGTCATAACTTTGTTTCAAGGTAGAACAACAAAATATAAAGACTACCATAATCCTTGTTTCAGAGTAGGACCTTTCTGAGTATATAAGAACGAAATGAAAAAGACGGTTATAATATATTCGTTTTAAATTATTCAAACACATACTTTGTTTTTTTAAAAGGGAGTCAACTCCAAACAGCATACGTGCCGCAAACGAAAAAGGAGTCTGACAGAAAGAAATCGAAGCAGAAAAAGAAACACCGACCACAGGAAGCCCATGAAGAAAAAGTAAATGATCGTACTGTTCACCCACCCAGCGGGTACTTAAGGGCCAAAATTGTCATTGAGGGAGATTTTCCTCTTCCAGCAGCAGACAATGGCAGATCACGCAGTTTATCCCGAAAGAAGAAGAAAAAGAAACACAAGAGAGTGAAAGCTTCTGAACTAATGCCTGCGTCAGGCATGCACAGATATGATGACAAATCTTCAGAAAGGTCTAAAAGGAGTTTAAAGGAAAAAACTGATTTCCAGAAGATCGTACGTCATCCATTAAAATGCAAAGTAGCTCCGGAAATGAGTAAGCAACAACAGAATGATGTCGATATAAATAATGCAAATTACAGCAACATCAATGATAGAGATACTCCAGAAAGTACTGATGTCGAAATAAATAACAGAAATTACAGTGACATTGATGACAGGCATGCTCCTAGAAGTTCCGAGCAAAAGCAAACTGATGTCGAAAAAAGTTACGGAAATCAGAGTTTTGTCCATGACAGGAAGGCTCCAAGAAGTACCAAACGACAGCGATGTAGAAATGATGTAGAAATAAGTAACGGAAATGTCAGTGATGCCGACGACAAAGATGAGTGTCATGGATAAGACATTACAGTTATCTCATCACGTTTCCTAACGCTGTTCGTCCTTTCTAGACATGATATACTGAGTTATCTTGGCAATAATTCCACTACTTAGTTTTATATGATCATTAATTGATTTTAAGGTTAAAATATACATCCTTCGAGTGGTAAATCAATGACATAATATGCCATTTCAGTATTCTGTCACTTAAGTTCTGGTATCTTGATCAAGATATTGTAATATTAGATGTATGTCACTCGCATGGTATAAACATCTATACTTTTAGCACATCCGACGCTTAATAATTGCCCAGTTCACCTGCTAATAGGGTTTCAAGGTCGACATACTATTGCCCTGAAAACAATAGTCTTTACGGTTTATAAAAATATGTTGAAGGAAGGGATATAGCTTGTGCAAGGAATTTAGAGTTATTTTATGTCGTATACAACACGTTGGATATTGTGGTATGCTCAGCGCAATAAGCTTGAGTCGATTGTCAACGTGACTTCAACTTATTTGTGTTTGTAAACAGTAGTATGATGATTGGTAATTCCTAACCAGGCTAGATAACTAGTGGAAAGGAAAAGAAATAATGGATGCATAGAAATATTAGTGGAAGCAAGAGGGATCATTTGCTAGAAAATTAACTACAGACAAATTATTGAACTACTGGGAACAAAATGGGTACATAAATGTGATAGAGGAAGAACGAGAGATCTTTAGTTTGAAAATGAAACATAGCAGTTTAATTTAAAACTATTGAAAAATTAACTTGTCAAATAAGTGTGTTAACTGCATGAAAGAGAAAAAAGACGAAGCAATTGGGAAATTGTGTCTCAAACTACAAAAGATGTGAAGATACAAAATAAGTTCTGAACACTGGTTCACTATGACATTCTATTGCATAGCAGAAATAATTGACAACGATACACTTAAATGCATATCCCCCCCCCAAAAAAAAATCTAAATTTACTAAAATGTTAACATTTGAAAAAGAAGTACTCATATTTTGCGAAAACTCTGAAGATACAGAATGAAATTGAGAACCACGGGAATAAATATATCATACGGATAGATAAAGAAGCAAAGAAGGAATTACGAAGACAATTAAAAGAGCAAAATAAAGACGGAAATGAGCAAGTGAACAAAAAACAAGAAATGTGTTATGATTTGTGATTTAACTGATGTATGCAAATATTTGTGAAAATTTATTAGGGGACATCAGGTTGAAAAAAGTGATAACTAACAACCAGTGCGCCATATTTCTGCCCTGCAGCCCAGTTTAACGCTCCATTTAACCGAGACATTGCAAAAATACTTAAAGAGATGAATATCTTCTACATCGAAACAAAATCCTAGTAGGTAAACATTTATAAAACTAAACTTTAAGATTTAACAGTACTGATTTTGTTAATAGGTACATAGAACACTGTATTATTAAATTCTGGCAGTATCACCTTAATTATACAGCATGGATGGCAAGAGTTGGACGCAAAATATCTTTTGGGCATTTAGCAGATGCAAGTATACAAGAGTTGGTGAAATCTGTTGATAAATTTCATGTCTAATTTCACATATGAAACTGATTGTCTGCATGTGTAAAACACGTACCTGTGAAAAAGCATCTAATTCGAATGATGATGATGATGATAATAATAATAATAATAATAATAAGAAGAAGAAGAAGAAGAAGAACAACAACAACAACAAGAAGAAGATAGAGCTGACACATATTAATATAATTTGTAATAACCCTAGTATTCCAACACGTCATGATCATAAATTCATAAAAAGTAAAATTACATTAGTATTATATGACTACCAACATAATGTGTTCAGTTATTGCTTTAATTAACTAGTGATGAGAAACAGGAAACTTTGGTAAGAGGACTGAGTGCAGTTGTTTGGAAATTTTAGATAAGAAAATAAAACGATTTTACAAAAAGTTGATTACTGCGTATGAAGAAATGGGCTGGATATGCTTCTTTTTACAGGATAGTATAGATTTGAGGGAAAAAGAAACAGCAAGATTTTGATCAAAACATCAGGTCTTAAATGATATGCATTTTAGGTGCTCAAATCAAAACAGAACGTCTGTGACGCAGCCAGTTTTCATTATTGAATACACTGTTTTAAAAGGCGTTAGAAACCTAAATTTAGGCAATAAAGGCTATTTTGCATCCTTTTTGACGCCGTGTCTACACCACAAAGCTGCAGACAACAAGCTTACTGATGCTAGCATAAGGAAAATTACATGATCAGCTAAGAAAGAAACAACATTTTCAGCTGTTGTCAACAGTCAGTTTAGTACACTGCAGATGATGCCAGGCAACACTTCTGCTGCCTTTTTGCATAACTCAAACATATAATTGCAACTATTTGTCATGCATTGCTTGACTTTGCCCACGAATGACTATGTGCAACTTTTTCCACCATCACATCGGGTAGCACATGTTTCTTCTCCAACTGATGTGAAACCGTTTGACAAATTTGCTATGGATAGAGCAAAAGTTGCTACAATCATATCTAAAGCTGTAATTATCGTAGCAAATGTCACATTTTTCTCTTTCAACAGCTGTTTTAACCTTTCGCCTAATGCAATTTTTCTTTCATTTCTTTTTTTAATGTTGTCTTCAAAGGTACGTACGATTATGTTAACTGTTCAACTACATCTGTTATTTTGTAAAAATTTCTTTTCAACACTTTCCGAACAGTTCTTTCAAGTTAATGTTTTAGTTACATCTGTTCCTTTGCTGATATTTGTTATATGTTCTCTATATGTTTGTCATACGTTTCAATATTTGATTTAAGATGTTCTATCACCGATTCAGCAACTGTTTCATTATTTACATAACATCTTGATTCTCTTTCTTCTTGCTAAGTAAAATATCTTATGTCATCGGGTGTTCTTCTGTGGTAATGATCTATTATAGCCTCCGTTTTGTTTTACCTGCTGGTCAAATTGCTAATTTGTGCTGAATATTTGCACCGCTCTGTTTCTTTGGGAATGTTTATTTTGCTGTCCGATAGTAATTGTTGATTTTTGCGTAGATTTGCGTTTTATTTCTGTTGTCTTATAGAGTAGGGAACATATAATCTTGATGTGCAATATTAACAAATGTGCTCGAATTCGCTTTAAACCAATAATTTAAAAATGACGAGTGAATGCTATTTTACTTTTCCAACGTTTTCAACTGCTTGTTCATCTGTAGCGCTAGCTTTCATTGTGTCACTACATTTATTATTGGTTTGTTATTTTGTGACATTATTAATATGTTTAGATCTGTGTCATTCAAAATATAACATGTTATCTTCAATATGAAATCATTTTTCATTAATTTATATACTTGTTGATTTATTTTTCAAGCACAGATAATGCCATTTTTAAATCTATAATTAATTTTATTCGAAGATGCTATTGAATTGCAATACCTTCTGAAGATCGGTTCGATTCAGTAAATATGGTTGATATTTTATTGGGATTGAGTGTTTTATAATCATCTCTTGCACAAGTATCTCAAAACCTTCAAATTCTCCACCACCCTCTGCGCTTTTTTTGCCATATAAATGGATAAAGAACAACATAAAAAAGATCTGCGTTTTGAGAAAAAAAAGCAGTTGCTTTCGTTCCCTCAAATTGAAGAATGCAAACAAGAATTGAACATCAGCATGACAGATGAAACCAGCAATGAGATTACTGGTGTAAATTGAACTAACAATGACTTGGAATAATAGACGGAAAGCAAATCAAGAAAACCTATGAAATTTTTGTCAATACGAGCTCACCTAAAATATCGGGGTCATTATCAGATGTCATAACCATAGCAGTAACCTCTCCGAATGAGTAAATGTTTATCCATTCGTGACTTGAATGAATTAGAGGCAGAGTTAAACGAGGGTTACACGATATCAAATGCTATTAGATACTTTACTGGGTTGTATCATTAAACTTAGATTGCCACTACCTATTAATTTTATCTTCTGCTTCAGTGTTCTTTACTTTTTGTTCGTGTGCGAATTAATCTAATAATATCACCGTTTTGGTGCCTTTGGCTGGTGTATTCATTCGTGTATTCATTATATTGCTCTTTATTGTCTATGTGCCACTTTGTATAGTACTCATTTAGACAAGATTTGGAGCAAGAAGTCCTTTTGGTAAATTCATTTATATCTTTATCTTCTTCTTATCTTGGACATCTCTTAGTATCCACTATTTAGAATTTACTATTCCATTTCAGAAAACTTTCAGCTATTCAAATATAATATTGTTACCATGTAAGTCATCTTGCAAGTAACCTCTTTATTAGCTAAAAGCCGTGTTGACCTAACTTGAGAAATATTACTTTAATTTCGTTTAAAATAGAAGGTGGAGAAAACAAAAATGAAAAAAAAATGTTGACGATTATCAAATCACACGATAATGCAACTTCACAATAGGAGAAGGACTCGTGTAAAGTTGAATATTTTGAACAACCTGTGAAACGTTCACAATCACTTAAAAGGCACACAGCAGAGATGTTTAAACAGGAGCATGAGAAATCAACATGCTCTGACAGTCATGTTGAAGATCAAGCTAAACCAATTTCGAACAAAATGTATTACTGATTAAAGTGATGGAATATTTATTTTAGATGTTGCGTTAATGTTTATCAAAATTGACTCTGTTCTAAAACCTGTCAAACAATAATTCACTGGACTACAATTTTGTCGAAGTCGTCTGCTTCAGAGATAAAATGTGCTATTTATTAGGGATTTTGATGTGCTGAATTTAAATATGACAATTAAAACAACTGATTCTCTACTGTTTCCAAGATATTTAAGTTTTAACATTTTACGTCTATGTATATTGTGTACATAATAGAGTTTTAATCATAAATTGTAAACCTAGGTCTTTTCGTGTGTTTATGGTCGCTTTACATGATAATATTTCACCTGTCCTCTTTATGTAACACTTTAAAAAAACAGCAAAAGGGTTATATAAATAAAAATATATTGAAGCAAAAGTAAAAAAAAAAACTATTATGTATATATAAGTACATAGTTTAGTCCTTATTCAGTGTCTACTCGGCGCTTCTTGGCTGGTCTCCTGTATTCATTAAATGGAGCATCTCTTGTCACTGTCCAGCAATAGTCTGCAAGCATTGATGGGCTCCATTTGCCCTGACAGCGTTTCTCCATTGTTGCAATGTGCTCGTCGCTCACTGCTCCGCAGTTCGGTGGAAAACAATCTAGATGAGAGTGCAAAAAATGTATCTTTAGTGACATGTTGCAACCAAGGCTTTTGTATGCCTTGAGAAGCTTTTCCACCAACTCCCTGTAGTTGTCTGCCTTGTTGTTTCCGAGAAAATGTGTTGCCACTAACTGGAAGGCTTTCCATGCCGTCTTTTCTTTGCCACGCAGTGCACGGTGAAATGCATCATCTCAAAGTTCACGAATCTGAGGACCAACAAAGACACTTTCCTTTATCTTAGCTTCACTTAACCTTGGAAATTTTCCACGGAGGTACTTGAAAGCTGCTTGTGTTTTGTCTAAGGCCTTGACAAAGTTCTTCATCAGACCCAGCTTGATGTGCGAGGGTGGTAACACAATCTTCCTTGATTCAACAAGTGGTGGATGCTGAACACTTTTCATCCCAGGCTCCAATGACTGTCGGAGTGGTGAATCTCTCTTGATGTAGTGGGAATCTCTCGCACGACTATCCCATTCGCAGAGAAAACAACAGTACTGTGTGTATCCAGTCTGCAGACCAAGCAAGAGAGCAAGAACTTTGAAATCGCCACAAAGCTGCCACTGATGTTGGTCATAGTTTATGCACCTCAAAAGTTGTTTCATGTTTTCGTAGGTTTCCTTCATATGGACTGCATGACCAACTGGAATTGATGGTAAACACTGCCATTATGCAGCAAAACAGCTTTAAGACTCGTCTATGATGAATCAATGAACAGTCTCCACTCATTTGGATCATGAACGATGTTGAGGGCTGCCATCACACCATCGATGTTTTTGCTTGCTACAAGATCACCTTCCATGAAGAAGAATGGGAAAAGATCCTTTTGACGGTCACGGAACATGGTAACCCTAGCATCAGCTGCCAGGAGATTCCACTGCTGTAGTCTGGAGCCCAACAGCTCTGCCTTACTCTTGGGTAGTTCCAAATCCCTGACAAGGTCATTCAGTTCACCTTGTGCTATGAGGTGTGATTCGGAGGACGAGGATGGGAGAAAATATGGGTCATGTGACATTGATGGTTCAGGAGTAGAAGTTTCATCCTCTTCCTCTTCCTCGTCTGACTCAAGTGAGAATGATTCTGGTGCATCAGGAACCGGTAGTTCTTCTCCGTGGGGTACTGAGCGTATAGCTGATCGAATGTTTGGATAATGCACAGTCCACTTTTTCTTCTTTAACACACCTTTCCTAACTGGAGGCACCATGCAGAAGTAACAATTGCTGATATGATCCGTTGGCTCTCTCCAAATCATTGGCACTGCAAAAGGCATAGATTTACTTTTCCTGTTCAACCACTGTCGCAGATTTGTTGCACAAGTGTTGCAGCATATGTGTGGGTCCAACCTCTTGTCCTGATCTCCAATTTTGCAGCCAAAATAAAGGTGATATGCTTTCTTAACCATAGTAGTTATACTACGCTTTTGTGATGCAAAAGTCACTTCACTACAAACATAGCAGAAGTTATCTGCATTGTTCACACAAGTACGAGGCATCTCCGCTCACTTTGGCTAAACAGAAATGTGTCCCTTTGCAAAATCAAACACTGAGAAATAAGAGAGCACGACACTGTATGATTTGTAGAGCTGATATAGGGCAATTTCTTCAGCAGAGTGATGTAAGCTTAGTTATGATTGCATCATCCATGACGACTTCTATGAATAACATGATACAATTCATATCATGTATGATGCAATACCAGTTTCAGATTGCATCATTCATTGTTTTGCCTAAAAAGCAATACTGTCCAAACCCAGTTATAGATTTATTCATAGATCCAGTCAAAGATGTATTTTAGTCATTTCTGGTTTAAATTGAGATCCTTTCCCTTTATAACTCACTTATCCTCTGCCATTCCCAAGTCAAGCTTCGTATATACTGACCCAGTATAATATCTTTAAAACTAGAGCCAATCAACAATTTGAAACATCATTTTCGTTCTCAGTGACCCAGAATTAGTAAAGTTTGACAATATTTATTGCGGAAGCATTTTGGCTGTAGACCAGTAATTAGTTACTGTACTGAAGCCCCCCCCCCCCCCCAAAAAAAAAAAAAAAAAAAAACCAACCCAAAACAAACAGCAATTAAAACAACAACAACAAAAAAAAAAAAAAACACAACCAATATCAAATTATATAAATGTTAAATTTCACAGTAATATATGACACGTGAGACAAACAACATAATTAACACTATTTACGATGCAATTATTAACTCTGCTCTTACAGTCGGTTGAAGCATGCCTATGAAAGAGTTATTTAAGATGTAGATAGGTTAACCAGCAAACACAGAATTTGATGAAGTCATAAAGTTGATTATCCCAATTTCAATGAAGCCAGCTTATTACTTGATAAAACACATTATCCTACCATTCAAAATAATTAATTAATTAAATAACGCAAGCCATGAAATGAGTACTAAATAACCCTAGGATAATTACATTTCAGTGTTGACAACCAAAAGCCGAATCTTAAACACACAGCTCAACAGGCAATAAAGTCTAATACATATATTACAAATTCTGAATCTGAACTGTCTTTGTCATACATATAAATGGGTGAGACAATATCAATCGCTCCACCTTTGTATCCAACATTGCCAACGGAAAATGGTATTGATTTAAGATTACAAACAATCAGCAAAAATAAGAATGACTTAATTAATGGTATCGATCATTGCAGAGATGTTAGAAAGAAATACAAAACAGCATGCGTGCATATCTTTTTACTGGGTAGAAGTTAAGATGGCTACAGTTTCTGATGGGATGGGTGTAGCAGCTGCTAGTTAAAATTAACATGAATAGCAACCTGATTTATCATCCTTCTGGTTTTTAGAGGGTATGGTGCAACTTTAATGGGGTTTGTAGCAAAGCCTTCAAGGACAAGTTTAATAAGCAGCAAAGGTTTAAACAAAATACGATAGTGGCCTACGTCATTTGTAAAATCAACCGTTTTTATGATATGGTGAGTAGGGCAATAATCGGTAATGAGATTAATCACTAGGACTTTAAATTTGATAGTTACAAATTACAACAGGGTACAAGGAGATAAATAATGCAGTCAGGAAGAACATGATCGATACAAAAAATCAAAGATACTGAGGAGCTAAAATATATTTTGTTAGAGAAGAGAGAGACATACAAAGAAGAAACAAGTTTCGGAGAGGCTTACAGCACACGTATTGTCTGTCATGATTACAGAAGTAAAGGATGCAACGTTAATGGAAAATCAAAAACCCTTAGTTGTTTGACTGTTAGCTATTTTAATTTACACTACATAAATGGAAAACTAGATATTACTGTAGGGAGATCACCTGAGAAATATATATATATATATATATATATATATATATATATATATATATATATATATATATATATATATATATATATTGTTAATATCATTGATAGCAGAATTGGTAAATTGTCCATATCATTACAGTGATTAGAGTTTGCTGCTGGTTATAACAATATTTCAAGTGAACTGAAAACAGCATATTTTATGATAACAACGACAAGAATAAAACCAGAGCTGTTTTAATTCCTGATTGGTTCTATAACCTTGAAATGTACATTAACAGTGTCAACGAGAGAATGAGTAATAATAATGAGAATAAAGAAAGTATTGATATCAAGTGCTTGAAACCTAACTCTAAATTTCTCGTCACTGCCAGTAATAATTACGCAGTGTACATAACCAACTACAACTCTAACTTCAGATGCCATACAAATATACACTGAATATGTTGCAGTGTGTGGGTTTTTGAAACCTATTAAGTTACAGATTTTCCTCGATATCAATAACTCCAAAAATTACTTTAATGGCTATTATTCGTGTTTGCAATAGTGTTTTCTTGGTTACTTTGTTACTTAAAATAATAATGGTCATTTACAGAGGAGAATAATGAACAGATTAAATATCAGCATTAAAGATGAAGACGAAAAGTTAATTTATTTTCACGGTATGCCTGTAACATATTTTACGCTAAGTATTTAATTCGCGCTAATACGATGGGAGAGATAACTTTATGAGTTGGTTTTGATCTTACCTTACATCAGTAGGAATAACAGAGGAAAAAGGTGTAACACAATACATAATGAAATAAACTTACAAATGTAGGTAATTAACTAAAATATACTGATGCAGCTTCAACTAAGTTTTTCCAAAGGACTTGTTGATACTCAAATAGGTCAGACTTTGACGGATAATAATTTGAAATATGTATAAAAAAACATAGAAAGAACAAGTACACAAGAAAAAATTTACTATTGAACATTGCGGTGCTTTAAAAGTTAACTAAAAACAGATTAACGATAAAAGGAAAAAATATTTTAGATGCACATGTCTTGATTAAACAGAATTATAATAAATTGTCTAAGGCTATACAAGTCTTGCAAATCGTAAGAAAAAGAACTGATGAAGTACCAAACATTCAATAATGCTTGCAAAGGATTGAATCGATGGTATCCCCAGTGATAGATCTATTAGAGAGTGACGTGGAGGAAGTAATGAAATCACTGAAAGACTACAACGTATTACAATCCCAAGTGGAACAGTTAGAAAAGATTTTAAATAATGAAATCCAACAAAATGGTTAAGATATTAAGAAGCAACTAAATAATTTTAGCACCAGTTAAACAAACTTAAATAAGAAGATAATAACTAACACTAATACTTTGCCAGAGTTGCACAAAAGAGTGATTTAAACAAAATAACCACAAAGATAGATGATACCAAAACAAAACAAATGTGAACGATAGCATGATTATAGCTATTAGAAGGACTTATTATTTATATATTATAGATGTAAGCGACAAAACCAAAATGTTGACAAATCATACTTTATCAGCTTTTAACGTTGAAGTTACTGCTGAGGGAGAAGACTCTAAAACAGTTAGAAAAGAATATCTTGGTAGGTAACTAGATAATGTTTTTAGTGTGGTGCAAGGTAGTGTTAATGAAATAGATACAAAGATAAAATGTGTAAGGAAAGATTTTAACAATTTTGAACAACATTTTCAGCAAAAACAGATGCTTTCAAAACTGAAATTTATAAGAAAAGACTCATACATTAAATGGTAGTACTGATACAGTTAAAACCGAAATAAATGAAAACATAGAGATACTTAAAACTAAATTTAACACGAAAATGGGCATAAAGAGTTTTGCCTTAAATGCTGGAATGGATTAAATATAAAAGGAAATCGATAGTAACAAAATGGGGTTTGAGCAGAAAACTAAAATAATCTTTCTATGTGTATTGTTTTATGAAATGCATGCACCAAGTCATGAAGGTGTTCTTGTATATAATATTAACACTGGCAAGTTTGCATTATACTACTATGACGGTAACAGTAAAAGAATAACAGGGATATTTTAGATACACTTAAGTGTCTGAAACTGCACACCAAACATTATGTACTCTTTATGGATTGTATTATGCTCTATAAACTTTGCTGAATATGAGTTACATTAATATTTTTAAACAGCAAGGTATTCGAATGAAACAATCAGGCTTTAATATACAATATTTTTCAACCTGCATTTAAGTAAATATTTTGACCGAAGATTTAAAACGGCTTAAAAGATTAATATTTTTATGGGATTACGTGTAAATAAAAAATAACCATGTTATTTGTATATTTGGTTTGGGAGGAGGACACTAATATAGCCTTAACAGCTTAGAAGGGTCTCAAGCATACTATTCAGGAGATATCAATATTTTATACATTGTGTTTAATCTTGTAGATTATATTTTCTTCAACTGTACATATCGGCATAATCGAACATGCAAGAGGTTTTAATATGGATTACTAATAAATAGTATTAGCAAAATATGGCAACATCAGCAGCAATCACTGGCGGTGCAATAGCTTACGGACAAGCAATCGTAGGAAGCAAATGTTTTCTTCAATTATTAAATCTAAAATATTTGAATGAAGAAAGACTAAAGCATGACACAAACTGAACAATGTCAGCGGAAAACAACATTGCTTAACAAAAAGGCAAACATTCTCAAATTCTTGAATGAAAGATTGAGAGAACAGGGTTAGGTTACTCCGTTGTGAAAAATACTTTGGATTAGGCTTTTGTTCTATACGCATCTGCTCATTCTAATGTTACTTTAGAGAAAACCAGACAAGCTAATCTTGGTGACTTTGTCCAGTCATCTGATCAGCAGATGAAATATGAGTATGTTATTAGTAGTCTTGCAATGGGTGTTGTTCTTTACGTTGGTTACAAATTTCTCAAAAGTTTCGCCAGTTTGGTGACTATTACATATAAAGAATGGCAACGTACTCTAAGCATATAACTGCACACAAACAGGAGAAATCACCACATGATATTAGACATCTTAATCCAACACATCATTGTATTACACAAATTGCCAGTAGTATTAAACCTGACCAAGGAGTAGTACTTCAGTTGTGGCTTAATGCCATGATTTCACCTGGATCATGTTTTATATCACTTGACGTAAAGTTGAAACTATAAGCTAACAACTAAGTGGTAAACAATTTGGGTAGATTGCTTGTAAAATACATTACCATTTGTTATGGAACTAATGATCTTGTAAAGCTGAATGTCTACAACATTTTCGTGACGTATAACGATGTGCAGCAACCAGCGTCTGTGAGAACAAACATAATACGGTATCACGTACAATCAATTAAACAGGCTTATATCACCCGTGGTTAAGGCACTAAATATCCCTACAGAAGCTATTCAGTTTTCAGCACAACGAAATAAAATTGGAATACCAGCTGATTTCATGCTACAAACATATTATTGTCCATTGTGTCTTTGTAATCTTCTTCATTTTTTGAGATTTACTATTACATTAGCAAAAGGATCTGAAGTGATACACAGGATTAGGAGTTTGACAAATGTTTTCGCCAGTACAATACGATTACTTCAAATGCAATGGCTTAATTAGTTAATGACAAGTACAGGATAACAGAATTCCTTCTACTACGACAACATGACAAGAGAGTTAATTATAGATGTGGCTTCTAATACGACGTAGACAAGTGTCATACTTTTATTGTCCAAGAATAAGTTTTAAAAGTATCTTCATACTCTCCAAGAAAAGAGATAGAAACTGATCAGAAATTTATTTAAATCTAGCGACAGAAAAGATCATGATTACTTTGGAAGGATAACCAGACATGTCTTATTCTCAGTGATATAAATTTAGGTAATAGTTTACATAAGCAGCAAAGTATTTATTCGGCGATCAGCAAAAACAAACGCAACTTAGTAATGTAAGTGTTCATAATTTTTACATGGATCACCATTGCATCTGGCATGATTTAAGAAGTAGACATGATAATAGATTGCATGGTACGGTAACAAATTATCCAATGTTCAACAAGGCATACACCTACAGACAAACATAGATGGGCACAACATGTATCCTTATTTTGTGCCTGATGCACAGGTAAACATCCATAACAGCCAAATCAAAACGATACTGTTTTAAACATGGAGATTTCAGATGGTGCTAATTTTGGTGAGTGCGACAGGTGTGACATAAGTGGAAATAATTACAGATATTACATATGCAGTGAGAAGGGATAACATAACTAAATATGATGTTAATTTTGACTCTATTTCTAAAACGCTAAACAGAGCTATAACATAAAAGCATATATATATATATATATATATATATATATATATATATATATATATATGCGAGATACTAAACAAGTTAACGGGCAAAGAAATAAATAGAAAGAATTTCGCTCTGGTTGTGGAAGTGTTTTAGGTATATGCTAATTATGATAAAATTAGACATGGTGATTAAACCTTAAACTATCTTTTTATGGAACACATATTTTCAATGTATGATTTTGACACATCTGTGACCCAACCTAACCCACACATCCCCTCTACCGCCCTTTCAAAAGTCACTATTGCTTTGTGTACTAATGTTGAACTCAATTCAAACCTAACAGAGCATACAACTTTAAATTATTGTAGTGGATAAGATTTCTCTCTTTGTTCTTCAACGTACACAATAACTTAGGTATTAACTATTGTTGTGGAATTAGTTTTACAGGCGATAATAGTCAGTCATTAAAATAGATGTGTAGATGCGTTGGTACCTCTAAATCTACTACTAAATTGCCACAAAAGTTTAGTCATCATTCCAAGATATTAGATTGATCTTATGACATTGATTTGTTGTTTGGTTATTCATATTGCATTTTTCTAACTGGCATGAATTAGTTCCTGACCCATCCCTGCAAATTGTTAGGAAATAGGTATACTATGAATGACTATAACCTTGAATTATCTTATTCTCCATCATCTCTCATTTTACATACATAATTGACATACTATTCATGATTTGTTTAGTCGATAATGGTAGTTTTTGAATTAGGTGATATAGCTGTCGACTTGATTACCTGTCCATGCAATTTTAATTCGGTGTTAAAATTATTAAGACCTCCCGCAAAAGTGATTTTTATTGTTTGTTTATTTGAGATGTCACCAATTTTGACAAATCCTTTGTTGCACAATACGGATATTTGTCTCCATCAAAACAATTAACATGTCCATGTGACTTCCTAACGCTCTCTCTGTCACTCTAACTGCTGTGTTTCAATATGTCAACAGTTGTATATACATCCAGAGATACATTTAATTAATATTCGACTTCATTAATGCCTATTTTGAGGGGAAATCTATGAAACCATTGTTTATATCTATCAAGTTTATATTTGGAGTCTCTGTATTGGTGGGTCTGTAATAGATTCTGCGATTTAAACGAAAAGTGTGTTGTCTTTATTTTGAACGTTAAGAGAGTCATTATTGTCTTGAACTCATTGGTAATTCAACATATAATGTTCCTGTCACTGGTTGGTATATGTCTATACGTCACAATACATATTTTATCCTACCTAAAAACCAATCTGTCTCGCAGATGATTTCCTGACCAAATTGTGTGTGTAGCATTGTTAATGGCCGATCAGTTGCATTTTCTTTTTGATTTTTGTTTGTAATGTTTAAAGCTTTTCTTTTACGATACCAATCCCTATAGATGTGGTCTGTCCTCTGTGTAATCGCTAAATCTGGCTGAACTGGTACAGAATTAAATCTTTAATTTTCCTACTTATTTTCATAGTGTATGTTTCGACGTCTTGGGAAAAAAGTAGAAGTACTGAGTGTATTTCCACATCGAAATATGTACACATGTTAAATGAGTCCTGCAGTCTTCTGGTGATAATTCTATTTTTATTGTGTCATTTCATTTTATTGAATTTTTTGCTTTGAGAACGGATTAAATGTGGTTATAATTTCCTTCTGGCTGATTTTGATTATTTTGGTATCACGTATTGAAAACATTTATTATGGTTCTATTTGTTCAATACAAAATAAGCATGAAATTTATTTTTCTTCTGATTTTACATCGATTCTCTTGTTACACCCACAAGTAATTCATTTCCGATTATTTCCCTGACGCAAGTATTTCCTCCATTAAGACACCGGTACCAGTTTGATGTCATCAATTAACGCAATGTTTGCATATTTTTGTAGATTAATCAGTTCCATCTCTTCGACTGACATTCCCGCATTTGTAGCATCTTATTGTACTCATTTATATATTACTTATATTTATTAGAGGCTTTGGTGCAATATTGTAAGGATTTGTTGCAAATACTTTCAAGAAATGTTTTTACTACATAGTTTTAAAACACGATGAAACAGTAACATCTGCCATTAATAAATCGAACAGGTATGATAACATAATTATCAAAGCAATCAGTGGCAGTGAAATCAACATGGAGGACTTGCTTTAATTATCATAAATGTACAACGATAAAAGAGATAAAAAATATAATTAGGAAAACAAAAATTAACAAAACAGAAATCCAAGACAATAAAGAAGGAACCCACAAACGTTTCGGGAAGAAGGGAAGAGATCGAATTAGAAAGTGATTTTATTCAAACTTACCCGAGGTACAATCTTTACAGCCAAGGATGCAAGTTGAACAGAAAAAGAAAAGAAAACAAATTAACGGCGTGAGCCTGTGCTATCGGTGCAATTCTTGACTAATTTAAATTTTGCTATATAAATGGAGGGTTGTACTACAATCGACGATCCCCCTAAAAATCTATTGTACTAATCTAATTGATAACAGAAATGGTAATCTTTTCATTTGATTGCAAAGAATAGATTTTGTTGTTGGGTATTACAACGTTTTCAATGAACTGATAAACAGTATATTCAGTTATAATACATGATACTGATATAAAGCGTTAGGAATAGCCCAAGAGCCATATAGGTATCCACTTTATCAGATACAGTAAGTGGGTATTTGAAATCTAAATATTTATATATTTTCTTGATCAATTCTATAACATACAAAATATTTGTTTTCGCTTGAGTCTTTGCCTGTTAAAATGTTTTTCAAGACGATGTTGTGTGATGCAATGCTAATCTTCTTAAAAACAGTTACAAAAGGTATTTAATAGATTCAGTATCAGCATAAATCCTGAAAACAAGAAAAATGTAGATTTATATAGTATGCACGTAGTGTATGTTTTTCATGTACAGTAACTATATTTAGCATCTTGACAAAAGGAACAATACATTTAAGAAGTCCTAATGACTTTGGTTTCCTTTTTGATATTGTGACAACAGCAGGGAAACAGATATCATAATAGATCTAACATTGGCAGTGACCTACACTTCAGCAATAACCGTATCACAAATTTAGATTATCCGGAAAACTCAACTGATGCGGCTACTAGACGGTGTGTACAAAAGACTTGCTAATACTCCAATAGGTAAGACTTTGGAGGAGAATACTACGAAAGATATCAAAACATGGAGAGAACAAGTTGACGAGACAACTTGAACAGAATAAGGCTTGGAAAACTAACAAAATTTGAGAGCTACAAAACAGATTCATGAGAGCAGAAAAAAAGACCTTCAATGCACAGCAGAATTTGTTCACACAAAATACAGAGCCGTATTTAATGTTGTACGTGACCTGCAGACAGCAAGGGAAAGAGCAAGGGAGATATCGAACATTCAGCATTATTGAATGTCAAAAGAACATATGATAACTACTGATAATAATGCTTTAGAAAGTGGGAGAATATCTAAACAAATCACATGATTAATATGATACTTTATAATGTGAAATTCAACAGTCACGAAAATATTTGAATAATGAAATCCAACGGAAAAAAAAAGGAAAATAGAAAGCTAATGAATGATTCTAGCACAAAATGTATCGACTTGAAAATAAGATAACAGCTGGCACTAATACCATTTCAAAGTTGCTGATAAAGAATGATTGAACGAAGATAAGCAAAAGGATAGAGGACATAAAATCCAAATTATTTATAGGAGCATACTTTAAAAGACAATTTGTAATAAAGATAAATGATTCATCAATTCTGTATGACATGTTGATTTAAAAATTCGACTATATTGGTAAGTATTTGGTCTCTAAGTGCATTTAATGTTTCATTCTTTGCGAAGATTCTTTTCTAAAAGTATTGCATTTAAGTAAGAAATGAAATTAATCTCGTATTGGAGGAAAGTTTTGCCGTCAGCCAGATTCTATAGGCAGACAAAGACGCCCTTGTTATGACCCAAACATCAAAGTTCTAAACTTAAATAGATATGAGAGAAAAACACAAGTACAACAAAGTCTTAGGTTTTCAACATACATTCACTTGGTGTTACTTATCAGCTGTTCAATCTACCTCAAAGTCTCTATTCAGAAATGCGATCTTAGTGCTTATTCTAAAGCAGTTGGCTAGTTATTCAATACACATGACACTTACAAAACAATTAGAAAACAAGTCAAACTTCCTGATTTGTATGAGCTGACATATTCAAGAGAAATCTATGAAAACAAAGTAAATAGTAGTAACTAGTATATATATATATATATATATATATATATATATATATATATATAGAGAGAGAGAGAGAGAGAGAGAGAGAGAGAGAGAGAGAGAGAGCGAGAGAGAGAAAATTCATCAAATTCGTTCAATAATTTCACTTTTCTGCCCGACTATGCTCCAGTAATGAAAAACAAAAGACAAGAAAAGAACAAAAACAAACTTTAATGGAATGAATTCAGTGAGGTTTGTACATTATTTCATCTAGCAATATGTAATTTGAGACCAGCAGTCCAGAATAATAGGTGACTTTCATCAGTCATAAAATAAACCATTGTGCATGCAAGGAAAAATATACATCTTTTATAATTTTATATTGTATCATTTTCAGGTAATTTGACTGACAAGGGCAAACACATACAGCTTATTTTTTTCAACAGAAAATATCTCTTTTTTCTAGTCATGCGGTTATTTTTTATATTATTCTGTTCTTATTCGTTTGGTTAGACACGGTGAAAAAGGAGCGCAGGCTTTAGTATCTTTTTTATACCCTCAAGATGTTGGACCCTGTTTCACGTATACTTATGAAATTTGCATTGTAAATGCGTCATATTGAGAGTAATTCAACCTAGCCAAAAGTAGTTCAATACATCCTGGTTTTCACGTTTGATTAACGTTTGTATTTTCAGTTGATTCGTTAATTGCACCATCAATATATTGGATCCCATTTCACCTACGGTCATGACAATTGGTATGTGGATGCAATTCAAGGGTTGTAACTAATTTATACCAAATGTCGGTCACGCTTGTGTAAGTTTTATATTTTCAGACTTTTTTATTACGTCATCTGTATCTTTGACCCGATTACATCTGACTAATTATTCTTCGTTTTGGCCTTTCGGTGATGAAACTTCGTATGTGGAGGCATCATAATGAGTAGTATACTGCAGTAATATTTTATTTCAGCACAAGGTGACAGTCTTTAGCTGAGATTCATAACCAGTGATAGCGGTTTTGAATCCAGTCCAGAGCAGCCAGGGTCCTGGTGTACCTATATGTAATGCACTTAACTCTCATTCCCTCTGCATCAATCCTCCGTGCAAGTCTGTATATTGTCGGCTACTCCGAATATGCTCCTGTAAACACCTTATTATTATTATTATTATTATTATTATTATTATTATTATTATTATTATTATTGTCTTTGTTGATGTTCCTTTGTTGTTTCAATCGCTATCGTCAACTTCGTAGTTGTCGTTTTCATCATCATCATCATCAAATGCAGCTTTAGATATTACAACCGTTTGTCAAAAAGTGAGGTATGTTTCAAGAGAATTACTTATCTAACTATCTAAATATCCGCATACTTACAAACCTAACTATCTATCCCACACCCATCTACCCACCCAGCTTCATACCTACATGTAGAACGATTAAGTATACACGCATGTATTACAAGGGAGTAAGGCAGGTAAATGGGTAGATTGGTCCAGGAACGGAATAAAACCACTCCACCAGCTCGACATAGGGATCACTTTGATGTCCGTGTGCGTGTCCGTTCTTCCGTCCATCCGTCCAAGCGATTTGATTAAAATCAATGTTAATGTTTTTAAATTAACCTCAATGTTAAGTTTTTTACTTTCTACCTAAATAAATGGCCGGCTCGACTTAAAGGTATTCTCTTGTATTGACAGATCCAGGCTGATGCTAGCAGTACTTACCAACTGGTTTAGAAATATGTAGAAAAACCTGTCCATAAAGAACACTCTATTAACCAAAATGTTGTGTCCTTAATATACAAGTATCCTCATTTTGCAAGTGAATTATGTATACAAACTTAGAAAATAATGAAGTAAATAAATATTGTCCTTTATAAGCCGGCGTCCTTCCTATACAGCTGTCAGCAATGTAGATTTCACTGTAATTCAGATAAAAGCTTCATTCTTGTAAATCAGTTCGTTCTCATTCATTTTTTAAGGCTCACTTAGAAAGAACGAAACGAGTAAGTTTAAAAAAATATAGGAGCTAACGTGTGAACAACATCTATGTGTGTGTGTGCGTGTGTGTGTGTCTGGAGGTGGAGGTCTTCTTGTAAACACATTTAAAAAAAAGATCTACTTTTTGGCTTCTTTATTGTTGTTATTGATTCGTTGGTATATTTGTTTTTTTTAACAGCAAGTGCTGCTTGTACTCCTTTTCCTACTCCTTCTTCTTCTTCATTATACTACTACTACTAATTATTATTATTATTATTATTATTATTATTAATATGCAGGTCACAGGAAAGGATCAGTCATCTATTCCAATATCTGAAGGCTGTATCTCTATTGTCCCTCCAGAATCAACTGCTGTGAGAGGCAAGAACAAGAAAGAGTTCATATAAAATTTAATGACAGGATAACTAGAAGAAATTTACCAAAAACTCGACAAACTTAATTTTGAAATTTGCAAAAACAACAAATCGCAAATTAGAAGTTTTAGACTTCGCTGCACAAGAATTAAAATTTTTGACGTCCAGGAACTGGCAGTGAAATGTTTTCAACTCTTTCTTCGGCAGTAAAATATATATCTTTAAATGCAACCTAGCAAAATCTACGTGTAATTTATCATCATCTTGAATTTCAATTATTCTAGGCCAGTACGTCCTATTTCCGCTTTACTACCTATAAAACATACCCAAAAAAGTTTCACTACACTTACTTTTTAACTTTATTCCTACTGCATCCGTAATCAACGTGTGGTGCATTTGTCACGGTGAATGATTTTTATTTTCGATCAACGGGATCGCCAAGGTGCTGGTTATTCCGATGTGAACTCTAACAGGCGGCCGTATAGATTGAAAGTCATATTACCGAGGCAACTGAGAAATACAGTGACCGTCGGTAGTACAGTATCAAAGTAAAAAAAAATTATATATAAAAAATCTGGAAATATTATATAAAAGCAAGACATTTAATAGCAAAATTTCAACAATAAATTCATAAATTTAATCTAGATTTTTATATGCCCGAGTTGTAGTAAATCCATCAAATAATTATGATTTATGATATTCTTATTACATGGCATATTTATACTTAAAAAACCCCACTTGAACTTTAATTAAATGCCACTTGTCTAGAAAACACCTTTTCTGAATTTAAAGGGATGACAGGCTTCATTAATTTCCCTTTATACTACTGATCTAAGAACCCACACTGAAAAAAGACTCACGAATTGGACAATGCACCCTTAATGGGCTCCCCACAAGTTATATAACAATTTTTATCGAACAGCGTCAGTCAGGTCACCAATTCTGCTTGTTTTGTTTAAATTGTGAAGCAGACAATTTGTAGACATTGTCGCTCGGCACGATTTTATCATTGAAAAGTACAATAAAAGGATTGAAACTGGATATAGTATGAATGGGATTTTATGACTTAAATTTGTACATTTAAAGGAAATCTACGATTTTGTTTACCCTGAATAGAGTTATTCTTCAAATTTTTAATATTCACGGCAATGTGAACCTCCTGACATTATGTTTATTTTATGCATGGTGACATCACTGAACAAAAATGTTTAAATGCCGCGGTAATAGGCTCACCGCGGTAATAGGACGTGCCACTGTAAGTTGTTTCAGAATTTGACATTATCGCTTTCTATTTGTAAAAAAATAGCATAAAAAATCAATAAAGCCAAAATATGTTTCACAACGAGCGACAGAATCTACAAAATTGCCGACTGAGCTGCAAGTCTGCAAACTTGATAAACAAATCCACAGTTTGTGGAATATTTGCGTTCAAGTAAACATTAAGAAATATTAATAGTTGACAGTTTCCTTAAATGCATAGAGGCATAAGTCTGTTGAATTTTGTTTTTTAAAACCAATCTTATTATCAGCAATTGTTACCTCACATCGTTGTAGTATAATACATTCAAATATTTTCGAAATAATTGTCGTGAGAGCTATCAGTCTATAATTATGTTTGTGTGCCAGATTAAATATTGTGCTTTTCAGTAGCGGGATAATTGTAACTTTTGTGAAATCATCAGGAACAAAGTTATGTAAAAACATGCAATTAAACAGAATCATTAAAAGAATATGGAGTCTATTATCTGAAAATGTAAAATATTCTACATATAAAAAATCTGATCCTGGATATTTACCCTCCTTTTATTTAGCTATGGCACGTTGCATCTCTGACAATGAGATCAGTTCAATAAGACTAGAAGGGGCCTTGCATGATGAAAGAACATACTCTTTATTCGAATGGCTTTTAACACTATTGAGTAAGGCTTCAAAATGATTTTTCCACATGTTGCATATGTTATTTTGGCCATGGTTCCCATCAATGCAAATTGGTAGCCTATTACAAGTTGTAGTAGTGTTTTGTTTAACCTGCTTCCAGAATTCACGTTGGTCCAAATTTGTAAATTTATTTGCAAGCGTGTCTGCTTTATGTTTTAATTCTTCCTTCTTATATATTCTAAGGGCATACTTAAATTGAGCTCTGGTCTGGCGCATTTGGTTACTTAGAAGTCCATGACGAGGTTTACCGTTATCGCGCCACATAAGGTGAGCATCGTAATGGATTTAGAGGAAATCCGTAATCAAGAGTATATTTTGTACAAAATATCTTATTATCGCGTGTTTACGATATTCGTGCACAGTGGTAATGCTTTCGTTTCGGTTTTACTTCACATCTATCTCATTCCATTAGGTAAAGCAGGTTCGTGCCTTAGATGAGAGAGAGAGAGAGATAGAGAGATAGAGAGGGAGAGAGAAAGAGAGATAGAGAGATAGAGAGGGAGAGAGAGAGATTTGTGTTTTCTTTATTTCTTCAGATTTTATTTCTTCTTTTAATTTGTATACTTGTGGTTTTTTCCCTTCTTTTCGACACAAGATATGTACGTAATATAAGTTACTGCCAATGTTGTTTTGAGACCCACTGCTCTAAGTCAGCGGAAAAGCCATTGGATACTAATTTGTTCCACTCACATGTAAATATATTTTATGAGAAAAGTGGAGGTTCAACTGTTAGCACTGGTGGACTCACATCATACCAGTAGTACGTTTCACTGATGGCAATAAAAATGAAATGGCAGTATGGAAGAAAACATCTGGATGACTTTATATCAAAAACAAAAAACTTCCATTATTCCAGAAAATTCATAAAAATCAACAGAAAATAAACCACTAGACAAGCGAGGTATTTGAAATTCATGAAAAATTGTTTGGATACTTCTAAATGCTTTTATCACCATCTCATATTGGTCTTTTCGATAACCGATTTATCTGCCTTGCGAGGGAAACTCTTCAGTGGCGACTATCACTTCCATCACTTCCGGGACTATGCAATCAACAATGGCGTTCGTGGATAATGGAATTTTACAATTTATAAAACGAGTATCCAAATGGAAGAATATTTAATCAAATTCCCTAAAAAAAGGTGTACTTTCCTATCTTGATATTTAGAATGTCAAACCATAAATTACTTGTTGAAACTGGTCGATGGAATTTAATTCCATATGAAGAAAGAACACAAATCGAATGTAAAAATAATGTTTTGGGTGATGAATCCATCGCCTATTTGAGTGTGAATTCTTTAGGGAGGCTAGACTGAATTTGATTAAGAAATATTATTACATACCACCAAATACTTTGAAATATCAACATTTAATGACAAACAAGAATAACATACTAGTGAAAAATGTAAGCATATTTTGTTAGCAAAATTATGAACGGATTATGAAACAATTAGAAACTTAACAGAGGACTGGATAGCTTCCTAGGCTGATTTCACATTCATTTGCCACTCTTTTAAATATTAAATGAAACATATCAAAAGCATTTTTCAGTTAAATCATTGATCACTTTTCTTTAGATACTCATAGGACTTGTAATATTTAGATAATCCATGTCCCCCCCCCCCCCTTTCTCTCATTTTCTGTCTCTAAGCATTTTCTCGCTTCTCCATCTTATTTATATTACACCATGATGACTTCTTATATAATAGAACTTTGATTGTACTTGACTCATATCCAAGTTATATATGGCTTGAGTATGATTTTTTTTTAAATAAAGTCTTCTTATGTTTTGTTCTGTTTGGTAGATATACAATTTCTTTTTATACTTTAATCAGATAAGCGCTTAGCGACAAGTGAACTGGAGAGATGTGATAACACACCTGCAAAGAACCACCGATATCATAATTTCTCCACGTGCATTGCTTTGATCTTTGCGGTGAGGCTAAGTATCATAACAAAGCGTGCTGGCCGACAATTGCCTGCGAAAGGAGCTCTTGCAATTCGATTCATGTAGAGAATAGGTCGTCTTATAAGTGCTACATACAACAAATTTGATAATTCTAGTGGTAATATTGGAAACTAGAGGGTTTCGCAAAGAATCTGAAACAGAAGGGAATTTCCAAGAGTCAAAATTTGAAGACCGAGAGTCTGAATTTGAAACCCGAGTGTCACGAGAACGACATAGAAAAAAAGAAAACGAACATTTCAAACTCATTTACATTTATTGTCAAACACAGACGTATCAAAGAGTATTATTGTTAATACACAAACAACACACAGACGACAAGGCGAGTTATTCCAAATTAAATTATTTAAAGTGGTCTCAATATAAAAGGAAAATATAAGTGGACAAGATGTTTTTACATTATTCAAGGTATCTTTTGTAAACATATGAAAGAAAATCAATCTAATAACAGCCATGCCTATTCATATCTTACGGAGAAAAAGTGTCTATTGATATACAAACAGTAAATGTCCGACCTTCAGCGTGTTGGGGCTTGCGTTAATTTGGTATTTCAGGTTCTACAACTGCTTACTATAACAATTGACACATTGCTGGTATTTGAATCAATAGTCCCCGGAAGTTGACGTTCCATGTGGGGCATGCGCAATGAGTGGACAGAAGAGTTCCAATTCAAGGGAGGTAACCTAGTTTCCGAAAGGCCTATAGGGATAGGAGAAAAAAAAAAAAGAAAAAAAAAAGACCATATTGAAACTTAAACTGGAAAAAGTACGATATTAAATAAATAAATTTCGAATTACAATTCAAATTCCAGTTGTGTCTGGTTATCAACCACTCGAACGCACTGTATCCTACTATCGTATTATTGAAATCGTTACTAACATAAATATGCCAACTTGATTTAAAGAACCAACCATTTAATTTTCGGGGCTGAGGTGGGGTAGGGATTTTGATTTTCTTTCGAACCAGAATATAGCTTTTCACCTCAAGAAAAAAAACAAAACAAACAACAAACAAACAAAAAAGTAACTAAAGTAATGGATATAATTAGTTTATTTTTCTATTCAGTCAGACCAAGATTACTTCTTCAAGCTATTTGGGACCGGAATTATTTTTCAAACAAAATTTCAGATCTTTTCCGCCCCCCCCCCCCCGCCAAAAAAAAAAGGAAGAAAGAAAAGTTGAATGCACAATTTTTGACAGAACTAACCCCCCCCCCCCCAAAAAAAAAAGGCCTCCTATGGACAGAATATACAAACAACGAGGTTGGCATTTTGCTAATATTTATTATGAAGGTAAAAGTTTAATTATTATTAAATACACATGCAGAATAGTTAAACATATATTGAAATCTTTTACTTAAGTCAATCCAAAAGGAAGACTTCAATACTTGATGCACCAATACTGAAACACGTGAGATAGACGTTTAAAGTCCTCATTAATGTGTCTTCAAACTAGAAAAGTATTAAGAAGGATGAAAAAACATAATTGTATAGAAATCTTGATTGTCGGTTCCATACTTACTCACTAGCGTTGAGAGAAATGCTAGTGAGTAAGTATGGAACCGACAATCAAGATTTCTATACATGTTTCAATGCCATTGAATCGAATTTGAAGAAGATCATCATTTGAAACGTTTGATTATTTGGTTCTCTAAAGGGTAAAAATAACTAACTTGCATGCACTTTGTGTCACTGGATGGGTTGCACGCAACAATATACAGTTGGAAAAACTGTCCCAGTTCGCATCAGAGCAACATCCTACACAATTAGAGATGTAAAAAAAATATTTCATCAGTAGAATGCACAAGGAGATGCAATATATTATAGATCGTTTGTAAGTTATTAAACGTTGCTGTCTAATTGTTCTCTTTCTAGGTTTAATTCCTTCGTCATTAGATTGTATGTATCTTCTTTTGTTTTTATTTGTTCGTCTGCTTTAGCTGTGCTTTCCTTTAGATTGATATTTCAATTCAAATTTTCAAATTTTATCTAGGCTATGCTCTGCACGTGTGTCTACGGCACTGCCTTGCGGTTTCTCCTCTGAATGTGATGTCTGTATGCTTCCTCCTTTTTGTGTGTTATATTCATCTTTCTTGTGTTATGTATGATGTTTATATAATATTATAAATATTTTAGGAAATTATAAATGTTTCTTCACTTTAATATTTGCTTAAATCTTAATGTTATCAGGAAAAACATGTTTAACTAGTGTCCTTGAATTAGGTTGCTTTGATCAATATGTTTTCTCAATTTGAAGGTCAAGGTTGATTTTTGTTTACAAGTAAAATTCCATTAAGATGACACATGTTCTAGAACATTCTGTCATGTGACCAATCTTTATATATCTCATGTTTGGTGGACATTTATTCAGTTTTGACATTACCATCAGTCTTGTAAAGAGCTATTACAGTTGTGAAAATTCATTCCAAATTCTAAGAGAGGAATTATTTTAAATATTCATTGGATTATAACAGTGCTCATAAACGTTTGGATTTTGGATTTTTAATTAATGATTTTGGAATTTAACTGAACTTATTCAGAGATTTTGGAATACTTCATTTTGACATCAGCACATCATGATTTCTAGTACATCAGGACTTTGGAGACCATTAGCACATCATAACATTCAAGGACACAGCCGTGAATTCGGAACATTCTATATTTAGGACTTGTGATTAGAACAATCATTCTTATTGGATTATTAGGATTTCAAAACACATTACTGTAAGTGACTTTTTGATTTTTCATTTTAATTATCTAGTAATAAATTGCTTGTTGATTTTTTACTTGATTTGTTGGTTTCACTTTCTTTCTGTTACATTTTTCTTAGACCATAGAGTCGTAACACTTGTAAGAGTGTTTGCGCTCTACTTGCTGTGTTTAACTCTACATATCCCTTCAGGACATGATTACAATCATAGAACATTTGCGTTAAGGTTTTCGTAAACTGATTTCTTCTTCTTCTATTTATTTTCTTATATTTCCTATACCACTGGATGGGATTTCTTCGTATTTGGGAGGAATGATTATGACGCTACGACCATTCTGCGACACGCACTCTCGCCCGTTTGTCACGTAGAAAATTTGCATTAAGTTTTAGTAACAAAAAATTTCATTCGCTTGTATTTCCTAAACACCTTGATGGATTTTGTTCATACATTACATGAATCATTACGAAGGTAAAAAAATAAATACTGCAAGAAAATCGCTCAACCTTTTGAGACATCGGTGTCAAGTCACACGTTTGACATCACTGTGTTGATTGTGAGTTTAACATGCAGGTCCTGGCCTACTTGTATTTTGTACAGTTTCTCTAGGATTATATATCATAAACATTCTACTTGTGTTGAGATATGTCTTGGTGTGTGCAACACACTAATATCAAATACGACCTTTTATGAAAGGCTGTGGCAAAGTTGTGACACATAAATCAGGACAACAGTTGTGGGGAACAAAAGTGCACAGGAGTGTGCCATGAGCGGCATATTCTTGTCTTTTTGAGTTGCATTCCCTCATTCCCAGCCCGGCCATATAAGGACGGCGCAGCAGTAGGCCTTTCTTTGTCCTTTTTTCCCTGTGTTACGCCGTTTTAACATTGTGCGAGTCGTTTTTTCCAACACTTTGTCTTTGTTTCAGTTTCAAAATGCCCTTTTCTTTTCTCGCGAACGTAAACGTGAATTTTCCTTCCAATCGATGAACTACATATTAAACATTGGATTTTTAAAATTTTTCAAGTAATAATAATAACAGTCTAGCAATACTAATAAAAAGGCAACAATTTAGGAGCAGATGGACAATATCGGCGCCCCTACCCAACCCAACCCCACAACCCACCCCCAAAAAACCAACAAAAAAAAACAAAGAGCTTGAAGCAACCGGAACGTTTCCTAAAGTAAGTTTTCTTTACAGTTATGCCTTGGAAATCCTTAAAATGCAGAAGCTTCTGCGATGGTTTTGCCTCCTAAGCCTTTTGCCAGGGTTTCCATCCCACAGACCCTTTATCTAACTGTTTACGTCGACCTAATTGATATTTCTGGGTCTGCCCCTGGAATTCATGATAAAATAGGTGCCTTTTTGATAGTGAGATACTCGTTTACAATGAATTTTCTAGAGTATAATTACCATGCCCTTATAAAATCCTGGCGGAAATACTTTTGAGGCACACAATTGTTTTCTTGCCAGAAGTGTGCAACAAATTATAACTGTTTGACACAAGCATGCCAGAAAATTATTCTTATCCCTTATTAGAAAATTATACCGCAGTCAATTCACATCCAGAGAAGCTTTTAATTTTATTGTAATAAAAACAGAACCTATTTAATAATGTTTCTTTGAATAAAAAGAAAACAATGGTTCTTAACTTTTGATGACAAAAATGAACTCTGCAAGGACATAAAAAAGGAAACGTATAAATTATGGCAGGTTGAAGGTGTACACATTATGGAAATTAATGAAATACATTTTACTTACATATTTACTTGTGGAAGATGGTAAGCGTGCTTAAATCTTATAATATTTACTTGTTTTCTGATTGTAACCAATATTTGGAATATCATGATTTGTAGAATGCATGCAGTTCTTGTGTTATCTTCAAATATATAGACAAAAACGAATAAATTGTCCTTGAACAACACATGCAATCAAAAACATGGATGACAGACAACATCAACACACACAATTTAATTCAGTTTTTGATATAGGAAATGAAACTTTAAACAACCACTGTGTTATGCAAAAGATTAAGTAAAAATATCGACATATGCAATAGAACTTTCAGCATTAACAATTTGATTCAACTTTTGAAAATGGAATTCTCGAGATACAGCATTGAAATTTCAACCACCGCTCTGTAAATCAACATATAGATATAGTGGGTATTATTGGGGTGGGGGTACAGTTGAAATATCGCAGAGCGGTCGTATCACACAGATTCAGAGAGTAAATATCTTTAAACAAAACATTTTAATCATTGTGACTTTACTTCTAAGGATTTTTGCTATTTGTTTTGTTTATTTCTGTATTCAAACGTTAATTTTGGAATGCTTTGGCAAGCTTGCAGGCTATTTTGGTAATAGATGCTACAACCAAAGTTTAATTGTCGCTTAATTTCGGTTTGCATTCAACACTCGCCAATCCCCAATTCCTCCATCGATTTCAAACATGATTATAATTGTGATGAGAGTTAAAAACGCTACTTAAACAAACTTATTACTACCGTATATTTAATCAAGAGTTTTTTTTTCTAAAAATCTGTACTTGTTTATCGCAGAGTGTAACAGGTATGCGACACTGGATAAGTGACACAAAATATCGTATAGCAACAGGTCATGTAAGTTCGGTTACTGACAATTTGCATAATTCAAGTGTAAAACCAATTATAAAAAAATATAATGCTTGAAGCCTGCGTTTTGTTCTTTGGAGTTTCTTTTTAGCCATTTCTTGATGTAGCCTCCTTGTTGATTACAAAAATGTATACTAGAAGGTCTATAGTCCTGACACATTTTAAGATTTGTTTATTCTGATGTGTGTCCGTGTGTGTGTGTGTGTGTGTGTGTGTGTGTGTGAGAGAGAGAGAGAGAGAGAGAGAGAGAGAGAGAGAGAGAGAGAGAGAGAGAGAGAGAGAGAGAGAGAGAGAGAGAGAGAGAGAACAAAGGAGCAGAAGAAACAGAAAACCAAATAGGCTTAAATATGGAATAATACACATATGGGCATATACATTTTCTAAATGGGGAAATACAGTAGTTCCAAAATTGATGTAACCACTGTGGCGATAAAAGTGGTATCGACACTGTGGCGATATAATTTTTCTCCCACTGATATATTTCAATATCCCATTATTGATTGATTGTATGATAATAGTATTTCTCTTCATGTCTAATAACAGAATTATATTAGGGAGGAATTCTATGATGCTTATTATCTGGGTCTGTATGATAACGTAATTATGTTAGGATGCCAACATTGGAATATTTAATACACGTATTTTTGTAAGAGTATATCACGAACACCAAAAGATATGCCAGCACACAATGGGACATATTCATTTGTAATCTAAAGCGATTTAAATTCTAACTCTGCCTTGTCGTGACGTATTGCTAACATTTCACTTAGTCATTATCCACTTAGACATTGTATACGAGCATATCATGAACACAAAATATTTGCCACCACACAATAAGACATACTCATTTTGTATTCTAAAGCGATTTGAATATTCTATTCTTTCTCAGCCTTGTGGTGACGTATTGCCATCACTTTATTCAGTCACGCACTTATAGAATTTGTTAAGCTTTTTAAATACAAGTAGCATATGATATAGTCACTTGTCACGGACCACTAATTATTGTCTCTTACCATTATCCACTTAAACATAATCATGACTAAAATCTTCGGATCAATCGTGTGTGAAAATTGTATATGTAATACATCGTTCATGTAATTCTATTTTCTTATCTATGGAGAGAGAGAGAGAGAGAGCTTGTTTCCTGATCACGGGATAATCCTTTTGTATGTATGTATGTATGTATGTATGTATGTATGTATGTATGTATGTATGTATGTATGTATGTATGAATATATGTATGTATGTATGTATGTATGTGTGTACATATGTATGTATGTAGTAGGTACAGATAATTTTAAAGTGTGGCAAGAGATACTTTACCTCTTCCGCGGTATTGTGCACATGCTTGTGTGTGTGTGTGTTTATGTGTGTGTATGCAGGTATATCTACGTGTATATTGTCCTTATGAAAAGTCTTGCCGTTTGACAATCGTTATGTAGTTACTTACAAACACTTTCAACTGTGCCTAAAATTTTGTGCAATTCTAGACTTTTACATTTTTAGAACTTTATTTTTAATTGGCACCATTTAGCTATTATTGTACTGTTTTAACGTTAAGTGTTAATGCATACATACATCTTAAGTGTGTACATGTGTGTGTGTGTTTGCAAATGCTTCTATCAATTGTTTTACATTTGTCTAGTAATTGTTAACAACTTAAGCTCTTGTTTAAATCCTTTGTTGATTCAATAATGAATTTTCGTCTATACGTTTCAGCGAGTGTTTTGGCGAAATTTAAAAAAGACAAGGTATTATAATCCATCTTATTCTTTACTCTGCATTTACTTAAAACTATTGTATGGCTTGTAAACATATGATTATGAGTGCAATATTTGTTACGGATCTCTGATTTTGCCTTATCATTTCCGTTTCCGAGCAAATAGTTCTACAAGAAATAGTGTTCTGAAATACGTCCCTAAAACTATTTTGATTATTCAAAGATCCATTTCATAATGGAACCAAATGTGAAATAATGTTTCATGCATTGGGAAGTGTTTCCATTATTTCTGCCAAGTTTTTTAATCTCTGAAATAAATACCCTTAGAAAAAAAAAACAGTAATCCAAACTTTCAGTAACATGGGACTGCCATAGTGATCTATATGTCTTGCTAATACAGTCTAGACAAAAAATACAAGACTCCCTCCTATAACTCCCACCACCAATCCTAATCCTGACCAAAAAAGATTGAAGATGTATTCACTCACGAAAACCACTAACGTGGCACATGATGACAAGAGAAAATGGCAATAGTGATAGCAACTTTTATGCAAATGTACAAAAGTATTGAAGTATGCATACCAAAGGTTGCATCGTAGGTATAGTCATGATGAAAATTAATAACATATTTACCAAATGACTTGAGAAACAATGAAATATAAATTAAATGTTAAATATTTGTAGAAGTTAAAGCATATTAAAGTTTTACCTGATCGAATTCAAATTATTTATAGGCCCATTTTTTAAATGTAATATGATTCATCAATTCTTTATGTTATCTTGATCGAAAAGGTTCCGCTAAATTTGTACGTATTTCGATTATAAACATATTAATTTTTTTAATTCTTAGCGAATCTATTAATACTTTCGCTTGCATATAAGAAACGAATTAATCACGTATTGGAGGCAAATTTTGCCATCGGGCATTTTTTTTATAGGCAGACAAAACCCCCCTTTGCTCGTGACCCATGCATCAAAACTCTAAACGTAAGTAGAAATGAAAGTTAACACAATTCTGAGAAAGTATTGGGCTTTCAACTCAATCTACCTCAAGGTCATTTCTCAGATATTCCACCTTGGGCGTTCATTTTAAAGCGATGAATTAATTATTCAACAGACATGACAATGACACTATGCATTTTGACATAGCGGTAATGATGTGTAGATGACGTATTGAAGGGAGAGTCAGGATTATGGATTATTCATGGAATAATTGAACTGGCAATGGAAAATGTACGTCGAATTCAGAATTCTCTTTATTTTCTCGCTGACGACAGGTCTACAAAACTCCACAGGTAAAAATCTGAAACTCCATATTTAATTCTTTATAATTTGCTACTATATTCTATCTTTTCAGATACTCTTAGAATAATGTCCGTGTGCAATCTTCATTGATTTCGTTTGGGACTACATTGAAAGGTATACTTATGTGACTTAAAAACGGAAGGAACAGCTTGTAAGAAAGCGCAGCAGTTAATATTGTATGCGTTCAATTGCAACCATAAACATAGTAAGTTGAGCGCAATATTCACAGCTAGAACGTAACCGATGAAGACGACATATTTAACCCTTTTGACTTTTAGAGGACGACAGGATAAACAAAAAAGTGATACGTTGAGATAGACTATTAAGCCATCATAGTGGGATAAGATTATAAGCATTCTGCAATAAACAACTTATTCAATTGTTGACAGATAAAATAACAAATACAATTATTTGCAATATGTCCACTCCTTACATTAACCTGAGAGAGAGAGAGAGAGAGAGAGAGAGAGAGAGAGAGAGAGAGAGAGAGAGAGAGAGAGAGAGAGAGAGAGAAAGAGATTCAAGCCCACCTTTGCGGAACCTCGTCAAGGCGGTAGCTTTGGCGTCGGTGTGCGTGACCGTCCACACGCTAGATAAATCTCAAAGTTAAAGTTTGAGATTAACCTAAATGTTAAACTTTTACTTATCTAAATATAGACAATTAAATGACTTAGACAATACGCATAATATCTTCCACTGTTATACCATCACACAAATATAAGCATATAAGCATTCTACAATATATAACATAATTACTTATTTACAGATATAATTACAAATACAGATATTTGCACCAATCTTCCACACATATGTGTCTTTCTTAAATTGTTATCTTTATATATTTTAGGTCAGGTTTTGTCGGATGAACCTTTATTTCAACACAATTCCTGTTATGGATCTCATGAAAATTATTCTATTGTTAACGCCAACTGTTCTGCAGAATATGTAATAGCCGTAAGTACAGTTCGAGCTGGAGCTAAATTAAACAACAGCAGTTGCCCGATTGTAGTGGGTGACAACACAACCGTAGACTTTGAAAATTGTTGTAAGATTACTGCGGATGATTGTGTTGTAAATGTATCAACAACGATATGGCACACACTGTGCTCAGGAAATGAGTCTTGCGTACCAGCACAGGCTGTTAGCGTTCCTTCAAATTGTACATCGATGTTTCCATCCAACACCAGCAACATGCAACTCGACTATTACTGTATTAACAGTAAGTATCGTAAGCACTTTGTTGCTAAGTTAAGTTACATAATTAATTTCTTAATAATTTTCCTATTTCTTACATTGAAATTAATACATCTGCCGTGTTGATTTGCAGATGCCACCGAGGACATTTTCTAGAATATTTACTAGAGTTCATTTGACATGCTTGATAAGGGTGGTCGTTACATGCATCTTGTCCATAACTAGCATTGACGACTTTTCTCGGCATAACTGGGAACGCAGTTAAGTTGTATATCATTATGTCAAGTAAACTAGACCCAGATAAACATTAAAATATACTGTATAAATTAGCAGATCGGAGCTGACTGCAGGTAAATATCCATACAGAGTTAGATGAAGACAGTAGATACGTAGTCGAGGAGCTATAACTGACCTCGAGACCACGGTCCAACCTAGCAACACCTTTTACACACAGCAATAGTCAGACACTTGTATATGACCCTGGAGAGTGTAGAGGATGTTCACATAGGAAATCGGAGATATGTAGCAAACTTCTAAGCAGTTCCTTATCTGACGATGGTGTGGGCAATAGTTGGAATATCAGAAAGCTAGAAGATGAATAACTTTGTATTAGAACAATGGTTTTTCAAGCTTTGTTTGTTGCGACCCCAAATTGGCCACCAACAGGACCTTCCAACCCTCAGGCTATAATATGATTTCTTCTGATTACCCTTCGTGATCCTACTGAGGACTCCCTGCGACCCTGATCTGGGTCGCGACCTGATGTTGGGAACCTCCGTATTAGAATAATCTTAACTTGTTGTCATCCAATAATAGACACTGGTGTCATGCCCTTAGTTATTCTATTTGAAATAAAAAGATAGGGCGACCGTCTACAACTCACACTCTTTACCTAGGGTAACAAATTTCACGGAAATTCCACAAAATGTCACTAAAAAAGATCCAGAAAAATCCACATTCTAGAACCGTTAATACGTTCTAATGCGCGAAATCCAATACATAAACAAAAAAAAAAAAAAAAAAAAAACAGGAGTACGAGGCAAGTTCATCTTCTCAAAACGATCTTACTTTACATGCAACCGAGTATTATCTACATATATGTTAATACATGTATTACAATCCATATTTACTTCATATCTAACCACCAAGACCTGAAACATTCGTCTTTTTTGACCGAAAGAGCTAAAGTCCAAAGTAATTTCACAAATTTCAAAATGACAAGAACAAATCCGTCGAAAAGCCAAATCCACGTGAATTCCGCAAATTTGGTGCAAGAATTACCATTTGCAGAAAGAAAAAAAAAATCCGCAGGTGCCTTTATGGCACCTTTTTGCTGTCCCCACATTTTGAGAAGGAAGTTCAGAACCTATAAAAACAAAACAAATAAAGAGAACTTAAACTGTGCCAATTGTCGACTCTTGCTATGACAGTTTGAAATGATTGACTGCTAATTCGTGAATGTATTTACAGTAATCGCTACACTACTGATGTAGATATGGTCAACAAAAGATTTTTTAACTTGAACTCAGGGTAAATGTAGACTTGCATATTCATCATGTTTTTATAATATATTAGGACAGGTAACTACTCGATGCAATGTCAATGTTACGGCCCGACAAATAATGTAAATAGTGAAGCAAAAAAGATTGATTTAAATCGTATCCAGGCCGTACACCTGTATAATTTGTCAATTCTGTATATGAAAGGATTTTCCTGTGAGACAGGCATAGCTTTTCTTTATAAAATACTGTAAACACGAGAATCTAAATCGATCCACTGTTTTATTCTATCATTTGTATTTGTACTCTTGTTTCGGTCAAATATTTTGCATTTGTACTTCATAGTACGTGTTAAGGTTATGAACGTAACTTAATTGTTCTCTTGAGAAAAGAAGCTGAAAAGGTAATTCAATGTATCTGTTCTCTTCGTGAATTTGCTTAGCGATTTTTGCCTCACAAATGCCTCGCCAGTTTTTAGTACAGTTAATTGTTCGTTTGTTGCTGAGTTAATTGGGAACATGAAAATCTAAACAGCTACTTTTTTTCTCAAAGTTATAAAGATCTGTCAATTGCTTTCATATGAATTTCTGTCAGCCGCAAGCCAAGCATGCAGATGCAAGCAAAGGTTTAACATCGTTTCGATTAAACGACATCGTTTCGATTAATGTATAGTGCATACGTTTTAGAAATTTTAGTAAACATGGCAGATTTATGAAATTATATATATATATATATATATATATATATATATATATATATATATATATATATATATTGTAATAAATTTGGGTATGTTACATTTGTATTTACGTCTCCATTTATAGGTTCGTTAGATTTTAGTGATTAGTGGTTTGATTATGGGAAGTTGGTGTTGGGAAAATATTTCCAAGCCCGAGTAATTAGCCAATTTCTAGAACAGACGTCATACTTACAGTTTGTAAGAGACTTTGCAGTGGCATGGATTGGTTTCGTAGTTTGAGATGGGGGCAGACTAGCATAAGTAGCATAAGTGGGCATGGAGCCAAGTAGTTCCTATCTTAATTCAGTTGTGTTGATTGATTATGAGTCTCGATAGGATATATTCGTGGCAAGAACTACTATTTTGTGCTATGGAATAATTGGGACAAGGTCATCCCTTTGTTTGGAGATGCCTTTCATTGTAGCAGTTGGTGGAAGTGCACATGCGAAATGTGGTTCAGACGGTTGTTTTTATTGACCCAGAGATGGAATCGGAAAAAAGTTCCCTGCATTGGGTGTTTGAATTTATGTTATGTGGTTCATGCTACGGCATGCTAACAAGGAAAAGCCACGCAATTGTGAAGTTATAGTTGTGACATTGTGGTCATTCATTTATTGATTAGAGAAAAATTGTTACTAGTCTTGGCGCGGTACGAGAACTTCCAGTTGACAAAGAATGTTGTCGGGAAGTCCTTGGAAATGGGGAAAACAAGGGACTTCCAGCCCAATCTCACGCAGGTGTTTGATTCGCTCGGTAGAGGAACCCCTCCCTGTACGTGTTACAATATATATATATATATATATATATATATATATATATATATATATATATATATATATATATATATATATATATATGCCTCCTCCAAGACATGAATTGTTGAATTTTCAAAATGAGTTTTGCCTCTGACATTTCACAACTTTATATGCATTAAAACTGAAAAACATAATCACTTATGTTAACTGATTGAACATGTGTAGTTTCTAAGGCAGCAAGGTTACATGTGTAAAGGTCTCTGTTTAGTTCACTGTCTGTAAATGTTCACAAAATCAGTAACCGTTTAAATGTTTATGCATTTGGTACATTGGTAGGTTAGACCACGCGCATGTCCAGACAATTTTATTTCCGGTTGCATTATCAATATATTCATCATGTATATATATGTGGCAATAAGAAACAATATCAACTCGATCCTAAAGTTATTTTACGTAATTTTCAGACATATTGAAAAATGAACTTTGCCTCAAACTCAAAAACGTCATAACGTTTCAGAATATATTTTCTTTTGTTTTGCTTCTGTTCGTGTTACCGGCATTTTAACACGTTATTGGCTATACCATGCCACGGAAATTGCAGCTAAGTGCCTTTACAAAGGCAAAGACACGTCAAGGCAATCCACTCAGGCAGTATCGAAGACGCGATAGTATATTGCGGGTCCTACCCTCTACCAACTAAACTACCGCAGCTCAATTTTAAAGCAGATACATATCCCATTCAATAGTAATGTTACGGTCTCACCAAAGCGTGTTAATATTCGATCAATGAAGATTGAGTTTGATTGTATCTAGGCTGTAAACCTGTATAATTTGTCATTGAATTATTTGAAAGGATTCCTTGGTGAGACTCATAGCTTTCTTTTTTCAAATATTGTAAAGTCAAGAATCTAAATCGATAAACAGTTTTATTCAATCTCAAATTGTTCAGCAAAATATTTTGCAATTGTGCCCATACCACGTATTCAAACTGTCAACACAGTTTTTCTTAATTCTTCCCAAGTTAAAATAGGTTGAAAAGTAATTAAGTGTTTTTGCAAAGATATTTGTACGGATGTTTGATTTGCTTGCACATGCAAAGGCAAATACGTTTCTAAATAAACCCTGTCCTCTATGGAGTTCGGAACAAATTATTAATTATTTTCTGTGAATGAAAATGCGCTAATTGAACTCATATATCTTGTAAACATTTTGTAAGTTAAATATCACAAACTTAGTCATCGTTTTATTTCAGGCAAACTTGCAAGATGTATCGACACTTTGAAGGCGACAAAGAATATATTAATTTGTTAGTCAACCATTCAAAGATTTATGCATCTGTTCTCTGAAGGAATTTTGCGTAGTCATTTAAGCCACACGAATGTCTCGGTAGTTTTAAAGTCGAGTTGTTCTTCGTTTCATTCACTTGCAAATAAATGTGTATGATGGCTTAATTTAGTTGCATATAATAGTGGAAGAAATAAGGTTTCAATTTCTCTCCTCAGTCACAAGAATTGGCTCAATGTGCACTCAAGTTACCATAGCAACGACTGAGAACGCCCTATATTTATGGAATACAGGGTACTCCTACGGTTTAAATACAGATACAGACTGTGTCTGCTCCATAGAGGTCGAGTCCTGTAGTGCCCATATTGAAGTTACTGCAATGCGTATTGACCTGCAGGATGACAATGGAACGTGCATTCAAAACATCACATTTTCCAACATTTATGGTAATCCGGAAATGGTCATTGACTGCTCGAAGGAGTACGACATCACACTCTTATTTACAAGCATGACCAATTATCTATCAATGAATTTCATCAGTGCCAGAAATAATACTTTGGGAAAATATTGGATTCGTTTTAAAGGTAGGCTGTTATTCGATGCATTTCACATGTAATACTTATCAAATGACGTCGTTCATAAAGGATGTAATGTAATAAAACGATGCCATTTTGCATTGTAAGACGTGAGTAATATTACGGTATGATGCCACATTTTACTTCATAACGTCATAAATGCGTCAGGAACGTCATGCGCGATGCATCTGAGTGTATAATGTGCTAAAATAAGAAATGACTATATAATGCTGCTGATTATTTAAAACGACTAATTTGAGTCTCTCTCTCTCTCTCTCTCTCTATATCTATATATATATATATATATATATATATATATATATATATATATATATATATATATATATATATATACACACAAAAAGAAAGAGAGAAAGAGGGAGACAGAGATTCTTATATTTGGACCGATTTCTACTCCAAAATTGATAAACTCGTTCATTAATTTCACTCGTCCGTCTATCAAAGCTGCCGTCTCCAACCCCAATCCCTTGAATTCAACGAGTTTGTAAATTTCGTCAAACTGAGCAACGATATGAAAGCTAGTTATCAAACGTTATGTGCTTTGACAATTTAAAAATTTACTAGAACAAAGGTATTATAGATACCAAACTATTTCATATATGATTACAAAGTTTGAGACACCTCCCGTACAATATTTTCAAATGATAAATGACGATTTATATAAAAATTGTAGAATGTTGGTGAGATTCAAAACTGAGTATAAATTTCATCTTTTCTTTCTTGCATTAAAGTTCAATATTTTGCAAAAAGGATTTTGAATTAGTTTGCATGAAAATATGTTCCACATATCTTAAATTTGACATGCTGAGATTATGTACTTACTTATCAAATGCAGCGACCGAAGCAGCATCTAATCTGCAAGTTAATTGCAACCCTGCTGTACAGCAAATGTCTTGTACAACTACTGCCACTACAACAACCTCCTCGACAGCCATTACTACTAAAACAACATCCTCGACGGCCACTACTACAACTCCGACGACTACCACCACAATAACTTCCAAGAGTACTACCACATCAACTCCCATTACCAATACAACTCCCAAGCCTCCCACTACATCAGCTCCCATGACCACAACAAAGAAAACTTCCACGACGACTGGAAAAACAGGTTTGACTACTCTCTCTCTCTCTCATATCCACTGATTAATCCAGTACATGGGTGTATGTACAAATGGTCATCTGGTTCTCTGTATCAACATTTCTTACTCATATGCAAAGCCTTCAGAATAAAGAACCAGTTTAAAAGTCCCATTGTACACTCGCGCCATGTACCAACAGTCCGGAATAATAGATGACTTCCATCAATGGTAAAATAACTCGTTGTGTATGCAATTAAAAAATAGACATTTTTCATAATTATAATTTTATCATTTTTCAGGTAATTTGCCTGACATAGGAGCAAACTTAATCAGCTTTATATTTTCCCACAAAAATGGTTCCCCTTTCAAGTCATGCAGTTATTTTTTTTTATATTGTTCTGTTCTTTTTTGTTAGGTTAGACCTCTTCATTATTCTGGATAGTTTTGTTTCTCTGTACCAAAATGTGATTTTCCTATACGTGTCAGTCTGTGTGTGTGTGTGTGTCTGTGTGTGTGTGTGCTATGTATTGTCCCCTGAGGAAGACCTTACTCTAGGCCGAAACGTGGGGAAAAGAGTTTTGCCATTTCCCCGGCGCCGTCCTTCAACTTTTGTGTCATTATATGCACCACAAATAAGCTATCAGTGAGCCCATAATTAATACATTATAATGCATAGGTTTGAACATAAACAAGTGGGAGATAACATGCATGTTACATATGTTTTTCTTTGTTATTATTGTTACCAATTTATTTTTACGCCAAAGGAAGTAACAGTACTTGGCAATACTCATCGCAGCAAGCCACGGGAGACAGTTTGCCTCGCTTTCTTATCACCCGTGACTGCCTACGATAAGAAATTCTGGTTTCGCAAAAATATGCTTTAACTAGCTTAATACATCTCTAAGAGCGCGGGTACAGTTTTATCGCAGTGTTGATAAAACATTGCCTTTCATGTTGTTTGAATGAGCAAATTAAAGTTTCTTTTCCAAACACAGTCACGTATAGCTACGAAAATAGGGCACTTTATTTATGCTTAGGAGATGATTACATTGTGCTGTTGATGACGTATTTTATGCATATTTATGAAAAACGAGTACATCTTGTCGCAGGCAGCCGCGGGTGACAAAGTAGCGTATTCGATTGTCGCCCGGTGGCTTGCGACGATGGGCAATACCTAACAAAGTTTGAAACTGCTGACTCTTTCATTGAAAATTACACATTTCAGGTATTGAGAAACAAAACATATGAGTAGTTACGTCCTATTTACTCTTGTTGTTTCATAGCCAAATTATAAGCAGCGGACCTCAAGTAACCGTTAGGGCCAACCAAACTGGAGTCGAGAGGGTGGACGGCCCATCGATCCCCGTGGGGGTTGGCCCGAAATCCGTCCAACATTAAAGTGTTGTTCTGTACCAGCCAGCCCTTCCACCCTCACCCGACTGAGTTTCAAGAGCATTTGTGCTATATAGGGACAGTGGTAAACATGTTTGTCGTGAATAACGTGTGTCTGATTAATGATTGAAAGAACAAAGGATCTAACCTTGTAGTAATTAGCCCTCATCTTGTGTCGACCATTATTTTCACGTTACATCAAAATTGTTGCGCATGTGTTCAATCGGCCGAAATTTTGACCCAATACATCTATCTCAAAGCGAGCTGTAAGACAGAACGCAAAAATATACAACGCAGAAATGTGTTGATCATGTAAAGATGTGACAGCTGGATGCTTACTGCTCACCCTGGTATAAATCTTAAGGTGAGTAATGTTATGGCTCATTACACCTTACCTTTGCTTTAAATTGAGTGAACGTGTATTTTTCTAAGCACTCACTAGGAAGACATAAATCAGTCCATTAATATCCTGTTGAAGACTGTGTCACTAGCACCACAGGTGGTTTATATATGACGGTGGAGAGACTAGATAATTAGTTGGTTTGGAATGATAATATACAGATACCGTGGTATGCCCATTGGCACAGAAAACAATGTCCACATTTGCTGTACACTATAGAGCCCGAACCGAGAAAAAATATAGCGCAATAGAACATTTGTATTTGTGTGCAAGATACACAGAAATATTAACAATACTGAGGTGGCTACCGCTCTTTTCAATTCGCTAAAAGAAGGCAGGCGCAAAAATGACATTACATTTTTAGTCCACAAACATGATCGCGGAAAGATAACCTCTTTTTGTGGGTTCCTTGTAGCTTGGCGATCTATTTAGAAAATATACTTACACATTATATGTAAGATGCCTATTTGGTATTTCTTTATCGACGGGTTCCTGAAGCTGGCTGTGATGACTGGGTTTTCTTGGTGGACGCGTGTTCCGCTGTTCATTGTGCAAACAGCATGTATAGCAATTTCTCGTCCCAGTCATTGTGTTTTTCATTTACGTATTTAAATAACATGCTCCACATTGTTCTATTATATTTCTCAGTTTGTCCGCCAGTTTGCTGGTAATAGTGCAAAACAATATGATGATCAATTCCCAGTTTTCGCAAAACGGTTTGTTCGGGTTACTGCAAAACTCACGGCCGTCGTCTGTAATGAACACCTCAGGGGTGCCACGGTTGGACACAAACTAAATCAAAACATTAGGAACATTTTCTGCTGTCTTGTCGGCGATTGCTTCAAATTCCACTCATTTTGTCAAGTATTCAGTGAAGGCCACGATGTATATGTTGCCTGTTAACAATATCGTACATTCTTGATTGGTTTCAGTTAATGCCCATGGCGTACAACGTGACATGTATCGAGGTGAGAATAATCCGCCTCTTGCTTTTCGCAGCCTCGGCTAGGACAAGATCTCTAGATATCACGCATGAGGCCCAGGTAGAAAGGAACCACTCTCCTATGTGTGTGGCTATCTTGTATATTGAATTGGCTTATTTCATTAGGCAGATACTGTTATGTATAATATTTACATATTTAACTTTTGTCCTTGCATATAGGATGTAAACAAGTTGTTTACTTAGAATTCGAGGCCAGGGTTGCTTTTGTTTACAATTAAATTGGGTTTTTCCACTAGAATAACTGATATTTGTCATGTAGGCGAATGATGTTTTGGAACATTCTGTCAGGTGGTTTAAGTTTATATATAGGGAGTTTGGGTGAACAATATTTCATTCTTGTTCTAACGGTCAGCATATGAAGAATCATTTCAATAATCAGATGATTACAGCTGTTTTGTGAAAATCAGAGCAAAGTCAGAGAGAATAATTATTTATTTAAAATATTCATTAGATTACTATTTTAGATTGATACCTGACTTTGGGATTTTTGTGAATTCATTCAAAGACATTCTCGATTACATCATTCAGACATATCAGGACATTCAAGAATACTGGCACATTAGGACATTCAAGGCTACCGGAATTCATTCGGAACATTCTATATTTAGGACTTGTGATTAGGACACTAGGATTATTTGATTATTTGGATTTTAATTCACAATATTGTAAGTGTCTTTTTGAATTTTCATTTTAATTGTCTAGAAATAAATTGCTTATTGATTTTACCTACATTGTTTGTTTCACTTTCATTCTGTTACATATTTTTAGGCCACAGAGTCGTAACAGAAATTTGGGGCTAATCCGGGATGTGAATTTCTTTAACTTACAATTTAAATTGAATTTGTTTTTGAATTTTCATTGTCCCTGGTAAAGATTTTTATTTTAGCCATTTCAAATATCTTTAGTGAAACCATCAAGCATTCATAATGTCATCTAAGGGTGAGAACGTTGTTTCAAGTCCTACCCAGGTAGGGTTAGAATCTATGAAAAAGGAAGAGATGCTTTAGCTTGCCAGCCATTATGATATTTCTGAAGAGAGAGCGTCTTTGACAAAGCAAAAGATACAGATTATTTTAATTCCATATTTGGTGGGAAAGGAAATTTAGGATAATAATGCTTTGGAAAGGGAAATACAGATACAGAGAGAGAGAAATGGGAGAGGGAGATATAGAGAGACAGAGCAAGAGGTGAAGGAAGTGGAGACAGATAGAGAAAGAGGAGATGTAAATGCAGAGAGAAGAGAAGGATAGACAATTACAGAGAGAGAGAGAGAGAGAGAGAGAGAGAGAGAGAAGGAAGGAAGGGAAATTAAATATAAATTAAAAGAATTCGAACTGTCAAGCGGAGCATCCCCCCCCCTTTACACACATGGTCAGGTTTTGGTGTTGCCAGATATATTAGGTTAGTACCTTCTTTTCAGGAAAAAGAAGTAGATAAATACTTTCTTCTTTGTGAAAATTCCTGAAAACTTGAAATGGATTAGAAAGCATTGGACTTTGTTATTACAAAGTGTAGTTATTTGGAAAGCTCGTGAAGTCTATACTGCACTCTCAGTTCAACAAAGCACTGATTATGATGTGGTTAAGGAGTACAACTTGAAAGTGTATGAGTTGGAACCTGAGGCATATCGACAAAGGTTTAGGAATACTAGAAAAGAAACTAGACAAACTCATGTCGAATTTTCAAAGGAAAAAGAACAACTATTTGATAGGTGGTGCTCAACTAAGAAAGTTGATCAAGATTACGATAACATCAGACAACTCGTATTAATTGAAGAGTTCAAAAAGTGTTTCCGTGGTGATGTCAGACCTATTTTGACGAGCAGAAAGTGAAAACTTTGGAAAATGCTGTTCGCATGGCTGATGATTACTCCTTGACTCACAACAATATAATTTGTCAATAAGTCTTCCTCTCAGCAGTTTTCTGGTAAAAAACCATTTAAGTCTCAAACGAGTATTTCTAAATTTCAAACAGCACAACTGTTAGAAATCAAACATTTGATATGACTGATCATAAATCCTTATCTCTTACTACGTGCACTTTTTGGAAAAAGAAAAGGCACATCATTTCTGATTGCTTCAGGTTGAAAAATATGCAACGGAATAAAGACAGAGCTATTCTAAATACTCTTATTTCAAAGAGTTAAAGGTCACGGTCTTGTATTGAAACCAATACATTTGTTGAGTCAAACATACCCCAGTCTGATTCTAAAATGGAGACTTAGGAACCATTCATGTCAGAAGGTTCTGTATCACTTATTGGTTATTCTGCCAAACCTATCCCTATTAAGATATTAAGGGACACTGGAGCTTCTCAGAGTCTTTTGTTATCATACGCTTTGCCTTTGTCTGAGATGTCTTTTTGTAGTGAAAGTGTACTTATTCAGGGAGTAGAGTGCGGGTTTGTAAATGTTCCTCTCCACTGTGTCAATTTTACATCAGACTTAGTTTCCGGACCTTTGACTGTAGGGACAGTGACTTCTTTAACTATTGAAGGCATCCTTTTGTTACTAGGCAATGACCTAGCTGGAGACAAGGTCGTGGTTAATCCACTTGTGTCTGACAAGCCTTGTCCAAAAGTTGATTATATTGAGATTGAAATCCCTGATTTGTACCCTACTTGTGCAGTTACCAGAGCTATGACAAAAAGAGCTCATGAGAATGACGTTGATCAGGAAATTATTCTTTTATCTGACACATTTTGTTTTCTCAGTCTTTTGATGAGGTTACTTTCTCTCATGATATTGATCAATCAGAAGGTATTGATCACAGTGATCCTCTTTGTATAACTCATTCTTTCTATTCTAATCCGGGTGACAGCAGACAATAACTCGTTGTCTTACAGGAACAAGATCCTGAAATATCCTGTTTGTTTGAGAGGGCTATTAGTGAAACTGGAGCCACACAATTCCCACATTGTTACTTTCTAACAAAATGGAGTCCTTATAAGAAAATGGAGACCACATGAGGTATCCGCTGGTGACGAGTGGTCAGTGAGCTATCAAATTGTTCATCCTATGTCATGTCGACAGAAAATTCTTAATCTAGCCATTGAAACTCCCTTGGCCGGTCATTTAGGAGTCCATAAGACCTTTAATGATTTTTATTGGCCGAAACATAAAAGTGATGTTTCTAAATACTGTAGATCTTGTCACACTTGTCAAGTAGTAGGAAAATGCAATCAGAAGATACCTAAGGCTCATATGGAACATATTCCTACATCTGACGAACCATTAGTAGAATAATAGTAGACTGTGTCGGTCCCTTACCTAAGACCAAGTCAGGCAACCAATACTTGTTGACTATAATGTGTGCGTCTACAAGATTTCCAGAGGCAATTTCTTTGAGAAATATTAAAACTAAAACCATTGTAAAAGCTTTGGTGAAGTTTTGTTTTCACACGTGTTGGCCTTCCCAAATCTGTCCAGTCTGATCAAGGGTCAAATTTTATATCTGGAAGTTTCCAACACGTTATGCATGAATTAGGTATCCAACAGTTTAAATCTTCTGCCTATCGCTCTGAAAGTCATGGAACTTTGGAAAGATTTCATCAAACTTTGAAGAATATGATTCGATCATATTGCTTTGGGACAAGAAAGGATTGGGATGAGGATGTTCACTTGGTGTTGTTTGCTGTTAGGGAAACAGTTCAAGATTTATTGGGTTTTAGTCCTATTGAACTGGTTTTTGGACATAATGTCCGTGGACCATTGAAATTATTGAAAGAGAAACTTCTTTCAAATGAAGATCCAAAGATTTATCTTCTAGGCTATGTCTCTGATTTCAAATATAAGTTGTCAAATGCTTGTGAGGTAGCAAGAATTAATCTCCACACTACTCAGTCAAAAATGAAATTAAGTTATGACAAAAATAAACAGGAAAGGGGTTTTTGGCCTGGTGATAAAGTTCTGGCTCTCTTTTCCATACTTCAAAATCCTCTTCTGGCTAAATTGTATGGTCCTTATACCGTTAAAAAGAAAGTAAATGACTTAAATTATATCAAAAATACTCCTTGGAGGAGGAAACAGAAACAACTTTGTCACAAAATTTGTTAAAGGAGATATCCCAGTTAATAATTGAATTGATTTAGTTGTACCTGTTCCACACAGTGACAATGTAAACGAGGAATACAATCTAACTGTAGTGATTCTGGTTTAACCAACCTTCGGAATTAAGAACTATTGAACATTCTGAATCAGTAACAGAAAAGAAAGGAATAAAACAGCTATTACACGAGTATGAGCACTTGTTGCTTGATGTTCCTAAAGGAAAAAAATTAATCTATCATGACGTTAACATTGTAACTTCTACATCCTGTGAAACAGCATCCATACATGATGAAACCTCTAAAACAGAAATATTTGAGGACAGAAATTCAATATTTACTGGATAATGATTTTATAGAATCAAAGAAAAATAACTGGAGTTCACTATGTATTCTTGTGCATAAGCCAGATAATGCATTCCTCATGAGTCGTGACTGTAGAAAAGTCAACAGTGTCACCAACACGGTTTAATTTCCAATGCCAAGAATGGATGATTGCATTGATAAAATTGGAAATGCGAAATATGTCACCAAGTTTGAGCTTTTAAAAGGATTCTGGCAAATTCCACACACAGAAAGAGCAAAAGAATTCAATATTTGCAAATCCAGATGGGCTTTACCAATATAAAGCGATGCCTTTTTGGTATGATAAATTCTCCGGCAACATTTCAGTGTCTTATGAACATGATAACGTCTGTTCTCGATAATGGTGACGCGTACATTTATGATGTCATCATCTGCAACAACACTTGGGAAAATCACTTGGAAACCATTCGGAAATTCTTCAAACGAAATGCATATCTGGCGATTAAGCTAAGCAAAATTGTGTTTTGTCATGCTTGTGTCACATTTTAGGACATATTGTGCGACAAGGTCAAGTTAAACATGCAGAAGCTAAGGTCAAAGCTATCTCTGATTTCCCTGTGCCTGTTTGTAAAACGCAATTGATACGATGTTTAGGTATTGTTGGATATTTTCGGAAATTTTGTTCATATATTTCCATAATTGCCGAACCTTTGACAAATTTGTTAAGTAAGAAATCCAAGTTTCATTGGTTTTACCAGTGTCAGGAATCCTTTGATAAATTAAAGGCCATGCTTAAGAATACACCAGTTCTTTCTGCGCCAACATTCAGCCAATTATTCAAAATGACTGTTGATGCAAGTGATGTAGGGGTTAGTGGAGTATTGATTCAAGAAGACAAAAATGGTGTGGATAATTCAGTGTGCTATTTATCTAAAAAACTAAACAAGCACCAGAAACATTATTCCACAATTGAGAAGGAATGTTTGGCTTTGATATTGGCTTTACAACATTTTGCAGTGTATGCTACCTCGGCTCTTTCTCTGGTTATTGTTAACAGTGATCACGGTCCCCTTACTTTCATCAACAAAATGAAATATAAAAATCGGAGATTGCTGAGATGGAGTTTAATACTGCAGGAATATAACATTGCCAATCGACACATCAGGGAAACGACAATGTGATCGCAGATGGACTTTCACGTGTATAGACCATATTGCTTTATTTTGTGTAATTAAACTGAGTGACATTTATAAGACATCTTCTTATGTAATTGTGATTATTATAGTATCAGATGCAAATTTAAAAGAAATCTTTATTTCATGAATCTTTTTCTTTATGAGGGGAGGTGTTATGTATAATGTTTACATATTTAACTTTTGTCCTACATATTTAATTTTGTCCTTGGTTATGTGATGTAAACAAATTGTTTATTAGGAATTCGAGGTCAGGGTTGCTTTTGTTTACAATTAGATAAATTTGTCACGTAGGCATATTATTTCCTGGAAAATTATGTCAGGTGGTTTGTGTCTATATACAGGGAGTTTGGGTAAACAATATTTCATTCTTGTTCTAATGGTCAGTCTAATAAGAATCATTTTAATTATCACATGGTTACAGGACATTCAAGGCTTCTGGAATTCATTCGAAACATTCTATATTTATGACTTGTGCTTGGGACACATGTGATTATTGGATTATTTGGATTTTAATTCACAATATTGGAAGTTTCTTTTTGAATTTTCATTTTAATTGTCTAGAAATAAAGTGATTGCTGATTTTACTTACATTGTTGGTTTCACTTTTTTTTGTTACATATTTTTAGGCCATAGAGTCGTAACAGATACCCTGTCCTGACATATAACAAATATACAAAATGTATGAGTCCTGTATCTCTCAAAATATAAGCTCACGTGAAGCGATGTATAATGTGTCATACGATCACAGATTTCGTACTGTTAGTACGACAAGCAATACTAACTAAGCTTATGTTTAAGGTTTTGCTAGGGGAGAGGATCTAAATAGAGGAAGGTGCAATTACGGATCTGACGTGACTTGTCTGTACTAAAGTTTACATGTCATGGCCGTAAGAAGTACGATCCCCCTGTTCGCTTATCGAATAATGTGTAGAATGTAACCCATTTAAATGGAAATTCAGCGAAAATCCGGATTTGGACACATTTTTTTAAAGTTAACCCTCCCACTGTGAAGGTGTATCATACGGCCATGCTAAGTGTTACACTTAACACGAATGTCGCCATAAAACAATAAAAAGAACAGTTGAAATTGAAAAAGTTAAATCATTTTGAAAATCCATTCCACAGTATATGTGGACCTGCTGGTATAGGTACTATTTCAATCTCATAGATAGATGAATGCAAGGTTCATATTAAGTCGTTTTCATAACAAAGCTATTTCCATTCTGTCCTATAGATGGAAATATGAATAATTCAACACAAGTCGTACCATGTTTCGTGGTTTCTAAAAGTCACACAAGATCCACGCCTTTCTAACGAAATGTTGTTGATGTATTGCTATAGGGCGCTGTTGGTGTTTAGCTTTCTTTAACGACCCCTTTCGTTTAAAATGGTCGCACTCTTCTACGTACCTATCAATGTCATCGTAGGATTTAATCCAATAGTATCTATATCTTATCTTTTTCCATCTAAAAATGCATCAATCTGTTTGTTTGTTTTGGGGGTGTAATAAAAGGACGTCATGAATGGCGATCCTTATAACATACACGGTCGTGGATACAAATGAGGTTTGGGGTGTGGGTGGGAAGCCTCTTTTGTCCGATGGTATCCTTAAAGAATGCCTACCAAACTATTAACTAAGCTTTGTTACCCCCCCCCCCATCCGCCACTCCCTGTGGACTTGAACTTGTTTCCATTTACTTCGCTATTTTGCAGTTTGACGACAAAATCTTGCATACACTTCTTAAACAACATCCTATCTATGGATTTCTTGGTGCCCTCTGTCTATATCATAGAAATCTGTTTTCCAAAGTTGTTGCATCCATTCCTTGATCGTGTTAAGAACTTTCAAGGCAGAGTAGATTGCACTTTAACGTTTCGTACTGGAAGGATTTTTTGAGTCTATCTATCTATGAGGTATGAGAAGTATGAACTATGAGAATAAAGATCTGTTTAGATAAGTTTCTAATTGACGATAAAAGGTCACATTGATTAGCTTTATTCGGTGACAATAAAGGGGTTGGGGGTAAAGAGATGGGGTGTTCTGTTTCGGTTAAGCAGAAATACGGTAAGAAAATTATACAAAGACTTGCCATATATGTAGCCACATTTACAAGTTTCCATTAATTGCAATGACATTTTAAGAACATATCGGAGAATGAAATGTATACTATTCATGACAAAACAAATACAATTATCTTTCTTATGTTTATCTTAGGATAATATGGGTTTGTATAAAGATAATCATACATTAATAGTAATTTTAAGGCTCTAAAATTGCCCTTTATTTCCACAATATTACAACACATTCAGGTCCATTGGGAAGGTAAAGGCAGAAATACAGATAATTTTGAATGGTGAATGCCCCAGGGCTTCAAAGAGAGCAAATCCATGTTTTGAAAGTGGAAGTTTCCGCTAAAGTAGTAACCGTTGATATATTCTGAATTTGATAAGAGTAATTCAGTTTGGTTGTTTAAATGGGGCTCTGGACGCAAAAAAGCGAATTTGTAACAGTTTAAGAATTATACTCCCAGACAAAAGTGGTGTGTGGTTCCCGTTCATTATCCACCATCTTCCACTGGTATCATATACATCGGTCATGTGCAGGCCCGTAATGGATGATTTCAAAGGGGAAGGGTGTTGATACCTTACTGAAAAAAGAGGAGGGAAGCGGGCGCTAAACTCAGATTTGCTGGATTTCCACCCAAACCTCCAAAATGGACAAACTGTTAGAAATTTTCCGATAAATGGTAAACGTCTAGCACCTTCCCTTTTATACTGCCATGCTGGTTGCAAGTTTGAAAAAGCACCGGAGTGCAAGTTAAAGATACAATTCTATTGTTTTTGCATCTAATTTGATAACAGTCGAAATAAAGTACATAACTGCAAGACACTGTGGCTTTATTTCCGTTTTTATCTAAATTCATGCAACCTAAATTTGGATTCGTCCTTAACTTGAACTAGAATAAACATATTTCACATTTCTTTTCAAAATCAACCCAATAGCAGTAGGGGATGTCAAATAAGTATGGCCAAAGGAAACACTTTTCAAAGAATAAAAAGGAGTTATATAAACTTAAATTTCGGTTGAAGCACTCCTAAAGCAGGATAATGTGTAAATAAATTCCAAAAAACTTTGCCGCCGCAAAGGGAGGTATGTATAAATTGCCCCCTTTCAATCTGCTATTAGATACTGTATAAATTGCTTCCCACGCCACTTTTACAGTCGAATTGTTTATACTGTGCTTACGTTTCGTAAATTCCTAGATGTCCTCTTGTTATATATGATGTTTATATAATATTATAAATATTTTAGGAAATTATAAATGTTTCTTCACTTTAATATTTGCTTAAATCTTAATGTTATCAGGAAAAACATGTTTAACTAGTGTCCTTGAATGAGGTTGTTTTGATCAATATGTTTTCTCAATTTGAAGGTCAAGGTTGATTTTGTTTACAAGTAAAATTCCATTAAGATGACACACATTCTAGAACATTCTGTCATGTGACCAATCTTTATATATACCATGTTTGGTGGACATTTTTTCAGTTTTGACATTACCATCAGTCTTGTAAAGAGCTATTACAGTTGTGAAAATTTATTCCAAATTCTAAGAGAGGAATTATTTTAAATATTCATTGGATTATAACAGTGCTCATAAACTTTTGGATTTTGGATTTTTAATTAATGATTTTGGAATTTAACTGAACTTATTCAGAGATTTTGGAATACTTCATTTTGACATCAGCACATCAAGATTTCTAGTACATCAGGACTTTGGAGACCATTGGCACATAATAACATTCAAGGACACAGCCGTGAATTCTAAACATTCTATATTTAGGACTTGTGATTAGAACAATCATTCTTATTGGATTATTAGGATTTCAAAACACATTACTGTAAGTGACTTTTTGATTTTTCATTTTAATTATCTAGTAATAAATTGCTTGTTGATTTTTACTTGATTTGTTGGTTTCACTTTCTTTCTGTTACATTTTTCTTAGACCATAGAGTCGTAACACTCTAAGCTTATCAGAAAGAACACTCTTCATGATCTTCTCAGCTTCCGTCGCCTTCACAACTCGCAGTGATCGAGATTTATCCCGAGAAAAAGCAAACATCATTCTGAATATAGAATCCGATGCTTTATGATATTTTTTATTAGGGACAAAGTTCCGTATGTTATTGAACTCCGTGGGATCCATCTTTTACTTCAAAGAGTGAGGCAGTTCCATGAGTTCCTCAGTTTTTATACTTCAGCCCAATCTGAACATCACTGCAGTCTTTCCGTCGCTCGCTCGTTTCATCTGGAAAAGTACGAGTGACCCGACTAAATCGGAAAGTCCTTCCCGTCTTTCCGTTGCTTGCTCTGTAATTTATGAGTGACGTTCCGACAGGTTCCGATTGGCCTAAGCTACCCATTTGATGTTTGCAACAGAGGGATATGGAGGTAAATCAAAGCTGTCAGTGTTTGTTATGATTGCAAGGTTCTGTTATTAAATGAGATGGTACACAACAAAGTGCAAACGGTGAAAGATGCTATCACTGAGTTCCAAATGTGGAGGATGACACTATTTATTAACATAGCGGTAGCAGTATTAAGAAAACTAGCGATTACAATTGTATAACTAGATGATACATTTAAAATCATTATCGTCGTAATCTACAAATTTCTCAGCAGATTCATGATTTATAACTTACTCTCAGTTAAAACACCAATAACGAGTGAAATGTTGATGAAAAAACAAGCTTCATGAGAAATTCAATCTAAGTTACATGTGATATGGTGCATTCGTGTCTCTTTTCGCCAACAATTATACCCACCAACGCGTACATGTATACTTTGATAACTATATATGCAAAAATTCTGACAACTTCATTTAATGGAGGATTACGTTTACTAATATGTTTGAAATTAATAACATTCACGCAGTAAAACAAAGTACTAAGTGTGGAAAAATGACCCCAATGGGATGTTTCGTCCAAATGCTGCGAGTTGCGTCATTTTTCTACGAGCAGGAGATAATTATTTCTCTATATAAAAGTGATCCCTGCGTAGGTTTTCTATTTCAAAAATTTATGTTACATCGTAACCCCCCAACTAACGTGATTCTGTCTGCTGTAAAGTACACGGCCTCTAAGTCGGCACTGGTGCGTGCGTTGGTCGTGCTAACAATGAGAACCTCGCGGCCGGGATTTTAGCCTTTGGGGGAAAGATGTTCCGGAAACACTTGCAGCTCCGCCATCATGACTATTACCAATAACTTCCCAACCTTGGTAGCAGCGATGTCATTGTGCCCAGCACAGCCAGGTTGTCATTCACAACTGCTTTGACTACAGCCGGACGCCAACGCACATGAGTAAATAACCTGGGTCGCGCCATCGTTAAAACAATCTGTATAAAGCATGAAGGAAAGGAATTGGCCTGTTTGAGGCGTCTACAAGAATCTCTGACTGACTGCAAAATAGCGGACTAATGCCGCCATGACGTTATACAAAGCTAAAACACTGGCGCTATACGTGTCCGGAAGCCGCTTCTTGGTGCCGCTCGACTTTGAGCTGTTGAATGATCACACCAGTCTGGTCTTTCAGACCTCCCAACCCTTCAGCTGACGTTCAGCGATTACGCGAGGGTCATTAATAGCACTAACAAAGGAGCAAGCTACACCATCAGCAGTATCTTTCTGGACTTTGATGTCGTGACCCACGAAGAACTCGATCAATCAGCAGTACATGGAAACAAAAAACCCGAGTGCTGTGCCATCGTATGGTGGTGGGGAACAAGAGAAACGATATTTGGAACATTAACTTCAACACGTCAGCGAAAATCATAAAGGCGATAGTCATGCACTTTGGGGCCGTGACACAAGCGCTTATTTCGCGACCAGTACTAAGTATTTATACAACCCCTTTTTTCGAAAAAGTGACGGTGACAACTGAGGGCTGTCAAATTAATGGCGAGGGCGTGTATGAAAGATGTAGAGCTGCCGTCGATTGATATTGGTACCTTCTACCAAAATCGGTTTGCCCTTGCCATTGATATGAGGTCAACGGAATACCACACGCTCCACGGGCCCGGAAAGCACGTCGAAAAGCGAATGAAGGCGTCACGCCGCAGATGGAAAAACGGTTAAACATGTACTGATACGTCACCATGGACGCGCAGCTCAACATAAAAATGTCCAGTTTGAGTCAACCATCTACTAGCCTCTGGGAAAGCCCCGCACCCCACCGACCTTGGGCTTGCCTGCACGAGTTCTTTGCTAACTTACAGCCACACTGCGCCATGATCGCTGGCCATCGTGGCTGCAGCAAGAGCGTATTGGCCTGCAAACTGCTGTACTCTGCATTTACGGGCCACTTCGATTTTCTGCGCAACTATACGCTAAAAGTTTAACGAAACAACCACGCTTTCTGTACTGGACGATTGTGATTTTCTTTCTGGCGCTCTGCATAAGAACACGGCTTTTACTATGCTTGCCTGTGGCTCCAAACACACAAGTACAACTTGGCTGCCCGCAATTAATGCGAACTGACCTCATCTGTAGCCCTTTTCAACAAAAACAAAAACGAACACTCGTTTAGGGACACGCTGAGAGAAAACAAGACCTACGAATTTCTTAAAAAGGAAAGGTTTGGCAAGCTCCTTATGCACACAGACCTCCAGTATCCTACCATTTGTTGTTCTTGAGTCACTTCCGCGTAATGTGGCAGCTTTATGGTGTGTGCGTCGCATGCCACGCCATAACACTTGTGGCCTTAGTCTACTTGCTACTTAGAGTCAGGTGATCAGTGAACCACACCGAAAACGTTACATGAGCCATGGCAGAAACTGTGAGAGACCTTGATATTGAAGAGCTGCTAACAGGTTGGCAGCCAAGACACAACAAGGGCCAGCACAAGTGAAACACTAGCACATCAGCGTGATCCCTTCTCTGAGCTAGTGGCTTCTGCAGCGGCGATAGAATACAAAGGCCGACCGCGTACCTTCCCGGGCCTCAAGGCGATGAGCAATGAAGAAGTAGCAAAAACCCGGGGCAAGATGACTAGGGTTCTCTGCTTGGTCTTTACACAGCAGTTGTGAGCCACTTGCTACCAATAGTCCACCGTGAGAACCTTGCGAGAGATCTAACAATGACCCACTCATCCATGAATTTTTGAGAAGCTTCAGCAGGAGCGTTTGCTTCAGGTACGGCCCAGTACCATCACCAATTGCAGCTGATATAACATCCCGCATATTGGAAAAAAGCAGCCTCGAAACAGATTCAAAGCCCAGGTAGAGTTGCCTCCAGTAAATGACTTGCTGCGATGATAATCGATACTAGGCTGAGAAAAAGATCGACCCCATCCCTGATATGGCACCGGCTGTACAAGCGCATCGAAAGCGCAACATGTTATCTTTTGTTCAGTGGGTTGGCTTTCCTCTAGCGGCTGGCCTCGCGTACGCCTTACTCTGCAGGCACTTGTACAAGCACCAGCAGCCACTATTAGAGAGATCGACTCCTTTGATATGGAATAGCAAGTTTGCGAAAAGAAAGCTGTCTACAAAAGATCTTGGAAACCCCATTTGCCACAGAGCAGTACTTGGCGATCTTGAGGTCGGTATACGATGATTGCCGAAAGACTGCCTAAAATTAAACCGACAGACCTTGGACACCTGGACTTCGAAGACACAGAAAAAGCCATTACCATCACAGTTCCGAACCTCTGGACACAAGACATGCTCATTAAACATGGCATCGTTCCTGCTAATATTATTATGACCGGTTAATTGCCACCATTGCTGTCGTGGTTGGTGGCGAAATTATTAACGTCATCGCATTCAATGCCACAAACGCAATCTACTCTGCAACAAAACCAGATGAAGCCGTAGCCAAATCCGAACTCCATAGAGGCCGTGTACCACTGCCCAGGCCTTGTTTTACGCGTGATTGTGAAGATCGCCCATTCATACGCGCTTCTGCCTCACTGGGTCGAACTTGTAACTCACTGTCCACTCGTCCGGGTTCTGGCTTTGGGCGATAAACTTAACGTGGATGAAGTATTCTCTACGCGAGGGGAGGGCTTGAGGATGGCGGCTGCGCGTGCGTCACTCATCTGACTCTTTAGGATTAGGCGCTCGCCTTGAACTATGTAAATCTGCATGAGGTCGAGATGTCCGAGCTCGAGTAGGCCAGTAATTTCAACGCAAAATGTGCTTAACACGTACGCAGCTTCGTCGACCTCAATTCTTGCTTGGCTTCACGGAAGCCGAGGCACCAGCCCCGGTCCAGTTTTTGGGCGGCGTTACCTGGTCACGGTCAAATGGGTCTTCAATGGCGCCAAGGTGATTATTTTCCTGCATCGCTTTCTTTTCCGTCAGGTCTGCCTCTTCGAGTTTAGCCAGCACTGCACGGGCCACCCTCTGGGGACCAATCACTTCCAGGTACTTCACTAACGCCTCTCGATTCTTTGATTAAAGGAGCCTTACTCTTTATGCTCTGCACGCGTCCGCTGTGCACGCGTCACCACGTTGAGCCGATGTGCATGCCCTGTAGATTCTGCACAACAGGTTGGGTATATACTAGACAACAACATTTTTCTCTAAAGCAGTAATAATTTTTGGGGCACTAGCGCACACGTACTTTCTTTAGCTTGTTTTTCCTTACGCTGAAACTTGTCCCTCACCTTGTCTAAGCCGCACGCCCGGCATGCCCGCGTCTCTGTGCATGTCTCCTTTCCACAGAAACAGCACGGCACTGGTAACTCGTTTTCTTTCTGCAGTCTCTGCCGGTGCACCTTGCAGTAGTCCAGTTGGCACGGAGCCCCACAAGCTACCTGCACGTATTAGTGCCCTTCATCTCGTCGGACAACATTTGTCCGCTGCGAGAGTTAAAACTGGCTAGGATGGTGAGCCGTCGCCACCCCCCTCGTTTGGTTGGCTACACCAGTCACTTGAAATCCGCTCATGGTTAAGGGATGGCCCTTGACCATGCGTCCTAACAACGTTTCCGCCGCGGCAATCATGATTGATTTTGTTTGAATTGCACTTCAGAACCCATGGTGGAATTTTATATATATTTTTTTAAAAATGTTTTTAATTTTTATTTCAGCTTGTCTGTTTGAGCTTTTGTGTGCCCCCTCCTCATTCCAACTTCTTTATGTCTTTTGGGATTCAAAACTGAATAATATTCTTTCATATTACAAAAAAAAATTGTTCTCATAAACTTATTACAGATACAATTATTCCATGTAACGTTTTATGTTACGATCATCAGTTTAACAAAAGAAAAACTCTAAATACTTTTAAATACAGTATTTATTTGTACAATCCAGATCACAAAATTAATATACTGATGTCAATAATAACGTGCTAAAAGATCCATTAAATATTTAAATATTCATATATGTATTGTTCAAGTAGAAGTACAATGTATTGGAATATTTATCTTACCATACAAATAATTCACAACGATTATCTTGCCAAAACCATTTATACAGAATCAATAAAAAATAATCGTATTCCCGCCCCCTACCATCACCACCTTGACCCCTCCTCCCATTTCTTTCTCCTGCAACTAAAGTTGTGTCATCGAGAACAAACAATACTTGATTTAATCACAATAGCAAGACAAAGGGAGAAGACTAATGACAGTCATTGAATTGACGCCCAGACAGTATAATTTACTTAAAATGCTATTTGAGGAAATTTCTGAATATGGTCTTCGTGAATATCAAAGGGTATTGGAGCATCTTGAAATTCATTAAATTGCGAAAGATAAGAATTTCTTTGTATTTTATCAATACTTTTGCAGGAAAGACAATGTCATGTGTCCTTTCACCGATCAGTGAACCTTATGATTACATTTTGCATCAAACCATATCAGTAGCACGCTTATAAGAACGAATGTTAATTTCATTCCTATGTCTCGATATTCTGGTTGTTCCATTGTTTATTTACGGTAAAATAACTTTAGCTTTAAATATGCTTCAATGCAATTAATATCTTTCACATTATTCGTGTTTATTCTTTCAGAAGAAGAGCCACAGAACAATCTTGAACGTATTGCCTTTATTACTCTGCTGGTTCCTGTTGGTATTTTGATTGCTTATATCCTACGCAAGAGGTGTCGTGTGGAGGTGAGTATTTTTGTAAACCAACCGCTATTTTTCATTTGAATGGGTTGACTTCCATATGATGTTATGGATCCTTAGGTATAGATGATAAGACGCGCTTCGCTAAATGAAAGAACGAAGGTAAAAAGGAACGAAGTAAAACAAGACAAGACCAAACAAGACCATAAAGAAAGAGTTGAATTCAAAACGGCTTTAAAATAAATTTCTGTATGGTCTTGCTTATTCTGCAGTAATAACCCGTCCTGTAGTCGAAGTGTGGGCGTGCACTTAAAAAATGATATATTTTTTCACCAAAAATATCACATTATTCCTGTGCTTATTACAACTATATAACTCATGCAAAGAAAAACAAAGTAAGCCGAGGTCCCTCTGCCATGAAATTTCTATGTATTTGCTTTAATCTATACCGTGTACATGTGCAATAATACATCTGTTTATTACTATTATTATTATTATTATTATTATTATTAGTAGTAGTTGTAGTATCCCTCGCCAATGAAGTCGAACGGATATATTGAGTTTTCCCCTTCGTTCGTACGTGTGTATACGTTCTTTGGTTCGTTCGTTAATGCCTAAAACCGTATTTCACCTACATTCATGAATATTAGTAACAGGATGCATCTCAAAAAGAGTAACTCAGACACACCCAAACAAAGTCACTGTGACACATTTCGCACGCCTGAATTTTTTGTTGTGTATTTCGACTCCTCTTTGTTTGCACCCCCAAAATGTTGAATACTCGTGAAAATTGCATTGCAATGCACCTCAAGGGGAATAATTCAGTCACGCACGAAAATTAGTATATGATGCAACTCATGGATTTGAAACCCAACCATCCAAATAAATATGTCACGCTTGTGTAAGTTTTGCATTTTCAGCCTCTTTTAAAACTACATTTTCTGTACCTTTAACCCGATTACATCTAATTAAAAGTTCTTTTTTACCTTCGAGTGTGGATGCATCGTAATGAGTGGTATATTGCAGTCGTATTTTCTTTTTCCACACGCTGGCGCCGTCTTTAGCCTCTATTCACAAACAGAGAATAATGGATACTTATCAAATTACATACATATCTGCTTACTTACAAATCTATCTACATATCACACACCCACCTACCCACCAACCAATCTACCTACATGTAGGTAGTTTAAGTATACATGCATGTATGGCCAGGTAGACAGACAGGTAAATAGGTAGATTGGACGAGGTAAGGAATACAAGAACTCCACCAGTAATTGTCGATCCTGACTTAACGGGAGTTCAAAAAGCGATCATTTTGGCATCCATGTGCGTGTCCGTCTGTCCGTCTGTCCGTCCACGCCCTAGATAAAGGCCAATGCTAATGTTTTAGATTAAGATCTGCCGTAATTAAAGGAGGGTAGAAGTAAAAGAGAATATAATAAATAAAGGCTGCCGCTTGTAGAACTTACCAACTGGTATCGAAATACGTAGAACACACCCGTCTGTAAAGAACACTCAATCAACCACACAAGTTTGTCCTTATTATACAAGTGACCTTTATATGCAAGTGAAATATATATAAAAAGTTGGGAAATAATAAGGTCCATAAATGTTGCCTGATGGTGTCCTTGATATGTCCGCTAAGGTGGATTTCATCGAAATTCAAATTAATCTTTGCAGTTATAAATCGATTCGTTCTCATTAATCTTTTTAAGCCTGACCCAGGAAATGGAAACCAGAAAGTTGAACAGAAAGAAGAAAACGAACAGGTGAACCCTCATTTATGTGCCGGTAACATGCTGTTGTAAACACATAATTTTGTATTTTCTCTACTTCTAGCACCTTTGTGATTGTTATTGTACTGTTTATGTAGTTGTTTCTTTAACACAGAGTGTTTATACTGTTTTTTGGATACGATAACAATGCATATTTTTTTAATTTAATTCCAAAGGTCAGGAGAACAAGCAAATGTATTGGATCGTTTTCAGCAACATGTGGTTTATGATAATTACAAATATTTAATGCACGGAATTTAATAATCTTGGAGAGCTGAGTCCATGTCGAAGGCAACAACAAACAGAAACTAAAACAAATAAGACAAATCATAAACATGAAATAAATCGTTGCACTTACAAAACCAAAATACATGTAAACTTTTGTAACGTCAACGCTCTTTTGTATGTTTATATTTTTCCTGTTTAAGGCCGAATGAAAGTTGGAAGCACATAGGCTAGTTAAACTAGTTTTGCAATGTTCGTTTTCAGATTTTTTCATTTGTCTGAATCAATCCCTGACACATGCGATCACGTGGTTGATCTAATGTATATGAAAGGACTGTTATTCGCCATATTTTGTATTGTATATATATATATATATATATATATATATATATATATATATATATATATATATATTTCCCAACATTTTTATTAAAAAGAATAAAACAAGGTCTACCTCAAGGGAAACTCTTGTGTCATTTAATATTTGTGCTTATTGTTTTAATTCCCATTTTATTTCTTTTGAACCCCTTGAGAATCAAATAATAGGTTTTCTATATATATATATTAGCACATATGCCACCATTGGTCGACAAACAAGGGACCTTTGGGCAACACAAGCAAGGGACCTTTGGGCAACAGCTATCGCCCAGAGGATATATTTAGTGTACACCAACAAGTAAGGCAAAAAAATTACTTCTAACCATTTCTGTTATTAGCTTAATGGATTGGCTGTTACATAACCTTAAATACGATAGCAATAAAGTTGAAACTTGTTTGTAAATTATGTTTGTTGGAAAGGATGCGTGGATTTTTACATTCTTCAGTTTTGATATATATTCACTTTGCAAACTTTCCGCAACATAATTTTTTTTTATTAGTATAGATCTGTTGACCATGTATATGTTTACAGGACTATGGTAAAGTTTTAGATGCTTTTTATTATCATCGTTATTACTTATTTAACCGTTCTTAGAAATAATGTAAAATATCCCGTGGTCATGCATGCAAGTACGACGCATGCCTGTCAGCTTCATGACAATCACGCCGGCTTTTTTAAGATCAGGATCCCGTAGCTGCTGGCCTTAATGAGAACCAGGCCTCACGAGAACATGTTTTCTCACTCTACACTATAGCCTCTAAGCATGCGTCTCTGCTATCTGACGATTTGCGATCCAGTTTTGCATATTATCCCTATGCTAACCAGCTTGGCGGACACGTATATGTGTTAAGAGCCTAACAAAATAGTTCTAATCATTTTACCCCTTTACTTTGTTTTGTTGTGATGACTTGTTAATCTATCTAATATATCTCTTGACTGTAATTTGTAATAAGTAAAAAAAAATATCAGGGTGTGTTAACATGTGCTTTTGCAAAATGTTAAAATGACCATGCTCATTGGAGTACTTCCGTTGCCAAATCTTCAGTTTCAAACGTGCGTAGGTTTTGCATGTTATCAAGCTCTTTAATTTGGGAGGTTAGTAAATCTTGCATGTAGTCCGCAGTCCTATAATGCCTATTTGGAAATGATCGGTTTTGAAAAACACCGAAAATTTTGAAGTTTGCCTGTCTTCTAACATAACCAGTCTGAATACGGGGAAAGTTACGAGGCGTTCCATTTACCAGAATCATATGACTAATGAGCCGAACAGCTGATGCAGCTCAGATTTCTCTGGATGATACACACCAAGTCCAAAATTAACTCAAACATCGCTAATATCCTTGGTCATATTTATTATCAGTTTGATCTGTGGGAGTAACTTAAAGTGGACAGTATTTAAACAATGGCAGCAATAAAGAAAGAGAGTGAGATGAATATAAATATGTGCATCTTTTTATCTCGTGCGCGCGCGTATATGTGTGTGAAGAGTGAAAGAGGCAGATAAAACACCATATTGAGAATTAAAGATAAAAGTAAGTGGATGTTTTATCTTTGTGCTGAAGTGTGTGTGTGTACGTGTTTGTGTGTGTGTATATTTACACATCAACATTGTGAGGTCTTATCGTATGATTTGTGTACACACCAACGTTGAGATGATTGTAGTAAATTAGTGTATATTTTCTCATTCATAAAATAATTATCCTAAAATCTTAGAAAAATAAGACATGCATAGTGTCAGATGTCATCCTAATGTTGGTATGTAAACATGAGGTTTTTCTCTTAATGTAGATAATGTATACACAAATTATTCATTAAGACCGCTCAAAGTTGATGTGCAAATAAGTCACATAATTGGACCTCTCAATGTTGATGGGTACTTACGTCACGGAAGACCTTTTGATGATGTTGCGTCAGCAAGCTACATTTGATATAGTTGCGTAGATAGGATGAAAAATAAGTGCTATTAAGATATATCTTTTGACCAAGTATGTTTGATTTCATTTTAAGACGCATTGAACACATATTATGATTCTGTTGTTGAACTTTTAACTATTAGGTTAATTATGAAAGGGAACTTAAGTTATAAACCAAGTGATTTTTTTTCCTTAATACTTGCCCAGTAATTACAATAATGTCTTCAAAATCGGCACCTCGAAGATATGTACTATTTTGGGGTATCAAATACCTTTAATAATAAGTGTGGAGTTAAGTTTTTGAACCTCAAAATTTTATAGTTTAGTATTGCAAATAGTGTTTAAAATGTGTTCAGAACTCTTCATACATGTTTCAGAACCCGTATTGACCTATGCAAGGTGGGCTGAAATAAGTTAGGTGTCAACTATACTGCGTGGTGTAACTTGAGAAGACATATTTAGCAAGAATGGCGTTTAATAATGCAAATCCAGTTGGGCTAGGTTACGTAAATATTTTCTATGTAAACAGAAGGCTAGGATGCTTGTAACATTTCGCTGCATAGTTTGTATTCAAATTTTACCTTTTACCATGCAATATAAAGTTTTAATCAAAAGATGCAATTACTGGATACATCGAAATAAAGGTCTTATTTAAAAATGAATATTGTCTAGCATGCTAGTTGTCGGAAATAAATGCGACATTTAGCTTTTTATGATACAATAATTTATATATGTAGTAACGTCAATAAAATAAATAAATAAAACAGACAATCTGCACAGTACGGATTATATAAGTACTGTATAAGGACCATTTACGTATATGGGTAAAGGTCCATAGGTCTCATTGATATTAATCAAAACATGTATATAAAGACGACTTACTTATAAAGACCACTTTCAGATTCTCCTCAGAGTAGTCTTTGCAGATAGGTTTGACTTTGGCTCGTTAAAAGATCCATATTTCCTATGGATGTTCAATGATTAGATCTGATTTCTTTTGAGAAAATCGATATAATATGATTCACACACAAAATCTCAATTGCTTGGTCCACCTGACATCTCCACGTGATAGATTTGAAGTCAGCCAGTGAATTGAAGTTAACGAATTTCTCACTGGGATTGCCAAAATTAGATTCGGTAGATAGCTTAAGCGAGTCATCTTCGTGTATACCGTCTGACCCTTAGGTATCTCTTGTATAGTCCTGACTCCTGGAAACAGGAATTGTCTATTTCCGTGTGATTTAAGACTTCAAATGTTTAGTTGTCGCCAAATAGTCAATGTGGTGTGTCAAACGTTGTAGGAAATAATTCACACGAATAAATTTTTTCAGCATGCACAACAAGTATTGAATATCATCCAAAAGAAGTAAAACAAATTAAATATTAATGACATTTATTTCAAATGAACAACGATTAAAAAAAAATGGAAATCGTTGAATACAAACTGAATATTTATTACATATGGCTGATTTTCTTCTCTTTCTTTTTGAAGAGAGACAATGCTCGGTTTCTACTATCAAGGACTATACGGCTCCTCTTTCGAACACACTCACATTTTCCAAACTCCCGGTCATCGGTTTGAATTCTTATATTGCCGACATGATGAAGTATTTTAAGCTGCAGAGACCGGCGTCTAGCTCTCTAATGTCTAGGTGAAATCTATCGTGTATCTCGTGGTTTTTAACAACCCCACCCCCGACCTTTTGGGTGAAGATTCTTTAGAGAACCTTACCTTCGAGACTGTTTTCTTTCTCTCTTTAGCGTCTTCGACATGAAGGAGCAAGCTTCATGCCTTATCCATAGAACCAGGCTGTCTGTGATTCTATGGTAATTGTGAGTCGGTTTCTCTCCTTTGCCAACTAGGTTATTTTTAAGCAAAAGACCATCTTCCATCGGTACCTCCACTCCCTATAGAGATCTTCAGTCTCAGTCGTATCTGTGCTGGGGATGATTAAGATCGACTTTACGTTTCTATTTGGCAGCCTTTTAAGGCGGAAGAAAGGGTAGGATGTGTTTTTTTCCTTCCTCTAAGAGCTCGGTTGATATCTCGGCTTCCACTCTTTCCAGGTGGATTGTCACGACAATCAAGAGAAATTATCAGTCCCTTACTGAGGGATCTTTCGCATATTTCATTGGATTTTGCAACCTTTGACGTGCCATAAGTCCATATATGATTTGCTCATTTCACGTTATACATTCTTTGATCACGCTGACCACGTGTATGGAGTGTTTCATCCCGGCCAAGCAGGTATATGAGAACAATGGATTGTTCTTGTAGACAATTCAATTTTTCAATATAAGATTGGTAACAAAAAGAGTTAATCATACAAAAATCGGAAAGAAAGTCGCGGTCATACAATGAATCAGTTAGACAATGTTCTCTCGTGTAATAAAAGATACCTCGTATGGTAGAGAACTCAAAGGATATATTAACAGGGAAAATTCAAGAGCTTAAAGCCTCAATTTATGTATCAATACCATTATTGGTGCCTATCCTCTGATATCACTGGTATCCCACTCGCATATATCGTGTAACTAATCCTTTAAGTAACTCTTCAATCGGCATTCACACCTTTGCGGGCGAAATGAATTTAAGTGTTAAAGTAGCCGCGGATTCTGCAGTCTGTTAATTTATTATCCTTTCTGTATTATATGGATCTTCAGTGGCTGATATAAGGACACTAGAGAAGTTCGAATTCTTTTATATCATCGAAATTACATTGCTAAACTTAGCACTTCTTTCGAATTGCTGCATTTAATGCTCATTTTTCTTTCAATATTCTCTTATAATTAAAAATGTTTCACACTGAGGATTTCTCCGTTTTTATCTCTAACGATTTATTATTGGTTGCATCTTAGACTAAGATGCATGTGTTATATACTGTCTCTGATTTCATCTTTAATGCAGACTTTCTTTCTTTTTTGTAACTGCGAACTGAAAAAAGATGTGCTGTCAGCCTGTTTGATTCTGAATTTCCACATATTCATGAGAGAGAGAGAGAGAGAGAGAGAGAGAGAGAGAGAGAGAGAGAGAGAGAGAGAGAGAGAGAGAGAGAGAGAGAGAGTTAACCGCAGATGTTCAAGCATCAGTTTAATATAAGCATTTTTAAAGAGACTAAATTATGATAAACTGTTCAGAAATTACTAACATCGGTATATAATCCTGGTTGTCGAATATTTGTTCTCGACATAAACAATGTTTACAGGTAAAAGGCTACAAACATCCTGATACTTCGACTTACATAACAACATACAATAAAACACATTAGGCTGAGTTTTCTTCTAAAGAAAGATGAAAAAGATTTTAGCTTGTAAAAGCTATTAATATTTAATGTATTTACATAACCGTCTAATGCGTTTTTATGAGCTTATTTTCATAGTCAACGACTTTCTGTAATGCATTTTCTTCTTTTTGTTCTAACTCGGTTGAAAAATGATCTGTTATTAGTGTATTTTTCCACCCTACGATCTGTTTTCATTTCTCATTATACGTGCATAAATCGTAAAGTATATATGCGCCGTATGCCTAAGTGGGCAAGCACTCATAAGAATAGGGGCAGAACCAGTATATTAAGAAAGGTGATTATCCGAGTCACCTTAATTATGACAATCTTCATGTTTACACCCTGCTCAAATTAATCATACTGAAGGTAAACATCATCGGTGTGTGCACGAGAGAGAGAGAGAGAGAGAAAAGAGAGAAACCATAACTTGGGATTTGGGTTCTTAGCTATAATCCAGGTGGGTGGCAAATTATAACTCTGAAGTAAGACGAAAAAGGTTTTAGATTGCAAAAGCTAATACTATTTTAATATATTTAATTACCGACTAATGCGTATTTATGAGTTCAGTGTCGCAGTCAACGATTTTCTTTAATGCATTTTCTTCTTTGATTATATCCCGGTTGAAAAAGTATCATAGACAGTTATCAGTATGTATTTCCACCCTAGGACCTATTTGTATTTTACAAATTATTTGCGACTATTGGAAGATTTGTCATACGCGTATACATTGCGAAGTATTACATATTCCGCATGACTATGTGAGTAAACACTCGTACGAATAAGAGAAATACGAGCATATTAAGAAGGGTGATTCTCCGAGTTAACCGTAATATGAAACTCTTCTTATTTACACATGTCTCAAATTATGCATACTGAAGGTAAACATCTTAAGTGTGTGTACGAGAGAGAGAGAGAGAGAGAGAGAGAGAGAGAGAGAGAGAGAGAGAGAGAGAGAGAGAGAGAGAGCGAGAGAGAGAGCATAACTTTGGGCTTGAGTCCTTAGAAATATTCACATTGGGCGACAATTTATAACTCTAATATGTTTCATATATATAATGAAGATTTACTATGCAGCGTCAATCATTTTAACGTGTTTTCTCCTGCTGGATCCAGGGATACATCCACTCTATTTGGTATATAATTTGTAAATTACAGCAATTATTCATGTGTAACTAAATCTTTTTCAAAAGGAATCAGGATGAAGTCTGCATTTATATTCACCCATTAAAATTTCTAGTATAACTTTGCTGTCAAGTTGGCATGAATGACCGATCAAATTGAGGGGATATAAACTGGGATAGAAGGAAGGAAGTTGGTCAAGAGTTTTAAAAATATTTGGCTTATGCGTGATCTCTGTACTATATCAGAACGTGGGAAAATATAGTATCAAGTTTTTGTGAAACTGCATGATAATGTTAGAAAAGAAGGTATGATGAATGGACTCAATGGCAAAACGAAGAGCAGCTGGTTGTAGGAAAGGAGATTTTCAAAATACCCTTGTAGCGTCCTCGGTAAATAATTAATAATCATGATAAACAACGTAGTAATTATTCCTTTCCTTACAGATAATAATTCGATTGAAAGAAAGTATTCTAAGAAAAATGTTAACTTTTCACAAAACCTGTGACTGTTTTGAGAATATGCAAGCGTGTTTTCTTGTCTGTATAAGGGTACTAGCATGTACATGGCGAGTAAAAATATATATAAATGATAACGGCTACAATACAACTCTTACGAGTTACGATCAGAGTTTTGGTTTTGTTCAAATCACAATCTTATATTCCTATCGGGTTTAAGACAGTGGAAAGCCTATCATTTTGGGTCAGAGATTAGTTGTTGTTAATTGGTCCAAGTCGTATTGGTCTTAAAATGAGTTTGGAAATTCGACCGACTGAGTCAAAACAAAACAAAATCTATGCATTTGGCGCCAACAGTGCGGCCAGGTTTTGCTAGCCAAGGGTCATCGATCCACTTCGTTCCACATCGACCATTGGCACATGTAGTTAGCCAAAACAGTCTTTGGAACAATTGCGAATGAACAGTTATTGTCTATACCGAACAAAATTAATTGACTAATTAGACATCTTTTTAATGGTTTTAGATTTTCAATATGGTGACTTCCATGATTTCCACATGCATTGACTTGAAAGAAGAACGTGTATGAAAGATTTAAATTGATGACATTTCCACGAGACATGTGTAGTTGTCTACCGAGGCTGCTATGATTATTCACAACTATCCTGGCGTAGGGTGACGGTTGCATGTGAAACTTTAGAAATCCAGACAAATCTAATATTTTCCCAAAACCTAAAACCATTATTTATCCATCACTAAATACGTTAAAGACATTATACTTTCAATGGATTGTTCCCATGCTCCAGACCTTTGGAAATAATTTGGTGTTTCTCAATTTATTATTTAAAAAAAATAAAAGATATAAAACTCCTCCTCACGAGCATCCCGGTGCTAAGATCACCCCCACTAAAGCGATAGGAAATCTAAAGAACTGAATTTATTCTTCTTTGGTCCAGTGTTGTACAACCCTGAATTAAAACCGCTCTGCTATTCTTGTATTACAACCAGAGATTCTCACATTCCCTATCAATATGGATAAAGAATTTCAACGCGGAACGTCAATGCGGAAAATCCATATCCTACCTCACACGTGACCTGTATGTTGACATGGAGACATTTTGACCTTCTACTGCGAGCATAGCACACACAATGTAGCAAAACCTCACCGATTTCCATCATCACTTGAGCAATTTGTTTCAAAATAATCATGATAGTAAACCTTAACTCAAAAAATTTACGTCCTGCAAATTGACAGTGGCTGAAGTTAAGTGTCCTGCAAACAGGACATTTTACACTGATGGACCTAGCTACATGTACAGATTCTGTAGTCCGACTTCGAATCGAAAATTCTGCTGTTGGAATTCTTATTTATTTCAGATTCATATTCTCACTATTATTTATGAATAGTGTGTTGGTGTGGGGTGTGAGGGGTGGGGTGCAGTGCGCTTCACCGGGCCTCCAAAACTCAGAGGGCCCCGACAAGAAAAAAAAAACAAAAACAAGAGTCGGATGTACTAGTGCTTTTTAATTACCAATTCATTTTAAATTCAGACAAATGTTCCCTCTGCACGAATTTGTAATCAGTATGAGGATGGAGCCCCTTCTATTAAACAACATCAAATACTAATTTTAATCTTTTGGACTGGGGGTGGGAGTTGTGTGACAAATTCGATCTCGCACAAGGACCTCCAAAATGTTGAATAATATATCATTATAACGTTCTGTATGTCTTCTTTGTCTCCGATGAAACTATTTCTCAACATATATGTAGATGCATACATACATACATACACACATACATACCTAACCACTACCTGACGTATTCTGAACCCGAAACTCCGATATTTAAACCACTGCTTATGTAACTAGTTTCTTTTACTCCCGCTAATAGATGTATTAGTGAATTTTCACTGCATATGATACCACTATGTTTCACGTATTTATTACCTTTGTATATACAAAATATTTTTGGGGCACACATACACATGAACCATTGGGCTACGTCGGCCTATGGCAGATCATATGCATGAACGTAGATCGTTTTGCCTTCTGGCGACAGTAAATAGGCGACATAAAATATATGATTTTCATTTCTTTTGTTTTACCCATTTTCATGCCTTCCAATATTTTCCACATTATATACCCTATGGTACAAAAATGATTCGAACATATTTACTCTATAAAGATGTCGTCGGAAGGTACCAAATTATACGCTGTTCAAGATTTGACTGTTTATATATATATATATATATATATATATATATATATATATATATATATATATATATATATATATATATATATATACATATCTATATATATATCTATATATATATATATATATATCTATATATCTATATCTATTTATCTATATATCTATCTATATATATATATATATATATATATATATATATATATATATATGTGTGTGTGTGTGTGTGTGTGTGTGTGTGTGTTGTTATGACTCTATGGTCTAAGAAAAATGTAACAGAAAGAAAGTGAAACCAACAAATCATGTAAAAAATCAACAAGCAATTTATTACAAGATAATTAAAATGAAAAATCAAAAAAAGTCACTTACAGTAATGTTTTTTGAAATCCTAATAATCCAATAAGAATGATTGTTCTAATCACAAGTCCTAAATATAGAATGTTCCGAATTCACGGCTGTGTCCTTGAATGTTATTATGTGACAATGGTCTCCAAAGTCCTGATGTACTAGTAATCTTGATGTGCTGATGTCAAAATGAAGTATTCCAAAATCTCTGAATAAGTTCACATAAATTCCAAAATCATCAATTAAAAATCCAAAATCCAAAAGTTTATGAGCACTGTTATAATCCAATGAATATTTAAAATAATTCCTCTCTTAGAATTTGGAATAAATTTTCACAACTGTAATAGCTCTTTACAAGACTGATGGTAATGTCAAAACTGAATAAATGTCCACCAAACATGGTATATATAAAGATTGGTCACATGACAGAATGTTCTAGAATGTGTGTCATCTTAATGGAATTTTACTTGTAAACAAAATTCAACCTTGACCTTCAAATTGAGAAAACATATTGATCAAAACAACCTAATTCAAGGACACTAGTTAAACATGTTTTTCCTGATAAACATTAAGATTTAAGCAAATATTAAAGTGAAGAAACATTTATAATTTCCCAAAATACCTACAACATTATATAAACATCATACATAACAGTGTGTGTGAGTGTAAATTCGTAATTGCATGTATATAGTATTAATTTCAAATTAGAACGCCAATGTGCTTGTGCATATACCCGAATGTTGCATTCTGCTTGTTTGGGGAGTAGAATATCTTGCACCTCGAGTTCTGGTCCTTGACTTTGTTCCATCAGTATTCATTATTATATTGACGGGAAGACAATGCCGACTACGTTAGGGCGCTGGTTCATGAGAGCAAGGCGATAGGTGCACAGTTTTGATTCCTGCTTAAAACGAATAATAATTAGTAAACATATTGTGAGTGTTGGGATTTTCCTATTTTTATGATTTCGCATTCGGTATATGGACAGGATAACATTGAAGTTCGAAATAAACAAACTTACTAGTCAAGTAAGACTTTTAAGTGTTTTGAGATTCATTTAATGTATTTGCTCTATTATATGCTTGCTTCACCATCTCGTATAGATATAAGAGAAGACACACACACACACACACACAAAAATTAACAATAACTGGACCAAAAGAAATTGAAAATAGTGCGATCTTAAATACATCGAGAAAGTGTTACAAGTTCATATTTCAGTTCTTTCTGATTATCAACTACTAGACTAGTCCGATTTTTTTCAGAAAATCTAACACCCTTAGGCATGTTTTTGGGGGTACTGAATCCACTTCTGTTGTCTGCCAAGTTATATCTGTCAAGCTTAACGTTTAAAAAGAAGAAAGAAAATTACCCCCTGAAAACAGGAAGAGAGCCAATTTTGCATGTAATTGTTGTGGCAACACTTTTCAAACGCTGCTTTACCCATGATTTGGGGAATCTCAGTCCAAATGTTATATCTATTAAATTCTCGGATAAAGTTTTGTTTCTCAAACTGCTCCCAAACCAAATGGCCACAAAAAGGAGGACCAGTACCATTATTCCAAGACGACAATGCTACGTAATTTGCTGAGAGCTACTTTATTACACCTTTGATGATTAAGCCCTAATAAAACTGCAGTTAAACAGTATTATCTAGAACATTTTATTTTTTCAAGCTGAATAAACAACAATGCTACAAAAATGCTGCAAAATCTTAATGTTATTCAAGGACATATATACTTTCATAGATTCTTGGAACTTCTCTTTGCATGACTTTTACTTGCATAAAGGTCATCCGTAAAGCAAAATTACTTATGCAAATAATTTCAAGACGATGTATTATACTATAAATACTTAACTTTGGTATAGTACCTTGACCAGGAGCAGAATTACTGTGATACACATTAATCACATAAGTTTTATGAAAACCAACAGACTATATTTATGTTGCGCGCAATTGTGCAGGGAGAGAATGAAAGAAATATATGCTCAGCCAGAATTATGTAAAGCTAAAAGTTAGCTACAGTATCGTACCTCTTTAACGTACATTGAGAACACGTGTGAACAGTCTTTCTCATAAAAAGAAAAATCTAAATGTTCTCCAATACTGCATTCTCACTAAATATTCTTAACTCTGTATTGAAAAACAAATAAAGTCTTGGTACTCATGGCAACTGGAGGTAACAAATCTGTGAGATCATTTAAGACATCTAACTTGTCTTAAGTCTTTATTTCAGTTTTCAAGCAACATTAATTACACAGTTATTTAATCATTGTTGTAAGTGTCGCTGGTGGCTCTGCATTTGCAAACTACTGAGCACAGTAGACGAGACTTGCTGCGCTTGCAGCGTGCAGTCAATCCCATTGTGGTACAGTTGCTATTTATCAGTTCCATACAAGACTCTGGGATGGGAGGTAGAGACATGAGGATGGGCAGAAGTGAGGTCTCTTCCAGTATCCAATTCATTGTCCCAGGAGAGGGATGCTCTGAATTTTGCATGTATGCTTGCCGCCACACTGCCGCCTGATAATGTGCGCGTTTGATATAGAAGGACAAGGCATCAGTTGTAGATGGAAGGGTCTCCAGTGCATGGGATTTGACAAACATGATTTAACGTGCCTTGTTCACAGTGGTGATATTGTGGTCGTTGTCCATTTTTCAGATGAACAGTTCAGCATCTTTGGCAGTTTGCTCATCTATATCACCCTCACCTAGACAATTGAGCAGATCAAGGTGCTTCTGGAAGACTTTCCAGCATGATTTCTTGCTATGTCCGACCAAGTAGGACGTGGTATCACTACAAGTGAGAGCATGAAATTCAGGCATGGTTTCCAGTGCACATTGTTAAATGGTAGTTGCTCCACAATGGTATGAATTGGGATATACTTCCTCTTCTTGGCTGTCCCAGCCTTGAGCCAAAGTTTGGAATGTGGCATGTCGTGGAAATGAGCAAAAGGTAACACAAGGACGTCAGTATCCAGAGCAGCTACTACAATATTTGCTGCCTGAATCTCTACAAAATGGAGAATAATCCCCGTGTCAGTCTCCTCATGTTGGGATTCTAATTTCGGAGTGTCTACTTCTGGGTCAGATGGGTAAGATGATTCCACCCTATCTACATTACCGAAGCCATCAGCAGCTACAATAATTTTGTTGTTTGGTGCTTCCAACATCATTTGCTGCCAGAGTAATATGGTCATGTCTGCTTTGTTTTCTAGATGTGCCAAATAATTCGCCCACTTGCATGGCACAGGAACATACCTACTTTCTATCAACTTTCTGATTGCCCCTGATCTCTGATTAAGCCTTTTTTGTTCAATCTTTCATCAAATATTTGTTCAATCTTTGATCAAAGCCTCACAGTATCTATCAAATACCACATAAATCCATCTGACCAGTACTCCACCTTCTAAAACAGCTTAAGCAAACACATCAGCAAGGTCCCCAAAAGTGGTAGCTCTCTGAGGTTTCCCAATCACAATCACAAGTGCCTGCCATCAATAATAAATTATGCTTCCTCAGCAAGATCTATGGCTTCATGGTCAGGGAGACAAGGAATTCCTGCAGTAAGTAAATGAGACAGAATTACTTTGACTCTGAGCAAAGGTTCCCATTCATGTCTGCTAGATCCTCTGGGACTGGTAAGAGTTCCTGTGTCAGTATATCAGAGACATTTCGTCCAACTTCGTAGGCAGTGATGAGACGTTGCAGGACTTTTTTGTCTGCTCTGATATATCTCTCAATGCCAGTGCGGGAATCTTCTCTATGTCCCACCTCAAACAATGAAAACAATGTCAGAATCTTGCTCATAAGCAAGGGATCTCTGAACTTGACAGTTCCCTCATCACAAAGCAGAAGCTTATCACTCATAAAAATGTTAAGCTGCTCGTGATTTTTTTTCGAGCTCCCAACATATCTTTTTTTATCTGATTTGTGGCAAGTCTTTGGCTGCAATGTTTTTCAAGTCTTGGGACACCTCACTGGAGAACAGGTTGAAAGTCGGCAAAGTTGTGAGAAGGTTGTCTTCATTGTGGTTGTCTTGTTTCTATTGGCCTTTGGTACATTTATCGTGGGCATAGTTTTGTGCGATTGTACCTCATGAATAAGGGAAACATGTTCTGCCATGCATGAACATGGAGTTCCTAAATACCATCACTCTGAGCACGATTGAAACGGAGAGGAATCGCTACCATTAGAATGTAGTTCCACCAGAATTTGAAGTTAGCTTGGTCATTGGATGAAACAAAAGGTTTTCATGACATATTTGAAATCTTTGGTGGCAACCAGGGAGAGCAGGTCTTCACGATCGTTGCTGTCTGATTTGTCCTCTATCTCTTTCTTGAAGTTGTGGTTCTCGTTCTCAATGTAGTTGAGCAGCTGTGGAATAAGGATTCACAGCATGGCATGTAGGGTCAGCTTGTGTGCTCTCAATCTTCTTGCATAGGACTTGCCAGCCATCATCTCTTCTGCTGTTCTAGGCCCAGGTATTGTTATGCCACTACTTTGCGTATCCTCCAAACAGCTGATGTTAGTCGCACCACGTTCTTAGTAGTGCGTATCCGTTTTGAGATGACCTCTGGTACATCGAAATGCTCGTTACCCGTTCGCGTATTTTGTACAACAATGCAAGATTGTCAAATCAAATTTCTTTCACAAACAGTCAAAGATTGCATCCATATATTCGAGTAAGTTTCTCATTTCAGACCATATCTGCTATTATCGTATAAAGTTAGGTGATTTGAAGCACGGAGTTGTGTGTGTATTTCAGTCGCGAGGTCTTGTTCCCACGGCAAGGTCTGTTTGGACTGGCCGATCAATTGGAATGACCACCAATCCATGTTTTGTTTACCAGAATACTTTCACGTGCCAGCCTTGTATATAAACAGAGTCGGCATTCAAAATTTGGGACTTCTAAAGATTGAGTCAGTAGAATAAAGGTTGTTAAGTGAGATTCAAACTTTAAAAAAAATGAGAGAGGTAATAGATCTAAAATATTTGAAAATGAAATTTCATCTACGAAATATTCTATATAAAAAAGTCTATAAAATAATTTTTGGAACCAAGACTCTGAATTACAAATTTCTCATAAGCTGACGAACTTTACCTGTGAATTCCTGTTTAGATATTTGGATTTAAAATGAAACAAAGTTTTTCAAAGTCTAAACTTTTATCACATTTTTAACTGTTTACTAACAGGTTGAGTCTTTGTAGGAAATAGAGATTTATGAAACTAACTTTTATATAGTGGAGAAACACCCAATATGTTTGTAATTATATTTCTGTGTTTAAAACTGAATCTGTAAATTGCAAAGAGAATATTTCTCTTCATATCATCCTGACAAAATGAATACGAGAAAATATTGAATAAATGTGTCCTGAATTTATATCTGTTTCTGGATATTTCTTTTCATCCCTATGGCTAGAGTCAATCGAACCCTTTGTAGCTTCAATGTCTGTAAAATCTGAAAATGCTGACTAATTTTCCAGACCAGCGAGGCTACAATATTTTGCTTTCAACCTATGCCTCCAGTAGTTCATAAGACTGGTCATGTTTCCCTATGACTTTGAGAAAGTTCAGGAATGTGTACAGACCGCCATGCCTGACGATTAGGAAATCCTGGTATTATTTATTGACCCACTTCAGCTCTATGAGATTACAATATAATGCCTCATCAACTGTAATCACAACATGATAGTGAACAAGTGTTGCTGCCACGTGTTTGCATCCTTGCACCACTGTATTTAGTGTGTCATGTTCATTTGCTGGTGCTTGGACTACAATACTTGTCACTTCAGGATTCACTCTACTGTTTGTTTGGTGTAACTGTGTCCCACCTTTCTTAATTCCTGCCTCATTATGTCGCTTGATGAAGAAAGCCAGATCTTTTGCAATGGCTTGTACCGTTGTTTGGTTGTCATGTGTGGATTCGTTATATCACTCCTTTTAGTATCTGTAGTTGATGTAGGCTCTGACTTTCCCTCTGTTATTGCAGCTAGCAATAGTTTCTCCATAGCATCAGGGACCTGGAAGCTAGTTTGCGTTCAAAGTGCTTGATCATGAAGCCCCATGTCTCCTTCTGAACCATTTTGCCATCCTGCCACATGTGTGGCCTAAAAGCTGTTTTCCCACAATGGGACGGTTTTGCATATACGGATGTTGAGGGCATCCGGTCATTTATCTCAGATTCATACTTGAGAATGAAATGACGAGACCTAAATCTTTCCCAAAGTCGAAATCTGTCACTCTAATTAACTCAAAAATTCAAGATTTCGTGAATATTTGTTAACACTTGCTATATTGTTTTACTTCAGCGCGATAGAAATGAGATTCTAATAATATTAGGATTGGCTGAGGGCCAATGATTTGGAAACATACCAGTGATTGTTCACTTCGGCACACCTTCGTGCTCATCTTCAGAATAGAAGTCTCCGTTCGAAGAATCGGCACGCATGCTTTATATGATCATTCACTTTGATAGAAGTAACGTTTTGTGTCTACAACTAAGACAACTACTGAATAAATTGCCGCTCAAAATGACAGGGGCACATATTGTGTATAATTTCGAGTTTATTTTGCACTATAACCAGAGATTCGTTACTTGAAAGCACAAGAATGCAAGTCCAATTCTGATGCAAGTCCAAGTTATTCTACTCTCTGAAAAGAAAGTCGGAGGTCTAAAGGACAGTTTGTTGACAATTCTTAGATTTAATATGCATGTATTAATCTACACCAGTAATATGATACAGTGACCAATATATTTATATTTCGCGCGGTAAATAAGTAATTGAAGTCTTGATTGCAGCCTGGATAGATGGATACAAAATAGCACTTTTAGATCATCATCGAGTCTCGCTCAAAATAAAACGTTCACCAAGTCATAGAAAAGATAGAGAGAAGAATAAGAATGCAAAAACATCAGAGCGTGTATCTGTGTCTCCTTCACAAACATATAAGGCGATTTGTGAGACGACAGTTTGAAAATACAATGAATGCAAATGGATAAAATAGAAGCCATGCTCCAATCTCTCACTCAGCATATTGTCAGCATGGCTTGTAGTGAGTATATTGAACCTAAATTATATCTGATGGAAAACTACAGAAGCTGAAGAAAACATGTTGGAAGATTGAAAGTCTGAGATTGCACATGTTTCAGAGGAATGACCCAAAATGAAAGACTAAGTGAGAATAAATCTGCTGGAAAGTAAATTCGATAAGAACTCAAGCAGGCCAATTATCTACAAGTTCGTATCATAGAGGAAGGAATCGGAAGTGCTCATAAATATAAAACAATTGAAAGGTTCATGTATTGTTATAAAAGTAGGCTAACTAAACAGCCTACCGAGATCTTGGCCAAAATCAAGAATCTGGGTTGCGCCGAAACGGTCTGAACCTTTGTATGTAAACCTTTTGCAAAGTCCCGGAGAGGTAACATAAAAAGAATAAGACGAACTCATGACTTGTCCAAATACTTGGTGTATAGTCATTAAATGTATATAGTTTTGCTAGGAATATCTATGCTAAGCATTATTTTGTGATTAGTTGAGTCACATTAGATACGGTTACTTTTAAATTAATTGCTGGAAACTGCTAAAATGAGCATTACTTAAAATATAATGTTGATTTTCTTCGTAAGCATATTGCAAGCGAAAGGAGGCAACTCTAGGTATTGTTGAGAAACATACTTTCCAATATCTGTGAACTACTTTTTGAAACAGTCGATCAATGTAATCCTTCTTTTCAATGGAGGCACCAACTATAAGAACATAGTTTATAACCAGTCACGTTAGTTATTTTCGCTCTACTTGGAACCATAAAGTCTCAATGTTTAGTTACATATTTATGTACTGCGCACCTCTATGAACAAAGTTTAGTGAATGTATTAAAAGAAAATTAGTAATCGTTATAACAATGGTGTTCTTTTACTATTATGCTATCCATGACGGAACAGTGCCTCTGCCATACTTGCGAACTATAATGTATTTATTTTTGAACATTTAATGCAAAGGTTCGTGTTTTCCATGATGACAAGAATATCTAAAAGTAAGAATTGTATTCTTGAAATCGCTGGGAAATTATTATATTGCTTCTTCTTTTTTTTTTTTTTTTTTTTTTTTTTTTCATTCTCTGATATAGCTGGATAGACCAAATTACTTCTCAAATGTCTTACATAATGTTTTTCTTATTTTCTTAACAATGACAAACACATTCAGTAGTTGCATATGTGTCTCTATATGTCACTATATTTGTACATAAGACATCTATGATCTTTAATGTTTAAAAGACATTTTATTTCAATTTAGATGTATGGACTATGCGGTTTGAAAAAAAAAATCTTCATCATCATCATCTTCTTTTTCTTCCTCCTCTTCTACGTCTTTAATTTTTCTTTTTCTTCTTCTTATTATTAAAGGAACACGACCATCCAATTACTCCAATACCACCTGAGAATCTTTTGACGGTAGTACCAACCCCAACACCATATGAGATTTCCGTGACGGAAAAACCAAAGAGCACGACTCTGGACAGAGGTAATATATATATATATATATATATATATATATATATATATATATATATATATATATATATATATATATATATATATATATATAATGTATGTTCCAACATTACAAGCCATTAACGTATCTTTCAGAATTATAGTTGAAGATTTAATTGAAACCAATAAATTTGTAAACAAAAATCTCTGCGAGAGACAGCTCTCTTAAATAAATTGAAAGATGGTGAGCATGGTGGGGACATTTACTTTTTTGTCAAACTGTTTGTGCTGAGATATTGGGATATGACTGGAGTTGCAACTTGTGTCACTATTTTATTTCTTTGCATTATGAGTCTTCTCTTGCGTATCGGTTGGAGAAGATTAATCCTGCACATGGGTGCATGTACAAAGGGTTATCTGGGTTTTTTTATATAAAAGCAAATGTCTTTAGTAATAAAGAGCTCAGTCTATAAACCCCATTGTACACATGACCGGCCAGTTACTTCAATACCACCTAAGAATCCTTCGAGGGAACCAACTCCAAATACAATCTGAGATTTCTCTTACGAGAAAAATAAGCAGCATGACTCCAGAAACATATAACATAGATATAATATATGTTCCAAAATTACAAACCATCAACGTATCTTCCATAATTAGAGTTTTAGATTCAATTAAACAAAACTGTAAAATTCTCTGCGAAAGGCAGCCCTCTTAAATAAATTTAATGAGTGTGAGCATAGTGGGAACATTTTGCCGTCATTAATCCGACGTTAGTCGTCTATATGATTGGAACATATTGTCATTTACTTTTTGTCAAACTGTTCTTGCCGACATATTGGGATATAATTGGTGTTGCACAGTGTTGGAAAGCGGGACAACTTTGATCATTATTCTGTGTCTCAGCATTATGAGTCTCCTCTTGTTTATCGATTGGAGTAGATTGGGAAACAGTTCTGATATCATCCATGCTAGTAATCTTTATTACTTACTGACCAACCTTTTTACGGCGCACAATATTGTCTTCGATGTTGAGCGATCCCGGCAACAACAGCGATACGTTTATTCAAATGTATTTTCTGGATTTGCTTTTGCCTTTGCCAAAGGTAAGGAATACATTTGTTATACATATTGCATGCTACAACGAATAAGAAACTGAGACCTCAACACAGGTGTTTCTAGTGTCGTTTTGTCCCAAATTTTCTATCTATCAGATACATGATAAGTAATATCAATGTTGACTGTGGACTGTGGTTTTCGTGCTTGTGTTTGTGTATGTGTGTGTAGAGAAAAGGAGGTAGGGATTCTTACATTTAGTCCGATTTTCCCCCCAAAATTGATAAACTTAACAGTAATTTCACTCTTCTGCCAGTCAAAGCTCCCAGATAAAAATCTGAATGTATTCAATTTATTTCGTAAATTTTGTCTTAAATGAGCACCGGTATAAAAACAAGTTATGAAACGTTATGTGCTTTGATAATTTAAGCATTTACTATTGCTAAGGTATTATAGATATTAAACTGTTTCATCTAGGAATAGGAAGCTTGAGACACCCTCTCACTACTACATTTTCAAACGATCCATAGATGATGATTTATATAAAAATTGTAGAATGTTGGTGAGATTCAGCATCAAGTAATTTTCAAAACTGAATCTTGCCTTCCCTTTCTTGTCTCTAAGTTTAATATTTTGGAAAATAAGTTACGATTAGTTTGAATGATAAAGATGTTCAACATATCGTAAGTTTGAAATGCGGCGTTTATATACTTAGCAGCTGCACCGAAAGATGCTGTGAGTTCAACTCCTACTTCTCCGAGGACTACTACCACAGAAACTCCCACAACCACAACAGACATACCTTCCCCGAGGACTGCCACCAGAACTCCCACGATATCCCGAACTCCACCGGCTGGTTAGAGGACTCGCTCTCTCTCTCTCTCTCTCTTGCAGATAGGTGCATGTAAAAATGGTCATCTGGTTCTCTATATAAAAATTATTGCTCATAAGTAACTTCTTTAGAAATAAGAGCCCAGTCTAGAAATCCCATTGTACCCTCGTGCCATCTACCTACAGTTCAGAATGATGGGTGACTTCCATCAATGGTAAAATAAATCATTATGTAATCAAGGAAACACAGACATCTTCTATAATTTTATAATTCTATATCTATTTTTTTTTTACTGTGTGTGTGCGTGCGCGCGCGCGCGCGTTTGTGTGTGTGTGTGTGTGTGTGGTGAGAGTGAGAAATTGTCGATTCTTCCTTAAAATAAATCTCATTAAATTGTTGTTTTAAAATACCTTCAATCTTCTTTTCCAAAACATGAGCAGAGCCACCATCACCGCCGCCACCACCACCTCAAACACCAACTCCGCTTCCATCACCATCCCCGCCACCACCATCAACACCAACGCCACCACCATCAGCACTTCCACTACCACCCTGCGCATGTTCTTACTGCGGTCACCTTGGAAAACACTACCATCCTATCGCTAGCTGTAGTGGGAAGTACAATAAAAAAACCCATTTCAAATGTCGTTATTGCGGGATCTACTGGAAAAAAAATACCATTTTGCCAATGAACTCTCCCTGCTCATTTCAGTCAAAATCGCACTATTTAAATACATAGTATAGTAGTTTTTATATAGTGGTGTTTTAGCAGAAACGGACAAAACGGATGTATAATTGTATACATACTTTTCGGATGCTTTACATATTTACGTATCACTTGAAAATCACATTCTTTCTGTTATGCTCAGTATTTGCCATATGAGCGGTGGAGGTCTCATAGAGTTGTCTGTTACATGCTTGACAAAGGTAGCAGCTGCTGTTGTGAATCTGACAGTGATGTAATTAGATGTAGTTTTGGGGTAATTTTTGACCAGCATTGTTCGTTTAACGTGTACCTGTATGTATATTGGAACAAAATATACATATAAATATACATAATTTTGGATAACTGTTATGCTTTTATTACTTAATAAATATTGCTTGTATTTGATTCTTTTAAATTTTTATTCCAAAGTCTGAATAATGCTGTATCTAACGCAGATCCTATCAGTTTACAAATGACGCAAACTAGTCCAATCATTTTTTACGATTTTAAACTCTCGAAAAGAAATACGAAAATATTGAGAAAAAAATGTAAATGAATTAGACAGTTAATTTATTTTATGTATTGCTATCTCTTGTTGGGATATAACCTGTTTTTCGCTCAATCATCATAATTACCAGACCACTCTAACTATGGATACAATTAGCAAAGCACAACCATAACTGAAAATGTTTCTACAAAACATAAATAATATCATTAACACATTAATACAAGCTCCATTAGATACATACATCAATTGGATTAGACTAAACGGAATCAGATGGACAGTAAAGACGCATATTATTTTCACCCTTAAAATGGTTAGCACCACACATTTTAAGGTACTTTTTGTTTATGTCTCCACCACAGATGATCTTATATATTAAAGCCCTTATAGAATTCAAGCATTTCTCACGGGGCGAAAGCCGCTAGACACAATGCCTTTAGTAACGATATATATTTGCTGTTTTAGTGATACCATTCATAATTTAATTTTTTATGGTATAGTTTATTTATTTATAAAGCCATTAATATAAATCAGTAAATAGTGTATAGTTTATTATTTATAAAAAAATGTTAGGTTATCAAGTAAAATAGAATACATGGAGAGGTAATTTCCATAACGGATGACGCCAGGTTTTAAGTACAAAGTAAGAATGTTCTGCTTCAGACAAAACTGGTGTATACCCTGCACACTTATTGCTGCAGAGTTTCCTCTTCTATAAAACGTGAACTTTCTCCATAAAACAGGAAAAGTGAACTTGCATTTTGTGAAGTTTATATATTAGAAATTGTTTTACTGTTCGCGTTTAATGGATAGTAAGAAAGTTATAGACCTGGGTCTGTATTTATAAGATGTTTAAAAATATGAAAGAACAATTTAACGGCATGCCGATAGATAACTATGAAAAATAAATATAAAGACGTTTCTAGAACTGACTAAAGGAATTGATATAATATCGGAAGGAGACAATATGAAATGGAAGTTGATGAGAAATGAAGAAACCATAAAGAAACAAGCACAAAGCATTCGTTGAATGAGGGAGAAGAAAAATAAAAAAACGAGGAAGAGTTAGAGAAGAAGATAGGGGTAGAGAAGGAGATAGAGCCAGCAGTAAACATTAAAGAAAATAAGAGAAACAGAAAATTAAACAACCAATTTAGGGACACTTTCAATGTTAAGAAGAATAACTGATGCTGTAAATGTGAATATCCTACTTATAGAAACATGCTTAGACGGTTTGATTATTCTATATAACTTTATTTTTTAGAAGTAGTCAATGAAAAACGTATATAATAATGTCTTGAAGTCAATGCAGTTTTTATGAAGCATAAGAAAATGTTTCTTGGTCAATTGTTTACAACAACATTGTGTAAGATATGCAATCTGTTATTGTAACAAACTTATATATATATATATATATATATATATATATATATATATATATATATATATATATATATATGTGTGTGTGTGTGTGTGTGTGTGTGTGTAAATTGGTAAAACAAAATCTAATAATTTATTAAATGTTTCAGTCCCAATTTGATTTATACGAAATAATTTTGCAATTACAAACTTCTAAAGACACCGGCAATTGACTTTTTATTCTTAAAATGGACGAATATATTATGAATCTGAATGGAAAATAACTTTATTCACTGTGTTCAAGTCGTTTGTAAGTGCTCTTATTAATTAATATACTTGTTATTCTTATGAGCGTTCCAGATATATATATATATATATATATATATATATATATATATATATATATATATATATATATATATATATATATATATATATATATATATATAGATATAGATAATCAGAGTACATAGAGAATTAATACCAAACTCACGGAGAAATATTGCCGAAAGTTGCAAGACCTAGTGTGTTTACAGAAGAATATGAAAGACCGTGTAATTTAACAAATATATGCTAGAGAGAAGTAAAAAATTAAACGGTACGTGGCCATTACTGTTTAATAGGCTGAAATAGAGGTCCAGCACATAACGAATGCTATTTGAATTTTGCTCTTACTGTGGTTTTGTATCCACAGAAGGCATGCCTGTAATATAGGCATATTAGTAGATGTTTTAGATAGATTGTTTAATAAATGGTATGAGTGAAAACCATTTTTTTATTTGCTTGTTTGTTTTCTTATTTTTATTTTTCTGTTGAGAACGTCGTGCAATCATAAAATATATGTACTTTCACCTCTTTCAATTATAAAAGAGACCCTGAACTCACAAACAACAATTGAAAACAGCATGAGCTTTGAATTGCTTCTTTAATATTAGTAACGATAGTATTTAGAAAGAAAGAGTCGAATGACTCCACACATATCAAGTAGTTATTAATAGCAACATTTAATTTTGCTTACGAGGCGTACGTAATGTAGGTAAAATGCATATTAAAGAACATTAGTTAGTGTGATTATTAAAGAGTAACTTTTCTGTCTATTTCGGGTCACAATACATATACTGTCAAATCATTTTAAATCAAATTCTTGTACGAAAGATGCACAAAACTAAGTACTTGTTTGTTCCGATTTAGTGGAAACACTTGACATTGAGATACGCCGAAACCGTTAGGTCCAGACGTACTCTTACGTCATATCAAAAGTGTTCTTCTCGCATACACAGAACATGACACGAATCCGGTTTTTAATTTATTAATACCCCCCTCTATTAAGCTTTACAAATATTTTAGATGTACTGTGCAATTTTAATCTAAAACAAATTGGTAGTAATAAAACACATATATAGCTCCCAGTCTTGGCGCGAGTTACGGAAAAACAGATTGGACATCGGTATCGAAGGCCAGACCAACAACAAAAAATTAAATAGGTATGCAATACTAATATTGTTATATCTTATATACATTTTGCAAGTCAGGTACAGTGGATTAGTGTCACTCTGAACTGTACTTATCCAATGCATTTTACGAAGTGTTTCCTTTACAGTGATTGTAAAGGAAAGTAATAACAGAGTGTAGTTACTCTCCAGTCATCTGTCTAGCAACATATTAGGAAAAACAAGCAAGATGGGGACATAAAACATAATCAGTACGTGGGGTTTATATATAGCCGCTATAGTTTTAGCATACAAGAAAAAAGTGCGGAAGATGCACATATTATCAAACCTACTCAATTGTTTAAGTTATGTGACAGTTTTCAAAATCATTCCGAATTTCCGAATATTTGATTTGCCCTTTTTCAAATTAGGCTTTTGCTGTTGCTTGACAAAATTGCATTCAAATAAACGGACATAGTCAACACCGATGTCTCAGATTCTACATTAAAACCATTTCTATCCATCAGAGTCAAGTGAGCAATAAGGAATATTAGATCGATATCGCCGTATACTTTATGTAAGCAATTTTAAGCAAGGCTACACGACAAATACCAAAACGACAAATCAGCAATTATCCGTGAAGTATAATATTTTATATTATCCCACTCATGTAGGGATAGATCAAAAATAAAATCAGAAATTAATTGTGCACTAGGGCAGCAAATACAAAATAATAATTTGATTCCATTCACACAAAGTAAAAAATGGCGCAAAGCTACATTGTTTTGCATTCAACAATATATATATATATATATATATATATATATATATATATATATATATATATATATATATATATATATATATATATATTGCATTAGTCTAACGTGAAACCAACCGTGTCGGTGTCAAGAGATAATGCCTACGTGTTTATAAGTTTTGACGGGATTAAAGTGTGCTTAAATCTAGTTGTGTTATTAAATAACATGGAAGATAATAAAGATGTTCATTTGTTGATTTCAAACATCATCAAACTCGATATACTCAAATGTTTCAGAAAAGATGTAGACTTACAGATTACTTTCAGTGATGATAAAATCAAGACAGGTAACATCAACCGTGATAACATGATGATTAAAACGGGAAGTATGAGGAGGGAATAAATTACATATTTGATGTGGGTATTACGCAAACATGTATTCGGCTAAAGTTACAGTACAACTTCTAGATTTCGTAAACTTTACAAACGCAGTCTCGGATGATTTAAACAAAACAAAGATATAAATTTTAGAAGCTAATGTTAGATTTAAAACAGCACATGGAGACTCAGGATTTGAGGTACTTGTTTTAGAACCAACCACATAAGTGGCAAAATTTAACATAAAATCCTAAATCATTCACGCATTTGAAAGAATTGAAGAAACGTTGCAAACTGCTAAAAATGTAATCTTCCTGTTGTTGATGGTTGTCCTGTTGTCCTATTAATATCACTTAAAGATAATTTATCAAGCATAATGTATTTTGCAGATACTGCTGACCCAGTTTTAAATTACTAGCAAAGAGCATTATTTTAAAAAACCTTTATTATTATCCTAAAAATCCAGTTTCTTACAGATGTCAATTGTGGGAACAAATTAGACGAGACGAAAATAAAATAACCTAAATTTAAAGAATTTTTACCCGAGCAGCCTATCTACACATTAGAAAAGTAAACGAGAAATATGTTTCATTAGAAAAGAGTCTATGTATGTCACATGGATAACCAGATAACCAGTGGCAAGCATATGGAAACATACAACAACGGATGCAAACACATTTTGACAGTGATGTATATTTTTTCGAAATACACTTGGGCTGAAGAAGTGAAAATAAAAAAGTGAAATTACACATCCACGATGCTTTTAGAGAACTCTTCAAAGAACGAAAAGCTGCAAAGATACAATATGATGAAAGAAAAAAGTTTTAAAACATGAACATTAAGGATTTGTTTAAAAAGGAAACATTTAATACGTTTCAACTTATTTAGACAAATGCAAGCATTTCAAGGGATCGGTTTACCAAAATGTAACCCCGAAGACTGCAATACGAAACTGAAAAATGGGCTGATGTTTTTCCAGAAAATTGATGTCTACAATAAGGTTAATCACGAATCAATAGACGTAACTTCATTTAAAACAAATAAGGAATAACACAAATTACAAGTATGGTTGAACTTATCTGGATAATTAACAAACAGTCAGAATTTCGAAATACAAAACAATTTTGGAAAAAGACAACCGTCCTAACTTTAGCAGGGAAATATCTAAAATCAGACCTGTAATTTTAGGTGATCCAGTCCTTACAAACTGGAAGGCTTAAAGGGAGAACAAAATTGAGGGCATATCTTACAAACAAGATATATCTCCGTACTACACAAGATGACATCTTCAAAATTGAAAATATTGTAAAAGCATAGGAGACGATTGAAGATGAGTGAATGAAGAGCCTCATTGAAGAGCAGGAAAACTTTGAGGTTTTGAAAGATAACGAGTTTTAGAATGTGACAGACGTGGAAACAAAAACAGCATATTAGAGCGTGAAGGAGTTAAGATCTGAAGAGCAAATCTAATATAAAAATATTACAAGCTTGTCTATAAAGTTTTGAACAAAATAAAAGGTAACCAAAATCACATAAATGTTGATGCAAATATGAAGACATTTAAGTTTATTTCCAGTTTTATTTAAAGAAGGTACAGTAATCGTGCCAACAACACCATCAGCTAGGCAATGTTTTCTAGATAAAATATTAAATATGTAAAATTTTAATAAATCAATAAAACCTTATGTTGTAACGAATTACAACACAATTAACCGAATTCGGGTCATATAGTAAGAGCTTTTATATAGCATGAATGAAGTAAACCCCGGCACACCCTTCAAAGTGTGTTTCTATAAAGATATTTGTCAGACAATTCATTTGACATATCCAGGTATATTGAAATTAAACTACACAAATAAATTGTACAAACAACACTTGGTATGCACTCAAATCTAAAATGTTACAAATGCAACAAAGATAAACAGATGAAGGAAATGGGAAAATGAAAAACAAAATAGCAGAGAAGTTGAGGATCTGAAAAGTAACGAACGTAAAATGGGATAGAGACTTGTGCAATTAGTAAACTAAAAAGTATTAAATATATGGTGAGTGGGACAAATAAGCTATAATCTGATTAATTACGATTGTTCCAGAGTAGAAACTATTATATGGAGAAAAATAACGCAGTCAGAAAAACAATAAGCCATGCAGAAAAACCAAAATATTGAGGAGTCAAATGGAATTTTTACAGGTGGGAAATTAAAGAATAAACCAGTTTTGGAGGGGCTTGCAGCAATCAGAATGTTTATTATGATCACAGAAGTAAGGGTAAAACATTAAAGAAAAATATATAACTCTCAGTTGTTTGAAATTTTGCTATTCTAATCTTCGCTACATAAACATGAAAGCCATATGCTACGATATAACCGAATGCTATGATGCAGACCGAACACAGCGTAAGTGCATATCTATGCGAAAGTCATAATTTCTTCGCCAGGTTCTTCTTTTCCTTTGGCTATCAGCTTCTTTTTTTTCTCCACATCATTGATGACAATCGAATTGTATGCCTTGTGTGATGCAGCTCGAATTTCGTTTTCAGGCCGTATATTTGACGATATCATCGAGGATGAGCTTAAACTCGTCCTTGGAGATGGCGTTGACGTGGAGCGCCTTGGGTATGTGGTTGGATATTGTGTTGAGTTTTGTCTCGGGGTTGACGCGGATTTCGTCTTTCTTTTTAGATTTCGGGGAGAGCCGCTTACTAATTAAATTTCCGGCCATGTAAACAAACCCGCAGCCCAAAATTGTAGTCTCAAGGGCAACCGCAATGGGGGAGGCAATGAGTGTTGACAATATGCCAATCCCCACCACACTTGAGCACCCCCCCCCCCACGCCATCACAAGCCTTTACCTCTTGTTCAGAAGTTTCAGCCTCCAGATTTTTATAAACGAAAACCTTGTGAATCTTGGAGTTATGTGTATAGCGACATTATAACTCCCCTATGAGGAGCGTACTATGAACGTTTAATTGATCTGGGGTAGTGGTGAGTGGTTTAGCTGTCACGTGGACACGCACCTCTAGCCTATCGCCGTGTTATACTGGCAAGCAGTCAAAAGAAAATCTCAGGTTGCCTAATTTTTTTGATCCGGAAATCGAACTGTTTTCAACACGCTCGCTTAGAGTCACAACCAGCGTACCTTCTGTCCGCAGGGTTTGTGATTATGTGTTTTTCTGGCCAGGGACTGTGTTCTAAATGTTGGGAGGAATTTGTTGGAAGGGTAACAAAAGGTATTACCCGTTCATGCCAACACATCCTTACTCTCTCCTGGATCGTCAGGCAAGTTCAAGGTTGGTTTTTGATTTGATTCCTGTAGATGGGTGGTCGGTGATCTACTCTCTGAATAAACACGATACGTTGTTGATTGCATAAATCTACTACTTTATGGCATTATGCTATTTCTGCACATGCCTTTAGCACAAAAAAAAAAAAAATTATTGCCTTCAAGGTATTACCTGCACTGGTCACTCGGCATTTATCTTACGTGAGATGCGACAGACTATTATCAGATTTTTTAATGTTATACTCCTTTAATGTATAATCAGCTAATAGTTATCGGTGACAGAGTACAAAAAGATCATTTCACAATACCAACACTGAATATTAGTATTTTCGAAACGGGGAAAAAACTGATTGAGAAAAATAACTAAGAGTGCTGAATGGTAACAGACTCTGACAACACGAATTTTTAAAATATGTTATGCTTTGTAGAATCATCTAAAAACATTGTGCAGCTAGTGGAGATGATATGCTGTATCCATAGTACATATAACAGTATGTGTACCAGACATTTATTGCACACAAAAACTAGTGATATCTCAAAAATGCTCAAACATGGCATACCGTCATCAAAAGTTTAAGCCCTTCTTATGGTGAATTACAGACAAAACAATAGCTTACGTGTTATATAGGACAAATGATGAATTAAACAATATCCATGTCAAATATTAGTTATTACATACATGGAAAAAGGACTGGGTAGAAAAATGCTAAAATGTGACAGACTGTCATCGACATATTCTTCAATTATATTCCTTGTAATGTGGAGTCTTCAAAAAGCATGGTATAGTTAGCGGCGAAATAACAAGAGGTTTATAGGCAATTCCCATGTCAAATATTAGTTATTACATACATGGAATAAAGACTGGGTAGAAAAATGCTAAATTGTGACAGACTGTCATCCACATATTCTTCAATTATATTCCTTGTAATGTGGAGTCTTCAAAAAGCATGGTATAGTTAGCGGCGAAATAACAAGAGGTTTATAGGCAATTCCCATGTCAAATATTCTGTTACATTATGAGAAAGCTGGGTGGATGAAAACAGTATTTAAATCTCATAATCGTAAAATCTATCAATGTCATGAGAAATAGTTTGCTAATGTATAGTCTTCTTATATATAATCAGCAAAAAGGTATGTTTGTTTCCATGCAACGATTCAACAATACCAATTCAAAATAGTACTTATTTAGTACAGATGGATTTGAAAGAAATCTTTAATATTTAACAATGCAGAAATGTGATAGACTGCCATAAAACAGATTATCCAATCGTATCCTCTTTTATTGTAATTTCAGGAATAAAAACATGGCATAGAATCCAAACCAAGGTATATCAGGCTGGTTACCAAACTATAAGAATCCGTAGCTGATTAAACAATGAAGAGTTATTACTTGGTATTACAACTCTCGTATAGTTTTTGTGACACAGCTACGTAGTCAAATTGCTGCTGATATCTCGATATGTTTGTGCTTGAAAAGAGAAACAAATATCACGCTTTGTTTGGTGTTACTTTTAGATATGTGTTACCATTTATAAATTGAAGATTGAGAAGTTAAAAACGGTGCTTCAACGTATCACTAGGCTTCAAAAAGAACAAAGCCAATAAAATGCAACTATTTCCAGTAAATGCAGCATAATTTATGCTATGTCCAATTTAGTGCCTTACATAAGTAAGATAGTCTTGGTGTGTCTACACTTGTAACTAATGCTCTGGATATAAACAATATTGTAGAAAAATGAAGGAAATATGCAAGGAACGTAAGGAGTGTAGTGACGCCTTGAACAACATAAAGAAGATATCCAAGGTGAACATGAATTGTACAAATTAATAAACATTTGTATTGCTTATAATTCATTGCTAATTAGTTTATTAACGTAATTACGGTAAGTAAATACATCAGTTTTTTCGTACATATTCGTACATATTTGAAGAGCCCAATCATCAAAATAAACCTTTACTGTTTTAAAGGAGGAAAGCATCAAACTTAGACAAGGTTTCTTTCTTACAAATGCATGTGCTATACATATTAATTTGTAAAATGGTTGCATCGCTTTCAATTTGTTTGATACTTTATATGGATGCAAACAAAACTTAATTTCGTTGTTGTTACTCTTGTTTTTTGAGTTCAGTCTCTTGGCTTTTGCGTATGGTAGCAAACCAAAAAGGTGTAATTCGGCCGGTTCCTGAAAGGTCACTTGTACTAAAAATTCCAGTCATTTCGTTCAATCACAACAGTTTCAAGAACGTGTATCAGAACATATGCCTATTATTATATGTTGCGTCTAAGTTAGTGCCTATCATAAATAAAATAGTCTTTATGAAACTTGTACTTATAACTAATTCACCGAATTTCATAAAACATTCAGAAAAATGAATGATATATGTAAGGAACTCATTTAGTGTTGAGATGGCTTGAACAGCATACAGGAAAAAGTTCATGGTGAACATATTTATTTTAATAAATAAGCATCCTATATGCATTAATTACTAATTATTTTATTCTTTGGTGCATTTTTGAAGAATGCCATCCTGGAAAATATAATTGTTATCTTTCTAAAGAAGGCAATTATCCAATATAGACATGTTTTGTTTCTTACAAATGCTCCTGCTGCAAAATATTAATTTGTCAAATGGTTGCATAACTTTCAATTTAGTAGAAGTTTCATATGCATGCAAATCAAATTTATTTGCATAATAGTTACTTTAATAAGTTTCTTCACCCTTGCCTTTCTGCTACAATATGGATCAGACACATCTGTGTGGCTAGGTTCTTCCAATTTGAAGGGACCATGGAATTGATGTTCACGGTTCTTGCATCATAAATGGAATAATGGGTAGACAGTTTTGGATCATTTTCGATAGGAAAGTGTTTGATTCGTCCATTCAAGAAGAACCAGAGAGCTATGATAAGACAGACTGGGGCTTCTAGTCTGGTCTGTTATGAGGAACATACTGAATGTTTCGCTCTTAAATCATCAAATTCTAATATTCACTATTCTCAACTGATTAGATATCCTTTAACGCTTGAGAATCCACATACAAATGAGTTTATGAGATTCGTTTTGATTCCAAAGCGGGTATGCCAATGTTTAGGCAAATAATAAAACGCAGATTTGTATTGGCGGAAGTTGCCTATAGATCTCAAAGCTTCTCACATTTCACTTTAGGTGCACAAAATTGAAATATTTGTCTATATCCATTTACTGAGAGAATACAAGTATCTTCTTAAATTTTACTTGGGTATCTTACTCCAAAGTAGTAGCCAGGGTGAAGATATTTACAAAAAGGTACGACCTATTTGAACTGCACTGCATAGACAAAATGTGGTAGGGTGAGTCCTTGCCAGAGCCAGACAAGAACATCTTAGCTATTCAGAACTATCAACGTCAGATGCGTGTTCCATACATTATTTATGGGGATTTTGAAGCACTAAACGTGCCAGTGGGAATGTCCCACCCGTAATCAGGACAAAAAGCAACATGCAGAAAATTGCTGATCATGTCTATTGTAGCTTCTGCTTCATAGTCGTCCTCTGCGAGTCTCGAAAGAAAGTGTTATACCGCGGCAAGGAGGCTGTCATCGCTTTCATCAAGAGCCTCCTGCGTGAGATGGAAGAGATCTGGGAGGTATTTTGAAATCAAACCGAGATTAACACGAATGGAGACAAACGCAGGGTTTTCCAGAAAGCTACAGACTATCACATCTGTGGCAAGGCAATAGACAACGAGATGGTTGGAAACCACTGCCATATTACCAGCAAGTACTGCGGCGCAGCCCACCTGGATTGTAAACTCAAGCAGCGCATCTACCTGAAAAAAAAAATAAAGTTGCCGATGGTTCTCCACAACTTTCAAGGCAACGTCGGGCACCTCATCATGGGAGCCATTGGCACGATGTCGACGAAGGGAATCAACACGATCCCAAACAATATGGAGAAGTACACGATGTTCTCGCTAAGGCACATGCAGTTCGTCGACATGATTCAGTTCATGAGCTGCACCCTCGAAAAGCTGGCCAAAAACTTGGCAAAGGCGGGTAAGGAGATGTTTAGCAGCACATTGCAGCACACTAACCTCCTTACATGAAAGGCATATACCATACGAATACGTGAGCGGCTGGGAGCGAGAATAAGATCAGCTTCCACCGAGAAAGGTCTTTTATAGCCAACTCAACCGTGCCGGTATACCCTCCCCCATAAAAAAATAATATTAATAAAATTAAAAAAAATAAAATAAAAAAAAATAAAACAATAGCATCAATAAAAATATAATTCAAAAAGAAAATATGAGCATGAGCAGAGCGCGTGGAAGACATATGGCTGCCATAACCTGGGTAGCTAACACTACTTCTACCCCAAGACCTATGTGCTTCTGCTAGCAAACGAGTTTGAGCCATTGCACGACACCTCGATAAAGAACTACGGCTTTAACCTGGCCCAGTACTTCAGCGCGCCGGAATTACTTGGAAAGCACTACAAAAATCACAGGTATTAATCTCGAGCTGTTTACAGACATCGGCATGCACCTGTTTGTCGAGAAGGGCATCCGTTCAAGTATTTAAATGGAAACAGAGTAACCGAATCAGCTGAGACGACGTCGGCGGAAAACCAAACAGCTGAATATCATGTGTTTACACCTAGAACCTCTACTGTCTGGTTCATTACTGTGGCTGTCGTCCCTCGCCTAAGCGTACACGTGGCCAGCTTCGACTATGTCCTGAATAGTCTCTTACGCATGTTGTTTGGCATGCAGTCACTCAATTAGGTACTCGAGGCTCTTGTTGCCTTTACTCTTGTATTCACCCTGCACAGGTTGGTGTTATTCTGGTATATTGTTGTGGCGAATTGTTTCTTCGTTGCATTCTTTTGGATCTAGCGAAGAAAAGAGAATGTTTAATCCAATGAATATAAGGGTGTTAACAATGGCTCCGCCGATCATGAGATCAACAGAGTCATGATACAAACTTGATGATATTAGCAGGTATAATGCCCTGTTTAATTATCACGTCCTGTGTCCAAAGACTTGGTGCTGTAATGGCAACGAAGTCAAGGCGGTTAAGGTCGGCCGGTATCATTCTTAGCAAGCGTTTTGCAACCATCGAATACCCAACCTAAAGGCCGCCGAGAACTGCTCCATGGTAAAAGAGGATTGTTAGATCGTTGGCGTACGGTGGTGTAGACATCTTGCGGTTCGTACACAAATATTCCACATGAAAAGGGTCGGTCGTGTGTCTAATAGCGGCTGCTGGCGTCTGCAGCGTTTGTCGTTAGAAGGCCCCAGTGCTTTTTGATGCCGCCCTCGGGCAAGCCCCACACCCCACCGCCCTTAGGGCTGCTTCGGCAAGCCGCTGAAAAAGGCGTACGCGAGGCCAGCGGCCAAAGCTAGGCCGACCGAGGGAACATAAGATCGCATTGCACTATTTGAACTCGCGCTGCCAGCGCTATGCTTGCCTGTACTGGAGCCGCGGCTTTTTCCTAATCCGATGTAGTTTCATCAGAGCACAAAATCTTTAACCAGCAGCAACTCTACCTAAGTTTTACTCTATTGACTTGTGTCACTTCCTGAGAATGCTGCGCCGACGTAACCGCTTTTGATTCCAATTTCTCATTCATCTTCGGTTCCGTTGTAGCATTCTTCGTTTGTTATATTTTCCAATATGCTTAAATGTTATCATGCCAGCTGCAATTGGCGCTAGTACCGGGCCGTACCTGAAGTAGAGGTGGCTATTGATGCTTGTCAAAGAGGCCCTGATGAGTGGATCATTTTTGAATCATCCGCAAGGTGCTTGCGGTTGTCTATGGGCAGAAAGTGGCCCATAAGTGCTTCGTGCTGACCAAGCAATGAGGACCCTAGTGAAGCAGTAATCGTGGCCCTAAGTTTAGCTTCGTATATGGCATAAGATGTTGCAACTTCTTCATTGCTCATCATCTTTAGGCCCGCAAAGGTAAGAGGCCGACCTATTATTATTTCCCCGCTCCAGAAACCAATAGCTTAGACAGGCGGTCACGCTTGTGTGCTAGGGTTTCACTAGTTGCCGTTGGTGTGCCTTCCTGCTTAACTGCCAACCCATGTAGTAGCTCCTCAATATTAAAGTCACTCACAGCTTCTGCCATGTCTCTTATGAATTTTTTTCATAGTTCATTGATCGTCTGATTAAGTAGCACACAGCCTAAGGTCACAAGTGTTATAGCATGGCATCCGACGTACACAATATGAAGCCGCCACATCACGCACCAAACTGGAGAGACACTCGTAGGTCTGTACACAGAAGGAGCTTGCCGAAGCTTTCATTTTAGGAAACTCATAGCCCTCCATGATATTGTTTTCTCCTAGCGTGTCCCTAAATGAGTTTTCGTCTTTGCAATAGAAGTGGGCTATCCATGAGGTCTGCCCGCAGAAGTCTTGGGCAACGGGACTGGCGTTGCACTTTTGTGTTATGACCCACACGCTGACCGTTTCTTATGCCGGACGCCTGAAAGAAAGGCACAGTCGTCAAGCAGAAATAGAGTGGTGGTCCTCTCGAACTTTATAGCGAGCGCATCAAGCAGGGCATATAGAACATGGCTCTCAGGGATGACCAGAAATACTGCTTTGTTGAGGCGTATAGTAGTGCAGATGATGACAATAAAATCAAAGTGGCCCTTAAATTCCAATTGGAGCATTTCTCAGGCAAACACGGTCTTGCTGCAGCCACAGCGGCCAACGATCATGACGTAGTGGGACTGTAAGTTATCAAAACACTCGTGCAGGCTACCGAAGGACGGTGGGGTGCTGAGCCTGCCCTGACGCTAGTAGATGGCTGACTCAAACTGACCATGTTGTATATTGAGCTGCGCGTTCATGATGATGTATAAGTACATGTTTAACACGCCTGCCACCTGGATGTTTTTATAGATTTGCACCTTCGCTCGCGTTTTCGACGTGCCTTCCTTACCCGTTCAGCGTGTGGTCTTCCATTGACCTCATATTGATGTCAAGGGCAAACCGGTTTTGGTAGAAAATACCAAAATCGATCGACGGCAGCTCCACGTCCTTGATATACTTTCTTGCCATTACATTTAAGATATATTCCCACTGCTAATGTTGCGCCTGCCCCTGGGTATAGATCTGTTTTGGAATACCCTCGATCGTCACTGTCACTTTGTCTATAAGGGGAGTGTAGAAATACTCAATATCCTGTGCGAAATCAGCGGTTTGTGTCGCGTCCGCGAAGAGCACGACTATCACCTACGCTGGCGTGTTTAGGTTAATGTTCCATTGTCGGCACTTTTGTTTACCACAACCCTACAATGGTGCAGCACTCGGGTGTACACAATAGCCACTTCTTCCATGTAGTGCTGCCGTATCATGTGTGCGAGATCTGCGTGGGTCAGGACGTCAAACTCCAGTGAGATACCACTGATGGTGTACCTCACCTCTTTCTTAGTGCTCTGGATCAACCTGGCGTAGTCATTAAACGTCAACTCGAATGTGTGGCGGTCTGAGATGCCAGATGCTAGGAACGATGGCGTCAACAGAATTGCAAGCGTTGACACGTATAACGGCAGTGTTGCGTTTTGTGTACCCTGATAGGAAACGGTAGTACGTTTTTTTACCGTTAGCCAGATATGCTTGTAAACACACCAGACATCGGCATCCTTAAGGCAGTCCAAATCGTTTCATTTGTATTGATTTCTTTGCCGGTATTGCTGTACCACCGCTCAATTCAATCGTGAATGCCAGCTTGGCGGCGTTGGGCACACTGACATCATTGCTCGTGAGCTAGGGAAATCTGACAATAGGCATCTGGTTTTGGTCTATGGTGCTGAGAGAACTGTATGAGTCGAGTTTGTTTCCGTACGGAGACATGCTTAAGTCGCAAGTTCATATGTTCTTCGTTTAATATGCTAACTTGCTAATATTGTGACTAGCTAAAAGGTTTGAAAACATTGCTGAAGGAGGCAATGAAACGAAAGATTCTGCTGGAGGAGACATTGATCTACCGGATGAAACAGTATATACTACATTTATCGATCCTTCCACCGAATATTATTAACAAATAGATAAACTGGAAGATCGCCTGAACAACCTTTGTGGAGACGATCTAATAGATCTAAAAACGAAATTCGCAATAAAAAGGTTGACGCCTTCCTATAGGCTAATGATATAAAGGAAAGGCTCGTCCATGCCTGATTTACTGTATAAAATGGTATATTTGAAACTCTTGAGGTATAATAATTCTCTCGAATATGAGAGAGTGCGAGTTGTTAGGCTGCACAAACGTTCCACACTAGAACGGATACATAGTAGAGGCATACAAGAAAACCTAGGTATAGCCCGACCGTCAGAGAGAGAGAGAGAGAGAGAGAGAGAGAGAGAGAGAGAGAGAGAGAGAGAGAGAGAGAGAGAGAGAGAGAGAGAGAGAGAAAGGGGAGAAAGGGGAGAAGGGGGGGCACACAAATAATCTCTGAATTATTATCCAGTGGTCAGATTCCCCACCTATCTAGCCATAATCTGAATCATTTCTGCACATCTACAGACCACACCCAATCATATCCCAAGCTTACAAATCTCCATCTTTAGCAGTGTTGGAGAATATCTTCGACAAACAAAACTCTTTATATTGCTACACATTTTATAGACGATTACGCAGATGTATAAGTGTATTCCATTCCCCAAGATTTACGCCGGGAGGGCATGAATCGAAATTTTGATCGAAACATTTACCAACCATCTCTAATCATATCCAAAGGCATCGTGTCTATGTCTGAAACGGTGTATGGGGATGTTGCGCGACATTACCAGGGCTGGACAAATTGTTATAAAAGTCAAGCAGACCCAGGCCAAGCTGACTGAACAATTTAATTTGCCCTGGAGAGATTCGAGGTTGCCCAAAATATGACAACCTAATATGATAGCGAAAGTTTAAAAAATAAGGTAAAATAAATTATGAGGGGTTTTCAGGAAATTGGTTTATATTTATGCTACAAATAAACATCTTATGTGTTGTTTCTTTTTTATTTGTTTTTTTATATCTATTTTTGGCCAATGATAAAGAAAGATATATTTCAATGTACATGTAGATACATATGTGGCTGAAGAACATTCAATCATTTTCTGAGTCATACTCAAACCTGGGATATTCATAAATCCATGGTAACTGGAACTTTCTTGCAAGTTTCTAGATATAGTAGATTACTGGAAACTCTGGGTCACTTTGTAAGGCTGATTACAAAATCTTGCGAATCACGAGATGCAACGAGACATGAGAATTTAATACAGTTACTCATTTTTAAGTTGGAGTTGAAAAATATCCGGGGAGAGAATTTCATTGTCAAGTGATCGTAAATGACTTGAAACATAATCTGGAGGTTATGATCTTGTAAAAGATTTGTGTTGGAGTCAATCGGATGTGTTATGATACACACACACACACACACATATATATATATATATATATATATATATATATATATATATATATATATATATATATATATATATGGAATTTTAGACGTATCGGTAGTATCTAAATCTTACAGAAAATGGCCATGTTTGCACCTGTCTTCAAGCTAGCATGCATTTTGTAGCAAATTTAAATAGAACATGTCAAAAGCAAGATAATAGGATGGACTATGCATTTATGCTTCTTTTATTGCATACCAACTCGTTTCAGCTGTAGATAAGGTCTGTGCAAAAATCGTTTGTCTTTTGCTTTTCTTTCTGCTCTTACTACGAAGAGAGGCATACCCCACCTGTTTGTACACCACTATTTGAAAATACTGGTTGACAGATGCTAATTTGTTGTTATCATTTAATTTCAGTGTAAAATGTTAAATGGATTAGAGATAGTTATTTGGCAGAAGTGTTTTGATTTTACTAAGTTTTATTTTGAAGAAATCGCTCAATTTACAGGTCATCACGTTTAGCTCGATACCATAATACATGGGTAGACTGGTTGCATTGTTCACAGTGATAAGAGAGAACAAGTTTCCGGCTAATTAACAAATACCAATCTACACCAAAGTAAACTCGAGTCACGTGGTACGCTCATTTGTACAAGAAAAAGGAACGGGTGATACCTGTCAGTCACGCTCAGTTTCCAATCCGCGCAATCTACTATCTTTGACGTTTCATCGCATAATACTGGCTATTTTTCTATACAACATATTTATTAGATTTGTTGTGGAAACTCTTTTAGTTTTGCCTAGTACGCTTACAGACTCATCTCTTCGACTAAATCAACAATAATAAAAGCTTGGCTTTGAAATGGGAGTTGTTTGTATTTATTTATTTATTTATTTACGCACCCGAATGATTTGAGAGCACTTATTTTTATCATGTAATTATTTGCCACACAGTAAACATTATAGGTTTCGGTACATTAATCAGGCTTTATGACATATATATGTGGCTGATCATTTGAGAAGAATACATTTTATTTCCAAACCCATATGTAACAGAAATCTCGCAAGTTATATCATTATATCATTAACATTTATCTATATATAACTATTGTATTTATAATTCCTGAATTACGTAGCCTACGCAATTAAAGTACATTTGAACGTCAACATGTTTACATGAGTCATGCTAAGTCCAGGGAAAATCAATAATTATATCTATCAGCTTAACCCACAATGGTGAATCACGTGAGTAGAGCGTGCAGATTTATGATCTGAATCCTATGTCAACATCTTGTTGATTTGAAATAAGGTATTATAATTGTAGTGCGAAGGCACTTTTAGCAGTAACATGCGCGACCTAGTTTATGATTGGTTAAAGAAGGGTATTGACAGAAATTGTTAACAATCGCAGTACTGGATTTTAAATTCTCTTTTGTGCAGTAAGAGGCTATATAATAAGATTTTTCCTTGCTCTCCCCTTTCTTTGGCAGTTCATCAGAATCATACGGTTATTGAGGAAGATTGTTATTATTGTTTATAAAATCAGCTGGAGGAAATTCTATTATATACATAGTACATTTTGGATTTAAGTACTATTCTTCAAGGAACTTAACAATACTCTACATTCACAGGAGTTTATCTGGGATTATTAATATTTTGCATTTAGAACTGAAAATCATTGGTATATGAGAACATTGAAGACCCATTCATTCGGAACAATCTTTCATTCGGAACATTCATTAACTGGATTATTGAAGTGTATAGGGCAATTTAGGACTAATTAAGGAAATTCTAAACTGTAAGTTATTTTTAATTCTTTCACTTTGTTTGTTTGAAATATTTTATATTTTAGGAAATTAAATTTTGTATTTTAGAAATTGTGAAAGCTTGTTTGAGTCGTTCTTTCTTTTGTTACATTTACCCCTAGGCGTAACACTTATGGTAACATGTAACTGATAAAAAGTAAAAATATAAATATGCATTCCCCATTTGTCAACGCGTGCTTAAAATAATAAGTATTCACTTTATCATGTCTGCACTAGAAACTGTGAAACTGTTCTTGACATTGACTACAGGATGGAAGTAGCAGACTCTGAAATGCATCATGAAATAAAGGATCAAAAGATAAATGCAAATGCTAGCATTTATATAATGGAAACATTTGGCATTTATAAACGCTAAATACAATACTGACATATCCAAACCAAGGTGCTGGTATATATATATATATATATATATATATATATATATATATATATATATATATATATATATATATATATATATATATATAATGTGGCGAGTTCGCAGTGTATTAAAGAAGAACAAATAAAACATTACGACCTGAAAATCTCTCTCTCTTTCTTTCTCTCTCTCTCTCTCTACTTGTCCCAAGGCATGCACCTTGCACCTTGCAAACTTGTCAGGCAGGATGTGAACCACTACTCAATAACCATCATTTTATCATTTTGACCATTATGTGTTTGACTTCTATTCTTCTGCCATTTTCTTTGTATTTGTCCTTGAAAGACTATGCATCTGAAATGTAGCCATACAATGGTACAGTCGTTCAGCTTCTCAGTGACTGGCACTGTCGGCGCCTTTGATTTCCTCAGCTAGTTCCCTTGAATGTTTTTCTTTTCTCTTTTCCTACATCTCATTTCTGTTCTATCTTCTATCGATGTAATCGGGTTTATGCCCCTAAGATTTCAATTTAAGGCTCTACTTTAGTCTATAACTTTAATTTAAATTTCTAGGGATAGGTAAAAGCAGACTACCTACCTGAAAAGTATTGGAACTTATTATCAATACAATTCGAAGCCTACGCACAAATTTTGCACACAAAGAATTTCTTTAACATTTTGCCTGATCAAAATACCGACATGCAAATCGAGCAAACAAAATAATATTGTTATATTTAATTATTCACGTAGACACATGTTTTACTTTTGGTGCACTGTGGGGTAACAATATTGTGCACAAAATGTAGAGAGATGGTTAGCAAGTATAGAATAAATGTGAATCATTGGTCTTTATCATTCCAAAGGTGCACACAAAGTAATACTGCAACATCAGCTTTGTTTGGAATACCGCACAAACACGACTTTGCAAAGGTGTAAAAAAAGCAAAAAGTCTCTAAATGACCAGGAACATAATAGAGGCATAATGGACCATCACACCCTCTTTAACCATTATGAAGCTAAAATATCGCTTGCTATAAGTGGTAGGTATATTGGACGCATATCACACATTTAGTATTAGGTCAAAGTAAAATCAATATAAACCTGAATCATGCAATTGTTTCAGTTTTCTTCAATAACAGATTCGATACGGGTCAGAAGTCTTTTTATTTATTTCGAGATAAAACTTGTAGATTCCGCAATTATTTGAAAGCGTACTTTGTATTTTATATCTTTATTAACATGTACAAAGTATACAAAGGCGTACAAGAGCATCTTCAATCGTTCATATCCGAATAAGGCCATTTTGGTAATGGACTGAATACAATAAAGATATTTATACCGAATATTGTAAATTGTGCTGTACATGAGTCCTTTTTGATGCTTGTTCAATTGATATTTTTTCAAAGTTGTATACAGCCGCAGTTTAGTCTTGCACTCTGGAATGATTCAACACAAATGTAAAGTTGCCTATATTCTTTAATGTAAGATATATGCACACGAATGGGGTAGGTGTAAAATAGTACTTTTAGCCAGCCATACACCATGGGCTGCACTTACAGCTCGGGGACTTAAAACTGTTGTTTTTAGACCAGCCAACGTGAAACTTTCCATTCAGCTATTGATTGTTGTAGGTAAACATGTTTATTATAAATAGTGACTCCTTGACTAAACATGTAAACTGACCTACCAGTGCATAATATTTAAATATTATACAATTTAGGCTGTCAGCTAAGTAATATAATTGTGTGTGTTAATGGTTTCAAAGCAGCATGCAGGTATTTACAAGATCTTTGATTAATCTCGGGGCACATACAAATGATCTGACAACATTCACACATTATTGCGCACTATAATCAAGTTATAAGGAATGTTAGCTTATGTACTTCGCAATTTGAATTCGAAACAAACTAACAGTTGCAAAAGTTCTATTTGACGAATCTAAGAATACAAACACGCAGGCATCAGTTAAAACACTTAAATTGTTCTCAGTCTGGCTATGTTACGGAAGAACGGAATGAGCATATGTGTTGGACGCCAGATCAACCTTGTAAGATTAAATAGATATGTTATACTACTTTCTATCTCCTCTAAACTTTCTAAACTCAGGCACTGTATATTATTGTCAATCTGCACTGTAATTGTCCAATTCATTTTAGGAAGTGTTTTTCTTTAATTTGATAATCAAGTAACATGATAACAGAGTTTTGTTAGCCTAAAGTCGTAAGTGTGGCAACATATGAAGAAAACTATACAAGATTGGTACATAAAACATAGTACATACGCGTGGTTTTTACATAACCGCTATAGTTAGAGTATGTAAAAGCTTTTCTTGGATTAAAAAAGTAAGGAAAACATAGTCAAACGTACTCACTTGTTTCATTTGTATGATATATTTCATACTCAAAATCCTTCCTTGTTTAAGAATATTTGTTATACCCTATATTACTTTTTTCCAAACAAAGCTTGACTGTGACTTGTAAACATCACATGCAAAACAATAGTGAAATTCATCACCAATATCTCCGATTCTACATAAAACCCATTTGCTTTCATCATAGTTAAGTGAGTAACAAGAAATATTGGATTCATAAAGTTTTGATAAAACGCACTTATGTAGACTATACTCCAAAGCTAAAATAAAAAAAAATCATGAATTAATAGCGCATGTTGACTCCGTATATGAAGTGGTTGTCTGAAAATCAGCTACTTAAATGGTAAAATTTGACATAAATCCGAAATCATTTATATATTTGAGAGAATTAAAGAACGTTGCACATTGAAGAAAATAAGTGTCCCTGTTGTAGGTGTTCATCATGTTGACTTGTTGTTCGCAGAAAATAACACATTACAAGCATAAAGTATTCTCTCAATATGTTTGACTTGGTTTTTAATTACTAACAAAGAACATTGTTTATAGCACCTTTGCTATGATTTTTAAAGTCCAGTTACTTACACAAATATCAATCACAATAAACAAGACAAAAGAAAAATAAAATTCACACAATTTAAAGAATGTTTAACCTAACAATCTATCTACATCTTTGCTAAATAAGTGATACAAAATATTCAGACAAAGAAGTTCATGTAAGTCATGTGAAAAACCATTGGCAGGTAAACACTGTTAACATAGAAACTAATACAATGATGGATACAAACACATTTTGATAGAGATATATATTTTCTCAAAATGCGCTTGGGCTGAAAAGGCGAAAAAACAATGGAAGACCACATTCACCATTTCTAAAGCGAGAAGGCCGGGAAAGATACAGTTTGATTAAGGGAAATAGCTTTACGACATTAACTTTAACGATCTGCAGGGAACGGACAATATTACATAACAGTCAGTACACTTAGACAAGAAATCATTTAAAGTAGAACTTTGTAACAGAGCCATAAATCTTACAAATGTAACACAAACAAACAAAAAAAAAAAAAGAAAAGAAAGAAATGCAAAACACCAGATGCTGTAAAAATCAACTAAAGTAAACTCGTATTTAAATGGAGGAAATAAACAGATTAGAGAGCGAAATTTACAAAGAGTTACACGTGAATGTGGAGAAACAGTAAATTTGGGTCCCAAAAGCAATTAACTCTAGTTGAAAAATAATAGACTCCACATTTAATTTCTCGTGCCTACGGAGCGCGTTCTCTGTATCACGATACACTTTAGAAAACAAAATGACTAGTGCAGCACAGTACCATCGTTCTGCTATTCAATTTAAACATATAAATTGATTAAGTTACCTTAAACTAGTTAACATATACACACATATTTAACAACGTATTAATTTACTACACTGAAACATCATTTTTCATATACAAACCATTAAACATTTGCAATTGCCACACTTAAATATTTTATAATGACGATTCTGTGAATAGACACAGAGTACAGTGTGACATGAGATTTTGGGAGTATCTAATAGGCGGGGTAGTATTGATGGTATGAGTTATTTGTGTGATTTCCTTCAGTCATTTAAAAAATATACCAGACTTGTTCAAATCAGTATACAAATTTCATATTTTCAGATGCAAAAACTGTTGTCTGAATATAAATGCTTCACCTGAAGACGATACATTTAAATCCAATAGTATTACCATAGATATGCAACATTTTAATTTGATGTAACAATGCTCAATTCTACCACCGAACGGTTGGAGATATCCTAAAGGGAAACAAAATCCTCACTCCACAATGGGCCTGAAGAATAACAACATGTGCACGTAGTTTCGTGGAACATACATATACCGTTGTGTTATAATTATGAAACAGGTAAGGTCAAATACTGGAGAAAATTGCCAGCTGATACAGTGGGTTATATGACAGACGAAGATGTGACAAAAGGTTTGATTTACTTCATTCTACAAGTTGGCATCGGTCTGACGATAATGCAGTACTGAATCAAAGCATTAAATCGTATGTTATCCGCATATTATGTGCACAAGAATTAAAAAAAACCCCATCTGTTACACAGTATGCTTGAACAGTATCAGACACTTTTAAACAGTTCATTGAGTAGTTTTCTGACAGCAAGGTTAGAAGTCATATGAAAACAATATGATCAAACCTCAACAATAGCTACAAGATTCAAAGTGGATTTGGACTATGATGTTGTGATAACACATATGGTTTTACCGAGTGACATGATCATAATATGATTAGTATTGTTAGATACAACAACAATTTTATAGAAATTCAGTGACTGAGGTTAAACCCTATTATTAATACCGATATAGAAAACAACGTTATTCCGAAGGCTGATAAACAATACATGACAGTACAACAAGAAATTGTAGCACACAACAAAACAGTCGAATTGAGTAAAAATTATATAGATAATACATATTATGAAAATGCTGTTCCTACTGTCAGGATGTTGGACCCTGTACATAGCAAACTTGCCAACGCGATCAGACACTCAGATCAACATCACCTCTGGCACGATGACATATGGTAAATCTATGTTGAGATTCCTCGTAGAGGCTGATACCTTCTATGTGCATTGTTAATATTCGGTTAATTATCCACTTTGCACTTTCACTTATTTCTTCTCTATCTATTTCGTCACAATTGAATGCATTTATAGGCTGATTTTGCTATATGGTGAACATTTATATATTCACCTTGCTCTCCCTCTAGTGTGTGTCTCTTTATAGATCTAATCATTAAGTTTAGCTGTATTTATTAGAACCTAATTCTGGGTTTCTTCTTCGTATGACCTTCTTCAAATATGAATGTCACTCGAAAGTTGTTGCCAATCATAGAGCATGTACGCATTCAAAGATTTACAAACATGCAATTAAAAATACCCAACTTTATCCCACATTTTTGCGGGGACCATTTGAGTCGCATTAAAACACTTGCCTGTATTTGCAATATATGACAATGTGTTTTCCCCTCTTTATCATTTCAGTTTACTATGATTACCAGCGTGGATTTGGACAATACTCAGTTTTAAGTAATTCTAGTTACATTTTGTTTTTTATTCTGCAATTGAAGAACTTAAATCTCATCAAGATTGTCGTTCAGTTTCATGACTCACTCGCTTTTCCGGAAAAAAAATATCTAATGAAATGTTTTAAGTTTGTTATAAATATCATGATGATGCACCGCATCAACCTAAAAGCAAAATAGTGTGCTACAGAATAATAATTCGATGTTTCTAGAGGAAAATGTAATTTACCTTGCAAAGTTGTATCGTCGATTTATTAATACATTTTCTTCCTAGCGCTGAAGGCATATAGCATGCGAAGAATAACGCAATGAAGAAACTTTAATCGCTCAATTTTAAATCATGCCATGTTGGGTTAAACGTACATATTTTAAAACGGAAGTTAAAATCAGATTCTTAAATCCATGCAATATGTGATCTCCTTTGAATTTGCATTTATTTGATTTCAGCTTGAAAGTTGTATACAGGTAAATAATAGTATCCACTTAGCATGCGATCAGTTTATGTGAGTTTAGTGACAAATTAAGTTGAAAGAGAATTTACTTTTAGAGATATTCAGTCATAGCAGTTGATTTCAATAGATATCGTAATCCAATACTTATTATTTTGAACAAATATGTACGTTCGGTAATCAGTCATGTGAAAAACCTTTGCTACAATATGTTGAGAACAAATGTATCAATCAAGGTGTCGCTCGATTTTACAACTTTCATGGATTTAATCAAATAATCCTCTATATTAAACAATGGAGAGCGATATATATTGATTTCTACAAAATTTTGAAGACAGTTTAAGCCTATAATAATCTGATATAATGATTACACCACATTTACTTAAATTGAACAAATTATTTATAAAAATATAAGACTATATACAGTTACAAGATACACGTGTCACGTACATGTAGTTTCCATCACTGTCAGATACAGCCGTCACTATGACGATAATAAGTATAGTAAATCACTGTGGTTTGTACGCTTTTAGTTTCATTAGCGGAGGCAAATTAGACTGAAGAATTGTCTGGGTGGATCAGCCTAATACTGTTTTCTCATCTATCATCTAAAACAATATATATAAGATCATTCTCCAGATTTTCACGTTCATTAATCTCTGGAATTTCGTTGTAATATTACAGTGTGGGTTTCTAACACTTTCATTCCTGATTGCATGACGTCAATGCACAAAAGTTTTAAAACACATATATGTTACCTACTTTCTACAACGAGTAACTTTTACATTTTATAGCATCTACTGTTGGACGAGCACTATGCTAATGTGACCTATATTTATCCTCATATGACTTTTTAGATATATATGTACCGTCAATAACATTGTAATTATTTTCATACCAGTTCCTAACATAGCATTCGCACAGTTATCCAAATGTTAACGATAAGGATTCAGCGTCAATAACAAGATTACTCTGTATCACATGAACTTTTCATCATGACTAACACCCCACTTTTTGAAGGAAAGATGGAGATTTTGTGATACTAGCCATTCAGACGTGTGGACATGTATGGATGCATATATCGTTCATTTACCTCATCCTAACCCGTTCAATACGGAGACTTCAAACCTTGCAATATGCACGGGAATCGTACAGAGACTTTGGATCCATCCCTGTTAACGGTAGTATGATCTGAAGATACATATACATATGTACGATGGGGTATCGGGATGGATAGAGTTAGCTGTGAAACGCGTGGGATACTTGCTGCTTTCCCATAGATTTCTAAAGTTTCTGCCTATGTGCAGTGTATTTATGGAATTTAATAATTAGGGGACAAGATAATAGATAATAAATATACCTAACCTTTGAGAAATAGTAAGACCTTTGTTACATTTGGGTATTTAATCAAGGATGTCTGAAATTTCCCATTTTAATCATTTTTAAGCATCAATTTTAGCATTGAATAAGAGCTGAAATGGCGAAAATGAAGACTAGTTTATGTGTATATCAGGGCTTAAAGCATATTTACAAAGAAGTTGTTGAAATTATTTCAAACACCCGACCTTACTTTCATGCCGATTCAACACCAAAGCATAAGGCGATCCGCATGGTTACAAAAAATGTAACGTAATGCTTAACACATACAATTAGGCACACAATTTTAGATGACACTACTGTGTAAAAATGGAAGACTTTAAGAGAGGGCATATTGAAAAAATGTTTTACGAGGAGGAGTTATCTCTATACAACAAACAAGATAGCGTGATTTTGGTTCTCTACATTTTTACAACAAAAACAATGGAAGACCAAAAATATGTATTCATTAATTGGAAATGAAACGAAGGTCTATTAAATACTGGGGAGCCCAATGAAAATATTATGTGGCTAAAATAAATGGAAGACATAGAATTAGTTGCTCCAAAATTCAAAGTACAATCTCAGAACAAAATTACATCGTGTATGATGAAAGAATACCGCTTAGATGTTTCTAAGACGTCTGCTGGTACTGTAACTAACAAAATTTGAGACAATAATACAATTTCCATTATTGTCACCAATAATACTGGATAGTTTTGCTCAGAAATTTGCAAGCAGCTCATTGTCACGGATTGTGTCCATAAAAATAAATTTTGTATTATATATGAATATACATGTAGATTTGGTTTCGTTGCCGTGTACAGTGTTGCTTATGGTGTATGATGTTAGACTTGGCAATTTGGAAATAGCGATTTCTGTTCACTTACTGCATAAAGCATAAAGTGCCGACAGTGGGGAGCACACGTATTCGGTCTTCTCTGGCCGTGAATTTGACCACGTTAGAGTACTTCTAGTGTTATTTATCTTGATATAGTTAAAATGCATAGTAGCTTTGTAAGGGAGCTGTCCACTTTGCGGGAGCTATTTTCAGCTGTAGAGGAATGTAAAAATGTGAAACTGTGCTCTTTCCTGCTATCATTTCCATGTGATGAAATTGTATAATATTTAATGTTCGGAATTTATTCAAAATGTCTAGAAAGCTAGACCTATGGAACATAAGGCCATGCTATAGAATAGAATATAGTTGTTCAGGTAAAAGATTTTCTAGATAAATAGATGAATCTTATATATTGTTTTTTTTATTAAAGAAGAGTTCAATGTGTGACGAAGTCAGTTCATGTGTGTAGGGTGTTTGTTTTGAAAGTAAGCTGATGTGTATTTGAGCCAGGTATCCAATTCTTTTTTTAAAAAGAACAATGTTGAGGTACGGTGTTAGGTTTAAAACAAAAATTATCTCGTGAGGTTGGGGAATAGAGAGTATATATTTGAACATTAAAATAAGGCTGTTTGTAGCTCCTTGACTTGATGTAGAACATACCATACACTTTTTATAATGTAGCGTGTTGATTTTTGATAAAGAAAATTGGTAGTAACGCAGGGTTCACTGTTACAATAAAGTGTTTTCTTTCGTGAAAGGTAAAGTACTGGCTTTTGAAAAATGAACATAAAGTTGTTTGTGGGTATGCCACGTGATAAAGGACATGCAATAGTTATACTACTTACTCATATTTCACTGAATCAATACGCTAAAAATATCGCTATACAATCTCGTTTTGATCAATGTGCTCGTAATGCGTTAGTGTATTTCTTTAACTTAAAACAATTCTCAGTTGTGTTTGCATCGATACTCCTGTTCAGTATATTACAATGCAGGAATTGCTTTAAACAAGAAGAAAACACAATTAGAATCATACAAGGGGCGAATATTAAACAATAGCTCACAAACATGATTACATCAAAGATAATTCTCACCTGTAATTTTATAGAAAATAATATATAGGACTAATACACAAGTTCTAGTCTGCACGATATCAAATGGAGATATGGACTGTGTATTGGAGAGGTGCGATATTTTACAATGTATACTGTCCCCGAATCTTTATAAGAAAGTAATATTACGTCAATTGTATTTCCAATAATTTAATATTAAAGACTATTTATAGAAACCGGTGATAATATATTTCAATTTTACCATGATTAGCATTGAAAACACATGTACCCAAGTCTGGATATATAATTAATATTAATAACTACAAGTAGTACACTATTACGTGCTAGCAAACTACATCATTATGGTTGTAACATTTACAAACAATAACTCACATTTTCGTTGTCAATAATTGGTACATTCTGACGTCAGTTATAAATTAACATGCTATACTGTGTCTACTTGAAAAGTCGAATGCAAGAGTTGAAATCTACTGTTTATACAAAACAGAACGCCACATTATGAGGAAGTTATCAATATGTAGGGGGCGGGGGCGGGATGAGGGTGTAATTGAACATTATAATAGTATCAAACTAGAATATTGTACCATAGCGTGTGTAACTGAAAATAATATCGATACATAACTAGAACATTGTACTATATTATGGAACATTCAATTGTACCATACATCCCCTATTATTAGTTCTGCACACAAACTGTACTTTGTTATAATTTTTGGCTGTAATTGTTTTTGGAGTGGGCCAAGACAATAACCCACCCGCAAATTACATTGCTCTCAGCAGCCCCATAAATGTTGATCGCTACTTAAATTCTGGATGATGTGATTGCGGATTTGAAGGAATCAATCTCTAGATTGTTTGTGGCATTGAAGATTCGTCGCCTGAAATACAAATCACTCTGGCTGAATCCTGATAGAGAGAGAGAGAGAGAGAGAGATTTAAATATGGAAGGCTTTCTTTAATCATCACATTAAAACGAAGATATATTTCCACCTTGTGGACCTGGTGATTTTTGAGATATTTTTATCACATATATCGTTATGTCTTGACTTGGACATCATGATGGTCATTCATTCTATAGCTCTTCCAATTTTTGTCCCTATTCGCTCAGGTGAAGGGCATATAAATAGTCAGCTGCTGTGCATGTACAACTCTCTGGCAGCAACACTTTCTTTATTACTGTAACCAAATAATTTCATTTGAAGCTTGATCCCAACAAGGGCTAGGATAAGTTCGAAAATGAACACATTTGACGTGCTTTCCATTGTTATGAAATTTATTCTCTTTGATTGAATTGGATTAGGCATCGCAACAACTTGTGAATACACTAGCACCATTTTTTATTTGTTTCATACAACTAAATAATTTATTCTCATGAACAAAGTCTTTTGTGTGTTTCATGATCATCGTATTCCAAATAATGGTTTACTTACTTATGGCCCTTGAGCTACATAAATTGAGTACCGCTATGCTTTGCGAAAGTTCTAACATCCACATTTTTTGTTTAATTTCAACCAAGTTTCATTTGAATCTCTGTTTGATTAAGGTCTCTGATGAGTTCTATAATAGTCAGAATTTTGTATGCAGTTTTTCCCTGTGATCGATTTAGCCTAAGCATCTTAATGGCCCGTGAACACTCTCGTATCCCAAGTTTGTATATTATTTTAACCCAATTCATTCTGAATATTTTTCTAAAGGACACAGTCTCAGCTGAACTAGGTAATAGGCAGAATTTTTCTTCATATTTTGCAGAGTTATGACAATGAACGACTATGAATAACCAACTATTTTTAGCTGACTTTGTCTATTATAATTATTGTTTAAAAATTGCTTCCAAATTTATTGTTAAGATTCATATTAGTAACATTTATGATGCTGTAATTGATAAAAATAATTTTAACTATATAGTACCAGGGTGTTGCCTTTAATCAACTAAGTAATCTCAAAATGTAATACACAATCACGACAAGCAGAATATATTACTCAATTTAAAAGATTCCTGTTGATGATATAACCGGAAATAGAAAATGAAGTCATGTTCTTCTTACTTGTCCCTGTCTTGAATGTAGCTCATCTAAAACACACTTATTTTCCATAAATATTACATATGAACAGTATCAAGGATTTCGAATATTAGTTTTTTGTGTTCATGCCCACTGTACATTTTCTAAATAAATAGCCTTAGTTTTGTTTTGCTTTATCGCTTACGGTGCCAGTCAACTGTGAAAAACTTGATTTATGGAAATGATAATGGTGATATTGATACCAATACTGCAATATTTAATAGAGGTATTTTTGTAAAGAGTATATCATGAACAGAAAAAGATATGCCACAACACAATAAGACATATTCATTTTGTAATCTAAAGCGATTTTAAATGCTATATTCTTTCTCAGCCTTGTCTTGACGTATTGCCAACATTGGACACAGTCATTATCCACTTACACCTTGTGAACGAGTATATCATGAACATAAAAAATGCCACCATACAATAAGACATGCTCATTTTGTAATCTAAAGCGATTTGAAATCTTTATGTTCTTTCTCAGCCTTGTCGTGTCTTTTTACTTAGTCAAGCACTTATGGAATGTGTTGAATTTTCTTTCACACAAGTAACATTTGATATATCCATTTTCCACGGACTATTCATTATTGTTCCTTACCATTAACCACTTACATATAATCATGACTGAAAGTTTGTGACCATTTGTTTCTGAAAATTATATATGTAATGCATTGTTCACATAATGCTTTTTTCTTATCAATAGGAGAGATTTATATAAGAGCTTGTTTCCCAAACACAAAGTAATCTTACTGTAATATTTCTTGAATAATAAACTGATAAATATTGTTTGAATCAATACACAGTTCGCACTTCATGCTTTATTTGATTGTGGGGAGAGGCGACAGTTTTGTTAGTGCAGCCTAATGAGTATGAAAGTATGTAACAGGGACGGGGAATTTTAAAGAGTGGCACGAGACGCTCTACCTACAGTTGCTTCATTCTTTTACTCAGTAATGTGTATGTTTGTGCGAGTGTGTGCGTATACAAGAATACCTTTCTTTTTACGTTTTTCTTAATTAAAAATTGCTTTTTTTTTTAGTGTTTTTTATTTCCCCGTAATAGTTTCACCACTGTGGTCATTGAACAATATCCTAAAACTACCTTACAGATCAAACATTTCTAGTTATCAGATAATCTATTGACACTAAATTTTAAATACATAAAAAGAAAATAAAAGAACACAAACACATGCACGCATCCATATAGCACGTAATCTCTTTCGGTACACAATTTAGATACACTAACACAAGTTTACAGTGTCTAGGTGGTATAGGCTTTCGTGATATTACAGTGTCACAAATATTAAATTTATTTTGTTCCTTTTTTCCATCGAATCAGACTCCTCAAAATAACCAATTGCACGAAGAAAAAGAATTCTTAAACAAATTATGTATTCATGATTGGGGTCCATTTTGAAAAGATTGTACCTCTTTTTATTTTATCTAGCAGTGTGTTTTATAATTTCCTTATATATTTCAAGTACTTGTTTAAAGAATAATTTGAAATATTTTTCTTGTAAAATCTGCTAGTGTAAATATAATATTTACAAAAAAATTATTTTGTGGACAATTATATGTATGTAAATATATCTACCTGTATATTGTCGCTATGATATATTGTTCCGTTTGATATTGGTTGTGTATGACTTATATATATATATATATATATATATATATATATATATATATATATATATATATATATATATACATATATATATATATAAATATACATTTATATTTATATATACTTAGTACATTTTTTAAAGTGTTTTTAAAGCTTTTGTGGAATTATTCAGTTTTACATTTGTAGAACTTTACTTTTAATTGGCACCATATAGCCGTTATTGCGCTGAAGTGCCGTTAAACGGTAATACCTACATACACATATATATCTAAAATGTGTGTGTGTGTGTGTGTGTGTGTGTGTGTGTGTGTGTGTGTGTGTGTGTGTGTGTGCAAAATGCTTAGATCAACTGTTTTAGATTTGTCCAATAGTTAAAAAGTTTAGTTCTTGTTTAAATCCATTTCTGGTTCTAAGTTTCATCAAGCGTTTTCGGGAAATCTGAAACAAAAACAAGGTATTATAATCTAATTGTTTACTATTTTACTTAAAACTAGTTCATGCCTTGCAAACATATGATCATCAATGATCAAGAATAATTCGATAAGAATTTTACAAGAAATACTGTTATGAAATACGTGCTTAAACTTAATTGGACTATTCAAAGATTCCTTATATGATGGGACGAAATTTGAAAATAATAATTTCACATATTAAGAAGCACTTATGTTATTTTTTCAAAGTGATTGTACGCTGGGAAATATATACCCTTAAGAAAAAACAGCCATCCAAACTTTTAATATCATGGAGCGGTTGCTGCCGAAAATGTGATGTCCCTATATGTCTTGCTAGACAGAAATTGCAAGACCCTGTCCAACCTCAACCCCGACCGAAAACAAAAACAAGATTCAAGATATATACACTCATACAAGCCAATAACGTGGCACTTCATAATACAAAAAGGATAATAGTGACGGTAACTTTTATGCAAAATCTACTTCAATAGACTTTTTGAAGTATCACACAAAAGTATAGCCAAGAAAAACAATATTATCGTGTTTACTGAATGACTGGAGAAATAATAAAATATAAATTAAACAAGAAATAGCTGTAAAAGTTAAAGCATATTCAATTTGTACATGATCGAATTCTAATTATTTCTAGGCCCAATTGGGAAGACAATTTTTAACAATTTTAAAATGATTCATCAAGTATTTATGACACGTTTATGTAAAAACTTCCCCTATTTTTAAATTTACATTGATTTAAAAAGTTCCCGTACAGTTCGTAAATCTGATTGGCGAGGCCCTTTTGAATTATTTTGTTCACACCTGTATGAACAAAAATAATATAATTTAGCTGCAAACTACACTGACGTAATGTTGGTTTACATCAACGAGGGAAATGTGATCATATCATGTTTCCTGTGTATGATAAATAAGTTTGTGAATAAAAAAAATTAATTAAAAACAAAAAAAAAACAAAACAAAACAGGAAACACGACATTATAAGATTATGAAACTATAAACGTGAAACTTGGATCGATACGTGGAGAGAGAGAGAGAGAGAGAGAGAGAGAGAGAGAGAGAGAGAGAGAGAGAGAGAGAGAGAGAGAGAGAGAGAGAGAGAGAGAGAGAGTGAGAGTGGCGGACCTTGACATTCCAAATGTTCTTTCAGGTTACATTCTGACATGTACATTTCAAAAAAATTACATATAGTAAGCTAGTAAGTTCAAAATGCGTCAATTATTCGGGCAGGACTGAATCGTTGATTTCGTCTCACGATTAGACAAGCTTTTGCTTTTAGGCCTGTAGGTGAATTTCCATATTTTGAAAAAAACTGGAGCCTAAAAGAAAAACTTAAAGAACGCAACATTCTTTTCAGCTGTAATTCCAATTTAAATTAATAACTTGTTGTAGATTTTGATAGTTTGAATTTTGCCATACTCAAACATGAAAACAGTGGAAGCTGTCCTTAACAGTCGTCGAAAAGTTATAGGGACAAAATCAAATGAAACTAAAGCTGGTGTTGGGATTTAAAGAGATGATAATCGTGTGTTTCGAATATGTCAACGATTGATTTCACTTTGGATACTTGGACTATGAAGTTCAGTGAAAACTGCGCATATAATGATTCAATGACCGACGGTAACTCTGTGCTATATTAACAATCAGCTGGTTGCCGTATTCTACAAATTACGGATATTGATTACTATTTTGCATGTAATATGCACGGTTAGACCGTGCTGGAATGGTCTATTTAACACTCTTTTTGAAATATTTTTCTTTATTTTGTCTTTATTAGATTTAAAATTTAATTATAACAATTGACCAGTTTATTTTTTGTATGTTCAATGAAGTATGAACCGAAAAAACGCTGCGAAACCTAGGTTGCACACCGTATTTTTCCGTTCACACTACAATAAACGTAAAAGAACAATGGTCAATCCTTAAACAATTGATTAGTTATTCAACATATATGACAATGATACGGTAGAAAACAACTCAAACTTCCTGATTTGCACTAGTTTACATATTCAAAACAAATCTAGCAAATCAAAGTAAATGTTGGGTCTTCGCGGCTTGTGTATTGTGAAATAGTAGAAATGGTGCGTAGATACGTTACTGAAAAGATATCAATGACTATGGATTATTAATGGAATAATTGAATTGACAATTAAAAATGTACGTCGAATTCTCTTTGTTTTCTAGGTGACGATAATGCTACAAAACTCTACAGGTAAGAATATTTCATTGGATAATTAATTCATTATAATTTAATACTATATTCTGACTTTACAGGTACTCTTAAAATAATCACCGTGCACAATCGTCATTAATTTCGATTCGGATACCTTTGAAAGATATGCCTATGTGACTTTGAAAAAGAAAGAACAACTTGTAAGAAAACGCAGCAGTTGATATTATATATGTTCCATTACAATAATAAACACAGTAAGTTGATACACAGCTATAACATAACCGAGTAAGAAGACATATTGAACTTTTCTGACATTTAGACACAGTACACGTAAATAGTATCATGATAATATGGGCGTATGAACACACTTTTTTTGTTTCACAGTCCATGAACTAGCTTCGCTCGTTCTGGCCTGTTCAAACAAATAAAAGTGTGTTCATCGCCCCCCCCCCCAACATATTAAGATGCTACACTAACTTTTTGATTGCTGACAAAAACTTATCGCGTCCTCTTACCCTCTATATAATGATTTTACACAAAACTTATGGTTGCCAAAGAGCATCAGCAACATATTTGGCACATGAGTTATTTCCCTTGATAGCTACAATATATGGCGTACTTAAGTTACCCCCTTGATTACTGAAATATTTGGCATACATGAGTTGCTTCTCTTGACTGCAATCTATTTTTAGTAACAGTCAAATATGCAAATTTGGCTGATCATAAACTAGTCAAAGTGATATAGTATTATCTATCTATCTATCTATCTATCTATCTATCTATCTATCTATCTATATATATATATATAAAAGTGACTTCAATATAATGTTAGCTGTAGAAAGACATGGGAGAAAAAGGAATACGTGTGGGCGGCTTTATATATATATATAATTATGGATTTCTTATTAATAATAAGCCTGAAATATATAGAAATAATAAACTAATTAAAACAATTGAACCACCGAGGAAACTGCTTCCAATAAAAAATGTTATCATGAAATATAGGGGGATATTAAAATATGGAAAGAAGAGAAAGATATTTTAACGTATATAAACATAATGAAGGGTGTAAACCAACAAGCCATACATAAGGTACAAAAAGAAAATCCGGGGCAACAATGGGGCGGGGGGGGGGGGGCAATACGGAAAAAATGGAAAGGGATTAAATCAAATTATAAACAAAGTTTAATATATAAATATATTCATGATGTGTGGTTGACGGGAGATGTGGCCTTTAAAAGGCATATATCACCTGTAATAATAAAATGTCCTTTGTGTAAAAATGCGTTATACACAAAAAAACATGTAATCCTAAAATGTAAGGATACAGAACAGGAGAGGGCTTCAATAATCAATATGATAAAAAGGGAAAATGGAGTGTACAAGGAAGAAAACTTATTATATACCCATAATATAAGGAATAAAAAATTATATGATAACATAGTAGAGTATATTACAAGAAATATGATAAAATGCTATAGAGGGGTAGAAGGTTTTTCAAAACTTGTTAAAATAATCTAATATAAGATTGTATACTTTAATAGATGATAAAACACTAGCGGGATGAGGGCGAAGGATAAATTCCCTCTTAAAGGGAGTACCTTAAAAGGAGCTGGACCCCTCATCCCTGAAAAGTGTAAAGGTAAATTAGAAATGTATACCATTGTTTTATAACATTTAACAAGAATTTCGCAGTGCTAACATAATCGAACAAAAATGGAAGCAGATTTAAATACAGGGGGGGGGGTATGTAACTCAAAGTAGGATATGAGGACGAGTGACACCGAGGCTACAGGGCTAACGCGAAGTAGTAAGGGTCACATCAGAGTACCCGAAAAATGAGGCATAACCGATATAAACATTACAAAACAAGAAAACAAGGGGAAAACAAGAACATATACTAACAACTGCGAAATTCTATCATGCCTACACGCATCTCAGACACACAAACCAATCATACTTTTTTTTTTTTTTTTTTTTTGTACTTGTATAGCATAAATAAGAAATATAATTTGGAAATTTTAAATATGGTATTAGAAACCAGAGCAAAAGGACACAAGGGGAGCACAAGTATGGCCTATGGATGGAGGAAAGGTACCAATAAAATCTGCAAACCATAATACCTCCAACATGGGCCAACAAATTTTGCGCCACCAGCATCCAACTTTTAATCTCCTTTAAGAGATTATACATTTTGGAACTTTATATATGTATATATTTTTTTTTATCTTTTCTTTAAAAGTAATTAACAACTACAACAAAATTTGGAAACTAAAAAGCCAGTCCAAACAAGAATACAGGGGTTTATAGCACACGATAACACAATATAGCAACATACATATAGCATACACTGGACTTTAAAAGATCCCTGGCAAGGATCACTGAAAACAACCTTTATAACATGGCAAGGAAACCAGCCGCAAGGGCAATACCTGAGGAGGGGAGTACAAGCCATGGAGTAAATTCTTTAGGCCTAGGGTGGAACGATTGGGAACCTGGAAACAGGTTTCAAATCAAGTACGCCCTTCAAAAATAATATACAAAAAGGAACCCTAGTCTAAAAAGTAACAATAAAATTTTCTTTTCAAAATTCGTTTTGATTTTTTTCAAAACCCACAACAACAGACTTTATGGGGGTACAAACAGATATAAAACAACCTTTAAAACATTTCGGCACAAAGGGGGACACCTTAAGGGCTGATAGCTTAACATAGCTAGAAGTCTAAGAGGGGTCCACAAAAAAAGAAAGACATGTATTTCATAGAGTCGGCTACTCTGTCTTGATATTCAGGCTTTGATGATGCAGTCAGAAGCACACTGATATAATTTAACGACATACTTAGCTGCTGAGGAACTATTCAGCAGGGCTAGCGCCCGGTCCGAGACAAGGCTTTTGTTTTTTCCCCTCAGCTCTTTATGCAATGATTTTATACACAAAATGATGCTTGCCCCAACGCTGTCAGCTTGTCATGTCTTCTGCCCTTTGAATAATACTTTTACACAAAAATGATGCTGACAGCTGTTGATTTGATAGTGCATAATATACCTGAAATCGATATTGGTATTGTTTGTTAAGTCACATCAAATAGAGCAGAAGTCACCTGAATGGTATTCTTTGTTATCGGCAACAGTTGGTGGCTCAGAGCTAGCGACAGCCCTTGGTATTTGTCCTCTTGCAACTGCGCATGATATTGCAAAAAGAAAGCTTAGTACACAGCCACAATATTTAAAATTGTCGTGTCTTTGCGGTACATTATTTGAGCCAGTTATCAGAGATATGTAGAGATCACCATGAATGAAAAAGTAGCTGGCAACGATATCTGCATTCAAGTTCTCGACGGTTTTAGATATAATCCATATGTCAGCGACATAATGCTAGAATTCAAGTGTCCTTTTACGCGAGACGTTAGCAAGTTGCCAAAATATTATTTGCCGCAGGTACTAGCAGGTCTTGAGGTATCTGTTGTTGTGTGGTGTGGTCGGCTTGTCGATACTTTTTTCGCAAGTGCTGATTGAAACAACTTGGATTTATCTTGAATACGACAGACAGTTTCATAATATAGATTACCTCCGTTATAGCAGCACAGATCCAGTAGCAATTGTCATCGTAGGATTTTTTAGACCGGACATCAAAGATGTCTGCGATGAGGTCATCACTGAAATAGAAGATGTTAACATCACTGACAGCAAAGATGTTGACCTTGGCGAATCATTATTACTGGCATTCAAGATCAACCTGATGATATTGCCACTGCGATCGATGACATCTCTAAAAAGTGTTCTGAAAAAAAGTTTGTTGTGGCGTTGCCATGGAAAATGTTCAAGATCACATACAACTGTATTGCTCGCGAACCAGACTATGATTAGATTATCAAGGACGCCATATCAAAATTGCAACAAATTGTCAGCGAATTAGAGGCTGGAAAACAGGTTATATTAGGTATTATCTTGAATCGGAAAGAATAATGGCTGCGTACGAGCGTGCGTATGCCGCCAAAGTAAAGTTTCCTATAGGCTGGAATACTGAAGACGTCAGCCTGCTGCTACAAAAAATTAGAACATTAAATTTTTCAAGGACGCTCTTAAAATGATTTATCAAACATGAAAAGAGCATCTAGAGCATTTTAGCTATTAAGCTGACATTGCAATCGAACTTGAAAGATCTCGAGGACTGGTAGGAGGAGAGTACTACAAGTAAGGCAACACAAAATCTTTGTTCGATTTTTTCAAGACAAGCATAGATGGCACCAAAATTTAATTACCTATCGTAGTCAGCTTTGCCTTTCTCTTAGTTTTTAAATCCATCATTGTACTCTGCTTTAGTATCACCAGTATCAACGTTAGAAACATCCGTTCCACATTGAAGGTTTGAAACTCATCACGCGTTTTTTTTTTTTTTTTTTTGTGTGTCAAGATGCTTGCTAATATGATTGGAATCCATGATATCTTTAATTTTATTTGATAGCTCGAGACAGCTATTTCCTCTTCTTATGTTCTTCTGAAAAAAGCACCGAAAAATATTTCTGTTCCATTCGTAAAGCATCTTATTTTCCTCCTTAAGATCATTAATTTAATGATCAACGAGCCATTTTGCATCAAGCCTAAGTGCCTTTATCTGTTCCTTTGTAAGCTCTGGCTCATTATCAAAGGGAATGTTTGTGAAACGAGGATGTATAAACATGCTAGCTAGATTTACCCCAGAGTAAGCTAAGCTCTTTGATGAAGCGCTAATTGACGAATCCATCATCGCATACCAATATGTGGAATATTTGGACAAGGACTAACATCAAATGAACAAACCTGGTACAATAATAATTGATACGCGAGATGAAGACGTTTTATGGTTGCTTGATATAGCTTTTCTTGAAGACAGAGGTCATTTGGAGTCAACTGCTGCTCCACCTTGCAGTTTTCCAGCTAATACAAACGTAACACTTGTCAACAATGGTTGGAGTTTGTTTAAGGCAGTACTATATCAACTTGATAATCAGACGGTTGATGACATTAGCAACTATCCGCCAGCTGTCAGCACCATCATGAATTTAATTTCGATGGGCGATGACCACAGCAGAAGTTCAGCAACAAATATGTTCTGGTATAAGGATACGAGCAATGCGGCAGTTAGCATAGAGTACAAACAAGGTGCGGATTTGATTGCTGACAATATTCCTGCTGCTGATGATGATGATATTGCTGGAGTGCTACCTCAAACTCGTCTAGGTGTACGTACTGCCTTTGCTGATCCAGAGAATCCTAATTATAACACTGACTTTGCAACAAGGCTTGCTCTCACAGACTGCCACAACAAAAGTTTGCATGATGTTGCCACTAAGTTCCATTTTCGGTTTTTGCTGCGACATTGACACAGTTTGTAGAGGAGTTAAAGCACACGCTGGTTTTGGAAAGATCTGATCCTAATACGTACATGCATAATCCATCTGGTGTTGATGACGGACAATTTGTTCTTAAAACATTATCACTGCGGATGCCAAACATAACGCCGTCTATTTATCATGCGCTAGAACTAGATAATATTTTGTCCAGGTTTAGCAAGAAACTTTATTTTGAGCAAATGAGCTTCTGCAAAAGTGTTACGAATCTACCATCGCAATTATCTGCGAACTGGGAAAAAGCTACATTGCCAGGCAGTGAATTACCAAGACACATATTTGTAGCATTTCAAACCGCAGCACGAGATACTGACCAAGAGACAAGCAGCCAGTTATTTGACAATATGGAATTGACTCGCATTGCTGTCAGAGTCAATAGCAGATAATATCTTGAGCGTGAACTTGAGCGTAATTTTGCACCACTTAGTAAAGATTATTCGCGAGCGTATCTTATGCTCCAGGAGGCTATGCACACATATCAGGATGTTGATACAGGAGCGCAAATATCTCTAGATGAATTTGCAAAGCTGAATACTATTTATCACTTTGATATTCGCAAGCATTTGGAATTTTAAACGCACAAAAGATTCCATGGAAGATGTTGAAGTCAAGTGGACTCTTCAAACTATAGCACCAGCAGTAGTCGTAAACTATCATGTTTATGCAGTCATTACCGCTGACAGATTTGTGACATTAGATGCTCTTAGTGGCAAGATGACAGTAATTGTCTAGAAGAAACTTATCTCAGATATTGTGTCTATGGACAATCATATAAATAAGCTACTACTTAACAAAAGCAATTTCTACGCCTTCACAACAGCAAGCAATTGCAACTGCTGAAAGAAAGCGTGCTAGCGTTTCAATCAAACTTGAAAACAACCAACTGCATCAAGGACAACATGTTCTTAGAAAAACAGAATTTAAAGTTTATTAGTGCAAAGCATAATGGCAAGGGATTAACTTTAAAATTATTTGCCAAGCAGTTGTTTCGCATGAGAGGCGTTTTACCAGTGATCTCACATCTTCTTACAGCATACAGACCAACACTATTATCTGTATTTGGCTAGCAAGGAATGTCAGCGGCCACTGGAGCAATATTTGGAGCTACACAAAAAGCAGTAAGTGGCAGCGGACTCAGGCGCAGAAAAAATAAAAATGTGTTTGGTTAAGTTACTGTTGCTGACATAGTTGCAGACATATGTGACTAACATACTTTTTCCTAACTTTCTGACATTTTACTTCTGGAAAGAGTTTTGTTTAAACTTATCAGGAAGTTAGCCTATATCTCTCTGAAACTCAACGTAAGAACATTGCGCTGGCCTTTTCCAGAGATTGCCCATTGTCAATAAGACAATCAGCAAAATAATTAGCTCCTGGCAGCAATAAGTTAATGCTAAGAAAACGCCAACATGATACAATGACAAAACAAAGCGCAGCAAGAAAAGATCTCATATTTGATTTGTCCACATCGCAGCTTAAGATCCAAGCTGGAATTCAACATATTCTACCTGTGCTGACCGCTGGTGCTGCTGGCATGGTAAAAAAACAGAGCGCAAGGATTACAGTACCCCGGAACACAGCGCGACTAAGCAATTTTGACATTGAAAAAGCGCGTATAGATTTAATATCACTTCGAGGTGTCTTTTCTAAATGATAAAATGCCAGAAAAAAATCAGAGCCTAGGAAAGATGCGTTGTAAACATATAGAATTATTTTGAACAAATTGGATTGACTTTGAAAACATATCATATAGTAGCGACGTAGAATAATTTAACTCGTTTGGTCTGCCACCATGTGACGATATCAAATATATGTTTCTGGCACTTAGAAAGGTTGCGTTTATAACTCAGCACAAATTCAGCATATGAATAGTTCAGCTTGTGATATTTACTGTGTTTATTTTATCAAATCACGATGCCAAAGATAATCTGAATTAGATATTTTACTGGACTTTAACAAGCTACTAACTCTAGGCAATGACAAGTAGGTTTAAGTAAGCTTAATAAGATGAAATGACACGTTAGCTGAAAAGATGACAAGGTAAGTTAGCTGAAAAGATGACAAGATAAGTTAGCTGAAGTGTGTTTTATGTAAATGCTAGATATAATGACAGCTTCGTGGTGCTTCTCATGCAGAAGAAACTCGGACAGTCTTTAGGAAACGTCATCTCAGACTAAACATGGATGCTCTGTAGTGAAATCAATATGTGCTGATTGCAGTAAAAGAAACTCCAGGTTTGTTAAACAATTTCTGGTGGTTGTGCTGATGCCCAATATAGTATCGTACTTGACACATAATTTTATGTTTACTCTTAGATGTGCATGCCTGCGATGACAATATTTGCATTCAAGGCAATACAACTGTTGGGTACTGTTCTGTTTGTAAGAGCCGTAAAATATATAGTAGTGCTCTTGATTTTCATGCGCTCATTGGAAAACTTTCTAGGCCAAAATGCGGCTGGACTCTGCAAGACATGGGTATATTAGTCCGTGGAATCCTTTTGATAAATAACTTGACGCAAATGATCAACAGCTTCCTGGTCAACAACCCTATAACCAAGCAGATGCCACAGCAATGCGGTATTACATTTGCTACAGAGATCATCCAGAAGAAAAACCCCTGCGATAAAATTATGCTGGATGATTTAAACGCTATCAAACCAAAAGGGATGAGAGATCGTATTGACAGAGCATTTGTCGCGGAAACAAGTCGCTTGTGAATGGAGCGGCTACTCTGATGCTTTTAATTTTATGGTTCGGACACCTTTGGTATCTACGGCAAATATTGAGAAATAATTATTTTGTCGTCTGATGACATTATTTTACTAGCAACAGACTTTTCCACGACAGCTTTGTCCAGCAGTCCTAGCTACATAAATATTGTTTGAAAGACATAATCAGACTTAATAAATTTCTGTCTTCCGGGTAAGTTCAGCTTGATTAATCTGTTAAAGATCTCGTTGAATCTTCGATTAAATTGAACTAACTTATTTCTGCTATGATATATTCTAGTGTATCTTTGCGATCTTGTGTTGTAATGCCGCTGAGTATTTTCGACTTGATTGTCCTCGTGAATTATGGCATCTTCGTTTTCATCCGAATCATACATTTTTATCAACCAACGTTATATATCACACAATTGTTTATATCACAGTCGTTTACATGGAGCATCCATAATTGTTTTTTGATGCTGTCAAATTGGTGTATAAAAATCCAGATTAATAGATTAATTTGGATCTCAATGTGATATAAAAAATGCTGCTTCTGGAACAGACAATTTGTTTAAAACGCGGATTTTGCTTACTGACGAGCAGAGCCAACTACTTAAAAACATGGCATAGTCAACATTAACTATGACTGCGACTTGCTGTGTCATGCTGCAGTTAATCAAATTAGTAATTCTAACCGTATCAGGACGTTCTAAATTTTGCTAGCATCTAGTTTCCTGTTCAGATCGCTGACTTTCCAAAATTGGAGCGACAAAATAATGTCTCTGTCAACGTATTTGGTGTAGATGACAGGCTTGCAATTTATCCTCTTCATATTTCATCATGTACCAATGATGTTGCTAATATTGATTTGCTTTACATTCATGGCGACACCAACAATGCCAACCACTGCTGTACGGCCAGTACAGCAAACGTAAGTGCAAATTATATTATTGTCTTCATGGCTACACGACAGAAGAATTACTTGCCGCACTCGGACTAGATTGTGTTGATGTCGCAAAAACCATCATGCCAGACAATAAACATAATACGGTGTCATTTTACAACTTCTGTCATATGCCTCGGTTTCCTTTTGTTATCGATGCTGATTTCGAATCATTGTTGATTCCTGTCGAAGGCGCAGACAATGATCCTGAAAAGTCTTTTACTAAAAGATACCTGGAGCGTGTTTGTTTGCGTTAACAACGCGCTAAGTTAACCTGTAAAGCTATATAGCGGAAAAAACTGTGGCGAACATTTCATACAGAGTCTGCTTGGCGAAGTTAACTACATTCATGGAATAAGCCCAGCAAGAATGATTGTTAGTGAACAGGACCAGAAGACTTTTATCAGGCTAAGTTATGCTGGATCCGTAATAAATCTGAATATATTCCGGTTGTATTTCAATATCTGCGAGGCTATGATTCGCATCTCATTGTTAAGCAATTTGGCAAGTTCAAGAAAAGGATTACTTGCATTCCAAATAACATGGAAAAGTACCTGTCATTTTCTTTGGGCAATCTGCTTTTTATCGACAGCTTTCAGTTCATACCTGAGACGCTCGATGAACTTTCTAATAACGTTAGAAAATCGGCCGACAGTAATTTAGCTAGCGTTTTCAAATATTCTGCAGAAGAGTTTAATGACAGCACACTTGACCTTATAAATACTAAAGGAATTTATCCCTACGAGTACATGTCATCAACGGATAAATTTGATGAGACCACGCTACTACAACAAGAAGATGTATACGGCGCTTTTAGCGGCACTAATGTTTCTGATGCTGATTACGAGCACGCGAAAAATGATTGGAATAAATTCAACATGAGAAACATAGGTGACTATCATGACCTGTACCTGAAAAACGATGTTTTGCTGGTTACAGACGTATTTGAAAATTTCAGAGACCTCTGCTTGTCATATTACAAAGTAGATCCTGCCGCATATTACACCTGCCTTTGCTTTTCCCTGGGACGCAGCTCTCAAAATGACTGAGGTTAATCTGGAGCTGTTGACTGATGTTGACATGCATTTTCTTTGAGAAGTCAATCGGAGGTACACAGGCATTCTGTAGCTAATAACTGGTATCTACGTATCTACTTACTTAACCTGCTTAGCGAATCGGCAAAACGGGTGAGGGGAATTAAGAAGTGCGTTATAAAAAATGTTATTACGCGTAACGACTACTGTGCAGCTCTGGTGAGAAACAATATGCTATGATGAATACGAATAGGTCAGAAAATCATATTTTGCACACTGTGGTGCTAAACAGAATTGGACTTTCAGGTTAGGACGACAAGAGCTATATAATCTTGAAGATGACGTAAGCACACGTGCTCATGGACATTTTAGGAATAGGCATGCACATGTCATCTCAGAGCAGGTATCATATTTTGATTTGATCAGTGGAAGCTCTTGAGAATCTGATATTATACACTTTCAATGGACAATTTGTTCTTTACATGTTCAGCAGCCATGAACAGATTTAACATTTGCTGCAAGCTCTTGTCCTGCTTTTGCAGAATGCAAAATCTTCATGCTCGCCATTTTCAATCTTGGTTGCAGTAACTGGCCGCGCCTCTCCAAAGTTGCTGCCATCACTAGCATGTCCTCTTTTGCAGTTATCCCCTTGGGTAACAAACTCGAGGTTTTCTATTATGTTATCAGTTTGTTCCCATTCATGTGATCGATCACATAGCGGTTTAGAATAATACCAGATAGCATTCGAATATGAATCTGTGCACGCGAGTTTTCCTGGTTTTGTCAGCGCTAGAGACACCAATCAGAATAAAGACACCATTATTCATATTTCCAAGATTCTTCTTATACGTGATATGCCTGACATTACCAAGCTCATCAGCCTCGTAGTTGTCGTATTCGTGGTGTTTTTTGTTGTTGTCATGATATATAGAATCTCTGTCTCTAAATGCTCGCTCACGCGATAAAAAAATAATAGTATCACAAAACATAATTTACAAAGTATGATATGGCTTAGACAAAGCTAAATGAAACCAAACATCTCCAATAGGCGAAGAATATTTAAATAGGATAGAGCAGCAACGGTTCATGCCAAGCGAATTCTGAGCTTGGTACAAAGAACAAAATATTTCCTGGTCGGATGTTTCAATGTTTGTTGCTCTTACTGGTCTTGCTGGGGATTTTTTTTGTGTTTGACAACGCCACCTTTCAAATTATTTATTTGGCGTGTCACAGCTTCTAAGTTAGCTATTCGATTCTCAGACTTGTCACCGCTGATGTGATCAATAACGAGATCCCTTGGTATAACACCGTGAAAGCTCTCGAATATAATCGACGTGCACTTAATACTGTCTGGCATTTATCCTTGCTTGATACTGTCATTAGAGTATAGCCTTAGTTATTCTGGATCTTAGAAGGTATCTTTCGACGCAAAAATATGTCTGACATCACCATCTTCATTCGCTTCGTACAAATTGTGGGTGGGGTGATCACTTCAAGCCATAATATATAAGTAAATATATCTCTCTAATTAGAAAGTAGGCTTCATTTTTGTGTAAAATCATTATATGAAGGGTAGAGAGCTCGACCGCATAAAAATCATAAAGCTTCATTTTTGTCTAAAATCATTGTATAAGGGTAAGAGAGCGCGAAACAAAAGGCCCTGACTCTGACCGGGTGTTAGCCCTGCAAAACATTTTAGTTCCTAAGCAGCTAAGGAACATCGGAATCGCATTATCACTGCACCCGATCGTTTGTGTGAACGGCTTTCGTAGGCAGGATTTTAGCCCATAACCTTTTCAACTTCCTGAAACTTTTGGTTGTGTTCACATTGGAAATTAAGGCACTCCCCCTAACTGGATTCCAGCCCGAATATTAAGACATAGTGGCCGACCCTGTGAGGCAAACAGAACTTGAACTAGCTAACCATATTAAGTTGGTAAGTTTACGGTCAGGCAAATATGCATATTTGACTATTACTAAAACTAGATTTTTGCAAGCAAGGGAAGCAACTCGTGTATGCAATCAAGGGGAGGTAAATCGTGTCAATGATCAATGGAAGGTAACTATGTTTATCAAATATTTCAGCAATCAAGGGAGGTAACGCATGTGTCAAATATGTAGCTGAAGCTCATAGGCAAGCATCATTTTTGTGTAAAATCCTTACATAGAGGGTAAGAGGACGCGATACATTTTTGGCTGCAATCAAAATGTTAGTGTAGTATGTTAATATGGGTGGGATGAAAACATCTGTATTTGCTTGAAGAGGCCAGGACATACGAAGCGAGTTCATCGGCTGTGAAAATCAAAAAAAGTGTGTTTATATCCCCATAATAACATACTACTCACATAAAAATGATATGTTAGGGTAAACTATTACGCCATTATCCAATAAACAACTTATTTACATCTTCACGGATACAATTACAAATGCAGAGAGAGAGAGAGAGAGAGAGAGAGAGAGAGAGAGAGAGAGATAGAGAGAGAGATAGAGAGAGAGAGAGAGAGAGAGAGAGAGAGAGGGGGGAGACAGAGAGACAGAGACAGATACACAGAGACAGAGAATGACAGAGACAGAGACAGAGAGAGAGACTTAACACGGCTCACACGCGAGAGACCTATTGATGTCATTTGAAAAATGTGGTGCGGGATTGGCAGGAAAGGCAGTGCGTTGTCAGCAGGTCGCTGGAACTGGCGGCTGTCGAGTCCGGCGCGTCTGTCTTGCAGCCAGCCCAGTACAAGGACTTGGGCATGTAGACACACCACTGACCACATCCATTGGTCCCAGCTGCAGCCGCATTTCGGGGTGTAGTAGTGGATCTAATGGACGCTCATTTGAAGCAGAAGGACTCCTCCGCGTAGTTGACTTTAGTATCCTCCAGCCGTACAGGTATATGGGCATTATGTAAGTGGAAACTGTTGCGACCCGTATGTCCTCAGTCGGAAACCTTTGCAACATATTGATAATGTTAATGCCCACGTAGCCAAGCATGGAAGCCCGGAGGTGAGTGTCCTGTTGATGCGATCCGTCGTAGTACGTGATAATTTTACTCCAGCGGCGCCTTGTCATAACCGACCAGAGCCTTGGCCTCACTGCAGGTGCGCACCTGATAGTCAAGCTCCCCTGGGTAAGTGACCAAACGGTGTGTCATGCGATTAGAACCGTTCGCACATGGGGTTGTGAACTTACCGATGATGATACACCCTATTCCTCTGTCGTCCGGCAATCAGAACTTGTCTACTTCTTGTAGGAGAAGACGGTCTCGGTCATCTCAATGTGGGCGCAGCCACGGTACTTGCGAGTGACCTCATTTTCTCCGAACTTGCTAAATGAAGTCTACTGCACACTCCACAATAGTGCCCGCTGTTGAAGATGTGGCCTTTCCCACACCTCCAGCTTCTTGGGGGGGACTGCTCGACTATCAGATGTACGACGCAGTTGAAATCACCGTCCCTAAGGTTGGCCAAGTTATTGGGGTCGGGCTTATGCATTTCCTAGAAACCGTATACCACTGCAGCCTCTGGGTAAGCGTTTTTGTGTGTTGCGCAAGATTCGTACCATTTCCCGCTCCTACGCACTTCCGCCCTCACCAGGTCGAACTTGTCCGTTACGGCTCACTCATCAGGGTTCCGGCCTTTGGAGATGAAGTTAAGCCGGATAAAATATTATATGCATGCGGGAAGGGCTGCGAGGATGTCAGCCGCGGGTGCGTTGCTTCTCTGGTTGCCCAGGATCAGGTGTCCGCCTCGGACTATGTACACTAGAAGCACATGCTCCATTCTTAGCCTTTGTCGGTGGACCTTGCAGTATTCCAAGACACACAGTGCCCCGCATTGTTCTGTTTTTTTTTTCTTCCCAGCAGCAGCCACCGTTACATATTGTGGGCCATCGTCTTGTAGGTATATATAACGCAAAACATTTCTCTAATAAAACTTTAGCCCGCTGAAGCCCTGTGCTTTTTTGTACAAAACTCAGTTTAAGCCGGCTTCGTGTGGGAGGTCTCGGCTGGCCGACAAAGAGCGTTTTCGACTAACCCATGGGACAGAGACTAACTTCCAGCTGGGGGCCCATTCTCGGCTCAAATGGTCAATGAGAACAAACATCCAGCTGGGGGTCCATTCTCCATTCTCGTCCTGGTAAGACTTTGGGAATTAACATTCCCATGTCCCCGCCCGCATTTCACACTTTCCCCGCCACGCCCCCCCCCCCCCACCCCCGTGGTGGTTTCGAAATGATGGTTTGTTCGCCCTCGTTGCTGCTGAAGAATTATTCACAATCAGGCAAGTAATTTAAGGTGAACATTCCGTGTATAAATTGGAAGACTTTAGGGAGTGAATATCAGGAACTAGTTTACGAGGAGGAGTTATCACCATACGACAAACAAGATGGCGTGTTAAGTGTTTACCCAAATTTAAAAACGAAAACAATGAACGGCAACATTTTTTAACACGGAACCAGAGAGCGAAGCGAAGAAATTCTCAAAGTATTGGCGAAAAGATATTTATCCGTACAATTACATGGATTAATTTGAAAAAGTTATTGAAACTAAATTACCACCAATATCAAAGTTGTATTCAAACATTAGTGGATCAGGAATTAGCGAAGACGATTACCAATATGTTTATGTTGTCATGAAATATTTGGAATTGAATTCACTTGGTGACTTACATGACTACTATATCAAGAAAGATAATCTATTGTTGGGTGACATTTTTGAAGAATTTAGAAATGCATGTATGAATAGTTATGAACTAGATCCAGCACATTAATTTAGTACAACTATTCTAGCTCATGATGCAAATTTTAAAAAGTAAGATAGAGTTAGAATAGCTCACAGTTTATGATCGTGAATATTATGTTAATTCGGAAGTTAGTGAAAGCATTATTAGACAGGATAATTTTGATACGTCATTGTCAAGGTTATTCATTATGTATGTGCCAACCAATGGCCGTCAAAAGCTTTAAATGAGCAAGCCAACAGCAAATCAATTTAATCGAAGAAACTCTTTATGTCTTGGAAAGACGATAAACGTTTTGGTGGAATTTTAGAAGCAGATTTAGAAGTGCCAACACATTTGCACGACTATTTTAAAGAACTATCCTTCAGCAGCGGAAAAACTAATTCCGAACGAGTCTGATTTATCTCCTTTATAGAAGAAGTGTATAAAAGATTAAAAGGGTACAAATGGTTCAGTGCCTTAATTAGTATGCACATTAAATAATAGGGAGAGATATACTATTCATTATCGTAATTTGTAATTGTATGTTCAGTTAGGAATACCACTATAAAAGATACATAGAGTAGCTTTATTCTATCAAAAGCTATGGATAAAAACTTAGGTTGATGATAACATGACGATAATCACGAATGTCGATATTAATTCTACACAAGTGCCTGCACAAGAGCACAACAGCCGCAGCCAGTGAAGCATAACGAGGTGGACTTCGACTAGCCTGCGCAAACCAGTGCCATACATGTCGTTCTGACAGTGCAAGCATTAAAAGAAGCCGAAGATCACGAGGCTAACAAAACGCGCTAGTCGTGGCTGGGCGGCATCCCGGTGGGACTTTTAGACATCTGGTTTCTTCGCGGAGCGCAAGCGCCTAGCATTCTTTACTGAAGCGCGAGCGGAGAACGGCAAAGAACACGAACGCAAATGTGAAGGCAAGCACCACGAGGTTTCCGGCCAGCTAGCCGACGACATTACCCGCGGTCCTCAGCAAGAGCGATCCGATATTCCGGGCAGAGCCACAGCCATTTTTAGTCCCAGCGTTTTCAGAATTTCAGCCAACCGCTCCAAATTCTGTCTTAGCCATTCTTTTACACATTCGTAGTCTAGTTTAGGCGCCAGGTCTAGGGCTGGTTTGTGTGCCGGGGCTGAAGAAGGTGTTGTGCCGTGTCAGCTGTGACTGCGAGTACAATAGTGCTCATGATAACAGTAAGCGCTGCTAGAATTAAGGCAACCGTGATGCCCTGCTTGCGATAGAGGGTTCGCATATTCTGGGCGAGGGATATATGCTTATCCGGTTCGTGATCTTCCTTATCTGGTTATAATGGGTGTGAAAGGCTTCTTGGTTAACGCTGGTAGCCTCTATCCGCAACCTGCTGTCCTTTTCTAGGTTTTTAATTCGATCTTGTTTCTGTTGGCTCATCCTTTCTCTTTCCTGTTGGATAAGCTCGTGTTGTTTTCCAATAAGATCAGCTTGCTCTTTTCTACAATGCAATGGTTATGGAGCTCTGCAAGCTTCAAAAGGTTATTTATATGTTCTCCACGCATCCTTTGAAGCGTCTTGTTGAGGCTCAAGATCTTTCGCATTTAGAGGAAGTCGGGTTCCTGTGCTGCCGCTTCCTGTAGCGTTGTGTCCTCTGATTCAGCAATATCGAGTAGCGCAGTATCTGTCAGCCTGCATTGCTTCAGTTGGGATTTCTTTTTGTATTTTTAACAGTTTTCGCGCTGTATTACCGCTATGTAGTGGTTGTTATGTAATTAATTTGTCATATATGCTTCTACATATAGTGTTGAAAAACTTTATCCTAACAACTCCTATCCTCTTATATTCGAGAGGGATATTATACCTCCAGAGTTCTAGCACACCATTATTATACACATTAAAGTCGGCATAGATATACCTTTCATTTATGCCATTGGCCTTAAAGAAAGCGCCAAATCTTTCATGCATATTTAATTTTAGCCGTTATTAGGTGGTCGCCCCTTAGGTGTTCTAGCCGGTTTTATATGTCCTGAGTTTTGTAGTGAAGTTCGTCGGAAGGCTCGATAAATGCGGTTTCTTCTTCGTCGGGCCTGAGCTCGTCTTCAGGACTACGAAACTCTTCCATTTTAAATCCACCTTCAGTCATGTTTGGCGTTCTGTTCAGCTGTGCTAGTACTGGCAATCAACTATATGCGCCATTGGTGAGGGTATTAAAACAAGGACACGAGTGTTTCAATAGCACCGTACCTGAACAGCATGAAACGCTTGCCCTCAAATACCTGGGTATGGTCAATATATGCGACGAGACAGCTGAAGGCGAACAACGTTTTGCCGCCGCCGTTGCTAAGTGCAGTTGCTAAGACTGACTTACCAATTCTATATTCTCTGCTTAGCACCAACGGTGCAGGGTCTAAGCGCGCGTTTGTGCGCGAAGAACTGAAGGCTGTGCCCCCTAACACACAAGTACCACCGAGCGGGTTTTCAGTCAACATACACGTCGCACAGATCAAAACCACTATCTTGCATGTCCTCTGGACCCGCAGGATAATGGGCGCAATTCCTCACAAGACACAGCCAGATACGCCAGGCTGCTCCACTGGAGGTAGTCATCGACAATCCACACACGCTTTGCGAGGGTCAGCCCCTGGGAGCGTAGCCAAGGCGACAGTCAGACCGCTACGTCGATGTTGGACGCAGCAGATCGGGGACAATTCGCTTCGCGGCGGAGACGGATACTTGAACAATGTCATTTACCTCGAATGGTAGAGGAACATCCCTCAACCATGAGCGGATCTCAAGTGACCAACCAAACGAGAAGCGAGAGGAGGTTGGAAGGGGGGTGGGGGGCGACGGTCTATCACCCTAACCAGACCTACGCACGCTGCGACCAAATTTGTACAAACATTATTTTCATCTGTATATTCCAACGAGATGAAGGGCATTAATACGTGGGAGTATCTTTTGATTGGACAAGTAGATTTTTGTGGGGCTCCGTGCCAGCAACACGATAGCAAGTTGCACCGGCAGAGGTTGCAGAAAGGAAACGAGTTACCAGTGCCGTGCTCTTTCTGCTGAAAGGGGACGAGTACAGAGACTGAGACAAAGTGAGGGCCAGGTTGCAGCATATGGAAGAACGGGTTAAACCGCGGTTCATTTTGGTGCTCGCCATGCTGCTGAAGAAACTACGTGTGCGCTAGTGATCTAATACGCCAATACATAATTTTAGTTTAGAGAAAAATGTTTTTGCTGTTTTACATATACCATCCTATTGTGCAGAATACACTACAGGAGATGTACATCGTTTAAGCATGGTGACGCATGCAAAGGCGGCGCGTGCAACGCGTAATGTGCACAATATATTGACGGGAGCATTACGCATTAGAGAAGCATCTGGAAGTGATTAGTCCCCAGCAGTAGAGTGTGGCGATCGGGGGCATAACGTGGGTAACATTTTTAATACGCTGACAACGTTGTAAAGTCAGACTAGATTTTCAATGAAGTCATATGGTATTTTAGTTCAAGTGCAGACCGTCACCTTACGCTACACAGTTACAAAACATAATATCAACCAACATGGCTGATATGTGAAATTATATTGGATTTTTTTATATATCTTACCTGAACAAATATTTCACAAACGATTCTCTTGCCAAAACTAATTATGCAGAATCAAGAAAAGTAATTTACCTCCCCTCAGTCGTATTATCGAGAACAAACAATAACTGATATAATTACAATATCAAGAAGCATGGAGGAAACTACTCACATTGATTGTTGTTAGGGCCTTAGGTCTAAAAACAGAAATAAAGTGAAACAAACAAAATCAAATAAAATTAAAAAAACTTACATTAATGGGAACTAAAGTAAAAATAATTCACGAATCCTAAGTGTACTAATCACATGTCACATATAGAATGTTCCGAATGTTTTACAGTAGCCTTGAATGTACTGATATGCCAGTAGTCTTGAATGTCCTGATGTGACAGTATTCGTGAATGTCCTGATGTACCAATAGACTTGATTGTTCTGATGTATCACAATGATGTAATCCAGAATGTCTTTGAATGATTTCACAAAAATTCTAAAGTTATATATTAATCCCAAAAAGTCCTAAAGTCTATGAGCACTTTAGTATTTCCAATTAATAGCTTAAATAAATAATTCCTCTTTCTGAATGTACTCTGATTTTCACAACTCAACCATAAACATCTGATTATTAAACACAGGTCTCCTGACAGAATTTTATATGGCTTACCTGACAAATATCAGTAATTCCAGTGGAAAAATCAGTATAATTGTAAACAAAGCAACCGTGACCTAGACTTCTAAGTAAACGACTTGCTTACATCATATAACCAAGGACAAAGTTAAATATGTAGGACAAAAGGTAAATATGTAAACATTATATATAAGATTGTTCGCTTGACGTCTAGGCAATATAATCGATTTAAAATTCCATTGTAGGAAATTACTGAATATGGTCTTCGTGAATAATAAAGGATATTGGAACATCTTGAAATTCATTAAATTACAGAAGATAATAATTTCTTTGTATTTATCAATACTTTTGCAGAAATGACAAAGTCATGTGTCATTTCGCAAATCCGTAGACCTTATGATTATATTTTGCATCAGACCATATCATTAGCACACTATAAGAACGAATTTTAATTTAATTCCTATGTATAGATATTGTGATTGTTTCATTATTTGTTCACCGTAAACTAACTTTAGCTTTAAATATGCTTCAATGAAATTAATATCTTTCACATTATTCATGTTTATTCTTCCAGAGGGAGAGCAACAGAATAGTCTCGAATCCATTCCCATTTATATGCCGTTGGTTCCTGTTGTTGTTTTCAACGTTTACAAATTATGGCGTCTTCAGGTGGGTATTTTTGTAAACCAACCACTATTTTATGTTTGATTTGGGTTGACTTCATATGAAGTTATGGGTCCTTCGGCATGGATGGTAAGACGAGCTTCACTCGAATGGAATAACGAAGGTTAAAAGGAACGAATAAAAACGAGACAAGACTAAAACAGAACACAAAGAAAGAGTCGACTTCAAAACGGTTTTAATATTTCTGTATGGTCATGCTTTCTCTTCAATAATAGCTGTTCTGGTGGTCAAAGTGTGGGCGTTCAAGATATATTTTTTGTTAAAAGAAACAAAATATCTTTATTATTCAAATGGTGAAAAAAGTAATCAGAGGCTGAACAAAGGTAAACGTCCCACCACCATAAATCTAATATGCATTTGTTTTAATGTATACTGTGTCTATGCATTAATGTATATGTTTATTATTGCCATTATTATTTTTGTTATTATTATTATTATTATTATTATTATTATTACCATTATTATTATTATTATTATTATTATTATTATTATTATTATTATTATTATTATTATTATTATTATTATTATCCCTCGCCAAATGAAGTTTGGTTGGGATATAGTGTTTTTCCTCTTAGCACGTATGTGTGTATTCGTTCTTTGCTTCGTTTCCTACAAGCCTATTTCGCCTACATACATGAATATTAGTAAGTGGGTGCATCTCAAAATGAGTAACTCAGACACATAAAAACTAGGTCACCGTGACATATTTTTCACGTTTGAATGACGTTTGTATTTTCGGCTCTTTATTCTTTACACCCTCAATATCTTCTGGACTCATGAAAATTGCACTCCAAATGCACATCATGGTGATTAATTCACTCATACTAAAAGTTGATCAATGTGACTTAGTTTTCACGTTTGATTAACTCCTATACTCTCAGCTAATTTGTTTATTAAAACTAATTATATTTGGCCCCATTTCCCTGTCGCTCATAAAAGTTGGTATATGATGCAACTCATGCATGGTAACTCAACCATACCAAAAGATAACTCACGCTTGTGTAAGTTTTGCATTATCAGTCATTTCGGAACTACATCCTCTGTATTTTTAACCCAATTACATATATTTAAACTTTATTTTGACCTTTGAGCAATGGAACCTTGCATGTGAATGCATCATAATGAGTGGTGTATGTATCAATATTCGCTGCCTCAACACGGCGGCGCAGACTATAGCTTACATCCTCAACCGTATAATTAATAGGTACTTATCCAACTACCTACATATCTGTTTACTTACAAATCTACGCACCTATCTCGTACCCATCTAACTACCCACCTACCTACCAACACAAAGGTAGTTTAAGTATACATGCATATATGGCCGCGGAGACAATCAAGTGCATAGGTTGAGTGGACAAGGTCAAGAATACAAGAACTCCACCACTAATTGTTGACCCTGAATTAATGGAAGCTCAAAAGAACGATCACTTTGACCTCCATGTTCCTATCTTTCTCCGTTCGGTCGTCCACGCCCTAAATATAGGTTAAACCTAATCTTTTTATACAAGATCGATATTGAAGCTTTTGACTTCCTAGCTAAACAGAAGGAAGCCTCGAGGAAAAGGTAGATGTTGTATTAATAGATCAAGGCTGACGCTTGCAGAACTTACCAACTGATTTCGAAATAAGTACAACAAACCCTCTATAAAGAATACGAAATCAACCAGAAAAGTGTGTCCTTAATATGCAAGTGTCCTTCATATGGAAGTGAAATATATATGCAATTTTGGAAATAATGAGGTCCATAAATTTTGTTCTTTGGCGTCCTTCATTTACAGGTGTCCGCTAAGGTAGATTTCACTGTAAATCACATTAGGCTTTGCACTAATAAAAATTGATTCGTTCTCATTATTCTTTTTAAGCCTGACCCAGAAAAAGCCGAGGTGAGCACATTTTCTATTTAGAGGAGATACGGTTGTAAGCACATAATTTTGTATTTTCTCTACTTTCATACGCTTGAGACGGTTATTGTCCTGTTAATTTGTTTGTTTATAACAAAAATCTGCTTATATTGTTATTTAGACACGATGACGATGTATATAATGTTAATTTAATTCCACATGACCAGACAATGAGTGTATAGTAGTGTTCGGTTCTAACTTAATTGATCGCATTGCTTCCATCGATATGCGGTTTCTATGCTAATTACAAGTTGCTAATGTATGGGATTTTTTTATGAATCTTGGAGAGTAGAGTCAATTTCAAAGACAACTACAATAATAAACTAAAACAAGGAAGACAGACACTAAGGACAAAGAAATCGTTCAACATAGAAACATAAAATCATGCAAAGTTTGTAACTTTATCGCTCTTTTAGGTGTTTTATATTTTTCCTACTTCTTTCATTTTATAATTGCCTCTGACAAACACCCATTGAAGGTCAAAGCGCTTAGGCTAGTTAGAAAATTGTGTGCATCTCAACAAGAGTAACTCAGGCACACCAAAACGAGCTCACCATGACATAGTTTTCACCCTTGAAATGCTTTTGTACTTTTGGATCTTCGTTCTTTACACCGTCAAGATGTTGGACTCTATTTCGTCTACACTCATGAAAGTTGCATTAAAACACGTAGGTTATTTAGGTATGCATGCATATATGGACGCGGAGACAGGCAGGTAAGAGGTAGATTAGACAAAGTAAGGAATACAATAAGTACACCAGTAACTGTCGACCCTGACTTAACGGGAGCTCAAAATACCGATCACTTTGGCCTCCATATGCGTATCTTTCTGTCCGTTCGTCCGTCAACGCTATATTAAGAGGTCAAGGCTAATGTTTTTATATTAAGATCGCTATTGAAGCTTTTAATTTACTAGCTAAACAAAAGGATGACTCGAGAAAAAAGGGAGTTTGTTGTATTAATAGATCATGGCTGGAGCTAGCGGAACTTACCAAATGGTTTCGACATAAATAGAACAATCCACTCTATAAAGAAGACTTTTTAGTCAACCATAATAGTGTGTCTTAATATGCATGTGTCCTGTCCTTCATATGCAAGTGAAATATATATGTAAACTTTGGAAATAATGAGGTCCATAAATCTTGCCCTTTGGCGTCCTTCATCTACAGGTGTCTGCTAAGGTAGATTTCATAGTAATACACATTAGTCTTTGCTGTAATAAATCGATTCCTTCTCATCAATCCTTTTAAGCTTGACCCAGAAAAAGGAGAAGACGAAACGGTGAGCAGATTTTCTATTCAGAAGAGATGCTGTTGTAAGCAAATAATTGTGAATTTTCTCTACTTTCAGAGCCTTTGTGGCCGTTATTGTATGGTTGATGTACTTGTGTGTCTAACAAAAATCTACTTATAGTTTATTTGGACACGATAACAATGTATACAATATTAATTAAATTCCATGTGACAGAGAATGAGTGTATAGTAGTTTTAGGTTCTAACTTAATTGATCGCATTGTTTCAATCGATATGTGATTTCAATGCTAAGTACAAGTATTTAATGTACGGAATTTATTTAGGAATCTTGGAGAGTCGAGTCAATTACAAAACTAAACAGAGACAAAGAAGTCAAACAATAAGGACAAAGAAATCGTTCAATTACATACCTAAAATAATGCAAAGTTTGTAACTTCAACGCTCGTTTGGGTGTTTAGATTTTTCCTCTTGATTTCATTTTATAATTGCCTCTGACAAACACACAATGAAAGTCAAAAGCGCTTAGGCTAGTTTGAAAAGTGGATGCATCTCAAAAAGAGTAACTTAGACACACTAAAAACTAGCCTGCCGTAACATATTTCTCACGCTTGAAATGCTTTTGTATTTTCGGATCTTCTTTGTTTACTCCCTCAAGATGTTGGACTCAATTTCATCTACACTCATACAAATTGCATTACAAATGCATTTCAAGAGGAATAATTAATTCATGCAAAATGTAGGCCAATGTTTACTTACAGACCTAAAAACCTATTTTGCCCCACCTAAGCACCCACACACCTACCAATATGTAAGTAGTTTCAGTATACATGCATGTATGGCCACGGAGACAGGCAGATAAATAGTTAGACTGGTCAAATTAAGGAACCCAATAAGTTCACTAGTAATTGTCGACCCTGACTTAACGGGAGCTCCAAACAGCGATCACTTTTTCCTCCATGTGTGCATCCGTCTGTCCATTCGTCTGCCCACGCTCTATAAAGAGGTCAAGACTAATGTTTTTATATTAAGATCGCATTTGAAGCTTTTGATTTATTAGCTAAACAAACGGAGGGCTTGAGGAAATAGGGAGCTTGTTGTATTAATAGATCATGGCTGAAGCTAGCGGAACTTACCCACTGGTTTCGAAAGAAATATAACAATCTCCCTATAAAGAAGACTTGATCAACCTGAAAATTGTGTCCTTAATATGCAAGTATCCTTTATATGCAAGAAAAAAATATATATATGTAAATTTGGGAAATAACGAGGTCCATAAATCTTGCCCTTTGGCTTCCTTCATATACAGGTGTCTGCTAAGGTAGATTTCACAGTAATACACATTAACCTTTGCTGTAATAAATCGATTCCTTCTCATTAATCTTTTTAAGCGTGACTCAGAAACACGAGAAGACAAAATGGTGAGCATACTTTCTATTAAGAGATGGTGTTATAAGCACATACTTTTGTATTTTCTCTATTTTCAGAACCTTTGTGGCTGTTATTCACCTGTTGATGTACTTGTTTCTAACACAAATCTGCATATAGTGTTATTTGGACACGATGACAATGTATATGATATTAATTTCATTTCGTATGACCAGAGAATGAGCGTATAGTAGCATTAGGTTCTAACTTAATTGATCGCTTTGTTTCCATCGATATGCGGTTTCATGTACGGAATTTATTTAGTAATCTTGGAGAGTCGGGTCAATTTCGAAGACAACTACAAAACTAAACTGTAACGAGGAAGACACAAAATAAGGACAAAGAAATCGTTGAAATTAGAAACCTAAAATAATGCAAAGTTTGTATCTTCAACGCTCGTTTGGGTGTTTAGATTTTTCCTCTTGATTTCATTTTATAATTGCCTCTGACAAACACCCAATGAAAGTCAAAAGAGCTTAGGCTAGTTAGGGAAGTATGTGCATCTCAAAAAGAGTAACTCAGTTACACGAAACTAAGTCACTGTAACATATTTCTCACACTTGAATTACTTTTGCATTTTCGGATCTTCGTTCTTTACACCCTCAAGATGTTGGACTCTATTTCCTCTACACTCATGAAAATTGCATTAGAAATGCATCTCAATGGGAATAATTGATTCATGCAAAATGTAGGCCAATGTTTACTTAAAGATTTAACAACCTATCGCGACCACACCTAACCACCCACGCACCTACCAACATATGGTTTGTTTAAGTATACATGCATTTGTACCTGACCCAGAGAGAGGACCTGTATAGTTTTTACATTCCGTATATGTGTACATTAAAATAAAAACTAGCAAAATATTAGACATTAGGGAAATTTATAATAATTTTCAAAATTCAAATTCATTCCAGTGCTGTATATTTATCAACTACTGTAGCACTGCTAAAATCTTATAAATTCAAAACAATGCACATTACACAGACTGATGACATTAATTAAGCCAAATCCAATCCATTTTGCATTATTGTTAGTAGTCGATAGTTTCACATATGGAAGTCAGGTAAGGTCATGATGTAACTGGGCTTGTGTACTACCGTCTCCGTCCATGCGATTTCTGCTCACTTTTGTTTACAGAAAAATGGCGTCCGTGGACCTTGATGGCCGGGTAATTAAAATCTCAATATTTGAGATTTTGAAAGAAATTTTCAATGCGATCCCAATATAGGATGTATAACATCTCTTACAATAGTTGAGGGAACCGTGGTTGTAAGCATGTTACAATCATTACTTGGTTTTAATTTCTATGACCAGAGAAAGAAATCACAAAAATCAGTAGAAGTGCCGCTTCAAATGACAAAGGCACATATTGTGTACAATTTCTAGTTGATTTTGTACTATAACCAAAGATTCGATACTTGATATCAAAATAATATGTTCAAACAACGGTGAAACATAATTAGGCCCTTTTTACAGGAATATAAATGCTTCATCGAGCGCGATAAAACGAGAAGAGTTCTAATATTTTCGCCCCCCATGAAAACGTTACCGGCAACAGATCCAATCGGAAATCATCATCTTTTTCCAATGAAGTTGAACAAAATTTAAAATCTGGGTTGCGCCGAAGAGGTTTGAATTTTGTACTGTAAATTCTTTGCAAAGTTCGCGAATGGTAAAACGTTAAAAATAAAAGAAACTGATGACTTTCCCAAAATACTGGATATATAGTCATTATGAACAGCTATGTAAAACTGTATTTTTAATATCTATGTTAAACTTTATTTTGTGATTAGTTAATTGCATTAGATACGGTTAGGTTTTAGGTTTACTGTTGGAAACTGCCAAAATGAGCATGTACTCAAAATAGAATTTTGATGTTCTTCGTAAGCATATAGCAAACGAAGGGAGGCAACTCTAGGTATCAATGACAAACATACTTTCCAACAGCTGTGAACTGTTTTAGAAACAGTCGATCAATGTAATTCTTACTTTCAACGGATGCACCAACTATATAAACATTGTTTATAATTAGTTAAGCTGGATAGTTCCACTCTACTTGGAACAACAAGGTCTCAATGGGTAGTTACATATTTATGTCTTGCGCACTTATACGAATAAAATTTAGGGAATCCTTGCAAAGAAAATTAGTTATTGGTTATAACATTGGTCTTCTTTTGCTACTAAGCCTTCCATGAAGGAACAGTGCCTCTACGATGCTTGTGAACTTTAATGCTTTTGGTTTTGAATAATAAACAAGAATCCGAGTGTTTTCAGTGATGACAAGAATATCCAATAGTGAGAACTGTCTCTTGAAACCTCTGTGGAACTATGATATTCATTTTAATTGTCGCATTATTGATAGATGGAACACATTTTTTAAAATTGTCTTACATAATTTTGTTCTTAACAATGACAGACACATTCAGTAGTTTTATATCTGTCTCAATATTTGTGCATAATACAACTATGGTCTTTTATATTTAAAATAGATTTAGATGTATGGACCATGCATGTTGATATAAAGAATTATTATGAATTATTATTATTATTATTATTATTATTATTAAACGCACAGGACCGATCAAATACTTCAACAACATCTGAGAAGCATGGCAATATACAGATACTACAAAATTACAAGTCATCAACGTAGTTTCCATAATCATAGTTGTATTTTCAATACAAAAAAACTTATTTGTTTTAAACTTATGCTTGAAATGTAGTCCTCTTAAACAATTTGAAAGACGGTGAGCATGATGGGGACATATTGCTTTCATTAAGCTGACGTTAGTCGTCTGTATGTTTCTAATTAGAACAGCCTGTCATTTACTTTTTTGTCAAACTGTTCCTTCTGGGATACTGACTTGAGTTGCATGGTGTTGGAAAGCAGGACAACATCCTTATCTTGCTTAACGGTTGGAGAAGACTAATCCTGCTTATGGGTGGATGTACAAATGGTCATCTGTTTCTCCATATAAAATGTTTTTGCTCATAAGCAAAGTCTTTAGAAATAAACAGCCCAGTCTAGAAATTCCATTGTACAATCGCGCCATCTACCATCAGTTCATAATGATGGGTGACTTCCATCAATGGTAAAATAGATCATTGTGTATGCAAGGAAAATATACATCTTTCATAATTTTTTATTTGGTATCTATTTTTGATGACTCTGTGTGTGTGTGTGTGTGTGTGTGTGCGTCTGCGTGTGTGGAGAGAGAGATTGTCGATTTTTCTTTAAGATAACAATTTCATCAATATGTTGTTTTAAAATTCCTTCATTCTTCTTTTACAAAAGGAATCACAAGGAAAACCACCACCACCAAAGCCACTACGACCACCACCATGCGCATGTGCTTACTGCGGTCACCTTGGAAAACATTACCATCATAAAGCGAGCTGCAGCGGGAAGCACAATGGAAAAAAAAACATTTCCAATGTGATCACTGCAGGATCTATTGGAAAAAAATTACCAGCTTGCCAATGTACTCTCCCTGCTTATTTCAGCCAAAATCGCACTCTTAAAACATATAGTATAGTAGTTTTGATATAGTGGTCTCTTAGCAGCTACGGACAAACTGGATGTATACTTTTATACATACTTTTCAGATGTTTTGCATATTTACGTATCACTTGAAAATCACATTCTTTCTGTAATACTCAGTATTTACTATGTGAGCGGTGGAGGTCCCATGGAGTTGTCTGTTACATGCTTGACAAAGGTAACAGCTGCTGTTGTCACTCTGAAATTGATGAAATTAGATGCAGTTTTTTGTGCGATATTTGGCCAGCATTGTTCGTTTAACTTGTACCTGTAGGTATATTGGAACAAAACATTCACATAAATATACATACTTTTATTACTTAGTAAATATTGCTTTGATTTGATTCTTTGAAATTTTTATTCCAAAGTCTGAATAATGCTGTATCCAAAGCCGATCTTAATAGTTTACAAATGACGGAAACTAGTCCTATCATTTTTTAGGATTTTAAACTCCCGAATAGGAATACGAGAATATTGAGAAAAAAATGTGTGCATTACTATCTCTTGTTGGGATAGGACCTTTTTGGACCAATCATCATAACTACCAGACCACTCTAACTATGAAGACAATTAGCAAAGCACAACCCTAACTTAAATTTTTTTTAGAACACATAAATAATATCATAAATAAACTAATATATACAGCTAGATTACATCAATATATGTCACGTGACTAAGTACACATCAATACAGCATTTAGTGGCGTGAGCCACTACTGATAACGTGTGACATTTGTTACGACTCTATGGTCTAAAGAAAAAGGTAACAGAAAGAAAGTGAAACCAACAAATCAAGTAAAAATCAACAAGCAATTTATTACTAGATAATTAAAATGAAAAATCAAAAAGTCACTTACAGTAATGTGTTTTGAAATCCTAATAATCCAATAAGAATGATTGTTCTAATCACAAGTCCTAAATATAGAATGTTCCGAATTCACGGCTGTGTCCTTGAATGTTATTATGTGCTAATGGTCTCCAAAGTCCTGATGTACTAGTAATCTTGATGTGCTGATGTCAAAATGAAGTATTCCAAAATATCTGAATAAGTTCACTTAAATTCCAAAATCATCAATTAAAAATCCAAAATCCAAAAGTTTATGAGCACTGTTATAATCCAATGAATATTTAAAATAATTCCTCTCTTAGAATTTGGAATGAATTTTCACAACTGTAATAGCTCTTTACAAGACTGATGGTAATGTCAAAACTGAATAAATGTCCACCAAACATGGCATATATAAAGATTGGTCACATGACAGAATGTTCTAGAATGTGTGTCATCTTAATGGAATTTTACTTGTAAACAAAAATTCAACCTTGACCTTCAAATTGAGAAAACATATTGATCAAAACAACCTAATTCAAGGACACTAGTTAAACATGTTTTTCCTGATAACATTAAGATTTAAGCAAATATTAAAGTGAAGAAACATTTATAATTTCCTAAAATATTTATAATATTATATAAACATCATACATAACACATTTAAGACAAGTTCCAGTAGATACATACATCAATTGGATTCGACTAAACTGATTTTCACCCTTAAATTGGTAAGCAATACACATTTTAAGTTACTTTTTGTTTTTCTCTCCACCACAGATGATATATTAAACCTTGTATAAAATTCAAGCATTTCTCGGACGCGAGAGCAGCCCGGCACCTTGCCTATAGTGATGGCATATATTTGCTATTTTAGTGATACCATACACGATTTACTTTTTTACGGTATAGTCGATTTATTTACAAATTCGTTAATATAAATCAACTGATAGTGTATATTGTATTATTTATCAAAAATATTTGGTTATCAAGTAAAATAGAATACATGGAGAGGTAATTCCTACATCCCAGCGGATGGCGTCAAGTTTTAAGCACAAAGTAAGAATTTTCTGCTTTAGCCAGAAATGGTGTATACGCAGCACCCTTTTCGCTATCTACATCAGCCAGAAAAAGAAAATTTCTATCTTGGGGAGTTTACATATTAGAAATTATTTTACTTTTCGCGTTCAATGGATAATAAGAAAGTTATGGAGCTTAGTCTGTATTTAGAAGATGTTTTAAAAAAAATGAATGGGCAATTTAACGACATACCGACAGATAACTATGAAAACGGAAGCTACAAACGTTTCTAGAACTGTCTAAAGGGATTGATGTCATATCTGAGGAGAGACAATATGAAATGGAAATTGATGAGAAATGATGAAACTATAAAGAATGAGACACAGAACATTAATTAAGTGAGCGTGTAGAAGAAAATGAGGGAGAATTAAAGAAGAAGATAGAGCTAGAGAAAGAGATAGAGACATCAGCAAACACAACAGAAAACAGGAAACTCCTCAAACAAACAAAACATTAAAGAAACAATATTTAAACAATTTTCAGAGGAAAGAAGAATAATTGATGTTGTGAATGGGAATATGTTTTACAAGGCTAAAATCCCTTGAAAATTTAATTAAACACATAAGTATTCTAATGTAACTCCAAATGTAGTTCAGGTATTATCTTCAAAACACTCATGGTTATTAATCGGTGACTTCATATCTCGGCCAATAACATACCCGGCCTATTCCGTGGTCGGCCCATAACATAGTCGGGCCATTACAGATCGGTCCATACAAATTTAATTAGGAAATCATTATTGTTACGGTTGACCCATGCTATCAAACAATGTTATGTTCGGCAGTTGTTTGTGTTTTGTTATCCTTACCTTTCATTTGGTACGGCTTCGTAACACTTGTTATTATTGAACAATAAATCAATAAATTTTTATTATAAACATGTTATGTACTAACTAATTACTTAATCATTATTGATCATGCAAACTTAACAGGTTTGACTAACTGTAATAAGTAAACAAACAATACTTATAGAAGCATGATTAGAAGGCTTAATAATTCTATATAAGGTTACTTTTTAGAAGTGGTCAGAGAAAAATTTATAGAAACCAGTGCAGTTCTTAAAAATGTAGCTTAAAAAGTTTTTCTTCATTAATTATTTCGAAAAACATGACGTAAAAATTGGTTATCAGTTATTGTAACAAACTGCTAAGAATTTGGGAACTAGTACACAAATCTAATAACTTTTTTAATTTTTCAGTCCCAATTCGATTTAGCAACTATAAACGAAACTTATAAATACACTGGCTATGAACTTGTTATGCTCAGAATAGACGAATATACAAATCTGAATGGAAAATGACTTTATTCACTGTGTTCATGTCGTTTGTAAGAGCTCTTATCACAAATATATTTGTTATTCTTGTTAGCGTTCCAGAAACACATACAAACAACATTGATATATTTTTCTCTCTATTCATCCAACACACATGCAAAATAGTGAAATATATATTTAGATAATTCGTGCACGGCTGATTAATACCAAAAATTACGGAGAAATATTGCCGAAAATTGAAAGACTCATACTGTTTACAGAAAAAGACGAAAGACCGTTTAATTCAACAAATATATGCTAGAGAGAAATACCAAATCAGACTGTACGTGGCCATTACTATTTAATAGGCTGAAATAAAGGTGCAGCACATAACGAATGATATTTGAATTTTGTTGCTACCATTGTTTAATATCCACAGAAGGCATATATGTAATATAAGCGTGTTAGTAGATGTTTTAGAGAGACGTTTTAATATGTGGTATAAGTGAAAACCAGTCTTTTTGTTTGTTTGGTGGCTTTGTTTTCTTTTTTGTTGAGCCTGTCGTGCAATCATAAAATATATGCCCTTTCACTTTCAATTCTTAAAGAGGCACTCAGCGTACTAAAAACAATTGAAAACAGCATGTACATTGCATTGCTTCTTTAATAATAGTATTGGGATTATTTAGAAGTAAAGAGTTGATAGACTCCACACCTATCAAGTAGGTATTAATAGCAATATTTAATTTTGCTTACGAGGCATTTATAATGCAGGTAAAATGAATATTAAAGAACATTAGTTAGTGTGATTATTAAAGAGTAACTTTTCTATTTATTTCGGGTCACAATACATATACCGTCAAATCGTTTTCAACCAACTTCTTGTACGACAGATGCACAAAACTAAGTACTTGTTTTGTTCCAATTTAGTGGAAAGGTATGGCACTGAGATACGTTAAAATTCAATCTGACGCATGTAAGAATATCGACGCATCGACTTAATTTAAAACAACTGAATAGTTCTCATTCTTGGTGTGAGTTACGAAAGAACGAATTGGACATCAGTATCGAACGACAGACTAACTACATACAATTAAATAGGTATGTAATAATAGTTTTCATCTTATATACATTTTCCAGCTCTGACGTGGTAGATTAATGGCACTCTGAACTGTACTTATCCAGTGCATTTTACGAAGTGTTTTTTCTTTTTTAATCTGATTAAAAAGGAAAACAAAAATAACAGAGTATAGTTACTCTCCGGTCGTCTGTCTAGTGACGTATAAGGAAAAAAAAGCGAGATGGGTACATAAAATATAATAAGTACGTGGTTTGTTTTACATAGCCGCTATAGTTTGGGTAATCATACAAATTTACTTGGACAAAACAATAGTAAAAAAGATGCACGTTTTGTCAAACCTATTCATTTCTTTCAGTTGTGTTACAGTTTTCATCTACAAAGTTCAGAATATTTGGTTTACGCATTTTTTCTTCAAATTAGGCCTTTGCTGTTGCTTGACAAAATTACATTCAAATAAATGGTGAAATTCGTCATTAATATCTCCGATTCTGCATTAAACCCATTTCCTTTCATTAGAGTCAATTGCGTAGAAAGGAATATTAGATTGATAGCCCCATATAATTCTTTTTTAAGCAACCCACTCGTAAAGACTACAGACAAATAATAAAATTAAAAAAATCAACAATTACCCGTTCAGTATAATATTTTATATCCACCCACTCATGTAGGGAAAGAACAACACTAAAACCAGAAGTTACTAGCGCAGCAAATGAAAAATAACAACTTGATTTCTTTTACACAAAGTTAATAATTGCGAAAAGCTACATTCTATTGCACTGAACAGTTCTCACAGAGTATCAAATCTAATATAAAAGACTACACGCTTGTCTATAAACTTTTGAACACGATAAAGCGTAAAAAAGTCATATAAATGTTGATGCAAATATGAGTCCATTTAAGTTTATTTCCAATTGTATTCAAAGTATGTATAGCAATCGTGCCAACTGTAGCATCAACTACGCATTCGTTTCCTGGACAAAACATTAACCATGTACAATTTTAACAAATCTATAAAGTCTTCTGTTGCCACTAATTACAACAAACTTATCCGAACTCTGTTGTTGATATAGTTAAAGTTTGTATATCACATGAATGAAGTAAATCCCTGTACACATTTCATAGTGTGTTGATATACAGATTTTGAAGATATATTTTTTCAGACATTTCATTTGACGTCTACTAATATATTTAATTTAAACTACACAAATATATGGTACTAACAACACTAGGTATAGACTCAGCTCTAAAATGTTACAAATGCAACATAGAAAAACCGATAAAGGAAATGGCAAAACGAAATACAAAATATCAGAGAAGTAGTGGACATGAAAATTAACTAATGTAAAATGAAATTTTAGATGCACATGACTTGATTAAACAGAGATATTATAATTTAATTAATACTGTACAAGCTTTTCAAACGGCAAGACAACAACATATGAAAATCGAAGCATTCAACAGCACTTGCAAACCATTGAACAGGTGGTAACCTGAGAATAGGTTGCATTATAGACATGGGAAAAATGATGAAATCTCTGAAAGACTATACACTAAGTCCAACAGTTAGAAAAAAATGAATAATGAAATGCAAGAAAATGGTTATGACGTTAAGAAGCTAATAAGTGATGTTATCACCAGTATTGCTAACTTGAATAACAAGATAACAGCTAATAGTAATACTTTGTTAGAGTTGCATAAAAAAACCTGATTTAACCAAACTAACGAACAAAATAGATGACAACAAAAGCAAAATAAATGTGAAAAATAGCATGATTAGAACTATTATTTATTTCCGACCGATTCAAACGACAAAACCAAAATGTTGACTGGTCGGACTTTATCAGCTCTTAAAAGTAAGCTTACTGCTGACGTCAAACAATATAAAACATATAGAAAAATATGTTGATAGGGAGTTAGTTAATAATATTGGTGTGGTGCAAGTTAGTATTGATCAAAATAAGACAAAAAGAAAAAGCACGTGCGAAAAGATTTTAATGATTTTGTACAAAACTGTACAACGTAAGTAGCAGTAAAATAAGACTTTTGCCAGAGGTGGCATGCGTATACTCCCATGCCTCATCCCGCTAACAAGTGGTTAGCCTTCATCCCAACCCATCGTGAAATTTGGGCCGCCTATCTGGGAGCCTTTAAAGTGGTGTTTTTGCTTCAGCCATCATTAACGGAGAGGGCTGGTGACTTTAAAATGTTATGTCTAAGGCGACTTGATGTGCCTAAAATGCCAACTGGTAAAAATATTGAATCTAGGCGACACAAAATGTCATCGAATAGCCCATACCTGTTAATCCCAAGGTGATCTTTCTCTGGTCTATGCACTTAGATCGCCTTCGGACAGATTTCGTTCAAATTTCGTACGGTCAATTGTGGTGGATGTTGCCTCCACTGATTACATACGTGTTTGAATTCAACCCTATCAGAGTTCCTATAGCAAAACTAACCTAGAAATTCCTGAGGTAATTCAAACTGTTCACACAATCACGCGCTTGAATTTAAGCCCCAATTGAGTTCCTAGAGCGAAACGTAAGCTAGAAATTCCTGAGGTAATTCAAAATGTTCACACAATCACGCGCTTGAATTTAAGCCCCAACTGAGTTCCTAGAGCGAAACGTAAGCTAGAAATTCCTGAGGTAATTCAAAATGTTCACACAATCACGCGCTTGAATTTAAGCCCCAATTGAGTTCCTAGAGCGAAACGTAAGCTAGAAATTCCTGAGGTAACTTTGACTATTATAACAGTTACCGTTAGAGGATGAAGTGCTATATGTTGGTGTGTATGTATGTATGCAACCAGTCAAGACTCAAGTCTAACAAGCAATCGGCTTCACACTGCAGAAAGGAATTAATTCGGACTTCCAGGTGCTCCCAATTAATTAACAAATAGATTATTTAGTCCTGCGGTCTGAACCCACAGTGGTTGTAAGCTTTTGCACTAGTTTCATTCAGTAAATCAAGACGGCCTTAATTCACTTTAGAATGATTCTAAAAAATAATATTAAAAAATTGAGATAACTCTTTGCTTGGTACAAGCTGTGTTATTTGCAACATAACCATACTTTTTACTCAGTGTTGAGTGAGCAAAAATATTACAGATTTGAACAATAAAATAACCAATGTTATCGATTTTGTATAGTATAAAACTATTCCATTTCGGTTGTTGGTATATCGAGTTGCTTTGGAAATAGCACAAAACAAAAGTGTGTAATTTTAAGCCATCACTGAAAGCAATATTGATTTGCCCTCTGGCGATGTTCGAATTATACATTAAGAGTATAAAACCAAGTGTTTATTTCAAGTTATGGAAGTAGTATTTATTTGTTGTGTACCATGTACACTGGTAAGAACAGATAGATATTTAAGATACTATAGTAGAAGGTTAATTCAGAATAATATCTAAAGAACTCTTGCCTACCAGTAATATTTAAATTAATAAATGTAGGGTGTCTAAAATAAAAACAAATATTTTATTGCATATATATTGTGCTAAATGATTTTTTTACAAATAAAACAAGCATGCATTTTATTTTTGAAAAACAAATATTGGCATATGGTACATTCTGAGGACCATACTTGTTTACCATGCTCTGTTTATGAGAAAAGTAGGCCTAAAGGTTTTTAAGTATTGTCATATCATTCTAGTTCAACTGATAGGGAATTACTGTGGACGAACATACATATCGACTAAGTGCGTACCCGAGGAAATAGATCGTATGTACATGGTAATGTAAAGTAGCTAGACTTTCTTCTGGTCTCTGTTAGGTCTATAGTTTCAGATTAGTGTATCTCTCAGAGAACAGGACAAACAAATGATATGACAGAAAGATTTTGCTAAAAATCTTATATTTATTTTCATTCTGTGATATGGTTTAAAAGAGTATAACCATAGTTCATCTTTTCTCTTTCCTTGTGATCGAAGCTCGTGTCGTTGTCCACCCGGGCCAGTACTTATCGAGCTCTGTAGTGTTTGAGAGGTAATTTATAACCTCACCACGCATTTTTGAAGCGCTGTGTTTAGGCTAATTATTTCTAGATTCGGAGGTTGTTAGGTTTCTGTGCTGCCGCTTCTTTAAGCTCAGTGTTCTCGGGTCCCAACACCTTGACGAGATCGGTACCTGTAAATGTGTCAGCTGCTATCACTTTTCGAGCCGTAGCGAGCTTTTTGTGTTTCAGCTGACAGCCGATTCGCTTTGAGGCCTAACGCTCAAACGAAATAAACACCAACTTGCCCTTGCAATGTGGCGGGGGACAATAATTTACGTGGGTAGTTTTTGTACATTAGCGGAATCCACTTGTTACCCACGTTACTGCAAGGTTGCTGGCCTTTTTTGCTTTAAGCATTAGATTGATTTTGCACTTTTCAGAAACTTCCCTGATTTTACGATACGCATCTAAATTTAGTTGTTGTTCTTAGTTTCCTTTTGTATACGAAATCTTTTTGCATCTACCCTTTTGGCACATCGCTGCTGTCTATCCAAGAAGGCATTTCCCTTGGAAGTTCTTCTGTTTCATTTACTTCGGTGGTAAATGGTATGTGAATAGCATCGTAGCTGAACATGGATATGCGACAAATACTTACTCCTGTTAAATACTGTATGCACTGTACTAGGAGATAAATGTACGAAACTGGAGTTAGCATTGTGCTGCATATCCTTTAATCGGAGTTAAAAAATTGTTGCATGTCCATATTTCAGTGTACTTGGGTGTCCTAGGGCAAGAATCCATTTTAGTGGTGTAAAAGTGAATGTGAATTGTATGTGACTTGATGAGTGATGGTCTCACTGTTTTCATGCTATGTAATAATCAGAGTCTCACTCTGACGTTAACCAACAACTGACTTTCGCTAGGCATTCTGATACACAAAGTCTTTAATTTAAAAGTAATACATCTTATGTAGGAGTTTTGTGTTTCGGAGTATGAGTTGCATGACAAGGTGTGACTGAGAGAAACAGATAGCAGAGTCCCAGATATGTTCAGATCTTGTAGGGCGACATGTAGCAGCAGCATTGGAGACCGATGAAGTTAGTGAGCAAGAGGTTACCTCTGTTGTACAACAAGTTGCCCCTTCTGTGACGAGCAACCAATGTATTGGTTAATTTCATCCAAAACCTTCTCTACACCCTAGGTATGAAAATGACACGATACATTTTTTCACTGAAATAATTTTATATTCCTCTAACTTTACCTCTCCCTCGTTCACACACACACACACACACACACACACACACACACACACACACACACACACACACACACACACACATATATATATATATATATATATATATATATATATATATATATATATATATATATAATGGCAGTTTTAAAACATTACACTTGTTTTTTAATTTTCATATTTTTTTTTTTTTTTGGGACCATCAACCACTGAAATCTCAAAAGAATGCACAACTTAAACCAGAAAAAATTGGCATATTCTCAGTCCAGTTCTTGTAGATCAGTAGTATGAATAATAGCAGCTCACTCATGGAAGATGTAGAAAAAACAACACACATAGTTACAATTAAAAGTTGCTACGATAGCATAGACCATATTTATATCCAAACTTGAGCTAGGTAGACCTGCAAGATATTTGCTGAGAGCAAATAGTTTTCTAAACAGGGTTTGAATGAAAGAAACATAAATTTGGAAGAATGTAGAGAAAAGGGAAAAGCTAGAAAGTCTGTGTCAAGTTTATTCTGCCAGAAAGTTCCATTGCTTTAATGAAGCGTAAAAATTGATACACTAAACTCGGTACAGTAAGCCATTTCTGTATTTTATAGTAATTCCTGTAAAATCATTTTGTTTTTATTCGTATATTTTTCCACCTTTTTCCAAATTTGCTATATATGCCTCTATACTTTTGTGGGCGAAGTACATGCCATGTTTTCTTACAAGTCTTTAATTAATAAAAAGAATGAAAAGAACAAATGTACATGCTGCTGAAAACAAGGCTGGTGTGTTGGTTTTTCTTCAAGCCTATATATGGATTCACTGAGAATATTTTTAAAAAAAATGCAATTTATTTCTCTTAATGTCGGCTGATGTATGTGTTCAGTACATAAAATGGTAATAGACTGCTCATATTAACACATAACGTTCCTTGTATGTTTACAATGTCTCTATAAAAATCCTTAGTTTCCCCTCTATTTTGAGACATATATTTTGGTGATGTGAACTGATAAACTAAGAACACTATATGGGTGCAAGGCTGATCCAACTAAACTTGCATTGGAAGACCACCTGTTTTGAAAAATCAGATAATCATTTACAGGACTGATCATTGATATAGTGTTATAACCTGTCATGAGAGACAATGTTTGTTGTATTATCACTAAGAAACGATGTGATTTCAAATGTTGTATGTTTGTTTCAGTTGCCAGTAAGGAGATATTTACTCCAAAAGGCCCTGCCAAAATGGATCAAGAAAGCACAATTGCAATGAAGGAATTACTAGAGTGTGTTGCTAAATAAAATATTACCTGTATATCTTGTAAGCTTTAGAGGTCAGTTAGTGTACAAATTAATAATAATCATAGGTGTGATGAATAGCTCACAATCATCAAAAAGACATTAATTCTTGTCTTATATTTAGTTTTTTAAAAATAAGAAACATTTTAAAATCTTTCTACAGATACCTGACAAGAATTGTATTTTTGATAATACAATCAAACCTGACTTAAGGGTTACTTTATTAACCAATTATATGTTTTAGTGGCCACTTTTAAAAAATCTATTTAACTAAACAATTTGTAGAAATATGCCTCCATTAGGCAGCTTTCTGTCTTAACAGGTCTTATTTATCACTTCCTAGACGTGGCGGTTTATTGTAGATATGACAGTACAAGAAAAATAATTATGTAAACTCTTTTGGCATTGAAGAAAAAATATCCCTAATGGTTGTTCTGTTAATATCACCTGTCTGCCAGTGTTGCGATATCGGATTGTACCAGTCATTATTTGTTTGCGCTTAATCACTGAAAGCTGTGCATTTAAGTTCATTTCTTGAATAGGATGATGATAAACATGCTCTGTTCTCAGTATATAAAAGAATAACAGTTTTATACGAAACTTTAATATTGTTTACAGATAAAGAAATCACCAAAATAAAACTGGAAGAAAGTTCAATTACTGCCAAAATTCCCCCCCCCCCCCCAAAAAAAGTGAGATTTACAGATATAGAGGAAACCACAGCAAGAAAAGAAACTTGAAAGCTAGCAACTATTATTATCAGAAAAAGTTTTGCTTGGTATCAGCTTTTATGGATTGTATGGCTTAGTCACTGCAGGCATATCTTTTCAGGTTCAGGTATCTATATCTGGTGTATTTGTGATTAGCTAAACTTATATTAAAAAATGAAACTCTCTGATGTCATTTTTGGATAATATTTCATATATATATTATTCTAATGAAGTATGTGATCCTCAAATACTCACAAAACATTCAAGTATACTTAGAGCCATTAAGTTTACACACTTTACCATGGTCACAAATAGACGAGCTAATTATGTATTTTGCCCATTACAGCAATATGGCATTTTTTAATGGTCTTTTTTGTTATTTTTATACACATTTTTGAACGTTTTGGGCAATAATCTTACTAGCAGGATAAGCAACAACCACTTGAGGAAGACTAATGAAATGTGTTATGCATAGCTTCACTCATTTGTAATTTGTCTGGCTTATAATATATATATTGATATGCTTTTATCGAAAGGATTTGATCTGCAGTTATTAAATGATGATGATAATTGTTCTGTATTTCACGTTGATTCTAAACCAGATACTAGTGGCTAAATTCATACATGAATCTTTCAAAAAACAAACACCAGACTGCCATGTAGCACTAGGCAGTGACATTTTGTAATATGGTGGATCATGGAACCTGGTATGTATCCTATATAATTTATACGAATTCAACTGTTCTGATTGTGAGATTTCATTATCATCAATTTCGTATTTCCATTCTTTTCGGGTACAGTGATAATGCATCTGCATTGTTATAAATACGTCCAGCTATATACTCTAGTTTGAACTGATAGGAAGACAGAAATTCAACCGAACGAGCAACTTGACCTACTGGATTTTTAAATTTTAACAGCCAGGTTAGGGAACCATGATCTGTTCTAACTTTAAAATATCTTCCATTCAAATATGGATATAAATGCTTTATCGAACTTTCAATGGCTGAGTTCTCGACAAGTCATGGTTTTTCCTCTCAGTCCTGCTAAACGTTTACTGTAATAGCGTAAAAACTTGTCTGCTCCGTTTTGTACTTGTGACAGGACAGCACCCAGCTAATATTAGATGCATCAGTGTCCAGTGTGAACAAGTCATCAGGTGTAGGATATCCCAGTATTGAAGAACTTGTCAAGGCTCTCTTAAGCTTGTCAAAGTCAGTCTGATAGTCTTCAGTCTAGATAAATCTTTGACCGTGCTCGGTAAGTTTGCATAAAGGTCGTTTTATATCAGCAAATCCAGAGACAAACTTTTTGTAATATGAACTTAGGCCTACGCATTGTCTGATCTCTTTCAAATTTATGGGTGTTGGCCAGTTTTTGACGGTGTCAGCTTATCAGGATCAGTAGCAGTGCTATTCGCACTGAAAATATGCCCCAGGAAGGATACATTCTTTCTAAACAAATAACATTTCTTTGGGCTAATCTTAAGGTTTGGATTATTAAGTCTTTGAAAAACATGTCTTAGATTGTCCATATGTACATCAAAAGTCTTAAAGAAGACTATAACATAGCCTAGGAAGATGAGGCATTTTCCAAGAAAGCATTGATGAGGTTTTCTCCATCAAATTTTCAAATGTAGCTGGTGACGTACACAATACAAATGGCATCGTAAAAACTGCTTTAGTCCAATACCGGGTATAGAGAAAGCGGTTTTGTATCTGTCTTCAGGAGCAGCCTTAACTTGCCAGTAACCACTTTTTAGGTCAAGAGTGGAGAACCACTTTGATCCAGACAGTGTGTCCAGGGCAATCTCAATTCTTGGGAGAGGGTGACTATCTTTTATTGTTACATCATTCAAGTTTCTATAATCAATGCAAAATTTCAAAGTGTTATCTTTCGTTCTTACTAAGACAACTGGAGAACACCAGGGACTAATAAATTCATCAATTACCCCTTATCTTCAATTTCTTTTTCTACTTCTTTCATACAAGCTAATGGAACCCTTCTGTGTTGCTGCCGAATAGGGTGTATATCACCTGTGTTAACATGATGTTCAACCAGATCTGTGAAACCCCTATCATTAGTTGATTTTGAAAAAGTTTCCCGATATTCCATTAGTACTTTAAGAGCTCCACGTTCAGTCTCATTTAGTTCTTTACATGAATCCTGGAACAATGAGTCTAAATGTTCAGGTATTGTGTTTTTATCAGGCAAGATTCAGTGACCTTGACCTTATTTACAGTAAATTGCTGTTTAATACATAGGTTTATCACATTCACTGTGGCAAGTACATTGTTTTTGTTAAGTTTATACCCCGTGTCAGTAATATTCAGAAACCGCAAAGGTACAGCACTTAAAGTAGGGTTGACGAGGGTTTAGGCTGGCACTTCGTTAGATGCTCCGAGCTGAACTCCGCATTTCGCAGGACAGTAGGACCACCCATTTCAGTGGCAGAGCCACATTCCACCCCACCAGCCGTGACGGCGAAGAAAGCAGAAAAGAAAAATGCTAAAAACGCTGACAACAACGAGTGGGCTACTCTGTATGCCCTGTACCCGGCAGAAACAAGCTCCAGCTGGCATTGACTTTGCAGTGAAAGTGAACGGCGTTGGCAAGTTTTAGCGCCGCAACCCAAAAAATAGTCGTCCGCGTCTTTGGCTGGGAAAGGCAAGGCTGCACGCCAACCTGCAGGAAACCCATGATAAGATGGCCGTGGCATAGGCGAATAGCCGCAGTGCGAGTCCTTGCCGGAGCCGGTCAAGAACGCTGTAGTCTTTCAGAACCACAACTACCAGATGCGCGTCAAGTACGTCGTCTACGCGGACTTTGAGCCGCTGAACTGCCTGTTGGGGACCCCGCCTGAATGCAAGCCTCTTGTTTGGCTCGCAGTAGTTGTGATGCTTCAGGTGCTTTTTCACGGGGTAGTTGCTCGAGGACAGCACCACGATCTCGGTGTACCTCACCTGCGACGGTGTAGACGGCTCTTACCTGTACTCGAGCAGCAGCGACTGGGTTGGCCCCCAGACGTGCTCTACAGATTCACCCAGGGAAAGAGTATCTGCGAAAGCTCGGGATCTACGCGTACCGGTCCAGACTCGGGTAGAACGAGGATGTAACCCGGTAGACATCGAGCAGTGGGGCTACACTGAGCACCCTAAGCCAACATGCCGTCAGCTGGGGGTAATCGCGCTTTGCCTGCAGCAAAGGGTGCCTCAGGAGCGAGTCAGGCCCGACTGTTAGTACAACGACAACGCGGAGTTCGGCGACACTCGCGCGCAGGTGCCGTTAGCTTTGTGGTATGAAGAACGCACGCTCACCCGCGCCTCTGTCAGAAACAAAACGGGTTTTTTTCCCCCCAAAAATGAAATAAATGACGTGCTGTGACGCGTCACGGTAATCGGTTGAAAACACTTTTAGTCGCTAAAACTCAGAATAGACAACTGGGTGGCTTTTACTCTGGACGAACTTGTCGGCGAACGTATTAACGACAGCATAATTGCCGGGGCCGTAACTATCTAGGCAAAGACCGACATTCATTTTAACATCGTTGCCGTCACACAAGCACGCTGCGGCGACAGGTTAGAGGCGCCCGCACAATAGCCAGAATCCCTGCCTCAAGGAACAATTAAATTTCCACATCCCCATGTTCAGCAATGAACAATAGTATATCACTGTGACCTCGATTCGACGACCCGCATGGCTAAAAATAATCCCAGAAATGATGTCCCATAATTATTGTCTGCCACACTTAGGATACCGACGGTTCATACTAATGAGGGCCCCTCGCTTTCCCGCGGTTGGCTACCGGGTTGGAGGGGAGAGGGAGGAAGAGCTGGAAAAAGCATTAGCCACTGCAAAAGAAAAACTAATGGCAGCGGCCAGCAAGCTGCAAACACGACGCGAGGAGGTCGAGGTCCTACGGGAAAGGCTTTCGGTCGCGCAGGCGAACAATAAAAAACACGCTGAAAAACAGGCCGCTAGCGTCGCACAACTGAAAGAAGTCACCCAGAAAGGGTGAAGAGGAGGACTTGCTCTTTGAGCTGAATTAGCGGTGAGCAAAGAACGCTCCACAGCTTGCGCTGTAGACAAGGCGCCCAAAACGCCCAGCGTGCCCAGCGCGCCCGAAGACCCCCAGGGAGCATAAACGCATGAACCACCAATTTTTGGCTGAGCCGTGAAGTTAATATTACTGCTGGTAGGCGAGCTGTACTTCAAGACCATTTTGGTCGCCGCGGCGATAGTCCTTCTTATAGTTTACCTCTGGTGCCGCAGCCAACATATAAAGATTAAAATGTGGCGCCTGTGGAAAAGGCGCCGAGCCAGCGAAGCAGCCAAGCAACACACATCGCCTGAAGCGCACACAGACGAATAACTCGAACGAAGGCTTTTCGCGGCGCTCCGCGCCCACATCTTTACAGACCACATCAAAACACGTCACGGCGAGTTCACAGCGACTTGAATCATAACACGTCTCCGTGAGCTCACCGCGACTTGAATCAGAACACGCTGAAAAACGGACTCTCACTTCACACCCCGCTGAGCCTATGTTAACAATTATCGTCTCCGTGACCTCGCGGAGACAAATATTAATTCAAGTCACGGTGAGCTCGCTAAGACGAATAATAATACTTGTCGAGAAAAGCTCGCGGAGACGAGTATTAATACTCCTCGAAGCGATCTGTGCCAGAAGCTCCATTTCTACTAAGATAGAGAAAATGAAATAATATAAACTGTTTGCGTTTATTATGTATCGAATTGTGCATCATTCAGCAGACTTTCACTTACATTCTTCTCTGGAATTTCATCTCAGTATTACAATGTGGGTTTCTAGCACTTTTATTCCTGTTTGCATGACTTCAACACCATAAAGTCTTTTAACGCATATCTGTTACATTATTTCTACAACGAGTAACTTTTAACTTTGAAGGCATCTACTGGCATCTACTGTTGGACGAGCATTCAGTTACTGTGGCCTATATTTATATTCAAATGACGTTTTATATATACATATATATATATATGTACGATCAATAACATTGTAATTATTTTCATGCCAGTTCCTAGCATCCACATTTTAACGATAAATGATTCAGGCTGAAGAACAAGATTACTCTATACCACATTAACGTTTCATCATGATTTTCTCCACACTTTTTGAAGGAAAGATGGAGATTATGTGATTCTGCCCGCCCCGATGTATGTGCATACAAGTTTGCATATGTCTTTCATTCAACTCATCCTAATCTGTTCAAAGCGGGAACTTCAAACATCGGAATATACCTGGGGTGGTACACAAAGGTTGAATAATTTGGATCCATCTCCATTGGACGGTTATGTGGTGTGAAGGACACCTTTGCATATATATAATGGGAAGTACGGGTGGGGATGGATAGTGATAACTGTGAGAAGCATGGGAATACTTGTTGCTTTGCGAGAGATTTCTTAAGTTTCTGCCTATATGCAGTGTATTTATGGAATTTAATAATTAGAGCAAAAGATAATAAAATGTAAATATAACAAACCTTTCAGGAATAGTTAGACCTTTATGACTGCACGACACTTAATCAGGATGTTTCAAATTTGCCATTTTTAACATTTATAAACAGAACTTTTAGCGTTGAACAGGCGCTGAAATGGCGGAAATATAAACTGGTTTACGTATATATCGAGCTGAAACCATATTTAAAAACGAGTCTTTGAAACCAGTCCAAACATTTGACCTTACTTCAATGCCGATTCAACACTAAAACATCTGGCGGGAATATCCGTCTGTATACGAAAAAGTGTACCGTAATGCTAAATACAAAGCGATAATAGGGAGCAAAGGAGAATATTAAGGTTAGCCACATTTTTTTATATCTCATTATCGACTTAAATTCTAGCTATAGTTCTGAAATGCGATGCACAGTTCTAAGAGCAGATACTTTAGTTGTTTATGCTTTCTGTACATGATTCAAAGATGAATTGTATGTAGTTTCCAGTCATCCAAGTTTGAACACATATACACCTTTATTGTTGTGAAAAGCATCTATATCTAATACAGTCATCATAATTTCTGTACGATTGTACGAATGAAGTAGATGTTTGACTTTATTTCGATTGCAACTACCATGGAGTCAGAAGTTTTATAATTCTTTACTTTAAAGCAAGTGGAAAATAGTCTCATACTCGAGAACAGTAATTTAGCAGAATATCTGAAACTGATGTCACATTTTGACCTTATTATATACTTTAAACATACCCACATTCATTATTGTTGCTATTCAGTGTTTGCCGTATTGACTGTAAATAAAGTATATTGTAGCTGAACTGTTCTACTGCCGAAGCCAGATATATTGTATGGGATTACTTTTGTTTCCGGAAATCATGGGTTTTGAAGACGCTAATGTCAGCTAACCAAAAACCGCAAAATCTGAGATTTAAAAAGTAGTTTTAAATGTGATGCTTATGTTGCTGATATAACGGCAAATGCGAACTGCAGAACGTCCCTTGCATATTGACCTAGTCACCATCTCGGTTTCAATTTCAGTGACAAGAAAATGATATTGCAAAAATAAATAAACTGCCGCTTGAATGGACAGAGAAAAATGATTTGTAACATTCAGAGTTGATTTTTTCTACAAGCCAGAGATTCGTTAAACGAATGAATCATCAAATGAAGGACACTCTTGATTACATACAGAAATGTAAATGTTTCACAGACAAAATGACAATGAGTTTTAGTATTTTAAAGCCATAACAAACTTTACCGAAGATTCAAAGTCACTACTCCATTTACATCGCCGCCATTATATGACGTCATAAAGAAGTAAGCTTCAAAGATATTGATTCATTGAGAACTTACAATGAGTTGGATCGTTTAGTTTAAAGTCCAGATGAAAGATTGAATTGGTAGGTTATAACATGTTTCATTTATATTTCAGTTACGGTGTTACGACTCTATGGTCTAAGAAAAATGTAACAGAAAGAAAGTGAAACCAACAAATCAAGTACAAATCAACAAGCAATTTATTTCTAGATAATTAAAATGAAAAATAAAAAAGTCACTTTCAGTAATGTGCATCAATATCCAAATAATCCAATAAGAATGATTGTTCTAATCACAAGTCCTAAATAGAATGTTCCGAATTCACGGCTGTGTCCTTGAATGTTATGATGTGCCAATGGTCTTCAAAGTCCTGATGTACTAGTAATCTTTGATGTGCTGATGTCAAAATGAAGTACTCCAAAATATCTCTGAATAAGTCCACATAAATTCCAAAATCATCAATTAAAAATCCAAAATCCAAAAGTTTATGAGCACTGATATAATCCAATGAATATTTAAAATAATTCCTCTCTTAGAATTTAGAATGACTTTACACAACTGTAATAGCTCTTTACAAGACTGATAGTAATGTCGAAACTGAAAAACTGTCCACTGAACATGGTATATATAAAGATTGGTCACATGACAGAATATTCTAGAATAATAAATGTATGTGTGTCCATTTACAGGTAACTCCTAAGGTTTTTCCAGTTTTATCTGTAAACAAAATCACCTTGACCTCAAACATGGTAAATATTCTGTTGATAAAAATTATCCTTTAGCTCAAATCTGAAGTAAACAACCTAATTCAAGGACACTATTTAAACATGTTTTTCTGGTAAATAAGACCAAAGCTTAAACAAATATTAAAGTCAAGAAACATTTATAATTTCCTAAAATATCTATAATATGATATAAACATCATACATAACAACGGTTATTCAAAATAACCGTTTATGTCTTAATTTGGTTTAAATAATGTAATAAAAAGGTTATAAAATGTTTACTAAAAGATAACCGGGTTGACTCATTTTAGTGGCAGTCAGACTCGCAAGCAATTAATCCACATGATTATTTTTCAGTACAAATTCAATAAACACTCGAATAGTATAGATACGATTCGTCCCAATTCAGGCCACTAACAACCTTTAATTCATATTTAATAAATTAAACCCCTACTCTCCACAGGACAAAATAATTTTTTTCAAAGACACACTAACGATAATTTGTTTCTATATCATTCTTCCTACATCATCCACAAATGGCCTTATGTTTATTTTCAAAAGTCAACATCCTACACAAGTGGTTCCCAAACTTTTTTGATCGCGACCCTAAATACCATCTTTTGCGACCCAAAATGCAGTACCGGTATAGGGTTGTCCTCGCGACCCTCATTTAGGTCGCGACCCGGGGTTTGGGAACCACTGCTCTACTCCCTACAAAACAGCAACAAGTTTTAAAAAGCAAACATCCTACCTCCCACGATACATTTTGTAAACTGTATGACTCATGGCTCAGCCATAAATCACCTTATTGTCATTTTCAAAATACCATCACCCTTTATCAGCTGTCGAGTTAGAGCGGTTGCTGCTCGTTTGCACTCCAATAGCAAACTGAACGGCCTTGAAAATGCGATAGAAACTAAGCTAACGGCAATATACTACAGCCCGCGACGTTATTGTAACGGCGTGGCAGCTATCAAAAATCTGGCAAAAGCCGTCAAAATCTCATAAGATGTTGCCAAGGAATAGCTCAAGAAGTAGGCATTGTGGCGGATTGACCTACCCACAACGCCCAAAAGTTTTAATAGATAAATAGAAAATAGATACACTTTGTCTAGCGCATTGGATAGAGTTTATAGTTATGGGTAAAGGATCTTTTTCGGATTGTAAACAGACTTGCAATCTTTGCTGTTATATTGAACGTTTAGTTAATTACTTCAAGGTATATATGTGTTTCTTCTTTGTTAAAATGAAAAGGAATATTTCCAGATTTAGTTTTCTTTTCAAAAAGGGATATACCAACTTAACTTCAGCGACGTCTTACTCATATACTCATCTCTTCAATATAATATGATCCCATTCCTAATCTCCGCCAACATATATTATAAACATTCATATAAGACACACGGTTGATACAGATTTAAATGCATGCATAGTAACCACAAGCATGCAACAGTCATATTAATGCAAAATTGAAGCCAATGGGTCGCTAAATCACTACTTTAATACTAATTTACTGACATTTTGGAGAACTTGTTCAAAACAACTGCTTTTAGCTGTCTCCGCGAGTATTAGTTTATACTGGAATGATGGCAAATTAGAATCTTTAAAAAAATAAGATTGGCTAGGGAATAATCACAGTTTGCCCCCATATTCTGATAATATTCCGCGCCATCTCTGTGTGTGTGTGTGTCAGTGTGTGTGTGTGTGTGTGTGTGTGTGTGTGTGTGTGTGTGTGTGTGTGTGTGTGCAAGTACACAATACATGTGAATGATTGCCCGTTTCAGGTGCATTGCTTATCAGGTGTCATTATACTAATCCAGCCTACCAGCTGTTATTCCATCCTGTTGTATTCTCTAAGAAAGTCATTCGTATTTTCCCTCTGATTTTTCTCCAGGAGATTTGTTAACCAGTGAAGAATGTTACTAGTACTCAATAAAATGCAGCATTACGGCCTAAGCAGAAAATACAATGTTTATTGAAGTCATTCCCTTGGCTTTTGATATAATGGCATACCAAACTTATGAGATTAGTCCGGTTCCGGAAAGGTTTCTTGCACTACAAAATTCCGGTCATTTCATTCAAATGCAACTATTTCCAGAAAATGCAACATAACCTATGCTGTGTCCAGGCTAGTGCCTACTATAAGTAAGACAGTCCTGGTGCATCTACATTTGTAACTTATGCACTAGATATCATAAAATATTCCAAAATATGAAGAAAATATGCAAGGAACTTAATTAGTATAGTGATCCCACGAACAGCATAAGGGAGAAAATCCGAGCAAACATGTTTTAAAAAAAATAAATAAATAAGTATATTAAAATTAATCTATAGCTAATTATTGATTAATTTCAATATAATAAATAAATCAGTTCTTTCGTACATATTTGAAGAATGGAATCCTTTTTGAAGGTGGGAAGCATCAAATTTTGACAAGATGTCTTTCTTACAAATGTACTTACTAAGCAAATTAATTTGTCAAATAGTTACATAGTTTTTAATTTATTTGAAACATTATATTGATGCGAACAAAACTTGATTCCGCAGTTGTTACACTGACATGTTTCTTCACCCTTGGTGAAATGATACAGTGAAAAAAGGACACACGTGGGTGGTTATATTCTTCCAATTTTATGAGACCATGGACAGTTTTTTCAGGCTCTGGCACCATAAACAGAGCAAGAATCAGAAGAATCAGCAAATAAAAATGTATAGCTGTCAGTGACATAGTACAAAAAGATGATATAAGTAGTTGCAAAAAAGGAAAATGTGTTGAGTGAGAAAATTATCAATATTTCAGAGCGCTGAGTTGTGACAGACTCTCATAAAACGTATTGTTTTAATTGTATACCCTTGTGATGGAGATTAATTTAAAAACATTTTGTTGTTGGTGGGCGACATACACTAAAATCTGTAGTACATATAACATTACCCCTACCAAAGATTTTTTATTGCATGACGGTGAAAAAGATAAGTAGGAAAAATATAAATATCTCCAAATGCTCCAATATGGCACACTTCATTTGTTTGCAACTATAATCTAGAAACAGCAATAACATTGTTATGTTGGCGCACAAGCTAATACAAGGAATGCATAATATATGCCCTTGCTGACAAATATACCAATGCATAAGGAGAATGGTGGGTGAGAAAGCTGATGGAGAATAATTTAAAACCATTTTGTTGTTGGTAGGTGACATACTCTAAAATGTACAGTACATATAACAATACGCTGCCAAAGATTACTTATTGTATGAAGGTGAAGCATATATCATTATGGAGAATCTTTCTTTGTGTGCAATTATGATGTAGAAATAGCAAAAATATTGCTATGCTGGGGCACAAACTGATACAAGGAATGCATTATCTATGCCCTTGCCAAATATACCAATGTATAAGGGAAAGGTGTGGGTGAGAAAACTGTTAATATATCAAAATGTTAAAAAATATGACATAATGCAATCATGAAGATTCTTCAATTGTATGTTCTTGATATACATAATTAGCAAACAACATACTTGACAGGCGTATAGACTACGCATTTAAAAAAGGTGGGTAAAAATAAAACAAAAGCAACATAAATATCTTCAAATGCTCAAATTTGACAGATTGTCAGCAGGCAGATTCTGCAAGTATATTCCCTGGAACGTTGAAACAGCAATAACATAGTTGACGGATAATAGATAATATAGAACAAGATATTTATATTTACTTTGCATGCAAAATATACTGCTGCGTTAGAGGAAGAGTGGGTGAAGAAACTATTCATATCTCAAAAGACTAATATGTAACAGTATAGTCAGAAACATTTCTCAGTTGTATGCATTTTTATGTATATACATTTTGTTTGCAGGCACGATAGTACAAAAGATGATCAAACAATATTCAAGGTAAATATTACTTATTCATCGAGGCAAATAGAATTGATAAAAAATGTTTAAAATCCAGCAATGCTCAAATGTGACAGAATGATATCAGACAGACCAAGGGTTCTGCATCTGAAATGTAGCCAAACAATGACTTTGTCTTTCAGCTTTTCATCGACTGGCACTGTCCCGCCGTCAGTGTCTTGATTTTCCCCCAGCTAGTTCCCATGAGTTTTTTCTTTTCTTTTTTCATACATCTCATTTCTGTTCTTGGTTCCTATCTATGTAATCGGGATAATGCCCCTACGATTTAAATTTAAAACTCTACTTGAAGCCTGTACTTTAATTAAAATTTCTGAAGAAAATTATATAAAAAGAGATAGATAACATTTTACTGATTCCATGACTATTCGCTTGAAAAGTATCGGAAATTAATATTAATTTAATTCTAAGCCCACTTAAACTTTTGTACTCAAGGAATTTCTTGACCGTTTGGCGCTACAATAATACTCATATGAAAATTGAGCAAACAACAAACCATTTTATATGCTATTATCCAGCTAGACACAAGTTTTACCTTTGAGGTGTAGTGGTGTAGTGGTAATATTATTGTGCACAAAACTGAGGTATGTCGGTATTGATCAAATAGATTTGTACGAGAGATAATCCCTGATTAGTTGGGAATATTAACAAGTTATATTCCAGGCACTAAGAGCAGTACATTCCTCGGAAAGTCAAAAATTAGTATAAAAAGTTAATAAGAAAACAACAAACAAAACATGCATATATCAGTATCGAGCTTCAAGAACAAAGATTAAATATAAATATCCCAAAACATTATGGCTAAAACTAATTGAAATTATGTGATGATATTACTTTATTATTCATTATTTATAGTATGTATTTGACAGTGAAAAGGAACACACACGTTTGACTATAAGTGGAGAAATAATACCATTTTATAATACAGCCAATCGAGTTCTCTTATATCATGGAGAACAATTTTCTAAAATTTCTTTTAAAAATAGTACCAGCAATACATTTTAGAAAACCGGAAAAAATTTAAATATCAGTATCTACATGATGGAATCATGGCATACTTTAACAACATTAATTTGAAACAATGGCTTTCTTTTCACTATACGTAAAAAAGTTAAACACAGGGCATTTGAAAAAGTAAACATTTAATTTGATGTCCACATGAGCAAATTATTAGCCCGAATGTGTATACAATGCATTATATAAGCGCTAGGGTACATTAAAGTCCGTCACTATTACGTTGTCCTTTATTACTTCAAAACGTTAGTAGTAACCACTGAGAGATTTTTCCGGGGGTTTCAATAATGAGTAACCCTTTTCAGAAGATGTTTTGAAAAGGAAAGTAATTCCAAAAGCCCTTGATTTTCAAGACAATATCATTTGTGGAAAGAAACGAACTGGATTGCAAACGAGAATAAATAATACAGCATAATCGGATAGCATGCCTATTTCATCTCTAATGGGTAACATACCTTATGAAGTGCATAGGAGATATTTCATATTTGTGAGTAAAGTATCTGTACGTAGACTGAAAACAAATTTACAATCTTTGTTATTATTTTGATTGTTTGGTTAATATTTCATTGTTTATGTGTGTTCTGTTTATTAAAATGGAAAGGAAAGCTTTTTCAGGATTCATTTTCGTATCAAAAAGTGAGTATTTAACTTGACATTGGCGGACTATAATTGTCTTGAAAACAACGTAATCCATTGTATATTTTATATATATATATATATATATATATATATATATATATATATATATAGATATATATATAGATATATATATATATATATATATATATATATATATATTCTAAACATTCGTTTGAGATACTCGGTTTATATAGACTTTAACACATTTAAACCCATAGTAGCAATAACCTACTTATAACAATCAAAGTTGGTGCCAATAGGTCACTACAATAAGTCACTAAATAAAGAAATCAATATTTTTAATTTACCAAAATGCAAGACCACTTGTTCAAAATGGCTGCCTTTAGCTTTTTTTTCCATAGTGGTGGCTTATACCGGAATGATTGAAATTGACTGTCTTAAAAATTATGCAATTGGATTGCGAATAATTTCTAATTTGCTCGCGTATTGCTGATGAAAATCTGCACCATGTGTGTGTGCGTGCGAGTGAGAGAGAGAGAGAGAGAAAACGAATATGTAAGAATGCGTAAATGTGAATGATTGTTTATTTCATGGGCAGCATCTATCAAATACTCAACATTTTCTATTCTAAGATTTTTCTAAAACAATATATAGCTTTGCAAACTTAAGACTTCATGGTTTGTTTTAAATGCTGAAGAACTCCGATTTCATTATGCAGGTAAAATGAAACCTTCCTAAGCCGGTCCTTCTCTAAACCGGTATCTTCTGCAGACTGGCCATTTATTTGAGTCCAAAAATGCCGTTCTAATACTATTCAAACCCATATATACTTGCCAACTCATAAAATTTTTAAAGTTATTGGTCTCAACAGTGTCCAGTTTAGAGAGGTTTGACTGTATTAGATCTGATTATATCAATGGCACATACTATGGCCCAAATTTATACTACGAGGTACCATACAAGTTACGACTTCTTCTATATTACTGTTCCTTGTAACTTCAAATTGGAGGTACCATACAAGCTATGACTGCCTCTATATAACTGTTCCTTGCAACTATAAAATGGAGGTATTAACAATCGCCAAATTAGCCCCAGGACCTAACAAACATGTAATACTCTCCAGAGGATTTTTCAGAAAAGAAAGGGATTTGTAAAACCTCCAATTTTAGAGACTACAATGTTAAATAAATAATGTAAGAGGATAAAAGAGTAAAAAAAGTTCAAAGTTCAGGCGCATGCTATTAGGAATTCAAATAGGTCAGCAAGAAAGAGTTGCTTGAGTCTTTATCAAGCGGAAAACGAAAATATTCTAAAACTAAGTGCATTTATGAGGTGAAGTCAGAAAATGCAATGAAATAATTTAGTTGCTATTCCACTTAAAATATACATATAAAAAGTTCGGAATCTCCCCCCCCCCCCCCCGATTTTTAAAAAATTCAAGTTAAGGGTAGCTAAAATGAGACGCGAGATTGCGAGATGATGATATATCAATAGAATACAGTATTAATTTAACATTTAAGTGGGCTAAATCGCTAAATATATTACTAAACCAAAATGCCTTTAAAGCTGAGCTACAAAGGTGGGCATACCCAATGCGGTAGTTCTAACTATGTATGTGGATCGATTTGAATACTCATCAAAGTGGTGACGCGAGGAAATTCGTTTTTAAAATGTTATTTGTTTTACAAAGAAGAAGCTTTTAATGACTTTTGTTAAAATAATGAATTACATTACAATTTGAAAAGAATGGAATGAAAGGTGGATCCACTCATGACGTATACAATGTTAAAGTTTTCCGAATTCTGCGAATACCTGATACAGAGACGCATACCGATCAAAAATCTTAAAATGAAAAAAAAAATAAAAAAATAAAAATATTTCGCCAAACCAAATAACGAGATTACAGTCACCAGTCTTGTAAGAATTGTGTGAGGTAATTATGCAATACTGGGAGTAAAAGTTGGTTCTTTGGTTATGGAGCCTGCATATCGTAACCAACAGTGATTTCGTGATTTTTGTGTTCGACTACAGATGTATGCAACATGTTTCTTCTTCTACTCGTCTTCAGAACAAAAACACTATTGTTACTCTTTACTTTTGACGTTCAATGCGAGTTAGAGAGTCATTGTAATATCAGAGAATGTTTGTACGATTGATAATACTGTATACGGTGCTAGACTGAACTTTAAAAACTGCCACTCAATACATTTTCATTTATCTTTTTATTATTTCTTATGTCAATAAAAAAAAACGTAAACATTCATTGAACGTATTTATATACAGAATGATCGTCCTCAGCTTTGTGAATTTACTGATAAATATAACATTTTAGGTTCTTAGATTTTAGATTTTATTGGATACCACGCCAATTGAAAAAAAAAATGTTTTCAAGGATTCCTTAAAAATAATATATATGCAAGTAAAGTAACACATGACAACAGTTAAAATAAACAAAATTTAATGGACATAAAAGGGAGACAACAACTACAATTTAGGGTGCAAAGGTGGGTAATATGCAATATGAAAAAACAGCATTTAACATTACGATACTGCATGTATAAACATACTTGTGTTAAAAGATATAAACACGAATACAAAAATATATTAAGACAAATATATAAAAAAATACACATACAACAAGTATACATAAAAACCAAAAAAGTTTCCAGAACAATTAGAATATAATATACAGAACGTAAACATTAAAATGAACTTTTTATAAATTTTATATAAGTTTGAAAGTTGCTAGTGGATTTTACATCTAGTAGGAGATTATTCCTTGGCCTGGAAGCCAACTACATAAAAGAATTGCTGTGATCTCTGCCAATATACACATTCAGTTTTGAAATTGATCGAGTACGGTGGGAATCGCAGGAGATTATATTGTGACTTGGCCTCTCTTAAGTGTTGAGAGGCCAAACCATTCACGACCTTTCACATTAAGCAACATCTGTTGTATGTAATTTTTTTAGGAATACCGAGACAACTTAGCAAAGCATATTAAAAGTGTGAGAACTGTAGTTTAAAATTATGTGCATATTACGATTTTGTATTTTTTTTAAGTATATCAATACAAGTTATTGGTAGACTACGCTAAATATTAGAACAATAATCTTGTATACGTGGTAGAATAAGAGTGTTATACAAGATTTTCCTAGTATGGATGGGATGAATGAATAAACATATTTCAGAATCCCAGTAGATCTATATACTTTGCCAACTGCTTTCTGTAATTGTTGTTTGAAAGTTATGTTCTTGTCTAAAGTCATATCTAAGTAGTTACAGTTCTCAGCTCATGATACTGTCTCATTGTTGAGTTTCAGAGATGTGTTAGTCAGCAAGTTTTGCTTCTTTTTTGTAGAACATAGAATTGGTTTTGCCACTGTTGAGATCTAGTTTGTTGGCATTCAGCCAAACGTAGACATTAGTAAACTCTGACTGCATAACTGATCCTATTTTGTCAACATTTTTGTCGCAAAGTAAAACGCAATATCATCCGGGAACATGTTTGCTTCGGCTGCTTTAAGATAAAAGATTAGATCATTTACACAAATGACAAACAAAAGGGTCCCAAATTGGATCCTTGCGGAATACCTGTATTGATGATCTTTGAGTCAGGAAGTTACTAATAATTACAATAAATAACATTTTGTTTAATAGATATTCACAAAACCACAATAGGCTGTGAGTAAATGTATACAAATTAATAGTTTCACCTTCATTTGTCAAAGACAAGAAAGCAACAAAAGGCAAATAAATTACTTGACACGGATCAAAAATATTTACAAGAATTGAATATACAATTAAGGTTATATCTACTAAATGAACAGCAACAATAACAATCGTGTTCAGTACTATGCTGGTATGATGCACAGTCAAACTTTGAATTAGAGTCGGATACTTTTACATTCCATGTATTCATTTGGAGTCGCCAGATGGGTAGACTTTATTTTCAAATGTATGCATATCTTCTTCGAATGAAGGTAACGGTTCCTCTACGTCATTTGACCGACGCTTGTCCTCTTTTCGTGTCTGTTTTTTCTCTTTCTTTTCTCCTCTCGCGATTGTCTGGATTATTTTCGTCCTCCGTTTGTACTGCACCTTCTATCCCCTTGAAGCGTTCGCTAAGATGCTTTTTTCTTGTTCTATGACGCTTTTCAGCGTCATCCGGAACAGGATCCACTCTGATAGTTGTTTTCGACTTATCCCGAATATCTAAAAGGGCTATAAGTTGGTTTTCCCATGCCTTTCCTTCTTTCATGTGTCCCATTTGAAAATATGGCTGGTCACTATCTGCTGTTTGCATAATGTTGTTGTTGGCGTGATGTTCTTTGTGTTTCTTTTTCTTTCTTCTCTTCTCTCTTTTTCGTTTGCCCTTCTCGTCATTTCTTCCATCCATTTGACCTGGAACTTAATCAAACAGACAGTTGTATACGTTCTCATTTTAAGGTTCAAATGAATTAGTATAGAAATGTTTGATTGTGCAAATTGCACTGTGTATTAATGACAATTATTAGTCCAAACTTTTGCTTAAACGCCCCGCCCATACTCATTTGCATAAAAAATATTTATATTTGATACACATTTATGAATTTAGTTTCAAAAATTATTATTTTAAATACAAAAAATAAATCGCCAAATTTAAACAAAAATGGATATTGCCAAAGTTCGACAGGTTGTATTCGCTTTGCTTTTCGATATCGATCATATTTATTAAAAACCACGACGTAATAATAAACAGTATATTAAGAATACATTAAATATACGAGAAATATTTCATTGATCTCTGAAGTATCATGATCAAGAAAATCGAAGTCAGGTAACTAATTGTCTAAATTGGAAAAGTACATTCTGAATCCAAACTGCACTCTTATGGCGTGGAGTTTTTTTTTATGGTTTATTCTCAATTATTGTATATTACTATGTTTCCATTCAATTAATAAAAAATGTTCTCCTTCAGCCAATGTTATTGCTTATCTTCATTGAATGATTATCAATTCACATATATCTCACTTTAAATTGTACTTTAATCTGACCAAAGACCATTTTCAATACGTTAAAATTTACTGCTTAACACTGTGATAGTGGTTTTGGAGTTCGCAGACAATTTTGTGGTATTCTATGTATAAGTGATAATTTACCCTCTCCTCTCTAAGGATGATATTACTAGGTTCTTCAGACAGCCTGATTATTAATTTGTTTTAGTTTGTGGATCATGCAGAAGTAAGTAATCTGAATTCAATATTTCCGATAACAATAATAAGAATACATCATGCTTATTATCGGTAACCTTTTTTAAAGAGAAATAGTTATTTTATTTTATTTTATTTTACTCTTCATTTATCGAAACAAAGAAAATTACAAGCCACACAAACTCCCAATTAGCAGCATATATGGTTCTTAACGTTACATTCCTATGTTGTATCAGTGAGAAAGAGACAAGTAAAAATAAAGTCCGAGAATATGAACCAACCACGTTTTGGACAATACATAAATAATAACAATGATAGAGCTGTACATGCAAATAAATCTTAGAGATGTAGTGGTTGGCATGTTCCGCGTTGATTTTGTCATTGGTCATAGGAAAATAAAAAGGAATATTTTGAAATTATTGTTTGCTTTAATCCATTAGGATTCTACGTAATCAATGAATCTGTATCAGCTTAGAGGTATATGGGGTATTTCATTGAGTTTTCCCTTGAAAATATTCGCTTACGAATGTGTCATTGTAGTGCCCATTACAGTTCTATTGATTTGTCAGAAGTGCTGGTTGTTGAGCACAAAATTATTAAACTAATAACATGGGCTACACGTTTGACCAAATAGTCAGTAGCAAGAATAGATCAGGCCGACTATCCAATGTTTCCTTGCAGGCTTTGATTCCATCATCGTATGGGATTTTGGTGTATAAGGAACAAACACCCATAGTGACGAGAAGAGTGTTGTCTGGAAGGTTTGTTTTCGTTTTTTTTTCTTACGGCTGATATAATAAATTGAATGTATGAAGGCATATTTTCCACGAAAGCAGAAAGTGATGGTAAACGAATTCAGACTTAAATTATCAGTGGAACGGTCGTTTTTCGGAAATGATTGGAATGATTTGTCTCCCCAGGTTTAACTCTCTTTTTTTTACTTTACGGAGTAAGTAAACTCTCCATGGTTTTAAGTTAACAAGTTGGAGGTAAGTCAGTGTTTTCTCAGCAATATTTTCTGCGTTGTGCGTGTCTTTTAATGTCTGACACACAATTTCAGTGTGTTCAGGTTTTGGGTCATGACAAAGGTTCTTATAAATACTATCGTCTGAAAGTTGCCTGTTCGCCTCTGCGCTGTAGTCAGGAGTATTCGTGATAATAACGTATGACCCCTTGTCTGCTGGCTTGATGACAGTATCGTCCCTCTGGTGCATTTAAAAAAAAATTACTTGTATTTTTTTAAATACTTTTTTAGCGACAGTGTCTCTTGTCGGCTTAAATTGTCCTTTTTGGTATAATTCTGTTTGTTACAATTAATGTCATTTTCTATTAGGAACAAGAATGCCTCTACAGCCGGAACTTTACTAGGGAGTGAAACATAATAGCTTTTTGGGCGGAATCCTTTGGACAATATATGTGTATGCGTGTGTGCGATTTGTTAATTGATCTACAGAACGTTTGTGTATAAAGTTTGAAACGACAACGAGGAACTGAAAGAGATATACAAAAATGTAGTGTATTATAGAATGCAAAACATCTAATATATAGAAAGTAAGTGTTTCACTCAACCATTGTCGGATTTGTCTACAGGATATAGTGATGCGTTAGTTGCATTGACCGTTGTCGCTGAGCTTAAAGTAGTTGATGATCTAGTTGGATGAATTGTGGGAATGCTACTTGAGGTACTGCTGGCTGTAGTTTTAGATGTGGAAGTTGTTGTAGACGGTGTCAGTGTCTCCTATGTTTTCATCATTGTTGTTGGTGGTGATGCTGTTGTCATTGATGTGATTGTCGTCGTTATATTTGTCATCATCGTTGTTGATGTTGCTGCCGATGTTGCTGTAGTAGGTGTGCAATATGTTCTGTTCTTTCCCGTGCAATGTACATGAAAGGTAGTAGACTCAGAAGCTGCATTTCAAAAGTGAAAACAATTTAGATGGAATAGTATACATTTAAAACAAAGATCAATTCACACACATGTAGACTGTGGAATCTGGATCTTTATTACATACGTGAAAATAAGCTCATACAAAAAAGTGCACACAAACCTTACTTACTTTTGTTGCAACAATTAGCGCATATCAATTTACAAACGTAAAATATGCACAATTGGCTCTTCTTTCCATTGCACTGTTTTCTAATTCACCAATTAGTCCTATTATATATATATATATATATATATATATATATATATATATATATATATATATATATATGATCTAACTTTTTACTTCTTATTATCTACAAGAAAATAAACATTAATCATTTTGACTTGAAAAATTGTGTGTAATATTCAGTAAAATGTAGTTGATATGCATTAATATGGAAACTTTGCAAACTGTTGCTTTGTAACACATTTCATTAGTGACAAGTGCATATACAAAAAAAGTGCGTATAAACCCCACATATTCGCTTATTTTCCTACGAATATTTAGAAGATAGTTCCTAAGATATATCGTAAGCTGTTTCACAAAGCTATCTTAGGAATATTGTTTGTAAATTTGGATGTTATATAATATCTAAGAGCCGATCACACGAATTTGTATAGATAACCTTAACGGTTAATGCCCATTCATGAAATTTATATCTTGAGTACTGGAGCTTAATTATCCTTTACTGATTCCGAATGGTGTTTTCTAATCACTTTCATAAAATTGTATTGATGTATTTTATGGAAGTGTAAATCATTTTCTATGCAAATCAAACGGTTTGGTGTTCGTTTATTACTTGATAACCACATTTAAGAATTTTAAAGAATTTTATTTTATAATATAATTTCCTTGACCAATTCGTGCTGGATCTATGACATTGAAAGCACAGGCAGATACTTAGAACCTGAGAAGCACAAACAGTTCAATCGGGGTCAAAGATAAATATGTGTGACCCCTAGCCGTAATTTTACAGACTGAATCTGTGTCCTGTATGAGAATGTGGGATATATTGAAAGAACATTATTGATTTAATGCAGGTAAAACAAATATATTGTTTTAACTCTACCTTCCCACTAAATGCAGATGATTCCAACAGCTGATATGCACATTGTAGGAGAAAGACAGACAAAAAAGAAAGAGACTGGATCCGTACTTAAATTGATGTTCATGATGGTAACATAGACCAGCAGGAAATACGATTTCAATTATTTTGCATGAAGACCTCAGCCTCAGTACGCACGGATGGCAGAATCACTGACACCAAGATTATCTCATAATTTTAAGCGAAGAGTGTGTACGCATTATTCATATGGACTAAAAAGAATATTTTTACATACCTCGAAATCCAAGCCAGAAATGCTCACTTTGATTATCAGAAAAAATTTCCGTCTCTATATACAAATAAGTATCAGGACTTGTGTATATATAGCTGATATTCCTGTAAACAGCACAAGACAGATTTTGAACCTGTTCACCATTAGAGGTAAGAAATCTGATTGTCTGATTGCATGTTCCATTCGATGTCGTGGGAAGATCGACGTGTAAAGTTATAACAGATATATAAGCCGAGCAGTTTTCCAACTCTATAGAGCACGCGCTTTTCATGTTTGATGGTAGGGATAGCCAGTATTCCATAGATAAACAATGGAAGCATTGATTGTCGTATTCACTGAATTCACCGAATATATCTTGGTTTCTTTGAAAAAGAGGGTATGGTTCGAAATGGTTTAAAACTATGAAAAATATTCTCATTGATTGATTTTTTTTTTTACAGATATTGGGATATTTGAGAGAATACTCCCGGGTATAATACTAGTGTAAAACAAACTGTTTGCCCATCTCCACTAGATCTTTGAGTGACGACATGATAAATACTGTTGATAAGATCACCAATCCTAAGTGCACTATCATATAACACATATAATTTTACGACTACACGAACCAACCGTATATCCCTTCTCCAAATATATGCAATATGTATATATGATAAACAAATGGTAAATAAAACAAAATATGAGTGAGGTATTCACTCACCCGCCTGAATTAGTTCCACATCAGGAAGGTCACAATCTGAAATAAATAACTGAAAAAATCTTACCGGAGTCAAGACCTATGCAAACTAACGTCCGTGCTCCGACTAATCCAATAATCCCACTTCTGACACCATTGTCACAGGATGAAGCCGGGTGGGGACTGGATTAGTGAAGACACCGAAAGCAACTGCGTTAATAAGATGTTTATTTATAAACGCAATTTAAAGACGAACAAATCTGACACCATTATAACAAAAAGATAAGGAAAATTATAAAGTTCCTAACATGGAACTATCAACAACAAATAACTCAACGAGAAAAATCAAAGATGAATTTAACGAATGGAATTTTTAAACAAACGTGAATAGCATCCTATCACCAATCAACAAATAAGAGTATATGATCTACACCCCAATATAAACAAGGTCTTATTAAGTACCAAGGGTGACCAAAGCATGTGATTTATGCACTTATCAATATGATACTCATCAATTTATCAATTCATCAAGCGATATTGGAATATGTATGAATTTATGAATATATCGTTTATATAACGAAAATGAAATGGGAATGCATGAAATTATGAATCTATCACACATATAGCGATATTGAAATGGGAATGAATGTAATTTTGCACAGATAGCAATATTGAGATAACAATCAAATGGAACACGCAATAAATATAACTATCGTGGCGCCCGTTTGACGACCAAGATGTATCTACGGTTCCACCCGCTCTAGTCCATGGTCAAGGAGCCACCACGCATGGTCCACCCCTCCCAGTCTGTTGAAGGATCCCTCGAGAGCCTTCACATTAACACAGACCCGTTGGTCGAGAAGCCTTGGTCCCTCGCATCGAGAAAACCAGTACACTCTTCCGAAACAACGTCACCAGACACAGCGTACACGTCACAAGAAACCACACAGTTCTGCGACTCCACAACACCAAACCATACATAAGGACAGCTAAAAGTATAACAACTAAACCGTGTAGTACATATGACACGGTTAGTACTTTTGTATTGATAGATGTTGCGCATGCGCGCACATGAATTACATCTCGTTACACATTGCATTAATCATTCAATGCATGCTGCGTATAATTAAATAAAATCCGTCTGTTCAGTTACAACAAATAGCTAACTTGAACCAGCCTATAGTATTTCTAATATCATGGCGTTGTATGACCTAGGTATTGACTCTCTGTAGAATTTAGAATAAATTCTAAAACATCTAATATATGAAACAATTATGTCATATAAAACGAATAGTGATAAAGAATACAATCTTAAATTTCACATACCTCTACAGCTGAAGTTTTGCTCCCGTAAAGAGGTAAGCTTTCTGACAAGACTCGTCGTAGTGTAATTTGTTTATAGAGAATTCGCTCTATATGTACTCTAGCTGTGACAGATATGCGCAGCAGCTAGGTACGTGAGTTTTCACTGCAGGCAATTTGCACGTGCAGCATGGGGTGAATCGCGCTCAGTATTTCAAAATAACTAGAGCCGAAAAAATAAACAACCCCCGAGTAACGCTCTAGTCGGAAACGAAACCCGAATACATTTTTGATCACATATACATATTGATATAAACGATACAATTCCGTGACAATATGTTACTTGCATGTGACGTCATAATTTATTGAGACTGCACTCTATTCACCATAGGTTTTCAAAAAGTGTGAATAGCTGAAGAAGTCCATGATGTTTTAGAAATGAAATATCAGATATGCCCCCGTAATGTACATTGAAAGAAAGTTATGGAAGTTAATATAGCATTGTTTGCATATTAATGAATTCCTTCTTCTCACAGAGACTGAAGACAAATAATCATTGAATAACATTGAACGTTCTTCCAAGAGTGATTATGATGGTTGCAGAAAAAGCACCGCAAGAGATGGCTACTCTTTCCAATTATATGTCCGCTAAAGATGTCAATTTCTATAGAGTTAGCAAATGTCTTTGACTTATTTGTGTCTTCGACTGTGCAAAAGGAGATTGATGCTATTGAGACGACAGAGTTTCAAAATAACGCATCAGAAGTCACGAATGTTCCCTTTAACGCAAAGCTTATAAGGAAGAAAACTTTTAGTTGCATAGTGTTAGAATCTTAGATTTTATGCAATTATATAATTATATATATATATATATATATATATATATATATATATATATATATATATATATATATAACTGTAAATTTTATTTATATTTTGAGATTTATTGATGTGTAATTGAGATAAATAAAAATATAAGTTCAGTTTTGAATTGTAAATCAATATCACAGTGCACTTCAAAATGACGTAGGAATTAATTTTTAACGAAAAAGTCGGAAAACTTAATTACGATGAAAACTGTCTATGAATGGACCACAAAATCCCGCCCTTTATAGCCAGGTGTCTTATAAATTTAAGTAAAATATTTAAATAAGGTTAAGAAATGAGAATCCAAATGTGATCCTTCTTGAGCAGGTATTCTTTATGTGGATTACCTTTTAAAGTCATCATGTTTCGCTGTGATTGCATGCAGCACATAAAACCCTATTGCTGTTAGCACTGAAAGTTGGCAATTAAAGAGCTAATATGCGCGAATATATGGTTAGGAAAAATATGTTTGTAGCGTTAGAGCAGCCCCCACCCCCACCCCGCCGAAAAAAAGTATGAAGAAACATAAAGTGGCTCAAGACTTTTCCAGTGTATGATGTGGGGTTGGTGATAAAAAGTACCACCATCATGACTAAAATTCCCCCATTTCCACATCCTCCCTGATAAAAAATGAAACGTCTCCTAGAAACTATTTATCTGGCAGTCAAGCGATTGCTAATTTGGTTATCGCGATCTGTTTCAGTCCAAAGAAACACATAAGGTAATACTACAATATCAGTGTTGTGGGGGTTGCCATACAAACATGACTTTGCAAAGGTGTCAAGTAAAACAAAAATCTGTTCATAAAGCTTTGATTATTTATACAACTTGGGTGTATTCCAGTCGAGACAAATATATTGGGCACACAAACAACTTGAGACAGATACAGGACTACTTATTAAGCAATCTTGGAAAGTGCAAGACATCCAGATATGTCAAGAGCTCCCAAACATAACTAACGTTTCGAGAAGATATCAAATTTAATAGCTCCATCCATGAGGTCATTCAGCATGTATAAATAGACATATTTCCCAACCATATTTGACGACTCAAGCATTATTTGAAAGCGTAATTTGTACTGCCTCTATTGTGTTCATATATATGTTAGTGACGACTAAAAGCATTAGAAAGGAATGCCTAAGTATAATAAAGTTTGTCCCATTGCTTGCAATTCATATCGTCAAGAAATATTAATTGAAATATGTTTATTAGGCTGCAATGTTCAGTATAGTTGTAATAATTTAATATTAAACTTTCCATTGCTACAGCCATAACATGAACACAAACAACGGACAAGTGGATCTTCAATTGTTCATACCTGAATAAAGTCATTTTGGTAATGGACTGAATAAAAGAAAGATATTTATACCAAAAATTGTAAATTGTGCGGTACAGGAGTCCTTTTTAATGCTTATGCAATTTTTATTTTTTGAATTTATAACTAGCCAACAAACTAATTGCAAGGAGAATGTGTTAAATGCCAAACAGAACGCGGAAGTTTGAAAGAGTTCTCAATCACAGGATTTGAGTTTCACGTGTATATTTGCAAATCGATACTGTACCCTTAGGATTTAGCCACAGTTTAGTCTAACACTCTGGAATGCTTCAATACAAATGTAAAGTTGATAATATTCTTTCAAGTAAGACACGTAGATAAATGGTTTTACTTTTTATAACAGTTGTCTAAATATTGAGTAATAGCACATAGTATTATCCGTGAACTATTTTTATCACTATTCATGATTTCATCAGAAAAAACCCCCCAGCTCTGAAAGCAACTGAACAAATTTTGTTTATTAAAACAGCAAAGTCAGTAAAGCGACATTTTATATCGCACACGACGGTGACATCAATGTGACGTATATACAAAGGAAATTCATCCCTAATTTAGTGGTTTTTACTTTATTTTTCAAAATTTTTAGTTTATCTTGTTTTCATTTCTGAAGGCAAATTAGACTTGAGGTTAAGTCAAGAATACCATGACCCGGAGTACCATTTTTTAGTTTGAGCCCCTCTGTCTAGCTAACCTACGGAAAAGGCAAGAGCGTAGGATTCGAGTTGGAGGGGGATGGAAGTGTGGGTGGTGGTGCGTGGTATGACCTCTCCCCTTTTGAAAAAATATGAATTTTGAGACACCGAAATGTGAGTTCAGGAGCATTTTGTGCCGCTTTGTCCAAAAGCTGAAGATATAATAAAACACGAACCAATAATAAAATATTTCAAGCAAATGGCTTGTGGCAACCCCCCCCCCCCTCACCTTACATGTATAATTATAATAATAATAACAATAGCAAAAATAATTGCATCCAAACAGCAATTATTTTTAGAGGTTTATAACCTTTTAAATAGTGAAATTACTAATGGAAAATATATGTGCTGCCTTCTCTGTCATTCGGCTAGCTTTCTTACAATAATCTCATAATACCCAGATTTGGAAGAGGAGATTCTAGAAACCCATCTTCATAAGAGTTTAGCAAAGTAAACTCTTGGGATATCACACCATCTTTTTCTAAAATATGTCTTTACCACATTAAGATATATCTGAAATTTGACAAAACACAAACCTAAAAAACAAAAACAAAATCTCGTGGTGTGCCTTACTTATTTATAGACTTTTTGAATTGGGATGGATGTTTCGTACGGTAAAATTTTACTCTGTGATTGAAACTCATATGTTCAAGAAATATCAATTGAGATGCTTTTGCTAGGCCACGAAGTTCAAAAGGGTCCACTGAAAACGATTAAAGATTAAACTTACCATCGTTGCAGCCACATAACATAAACACCAATAAGAAAAGGACGAGCGTCAATTGTTCAGTCTTTAATAAACCCATGTTGGAAATGGACTGAGTAGAAGAAGAAGGTTTGCGTGCAGCACGTGACTTCCACGGAATTAATTTGATATGTATATTGTATGGAAGAAAACAAATGTATTCACTGAGAATGTAATCGAACCTGAGTTTACTGCTAGACATAACATGGAATTTATAACGACCTTTTAGTCAATGACTATTAGCACAATACACAATGGAAAAGGTAAGTCCTATCTATGCTAAATCAGTGTGCAGAACAGATTTAATTTCAATTACATTCAAACAATGCTTTTCCTACCCTTGCTAGTAAAGCAAACAAACTAAACGTGATATAAATGTTGAGCTGGAGAACAAACCGGGGTGGATTTAGGGTGGGGGTGGGTTATTTGGCAGATTGTTGTCAAATTGAGGAATTGTGATCACAAAGATTGAGATATGATAATAGAATATTGACAAAGAAATATTTGTTACGACTAGGGGTAATGTCACAAAAGAAAAGACTCAAACAAGCTTTCAAGATTTAAAAACAAATATTTAATTTCCTAAAATATAATAATATTTAAACAAACAATCAAAGTGAAAGAATTAAAAAAAACTTACAGTATAGAATATCCTAAAAAAGTCCTAAATTGTTCTAATGTTCACTGATCCGGAAGTTAATCCTAATTATTCCGAATGAAGAATATTCCGAATGAAAACACCACTGTGCTGATGTACTAACAAGAATCAGTTATATCCAAGTGTTATTAATTCCAAGTAATCCTTGTGAATATAAAATGTGACACAAGTTCTAGAGATGTTTCCGATAATTCCAACGGAAAAGTATAATTCTTAAATATCAGTAGTTAATCCCAAAAATGTACTGTCTGGAAAATATTTCTGAAGTAGCAGTGCGAAATCCAAAATATACTGAATTAATAATATCTCTGAAGCAGAATATCACATATAAAGAACCAATTTCGTAAAAGACCTCTCAAGCTGACATAACTATGTAAATACATCTTATTATATAGTTTCAGTACTGCGTAATTGAAATACAAATAAAACCCATTTCTTATTCCGTCTTAAATCAACATCTTAATATTACGATCTTACTATATAACTTCTGGTCAACAAAATGAATCCTTCCTGAATTGCGAAATCCAGGTCAGGTCAAGTGAAAAACGCAAGCGCTGCATCACGTGACATGACTAATGCTTCACCGACAATATTAATTTTCCCAGGACCAATGTACTGGGTCACATTGAAATTACCGTATATGTGTACTCTGCAAAACGACACCTATTAGACTATTATACAGATGTCTTAAACTAATAAAACTATAAATTTATTTATAAGAAATGATACATAATTCCGTAACATATGAAACCGATGTAACATTCTAACCTATTACATGTATTGAACTAAAGATTTTGTTTCCAAAGCAGCCACTGATGACTAATAGAAACAAGTTACCCAATCACACTAAGCCGAGTAGGTGAAGTATTGTACAGAAACCCAATGATGGAGAAAGATCATGAAATTTAATATACATTTGTCGTGTTCACTTCTGGATGACCTGGATAAATGTGCATACCGTTGCATACTTTTCCATCTTTTAAATACATTTTTCATTTTTAACAACTTTAGCTTTTTATAACAATCTTGTTTGCACGATTTACGCAGAAATGAATGGACATAGAACAATGAAAGTTAATAGGCGTTTATATGTATGTGTGTGTGTGTGCATATATATATATATATATATATATATATATATATATATATATATATATATATATATATATATATGAACATGACCTATTTAGATTTGCATGGCATTAAATTCCTTGTTTTCATTTTTTAAACTCTCATAACTTGGACTTTTCTTGTTTTTAGTAGGACAGTCGTGCTTAACAATCATAATCTATTTCTTTTCTTATTTATTTATTTATTTATTTACTTATTAAGCAACACTTGTTGCGTCAGATTAACATACTCTCACGCTAAATTAATATTATTTACAGTACTGATTGCAATTATCATATACCCAGAAAAGGTGCTCGTATATGCAATGTTTGACATAATTCCATATTTTATGATAACAGTTATTCAATGCATCTTTGATAGGGAAAACCCTCTAAGCATGTTTGTAATCATTTCTTAACAGCTTCATCGTAACTACAACAGCTATATCATAAATTTAAGTTGATTTGTCAGGTCATCCTGCTACGTTTAATATATTTTAATAATGCCATTACAGTTTTTTTGCGCATATACGGAGATAAGTATACAGGGAACGTCGTACACTATAAAGCTGCTGAAATTTGATTCAGGCTATTGCAAAGTACACAACGTTATAAGTGTGTGTGTGTATGTGTCTGTGTGTGTGTGTGTGTGTGTGTGTGATAGCCGTCCTTTTTCTTTTACCTGGAAGAAAAACGTTTGTGGTTTTGTATTTATTGCATCCAGTTGTTGCACTCTCCACACATAATTTCACATACACAGTTTAAATGGAATTCAAAAAGCATTTGTGATTTATAAATAATTAGTTCGTTACATCTATAAACATCCGAACACAAACGCCAATGAAAACACACAAATTACATGGATCTTTCATATGTGTGAACTGCATTCAAGGCGGATTCCACATACTTTATGTGTGAGCACATCTCTCAGTAAAATCAACGTGACACTCAGTACTCTTTGTAATAAATCAAACTCAAGCAAGATATTAATTTTAAAAAATAACATAGATCTAGACGATAATCGATATATATTTTTTTTAAGTTTCAGCTCGACAGAGTTAAATTTCTGAGCGTCCTTTGATTGCGATGAATACAAATTGACATAGAAATTACTGACTGACAATTTTACTTGTTGCAAGTTGTTTTTAGGTATGTGATTTTACAACTAGAGACAAGTGAAAAATTAAAGTATCAAAAACAGAACTACCCCATTGAATGGGATGCATAACCATATCCGCGTTATAATGGAACAGTGGTATATTAAGAGGCATTATACTGAAAGACCACCGTAATTTCCTTGGATTCTAAAGCATGTTAAATGTCCCTAATGCAAGTGTCCTTGATATGGACATGACCCATAAGACAGATGTCACTGCGCATGCATGAGGCACCTAACACCTTGTAGCTGCTAGCACCTAAAGTTAGCAATGAACCAACTTATATGCAGGATTACGCTTGTAGTTGTAGGGTTTGATTAGTCAAACACATTTCAGGAAGCATGGGATGGGTCATGATGTTTGTACAATAAGATAAGATATGGTGTGCGTGATCGAATGCCACTATCATGACCAGTGCTGGATTACCCAATATGCCGACTAAGCACGTGCTTAGGGGACGCAGCAAAGCAGGGGCACTATTTTGTTTTAAAAAAATGAAAAATTATGGTTTAGTATTGTTTTTATTTTGAATTACATGGGGGGGGGGGAGGGGGGCACCATAATCTTTTCAGTGCTTAGGGCCTCTAAAGGTCTTAATCCGGCCCTGGACATATAGCTTCAGCCACGATTTCGATTAGCAACTTAGTATGATAACTTGCGTTACCTCGATTTCCTGGCGATTGTGAGACTCGTCTATTGCAAAATGTTAATTGTGACAAAAAGTAGTTATAGTTCTTTGTTGGCTAGTTTATCACGCTGAATAAAATTAATCAAAACCCTCATTCCACGACTGTAAGTTTAGTTACTTCTTAGACAACACAAATAGGTACACATATTTACATCAATATGAACACTTCAGGATCTGTATGAGCAAAATCTTTGTCCCTTACAAGCACAGAAATGTTCAATTTCATCCAGTAATGATTAGTGAGGATCATGAATTAGTTCATTGTGGGAATAATTACAACCGTTTGTATTCGTCGTGACTCCAGCAAGTCGATACCAAATAGCGGTTTAAGAGCGTGGAGTCCTAATATAAATGCAAATGGGAAGTATTGTACTACATACGTGTGATTAATCTGAAGGATTTTCGAATTGTAAATTTTATTGTTTTGTTTCAGAGTCTGCGAAACTCAAGAAAATTTAAGAAGACTATCGTGTTTAGATACAAATAAGGTTGAATGATATAATATAGTTACCATGATTTCATCAGGTGATAGGAAAATATTTGTTTTTTCTTGCGTTGCTGAACGTCTAAAGCACTGGAAAATAGTATTGTCTAAAAGTACACCCCCCCCCCCCCAAAAAAAAAAAAAAAAAAAAAAAACACAACGAGAGAGCAATAGTCATACGATAAAGAAACCCAAAGAAAAACAATGTCTCTGTTACGTCTTGAAGACTTTCTCTGTGTACTTTAAGCGTTGTTTCCTTACACCTTTCAGTGCTATTAACACTATGAATGTTAGCATCACTTCTGAGTTTTTTTCTGACGAAAAGGGTGATTGGTTTTCTATTGTCTCTTCTCTCTCGACTTGCACGCTTTGAAAATCTGGCTAAAACTTTGTTGCAGTCTCCATGTCTTTTTGTTACATTTTCTCTTTCTTTCTCTGTTTCTCTTTAGTTTCTTTCTTTCTTTTCCTTTGCTCGTCGTATTCTTCATGTATTGGTCCGGGAAATAAATGAGATTTGCGGCTCCAGAAGTAACATGTTCTGTCATACAAAATGTCTTCACGTATACACAGTACACTTACTAAGTGATAATGATGTTTTGCATTCTTCTTCATCTTCTAATTAGAATCGTTATGCTTATGTTAAAAGCGATGAGTATGTTTTATATATTGCAGCAAAAATCGATGTTTACCTTACTGTTCACACTACACAAGAGGGAAGTGTTGTATCGCTACACAACGAAGACAAATTTGACTAAGTCTTAATTGTATGATTCTTTTATTTTTAAAGGAAACAAAATTAATAAATAAATAAATATAGACAACAATTCACATGAAATATAATAGCACTAACATTTGAGGGCACTTTCGTGGTTAAGTAAATACATATAGTCTTTATAATATGGATGTTGCCAGATTTTGATAGGTAATCAACGCTTTGCTGTCCGATATCCACCACAATTATTAATAGTGACGTAACAGTAAACAGTATATTCAGAAAGCATTAAATGCACGATAAATATTTGATGAATCTCTGTAGTAGCATGATCAAGAAAATCGAAGACAGGTAAATAATTGTCGGAAATTGCTAAAATACATTCTGCAGCCAAACTGCACTCTGATGACGTAAATTTCTTTTATAGTTGATTCTGAATTATAGTATATTACTAAGTTTCCATTCAATTCATAATTTATTTCCTTCAGTCAATTTTATTGTTTATCTTCATTTCATGATTATCAGTTCACAAATACCTTATTCTGAATTGCACTTTAACCTCACGATAAACCATTTTCAATATATCTGAATGTTATTGCGTGAGGCTGCGATAGTGCTTTTGTAATATTCAAACAATTTTTCGGTATTCTATGTATTGGTGATAATTTCCACTCCTCTAAGGGTGATATTACTAGGTTCTTCAGACAGCCTGTTTATATTGTTGTTACATTGTGAATCCTGCAGAAATAAAGGTAAACTGAATACAAAATTTCCTATAATAATAAAAAGAGCCAATGCTGTTCGTAATGCGTATTACTTGTAACTTCTATCTTCCTACTGCATAGAAAGGTATGTATAATAATATGCAAAATCTCTTGTTGTTAATTCATTACATGCTCGAATGGCCAATCTTCTTTATATGGTGAAAAAAATATGATACTTTAAAACATATTGTTTTTTGGATAAGTTTTTAAACAAGTATAGTGAAACTTTTTTAATTAATTTATCAAAATAGACACCATGTTTTTGTCTGTGCCCCTTTCCTCTTTTTCCGTTAATGAAATAATAATGATGGCTATAAGTGTTATTGCACCGTTTATGCTCCCTAATATCTTCGAACCTTAAATATGTAAGATTATTCAAGAAAGTACCAGGAAAAGGTCTCATATTTTGCTATTTAAATATATTTATTAATTGTTGCATATGCTTATCCATTCATTTTCTCACACGCACACACGCACACACACACACACACACACACATATATATATATATACAGATTTGAAATAAAACAGCACAAACGCAGATAAATTTGTGCAACTAGTTTCGCATTTGCTATATGCTTTTTCAGGCACAAAATATTTTGAAAGAAACGGATGACGTCTATGTATTTATACACTATTGCGTCATTGACATATCGTCATAAGTGATATGCATCATCATAAAAATATCATATGTATAACGGGATCAGAAAGATACATGAGACTCTAATGAAAACAGAATCAGTGAAATCACAATATGCCATTGTGTTGTTATATAGTGGGAATAATGAAAATATGAGTGTCGGAAGAGGAGCGTAAGTATCTTGCTTGTGTGTAAACATGGGTCAGTTGAGATAGGTATGTTGGACTGGAGCCAGTCAATAAAACGTAGCACAGAGAACAAATTTTGTGTTTGATTCTGGATCGAATGGTGCATAAAAATGGTGAACAGAGCAGGGGGGGGGGGTGCTGTGTACGTGGTACTCTAAGAATGATCCGAGCAGCTGTGTTTTGAACTTTTTTGAAGTTTCTGGAGTAGATACTGAGACGAACCAGATATAATTGAGTTACAATAGTCTAGTCTTGAAAGTACTAAGGAACACACAAGTGTTTTAGTGGCATCAACTGAAATATAATTGCGAATGGAGCTGATGCGTCTCAGCTCAAAATATGCAGCCTTGCATATGTTCATGACATGTTGGTGCAATGATAGAGTACTGTCTAGAGTAACACCTAGGTTTCGTACTGACTGTGTGAATTTAATGTTGGTATTGCTGACATTTATTGTTTATTGTGGCTTCAGTTTTATCATCATTCATCTGCAGCTTGTTACAGGTCATCCATGATTTCACATCGGAAATGCACCTCTCTACACCTTGGATGGTAGCATCAACTTCAGTTGTGTGGCTCGATTTGTATATTTGGGTGTTATTAGCGTACAATTGGTGAGACACTCGATGACGATCTATGACACTTGAGAGCGGCTGAGTGTATAGAATGAAGAGAACAGGTCCAAGAACAGAATCCTGTGGAACACCAAAACATAGATCAACTGGGCTGGAGTGTTTTCTATTTGCGGACACAATTTGTGTCCTGTTGACCAAGTAGGACTTGAACCATAGTAAGGCTGTATCGTGAATGCCAAATACATGATGGAGACGGTGAAGAAATATAGCATGGTCTATTGTGTCAAATGCTGAAGACAAGTCAAGGAGGGTGAGGACTGTAATCTTTCCACTATCCAAAGCAGAGAGAAGGCCGTTAACTATTTTCAGAAGGGTAGTTTCGGTACTGTGGCGAGGGCGATATGCAGACTGTACATTGCTAAAAAGACTGTTTGAATTCAGATGAGACACAAGTTGGGATAGAACAACGTTTTCTAAGATTTTTGACATGAATGGAAGGTTAAAAACTGGGTGGTAGTTCTTTAAAACGTTATGGTCAAGTGTTGGTTTCTTCAGCAGAGGCTTTACAATGGCAGTTTTGAAAAATGATGGGGATTCCCCAGATGAGAGAGAAGTATTAATAACATCAGTTAGTGAAGGCAATATTGGATGTAAGCACTCAAGCAGCAGTGATGTCGGAATCGGACCAAGTTCACATGACTTTGGGGCACTCTTCATCATGATTGTACATACTAAATCCATAGAGACAGGTTCAAATGCTGCTAACTGTTGCCGCTGAATTCTGTATCGCAACTGTATGGCGACAACGAGTCAATTGAAATTGTGTTGTCAAGCTTATGTCTAATAGTTTGTACTTTGTCAAGGAAGAAATTTGCAAACTGGTCCGGAAGGTCGACTGGAGAGAAGGTAGTTGGAAGTGGTGTACATTTGTTCCTTGACATTAGCTTGTTAGTAATCTCGAAGAGCTCTTTGCAGCTGGAACTTTCAGTGATCTTAATACTGTAGTGGGCTGATTTCGCTGCATGGACTATGTTTGTAACATACATCTTAGCGGCTTCATAGATTTGCTTATGAATAGTGAGTCTGGTGGAAAGGCAAAGCCTTTCAGCCTTACGGCGGTCTCTTTTAGCAGTGCGAAGCTGGTCCCTAACACTGCTATACCACGGAGAACACTTTTGAATTGATACTCTGCACTTGGTTGCTGGGACATGTTTGTCAAGCAATAAACGCAGGCAGTTATCAAGTTGTTCTGCTATAGGAACTAACAAAGTTGTTAGGATTGCTTGGATGTCATGCATTAGTTGGGTTCTATTTATCATACGGAGGTTTCTCTTAGTAGCAAATAAAGGTGGAGGGTTAGCAACTGATACGTCAATATGGCATATAATGCAGAAGTGATCTGATGCAAGTTCTTGGGACACCAGGGAGGACTGTAGAATATTATCATCAAGTCTATGAAGAATCCAGTCCAAAATGTGACCATGTTTATGGGTGGGTTCGCTAACTGACTGTTTGAGGTTGATGAATAGAATCTAGGAATTTTGATGTGTATGGGTTCCAGGACAGTCAAAGTGAAAGTTGAAATCTCCAAGAATAATCAAGTTGCCACCTATCGAATTTCCATACTCCAAGAGATTCTGAAACTGCTCCAAAAAGAGAGATTCAATCAGCTTGCTTTTTCTACTAGGAGGAGGGCGGTAGAGGCAGAAAAAATGGACTGACCTTTGTTCCAGTGTGAGTGTGGTTTGGACTATTTCAAACGATGTGTGGTAGAAATTGAAGGTTGTAGTGTGATTAAGACGGTTGATCATGTAGTTCTTTGCGATGACAGCAATTCCACCTCCGCGGGAGTGGCGGGGGAACGACTTGATGGAGTAACCGTGGGGGTGTTAGATCCGTGCACTTGGGCTCATCACCTGATGTTTTTTGCCATGTTTCTGTCAGGAAAAAGATGTCGATATTCTGATCGTTGATAAAATTAACTATTTCTTTACACTTTTCCGGTGTTCCTACTGATTGGGCATTGAATAACGCGATGCGCAGTGGTATCTCTTGGATAGTTGACACAAAGGTTGACGATTTCAGAGGAATTTGTATTAAGTTAACTAGATTAACGGCCGAGTTTTCAAATTGCTGTGCCGGAAATGGCGCAAGGGAGATAACTGGCATTCTTCTTCCTGTACTACGCCGGTCAGCTTTGAAACAACGTTTCTTTTTTCGCTTCCGTTTACATTTAAGTAATGATGAATGTAGTCCCAGGTCGTTTAGTCTAGTGCACAATGTTGTGTGGAGAGCCAAGGAGTGGTCATTTAAAGCAATTAATGAGGGTCCATCATAGCATAAATTGGTGGACTGGCGAGTATCACGTGATGGCGGTATGCTCAACAACAAAGGTAGTTGTAGCAGTGGAGCAAGACGGCTGAGAAAAAGTCTAATAGTTCTCGTTTCCAAAACAAGAAGATGATGAAACATATTCCAACAGAACAGTCAAGGCATGATGAACAGAATAACGTAGACGAAGACAGACAATAAGCACATAAATCATGAAAAACGGCACAAAAATCCGGAGCAGCTGCCTCAAGCCCGTTAAGCGATAGCGGCCATCTTAGATATCGTTGTAATCAGAATGGCAACAAGAAATGGTTCCAAGGATTTAAAATGTGCAATATCATTTTCAACTATAGATAAAGTCTCTTCATCTGAGTGCACGGATGAATTTTCAGTTGTATAGTATATTAAACCTAGTGCTCTGAGGGGGACAAACCGTAACATTTTGTTGAGAGTCACCTGTAAATATTGTTCACCATTTACAATGTAGACAAGCGAACCAAGTAGAACTAATATAGCTCGTCTGGCTTCAATTACTTGTTGTTGTTGTGGGTTCAATGTCATTTTTTAGCACATAACAGGCTATACATGGCGGCCAGTATTACTGGCGGAGGAAGAACCCGGGAAGAACCAACGGAGACTACTCGCAAGCTTTCACACATACCCACACTGGCCGAGCCCGAGACTCGAACATACGCGGACAGAGGTGAGATGGCAGTGATCGGTAAAGGCAAGCGCAGACCAGTCAGTCATACGGGGCCCCCTTCAATAACTTAACAGTTGACCATATCACTATCAAAACATTATATCATGTTGGTTGTACCAATCTTCCTATAGATTGATAAATATTTCCAAAGATAAAGTTAAAATTAATATAAAATATAAAATTACAAAATATATAATATATATTAGATAAAAATATATAACAAATATGCATTGTCTCTTCCTGATAATCGAACTTCTCAAGACTATTTAACAAGTTTGATAAAAAATCTGATCAGAAATATAGATGCTATAATGTTGTCAAAGTTTGTTAGGTCATGTTATTAAAATGCGTGGATCTCGCTCATTGTCATATTCAATCAAGATCTTGATGATACAAGCCTATTTACCAAGTTTGATCACAATCCTATCAAAATAGGTCTCGAGAGTGGTTAGAAAACTCAGCCAAACCGATGCAGTCTCAACTCATAAATATGCATAGGTCTCGCTCATTATAAAACTCATTCTACATCTTGAGGATATTACCATATTTATTAAGTCTGATGACAATCGAGTTAGCAAAAACAATCTCTCGAGTAGTAACAAGCTCATTCAGTCAGATACAAGATCACGTCTTTAATTTTCTTAGGTCTCGTTGTTAATAACAGTCGTTGAATATATTGAGAATGTAAGCCACTTTATCAAGTTTGATCAAAATCATATCAAATTACAGTGTCTAGAGTGATACAAAAATCATCCAGTCAGATACAAGATCACCTCATAAATATGCATAGGTAACGCTCATAATAAAATTCTTTCAACATCTTGATGATATTAATCTATTTACCAATTCTGGTGAAAATCAGGTCATAACGTCTCTCAAGTGGTCAAAAACTCAGCCAATCAGATGCAGTTTTAACAAATCTGATCAGCAATAGAGTCGGTAAAGTGTTCAAAATCTCAGACAGTCAGATGCAAGATTACTTCATTTTTTTCGAGTGGATATCGCTCATAATTATATTTATCTGAGATCTTCCTGATTTTAAGTGCATTTACTAAGTTTGATAAAATTCGGATCAGATATGATGTCTCTAGCATTGTAAGAAGCTCAGCTAATACGATGAAAGATCATCTCATTAATATGCGTATATCTTGCTTATTATCGAATTCACGCGAGAGCTTGATCATACAAGTCTGTATTCCAGGTTTCATCAAATCAGGTCAGAAATACGGCTTCCAGAGTGGAAACAATCTCAGCCAATCGGATGCATGATCACCTCATTAATATGTGTGGATCTCGCTCATAAAATGATCAAATGTGACAAACTATTATCGTACAGATTCTTCAGTTATATTCCTTGTAATGTAGAATCAGCCATATAATTAAAAATTTAAGAAAACATATCAGACCAAATAACAGCAGAATCGTACTTGCTTTATACATTGTAGACAGAGAGTGTTTGTAAAACACGTCACCGCCCTCCCCTGTTGTATTCCAATCAATCAATATGTGCTCTTTAGATGTTGGGGGTAGAGAGAGACACCCACCCACCCGTGGGTGTCAATACCAGTCACATATCTGAATTTGTATTTTAAACTCAGTTAGTATATATATATATATATATATATATATATATATATATATATATATATATATATATATACGAGTGTGTGTTTGTGTGTGTGATAAGAAAGAGGGGAGAGAGAGAGATGTATAGAGTGGGGATCTAAAACGTTTCAGAGTTATTACCCAGGAGTCACATTCAATCCTCTAGCCCTTCTCAGCTCAAGCTGTAATAAAATTCTAAAGCATATGTGCACATCTGCGCATCTTCAGACCACCTTCTATCGGGTCCCACGGCTTCAATTCTCTATCTTGAGCAGTGTATGTGGAAAAACAAAGCTCAAAAAATTACTGCACATTTTATATATAACTATATAGATACACAAATATCCCCACACCCAAAACTCAACCCCCTTGTTAGTGGATCATAATTTTAAAACAGTTGGGCACATTTACAGACCATCTCCGTCATATCTCAAGGTTTCGGGTATTTATTTAGAACGATATAGGAGTTGTTGGGCGACATTTGGCATAACATGTTTTAAAAGAATTGATAGTTAATATTATTTTACTCTTGAACCTACATACAAATTTTGTATTTCTTGGCTCTTGGGAATAATCAAAATACACACAGGCAAATTAAATAAACAACAACCCACTCGTATATTCTTTTATCCACACGTATAAATCTTTGACTTCTCGTGTGCAGTGGTAATAATATTATTTACGAATTTACGTGAGTCGGTATTGAACTAATAGATTTTGTAAGGGAGACAATCCCTGAGTGCTTAAGGGTATTATCAGTTATGAGTTCTGTAATTATTCCTGCCGGCTATGGAAACCATAAATAGGTATAAAATGTAAATCAATATCAACTATAAGAAAGAAGAGAGATAAAATATGTATATGGGAAAGTATTAATGAAAACCAAAATTAAATTCATGTGCTGAAAATATTTTGAATTTTGTAAAAAATAACTGAGAAAATTTGCGCAAGCGTTTAAGGAAAATTTGCGAAATAGTTTCACTTCTCTTATATCTAATCGAGCCTGAAAATGTCATGGAACATATCTTCATGAAATTTCCTTTGAAAAACTATCTGCACGATAGTTCGCCGAACAACAACTCGCCGAATGGTATCTCGCCGATACGACAAATCGTCGATCGACAAACGCGCAGATGTTACGTTTTCCAAATGAGAAACTCGCCAAATGTTAATTCTTCGATTGTACACCATGAGAACAACATCTCGCTGACAAGCAAGTTAGCCTAAAGCTATTTTCCAGCATGAGTAAATCTTACTTTTGATAGGTCTGCTGAATTTGTTTGCAAGATTATCGCTGACATGACTTTTGAACAGAAATATACAGAAATATTGAAATGGCATTATCAGTATTCCCTTTTTGAAACGTATAATATTTTTTTTTTCTTTTTTTTTTTTTTTGCTTTAGTGTCCACGTTCAATACAATATTTGTGTAAATACATATGTTGCATAAATATTTTTGCTTTCTTTTCGTGAGTTTTATGAGTTTAGTCGACGAATATAAAATGAGTATTTAAATATAGAAGAAAAATAGAACTTCTGACACCCACATTAGCAAATCATTTGGCCGAATATGTATACAAAATATTATATAATAGCTAGGTTTAATTAATGTCCGTGACAATTACATTGTCACCTAATACTTCAAAAAGGAATAAGTAACTACTGTCAAAGTACTCAGAGGGCTTTTCAAATGAACAACCCTATTCAGAAGGTTTATAGAATGTAATTTAAAACCACTTGCTTTTGAATACAATTGCTTTGGTGGGGAGATGTGAGTGAAGAAAATGGGACGGGAATTTTATTTTAATGCATTGTAGCACAACTTGCGTGTTTCATTTACAATAGATAATACCCTTTGTCAAGCTCATCGGATAGATTTCTGGGTAAAGGAACCATTTAAGCCTGTAACAGACTTACAATCTTTTCTATTATATTGGCCATTCAGTTGATACATCATGCGTGTTTACTTTGTAATAAAATGACACGGCATAGTTTCAGATTTAGTTTTCTTTTCAATCAGGGGGTATAAAAGCTTTATTTGAGCGACTTATTACTAATTTACCCTCCTCTTAAATATAATATGATCGATTACTTAGACTTAGCCCACATTTATTGTACGAATATTCATATACAAAAACCGTTCATAAAGATTTAAATACAATTTAAAGTTTATTATTAACCACCCCAATATAACAGTCATATTTGAGCAAATGTAAAGTGAATAGGTTACCTCATCAGTCCACTTTCATACTAATTTGCTTACATTTTAGACCACTTTTTCAAAACAACTGCCTTTAGCTTTTTCCAAGTGTGGTGGTTAATACTGAAATGATAGGAAATTACTACCTGAAATAAAATCTACGATTTGCCAGAGAATAACTCCTATTTTTATCCGTACATTATTAAAAAATAATAACTCAGACATTTTTTGATCATTTTTTAAAGTAAAGAATTTGATTCGTCCATTCAAAAGAGACTTAGTGAGCTATGAAAAGGCATGGATTAGAGCTCTTTGTCTGGTCAATTGTGGGGAACATACTAAATTTTTGGCTTTGAAGGCATCACATTCTAATATTAACCATTCTCAACACTTTAAATATCCATTAAAACTTGGGAATCAAGATACAAATAAATTTATAACGCTACGTTTGATTCCAAAGCGTGTATGCCAATGTTTAGGCGAGTGTTATATATGCAGATTTGTATTGGCGGAAATGGCGCATAGATCTCGAAACTTCTCATATTTCACCTTAGGTGCACAAAATTGAAATACATGTCCAGATCCATTTACTGAGAGAACAGAAGTACCATCATAAATTTTGTTGGGGTATCTTATTGTCAGGGAATAGATTTTGGCCAAACGTGTGACATTTTTTAATTTTTTAAAGTTAAATATTTATAAATATTCCAAAAATTGAATAAAATCTTTCTTATCAATTCAAATAATTGTCTATTTGCAGAAATGTATTTTAGCTACATCCAACATATCAAGGAGGTTTCATTTTGATTACTTTAGGAAGTGTCTCCTTGTGATTTTACCTTGCATCAGTCACCTATGGCACTGTACGACACTCCATTTAGACCGTTGCTTTTGTAAGATAAATTGTACTCTGAAGCAAAGTACAGTCGAGTAAATGCAATCAAACTTTACAGTTATGCTTCAGTGCTGCTACAACAGATTCATTAGAGAAGTGAAACTTTTGACATCTCTCATGGAAGCACTGCACTAATGGAGTTAATCAGCTTTTATTGCATCCTATTGTAGTCCCTGAACAAATTTTTTATAATTTTTTTGTCTGATTTTTCCTGGATATTTGCTATAACATGTGAAGACTGTTCCTTGAATTTAATAGAAAGCGGCATTAAAGCCTGAACAGAAAATATAATGTTTATTGAGCTCAGCCTCTTGACTTATGGCGACAACGCAAACAGACGTGATAAGGCCGTTTCCGGCAAGGTCACTTGCACTAAAAATTCCGTCATTTCATTCATATTGAACTCTTTCCAGTAAAAGTAATAGATCATATGCTGATTTTGGTATATTATGTCCAAATTACTGCCTAACATAAGTAAAATAATATTGGTGCATCTCAACATTTAACCAATGCACTGGATTTAATATAAAAATGTAGAAAAAATAGTTTGTTACTGTAGTGATGCCTATCACTGACACAGTCTATTTGATGCCTAACACTGACACAGTCTATTTGATGCCTATCACTGACACAGTCTATTTGAAGTCAACAGAAATACTTTGTCATCTTAAGCTTTTAGAGTGTTCTTTCTTTAAGCTGAAGAGTTGCGTATTTCAAAATACTAGCACAGTGACAAATTAATACGTCGTCCATTCTGTAATCCGACCTCGTCCGCAGATTTGACGGATATTTTGGTCTCAATAAGGCTGTTCTGATATTAATCAAAGTATACTGGACACCTTTTTAAAACAAACTTTTGGTCACGACTTTGTCCGGTTTTTGGAGATTTCAATATAAATAAAGTCCAATAAAGTGGCCTATATTTTGACGATAAAGTAATATAAATTATGACGGATTCAAGTATGCATATGTAGCACCATTGCTTGTAATTTCAATGAGGAACTAGTATAAATAATCACCAGATAAACCACACGATTCAACGAACGAGTAATCTGTATCGGAAGATCTTTCAGAAATAACACTGAATTATCCCCCCCCCCAACACACACACACACACACACACACGAAAACATTTTGGTTAGTTTGTGTTTTGTCTTGTTAAAATATTGCTATATAATTTTCGAGTTGGATCTATTTGGGAATCCCAGGATCAAAGTTATGGCAAAGATTTTATATTATAGTTTGACTCAGATTGAAAGATAGTTTTGCGTAAAATTGAAGCTCCAGTGTTTTGGAATAATCTGGGGGCAGATTACATCATAATGTAAACACACACATTAGTCTACAACATTATCATGGAAAAGTATAAGTAGAGAAATACAAATATTTTCTTACAATACTGAGAATCTTCGCATATTTTTATTCACTGTAGAACCAGCGAGAGAGCGAGATGAGGTGGAATCTACAAATCTATTAATAAACGATTGTGTCTTACTTTTGGTAATATTATATGTATTCCCAGCAACTGTCAGTAATTAGTAAAATCAGCATTTTTTTAAAGTCATTCTGTACTTGAACAGCAGGTTTCATTAACATCGATGAGAAACTGAGAAGAACAAATTTAAAAGATATATATATGTATATATATATATATATATATATATATATATATATATATATATATATATATATAGAGAGAGAGAGAGAGAGAGAGAGAGAGAGAGAGAGAGAGAGAGAGAGAGAGAGAGAGATCTTGTTTCATTTATCTTCTACATATCTCAGTCTTGGATCCGTACACAGTTACTATCTTCAGATTTGTATTTCAATCATACGAACATCTTCCTAATTGCATGGTTTTAAGTAACACACAAACGGGCCCTTGCTGACTGTAAACCCACATAAATACCATTTATACTTATATCTACGCGCTATTTTGTACTCAGTTTAATATATATTTAACATTTACCTCTTTATACTTGATAGGTAGAAACGCTCTACATGTATACTATAAAACTCGAACACTACCAATCCTCGGTAATCCAGAAATTGTTAGTTATGAGGCGAGTTTATACATGTTTATAAACACGACGTCGACAATAGGATCACCATCATCATTATCATCATCATCAACAACAACACCAATAATAATGACTATAGTGATGTTGATGTAAGAAGAAACCTTATTATAATGTTACTATCACTTGCCCTACTATTATGTATACACTGTGAAGATTTCAAGAAATGAAGAAAAAAGTATTATCATTAAGATATATTCAAAGAAAATAATTATTTTCACGGAAAGTCTGATAAAGTAGCATACAGTGTATGCTAAGTTGCACGCACCGTCGGTGAGAGAGACGTATTTTCAGGTGATGGCAATCTGTAAACCAAATCATACGACTGAATAAATTCATTAGGTACCCAAATGATATAATGCCGTGTTATACTTGCCAAGCACAGGGCAAAAAAAAGGACTACAAAGCAAAATATTAGTATAGTCCAGCCTCTCATTGTGTTTGGTAATTGTTGAACTTTCGTGGAAAATTTTGAAAGAACGATGTCTTTGTGTCATCAAAATCCAGTGAGATAGACTATTATAATATACTTATTTTCACCCGCTACGTTAGTAATACATGCGGTGTTTAGACTTGAAGAACAGTGCTACGTGTACTAGATAGAAACATTTACAACCCCCCAAAAGTAAAATAAATAATGCATCCATGCCCCCTTTTGAGCTGTCTAACTCAGATGACACTTGTACTTGACAAAAGCACTATGCCTCGTGTATTTTTGTGTCCAGGTTTTCTGGAACGGAACTTCAAGGTATATAATACATACAATACTAACCCTGTACCAGTATGTCTTAATACAAGCTACAGAGCAAATCGTTATATACTGAATGATAAACGACATCACACAACCACAATCAAGTTAGCCAAGAAAACAAAATCGTGGTCGGTGAGATAGTTCCACCAAAACCCATATTTGTTTATTCTGATGCATTAACATACAATCACGCAACAAATACAAATAGTAGTATATAGAGAACTGGAGCCCATGTACAATGTACTTGAAAAAATGTGTCCGATTCCCGAAAAAGCCTAAGTCAGACTTCCACTAATAATTTCTAAATAATATCAAATACAGCCTCTTGCAACATCTCGAGCACTTTCCGACAAGGCAAAAGTTTCGTATGTAGTTAAGGCATCGACACAATGGAACTACTTTAATCACATAACTAACATATGACTGTGACCTATGTACAGACGTCAAATCGTTGCCATTGTTTGATAGGAAAGGCCCGAGATATGGTCGGACTTTGAGTGAATGTACATAATCTGAACATAACAAGTGTATTAATTCATTGTATTACACTCAGGACGGTAGGATGGACGGGTTTACGCTCGCGGAGGGGACGAAATGCTGTGAGTATGATACAAGATGTGGAACGCACGAACAAACGGGATTGTGCCTGAAAACTGGGTTGTACCTCGGAAGCAATTTGACAGTGAATAAATTTGGAAACTACATCGAACATCACCATAATGTTATTGAAATACTAGATTTCGGAGAAAATGCATTTTCAAATGGTTCATATGAATCAAGTAACTACACCCACTGGTACAATGCTTAAAATGCAAGCTAATGTTGAAGATAATATATCCTGTGTTAAAATTACGCAATTGATCTTTCCGGCAGAAAACACCAAATTCTTCTCATACCTTGCTTCAGCTTCTATACAATTCTTCTTGTGGATTTTTTTTATTACCAGACCATCTATCAGCAAAAACGTATTAATGACAGCTTGCCAGTGCTGATCTTAAAATATCATACTTGGCTTGGGTTAATGTTTTCCCTATGGTTATTGGCCACTCGCTATGAATAGTGAAAGTTCTTTTACTTAGAATATAGTATCAGAAAAAGTTTGTATATCTACGCACTCCTACCCTCGCACTGACCTGCAGGCAAATCTGAGTTCTTTTGAAGATTTTGTTCAGGTTTTGGTTTGAAGTTCTTTTGTATGAATAAAAGTTATACATCTTGTGAGTTATTTGTCTGGAGAGTCAGCAAATAATACGCCTAAATCAGTATTACCCCTTTGATCGTCAGACAAGTTCAACTTTCGCTTTTAAATTGTATTCCTGTAGAGGAATGATTGGTGATAACACTCGGAAAAAACACGATACGATATTGATTGCATAAATTTATGACTTTATAATATTCCTGCACATGCTTCACGGAATCAAACCTAAAATAAAGATATTGCCTTTGAGATGTTGCCTGCACTGGTTTTTCAGAGTTAATTAAACTGTAAGGAAGTTGTACTTGGTATAAAAGTGCTTGCATTAATGTCACAGAGAATTTTAATACTGTCACATAGGCATATCGCAATAGACATCTCGCCATATGTGTGTTGAGGGGAAAACACACATAAGACTGTGTGTGGTGTCACCTATCAATTTTGTTTCCCATTGAAAAAAAAAAAAAAAAAAAAAAAAAACCCAAGTAGAACTGATATCGCTCGTCTGGCTTAAATAACATAACAGTTGACAATGTCACCAAGACGGCTTATATGTGTTATGTATATCGAATTTATAATACGTGTCCATAGGGTAAGTTGTACTTTAGTCATTTTATAAACAACATGTTTACTGCATTTGAGATCAAGGTCAGTTTTATTATACATAGCATTTGGTACCAGAGTGGAATTTTACACTAATTACGTGCGAGAAGTCACGTCGGCGGAGGAAGATTTCCACCAGAGTCGAGCATTTTCTAGAACATTCTGTCACGTGACTTATGTTTATATATGGAGATTTCGGTGGAGAATATTTCATTCTGGTTCAAATGGTCATTCTAAGAAGAATCATTCTAATAATCAGATGTTTATAGTTGTGCTGTGAAAAATCATTCCAAATTCAGAGAGATGAATTATTTATTTGAAATATCAATTGAAATTACAAAAGGTATTCATTCTCCTATTGGATTAATAATTAATTAACTTTGGGATTTATGTGAATTTATTCAAAGATAGGCAAATTAGAACATTAAAGACTACTATCACATTAGGACATTCAAGGCTACTGGTATTCATTCGGATCATTCTATATTTAGGACTTGTGATTAGGACACTTAGGATTATTGGAGTATTTGGATTTTAGTTCTCATTACTGTAAGTGTCTTTTGATTTTTATTTTAAATATCTAGCAATAAATTGCTTGTTGATTTTTACTTGATTTGTTGGTTTCACTTTCTTTCTGTTACATTTTTCTTAGACCATAGAGTCGTAACATGTATTATAAGAGCACAACCCGGTGTAAAGTATTTCCAAACTTTATATCATGCTGGTTATTCCAATTTCCCTATCGACTGATAAATATTTCCAAAGATAAAGTTAAAATTAAAATTAAAATAAAATAAAAAATATATAAAATATAAAATATATATTAAAAAGATATATAATAAATATGCATTATCTCCTGCTCATAATCATAGTCTAATCAAATATTTCCAAAAAGTTTAAATTAATATAAAATATTAAAACAAATATAAGATGTAAAATATATATTGAATGCAAATACAAAGTTACGATGCATTGTCTCTTGCTCATAATTGAAGTCATCCAGTATATTAATAATATAAAACTATTTACGAAGCTGTTTCGAAATCGGATGAAAAATATAGACCCCAGATCGAGAAAGGTAACAAGCTCAGCCAATCAGATGCAAGACCATGCTTAAATCTCATTTATTACAGAATGTGCTTAAGACAAAATACAGTCCGTACTGTGCTTAAAAACTAAGCCAATCAGATACAAGATCACCTCATAAATATGCATGGATCTCGCTCATAATAAAACGCATCCGATAATGTTGATAATATTAGCTTATTTACCAAGTTTAATGAAAGTTGGGGCAGAAATACTATCTCTATAGTGGTAAGAAGCCCAGTCAATCAGATGTATGATCGCCTCTTTAATATGCGTAGATCTCGCTGATAATAATAGTCGTTGAGTACATTGATGATATACGCCTATTTCCCAAGTTTGATAAAAATCTGATTAGAAATAGTATCTCCAAAAGTTAAATAAACGAGCTCTGAAATTAAATGTCAAAATTAATTTATTGCAATTTTTTACCTTTGCAGACCTCACCGCAACTTTTGCCTTCTAGATTCCTAGATTCATGTTTAATAAAAGGGGAAAAAGAGAAAATTCATGCAAGAGTGTTTGTCAGGTACCTTCTCTGTTTTGAAAAGAAAAAGAAACAATAGCACAATCCTGATTCAAAACCCATCGAAATTACCGCAATGTTTACAGGTCCAGCAACAAGTAATGGGAGCTACGTGATAGTTATTGCCACAATGTCTACAGGTCCAGCAACAAGTAATGGGAGCTACGTGATAGTTAGTTATTGCCACAATGTCTTAAGATCGAGCACCCCATATATATATATATATATATATATATATATATATATATATATATATATATATATATATATATATATATATATATATATATATATATATATTGGTGGAATGGGTCATCGTATGGTGGACAAAAAACATATATATATATATAGGATATCTACGTTTTTTGAATAGATATAAGGAAATATTTGATGAGTTAAGCGAAAACATTGTATTGTCACTAGTGGCGAAGATAGTGACAATGCAAAATCTTCCCACTTCACTCCTGAAAAATTATTACACCTATAAAAAAAAAAATAAAAAAAAAAAACAAAAAAAAAAAAAACAAACGTAGACGTTTTTTCAATCATATATTTTTTTAAGGAAGAGCTATCGATTTGCATGGAATTTCATTCTCGATTCCGTGCTAATGCAATTATGGGCTGCATTACTACATGGATAGAAAGAGGTGACCTTTTTCAAATTTAGCTCTTACATATAATGCTTCAGATTGTGTATTGTGTCAAATGGATTACTTTTTTTCACACGAAAACGAAGAGATGTTCATTTTCGTTAACACATTGTTTGCGTTGATTGATACAGTGAATATTGTTGGGGCGGTGTAGAAACATTACAGAGCGGTCGTATCCGGAAGAATTCAGAGCGTAACGACTTTAAACAAAAGATTGCAATGATTGTGAGTTTACCTTTAAGGCGAAAAAAAAAGAAAAAAAAATATGTGTGTTTCCTATTGCACTGGTTTTAAAATTAAGGTAGGCAGGTATGTTTGTTTTTTAACATAATATATAAATCAAATAATATTTCAAGTGCTTCAAAGTACTGGGCAAAACCGTCTCAATTAGATGCACAAATCAATTTCGGCAATGTGATTTTAAAAAAAAATATTTAAAAAAATTGGGGGGGGGGGGGAGTGCTAGGTTCGGCAACGAGAAACAGTGACGGTCGGCCGACCGGAAACAAAGATATTGTTTTGTTTTTTTTGGCCTAAGGATTTTGGTTCTTTCTATAATTTGTTTATTTCTGCATTCAAACGCGAATTGTGTGGACTGGCAAGTGTGCGGTCAATTTAGGGAAGAGAAGCTGCACCCAAATTTCAATTGTCACTTAATTTCGGCAATCAGCATTCATCTAACCCAGATTGTCTCCATCGTTTCAGAAATGAATATGATTTTTGATGAGCGTTAAAATCTCTACGTAAAAAATTGTATTATTATATTTAATCAAGAGTTTTGGGGTTTTTTTCCCTAAAAACTTTATATCGCTTGTCGTAAGGTGTCGCATGTACTGTATGGGTGCCACTGAATATCGAATTGAAACAGGTCATATAAGTTCAGTCATTGACAATTTGCACGATTCACGAGGAAAACTATTTTTAAAGGTTAGACTAATCCTTGAGACCTATTTTTTGTTGTTTGGATTTCGTTTTATGCATTTTTTATATTATTTTTCTTTATATGACAACTCCGCATTGATTACATAAATGCTTTGCAAAATGTTGAAATTTTAAGATCTGTTTATCCTGTTGGAGAGAGAGAGAGAGAGAGAGAGAGAGAGAGAGAGAGAGAGAGAGAGAGAGAGAGAGAGAGAGAGAGAGAGAAGAAAAGGAAGAAGTTAACACAAGAAACAGTAGTAGTAGAGTAAGAAGTGGAAGAAGAAGAAGAAAGTGAAAATGAAATAGGCCTAAATATTGAATACAAGCTGGCATAACATACAGAAGGGCAGATACATTTTCTAAATGGGAAAAGGAGGTAATTCCAAAAGTTATATCGCTACTGTGGCAATAGAAAGTGGTATCGTCACTATGGCAATAGAAAGTGGTATCGTCACTATGGCAATAGAAAGTGGTATCGTCACTATGGCAATAGAAAGTGGTATCGTCACTATGGCAATAGAAAGTGGTATCGTCACTATGGCAATAGAAAGTGGTATCGTCACTATGGCAATAGAAAGTGGTATCGTCACTGTGGCAATAGAAAGTGGTATCGTCACTGTGGCGATATCAACTTTCTCCCACTGATACATTCAAATATCAGACTATGAAATATATAATATTTTGTACCACAAGGTGACGCATGAAAACAACTACAATTAGTTTTTTTTTTTAAAAGGCCATTCTTGCTCCCGAATCGAAGTTTAGAAAATGAAACTCCCCCCCGTCAATCCCCACCCCCTTCGCAAGTTCACCTGGACTAAATAGTATTAAAATCTTATCAAGAAAGTCAGATATTGAAGAGAGTGGTGAGGTTGGGATGTCCTAATTTGTTACAATAAATTGCATTTTTGACATATCATATATATGTCAAAATATGAGACCAACTGATCGAGCGAGATGAAGCCAACGTCGCAATCCACGGACAACGATCCGCTTTGCTACCTTCATCACCCGTGGCTACCTGTGCTCGAATGTCCTTGTTTCTCATGAGTGTGCATAAATCTGCTTACGAGAGTCAATTGTCTCGCCGCTGTGACCCAACATGATCTTTGTCGCTGTTTGAATGAGGCAATCAAGTTTCTCATCCTAAAACAATCAATTATCGATTGAGAAAACGGCACTTTCATTGATGTGTAGCAAGGAGATTGTTACATTGTGTTGTTAATTACGTATTTTTGTTTATGTGTACTCATGAGAAACGCTGACCTTAGCATAAGCAGCCACTGGTGATAAAGGAGCGTAGTGGATTAACGCCCGTGACTTTCGACGATGGATGACACTGGCGTTTTTATATTGAAGACTAGAGAGTGCTTGTAAAGAACATATCCACACCCTCTCCGTTTTGTCTCAACCCTTAATCTGTGTATCTTGGGGTAGGGATAGACTCAGAGCCCAATGTCGGTAGCAAATCTGACGTGGTATTTTAACACCCATTATATATATATATATATATATATATATATATATATATATATATATATATATATATATACACACACACACACACACACACATGCACATTAAAGATACCATGGCTTTTGAGGTGTTGGTATAAAACAATTTGATATACTAATACTGTTCATATAGAAAATTGTGAATCACCCTTAGCGTATGAAAAAGCGTATACCTATGGTTTCAACAATAGACTATTGCTTTTATACTGTCTAGATCACTGATGATGAATTTCCAATTAAAAATTATTAATAACGAGAAGAAAAAAAAATCCCCGTTTTCTAAATAAATTTAAAATGTTGCACAATCTCTCTCTCTCTCTCTCTCTCTCTCCACAAGGGACGGAGATACGTCAAAATCTGTGGAGTGAGAGAGAGAGAAAAGAAAATATGAGCAAGATGAAAACCTTGAACTTGAACTTAAAACCAAATAACCTACAAGGACCTGAGTCGTTATATGCACACTTTCCATTGGACTATTCTGCAGTGTTACACGATACCAATGATACAAAGGTGCAAGCCAGGCGAGACTAGAGGGCCGTACTATAAATTCCTTGTTTAGTCGGCACACACATACTGTGATCTATGGATGATCTGTTTTGTTGTTTAAGCTATAATAAAGTTCCAAAACAGATCATTTTAAAATATTTAAATGTCTGAAGACCTCAAGACCTGAAGTTCGTCAGTCAGCATATCAGTTTTACCTCAGTTGATCCAGATATATATATATATATATATATATATATATATATATATATATATATATATCTCAGTGGAGTAAAGAAATAAAAATCGTTGAAATCCTTGGAGAGAGAGAGAGAGAGAGAGAGAATGACAGAAAGAGAGAATTTGAGCTGGATGAAAACCTTGAACTTGAACTTACTCCAAGTATCCTACAAGACTTTGAGTCGATATGTGTACACGTTCCGAGGAATTATTCTACCGTGTCATATGATACCAATGATATAAACTTGCAATAGACTGTCGAGACAAGGGCCATACAGTAAATTAGAGAAGAAGAAGAGAAATGAAAGTCAGTCGAGTCAGTCGTGTGTTATGAGCCTTGTGTAATTTCATGTGATATGGATATTTTAACCATGTGAAGTATGTTAAATTGTATATGTATATATTTCTGAACACTCTTTACTATGGCGTGAAGATTTTCAGTGGATATTCAGCGCTAAGGAATTAATTTGAGGAATTAAGATTCTCAACAAGCTGGAGCTATTTGGATGATTCTCAAGATGGCGGCTCATGCAGACTTGTGAAAACTTCGGAGCCGGCTATGTCATGTATGTATGTATGTGTGTATGCATGTATCACGTATTTGGATAATGACTTGTTTTTTCTCAATAATATGATCATCACATTGTTTGAACGGAATGTTCAATTCATGTAATTTTCATTCATATTGGACTTGGAATACGATGTCTTCGTGAGTACGGTTCATTATATATGACTGTGTTTTGTTCGAGCAAACCTATATGAGCAACACCTGAGTCATGGATTATGTCGATGTGGTGCACACCGTGATCATACCGTAAGCACCTATGTATAGTTCCCTTATGATTGAACTTTACATTGACAATCGATAACAAACCTTTCATAACAGCCGATAACAAACGTTGAATGTCAACATGAACATTTGTGATTCTTGCCCTATGTCTGTGTCCGCAGGTGAGGATGCTAGCTCAAATGTTTTCAAGGAGCAACAGTTAGCACAGAGTGATTGTGAAAGTGCATGTGCAAGCACTTATCAGAGTCATGATACAGAGCCCGCGAGCTTTGATTGGTATCTAGAAGAAGTAAGCTTGTACGCTGAGGTTTACATGAGTCTTCCTAAGGAGGGATTCATTAATAAGATTCTACTTGATCTTCATAATGATGAAGCAAAATTGAGGAACTTAGGCAGTTCATTTTTGAGATTGTGAAGGGTAAAAAGGATTTCCCTCTTGGGGAGAATGCCGAGTTGAAGCGACGCCTGCATACTCGTAGTGGAGTTTCGGTCGCGACCAAATTGGCGAGGGATATTCATGGTCTTATATCATACTTGGAGGGTGATTATCTATACATTATTAGTGACATGATTACTTCATCGAAAGGAGCTAAGAGTCAATCACATCATTCGCGAAAGTTAAGTCAGACTCAGAGTCAAAGCAGGACACCAAGTTCACCCACACGGTCTATGTCGTTATCAGCGGTTTTGGCTGGGAATAGAGATGAACAATCCGTTTCCCTGTACCACTCTTCACAATGCCAGTGTGGGACAATGATTGAAGATCTGAACAGGACAATCAGCTGTCTGGGAGCGGAACTTTCTATGCTGAAAGAAAATCAATCTCATATAGAGTCGATTATTGATGAACCAGTCTATCAATAAAATGGCATTAGGTTTAGAGAAAGTAGAAATAAAGATAAGCAGCTGTCAAGTTCAAATTAGTAGCTTGCAGCATTCCGTTCTTGTGAACAGTGTAAAATGTTTTGGATAAAAATGCTGTTCAAAATGAGTCAGATAGGTTACACCCTATTTCCTTAAGTACATTAGCAAGTACCTCTTGTGGTTCAAGTGGTGTACATGTGAACCAAAAACCAAATATGTCTCAGGGCTCAGCTCTGGGTACAACCGAGCCATACTTAAATGTTATCAATATAAATAACGGTTCTCCTGTACCTAACATTGATCCTAACGGTAAGGTGATGCCAAAGACTTACCGCACTGCAGTCACTGATCAAGATAACTTTCGAATATATCATAATGTAGATGTAGAGGGGGTTGTCACTCCAATAGCAGTGTCAGACAGTGGCAAGGGCTCAGGTAGTAATAGGCCAAACATTCCTGTCCAGAGTTCAGGAAGAAACGGTGTTGTTGGTTCAGCTAGTATTCCAGTAAGAATCACGAATTCAAAAGGTGAAATGGTCAAAAGACAGCTATATATGTATGATAATAGCATTAATGATGTTGATCTTGTGGGTGATGATGCTGATGATGTATAAGATGATGATACTGATGGTTTCATTGGAGTTTCTAGAATATGATCCAAAAGGTTCTATGTTGGAAACATTGAGTCATCAGTAGATGAGAAAACAATTCAAAAGTTTCTTGTGAAACGTGGCTTCGAACCCACTTTCATAAGAATTATGAAAAGCAACAAGACCGGGTTCCTTATCTGCAAGAATAAACGTGAATAGCTCTTCGGATCTGAGGAAATTCTCTGATAAGTCATTTTGGCCCAAAGCGGTTTATTGCAGACGTTGGTTAACAAATAAACAATGACACAATGATGTTGATTACAGGGAAGAATTAGTTGAGTAAGAAATCATGCAGGTCTTCTTTTTACTAGTCATTTGGTGGGTTCTGGCCAGATTAAAGATGGTTGGGTTGAATCTTAATATTCTCGCATGGAATGCCACATGTATTATGTCGAGCGCCCTTTATCTTAGTCTGTTATTATCAATACATCAAATAGATATATGTGGCATCTCTGAACATTGGCTTTTTCAAGAACAACTCAGGTTCCTGAACTATATAGACGCCAACTATAGGTCCACTGCCACTATTGACCAGGATCCGGTATGACCCATGTGTAGGATTCGTGGAAAAGGGGGCGTGGCTATTCTTTGGCATATCAAGTACAACAATGACATCGCTCTTTTAAAGATTGACGACGATCACTTTGTTGGTATTAGATTAAGACTAGATTACAATACTTTTGTCTTTTTCATCCAAGTTTATTTGCCATGTCATGGCCACCCTTATTATACTCCGAGTATATTGAAAAACTGCATGTTATTTACAATATGTACGCAGAGTATGGCTCCGTTATTCTTATGGGTGATTTTTACTCCAATACCAGTATGCATTTATCTGACACAAGAAATAATTTGATGTATTCTCTCTTCATTCGAAACGATTTAATCTCTTTGAGCAATGCTGACTTTTGTAAAGGTCCCCGCTATTTATATGTTTCTTACTCTGGTGTGAATATGTCTCTTATTGATCACATCGTTATTGACAAGTCAAAAGTGAATTTGGTCGTTTATGATGATGCACTAAATTTCTCTAACCACAGACCTATACTTGGATCTTTAGAATTTCAATTTTATACTATGAGTGATTCGAACTTCAATCGTTTAAAGTTCAGTTGGGGGTAAGTTGACTCTCGGATACGACAAGAATATGCGAGTGCATTAGACAGTCACTTAGAGCCTCTTAAGTCCTTTATCCCGGCAAACGGGAGCTGATAGACTTACTGCATAGCAAACTCTTTAATGCTCTATCTATGGCAAGCAAAAAAACTATTCCCGTTTCAAAATTCAAACCCTTTTAAAAACCATTCTAGAATTCTGAGTTAAAGGTTCTGCACAAAACAATGGTCAAAAGAAGGCAGGAGTGGATACAAGGGAAATCTAGCTGTCAAAACGATATATTCTTCATTTCTTATACAGACGCCAAGTCAGCTTTTCGAAGACGTCACAGAAAATGTGTTTCAGATTATCAAAAGCTTGAAAATGAAAACATTGATAAGTACGATGAGGTCGATCAAAACCTATTTTGGAAAACTTTAAGTGCACGCCGACAGAAACGTAGAAAACCGCTTGAAATGAAATTTAATGATAGTATTTTTCGGAATCCTGCAGGTATAGTTGCTCAGTGGGCAACATATTTTAAGACTTTGTATGCCATACCGAATTTACCGAATTTAGATAATAGATATAAGAAGTTTCATGAGAAAGTTAGTGAATCTGTCAAGATGTGGAAAGAAACCATTGTAACTGGTGAGTTCGATCCCATAACACTTGAAGAACTAGCATCTGTGCTTTCAGATGTTCAGTCTGGAAAGGCCGGAGGGTCTGACGACATAAATTATGAACACCTTAAGTGTGGTGGTATCACGATCAGGTTTGTCTTGGTTACGCTCTACAGCTCAATGTTGACATTTGGTTACATCCCGGACAAATTAAAAGAAGGTCTGAAAATTACCGTTCTTAAGGGAGGAATTAAGAATAAAAGAGATCCCAACAATTATAGAGCGATACCGCTTCTTCCAGTTATTAGTAAAGGTTTCGAAAAGATTTTATTAAAATGGTTAAATACTGATTTAAAATCCACTAAGTTTTCCATGAACTTACTCCAGGCCGGGGGGGGGGGGGCGGCTTTCAGATGGGGCTAGGTTGCAATATGACTTCTTTTTTGGTCCACGAACTAATTGGTTATGCTAATGAAAACCAAAGCAAAGTATACGCAGCTTTTCTTGATACTGTGAAAACTTTTGACAAAGTATGGCATGACGGATAATTTTATCAATTATTTCAGATCGGTATTAATCACAAAATATGGATGGTGATTGTCAATCTTTACACAAATATGTACAGCAGAGTTATCCTGTCAATGAGAATTTCTGACAGATTTCCGGTGTTGAAAGGCACACAGCAAGGTGGAATAGGATCCCCTTGGCTCTACATTGTATTTATCAATGAGTTGCTTGATATTTTAACACCATGCAATTTTGGCTTTGTAATTCTCGACAATTCCTGCCCTTTTCCGACTGTAGCAGATGATATGCTTCTTCTGAGTATTTCAAAATTAGGCATGGATCACTTACTGAAGATATGTTCTCAGTTCTCTATACAGTGGGGATTCAGATACAATTCTCAAAAAAGTAATATTATTGTTTATAATGAAAGTTCATCAGACTACAAAAGAAGACATAGGCATTTGTTCTTGAGATCTGAGGCTGTTCAAGAAACAGAATCTTGTAGACATTTCTGCATTAATGCATCTAAATACAGCAATCTTGATACTAGGATAAAAGAGGCTAAAGATAAACTTGTAAGTTCTCGTTTCAGCTTTATTGATATTGGAGTTAATGAGTACGGTTTTAATCCAGTCACAGCGAAGATCTTGTATGAAACTATTGCCTTACCCCGGGCATTGTATGGTTGTGAAACTTGGTGTAGCTCCAGCCCTCAGAACTTAGTCACATTAGAGAGAGGTCATCGTTTCTGCATTAAGCACATGCAAGGATTATCTAGATATTCACGAACTGACATTGAACTGAGTTTATTTGGTGTTTTACCCACTGAAACCTTCATAGATATGAATACATAGTTTTTCTGGAGCAACTTTGTCGATTGCCTGCAGCCTATTGTTGCAAAACAAGTTTTCTTACTCCGTCTTTTCACCTATCAAAACCCGAGAGTCAAAATAAAACAAACTGGTTTTATTCCTGACATTTATAGACTACTGGGAAAATTTATTCTAAATGAGTTTATTGAATCGTTCATACTTGAAGGTCAATTTCCGGTCAAAAAACCTGAAAGCGACCTTCTGAAGTTATAGAGTCAATTTGTTTTCTGTGTAGGCTCCTTATTTCTGCTGGAGTTGAAAGAGTTCTTGTAGGATCGATGCTGCACAGGCGTCAACCCCGAGGGTTAACTCAAAGACAGTATCAGCGTCTTCGGTCGCAGATGTTTCCCATTAATAAATTTATTTGAAATTTTGTTTTTAAAAAAAAACACTAAAAGACATATTGCACAAGATTTACCTTGTTTTTGTTTCTTTTGAAATTTTACAGAAGTCAGAATCTGACTTCTTTTGTCCAGAAAGAGAAATAAATATGAATTTAATACACCTTCAGGGTTGAGGATCCGGCTCCTAAAAGGTACTCCCTATAAGAGGGAATTTGTTCCTTACCTCTTCCCGCTGGTGTTTGTATTTGAATTTGTTTAAAATCCGCGTGGTTTTGAATTTTAAAAACTTATTATTTTGAATAATTTTTGAGATATTTTGCAAATGTTTGAAGTTTCTTTTCGGATATACTGTATTTTTGATTACTGTTATGTGTTTTCATATTGTAATATGTAATTTTATATTGTTAAAGGTATTTTAGTTATTTTTTCCTTTCCACACTTTTCAGGGATGAAAGGTCCGGCTCCAAAAAGGTACTACCTTTAAGAGGGAATTTGTCCTTCGACTTCATCCCGCTGGTGTTTCATTATTTATTAAAATATTTTGGGGTTTTTTTTGTCATTTTTAAGGTGACTATGGTGGTTATGATTATTATTGTTATGGGAAAGAGAGGGTCCTATTTTCCTATCTCTTGTTATTTAATTTTTGTTTTTGTTTTTGTTGTGTGGTGTAATGTGATGTGATGTGTTGAGTATGTTCAAATTTTCATTGGCTCTCCTGTGGGCCGAACTATTTCACGTGGCGCCACATAGTATTTCCCACACAAGGTCATTGCTTTTTACTTTTGAATCATACTCATTTGTTATGTGTCAATATGTTTTTCTGTCTTGTCGCTATAAAGAGATGTATATATTTCGTTAGTTTTTGCTAGTTTTCTTTTGTTTTTATATTAGCTGTGTATAGTAGCGTGTGTGTTTTATTTAATATTGTTTCATGTTCTTGTCCAATTTGTTTTAGGACTTCATTTCTTTCTTTTTCCATATTTTTACATCTCAGTATGAGATGTTTTTTATTATCTATTTCTTTTTTACATTGTCTTCATCGTATCCGTCATACTTAGGCCGCCCAAGGTAAAACCCTACGAACGCTGTGATGCCTTTATACTCAAGATGACGTCACCCCCCCCCCCTTCCGCTCTCTTCCCATTGGAAGAAAAACCTACCCGCTCGTAATGCGCCATTGGATTGGTAGTTCATTTCAATCCATTTCAATCCACTCTTAGGCTATATATACCACCGCTTGTCTCATAAAGCTTCACCGGTTCTCAAGATGTATACTTCAGTAGAGTCTTCCAACATCGTCTCGGGGATGTTATTCAACCCGATGTACGTCAAAGTCTCATGGGCGATTACCAAGATGACGGAGACAGCCCTATGGGAACGAAAAATTTATGTGGAACGATAAGGATGCTTGAAGCGGGTCCTTCTCTACGGTCCTGAAGAACATAGAAGTCTAAGGAAAAGAAGACCCTCCAGGAGATGCCACCTATGTTAACTGAATTGGTTCACATCACTCCAACGGCCCTTTTCAGGGCCACCCATTTTTCAAGAAAAGATTAATTTTCATTATTGCCATATGTGTGTGTGTGTATGTGTGACCTCCAAGTGCCTCACGCCTGTTCATTCTTTCTCGTATGACCCCCCAAGTACCACCTATTTTTCCTTGACCCTATAAATTTTGACCCTATATTCCTCGGACCCTTTTTAACATAGGAGAAACCTTTGACCCCCAACACTCCCCCCTAACTACTAACGTATAATCCTTTCCAGATGATTTTTCAGAAAGGAAAGGGGTTTGTAAAACCTCCGAGTTTTGAGACTACAACATGTGAGGAGACATAAACAATGTAAAACTATAAAAAAGTCAAAAAGTCAGAGGTCAGGCGCATGCTATTAGGAATTCAAAGATGCAAGTAAGAAAGATTTGCTTGAGTTTTTATCAAGAGAAAACCTAAAATGTTCTAAATCGATGTGCTTTTATGGAGTGAAGTCGGAACATGCAATTACATAATTTAGTTGCTCTTCCACTGAAAATATACATTTAAAAAGTTAAAATCTCCCCCCTCCGCCACCCCCGTTTTTTAAAATTCAAGTTAAGGGTGGCTGAACCAAGATGCGAGAGTGCGAGATGATGATATATCATCGGAATACAGTATTACATTAACAGTAAAGTGGGCTTAATCGCGAAATATATTACTAAACCAAACGGCGGTTAAAGCTGGGCTACCAAGGTGGGCATACCCTATGCGGTAGTTTTAACTATGTACAAGGAGTATGCTCATGAGGTACGATTTGAATACTCTCTCATCAAAGTGATGACGCGATGAAATTCGTTTTTAAAATGTTATTTGTTTAACAAAGAAGAAGCATTTTAATAACTTTTGTTAAAATAATGAATTACATTACAATTTGAAAAGAATGGAATGAAAGGTGGATCTATTCAAGACATATAACTCAAATATTAAAGTTTTCCGAATTCTGCGAATACCTGATACAGAGACGCCTGCCGATCAAAAGTATTGAAATGAATAAAAACAGAAGCTCGTGTGTATCAGGTAAAATTTTTCTTAAAACCAAATAACGAGATTAAAGATACCTGTCGTTTTAAACCATCAAAGGTACATACAACAGAGTATTGAAAATTAATTGCAATTAGGTACTCATGCGATAAAGAGGGAAACAGTAGGTTCCCTCGTTATGGAGCCTTCATATCATAACTGATAGTGATATCGTGATTCTGGTGTTTGACTTCACATGTATACAACATTTGTCTTCTTCTTCTCGTCTTCATAGCAAAACACTGTTGTAACTTCTTACTTTTGACGTTCAATGCGATTTAGAACGTCTTTTAAAATGAGAGTTTTTACTGTATAGTGTATACGGTACTAGTCTGGCTCTAAGAACTTCTACTCAATACATTTTCATTTCTCATTTTACATTATTTTCCTATGTCAATAAAAAATAATAAAACATTAATTGAACGTATAAATCTCATCCTGATGAATTTGGTGATTATCTGAGATTTTAGGTTTTGAGATTTTAGATTTTATTGTCTATTGCAAAATATTTTATTTTCAAATGTTCCTTAAAACAGGTAATAACACATGACAAACAGTTAATATAAAAAGAAAATAATGGACATCAAAAAGGGAGACAATAACGACAATTTAGGGGGAAAAGGTGGGTAATAACCAATACGAAAAAAAGCAACATGAAACATTATAATACTGCATAACACCAAAAACATACTTGTGTTAAAAGATTCGAAAAAAAAAAAAAAAATATTAAGACACATCAAAAATAGCACATAAAATAACTAAAAGTCTCCAGAACAATTAGAACAATATAATACCGTTTATCAAAGAACGTAAACACTAAAATGAATTTCTTAGAGATTTTATATAAGTTTGAAAGTTGGTAATGGATTGTACTTCTAGTGGCAGGTTATTTTCCATGCCCTGGACCCAAACTACTTAAAAGAACTGCTGTGATCTCTACCTGTATACACATCCAGTTTTTAAACCCAATCTAGTACGGTGGTAAATATCAAACGAATTTAATGTGAATTGATATGTTAAGTGTTTGGGAACCAAGCCATGCATGATGTTCTACATTAGGAAGCATCTGGTGTAGATAACCTGTTCAGAAATACTGAGGAAATTGAGTTGATTGAGAATATAAACAGTGTTAGAATTGTAGTTTAAAATTATGCGCTTGTTGCGGATTTTAGTCTTTGTTAGACTGTACCAAATATTGGAACAACAATTAATATGTGGTAGAGTAAGAGTGTTATACAAGATTTTCTTTGTATGGGTTGGGATGAATGAATAACCATATTTCAGAATCCCAGTAGATCTATTTAATTCGCAAATTGCTTGCTGTGATTGTTGTTTGAAAGCTACGTTCTTGTCTAAAGTTACGTTCTTGTCTAAAGTAATACCAAAGTAGTCACAGTTCTCAATTCTTGATACTGTTTCATTTTTTATTTTCAGAGATAGTTTTTGTTTCTTATTTTTATTTTATATATATATATATATATATATATATATATATATATATATATATATATATATATTTGTAGAACAAGAATTGTTTTCCCATTGTTTGATGGCATTCAACCAGTCGTATGTGGTAAACTCTTACTGCAGAATTGATCTTATTTTGTCAACATTTTCGTCAGCAGTGTAAAATGCAGTATCATCCGGGTACATGTTTGCTTTGGCCTCTTTTAGGGGAAAAAGGCAGATCATTCACACTGAGTCAGAAAGGTTACCGTTAATTACAGCAAATTGCTTTCTCTTCGATATATATTCAGAAAACCACAAAAGTTTGCGAGTAAATGTACATACATTCACAGTTTCTCCTTCATTTGTAAAATACAAAGCAATAAAAGGCAAAGAAAGTACTTGACACGAATCAAAAACATTGACAAGAATTGAACATACAATTAAGGCTATATTTACTAAATGAACAACTACATCAACAAAAACAATCATGTTTAGTGCTATGTTGGTGAGATGTACAGGCAAACATCGAATTAGAATCGGATACTTTACTTTCCATGTATTCAACTGGAGTCTCTAGATGGGTAGACTTCATTCTCAAATTTATGCATATGTTCCTCTACGTCATATGATCGACGTTTGTCCTCTTTTCGTGTCTGTTTTTTACTCTTTTTCTTTCTTCTCCCGCCACTCTCTGGTTTTTTTTCGTCCTGCGTTTGTCCTGCATCTTCTATCCCTTTGAGGCGTTCACTAAGACGCTTCTCTCTTTTTCTGTGACGCTTTTCAGCGTCACCTGGAACAGGATCCTCTCTGATCATTGTTTTCGTCTTATCACGAATATCTAACGCGGCTATCGATTTGCTTTCCCGCGCGTTTCCTCCTTCTGCGTGTCCCATTAGCAAATCTGGCCGGTCACTATCTGCTGTCTGTACAGTGGTATTGTAAACGTGATGTTCTTTGTTTTTCGTTTTCTTTTCCTTTCTTCTCTTCTCTTTTTTTGCTTTGCCTCTCTCGTCATTTCCTCCGTCCGTTTGACCTGGACATGAATAAGACGGACAGTTATCTACGTTTCTCATTTTTAGATTCAAATGAAAAAGTATAGAAATTTTTTACTGTGCAAATGCACTGTGTACTGATGACAATTATAGTTCCAAACTTTCGTTTAAGGCCCCATCCATACTCATTTGTATACGAAAATCTTCCTTCCAGATCAAAATGTATGAATTTAGTTTTAAACATTATTGCTTTCAATACATACAAAATAAATTGCCATTTTTTAACAAATTCAAAACAATAGTTTCTGAGTTATTTGAGCTTAAAGTTACTACATATTTACTGTATTGTCGTAAAGTTTCTGGAAGTAATTCCCACAAAACAACCTGCATTAGGTAACATTACGTAATTATTCGCATCGGGCCTGAGCCAACAAACATATTTCTTCTATTGGCTGCAGAAAATGCGATTAGTAAATTATAAGTAAGGTTTACTAAGATATGGAAATTATCATGATTTCTTTTTTCTTACTTGATCTTCGAAACGTTTACCAGTATTTTTACATCTTCAAATGTATAAAAAAAAATATGCATTCGAATTAGTGCAACATTAGTAGAACATTTAATGAAAATATGAAAACAATCTTCCAAGACATAAGACTTACTATTCATACTACTGCCAAATTTAATTACATTATATTTAAATGATATTTTATCCTTTCTTAAATTGTTCTCATGTTGGCTTAGATAATATATTTCATTGATCGCATAGATGTGGGTACAAACAGTAACAATTACTATGTCGAGCGACTTTCTAATGCTAATTTCACACATGTACATATGGTAACCACGATGTTTTTTTAATTAACATAGAAGATGTGAATAGTTACTGTTTTTGTTTCGCAGTGTTATGTATGTATCTATGTTTGTATGTATGCATAGGGTTTGACGGCACATCAGTACAAGCCTGCCTATATAGTACCAATTAAGTTTAGGTATCCAAAACGGCATACAAAACAAGGATAAGGGCAAAAAAGGCAATCCTAAAAAATAATAACCGTACTCATATAAAAAGTCCAAGATCTTCTCAGTTGGGACATTATCACGTTACGCATCCTACTGCACAAAGACTTCATCCATTAGTTGCCTCTTACGACATGCAGGAAGACGTATCGGGTCTATTCTAGATCACAGAGCCCTCAGGTGGGTTTCGTGGTTGTGATATATCCTGTTCACAATGCAATCGCAACAACTCGTGGATTTTCAATAAAATATCTATCTCGGATATACAGTAGTTTGATGGATTAATACAGCGTAAAAAGGGGGAAATCGCCGCAAAATAGCGGAGAACTCAGTCACACGTTAAAGTACTCAAGGCGACATAGAGTCATGTCAAAAGAATTCTAATACCGTTATTGAATTATTTGAGCAAGTTCAGTAGAAGAAAGTTCTCTGTTGATTTAATGCAGAAACTTCAAAGAAAAGTGATTACCTTTCCAATCGTTTTGTATAAATACTAAACAATGAAAAAAAAATTCAGTCTCAATCAGAACAATATACTGTCATGGGTAAACGTAAGTTAGACTTTTCGTGTTCATTATCTCATCCTAAGAGTACCGTCTGTACTCGCGTATAACCCGCATAATTTGGGAAAAAATAAAAGCCTGGAAGAGCGTGTACTGATTGTTCACAATATTGTGCAAGGAATAACGCCGCTACCTGACACCAGTGTAACGCAATGAATACATTGATACATCATAGGTTGTCATCATTTATTGGTATCATACTTTAAATGATCATCTATTTGGTTCATCGAGTCATTTTTGTTCCTTCTCCTTTTTCATATATGTTGATAAACTTATTCAATAGATCGATTTTGGCTCCTCCCACCCCTCCCCCAGCCAGTCAATGTACCCTATGGGATTTATTTATTCCTGTATTTATTTATTCCGAGTGATACTTTACGTAAAATAAGATATGCAGGGAGTATATATTCGAATAAATTATATTATCATACAGGTTAGAGAATTTTAATTCGTACTCTACGGTGATTCGAACACGGGTCTGCGGGTTACGTCACCCATCGCCTTGCGCTGTTTAGACACAGTCAACCCGGATTCCTATGACATAAATCAAGGTATACATAGGTTAATATAGAGAACTACAAATACATCTAAACACAAAACAGCGCAAGACGAATGGATGCCGTAACCAGAGGACCCGTGTCTGAATCTCCGTACAGTACGAATTAAAATCCTCTAACCTGTATGATAATATTATTTATTCGTATTTTTAAAAAAATGGTAATGTTATCAAGCATTCTCTTTTAGGATCCAGGGATAGCACTTTCCGCTCTGTTTGGTGTATATTTGTAATTCTCTCTCTCTCGCGCTCTCTCTCTCTTCGAGAGAGAGAGAGAGAGAGAGAGAGAGAGAGAGAGAGAGTCTATATTACTTTGTTTATTATTAAGAATATGATAAATCGACACAACAATTAATCAAGGGTGTGTGTGCGTCTACGCCCTTTGTCCATACAAAATATTACCAGTTACATCAAAGAGGATGACCGCGTCATAGTTGCGGATACACGTATAGATAATGCAAAAGTGCTTTTTTCATGGTCGAAATTTAAATGGGTAAATTTGACACTTCCTTGGAACATCTACAACTTAATTTGCGTTTCAAAATTTCTTTGGTATTTTGAAAATATTGCAAGCTGGTCGAATGAATTACAGAAGATACCATGATAATGATTGATATCTCAATTTTCTTTCTACTTTTACTGATTTCTCTACTGATTTCTTTTCAATGAGAAGTTTATTTCTTAATTGAGGAAAAAATAAGGATATTGTGCAAATTCGGTGAGGCCACCATGAAGTCCCTTCTGTCTTGAATACTAGTTTATGGGCCCCTATTAAAAGAATTGATAGAATCTCAATTTTTCGCAGCAAACACAATTAGTTTTTCCTTAACCGTATTTTATTGTCCTCACCACTCAAATAGTCAGAAAGCTGATGAAAGTTACAATGAGGAAATACTTTACAGTGATTATGTAATTATATACCTTTGGTGTCAGATAAAGGTCAATGTTGTTTTATAGGTAAGTAAGTGAACTTTATTTGCATTTAGCCAATTGACCATCATCTATTATATACATATACATTTGTTACAAACATTGATGGTGACACGTTTAATACATAAAGAAAAATAAATCTATCGAATTTACAAACATTCGATAAATACTAAGATATATACTTACGTATGCATATCCACATTCCGAAGCACATACATGCATATATCCACGTGCATATTATATATTTATATACCTATACACACGTTTAGATAAACCTACTCACATATATGCACATACATACATATTCACTGAGAAAGTGAGATAGGCACGCACATAAACATACATACATGCATTCATGTGTACATGATGTATGATATGAAGAAGGAATACAACACGTTGATGTGTGACCTGTAAACTACTCCAGACTATGTTTGTTGAATCACATGCGCGCGCTTAAATACAAGCTCCTTCGGGAGAAGACATAAAAAGTATTATCAATATATAAGTAGTATTCACAATGCTTTTCTTATTAGTATTATAAGAATATTATACATGAAATATGAGAGATAGTAATGCATGTAATAATCAATGAAATGGAGATGAGACGAAGAGAAAGAAAAAAAATAATAATAACTAAAAACGAACTAATTAAATCATGTAATTTTAAGTCCCATTCATCATATTATTACGTTCAAGTAATGCTCTATGACTATAAATTCCCAGATTTCTAACCTCGGTAGTTTTAGTGGAACTGAGTAATTAAATAAATTTCAACATACTTGGTCCTTTCCAAAAATAAGAGCTTATATATTTCTTTCTTAGCGGCAAATAACATTGGCATTCTAAAACAAAGTGATACTCATCTTCCAGCACGTTGCAAAAAATACAAATTCTTTGATTTAGTGGGGTGCAATGTGGTCTCTTCCATCTCCCAGATTCAACATGTATAGTATGGGCAGACATTCTTATTTTTTAAAGGGATTTTCTACATTTTGTCACTGTTACTATATCTAAATACTCCTTATATAGCCAAAGTTTGGTGACAAATCTCTATATAATCTAGCTCTTGAAGATTCTCTAATTCTTGATTGCCAATTTTGAATAAACTGGTCAGATAACCGTTGTTTAACTAAAACCCAACTGGCTTCGCACGTTCTTTTGAATAATGCATATCACTCTCACTCGAGTTGTTTGCCTCGGTTAAGGGATTAAGATCATAACGCACACCTAGCTGTGACAACGTATTATTCCCGTGATAAAGTTTGAATTTTTTTATCTATTTATTCATAGTTTAAAGGTGTTAATTTAGTTTAGAACAATGTATGAACAATAACATGTGTAATTAGGCTGTTTGGCCTCGAAAGTCCACCATTGTCTTTGGTTCCCAGACATAAGCCGTACACCATAAGTCTCGCTTTCGATTATGAGATAATACGATAACCTGCGTTTCATCAATTTCCAGGAGATTGTGGAACTCGTCTATTGCAAATGTTTATTGTGACAAAAACGAAATGTTGACGGCTATCGGTCGTTACAATCCTTTGTTCACTAGTTTATAACAACGAATAAACTTAATAGAAACCCTCATTTCACGATTGTAAGTTTGGTTACCTGTTAGACAACACCAAAAGGCACACACAATTAGATCGAAATGAACACTTAAGGATTTGCATGAGGAAAATCTTTGTCCCTTACAAGCACGGAAAATGTTTAGTTCCATCCAGTAATGATTAGTGAGGATCATGAACTAATTCATCGTGGAAATAATTACAACTGTTGGTATTCATCATGACTCAAAAAAGCAGATGCAAATTGGCAGTTTAACAGTGGAGGGATGATACAAATGCAAAAGGAAAGTATTGTGTTACATAAAGGTGATTAATATGAAGGAGTTTATTATTGTAAATTACATTTTAAGTGTCAGTTTCTGCAAAACTATAGGAAAAGAGGCGGTGAATGTACGAAAATTGAAGACCACCGTGTTTAGATAAAGCATAAGATTGAATAGTAGATATAGTTACCATAATTTCACTAGGTGAAGGGCAAATTCCTGCTTTTTGTTGCGTTAGTGAACGTCTTATTTATTGGAACAGTACGGTTTTAAACAAAATACAACAACAACAACAACAACAACAACAACAACAGAGAAATGGTCACACGTCACACGCACACACACAAAATAAACAAACAAACAAACAAAAAAGAATAGCGATGTATCTGTTACGTTTTGAAGACCTTCTCTGTGTACTTTAATTTTTGTTTCCTTACCGTTTTCAGTGCTATAAACACTATGAATCTGGGCAGCACTTTTGGGTTTTTCTGGCGAAAAGGACGATTGGTCTTCTATGGTCTCTCCTCTCTCGTCTTGCTCGCCGTGGAAATCTGGTAGAACAGTATTTAAAGTCTCCATGCGTTTACGTCGCATTTCCTTTTTCTTTCTCTTTCTCTTTTTCTTTTTATCTTTTTTTCTTTTCCTCTCCTCGTCATATACTTTATCTGTTGGTTCTAGAAATAAACGAGACTTGCGGTTGTCTACCTGTCTCACATTTTCAAAGGAAGCAACATGTCTTGTCATACAAAATGTCTTCAAGCAAACAGTGCACTTTATAATACTGATAATGATGTTTTGAATGTTTTTTTTTTATCTTTTCATTTTCTAAAAAGATTAATTATGCTCATGTTAAAAAAAGAGATGAGTGGGTTTTATATATTGTTGCAAACGTCGATGCTTATTACTGCGCTCACGGATGTGGCGGTGCATACATATTTACACTGTACTCGAGGGAAGTGTTGTATCACTACTTAACGAAGTCAAATTTGATTAAGTCTTTGTTGTATGTTGCTTTTATTTTTAAAGCAAAAAATATTAAATAGAAAAGAAAATCATATGATTATAACAGTACTACAACTTGAGGACACGTTCGTGGTTAGGTAAATACATATAGGCTTTCAATATTGCCAAATTTCGACAGGTTGTATTACCTTTCCTGTCCGAAATCCATCATATTTATTAAAAGTCAGCCACAACGTGATTGTAAATAGCACATTCAGAAAACATTGAATGTACGAGAAATATTTCATGGATCTCTGTAGTATCATTATCAAGAAAATCGAAGTCAGCTAATTATCGAAATTGGGTAAATACATTTTGCATCCAAACTGCACTCTGATGGCGTAAATTTACTTTATGGTTTATTCTCAATTATAGCATACTACTAAATTTCCATTCAATTCATAATATTTTTTTTCTCCTTCTGTCTAAGTTATTTTTTATTTTCATTTAATAATTATCAATTGACATACACCTCACTTTAAATTGTCCTTTAACCTACTAAAAGAGCATTTTCAATACCTTTAAATTCTACTGCTTGACGCTGTGATAGTGGTTTTGGAGTTCTCAAGACTTTTTTTGCAGCATGCTATTTATGAGTGATAATTTCCGGCTCTCTAAGGATGACATTACTAGGTTCTTCAGACAGCCTGTTTATATCGTTTTACTTTGTGGATCATGCAGCAAAAAAGTTAACTGAATTCAATATTTGTGATAATAACACAAAGAGCCAATCATGCTTATTACCGGCAACCTCTTTGAAGAGAAAGAGCTATTTTATTTTATTTTCTACTTTATTCATCAAAACAAAGAAACATGCAAGCCACACAAACCCATAATTAATATTAATAGCATATAGTTTCTAACATTACATTTCTATGTATTAGTGCGAAAGAGGCAAGTAAAAACAAAGTTTGAGACGATGAAACAACCAAGTTTCGGACATAATAATAATGAAACGATCATAGAGCTATACATGCAAATGAAACTTTCAGCGAAAGAAACTATACATTCTAAAGGGGGGTGGGGATTGGCTTTTCTATTTGGGATCCCATATTATTTGGTAGGAAAAAGGACCCAGAGAACGCTTTCCTGTAAAGAAATTTGAACGTAAGGATCATTTTTCTGTATACACTCATTCTAAGACAACTATATAGAGAGCCATGTATATACTCATCAGTTCAAATTAAGATAATGATAACATGCAGAATGATATTACCTTCTATAGTCATAGTGACAATGCAATGATATATAGGTGGAACTCCATTTCTTGATTTCGCTGATTCTGATTCCATCTGAAACTGAAAATCTTACTTTAATATAATGGAAATCATTTATATATCTGCTGCTAATAAAGGTATGTAAAAATGCATACATAGAAATCGGCAAAATTTCTTGATATGAATTCATTACATACTCGAATTCCCAATGATCTTTACATGGTGAAAAAAAAGTAATATATGGTATAAAACACATTGTCATTTTTGGAAATATTTTTTTTTTTAATTATGGAAGGAAAAATCATCAAAATAGATACCAAGTATTTCTCTCTGCTTCTTTTTTCTCTCTGCCTCAACTTTTGCCAAATGAAAGGAAAAGCACTGATGATGGCTATAAGTGCAACTGCACCGACCACAACCCCTATTATGATTCCGGTCTTCGAATCTGCAATATATATAAGAGAATTCAAGAAAGTGATGAGGAAAGCACACACACACAAACACACAAACACACACACAAGACCCTCGCTCCAATTTGAAGGATAAATACCGCTGCTAAATATCATATTAAAAAGCTTCAGCGTGCAATTTGATAAAAGTGGAAATGACTCAATAATGTATTCATTCAAAACTGTGTCAAGACCTGGTGCTTTATTATTGTTTCAATTTATACAGCTGAGCTAAGTTCTTCAATTGTAATTGGAGTATCCAACTCTGCAAATATCGTTATATCTTCGTCTTGCACGCGTATAGGCCTACTCTGCTCTAATTGACCAGTATTTTTTGGCAAGGCTGTTGCGAGTTTCTTAAAATGTTCATAAAAATAACAGCAATCATTCGAATAATTACTGAAACGTTTCAGACTTTTAAAATGATTCCAAAACTCACGTGGATTTCCTTTCTTAAATCATGCAATGTTTGCTCTCTTGATCTATTGTGGAGTAATTTACGCGTTCGGCAGAACTCTTTGTGTTATTTTTTCTACGTCATGTAATTCCGTCTTTTTACATCGGATTTGAAAGAATCGTAATTAATCAAAGCACTTTCATATATTTTTCTTTTTCTCTACATTCACCATTAAATCAAGGAGCATTATGTTTAATACAAATGCACCGTTTTTTCAAAATATCGATTTGCATTTTTGGTAATAAAGAGCGTCAATACTTCAGCTTTTTCATCGATTGTGTTTTGGTCTGAGTCCAATATTATTACCATTAAAGTGTTCTTCAAATTCCCCTCTGTCACCTTGTATATCAGCAAGGAACGCGGTTTTAAAATCAGGATTCTATTTATTTTGTAGCATTGTAAATGTCAAATAAATCTGACGATAAATTGAGGCTTTTAACGGGAAGGACAATGGTCTATGATTTGAAAGTTTTGTAAATCTATGTACTCTGAAGTTTTTAATGACGGAGAAATTATTCTCAGTAGTCAAAACATAATCAATTATACTTTCTCCATTTGTTGTGAAACATGTATACTGACCCTTATCTGCATCGTCACCTAATCTTCCATTTACAATGCGTATACCAGGGCTCTTACATAGATCTAGTAGGTGATTTTCAAAACTGTTACTGTTTTGGTCATGACTAGCACGTGGAATTGGAAGGTCAATAGTATTTACCTCATTATGCGTTCTGAAGGTAGAGTCATTTTCTATGTAATCAGACTTTAGACTGGTCCTACTATTAAGTTCACCCTATACTATAACGGTTGAATTATGCATGTAATGATTGACTTCCATCTGTAGTTTACCAAATAAATCGAATTTAAGAAGATTATGTATCGGTGATTGTTCAGGTGGAATATAAATAAAGCGAATATAAACATTATCATCAAAACCAAAGTTACCCTTTTCTAGTCTTAACCAAACAATACAATCATAATGACTTTGTACAACTTTTAAACCTTTTATCAGACTTTGCTTTGCATATAATACAATACCTCCACTGGCACGTTTCGCTTTTTTCTTAACTAATTTTCTGGGAAATGATAAACTTAGTAACCATAAAATTATATGTGAGCATTTTGTTTAGTCCATGTTTCTAACAAGTACATTAGGTCGAATTTAGAGAGAAATTTATTAAACTGATTTGTTTCTTTTTTTCTCTTCTTTAAGCCCTCTACATTCCATGTCAATATCTTAACCAATACGTTTTTCCCTTCGCTCGCCTTATTGCAACTCTTGAATGACCGGGTCTCTCTGATCATCACCATGAACGTAATCATGGTGCTCGCTATATACGTTGCGTCCTCTGTTTTGGCTGTGGTTGTGCCCGTCTCCTTGCCGTTGTTTCCTTTGTTGTTCACTCTTCACTCGTAGTGTTACCTGTTTTCCATTTATGAATAATCTATCACCAGAACTGCCTTCTTTACCTCCGCCTTCACTTGCTTAAATATAGGAAGCACATTTTTACGTGTTCTACACACTTCTTTGGGAACCTGTTCGCCTAATCCAAGAGGTGTCTTCTTCAGGTGACCAGTATTTTTTTGTCTTCACTTTATTCTATCCGGAAAGTATGCAAACTTTGCAACGATCGGACGAATCTTTCTCGGTGCGAATTTTTCAAGTCGATGCGCCCGGTGTAATTTTATTTCAGATTTTTGGTTTTTTCGACCTTCAGATTTGTTTCGCATAATTCTAGAACCTTTTCCACGCAGTTGTCCTCCTTTTCTTCAGGGATATTTGTTTTGCTTCATGTCGTCAACTATGGTAGCCTGAGTTTTCCTCATGTCCTCCAACTGACGGCTTTCCTCAATGGTGCGAACTCTATTGTCAAGTGTAGAAACTGTAGCTTTGATTCTGTCCACCTTTAGCTCAATGTTGTCTACTGTCTTTAATTTTTCTTCCATTCTAGACACTGTAAAATCTGCTGAAGTGGATTACTGCTCAACTTGTATTGGTGGTTGTATATGTGTACAATCCTCGGATGCGTTTGATCCATAAGCACGGGTGGGTGAGTTTGAGGGAGACTGTATATGAAAGTTGGGGTGATCCGTTTAATTACGTGTTTATTGTGCGGATAACCAAATTGTTTTGACCTGCTTCCAGGCTCAGGCTAAATGACGGAAACCATGTGTGGCGAATGTCAACGCCATCTAAGACCAGATACCACAATATGTACTAAAGATATTATATCCCGGTAAAATTATGAGTGGAAGAAATAGTAAAGAAATAAAGAAAATGTGTAATAAGAATGTTGTAGCGTGATATTAAACAAGAAATAATAATAATAATAATAATAATAATAATAATAATAATAATAATTTGTATAAAGAGTTAAAATATTTACTTGGATATATATTGTCGCAAGATTTGCGTTCAGATGATACACTGTTGCTGAGTGGAATTTTGATTAGATTGCTTTGGGAGGTAATTTTTATTTTTATTTTTCATTAAAGCCATGAGTTCCCAGTTGCAATATCCAGTCCAGTATTGTTCCTTACGTTTACATTGTATATCGGTCTACCTCGGGTTAGACTCAGTCGGTAGCATCTCAAGGTAGTCTACTGAATGTACAGTTGAGTTGTAGTGGTTGGCATGTTCCGCGTTGATTTTGATGCAAATGTGGCTCTTTCATTCGTTTTCTTAAATTATCGGTTTCTTCAAGATAATGAATTGCTCAGATTGTGCATATCAGGAGATAGATTACATTTTCTTAGCTCGAAATCCTAACTTTTGATTGATAAACAGCTAACTCAAGTCGCCAAACTTCAGAGTGATTTTGTCTAAGACATATGTTTGCAGATTATTCAGCGCTTGTCTTTGAAGTTGCATGTGTCTGTATCTGTGGTCGTGTCAAATTATTATGGCACGTACAAGCTGGTCCTTTAAATTTTTATGTCGATGGTACGCAATTTTATGAACTTTTTTGATATATGCCTTTCAGACGCTCTGAAGATTCGATCTGATGTCAATGCTTCCAGATGATCTCTGGTAAGTTTGGAGTAATCGGAGTGGAAATTAACCACGAAAGGGATGCGTTTGTTGGTTTTTTCTTGGTTTTATATTTCAAGAGGGCATTTATATTGAGGAATCTAGTGTTGCCCATAACCTCGTCAATGTATTTCCTTCTGGATCCTCTTATTCAAAGGTTCCCCCTTGAGCTCTGTGAGTCTCTTTGCAATGGTGGCTAGATTCGAGGATAATCATTTGGTCCGAATGCACAGGCCGTAAGGAATATTTTTTTATTACTTACTTGGGGTGACAGCTGTAAGAGAGCAGATACTGGTTAGAGTCAAATAGTTTGCAATACAATTCAGTTTCTATGTTCCCCTCCATAAGGGTAGATTGAGTATCCAAGAAGATACTAGACCTGTGTGATAACTCTTAAGTAAATGTAATCGTAGGATGGAAATAATTGGCGAATTCAAAGAATAGTTTGGGAGTATCGTTTGCTTAAATCCATTATGATTCTATGTCATCAATGAACCTGCATCAACTAATGGTCTACGGAGTGCTTCGTTGAGGGGCTTTTGTTTGAGTCTTCCCATGAACATATTGGCTTACGACAGTGCCATTTTAGTGGCCATTATAGTTACACTAAGAAGTGTTGGTTGTTGAACACAAAATTATTAAACTAAGAACCTGGGTCAAAAACGAGACCTATAGTAAGTAGGAAGGAAAGGACCAGGTCGACTATCCAGTGCTTCCTGCAGGTATTGATTCCCTCCTCGTGTGGGGTGTTTATGTGTAAGGAACATACATCCATAGTAACGAGGGAGGAGAGTGTTGTCTGGAAGGTCAGTTTTCTGTGTTTTGTTCAGGTTGCTGTAATATTTTGGATGCATGAATGGAGATTGTTCACGTAAGGCCAACGGTGGAAGTAAACTAACTCAGACTTTAGTTTTATACGGGATGGTCGTTTTTCGGAAATGATTGGTCTTCCCGGGTTCCCTTCTTTGTGTATTTCAGAGAGTAAGTAAATTCTCCCTGGTTTAGAGTTAAAGAGTAGGAGGTAAGTCAGTGTTTTGTCATCGATGTGACTGTTCGCGTCTGCGATGTAGTCAGATGCATTCATGACAACAACACAGTATCCCTTGTCTGCTGGCTTGGTGACAATGTCATCCATCTAGCGCAGATTTGTTTCAGCGACTGTTTTTTCTTGTTGCATTAAATTGTTGTTTCTAGCATAATTTTGTTTGTGCGAATAATGTCATTTTCCATTGGGGACAAGAATGCCCCTGGAGCTGGAACTTTACTAGGGAGTGAAACATAATAGCTTTGTGATTGGAATCTATGGAACAATATATGTGTGTATGTGTGTGTGTGTGTGTGTGTATGTGTGTGTGCAATTTGCTAATTGATCTATAGAACGCTTGTGTTAAAAGTCTGAAAGGACAATGAAGAACTGAAAGAGAGATACAACAATGTAGTGTATTTTAGAATGCAAAACATCTAATAGATAGAAAGTGCGTGTATTACAAACCATTGTCAGATTTTTGTACAGGAGAGGGTGGTGGGTTGGTTCCATTGACTGTTGTCGCTGAGCTTGGAGTTGCCATTGAACTAGTTGACTGACTCGTGGAAATGCTGCTTGATGTACTGCTAGCTAGAGTTTTAGCTGTGGTAGTTGTTGTAGACGGTGTCACTGTCATCGTCTTTGTTGGTGTTGTTGCCGATGTTGTTGCAGTAGAATTGCAATATGTTCTGTTTTTTCCAGGGCAACTTACATGAAAGGTAGTAGACTCAGAAGCTGCATTTCAAAAGTAAATACAATTAAGATGTAATGGTAGACATTTAAATCAAGGATCAATTCAAACACATATAGGCTGTGAAATCTGTATCTTTATCGTATACATGAAATTAAGCTCATACAAAGAAGTCCACACAAATCTTTCTTTACTTTTGTTGTAAAAATTAGCGCATATTAATTACGCAAAATTGTCCCTTCTTACCATTGTTGTGTTTCTAATCCAGTATTAGCGCGATTATATATGGATGTATATATGTATATATATATATATATATATATATATATATATATATATATATATATATGATATTGCTTTTTAGTTCTCAATATCTAAAAAATATAAATTAATCATTTTGATTAAAAAAATCTCTGTGTATGTAATATGCAGTAAAATATGTCTGATATGCATAAATATGGAAACTTTGTAAACTGTTGCTTTGCGATTCATTTCATTATTGACATGTGCATATAGAAAGTAAGCGCATATACCCCCCCCCCCCCCAATTTTATTTTAAACATGACCTATTCGCTTATTTTCCTACGAATATTCATAAGGTCGTTCCTATGATAGTTCATACTATATATTGTAAGCTGTTTCACGAAGCTATCTTCGGAATATTTTTGTAAAGACACATGTTATATATTATCTAGGAGCCGATCAAACTAATTGTAATTTATACCGTGAGTACTGGAGCTTTTTTAGTCTTTACAGATTCCGAATGTTGTTCTTTAATAACTTTCATAAAACTGTATTGACTATGAAAGTGTAAATCATTTTCTATGCAAATCATAGGTTTGGGTGTTTGTTTATTACTTCATAACCACATTTCAGTATTTAAAGAATTTTATTTTATAATGCAATTCACTTGAACAATTCGTGCTGGTGTAGCGCATGGAGAACGCGGGCAGATACCTACGACTTGAAAAGCACAAACAGTTCTGTCTGGGTCGAAGATAAATGAGTGTGACCGCTAGCTGTAATTTTATAGACTAAGCTTTTGTCCTGCATGAGAATGCGGGATATTTAGGAAGAACATTACTGATTTAATGCAAATGAAAAAAAGATATTTATCAGTGTCATTTGAATTTAATAAGCGCATCGTTTGACTATAAGTGCAGACTAAATGCAGATGATTCGAACAGCTGACAAGTACATTGTAGTTGAAATACAGAAAAGGAGAAATGGAGATAGGACCCATGCGTAAATTGATTTTCAGGATGGTAATTAGATTAATATGATAATAAAGATGTCATTTTGATTGGGACATTTGTCATGCCAACATAGACCAGCAGGAAATATGGTCTCTATTCTTTTGCACGAAGACCTCAGCACGCAATCACAGTCACAAAGCTCATCTCATAAGAGTAGGGGCAGTTATCATCATTATTATGATCATCGTTATTTACGATATATATATATATATATATATATATATATATATATATATATATATATATATATATATATATATATACTCGTGTGTGTGCGCGCGCGCTTGTGTATGTGTCTGTTATTGATATGGACTAACAATAATATTTTTACATACCTCGAAATCCAAGCCAGAAATGCCCACTTTGATAACCTGACAAATTTTCCGTCTCTATATACAAATAAGTATCAGAACTTGTGTATATAGAACTGATATTCCTGTAAACAGAACAGGACAGATTTTGAACTAGTTCGCCATTAGACGTAAGAAATCTAATAGTCTGATTGCATGTTCCATTTGATATCATGGGAAGATTGACGTGTACAGTTATAACAGAGATAAAAGCCGAACAGTTTTCCAGTTCTATAGAGCAATTGCTTTTCGTGTTGGCCGGTATTTGACTATTGGGATAGTCAGTATTCCACAGATAAACAATGGAGGCATTGATTGTCTTACTCCCTGAATTCACCGAAAGTATCCTGGTTTCTGTGAAAAAAAATGGAGTATGGTTTGAAATGGCATAAAACTCAGATCATCAGAGATTAATTTATTACAGAGAAGTCGGATATTTGACAGAATACTCCCCGGTAGAATACTATTCTAAAACAAAATTAAAGGCATTTTTAAAAAATCTAAAGTTGTCTGTTTGAAATTAGAGAAAAGTTGAAAGTTTTAATGTAGAGTATTTTGATAAAAAATATGTCGTAAACAATTGTTTTTTATATCATTTTTCTTTTTTTGGGGGGTGGGTGGGTGGTGGGAGCATTATTAAAAATATATTTTAGATCTATATGAAGCCTGATTCTCTTTTCTTATTTGCAAAGTCAGTCAGTTTAGATGCATTTACTTGATTATCAGATATGCTTTTATTTCTGGAGCTGTATAATATGTAAAATATTCAGTTTTACGAGCTATTAAAATTCCTCCAGAAATAGTAATATTTTCCCTGACCATATTTGTACCATTGCACTTACCCTCTACACAGAAATAGTTAAATATCATGTAGCTTGTAAATAAAGGTCCATATACGGAGCCATAACGCATGGTATCACACTTGGTATTTGATATCGTAGTCCATTGCGCCCTAATGCTGGAAGTGCACATAACTCTTCCGGTGCATAATAGGTATGGACTCTCTATTTCCGTTTCCAGTAAGCAGTCTGTGTTTGCATTTGCCGCGTCCGGCTTGCAGCATAGTTCAAAGTAGTAAATCGTATTATTTCTCCAAACATAGCCTGTGCATTTCGTGATGTTTTTCAGCTTTACACCATACTCGACGTTCCCGGCTGCAATCACTGAACCACTGGGACAGCTTGCGTTGATGAAAGAGTATTGGTCATGATCACCGTAGCATGCAAAACCCTGGTACTTTTTTCCCTCTAGCAGCATTAGTCCTGATTAGACATACATAAATTGTGACCATAAAGAGTTCTCACTGCTAAATATTCAAACAATTTCTACAGTAAATTACAATTTTTGAAATCATTATCACCTTTAAGTTGGTGATATCAATAAAAAAATATTCTTTTTTTTGTACAAAATTTAAGATACTTTTGGCAAATGAAAAATAATTGAATATTATTGGACTATTTGAAAAATGCAGTAAAAATATAAACATTACAATTTGGAGCAGTTAAAATGTCACAGAAATTCTTTATAAAACTTATGCATGAAAGCATATTTTTGAGACTGTATTCAATTCTCCACAGCTTTTCAAAAAGTGTGAATAGCCGAAAAAGTTTATTATATTTTGGAAATTGAATCTCAGATATGGCTTTGTAATGTACATTGAAAGAACATTGTGGAAGTTAATATAGCGATGAATGGATACTAATGAATTCTTTTTATCACAGGGACTCAAGACAAATACTCATTGTTTAACATTGAAAGCCCTTCCAAGAGTGGTTATGATGGTTGCAGAAAAGGAAGAAATAAAATAATAGGTCCAGTTGTGAATTTTAAATCAATATCACAGTGCACTTCAAAAGGACTAAGGAATTCATTTTCAACGAAAATGTCGAAAAACTTAAATACGATGAAAACTGTCCATGAATGGGCCACAAAAATCATGTCCTTTATAGACAGGTATCTCCTATATATATATATATATATATATATATATATATATATATATATATATATATATATATATATATAAAAGCAAATTATGTATATAAAGCAGCTAAGAAGTGAGGATCCAGATGTGATCCTTTATGAACAGGTGTTCTTTATGTAGAGATGTCCGTTAAGAGAGGTTTCACTGTACATTTTTCAAGCACATAAAACCCTATTGCTGTTGGTACTGAAAGTTGGCAATGAAAGAGCTGAATATATGGTTAGATAACATGTTTGTAGGGGTGAGAGCAGTTTCCTCCCCCAACTCCCCAATCAGCCCCAAACCCCACCCGCCGAAAAAAATATCAAAAAGCATACCGTGGGTCAAGATGTGGGGTGGGTGATCAAAAATACCTATATCATGGCCAAAACTGGCCACCCTCCCTGATCAAAAATGAAACGTCCCCCTGAAGCTATTATTCTGGCAGCCAAGCGATTGCTAATGTGGTTATCGCTGTCTTTTTAAGTCCAACGTTGCATATAAGGTAATACTACAACATCAGCTTTGTGGGGTATACCGTACAAACAAGACTTTGCAATGGTATGAAATGAAACAATTAGTCTGTTAATGAAGCTTTAAGCTTATAATCCAATTTGGGTATTTTCCAATCGAGACGTATATTGGGCACACACACAGCTTGAGACAGATACAGGACCACTCTTGTAAAGTACAAGACATCCAGACATGAAAAGAGCTCACAAACATAATTTACTTTTGAAGATATATAAAGTTTAATAGCTCCATCCGTGTGGTCATTCAACGCGTATCAACAGATATCTTTCCCAACCATCCGGGAGTTCGTTCGTTAGGTTGTTTTAGTACTTACTAAACATACAGTCAGCTCGAAGAAGATCCAAAGAGGCTGTTATCACGTACACCCGAGTTACTTCAAAGGTTCTAATAATTGGCTACATTAAACATAGACCAAGAACATAATGGAGGCATAATAAGGCACCACACCCTCTTAAACCATTATAAATCTAAAATATCGCTGGTCATTGTTTGTACGTATGTTGGACTCATAACACCCATTTAGTATTAGGTCAAAGGAAAATCAATATAAAGCTGAATGATGTAATCGTTTCAGTTTTCTTCAATATCAGGTAGATAGCGGCGAGAAGCCTTTTTATTGACTTCGAGATAAAGTTTGTTGATTTCTGAATTATAATGAAATCATCGAATTGACTATAACTTTCAAATTTGTAAAAATACTTGACAATTCAAGTATTGTTTAAAGGTATACTTTTTACTCCATCTCCATATATATATATATATATCAAGGATAGTGTAGACTAACCGTATTAGAAAGAAAATATAATAAAGTTTAACTCATTGCTTGTAATTCATATCTTCAAGAAATATCAGTTACAATCTATTTACTAATCTACACAGTTCAATATGGTCCAGTTGTAATCATTTATTATAAAACTTACCATTGCTGCAGCCACATATCATAAACACAAAAAGGTAAGAGAGGATCTTCAATCGTTCATACCTGGATAAAGCCATGTTGGAAATGGACTAAAAAAAAGAAAGATATTTTTACCGAAAATTGTACAATGTGCGGTACACGAGTCCTTTTCAATGCTTATCCAATTGATATCTTTTCAAAGTTGTATACAAGCCAACAACCTTATTGAATAGGAAATGTATTAACTGCCAAAGAAAACGCGGAAGTTTGAACGAGTTCTCAGTCACAGGGTTTGAGTTTTAAATCGATATTGCAAGTCGATACGTTGTACCCTTAGAACTGAGCCAAAGTGTAGTCTACCACTCTTGAATGCTTCAACACTAATGTAAAGTAGACCATATTCTTTGAAGCAAGGCATGCACACAAGTGGTTTTACTCTTTATAACAGCGGTATAGATAATTATAAATATAACATACTATTGTCCCTGAACTACTTTACCACTATTAAAGATTTTATCGGAAAAAAACAATGTCAAATCTACAAGGAATTGAAATAATTTTCTTTATCAAATAGGTAAAGTCATTAAAGCGACATTTTATATGCCAAAGACCACACGAAAGGTGACAGCAATGTGATGTATATACAAAGGTTGTTCATCCTCTTGTTTAGTAGTTTTATTTTATTTTTTTAACAGATTATTTACCTGGTTTTCATCTGCAAAGGCAAACAAAACTTGAGGTAAAGTCAAGAATACCCTGATCCGGAGTAACATTCTTTAGCTAACCTACGGTAAAGGCAAAAGTGAGGGCGGGAGGGCGAGTAGGGGACTGGGGGGGGGGAGGCGTGCGTCGTATGACATCTCACCTGCTGGAAAACATTCAATTTTATGGTGAGCTCTGATGCATTTTGTGTTGCTTTGTCCAAAACTGACGATGTAATAAAAGACGAACGAATGATTAAATCTTTGCAAGCAGATGCCTTGTGGCGAAAGAACTTTTACAGCCATGATGGCAATAATAATAATAATAATAATAATAATAGCAATAACAATTGCATCCAACTAGCAATAACAATTAAAGGTTTTAAACTCTTTTTCAATTGTGACTAAAGAAAAAGAGTAGTGTTACCTTCTCTGTCTTTTGGCTAGCTTTCTACAATGATCTCATAATTCCCAGATTTGAAAATGGAGATTCTAGGGACCCATCTTCAAAAGAGTTGAGTTAAGTACACTTTTGGGATATAAAACAATCTTTTTTTAATAAAAAAATTATGTTTACCACTTGAGGATAAAATCAGAAATTCTTCAAAAACAAACCTCAAAAACAAAAACAAAATCTCGATGTGCGGCTTATATGTTGTAGACTTTACTGAATTGGGGGGGGGGGGGAATTTTTCGACGGTAAAATTGTACTCTGCGAGTGAAACTCATGTGTTCAAGAAATATCAGTTAAAATGCGTTTGCTAGGGCACAAAGTTCTAAAGCATCCATTGGAAACTATTAAAGATTAATCTTACCATCGCCACATCCGCATAACATAAACACCAAAAAGAACAGGAGGATCGTCAATTGTTCATTCTTTTATAAACCCATGTTGGAAACGGACTGAACAGAAGATGAACGTTTGCATGCAGCACGTGACTACCACGGAATAATTGACCTTCGGTGTTGTATCGAAGTAAACAAATGTATTTACTGAGAATGTAATGGAACTTGAGTTAACTGCCAAGCATAGCACACAACTTTTGACGACTTTTCAGTGAATGAATATTAGTACTATAAACAATGGAGAAGGTACGTCCTATTTATGCACAATCAGCGTGAAGAACAGATTTAGTTTCAATTACATTCAAACAGTGCATTTGCCAGCCTTGCTAGAAAAACAAACAAACTAAATGAAGAGCACGCGAAGGAACCGGGCTGGGTTTGGGCCGGGGGTGGGGGTAGGTGGGGGTGGGGGTTGAGTTATATGGCAGATTGTTGGGAAACTGAGGAATCGTGATCAGAACGATTGAGATATGATAACAGAATCTTGACAAAGAAATATGAAACCGATTAAATATTCTAACCTATCATGCGTATTGAACTGAAGACATGGTTTTTAAAGTAGCAACTGATGACTTATGGAAACAAGTTACTCAATCACACTTAGCCGAGTAGGTGTAGCATTGTACAGAAGACCAATCATGTTGAAAGATACGTAGTAGCACTGTATATAACTTTCATAATTTTTATCTGCCCACGGCTAGCAGCGGGAAAAATTTGATTTCGCCCTGTCCGTCCTAACCAATAGGGTCGTTAGTACGTTTTGGAACAAAGCAATTGACGCAACTAAGGAAATTTAGTATACATTTATTGCATTCAATTTGAGATGACCTGGATAAATTTGCATACGGTTCGTGCACTTTTTCCATTTTTAAAATACATTTTTGAACTTTAAGAATTTAACTTTTTATGAAACCTTTGATGACACGATTTACGCAGAAACCAATGGTCAGAGAAGAATGAAAGTTAATACACTTTTTTGGTACATATCTGTACATGACCTATTTAGATTTCATGTTAATAAATTCCTTGTTTTCATTTTTTTAATCTTCAGGACTTGGACTTTTGTTGTTTTTAATGGGTCATTCGTGTTTAACTACCACAAAAATCTATTTCTTTTCTTATTTATTTATTGATTAAGCAACATTTGTTGCGTCAGATTAACATACTCTCACGCTCAAATAATATTACTTACAGTACGGGCCGCCATTATCATGTACCCGTAAGTGATGTCCGTATGTGCAATTTGTGACGTCATGTCATATTTTCTGATAACAGTAGTTCGATGCATCTCCAGTAGGTAAAACACTAAAATCATGTTTGTGATCAATTTGTATTAAGTGCTTTATTGTAATTACAACATCCATATTATGAGTTTCGATTTTGTTTGTATAAGGTCATCCTGCTACATTTAAGATATTTTAATAACGCCGTTATAGTTTATTTGCACATATACCGAGATAAGTGCACAGGGTGGGTCGCCCGAAATAAAGCTGCTGAAAATTGATTCAGGTCATTGCGGAATAAATACCATTACAAATGTGTGTGTGTGTGTGTGTGTGTTTATTTTTAATAGAAATGCCTTTTCTTTGACCTGGAAGAAAAACGTTCGTGATTTTGTATTTAATGCATACAATTGTTACACTCTCAATACATAATTTCACATAAACGTTTTAAATGGAATTCAAAGCCAGATGTGATTTATACAAGTTTAATTAGCTACATCTATAAACATCCGTGCACACGCGACATTGAAAACATACATATTACATGGATCTTTCATATTCATAAACTGCATTCTCGATGGATTCAACAGACTTTAATAGTGCACCACAGTAAAATCCAGGTGACACTCAGTACTTTTGTTACAAAATAAATTCAAACGAGATACTATTCTCGAAGATAAATATGTCTATTCGAGACTCGATATATTTCAATTTCTATCAGCTTGAGTAAAAGTTACCCTTTGATTGCGATCAACATGAATTGTCATAAATATGTACTGACTGACAAATTTACTTGCTGTAAGTTGTTTTTAGGTATGTTATTTTTCAACTAAAGAGTAGTGAAATGAATCAAGTAGCAAGAACAAGACTAAATTTACCCCATTTAATAGGATGTATATCATATCCACGTTATAAGAGGAACAGAGGTATACTGATTGGCATTGTAGTGAGGGACCACAGTAATTACTTTAGATTATAAAGCATGCTAAATGTCCCTGATGTCTGAAATTTTGCATGGGCAGTTATTGAGTTTGAAGTTGTTTTAAAAATTTATTTATTTATTTTTTTGCTGCAAGTTTGTGTCCGCCATAATTTTTATATTGTAATACTGCTTTAGCTTTGAAAGCGTTGTTAAAACATCATATGCTTGAATTGCGCCATTCTGAGGTTTCTTTCTTGGTAGAAATGATTGGATCATTAATAAAATAATTAGGGTTTCCTAGTAAAACTTACCCTACATGCAAGCTTTTAACATCTCATTCTCGTTCAGAAGATTTCGCTGCCATAGCGATGTTTTCTCGACGATGTCATCTATGCCTTAGTTATTCGTCTCCACTGATTTGTATACAAGAAACTAGACTGGTTCCTACTATTAAGCTTTATGCTGCCATTGAAAACGATTAAGAACGAGAGTAAAGGAACCAGACTAAATGTGGCGGTTCAGATGCATTGCATAGTGACATTATTGGTAAATTATGACGTCTGCTCACATGCTACCTTATAACGTAAGTAGTATAGAAGACGTATATCCTGGCTCTTCCACCCTCCTATCCGTTATTAATTCGTTAAAAAACATAACAGGCTGAATTACATTTTTGTAATTGGTATCACAAAACGACAGCAACCAGCATAGTGAATAAAAATGAGATGAAAGATAGGGTTCAAGAAATGTTTGATGTTTGACAAACAAATTATATCCAGAAGGGAAGCCAGCTAAAGTATTTAACATTACTACATCTTTGTCACATATACACATTGGTTTATTAAATGCAGAATAAATATGCAAGATATAAAATAATCAAAATCAATTCAATATATCTGTTAATGGCCACGAAATTGTACAACAAAAAAAACAACAAAAAAAAATAAAAAAAACGTTTAGATCAGTTTTCTCTCGTGCTAATGCTATTGAAACATAATATATGTTAACTGGTTGCTCTGAATATTTATCTGAGCGTCAGAATATACATCTACGTTTCCGTTTCTATTTATCTCCAGTTGTATTCCTTGCTGAACATTGAACAATTTACTTCCTGTTTCTTGCAGCCAATCATAATGTGTTCTTTTTAAGTCAAGCCATAAACAATGATGATCAGTGCAAAAATTATTAACATTAATATTACTAAGTTCAGTTCGTCAAGGAAATAGTTCCTTACTTCTGTAAACCGGTGCCTTATTTTATACCCTTATAAATAACACGTGTTTAGTAATATTTTCAAGGTAAGCATTATGTTCTCTATTGCTGAATTGAAATACTGTTCAGGTTCAGTCTCTCTGTCTTTTTTGCACATAATCGAGACTCCTTTTACATTCATTCTTGATTAATAAAGTTTACAAAACTTTATGGCTGTGTCACCACGTACACCAATAATTATCTCTCTCGTGGTATAAAGATACATGAAAGCAAATCCATTTCTGTAGCTTTCGGTAACAGAATTAGTCATTGTATCCGAAGTAATTATACTGTACTGGAGACAAATATTCTCCAGCTCATAATCTTGGTTTCCAACTTCTATCACTTCAGATCTTTTTGCCAGTGTGATGGAAACGAATGCACATCCTGAGGAAGAACAAAAGGATACAACAAACAATTATCTGTTAGTATCTCGAAATCAAGTGGTATTCTACATTTCTTTCCGTATACAATAAATATATAAGTATCTGTTGTACTCAGTAACTTTTGTATTAAATTTCTTGTGACTTATTTCATCATTACTTATTACTTTACTTACCGTCTAATTAATACTGTCTGACTTACTTATAGCAGAGGATGCAATTCATCTTGTTTTGAAAATTTTATTATATACTAGCTTTCCTTTTAGAATTTTTACAACTAACTCTAGTAAAGTTGCGCCGAACCCACTAAAAGCTAGCGGGATTTTAAATCTTGTAGCCATTCCTGCAACACATACGAAGCAGCTTTAATACCCATACTAATTGAACCCAGTTGAATTATTAATTTCTTTTGATCTTTTGAAACGTAAATTTAACACAATTGTCTATAGGTAGAGTTGGTAATATTGGACTCAATGGTGGCACACTTGATATTTTCTTTGTCACTTAGATGTAACAATTAGACAACTTAGACTTTGAGTTAGTGCTTGTAAAACCAGAAGTTGTATCAGATTTATCATGCTTTGTTGGTTGAATTGGTGCTTGTTTTGGTTATGGTGCCTGTTTTGAATATAGTGCCTGTTTTAGTTCTAGCGGTTGTTTTGGTTCTGGTGCCTGTTTCAATTTCACGAACGTTCTCGTTTTCTTAGGATTGTTTTTTAACAATGAAATGTAACTATCCTTAGGTCCAGTGGCGCTCATTTTGTTGGTACTCTGTTTATTTATTAACTCAGTTATTCTCTTTGGTAATATCCATTTTACTATCAGATAAACAACCGTAAACTGACTCGAAGAAATCGGAATAACCAATTTTAGGATTTCTTCTATACCAATATTAATTGGTGAATCTATTTCAATATTAAATATCCTCTCCAAAAGCATACTGTCGCTTACTGTAAGAGCTGAATTTAATGTTGCGTGGTAAAAATGTGTTAATTATGTTGTTCGTTTTGCTTGCAATTTATTACTCTAAATTTTATGATTTTTCAGAATTCTTATCTTACAGCATTTCTGGAAATAGATTTACTTCTTCCTTTTGAGCTTGCTTACCAAAATATTAATTACGTTACCACCTATCAAGTAATATATATTGCTTGAATCAGTCTTTGCTGCCCTGTCTTGTTCTACTTTGTGTTCTAGTCTTGGTCATTGTTCCGCTTCTTTTTCATTCTTTAACTTTTCTGCGTGTTTTTTTTTTTAAATTCTTGTGTACGTTTTCCAAGTTGGTTTCAAGTTCAATTCTACACGGATATTTTTCTTGTAAAATTACTTTCTTTGGTAATTTACGAACTCTAAAAGTTATGTCATAAATACTCTCACCAGCTTCCATGTATTTTCCCAAAAATTAACAGTTAACATAAAGCTTGCATATGTCAAGTGCAAAGCCTTCTTAGATACGCAACGCAAGACAGAAGCGAACAAGTTAGTAACGGCAAAGCCTAGATACATGAATATAATTTTAAGATTAATTGAAAGTTATACAACGTCATGTTTTAACCAAATTTTATTTTAACCTGAACTCATTTTAAGAACTTGTAGCTCACTCATTATTCATGTTGAAAAATAAAAATTGCACAATATTATTGTATACGAGGTACTGAAAATAAATAGTACAAAAATAAACTGAAAAGGTGTGCTTCAGATAAGATAAATTTAAAGGTATGAATGGGTTCCAAAAAATTACTGTTGCAAAATTTATATCAAAGAGTACACGGACAGTTGGAGAAAAGAAAACTAAAAATATGTAAAGAATACATGCTACTTTTACAGACTATTAAAGGAAAAACAAGTCAGATACAACTTTAAAAATACGTGGTGCTCCATGAATTAAATTTATTACAGATGATTAAATTTCACAATGCCTCAAGATGTGGGAGTTTGAAATACTGATCATGTCATTTCTTGTTCTTTTGATTTTTCTTATCCTGAACAACAGAAAAACTGCTTTGCCTAGTCAACGCACGATCTATTAACCAGTGACATTAGATTACAAAATGATAAATTGCCGTTAAAATAAGGTAGAAGAACACAATCAAAAGTAGAGATTTGAATCTGTTATTTATTATTTATGAGATTTTAGATGATATACTTATTTGTTTTGCTCAAATCTGATTTGTATCTACATTAGAATACTTAAATACGTCATAGACATACACCCCTGTGACAACAATCAGTGATGCTGGCATTGGTAATGAGATAGTTGCATCACTCACAAAGCATCTAGTACACATGTTTTAGCATTATGTTTGTTGGTTTATTTTTTACGAATTTTTTCACTTTGTTCACGTGTTGATTTTGTTACAAATAAATGTGTTTGAGGTTATCAAGCTAGCATTTAATGCTGAAATTGATAATCCGGAACTATATGATAAAATCCAGTAAAGTATCTACTTCTGTTTGTTGTTAATTAAGCTTCTTTTAACTCTCTAATTCATTTTAATTTCGTACGTTTCCTTGATTTGTTTTACATCTATTTGACCCAACTCCTTGTCAGTTAAATGTTACCAGTCGTTTCTTTGTATGTTACATTTGCTATACGAGTTTGTAATGCCTGTTTGTATTCTTCTTAGATATTATGTTCAGCTTCGCGTTGATTTTATCTTCCACGAAACCCAATTCATTCTCAAGTTCTTTTTAATTTTGGTGGAATTGAATTTGAAGATTAATAACCTTTATCATGAAGATTACGTAAGAGATGATTACGAATGCATTTAATTATTAGAAGATATCGAACCATATTTAGATAATTCTAATCTTTCAACAGAAGGTTAATACGACTTCAACTCCTGTAAAAACAGCCTTAGTTCATGAATATAAAGAACATATTATGCATTCATTAAACATAGTTGAAGCTCAAAATAAACTAATTGTATCACATTTATGCATTAAATATAAAACATTGTATTATTTTGAAACAACCAAAGAAGTAAGATACATTTCAATAAAGGGTAAACAAAATATAATATTGTCACCCAACTCTTTAGCTACACAAACAGGTGGAAGTTATTTTCTAAAGTCTTTGGGTTGGGAATGAGAAGGAAATAAGTGGGGGGGAAAAAAAACAGTGCATGAAACAAAAATTGAAGAAAAAAAAAAACACAACAAAAAGCAAACATATATTAACCCTTGATTGGAAGATGACGTGTTTCTTACATTTAAGGAAGGAAAAAAACCCACCTTCTTGAGTCACCTTTTATACAAAAAACATCTAGAGCAAATAATTACCATCAGTCAGCCGAGAAATGTTCCCGATGAAGTAGAAATGCAAGTAATTAACATAAAAGAACCATTTAATCAGCAATTAATAGAAGCAGAAACTTTAGTAGATGACAACTACGAAAAAATGAACCACCTGTTTCATTATATACACTGCAAGAAGAAAGAGAACGAAGTGGTTGTGTATAGGCAGTGGAAGAATTTAATTCAAATAATGAATCAATGAAATCAGACGTTGAAATGTATGCCAATGAGATAGAGGACATAAAAATACATTGGTAAAGTAAAAGGTGCAAGGAAAAAGCTACATTGTAAGAACTTTTGCAAAAGACTAAATGCAAAAGAGCTTAAACAGTTGGATATGTAACAATTTTAGAAAATAACTTTAGAGAAAGAGCAACAGTGTAAATCTCAAAGTTAAAGAAAAGTTACCATTAGTCAAAAGGTTAAAACAAATATTCAAAGAAAATTATGTAATAATTACTTGTTTTTACAATCATTGGTATGATAGCAGCAACTCTTGATGTAACCATAAAAAATTATATAAAAGGAGGAGTAGGAACATGTGGCAGCGGTGTAGCTAGTGATAGCGTTGGAAGTAGTGGAGGCGATGGTGATTCATTCATTGATAAATTTAAAAGAGGTATGAAAAGGAATGTTTACTATTTGTTTCAATTAGCTCAAAAGCAACAGCGGAATTCCTGGTATCATTGGTTGCGTAATAATCTGACATTTTATCTTAGCTGAAAGAGTTATTTCTTTATTGGCTGATAATGCCATTTTACTAAGTCTTGCGTTAATAGCTTGCTCTTCGAAAATGTACTAGAAGATTTATTTTTGGTAACCAGAAAGAAGAAAAGGCTCTTAAAAGAAAATAATAGTCTATTTAATGATTTGTTTAACCATTTTGTAAAATAATTGCGCCAGCTTCTACAACCACATGTATAATAATAAATGCTTGTTTCCTTTCGTTATGATTGTAGGTACCGTCGCTGTAATTGTTGGTACTACCTTCGCAGGTAGTATTGTCCCGATTACACGACTTTTCGCCGTTTTTGTCCTTCTTGTCTTCATAATTCTAACTAACGTTGTCTTCTTTTATTTCATTGTCTGTCTTTTGATGAGTTTTTGCATACTATGTATCAGCTGCTGGTATTATATTCTTTACCACGTCGCTATTTAGAGCAGTATTTATTCCTAGATTAAATGTATCTGATGAATTTCTTTTTTAACCAACTATGTAACCTATTTTCATCACAACGTCACTGGATAACACAAATACACCATCATCACCAGTTGCATACTCTAATCTAACTTAGAAATATAAAATATATTCCTGATATCTTATGGTAATGTTTTCATCTAAGTCATAACCTTATTCACCTAGAATTCATTTTTCAAAGAACATTTTCACAGAGTCTGAACAGTAGAAACAGAATGTGTAACAGATATTCCATTTTGTACTTAAGCACCTAACATAAAAATCACAAAATACCTAATACTTTGATTTATTCTAGATATTCCTTCTTCTGTTAATCCGTTGCTGTCTTGTGGAAAGACACGAATCTATCCTGTTTTTTTTTAAAAATAAAGAGTAAACATTTCATTAATTTATCTTCAGCAGACAATTTGATTGATCACCTGGTGATGGTATTAAGCAGTCAGACAACAGCTTTCTTATCAGAAAGTATATGTGAAACCTATATCTTGATTTGGCTAATTCTGGTATACTTTTATCTGATAAATGCCATTATGATATTTCACATCCTGATGTTGCCATCCATATTGCCCAGTTTAATTGAATTTGCTAAAATTTAATATCACACTGTGCTGTCATTATCAAATGTTAAAGTGTATTTATCAAATTTATCAAAACTGTTTAATGATCTGTATGTAAAATAGTTATTTTCAGTGTAGTGTATTTTATCTCAATAAATTCATTTGCTATATTAACCAATTTAATGTATTAAACTGAGTTGCAGGACAAGATTAAGGTGCACTGCTTGTTATGTTTCTTTTTTTTAAATCTAAAGTTAACTAGTTACTTATCTAAACACTTTTCTTACGGTAATATGCACTGACTAACAATGTTATTGGCTATATAAAATCAATATAAAAATGCAAAGTCAGAAGTTAAAAAGTTACCTTTTTGAAATCTACTTATTTCCATTTGTAATTACTTGTTCTCTCTGTCTTATTTACTAGATTACATGGTCTATTGGGCTTAAGAAGGAAACTCTTTAGATAGGCCAAGTATCCTTTAATTGCCACATAAAACGTTTAAATGTTTATTACAATAAAGTATAAGATTTAGAGTGAATTAGGGTTTTTGAGAAGAAAAAAAAAACTGGATAGTGAGCCAGGATCTCCCTCCCCCTTATCATACCCCCCCACCCCCCACCCCCGAAATGTGTAGATGATAAACCAGGAAACTGACCTCCTTGAGAAACAAAACAAGCAACTCACTACCGAAAACATAAATCTTAAGCATGCCTTTTTCAGACTAGAGACGTTAGTAACAACCAAGTTTAAACAATATGACAACATCTGAAAAGCTGTCGTTATACAAACATATCTCCTGTTCTTACCGGTAAAATTTCATATGGCAATCAAAGTGCAAATAAAACCCGCACGTGACCATCTACAAAATCAACAAACTAAAAGCAGCGTTGTACAGCAATCCCAACACAAAATGAATTCAGATCCAGTAGCATCATCTACAAGGACAACCCCTAACTCACTACCTCGTGTACAAATTCAACCAGTGAATATATTACGACTCACCCCATACGAAGAGTCGTCCAGACGTCAACATGCAAGAGATATTATGATGCTCTGAATGCGACTCTGGTCCCATCTGAGATAATAACCTCAGTCGCACAAACCCACCGCACTGTATCTTCTTCTTCTGATGAAAACACTTCTCCCAAACTGATTGCACCTTTTCTCAGCATACACTCAAGCATAAACGCAAGTACTGATATTGCAAATGAATCACATGATCAATGGACTCAGTCTTCTGACATTGATAGACTATCTGAAATGAGCGCAAGTTTAAAGGATAGTAATGTATGTTAGAAACCTAATCATGTACAAAAAGACAAAATGTCAATCCAACAAAAATTATCTAACTTAGCGTATTTAAATAACTCCTCAAGCAATTCAGCATCCCAAAACACAGTCAAATCTCACCCATTATCAACAACAGGTCAAAATCATTCAGAGCAAGAGGAAAAAAACGTTGAAAACCCCGTTGAAGTTTTCATAGGGATATATAAGAAACGAAATGTCAGCTATTTTATTTGGGGAATTGATAATTTATCCACTAGGGCAGGTATCCATGCTCATTTTCAAAACAGTTGTGTGCAAATAAGCTCTCTGGCCTTGTATCTCAGCAAATCTGGAACCTTATATGCACGTGTAAATGTTAAATCACAATATGCCGAAATAGTAGACTCGGACGATTTCTCTTGACCCCATAGTATCCTTTCCACTCACTGGAAACCTCCTGCTGAAAGAGTCAAATCACTTGTCCAAAACTACAATAATAAATAACATATTCCGTTTCATTATAGCACACTCACCTATTCCTTACACGATCTTTGAAACTACAAGAAAGCTCACAATGTAAATTTAAATTCTTTACTTATAAAAAGTAAGTGTGACAATGGTTTTAAATTTACTTTTATGGAATGTCAGAGGCATAATGTCATCGACAATATGTCTCGGCAACTTACTGGATCAGTATGACTGTGACATTGCATTTATAAATGAACAAAAGCTTCGTCCCCAAAATGCATCGTTTTTGGATTCAGTATATTCCAAATATGCAACTTTTACCCATTGCGAGGAGACATCAGATCCCTTCGGGCCCATCAAATGTGGGAAATCAGGGGTTTCAATTATGTTAAAGAAAAAAACAAGTGGAACAAAAAAATTGTACCAATGGAAAACATTTACGACATATTTATGTGTGCAAAGCTTGTTGGTTTCTTTCACAAACTTCTGTACATACTCTGTGGCTACAAGCCCTCAGAGAATTATATTAGGCACTACTGTGAAATAATCGAGATTCTTGACAACTTGTACGGGCATCTCTCAGAAGAGGGGTATGTCATTATTGCAGGTGACATAAACGCAAGTTTGATAGACTGCTTGAAAGTTAAAGCCCGTAAATGTAAAGAATTAAAGGATTTCGAGGGCTGAAATCTGATAAAGGCGATAAATACGGCACCAGACTGTATCGGTTGGAAATATTCGTGTGCCGCTTTTCAAACCATGCTCGATTACATATTGACTGTCAGCATTGTCAGGTCCAATGTCAGACGTTGTGAAATAATCCAGGATGGTAAAATCTCTACAAGATCAGACCACTTACCTGTATTATGTTCAGTTCAGATCCAAAACAATATAATCCGAAAAGTATCGAAACTGCACCACTTGACGGCATGGCACAAAGTCGGCAGCAATGAGATCGGTCACTATCAAAACGCACTAGCGCGTAACATACAAAAAGTCTGACAAGAGAGATTAACGGTCCGCACGAAAAAGAAAAAAAAAAAAACAAAAAAAAAAAACGACTGTGCCTTGATATAACCGAATGCATTTTACAAGCTGCACGAGACTCGCTACCCATTAAGCACTTTACCTCGCACACAAAGCCATACTGGAATGAAACGTTAAAGCGAAGTCATAAAATAGAACATGAAGCGGGCATAGTCTGGATCAAACAAAGCAGGCCAATAGACTTCCAGCACGAAACATGTTCTGTATGAAAAAGCAATTCAGGAACGCTCAACGAATAGCTAGTGAATCTTTTTTGAATAATTCCCTGAATGAAATTCAAGAAGCGGCCGAATGCGATTTACGCCTTTTCTGGCATCAAATTAAAAAGAGCAAGCCAAACAAACACAAATCTTGTGTTGAAATTTCTTATGGTAAGACCTATTCTGACCCACCTTCGGGAGCTGGTACTTTTGCAGATTATTTTGCTGAAGTTTACACACAGAAAGATTTATGACCTAGACTTTTTATAACTCAGTAGAGAAAACAGTCCGTGATCTCAAACATTATTCTAAGAGACACGTACATAAACAAGCATCTTTAGCTGATGAAATAACTGAGAAAAAACTATGCAGCACACTTCGTACCATAAAAACGTCGAAAGCTCCTTGTTATGATCACCTTCAAAATGAACACCTTATCTATGGTGGTCCTCAGTTAAATAAAAAAATCTTAAAATTGTTCAACTCGATGTTAAAGCATGAATATATACCAAGTACATGGATTAAAGGTCTTACCGTGCCCATCTACAAAGGGAATGGGAAAAGCAGAGTTGATCTCGATAGGTATCGGCCAGTATCCTTGTTGCCAATGCGGTACAAATTATTCGAGAAAATTTTGCAAGCAACACTTATTAACTTCTTGGTGACATAGGAAACCCTATTCCCTAATCCACAATAGCAAGGCTTTCAAAAGAATCTAAGCTGCCTCACGGCCTCTTTTCATCTTCAAGAAGTCATTAAGTATAACCCTGTCTGCGGCAGTCCTACCTATGCTGCCATTCTCAACCCTCAAAAAGCCTTTGACACTCTTTGGCACGCTGCTCTACTCTCGAAACTATATAATATGGGAAGTGGGAAAAAATCTGGAGAATAATAGGGAATACGTATCAAAGTGTACAAAGTGCAGTAGTGGTTAGCAAATACCAGTCTAGATAGTTTGATATCAAGCTAGAAGTTAGACAGGGGTGCGTATCGTTCTCCTGTTTGTATCAGGTATTTATAGCCGAGTTGCTACAGCACTTAGTAAAAAGTAAACTTGAGTGTAAAATTGGAAGTTTAGATTGCTGCTGTCCTACGCTAGCAAATGACCTCACATACCTATCAAATTCTAAATGTTAGAGATTATTCTCCAATATTCTAAAAAATGAAACTTCAAACTAAATTCTACAAAGTCATATATTATAATTTTTGGCAAGAAAGGAAATTATAATTATAAGCTGTCACTAACACTTGGAGAAGAAATAATTCACGAAACTGACTTCGTTACTCACCTAGGAATACTACAGGATAGGTCACACCCGCAGCGCTTACGGAAGAGCAAGACAAGTCTTTTTTGGTCTTGCAAATGTTGGGTTGGGTACCCTAAACCTAAACCCATAAATATCCACCAGTTTATTCAAGAAAATCGGGATTACAACCTTACTCTAATGCTGCAAACTTTGCAATGGGTTTCAAAAAGGTGACCTACTGGAGCTCAACAAGATGCAACACTTTATAGCAAAAATAATTCAGGTATTTCCTAAACAAAAGAGGTCAACTATGTGTGAGTCAATGTTGCGGCTGATAAGAATCACAACCGAATCTGATCGACGTAAACTTCTCTTCCTAGGTAAACTTTGCATCCTGTCCAATAACATCATCTCCAAGCAAATGTTCCTCGTACGTCTTCACATGTATTTTGATAGCACCCAATCTGTACAATCTGGTTTTATTCCAGATAGTTGGAATCTACTTCAGAAGTATGAGCTTACAGATTTCCTCTTGAACTTCATTAATCAAGCAATTTTCCCTAACAAATTTCAGTGGAAACAACTAGTCAACATGACTATACTTGACAAGGAAGAGACTGCCTGGTGCGACAGAGTCAATAGTCATCATGATTTTTCTTGATTTCGATACTTACAAGCACAAATTCGCCCCTCCACTCTGTACTGCATCCCGAAGAATGATAGTGAACGCAAATTAACAAGGTTATTGCATCCCTGTTGGCATTAAAGCTAGGTCATGATGTAACTCACTGTCGAAAATGTGGTCCGCAATGTACCGACCTCCTTCAACATGTGGTCACATCATGTATATTAACAAAACAAATTGCCAACGACTTTCACTGGTGCGTGTTTGACAAGTTTGGACTCGAACAACACATAGAACGTAACCAAAGTAACGACGAGTCACAGTTGCTAAAACTCTTAAAAACTGACCTTGAATGTAGACTGGACAAAACACAACTTCACCATTTTCAGATCTGTTCATTCCAGTTTCTCGTCCTTGTATCACGAGTGTACTTCGCAGCCTGAAGACCAAACATTTGTCAAAAGCAAAACTTCCCAAATCAGCTTCTACCAAAACTTTGTACCTATAAGACCTCATTTTAAAACCAAAGCCATTGTCATTAATAGGCCGGTACTATAATAATAAACTGTTCTGAGATTTATGTACAACGATTATGTGCTATTTTGTATGTTTGCATTTATTTCCCAATTTGTGATATTCCATTTGTTCCTTCCTCATCTGTTTTAGTTTATTATGCATCATTAACTTTCTGGAATGTTTTCCGAAATCATCAATGGCAATTGTTAAATTTCTCTCTTTCTGTGATGTTCTCGATATTTGTAAATGATTTCTCCTTGTCGAGCAAATAAAGATTCATTGATTGATAGATAGAATTAAAAAAGTTACCCTTCTGAAATCAATATATTTTCATTTGTAATAACTTATTCTCTCTGTCCTAATTAATAGGATACATGGTCTACTGGGCTTAAGTAGGAAGTTCTTTAAGTAGACCAAGTATTCTCTAATTATTACAAAAAACGTTTAACTTGTTATTATAATAAATTATGAGATTTAGAGTGAATTAGAATTTTTGAGAAAAACAAAAATACTGGGTAGTGAGTCACGATTCTCCTCCCCCTTACCCTACCACCCACCCACCGCCAAAAATGCGTAGATGATAAATCAGAAAATTATCCTCAAAAATATGTGATGAGCAAGGAAGTTTTCAGCAACAAAATAAAACAGTTGCGGGCTGTGAGCAAGGACAATTTTGAAGAAAATAAATGTGTATGGTTAGCCATGAAATTCTCCAGAAATATTTGTGGCAGGTGGCCAGGAAATTTGAAGAAAAAAGAAGCGGTTGGAGTAGCAGTGGTCTTAACGTCTATTTGTTTGTGTGGGGTGGTGAGTGAGGGGGCAAGGGATGGTTATTAGAAAAAAATAGAAGAAAAAAAAATATTGTATGGTGGGTGAGTTAGAATCCAGGTCTTCTGTGCTACTGAAGTCATCGGCCTTGTGTTCCATAACTTAAAGTTAGGAATCCAAGTTGTTTTCTTTTAGTCTGTTTGTTTGGTTAGTTGTTTTCTTTTTTGTGTTTTGGGTTTTTTGTTCAGCACGGTATTCAAAATCTTTAGACACACGAGAACAAAACAACAGTAAATACAGTCCGAATGAAGTGTCATAAAGTTATCAAAGGGTTAGATTTTCTCCAGGTGGCATTTTACCGCCAAATGTACAAAATGTACAGCACTGTTGCCTCGGAGCACAACTGGTTTTCCTTCTGTTTTATATATAACAATTCATTATTGTACTTTTTTTTACTCTAGCTGAAAGATTATTGTAACATTCTCCACACACTACTCACCTTAGTGTATGAAATCCTTAAAGTCTCAAATTAGGTTGACAGGGTTTGTTTTTGTGTATTAATACGGTTAACACACTCACTCAGGGAAAGCATAAAAAACCCGCTGAATGACATGCAATTAACAGATACTTTTCATATCATCGTGCTCGTTGCAGTGCAGGCAAATCGAACAGTCTATACAATTTTGTAAACTTTGAAGTCTAACATTTTATTATCAACATAGCTTGTAACATTTGAAAATAAATCAGATTTGAACCACACCATTCGAGCTTGGTACTCTTGTTGGAACGTTCCTCACGTTGGCCAACCTCGTGCAAAGTTAATTGTAGTCCGAGGCCTTTTGGCTGTGTTGTTTTCCTACCAAGGGTAGGTAAGCCACTATGAGGAGCATGCCATATATGGTCTCACATAAGTAGATTTCCTCAAACAACAATAGTACTTTGACTCCTAACCTAGACACTCAGCGTCAGTTTTCAGCTACAGCGGCACACTACTTATTTATCACACCTAGAAAATATTAGAATTTTTCTAATTAAATTTTAGTAGCTTACGTGTCAAACATAAACCGAATGTAACCCTAAAATTATATGTTTCATGGTACATTCCGATGATGAGGTTAATTAATTATTTATTCAGGGACATAACAATCTGTTACCATCACGTGCAAAGAGCTACCATTCTATAACTTTGCGCATGCGCTTTCTACCATCTAAGCCACTTTCTATAAAAGCATCATCTGCATCTATATAACAGATTTGGTGAGGTTTGAACGAATGTAAAAAACAATCCCAGTAAAATTGCAAACGTGTGTATCAAAAACACCAAGTTGCTGAGATTGATTTGGTATAAAAAAAACAACGGCTTCCAAACTCGCCCCAAAAGGGTTAACAATTTTGACTGTTCAGCTAATAAAAGGACAATACTTGTGAACTATTTTGTAAAATACTACTTTCATAGAGACAATAAACTTATTCCAGAACTAGTAATATGTTTAATATTAGTCCGTTTTTACACTATAGTTATAAGTATTTATTTCAAAATTGTCCCATACTATATATAGCTTCTTGTGTTTGTTGTGAATTCATGCAAAGTCCGTAATGCAATTCTGATGTACATATAATTAGGGCTTACTGCACTGCATGGTTCAAAACAACTGATATGCACATAAGTACTCTCTGGATCATTAAGCAAATGGTCTATATGCAGATAAGAATGAACAGGTTCAAAGCGTTGCGTACCAATCCAATTTTGTCGTGAAAAAATGGAAACTACCTTATTTCACGACAAAAGTGTACCTGTACATTTATAAGGAATCCGGGAATATTTACATGCATCTCTATGATAAATAATTTAAATTTCCTTTTCCTATTTTTACTAAGATTCAGTCCACAAGCAAGTTAATTTTCACCGAGACCATAGTCCTTTTGTCAATCCCTAATTAGAGAAAGCATACTATAGATCCAGTGTAGTTTACGAGGCATTTTCTGAACGAAGTAATATTTGTATGAGATGACGAAACGTTATAGTGAAAGTGGCCTTTGTGAATCAGGACGAATAACATCTGTCCGCTTTGTCATCCTATGCAAAAGCTACGAGGATTTTATCTTTTCTGTTGAGGCTTTGATAATGTTATCATTCTTCACTCGTCACTCGTCCTGTAGGACAAAACAAGAGAAACATCTTCATAGTTTTCAGAGATACTGCAGCAGGATGTAACAACAGCCAGTTGTATGTGGTGATACTTAAGAAAAGAAAGTCCGTCATGTTGAATGCAATTTAACGGTGAACAACATTTCCTAAACTCTTTACTTCGGTCAACATATTTTTTTAAAATACTATAATGAAACATGTTTCCAGATGTGTGCTGTGTCGAATCTGCACCTCTAATATGAAGTGGACTCATTGATATAATGTTACCGGATGTGTCGTTCAAAGGTCTGGACTAAAACGAGGCTATGTCTTATTTTAAGACAGTACCTTTGGTAGACATGTTAGGTGTAGTTGTTATTGAAATTTCTGTCATTGTTTTCGGGAAGTCACCGAAGCTTCGAAATCTCATCATGTTTATCGTGATTTTTCAATTTATATTATGAAACACTATTGATATGTTTAAGCTTTGTGTTTTAAATTGATAAGTTACATACATTTCATCTATTAAGAGATGAGTGCTTGTTATCTATAACCAGTTTTACCGTTTGTCCCTCCTATTCGGGTGACCAGATAGATAGATAGACTGTGTGGACATATGTCTGGACTATGTATATTTTAGGTATGGAAAATGTATTAGAGTTGCAGCAAAAGTGCCCGCAAGACTGAAATTTGTTCCAAAACTGTTGATGCTGGTTAAATGGTAATCAAGTCAAATACTTGATTAAGCCACCGATGAAGTAAACACATACGGCGTATTTGTGTGTGTGTGTGTGTGTGTGTGTGTGTGTGTGTGTGTGTGTGTCCACAGTACAATTCCTGAAAACATTGTTTCTATTTTATACTTGGTTTAGTCAATATATTTGAATTTGAATTGTTTTATACATTTAGATATAATTGTTGCTCAGCTATAAGAAGCTCTGCCGTTTATTCCTCCCGTTTAGTTGAAGAGATAGATAGATAGATATGACTGAACATTATCGGCATTGAAAGTCTAATAGAGTTGAGGCCAAAAATGGACGGTAGCCTGAACTTTTTCCCAGTTTAATTTGTTGATGCTTACAAAATAGTTATTACGCCACATTTAGGCAAAGCCATATATAATTTAGGTATTGCACAAGGTTTATCTGCGTTAAATAATATATTTTACTCTCATTCTCTCTCTCTCTCACACACACACACACACACACACACACACACACACACACACACACACACACACACACACACACACACACCTCGAGAAGCATTTTAGTCTTCATCTTCAGGCCCGGCACATTTAAAGTGATATTTGTCATATGCATTCTGAATTACTATGTAGCTTCGAGCGTCGTCGCAAGCCTTGTTATTCTAGGCCATACTTTATCTTAATTACCAGTTTATATATTTGTAAGTAAAGATCACTTTGTCTCCTAAATTGAGTAGAAATAAGAAAATATTTCACGAGCGAAGTCACATCACGAGTGAAACATTTTCTTACATCTACTACATAAAACGTAGATTTTCTTTTTATCGTAAATATTTTTTGGCACAAATCGCTGATTTGCACGCATTTTTCTTCTCCATTCTGTGCGATTAGTGGCTGCATTAATACATCGAAAAAAGAAGTTAAGAAATTTTACAATAATTTTAGAACAGCGAATTTTTACAAATTTAACTTGCCCATTTAATGCTTCAACTTGCGTATTTTGTAAAATAATGACTGTTTTCATATCAAAATGAAGATATTTTTTTATTTCTGTTAACCTACTTCTTGCGCAGATTATTATTTTCACAATTGCGGTGAGGGTACTTAGAAACCGCACAGAACGGCCGTATAAGACAGACTACAGAGCATAACAACTTTAAACAAAAGATTTTAATGATTGTGAGTTTACTATAAGTATTTTGTTTAGTTCTGCATTCAAATGTGTCCTTGTCAAGCTTGCAGTCTAGTTTGGTAATAGACGCTGCACCCAAATTTTGATTGTCAATTAATTTCGGTTTGCAATCAACACTCATCAAAGCCCGATGTATACATGGTTTTCAAACATGATTATGATTGTGAAGAGAGTTAAAGTCGCTACTTAAACAATTGTATTACTGTTCCCAAAAATGTGTACCGTTTGTCGTAGAGTGTAACTGGTATACGATACTATAAGGGTGACACAGACTATCGATAGCAGCAGGTCATGTAAGTTCAATCACTGACAATTTGCATGATTCATATGAAACTAATTTTAAAATGGTTTTTATTTGAAGCGTACCTTTTGTTGTTTTGTGTATTTTTTGGGGTGGGTGGGTAGGCATTTCTTGATGGCGGGTCCTCGTTGATTACATAAATGTATACTAGAGGGTCTACAGTCTTGATCACATTTAAGATGTGTTCATCCAGAGAGAGAGAGAGAGAGAGAGAGAGAGAGAGAGAGAGAGAGAGAGAGAGAGAGAGAGAGAGAGAACAGAAGAAGAAGATAAATGAATGAGTCATAAATATGAAAATACATGTTTGAATAACATACGTAAAGGCAAATTTATTTCCTAAACGGGAAAAGAAAGTAGTTCCAAAAGTGATATCGCCACTGTGGCGATAAAGGTGATATCACCACTGTGGCGATATCATTTTACTCCCACTGAGAACCTGTTATGCCATAACTGGTTATGCAATTGAGGTTAAATGAGTAAAGTTTAAGCTTTCCATCACTAATTATAAGAATTGTCTTGGAGTGGATTGCCTTTCATATATGTTGACAAATAGGTTGATATTACATTCATATTGTTATGTATGATGTTTATATAATATTATAGATATTTTAGGGAATGATAAATGTTTTTTGACTTTAATATTTGCTTAAGCTTTGGTCTTGTTTACCAGAAAAACATGTTTAACTGTTGTCCTTGAATTATGTTGTTTACTTCAGATTTGAGCTAAAGGATAATTTTTATCAACAGAATATTTACCAAATTTGAGGTCAAGGTTGATTTTGTTTTCAGATAAAACTGCAAAAACCTTAGGAGTTACCTGTCAATCGTCACACGTACATTTATTATTCTAGAACATTCTGTCATGTGACCAATCTTTATATATACCAAGTTTAGTGGACAGTTTTTGAGTTTCGACATTACTATCAGTCTTGTAAAGAGCTATTACAGTTGTGGAAAGTCATTCCAAATTCTAAGAGAGGAATTATTTTAAATATTCATTGGGTTATAACAGTGCTCATAAACTTTTGGATTTTGGATTTTTAATTGATGATTTTGGAATTTATGTGAACTTATTCAGAGATATTTTGGAGTACTTCATTTTTACATCAGCACATTAAAGACTACTAGTACATCAGGACTTTGGAGACCATTGGCACAACATAACATTCAAGGACACAGCCGTGAATTCGGAACATTCTATATTTAGGACTTGTGATTAGAACAATCATTCTTATTTTATTATTTTATATTGGTACACATTACTGTAAGTGACTTTTTGATTTTTCATTTTAATTATCTAGAAATAAATTGCTTGTTGATTTTTACTTGATTTGTTGGTTTCACTTTCTTTCTGTTACATTTTTCTTAGACCATAGAGTCGTAACAATATACACGGTGAACGAACATCAAAACACGTGAATGGATTAGTAAACTCACTGTAATTGAATGTAATTGAATGTAAGAGTTGTATCCCCTTACGGTTCCTCCTCTATGTACTCGGTTTAAGTAAATATAAACCATCAAATGCATTATAAGAAAATTTATTGTACTTAATCCCAAGGTACAGAGCCCTAGAATGAATTCACACCAAGAAACACGTCGAAGACCTGTCTGAAATTTTCACCTACATGGTATGCGTACAAAAAAGACAAGTTGAGAAACTAACGCAGCAAGGTACAAGTTGCTTTGCCTTTTGTGACGATTTTCCCCTCAACAACACAACGTATACAAACAAATACACCATGCAGTATTGACCAAAAAACGAAATCGAAGGTCACATGGTCACACACTTCAGAGTGGCGAATCGATTGGTCAGTAAAAAAATCCACTAGTTTAGTTTCGTGAAAGATAACTACGGTAACAACACAACCGAATCTAAGGTGTCAAATAGAATACGAATAAGTATGTACACATTAATAAACAATAGATCCATACTCTTTTCAAAGAGATTTACTGACCAAAATCGGACATCGATTTAGCCTAACGTAAAATGCATAGCGCTTCCACAGCAGTTGCTTTTTAGAACATTACTTTCATTGACAGTCTCATCGCAGCGCAGTATTGCACAACCTTTTGACCAACGCTTTCATATCCAAGAGGGGTACTCGTGTTTCGCTCAAATATGTGCCCTTATCGTGCATGCACATCACTTGTAACTATTATAGTTTGATAGAAGAGTGCTTTATTTACATCTGCATGCATTATTTTGCACTTTACTGTAAAAGAGAAGGTCCCCTTCCTTGATTCAAGAAAATGCCGTTTCGCGCAAACCATTTGATGCACTTGTTTCGTTTTTTCTCTCTTTAAGATTTTTCTTCTTCTCTTTTTCTTTTTTTGGATATCTAGACCTTATTTTTGTCGTCAAATTTGTCCTCATCAATTGAGTTATTGGAGCGTTTTCTATGGTACTTAGTGGCGTAGCGAGGGGGGGGGGGCGGGGCGGGGCGGGCGACACTTTCTAGGGGGCGGCTATTTGGTAAGAGTACCATATATATAATAAATTATACAAATGGAGTGGGGGCGTAATTTTGGTAGTTGGCCCTGGGCGGCACTTTGCCTCGCTACGCCACTGATGGTACTTCTTGCTCTTCTTGCCCTTTTCTGAGTTATCAACAACAAGTAGTAATCCCTCAAGCTTATCACGAATACCTAGTGGGCCAAAGATGGTTCTATCTCACCCTTTCCTTCCTCCACTTTGTAAGCCTACTTGATCACTTTCTTCTTCCTGCACATTATTATCGCATGCATATCGTTCTTTCGTTTATTTTTCTTCTCTTGATTGCTTGTCTTCCCAACTCATCTACATTATTTGGGCTTATAGCCAAATGAGGCAGTGTGTTGTTTTATTTTTCCCAATCTAAAGTAATGAATAGAAGACGTGTAATTACGTCATCATATTTTGTTGAGGGATAACGTGACGGGTCGTCATAGTAAGATAATTTGCCGCTCGCGCGAGGGCAGCATGTAAATAATCACTATTAATAAGGAAAATAGTACCTTATTAGGGAAAAATCTTTTGTGCGATTAATTTAAATTTCAATTACAATGACTTTAGTTTGAGTCTCTATATGCATTATGATAATATTTACAAAGATATTGAACTGCATATCAGGTATCAGTCAAGAATCATGTATCTGGAACTACATGCATATTTGCAACCACAAACATACATACGTTCAATAGATCTGATGATTGAAAGAGTTAACCTTTTTCATTATATTTCTCTTGCTGACTGTGGTGAATGTAAATGCAATCATTAGCAGTTGTGTGTGAGTTGACTGACTGAATTTGAATTATAGACGTGTGCGACGAATCTCGTCATGTACGTCTGATTAATATGCGCACATCGCACTATTTACTTTGCCCCCAAACTGTTGCTGTAGCATCAGTTTGAGGTTCGTCAAGCGGTTTAAACAGAGCTGTAAAAACCGCTTGCGCTTTACTGCATGCACCGCATGCTATTTAATTAATCGGCGTGGGGGTGCGAATCGCCCTCATGCCATTTAATTGTGTGCCCAGCACACTGTCTGTTGCGATGCAATGTCAGGGCGCGGAAAAGGCGGAGGCAGGAACGGCCAGGTAGGAGCTCTTGCGTCCCAAGATGGTGTCTGTGGTCCAGGGTGTGATTTTGCCTAAATTGATGTCGTCTTGCACGTGACGCTATTCTTTAAAAATTTTGAATTTTTTGAACTCTTTATGATTGGCTGACTGGTACCGTGTTGAAGTTGGGTTAAGTCCAAGGAGCTGTGCCCTATACTTGATTCTATGCATGTTGAAGCAATCGTTGCCACTTTGTGCGGCTGGGCCTGATGGCTTTTGGTTTTTAAGCCACCTTATATTGTCTATGGATTTGGGTCAAAGTTTTTACGTTTCCTGTTATCAATTGAATTTTCTGCCTTTTGTTTGGAAAACTGGGTTTAAGTTGAAGATTATATACCGCTTTGTGCAGTGGGCCCCTGATGGTTTGGACTTGTGACCACCTTATATTCTTAGGTTCGATTTGGGCCATTGAGAGGGTCCTATTGAATAATTTTTGATCTGGGATAAAGCATGAACTTATATACCGCATTGTGCAGTCGGCCCCTGATGGTTTGGACTTGTAACCACCTTATACTCTTAGGTTCGATTGGGGCCATTGTAAGGATCCTATTATTGATTCATTGGTGTGTTGTTCTGATACTCCTTGGACTGTTTTTTCCGAATATCGGTACCAGTGTGGGTGTTTAGAGAGAGCGTAGAGAAAGCAGAGTATATAGTCATGTATGTATTAACTACAACAGAAACAGCTTTTTTTTTTTTTTTTTTTTTTTTTTTTTTTTTTTTTTTTTTTTTTCCCCTAATAATAAAAAGAAAAAACATTCATTCATCAATTCATCCATTCTTTTCCTTCCTTTCGTTAGTAGTCATGCATGGGGTAAAAAAACAAATCATGCTTTGCTTGTGATTAATTAAGTTTATTTTAGATTTTGTGTCAAATTTTTTCTGGCTGTCCTAATGATTTGAGGTTCAAATACTTGCAGTGCGAGGGCCCAAGTTCGTTGAGACGTACCCTCCAACCGTAAGGGCTGTGGGCATACCTGGTTCCTCCCTGCGTTGTGATCTGACCTTTTAATTTTATTTTAATTTTTAAGTTTAGTTTTAGATTTTGTGTTTAATTTTCCTAGCTGTCCTAGCGATTTGAGGTTCAAATACTTGCAGTGCGAGGGCCCAAGTTCGTTGAGACGTACCCTCCAACCGTAAGGGCTGTGGGCATACCTGGTTCCTCCCTGTGTTGTGATCTGACCTTTTAATTGTATTTTAAGTTTTAAGTTTAGTTTAGATTTTGTGTCTATTTTTTCCTGGCTGTCCTAATGATTTGAGGTTCAAATACTTGCAGTGCGAGGGCCCAAGTTCGTTGAGACGTACCCTCCAGCCGTAAGGGCTGTGGGCATACCTGGTTCCTCCCTGCGTTGTGATCTGACCTTTTGATTTTTAATTTTAAATTTATTTTGGAGGGTAATTTTATGTGTATATGTGTGAGAGGGGGGTGGAGGGGTGTTTTAATTGGTTATATTTTTCCCTTTTTCCCTATGGCAGATATGAACCCCAAGATGTTCGCATACATCGAGTTGATGTTGTTCGTTTTGTTGTTAAAAAACGTCGGATACTGGGCTGGCGTGTTTATTTTGGTTTGTTTTTCCTGGAAATCTGTCCTTTCTGGTGCGTATTTGGGGCAGGTATTAAAGATATGATCTAATGTTTCCGGGACGGGGCAGTGAGGGCAATTTATGCCTGCTGCTCTTATCTCTGGTATAAACCTTCCAAAACTGCTGGCTAAAAGGGTTTTGCCAGTTTTGAGTCGTGTTATGATTTTGGAGTCGTATGGGTTTGCCAATTTAGGGGTTGGTATATTCCTGCTAATTTGCTTTTGCAGTTGATAGAGTTTTCTCCCTTTTGCTGAGTTGTCCCATTCCCTTTGCCATTTAGTATCTATTTTCTGCCTTATGATACTGTAAATTTCCAGCACGCTATAATCCATTTGGTGTATTTCCGATTCTTTAAGCTGTCTTTTAGCTTCTTGATCTGCCCTTTCATTCCCTGGAATATCGATGTGGGAGGGTACCCACATGAATTCCACAGTATATTTTTGTTGGTCCAGGGTTTTTAACTTTAAATATATTTCCCTTAGCATGTTTTCCCTGCTGGACGAGTTATTTGTTTCCAGGGTTCGTAGCACACTGAGGGAGTCGCTGATGATCACTGTTTTGGCTGTGTGGGTCTCTTCAATCCATTTTATAGCTTCCTTAATTGCCCAAAACTCGACTGTATAAATGGAGCAGTGATCAGGCAGCCTTGCCCCCAGTGTGATATTCTCCCCCGGGATTACGACTGCGGCTGCTGTGCGCATGGGTTCAAGTGATTTTGACCCATCGGTATATATTTGTGTGTATCCCTCATATCTATTTGCAAGATCAGTTAATATTTTCGCCCTGATTTCTAACGGGTTATGTTGTTTGTCCCCATAGTTTAACGCTTCGACATTGATTTTGGGGGTCTTACATGTCCATGGTGCGGTGTCTGGGTGTTGTATTAATTCCGCTTGGGTAGTGATTTCTAACTCCCTGTGTAATTCATGGATTTTTTTCCCTCCTGGTAGGTTTGCTTTAAGTTTATGTCGGAAGGGCTTGTTGCACTTGTCTATGATAATGCGGGTGGGGTGAGATTTCGGGTGAATTGACAGCCGTGTCTCGTAGCGCAGGAGTAACTCCTCCCTTCTAAGGTGCAGAGGGGGTTCACCTGTTAACACTCGTAGCTCGTCCCCAGAAGTGCTAGTGAGAGCGCCGGTGCAAATAACAAGAGCCTGGTACTGAATTCGATCTAGTTGTTTAAGTACATTAGGGTGAGCCGAAGCATATGCCTGGCACCCGTAATCTATTTTCGATCGAATTAGTGTCCTATATAATGTAAGGAGTGTGGTCTGATCCGCCCCCCACTCAGTCCCTTTAAGGTTTCGTAAGAGGTTTAGATCTTGTCTGCATCTCCTTACTAGCTCTGCTATGTGCTTGCTCCATGTAAGGCGCTCATCGAATAGCATTCCCAAGAAACGAGCCACTTTTTCAAACTTAATTTCTGTACCGTTTAGGTATAATTTTGGGGGGTCCCTGCGTGTTTTAAGTTTAGGTGTAAAAAGCACCCCTATTGTTTTACCGGGGGATATTTTGAAACCCCACCTATCTGCCAATCTACCAATCCCATCTAGTCCCATCTGCATTTCGCCCACCACAGCTTTACTGGACGGGTTGCCCGCTTTCCAGATTCCGCTGTCATCAGCGAACTGAGATATGTCCAGCTGAGTTTGGTTTATTGACTTTTCCAGGTCATTTATCATGATATTGAAGAGGGTGGGACTCAGTACACTCCCCTGAGGGGTGCCGTTTTCCAGCTCATGTATTTCTGAATACTGTCCTCCCACCCTCGTTTGAATAGTTCGGCCGGTCAAGAAGTTTGATATGAACTTGTGTATGTGACCAGTGATTCCATATTTGTTTAATTTGGCAATTAACCCTTTGGTCCAGATTAGATCATAAGCTTTTTCGAGGTCAAGGAAGACGGCGATTAGATGTCGATTACTTTTACATTTTGCATTAAATGCCAGTCTTATGCTTGACTCCAGTCGTATAAGTTGATCTAATGTGGAGCGTTTATTGCGGAATCCGCTTTGATTTTTTGATATCAAATTCTTACTCTCTAGGTGGAATTTAAGCCTATTATTTATCATGGTCTCCATGACCTTGCAGATGTTATCTGTTAGCGATATTGGTCTGTATGAGTTTATATCTGTTGGATCTTTTCCAGGTTTCGAGATTGGGATAACAATTGCTTGCTTCCATCTTGTTGGAATCTTTCCCGATCGCCAGATCGCATTCAACAGATCTAAAATCACCAGTTCAGTTCTTTTGGGGAGATTTTTGTAAATTTCATATCCTAGTGTATCCTCCCCCGGCGAGGTAGTTTTTTTCTTGCATAGAGCTTTTCGCCACTCATGAATGGTGAAATCAACATTTAGGGGGATGTCTTGGTTACTCCTATCTGTGAATAGGTGAGGGTATAGTGTTTCAACCCTGTTGCGGTGGATTTGGAAATTATCTGTATGGTTTGTGTTGCTGCTCATCCCGGCGAAGTGTGATGCTAATTTTCCTGCTTTTTCCCTGTCGGTTGTAAGTCCTGGGAGTTTAGGGGTTGCAAAGGATTGTTTTCCTCTTATTTTCCTAATTTTATCCCATACCTGCTTTGAATTAGCCTTAAGATTTATGGATGAGCAGAATTTTTGCCATGAGGATTGTTTTGCCTTAAATATGATGTTTTTCGCTAGGCGTTCTTTTTCTTTGTAAACAAGGAAATCGGGGTTGTTTTTCGAGTGCCGAAACCTGTTTAGGGCTCTTTTTTTTATCTCTTAACGCTTGTTTACAATCGTCATTCCACCATGGTACGGACTGTTTGATGCCCCGCCCTCCCGTTTTGGGAATACTGTGCTCCGCTGCTGATGATAGTGCTTTAATGACGTTTTCGTTAAAAGTTTCGATGTTTTCGTCATATAATTGGGCGTCGTCTATCTCCTCACAGAGAGTGCGAAACATCTCCCAGTCCGCCTTATCATATCTCCATTTTGGGGGCATTTGTGTATTGTTTTTATGTATTTTAAGTTGAACTGTGGTCAATATGGAAAAATGGTCGCTGCCTAGTGTACTGGTATGATCTACTTCCCAATCAGCAATCTCCGCTACTTTGGGTGTGCACAAAGTTAGATCGATTGCTGACATGTTCCCATTTATAGGGTTAAGTCTGGTACGTGCACCATTGTTTAATATGACTAGGTTAGATAATTCGACCCATCTTTCAATATTGGCTCCCCTCCTATCCAAGTGGGTCCCTCCCCATTGCTCACTGTGGGCATTAAAGTCGCCGCCTATAATTGTGTGATCTCCGAGCCCGCCAACGATTGCGTTGAATGTTTCCGGTTTAATGATTTCCCTACCTGGGTCATACATGTTTACAATTGTTATTGGTCTACTACCATTGTTTATTTTGACAATTTGATGTTCCGGTTTCGGCTCGGAGTCTAGTATTAGTTGTGTACATTCGACAGCCTCACTTGATACAGCATCGCTGACATAGACTGCCAGTCCGCCTCCCTGCTGTCATTGAGGACGATTTTTGGTGTAGCAGGTAGAGTACCCTGGCAGTCTAGGGCAATTTTTCTGCTCATTCAAGTGAGTCTCCTGAATGCACACAACGTCCGGCTTGTTTAGGGCGCTATTTACTCTAAGGACTAATTCGGCAATGTTTTTCCGTATTCCTCTACTATTCCACTGAAGTATGTAAATTGATTCTGTTGTGTTCATTGTTGGGTCCCCCTGTTTACGTTTATGTATTCACTATCGTGGTTTTCGGTTTGTGTAGAGTTCTGGGGTCTAATCCGCAGTATTGCAAGGTCCAATATCTGGGTAAGTACGGTACCGGCATGTATTTGATTGTCCTTAGTTAGTTTGATGACCCCGTCAATTATGTCCCGGATAAGTTCTAGAACTTGAATAACTGTTATATTGTTAGGGATTTCTTTCTTGCCGGTGGGTGGTGCTTCAGTTGAATTTTTATCCGGGGTTGATTTAGTATTTCTATTATTATTGTTTTGTGCCGCGCTGGGGGGATGTTTTTTGGTTGTCGGTATGGTATTTGTTTTATCCTGCTCCTTAGCTCTATTGGGGGTGGGAGGTGTTGTTTTTGTTGATTCGGGAGTTTGTCTGTTGGTTTGTTTGGTTGTTCGGCCTGTTTTGTTATGTTGGTGTGCTGGGACCTCTCTAATTGGTTTAGATTTAGTTTGACTGGTGGATGGGGCGGAAATTTTGGTGCAATTAGTGGTTTGCATTCTATTATTGATTTCAGTCTTAGCGACTGGGTATGGTACATTGTTTTTGGACATGTACTCGATAATAGCATTTTCTTTGATGCTGTATCTGCACTCACGTGATCGTGGGTGGTGGGGTTCTCTGCAGTTTGCACACTTTTGTCCCTGGAATTTACATTGACCCTCGTGGGGTCCCCCACACCTTCTGCATCTTTTATTAAATCTGCACTTACTGGTGAAATGCCCCCACCCCTGACATCTGGTACAATACCTAGTTTTGGGGATGTACTCTGTCACCTGATAATTTCTACCTGTTGATCCTAGGCGGATTGTAGCTGGGGGGGGGTCTGTTCAAATTGTAATAGCACTGCAGTAGATTGCTCGCTCTGTTTATTATTTAATCGTTTTGCCTGCTTGATTTTCTGGCCCTGTCTATTTAATTCCTGTGTTAAGCACTCTGTGTTGTGCTCCCTATCTATCCTAATGATTTTGTTTGTGACTGGTTTAGGTTTACTGTTAAGGTGGACGTGATTTTGCGGTCTTATATTCATGTGGCGAGTAATTGTTACTCGGTAAGGGCCAATTTTTTGGATTTCTAAGTATTTGGCGACTTGTTTGGAGGTAGCGCATCTAATCACTACATATTTTTCCTTGGTGTGAAGGATTTTGAAATTTCCTCCTTGGGTTGTGCTCAAAGTGTTGGCTATGGTCCTGTCGCTTATTTGTCGAATATTTGTGTCCCTGCTAGTTAGGAAAAGCGTAAGTTCCCGTGGGTGGTACGCGAGCTTGTGATTTGAAGGGTAGTTGAATGTGTTGTTATTTTGGTTTTGTTTGTTTTCCTTTGGAGGTTGTATTTCTTGTGTTTGTGTCCTGTAGTTATTGTATCTGTTTTTGTAGCTGTTTTGTTCAATATTGCCTGATCGTTTGAATTTGGGTGGGCCTACAAGTGGCCTTTTCCCTTTGCCTTGGATTATTGTTGTTGATTTTTTAACCGGAGTGGTTTGCGGCAGCCTAGTGGGCTTTTCTGGGGTTATCTGTCTGGGTTTTGAGGGGCCTGCTACCTGACTGTTGTGTACATGCTGGTGGTTGTTTTTTCCGTGGGTGGGTGATGTTATTATTTTTTCCCTGTTTTGGTTGTTAGTAGTAATGCTTAATCCTGATTGTTTGTTTTTTTGTGTATGGGTTGTTGTTTGATTGGAGTCTTTGTGATTTTCCTTTTGATAATTGGTGTTAATCGGGGGTGGAGTTTCTATGATACGGTGTGTGTCTTGGTTCCCCCCTTCCGCCCTGCAAATTGGAGTTACGTTCATTTGAAGGGGTTTGGTTGGTTGTGGCGAGTATTCGCACATGGGTAGTGTAGAGTCCTGGTCATAAGAATCGACTGTGTTTCGATTCCTATTTATAAATACCTCTGAATCCAATTCTGAGACCATACTGTTTGCGTTGGGAGTAGATGTGGTAGGGTTTGCCGTGGTTTCCATGGGCATTGTATCGTTCATATCCGGGGTGTCCTGACTGGAGTTTAGAGACCTATTGAATTTGAATGACACCCCCGGCGGCGTGTTATCTAGGGAGGACTGGCTTTCATTGCAGATTAATCTTTTTGCCCAAACTGAGCTGTTTTTATCTGTGTTTAGTGCACCTATGTGAGTTGCTGGCGGGGTTTGATTGATACTTTTGTTGATCTGATTTTTTCTGGTTATCTTTTGTTTCTTCATTTGAACTTTACCCATTTCCGTCCGGTTTATTTTTATTTACTTAGTGAAACGGAAATGTGGTTTGAAAAATAGCTAACACGGTGATTTTACTGTTGTGTTTGGGGTTGAGAATTAACCCTAATTCCTATGAATAACAACAAAGCAAAAGACCAAAAAACGGAGGGATATGTTATAATACCAAATTGTTAGATTAGTGAAGGGTCTTAAATGAAGTTATTTGTTATTAGTTGCCAACACCAGAATGGAAAAATAAATGTTAGGATAAATAAAGGGTACAAATGAGTATGATTTAAATATGAAGAAAGTATAGAGATATTATAAAATTGTTAAGTGGTTAAATTTTGAACTGAACCTCGGATTTAGGAGCGAGTGTGAAGATTTTGTTTGCAAAGCTCAATGTAACAGAAAATCTTGCAGTGATCTCACGGAGCTGAAAGATATGCAAGGATTCTGTCCAGGTTTAATGCTAGTGTGGTTCCTAGCGCCTGTTTCTAAGCCTGGTTTTAAAATCTTCACAAAGTACTCGGTTTGAAATATCAAGAATTTAAATTGGCGCCAAAAATTGCTGACAAAGGGATTGAATTTGTAAGTCTCGGTTCAGAGAGTTAAATTACACTGTTAGTGAATAAATTAAAAAATGTAATACGTTATTAAATTCTGCACTCACACACGCTTTAAAAAATAAAAAGAAAATTGCTAAAATGGATGATAGAGAGAGGGAGAGACAAAAAGTGGTTATGTGTTCCTATTTCGCCAATTACAGAGTTCAAGTTTGAAAATGATTCCTATCTTACCCTAATGATTTGGAATTGTCGTAAATTCCGGTTCAAATGAACAAAGAGAATTTCCTAAGTTGAGGTGGCGTGATTTTAGCTGGCTGGTGGGCGGGCTGCTAGGCGGGCTGCAATAGTGATGGTAGTATAGATCTGCTAGGCGGGCTGCTAGGCGGGCTGCTAGGCAGGCGGGGTTGATGGATGCTGCGAAGTGCTGCTGGTGGTGATGGTGGTTAATAGCCGAGTTGAAAACAGAGGGTAAGCAAGCTCTTACCGCTCCGTGGCTGCGAAGGACACAAACCAAACTACACAAAAAAGAATGCCCTGACTGGACTACTGCTCCTGCTGCTCCTGCTCCTGGACGGGGACTCGAGTGAAAAAAGACTGGACGTGACGGTGTGTGAGTTTTGGAGGACATATATTATATAGGCGCCATAGATGGGCGATATGGGGACAAATGAGAATGATAAATGGCCATAGGTTTAACATGGGAATCGGTTTATAGGGACAAAAGGGTTCATTGGGGAAAAAAGGGTTTATAGGGACAAACGGGTTTATAGGGACAAACGGGAAATGTATGTATGTATACACATACACATATACAAACAAACACAAACACATACAAACACAAATGGTAATGATAATGAGTAGTATCTCTCTTTTCTAGAGATGTGGGTAGCCCTGAAAAGGACCGTTGGGGTTGTTAACCATAGTGAGTTAACACATAACACACCTCTTTACAGGTCTTCTTCTCCTTACACTTCTTCTCACAGCAGGTCCGTAGAGTAAGACCCTCTTTAGGCAACCTTGTCTCTCCACATACATTATTTTCTTCCATATCGCTGTCTCTGTGATCCTAGTAATAGCCCATAATGCTTTCACATACATCGGGTAGTCCGGGTTAAACATCATCCCAGAAAAGATCGTTGAAGATTCTACTGTAGTAAACACCTTGTCTTGAGAACAGGTGAAACCATAGGACAATTCGCTGGTATATATAGCCAAAGATGGGATCGAAACAAATTGAAATGTTCCACCAACCCAAACGCGCGTTACAAAATTCAGTCAGAGCGTGGGGTATGTCTGCCAATCAGAAGAGAGCGGACGCGTGACGTCACATTCAGTATTTAGGCGCAACAGCGTTCGTACGGTTTATCATTGCGGTATAGTTTTGAGTATAACTGAAACAATGAAGACGATGTATTGGGGTGTGCCTACTGTTGATATTTGGAGTGATAGTACTATGACTACGAATGCAGTTGTAAACAGCATCCTCCTTCCAGGAGTGGATAACTTTAACTTGTATTTGGTTGATGTTCTGGAGCCTTCGCAAGAATTTTTGACCGCGACGGTTGTTCCACCTTCATCACCTTCTCAATCGTTACCCTTGGCTGATGATTTTAGAAAGAGACAGAAGGAAGAACTGCAGGCTTTTTGCAGCGTAAGAGAGAAGCAGAACAAGTATTTGTTCAACAACAACAACAACAAGAGGAAAGAAGGAAACAAGAAGAAGAGAAGAGGTAAACTTTGAAGTGTGAAGGATAGAAGGAAGGGAGTGAAAGACATTTTGACATAGTTAGAGTATCTGAGACAAATGTATCAGACTTCTTTAACTCAACCCAAGAGAAAGAGACCTTCACGGGCTAAGCTTCTAAGCCCATTACTTCATAAACACTCACTTTCACTGAGATACCAGCAGCAGTGAATACTACTACTACCACTACCAAAGCAACAACAGCAACAACAGGAGGAGGAGTAGGACTTGACCGTGGGAAAGGATTGAGGCAGCTAAAGCTCATGATGTCAAGTCCATGAGTTTGTCACAAACAAACACCCAACGGTCCTTTTCAGGGCCACCCACATCTCTTAGAAAAGAGATACTACTCAATAATTAACAAATCAAGTAGAACTTAAAACCCCTTTTTCCCATCATTTGATGGTGTGTTCGTGCATGAGTGCATGTCTTTCTTTTCCATATTATACAAATCAAGATAAAGAGACACTTACTTTTTCTTTTGGTATATTCTCTTTTAAATTAGAATAAAAAGTTCATAGCACATCACCAAAGTCCACCTTTTCACTGTCTGTCACTTTTCTTTAATTTCTTAACTGGCATGGGTTCTTCCTCTTTTACTGTTTCTTCCAGTGGTCTTCACTTCTTACATTTCTTGACGGGGATGGGTTCGACGCATTACTGTGCGCAACGTGCATCTCTTTATTGCATTTCAGGTCGTGGCAAAGGAGGAAAAGGACCTGCCGGAGTAGCAGAGCGGCAGCGGAAGTACTGAAACGCCATAAACGTACTATAATCAAATTCTGCCCAGTTAGCTAAATCGAGCTGCCTCTAACAAATAATCGTGTGTTAGCCACATACTGTAATTGCGATCGTGCATACCAGTTTCAAATTTTCCTACTCTATTCCTTTTGTTAGAATTTAGTGTACATAGTGTACTTTGACTTTCCGAAAAGATCAAAAACGAGTTAGAATAACTCTTGACTGTTTTAGTGATCATTAAATGGTATAAATTATAGCAGGTGTATTTAACCGGTGGTCGAATGGATCAAATTACGTAATTAAAAAGTTTTAATACAAAATGGTTTCTCGAGCCAAAGTGAAATCCTATAGGCAATTGACGTAATCTTTGTAGTCCTTAGAAGGACTGTGGGGTATCCTATGCATCACTTGCTGGAAGTATGGCTTCTGGTGGTCGGGCAGTTTTTACGCAAACTTCCGTCTTATGCGATCTTTCGAACTGTCCGAGCTGTCCGGGTCTGTGATATATGTTACTTTCAGTACTCACAATGGTATAAAATAGGAGACAGGCGAGATCTCGAGCCGATGGTACAATTATAGCTCGTTGCAGATGAACGTCGCTCGAGTAACCGGGTACTCGCTAAATTTCTTCCTCCATTGTTTCAATGCTAGGGTTGCTTTCTTGGCTAGAGCTCCCCTGGCTTTTGATTGTTGACCCTCTAGTATTGTTTTCTTTTTAACTTGTAGGATCGTCCTGAGGTCCTCGATGTATTTCAGCGCTGCTTCCGTTTGAGCCAAAGATAGTTTATTCCCATTTCATACGACTGGTCGTATATGTACTGCCCTTCCTGCTTCCTGAGTTAGGCCTGACTCAACACCGGCTGTGGTGTCGGTTCTGCGGTGGGTAGAGGTACTTTGCACGCTTCCGCCTCTAACTGTTTTACCGGCTGTCAACTTTATTTTGAAATCTTTCTTGGTTTTTAAAGTTTTCTGCCAGACTTGATTGTACATGCATGCGTAGTCTGCATCTAAATCTTTTCTTTCGTTTTCGTTCAGTTTTTGTGGTTTTATTTTATTTTTTGGTAAGATTCACTAGTTGTAAGTTACCAACAGTCAACTCGTTTAGTATATTTTTAAAGAGTACAAATATGTTTCTAGAAGCGCCAGCTCATTGCAAAACTTTTTTAGCTTGTCATAGTTGTTTAACTGTGATGCTGTCATATGAGTTACAGAAAAAAGAATGAGTATGTGATCATCTGTTTTTACATTTTCTGGATCCACCAAAAACTTTTTATACAGTTGGTTGTTTTCACCAATTTCATCATAATACATCATAGTTCTTACGTCATCACAAACCAGATCCTCGTGTTTTTCTTCAAACAAAAGCGTACTCAATTCGCGCAATTCTCACGAATTCTGTCATATTATATATGCTATTTACATAAAATCATCTAGCGTAAAATCTAAAAATAAGTTAGACTGAAATTGATTGGTATCGCAGAAACGCAATACAATCTGTAGATGCAATATTTTGTCGTCCCAGGGCTTGTAAAGTCAAACTTAATCAAAGCGCTCCTAATGTAGCTGTACTTGTGTAAAGCGTAGCCCACTTAGCGCTGTCATTGGACGCTTCTAGACGCCAATTGTTGATGTATTCAGCTGCAGCTGATCTGAAAGCGCCAAATAGTAACCGCCACAGGGCAATCTATTATGATCCAAAAAATTATTATAAACGCCTGCTGTAGCCCATTTGCTAGTAGATATATGGTCAGAAAAAGCCAGACGCGCTCTAAAGGCTGCCGAATATTCCCATGATGCAGAGGGTACAAATCCGTTGCAATTAGCAGACTTGGACGATATAGATGGAATATGTCCTATGGTATTTTTTTTCGCTTGGAATCCACATACAGTTTAGTTGTCGCATCTGCATTATCAGTTGGCACCCCCACATTTTTAATTTGCGCAGAGGTTACGTTTACTTCAGCGCCAGTAACTTCAAACATAATTGAGTTTACATGGTTGGTAATTCTAAAACCTTCTGGCGATTGACTAATGATTGAACTATAAGATGCCTCAGATGAGCGTTGAACAAACCAAAAACAAAACACAGGGATTTACCCACCGGCAGATCAGTACCCATTCCAATATATCTAACCAAAATGTCACCACTTGGACTAAACTTTGTATCATCATATGATTTTGTAGCTTCATTTGCATCAACAAGTGTAGCGGCTAAGTTTGTGGGATTTTTTTTAAATAATTCATGTCAATGTCGCCAGTCATAGTGCTACCAGCTAGCGGCAAAACATATGGCGCTGACAGTAACATTTAATTACCAGTGATTACCGATGCCAGGTTTTGTCGTACAGAAAGTAAGCACCCTCGAAGAAAACTTATATTGGCATCTGTTAACAACACATTGGCATTTGTGTACCTATCTTCATACTGGTTATTGGCCGCATCTGCGTTATCTGCTATTGTAGCCACATTTTTAATCTTTTGCGAAGACATGTTTAGCGGACCGGTCATCCTGTTGAGCTCTGCATTAGAAATAGTTTCTGTTGTGCTCGATTCAGCACCACCAATAACCGTGCCAAAAGCTGTATAATGACTCATTATATATACTCTGAAGACATCAAGAAATCCAGACATAATATTTTGTTTCCAGATTGGCACTATATGATTGTCAGTCCAATGGGCCGCAGTACAACAAACTTGTTGTTAAATAAAGGACTTGTCTACGACAAGGTAATAATCTATACGCTTAATCCTGGCCAAGATCAGTGCAAGACACTTTGCGACTTTGATGAAGCCATTAACCGCTCTGATGCCGCTCAAACAACGTTTACAATATTAGAGCCTGGGGAAATTACGTCAATAGAACAGATTTAGTACGACAAATATTCTCTAATAGTATTTGATGTATTTGATGACATCAAGATTGATCGCGACAACATAAACAAGATCAAAGAATATTTCTCTTTGTCACGAAACAAGCGCAGCAATTCAATATACTTGGCGCAATCTTACTACGACGTACGAAGGTATTTTCGTTCCTTGCTTTGTTTTGTTTTCAGGTCTGGACAATCGCGACCTAGGTTCTATCGCGCGATATTATTGTCTTTATATTGACGCTACTAAATTTAAGATGTGTTATCACGAAGCTATAGGCAGCCACAACCACAACGTTATGGTTTTCACAGATATGCAGAACATGTTTCTGAAATGTACCGACGCGGATTTCACGAATTGTTTGTTTGCCAGATTCTTTGTCATATGACATGTTGTCCGCTCTAATATTTTATGGAAATATAATAATCCCATTTGTAAAAATAGAGGATCAGAAGGACAAGGCTGAGGTTATGCGCAAGAACCTTAGCATCAACAGCAGCTACAGAGCCGCATCATTGTGGAAAAGATAGGCGAGCAGGAATGTCAGCGCGACATTGCACAAAAATTAGTCCAACATGTAACATCTGTAATAACCAACGTAGCATCTAAGGATGATAAAAAAAAAAAAAAAAAAAAAAAAAAAAAAACAGGACAAGCAGATTAAAGACAAAAAGAGGTAGATATGTTCCTGACAAAGCTGTCGCTGCAGCTTAATGTCAAGCAGAAAGAATAAAAAGCAGCTTTCTTAACAGCAGCTTTTGGAGCTACAAAAACTAGCGGTGCAAGCAACACCTGCTCAATTATCTGAAGCTGAAGAAATTTTGGAGGAAGCGGTCTCTGAGCCTGCGCTCAGTGAACCCTCGCCATGTGAGGAAGAGATAAGCGACGAGGATATTCCTGCTTGGATTAAACTTCTTAATGAAGATGGTTGCAAGGTACTTATTGATCATACTACAGAGCAAATAGAAAAGTACAAAGTGGAAAAAACGCTATCTGAAAAACAGCTTAAGGATCTGCACGTGGCAAGAAAAGAAATTGCTAAAGCAAACATGTATTTTAGCAAAAGAGCTGGAAAAAAAGATTCAGAAGTTAAGAGAGCTTGTTTACAAAGGGAAAATAGTTAAAGAAGATCTACAGAAGGTTATTGATACACATGATTCTGTATCAAAAACCAGATTCAGATCAAGATTACGAAAGCACAAGGAAAGGCAGGTACAGGAATAGAAAAGGGTAGAGAATACGGCAACAACATTAAATATTACAAGGGGTCACTTGAGTTCGTGACGTGGCTGAAGCTTCTGGCGGCAAGTAAACAAGTTGGTAACGTTGGCATAAAAGTTGATAACGAAATTATCGAGATAGTAGACTAATTGCTTCAGCAAAGTTTACTTAGTAATGCCTATTACAGAGTTTGTACAATGATTTGATATAGCCATGTCGCAAACTCTACTCTTTGATACCAAGTTGGCTCAAGGAAGCAGTAGTAATTTTACTGTCAGATATACCACGCCCATAGAGTTACTGCAGTATATGCGCTATGAGATCGCGCTCATTTCTGCAGAAAAATGGAACGCATTTCGTAATGTTACAACTAGCAACAACAAGTTTAGATATCTTACTTCTGCTAATGATGCAGGAACATTGCTTGCCATCATTCCAGATGCGTACAACATTCTTGACATCGCTGATGAGATTAAAAGAATGATTGGCGCAAAACGTCTTATAGGCGATAACATAATCATCGAGCCAAAGTATTCTACGCTTAAAAAACGACTGACGCTTAAGGCTGGTTATCGAGTTGACTTTACAATTGACAACAGCTTAAGAAACTTACCATTTTTTAGTTCACAAATTCTACAAGAAAATGGTGTTTACGATGGCTACTTTCCCGTAAACATTAGCGATGTAAACAGCTTACTCATCAAATTTGCCATAGCTGAAGGATCGATTGACGCGCGAGGAGGCCATAGTCATGTCATTGATAGCTTCAGTCGTAATGCGCCGCCCAGATCATTGATGACAATAAAACCTTCGCCACTATGTCTACAGCATACTCGAAATCGCAATGCCAATTAGGGAAAAATCAGGAAATATTGTTAACGTTAATAATGAGCGAGTAACATTTTGCTGCATTTGGGAGCGCAAAACTAAAACTATGTAACCGTGTTGTATAAATGAAGCCAATACGAATTAAACGCAGAAAAATCATAGAAGGATTATTGCCAACGCTTGTTTCAAAAATGTCTAGTTAGTGCCCGGCATTGTCAAACGAATTAATCCACTTGTCAGTAGCGCTTCAAAAAGTGCAGCTTTAGCAGTCGGATCAGTAGCTGGACCAAAAATCGAGTCTAAGATTATGCAGCACCACAGCCGCCTGTTGCATTGGAGCCCATCAAGGAAATTATCAAAGAAATTGGGCTAACAAAAGAAGCTGAGCTTGTGATGACTAGTAAAGCCAAAATATATTGTCTAAACGCGGCCAGGAAATTATGAATAAACTAGAATATGCAATTGGCGCCCACATCACTGCCTAACTTGTCAAATAATATGGCAGGATCTGGTCTAAAGAGAATGTTTGTGTATCGAGGATGTATAAACATGCTAGCTAGATTAACCCCAGAGTAATTTAAGCTCTTTGATGAAGCGCCAATTGACGAATCCATCATCGAATACGAATATGTGGAATATTTGGAAAAGGACTAACATCAAATGAACAATTCTGGTACAATAATAATTGATACGCGAGATGAAGACGTTTACTGGTTGCTTCATAGAGCTTTTCTTGAAGTCAGAGGTCATTTGCAGTCAACTGCTGTTCCACCTTGCAGTTTTCCAGCTAATACAAATGTGGCACTTGTCAACAATGGTTGGAGTTTGTTTAAGACAGTGCGATATCAACTTGATAATCAGACAGTTGAGGACATTAGCAACTATCCGCCAGCTGCCAGCACCATCATGAATTTAATTTCGATCGGCGATGACCACAGCAGAAGTTCAGCAACAAATATGTTCAGGTATAAGGATACGAGGAATGCGGCAGTTAGCATAGAGTACAAACAAGGTGCTGATTTGATTGTTGACAATATCCCTGCTGCTGCTGATGATGATCTTGCTGGAGTGCTACCTCAAACTCGTCTAGGTGTCCGTACTGCCTTTGCTGATCCAGATAATCCTAATTATAACACTGACTTTGCAACAAGACTTGCTCTCACAGACGGCCAGAATAAAGTTTGCATGATGTTGCCACTAATTTCCATTTTCGGTTTTTGCCGCAACATTGACACAGTTTGTAGAGGAGTTAAGCATACGCTGGTTTTAGAAAGATCTGATCCTCATACTTACATCCATAATCCAGCTGGTGTTGATGACGGACAATTTGTTCTCACAAAATTATCACTGTGGATGCCAAACATAACGCCTTCTATTTATCATGCGCTAGAACTAGATAATCTTTTGTACAGGTTTAGCAAGAAACTTTATTTTGAGCAATTGAGCTTCTGCATAATTGTTACATTTCTATCAGCGCAATTATCTGCGAACTGGAAAAAAGCTACATTGCCAAGCAGTGAACTACCAAGACACATATTTGTAGCATTTCAAACCGCAGCACGAGATACTGACCAAGAGACAAGCAGCCAGGTATTTGATAATACGGGATTGACTCGCATTGCTGTCAGAGTAAATAGCAGACAATATCCTGAGCGTGAACTTGAGTGTAATTTTGCACCACTTAGTAAAGATTATTCGCGAGCGTATCTTATGCTCCAGGAGGTTATGCACAAATATCAAGATGTTGATACAGGAGCACAAATATCTCAAGATGAATTTGCAAGGCTGAATACTATTTATCACTTTGATGTTCTTAAGCATTTGGAATTTTAAACGCACACAAGATTCCATGGAAGATGTTGAAGTCAAGTTGACTCTTAAACCTATAGCACCAGCAGTAGTCGTAAACTATCATGTTTATGCAGTCATTACCGCTGACAGATTTTCGACATTAGATGCTCTTAGTGGCAAGATGACTGTAATCGTCTAGAAGAAACTTATCTCAGATATTTAGTCTATGGACAATCATATAAATAAGCTACTACTCAACAAAAGTAATTTCGACGAATTCACAACAGCAAGCAATTGCAGCTGCTGAACAAAAGCGTGCTATCGTTTCAGTCAAACTTGAAAACAATCAACTAGATCAAGGATAACATGTTCTTAGATAAACAGCATTTAAAGTTTATTAGTGCAAATCATAATGGCAAGGGCTTAACTTTGAAATTATTTGCCAAGCAGTTGTCTCGCAATGAGAGGCGTTTTACCAGTGATCTCACCTCTTCTTACAGCATGCAGACCAACACTATTATCTGTATTTGGCTCACAAGGAATGTCAGCGGCCACTGGAGCAATATCTGGAGCTACACAAAAAGCAGTAAGTGGCAGCGGACTCAGGCGCAGAAAAAATAAAAATGTGTTTGGTTAAGTTGCTTTTGCTGAGATAGTTGCAGACATATGTGGCTAACATACTTTTCCTAACTTTCTGACATTTTACTTCTGGAAAGAGTTTTGTTTAAACTTATCAGGAAGTTAGCCTATATCCCTCTGAAGCTCAACGTAAGAACGTTGCGCTGGCCTTTTCCAAAGGTTGCCCATTGTCAATAAGACAATCAGCAAAACAATTATCTCCTGGCAGCAATAAGTTATTGCTAACAAAACGCCAACATGATACAATGCAAAAGCAAAGCGTAGCAGGAAAAGATCTCATATTTGATTTGTCCACATCGCAGCTTAAGATCCAAGCTGGAATTCTACATATTTTACCTGTGCTGGCCGCTGGTGCTGCTGGCATGTTTTTACCTACACTTCTTGGCAATCCTTTTGGCACAGGTATTGGTGGTAAAAAAACAGAGCGCAAGGATTACAGTACCCCGCAACACAGCGCTTCTAAGCAATTTTGACATTGAAAAAGCACTTATTTATTTGATATCACTTCGAGGTGTCTTTTCTAAAGATAAAATGCAAGAAAAAATCAGAGCCTAGCGAAGCTGCGTTGTAAACATAGAGAATTATTTTGATGGATCTCGAACACATTGGATTGACGTTGGAAGCATATCATATAGTAGCAACGTAGAATAATTTAACTCGTTTGGGCTGCCACCATGTGACGATATCAAATATATGTTTCTGGCGCTAAGAAAGGTTGAGGTTATAAATCAGCACAAATTCAGCATATGAATAGTTCAGCTTGTGGTATTTACTGTGTTTATTTTATCAAATCATGATGCCAAAGATAATCCGCATTAGATATTTTACTGGACTTTAACAAGCTACCAGCTCTAGGCAATGACAAGTTAGTTTCAAGTAAGCTTAATAAGAAGAAATGATACGTTAGCTGAAAAGATGACAAGGTAAGTTAGCTGAAAAGATGACAAGATAAGTTAGCTGAAGTGTGTTTTATGTAAATGATAGATATAATGACAGCTTCGTGGTGCTTCTCATGCAGAAAGAACACGGACAGTCTTTAAGAAACGTCATCTCAGACTAAAGATGAATGCTCTGTAGTGAAATCAATATGTGCTGATTGCAGTAAAAGAAACTCCAGGTTTGTTAAACAATTTCTGGTGCTTGTGCTGATGCCCAATATATTATCGTACTTGACACATACTTTTATGTTTACCCTTATATGTGCATCCCTGCGATGACAATATTTGTTCAAGGGAATACAATTGTTGGGTACTGTTCTGTTTGTAAGCGCCGTAAAATATATGGTAGTGCTCTTGACCTTCATGCGCTCATTGGAAAACTTTCTAGGCCAAAATGCGGCTGGACTCTGCAAGACATAGGTTTATTAGTCAGTGGAATCCTCTGGATAAATAACTTGACGCAAATGATTAACAGCTTCCTGGTCAACAACCCTATAATCAAGTAGATGCCACAGTAATGCGGCATGACATTTGCTACAGAGATCATCCAGAAGAAAAAACCTCTGCGACAAAATTATACTGGATGAGTTAGCCGCGATAAAACCAAAAGAGATGAGAGAACGTATTGACAGAGCATTTGTCGCGGAAACAAGTCGCTTGTGAAATGAAACGGCTACTCTGAGGCTTTTAATTTTATGGTTCGGACACTTTTGGTATCTACGGCAAATATTGAGAAATAATTCTGTTGTAGTCTGCTGATATTATTTTATTAGCAACAGGCTTGTCCATGACTGCTTTGTCTAGCAGTCCTAGCAGCATAAATATTTTTTGAAAGACATAATCGGACTTAATTAATTTCTGTCTTCCGGGTAAGTTCAGCTTGATTAATCTGTCAAAGATCTCGTTGAATCTTCGATTAAATTGCACTAACTTATTTCTGCTATGATATTTTCTAGTGTATCTTTGCGGTCTTGTGTTGTAATGCCGCTAAGCATTTTCGACTTGATTGTCCTCCCGAACTATGGCATCTTCGTTTTCAGCTGAATCATGCATTTTTATCAATCAACGTTATATATCACATCAAACACAATTGTTTATATCACAGTCGTTTACATGGAGCATCCATAATTGTTTTTTGATGCTGTCAAATTGCTGTATAAAAATCCAGATTAATAGATTAATTTGGATCTCAATGTGATATAAAAAAATGCTGCTTCTGGAACAGACAATTTGTTTAAAACACTTACTTTGAAACATGGCATAGTCAACATTAACTATGACTGCGACTTGCTGTGTCATGCTGCAATGAATCCTAATCAAATTAGTAATTCTAAACCGTATCAGGACGTCCTAAATTTTGTTGGCATCTAGTTTCCTGTTGAGATCGCTGACTTTCCAAAATTGGAGCGACAAAATAATGTCTCTGTCAACGTAATTTGTGTAGATGACACCCTTGCAATTTATCCTCTTCATATTTCATCATGTACCAGTGATGTTGCTAATATTGATTTGCTTTACATTCATGGTGACACCAACGATGCCATCAACTGCTTTACGGCCAGTACAGCAAACATAAGTGCAAATTATATTTTTGTCTTCATGGCTACACGACAGAAGAATTACTTATCGTGCACAGACTAGATTGTGTTGATGTCGCAAAAACCATCATGAAAGACAATAAACATAATACGGTGTCATTTTACAACTTATTTCATATTGCCCGGTTTCCTTTTGCAATCGATGTTGATTTCGAATCATTGTTGATTCCTGTCGAAGGCGCAGACAATGATCCTGAAAAGTCTTTTACTAAAAGATACCTGGAGCGTGTTCCATGCGGCTACGCGTACAAAGTTGTTTGAGTTAAGAACGCGCTAAGTTAAGCTGTAAAATTATATTGCGGAAAAAAACTGTGGCGAACATTTCATACAGAGTCTGCTTGGCGAAGTTAACTACATTCATTGAATAAGCTCAGCAAGAATGATTTTTAGAAGACTTTTATCAGGCTAAGTTATGCTGGATCCGTAATCAGGATCTTGGCAACGACAGAGTTCGAGATCATTGTCATTTTACTGTCAGATATCGGGATGCTGCTCTTAACAAGTGCACTCTGAAATTTAGTAGGAATGAATCTGAATTTATTCAGGTTGTGTTTCAAAATCTGCGAGGCTATGATTCGCATCTCATTGTAAAACAATTTGGCATGTTCAAGAAAAGGATTACTTACATTCCAAATAACATGGAAAAGTACCTGTCATTTTCTTTGGGCAATCTGCGTTTAATCGACAGCTTTCAGTTCATGCTTGAGAAGCTAATTGAACTTTGTAATAACGTTAGAAAATCGGCTGACAGTAATTTAGCTGGCGTTTTCAAATATTCTGCAGAAGAGTTTAATGACAACACACTTGACCTTATAAATACTAAAGGAATTTATCCCTACGAGTACATGACATCCTGGGATAAATTTGATGAGACCACGCTACTGCAACAAGAAGATTTATATGGCACTTTTAGGGTCACTAATGTCTCTGATGCTGATTACGAACACGCGAAAAAAGATTGGAATAATTCAACATGAGAAACATAGGCGACTATCATGACCTGTACCTGAAAACCGATGTGCTGCTGCTTACATACGCATTCGAAAATTTCAGAGACCTCTGCTTGTCATATTACAAAGTAGATCCTGCCGCATATTACACCTGCCTTTGCTTTTCCCTGGACACAGCTCTCAAAATGACTGAGGTTAATCTGGAGCTGTTGACTGATGTTGACATGCATTTTCTTTGAGAAGTAAATCGGAGGTACACAGGCATTCTGTAGCCTATAACAAGTATCTACGTGTCTACGAACCGGATAAATAAACACATATATATTACCTATCTGTACGAAAATATTCTTTACGATCTTGCTATGAAACAGAAACTTCCTGTTAGCGAGTTCAAGTAGATGACCCCAGAATATTTTACTAAAACATTTTATTGCAGCGACGATGACACTGGCTATATTCTTGAAATCGATTTCGAATACCCTGCTAAATTACATGATACGCATAATGATTGCCCCTTGGCGCCAGAGAGCGTGACCGTTGAAGATTGTATGCTAAGTACTTATTCTGCAGATCTTAAAGAAAAACTGGGTGTTAGCAATTTCAAGGTTTCAAATTTAATTCCAAATCTTCATGATAAATATCGCTATGTAATCCACTATATCAATCTGCAGCAGTGCCTCGACCCGGATTAAATCTGATTCAAGTACACAGAGTTTTAAGCTTTAAACAAAAGGCCTGGCCTGGCTAGAACCTTACATTGATTGTAATGCAGCAAAAAGAACCGCAGCGATAAATACATTCGAAAAAGATTTCTTCAAGCTCATGAAAATTCAGGTCTTTGGTAAGTGCATGGAAAATGTCAGGCGCAGAGACAACATTGAAATTGGCAATGATGTAACCAAACGCGTCAAATTTGTGGCCGATCCAGCTTTTGTCATAAAAAAAAATACTTGATGATAACTTAGTTGCGATCCACAGAAAGAAGACGCACGTAAAACTTAATAAGCCTATCTACGTCGGTTTTGTCGTACTTGAACTGTCAAAATATGACATACACAACTTCCACTATGGCATAATAAAAAACAAATATGCTGACCGAGCTAAGCTGCAGCTTGCTGACACGGATTCGCTATGCTAAGAATCAAATCCGATGACGTGTTTGCTATAAAAGAACATTTTGATTTTTCTGATTATCCTGAACAAGATGGCAATCTCACTAAGTTTATGATAAGACGAACATAAAGGTTGTCGGCAAATTCAAGGAAGAGCATGTTGCTGAGATTTAGGAGGTCATAGCACTACGGTCTAAAATGAACTTACTTAACTTGCTTATCGAATCGGAAAAACGGGCGAGGGGAATTAAGAAGCGCGACGACAACTGTGCAGCTCTGGTGAGAAACAATATGCTATGATGAATACGAATAGGTCAGAAAATCATATTTTGCACACTGTGTTGCTAAAAAGAATTGGACTTTCAGGTTATGACGACAAGCACTATATACTTGAAGATGACTTTCAGGTTATGACGACAAGCACTATATACTTGAAGATGACGTAAGCACACGTGCTCATTGACATGTTAGAAATAGGCATGCAGATGTCATCTTAGAGCAAGAATCATATTTTGATTTGATCAGTGGAAGCTAAATGAGAATCTGATATTATACTCTTTCAATGGACACTTTTTGTTAACCTGTTCAGCAGCCATGAACAGATTTAACATTTGCTGCAAGCTTTTGTCCTGCTTTTGCCATCAATGGAAAATCTTCATGCTTGCCATTTCCAATCTTGGTTGCAGTAACTGCGCCTCTCCAAAGTTGCTGCCATCACTAGCATGTCCTCTTTTGCAGTTATCCTCTTGGGTAACTAACTCGAGGTTTTCTATTCTGTTATCAGTTTTGTTCCCGTTCATGTGATCTATCACATAGCGGTTTAGAATAATACCAGATAACATTCGAATATGAATCTGTGCACGCGCAGAGTTTTCCTGGTTTTGTCAGCGCTAGAGACACCAATCAGAATATAGCCACCATTATTCATATTTCCAAGAATTTCCTTATACGTGATATGCCTGACATTACCAAGCTCATCAGCGTCGTAGTTGTCGTATTCGTGGTGTTTTTATTTGTCATGATATATAGAATCTCTGTCACTAAATGCTTGGTCACGCGATAACAAAATAATAGTATCACAAAACATATTTTACAAAGCATGAAATGGCTTAGACAAAGCTAAATGAAACCAAACATCTCGAATAGGCGAAGAATATTTAGTTCTTGTGCCGCTGCAACAAAATAGGATAGAGCAACGGTTCGTGCCAAGCGAATTCTGAGCTTGGTACAAAAAACAAAATATTTCCTGGTCGGCTGTTTCAATGTTTGTTGCTATTCCTGGCCTTGCTGTTTTTTTTGTGTGTGTGTATTTGCCAGCGTCACCTTTCAAATTATTTATTTGGCGTGTCACAGCTTCTAAGTTAGTTATTCTATTGTCAGACTTGTCACCACTGATGTGATTAATAACGAGATCCCTTGGTATAACACAGCGAAAGCACTCGAACATAATCGACGTTCACTTAATACTGTCTGGCATTTATCCATGCTTGATACTACGATTAGAGTATAGCTGTGCTGTAGTTATTCTGGGTCTTAGAAAGTATCTTTCGACGCAAAAATATGTCTGACGTCACCATCTTCATTCGCTTCGTACAAATTGTGGGTGGGGTGATCATTCCAAGCCATAATAATAAGTAAATTTATCTTTCTAATTAGAAAGTAGGCTTCATTTTTGTGTAAAATCATTATATAAAGGGTAGAGAGCGCGACCACATAAAAATCATAAAGCTTCATTTTTTTTATAAAATCATTGTACAATGGTAAGAGTGCGCGAAACAAAAGGTCCTGACTCTGACCGGGTGTTTGCCCTGCAATTCATTTTAGTTCTTCAGCTGCTAAGGAACATCGGAATCGCATTATCACTGCACCCGATCGCTTGTGTGAATTGTTTTTAGTCCATAACCTTGTCAACTTCCTGCAACTTTTGGTTGTGTTCACATTGGAAGTTAAGGAACTTCCGCTAACTGGATTTCAGCCCGAATATTAAGACACCGTGGCCGACCCTGTGAGGCAAACATAACATGAACCAGCTAACTATATTATGTTGGCAAATTTACGGTCAGGCAAATATGCATATTTGATTGCTACTAAAAATAGATTTTTGCAAGCAAGGGAAGCAACTCGTGTATGCAATCAAGGGAAGGTAACTCGGGTCAATGATCAAGGGAAGGTAACTATGTTTATCAAATATTTCAGCAATCAAGGGAGGTAATGCATGTGTCAAATATTTAGCTGAAGCTCATAGGCAAGCATCATTTTTGTGTAAAATCCTTACATAGAGGGTAAGAGGACGCGATACATTTTTGGCTGCAATGAAAATGTTAATGTAGTAAGTTAATACAGGTGTCATGAAAAAACCTGTTTTTGTTTAAACAGGCTAGGACGTACGAAGCGAGTTCATGGACTGTGAAAACAAACAAAAAAGTGTGTTTATATCCCCATAATAACATACTACTAACGTAAAAATGATACGTTAGGGTAAACTATTACGCCATTATCCAATAAACAACTTATTTACATCTTCACGGATACAATTACAAATGCAGAGAGAGAGAGAGAGAGAGAGAGTGAGTGGTGAGTGAGAGAGACAGACAGTGAGACAGACAGATAGAGACAGAGGGAGACACATATAGAGAAAGAGAGAGACAGAGAGAGGTAACACGGCTCACACGCAAGAGACCTATTGATTTCCTTCGTAAAAGTGTGGTGCGGGCTAGGCAGGAAAAGCGGTGCGTTGCCAGCAGGTCGCTGGAACTGGCGGCTGTCGAGTCCGGCGCTTTTGTCTTGCAGCCGGCCCAGTACAAGGACTTGAGCATGTAGACACACCACTGACCACATCCATTGGTTGCAGCTGCAGCCGCATTTTGGTGTGTAGTAGTGGATCTAATGGAGGCGCAGTTGAAGCAGAAGGGCTTCCCCGCGTAGTTGACTTCAGTATCATCCATCCGTGCAGGTACATGGGCATTTTGTAAATGGAAACTGTTGCGACCCGTATGGCCTCAGTCGGAAACCTTTGTATTCAGTATGTATGTGCCAACCAATGCCCGTCAAAAGCTTTAAATGAGCCAGCCAACAACAAATCAATCTAATCGAAGAACTCTTTATGCCTTTGAAAGACGATACACGTTTTGGTGGAATTTTAGAAGCAGATTTAGAAGTACAAACCCATTTGCACGACTATTTTAAAAAACTATCCTTAAAAAGCGAAAAAACTAATTCCGAACGAGTCTGATTTATCTCCTTTATAGAAGAAGTTTATAAAATATTAAAAGGGTACAAAAGGTTAAGTGCCTTAATTAATATGCACATTAAATAAGAAAGAGAGATGTGTTATTCATTACCGTAATTTGTAATTGCATGTTCAGTTAGGAATAACACTATAAAAGATACATAGAGTAGCTTTATTCTATCAAAAGCTATGGATAAAAACTTAGATTGAATTAAAAACATCAACAATAAGTTTGTAAATCAGTTCTTTAAACTAACAAATAATTCTGTCTTCAGAAAACAGATTGATAAGTTAAGAAAGAGAACGAATGTAAAAATATATACTATCGAAGAGAACTATATTAATCTTCTCAATGATATTTCATTTGCAAGGAGAGCAATCATGGAAACATATATGGTGCTAGTTAGTTTAAAGAACAATAAAAATGATTAACCCAACCACTTTATGGTGGTTTTAAAGTGCTAGATTTAAGTAAGTTGTTTTTCTGTCACTACTATTACAAGAAGCTCAAAAACCAATATGGCGATAAAATGAAACCCTAAACAGATACGGATTCGTTCTGTGTCAATGTAGAAAGAGAAAATTTTACAACGACATGAAATAACGTTTGTTTCTTTCGTTTTCCTTTGATTGTTTAACAATCTCCTCTCTCATTAACACGGGTACTATATTTGTTTTCTCAAACGCAATTTCTATCGAGTCTTTATCTTTCGAGTAAAAGACGACTGGCTAGGCTGAAGCCTTTTTGGAAGGACAGCAACATCACGATTGGTTTCAATATCAAGCTTATGCGCTCCCTCGTCATGTCAATATTCCTGTGTGCATGTGAAACATGAACCCTGACTGCAGAACTAAAGAGAAGTATCCATGCCTTAGAGATGAGATGTTATTGAAGGATCCTGAAAATCTCATACTTAGACCACATCTATAATGAGGAGGGAGCGCATTAGAATCCAAGGTGCAATTGGGCCATATGAAGATCTGTTCACCACAGTAAAGACACGCAAACTAAGATGGTATGGTCACGTTTCACGCTCATCTGGCCTGTCAAAGACAATCTTACAGGGCACAGTGAGAGGAAGTAAAACGAGGCAGATAGAAGAAGATATGGAAAGATAATATCAAAGAGTGGACAGGCATGGACTTTGCAAAGTCCCAAAGAGCAGTGTAGAACAGAGCAAAATGGAGAGAGATTGTCGCAAAGTCATCAGTAGCGTCCCTACGACCAGCCAGGTTACGGAAGAAATGAAAAAAAAGGAAACGACAACTATAAATCTAAAATGTTCACGAAGATATTTTATGACATACTTATCTTTTTGCACTATCACCCGTGCATTTATTCCATAATGTCTACCACTGAATGCTAACATGGTTAGATTGTTTGTCTTCTTTGAATCTTCGAGGTCCGCATAATCGTCTGTCAGAAACAAAATATTAGTTTCCTTGTGTACACTATAGATTTTTGAAAGATAAAATAAAGCTGTTTGTAACACTTTGACTTGATGCAGGACATACTATACAATTTTTATAATGCAGCGTGTTGATATTTGATAAACAAAATTGGTAGTAACATTGGATTCATTGTTATTATTAAGCTTTTTGTTTTTTTCTTTAGCGAGAGGTAGTGTTTTTTTTTTTTAAATGAAAATAACCCTGTCGTTAGGTATGTTACGTAATGACGGACACGAAATAGCTATACTACTTAGTTATATTTCACTGAAACAATACACTAACGGCTTTGCTATTCAATCTCGTTTTGAATAATGTGCTGGTTGTGCGTTTAGCGTATTTCCTTAAATTTTTTTAAAAATCTTCATTTGTGTTTGTTGTTTGAATCAATACTGCTTTTCAGGATTTCGCAATGCAGGAATTAGTTAAACAAGAAAAAAAAATCCCACAAGGGAAGAATATCAAACAATAGCTCACATACATGATTATACTAAAGATAATTCTCAACTGTAATTTATAGAAAAGAATGAATATGACTCATACATAAGTTCTAGTCTGCACGATATCAAACGAATGTATGGACTGTGCATTGGAGAGGTGCCACAATTTACAATGTATAGCGTCCCCGAATCTTTATAAGGAAGTAATAGTACGTTAATTGTATTTCCAATCAGTACATATTAAAGACTATTAATGGAAACCTGGGATAATTTATTCTAATTTTACCATGATTAGCATTCAGAACACGTGTACTCAAGTCCGGATATAAAATTGATAGTAAAAAACTTCAAGTAGTACAATATTACAAGAGAGAGAGAGAGAGAGAGAGAGAGAGGGGGGGGGGAGATGCAGCAAACGATATTTTGCCTAATATGTTTACAAGCCCCTACAATACTGTAAATTTAATTTGTTTGGGCATTTAATTTTTATCAAAGTGTAGTGTAGCATGTGAACCGTAATGCATATTCATATTTACTTGTCTAATAAGTTGATTCATAAGATGTACTTGTTCAATCGATGGTTCTCTTCTCAAAAAATATTTATTCCTAGAGCATTGTTTGATCTTTCTGACTCAAAGCATTATTTGATCTTTCTGACTCAAAACATTGTTTGATCTTTCTGACTCTATTTTTTGGCGATAAACCCTGTACAATTTATTCAATACAATTTGTTGGCAAAATGCAATGAAGATTTGAGATTGTATACATCTGCAGTGTGTTATGAAACTAAGTATTACAGTTTCATATGAGCTATTGATGGTATATCGTGCATCCAGTTAGAAGCACAAAAATGTGTTTGTACTTCATATAAATATTATGCTTATTTCTTTCTCAGTGTAACAACTACTTTAGACACTAAAATTGTACAAGTGACCGATATCGAACGATAACTTAAAACATATTCATATCAAAGACAACTTTCATCTCCAATATTTTAGAAGAGAATGAATAGAACTTATATACTGGCCCTGTCTGCGTGATATCAAATAAAGGTATGAATTGTGTATTAAAGATGTGCCATAATAAACAATATATTGTATCCCCTATTCTTTATAAGGACGTAATGTCACGTTTTCCAAATCATTACGTATACGTTACTATTAATAGAAACCTGGAATAAATGATTTAACTTAGTGCACAATTAACCTTCAAAACACGTGCATACACTAGGCTCGAAATATGATAGGCATAACAGTACAGTAGTACAATAAGCACTTGTCCACAATCTTCACCATTACGGAGGACACATTGAGAAAGATATTCCAGCTTTTGCTGGCAATTTATGGTATCTTCTGGCTTCCATAATACCCTGCTATTCTGTGTCCCTTTGGAAAGTAATTTGCAAGTGACTAAATATTCTTATTACCAGATACAACTTGCCACTTAATAAGTCAACATTTACACGGGGCGAATTAATTACAAACTATTTTGAATAGAAATTCGAGACATCTAAATAAAAAGTGTCACACAGAGTATGATTCAATATCTTGAGACGCACAATTATGACCTGTTGAACCTTCACAAAGTTTGTAAAAAAAAATGTACCTAAAAATGTTGAATGCGTTAACAATTTATATCTCGCCCACAAATTGCATCTTCCCCGCACAGTAAGTAAGTCCCTAAATACTGGATGATGTTACCGGGAAATTGAAGGAATCGATCTCTAACAAGTAATTAGTGTTATTTTGAATATTTGAATTCATTGTCTTATCAACGACTCTCTCTCTCTCTCTCTCTCTCTCTCTCTCTCTCTCTCTCTCTCTCTCTCTGACTGAATCGTAAAAAAAACAAAAACAGAAAGATAGGGTGAGAGACAGATGAAAAGAGAACACTGTACACAATATTTATCACATGTTCTCATTATGCCCCTAGAATACAGGAAAAGGAAATTAATCCGGAATTTTAAATCTAGCATGGTGTAATCGAGCATGCGTACTATAATGTGCACTGCTCTTTTATTGTCTAACACATTGATTCATACAATGTGCGCGTTCATGCGATGGGTTTGAGTATAAGAAGATTGTTTGTTTAATGGAATTCATGTTAAACTGAAATTTGCCTACTTACTGCCTACTTACTGCTGAAATATACCGTTCAACGTGGAAAAGTGCACCGATCCCCCATGTTGTATCAAAAGAATTTATTTGTGCTTGTTGTTTGATCGGTCTCACGCCGATATTTGGCATTAACCCTATATTTTATTCAATACAACATTGTCAAGAAAATACCATACAGCCATCAAAATGTATACATTATCGGTTTGTTGTACAATATGTAATAGTTTCATTTGAGCTAAAAATGATGTTCATTACAACCTCATACAAAAAAAGTCAAATTTATTGTCACATTTAAGGAAATTCAATGCTTTTCGTAGAGGTTTATCCACATTCTTTTCCAGATGCACACAGAAGCATCTATGGAAAATAGAATAAATGTAGAAAAATCATTGATCCAGTTTTGTGTAAACTAAAATATGATAATAACCATACAGATGATTATTAACAGGTTTCATGTAATTGAACAATTTTGTTTTTGCATTATTCTTTTTTCTCTCTGTCATTCTTTCATACACATGGGAGCAACTTTGAATGCGTGAATGATTAATCAGTAAGTACATCAACGGTTATATCATGACGAGGCAGTAGGAACAAGTTGTCTTGCAGAGAGACACACCACAGACATCAATCCAACCTGGTTTGGGCCGGATTCCTACATTAATTGCATTTTTCACATTATCCAAGGCCGTTGTAGAGAAACAAGCTACAGTAGTTGATGTCACGCAACTTGCCGTTTTGTTTATGCTACGGTCGAGCTAAGATGAACTCGAACGTACAAAAAAGGAAGTTAGAGTTCAATTCATAAACTCCACCCCGAGGTTATTGTAAAGTAAGCGATTAAACACCATACTGTCATCAAAACTATCTTTACTGATCTATATTACATTACAGTGACGTAGAGCAGTAATATGTTGACTGATGTGTATTTCTTACTTGCAACAAGTGTCTCAGTTTTTGACAGTGTTTTGATATTTTGAAGGTTTATCTACCCATCACATGAAAATATGCATATCGTTTTCGCAATAAGGCTGTGGTGATTTTGCGAGCGTTATGTCTTATTATGGACTATGAGCAGGAATGAACTGTTGTGTATATCTCGTGTACGAATATGTTCACGCAGTTCGCGATATGTAGAGGGCTATTTGCCATCACTTAGAAATACGGGCATTGTTCAATATTGGGAGTCAGGAGATTTTTACCCGAGTTATGTTAGTAACGAATGTAGTGGAAATCCTGTATGTGCAACTAATCTCTATTTTGTTACGAATTGTTGTCATATATGGAAGGCTTTCGATAATCATAACATTAAGATAAGATATATTTGCACCTTGTGGACCTGGTGATTTATGAAACAGTTATATCTATTATTATATCGATATGTCTTGACTTGGATTTCATGATGGTTATTCATTCTTTAAGCTCATCCAATGTTTGTCCCCTTCCGCTCAGGTAAAGGGCATATAAATAGTCCACCTCCGCCTCCATCAAGGCACAAGTGTATTATGAACTCGATGGCATCAACACTTTCCTTTTCACTGTATCCAAAACCAACATTTCACTTGAAGCTAACTCCTAACAAGGGCTCTGATAATTTCGATGATGAGCACATTTTACCTTTTTTTTTTTTTTCTTTTTTTCTAAGAGGTATTGTCTTTGATTGAATTGGATTAGGCATCGCAATAGCTTGTATAAAAACTAGCACCAACATTTTAGTTTCTTACAATTAAATATGCTATTAAAACAAATTTATCTGTATGTTTGATGACCTTCACGTTCTAAAAATTATTTACTCAATTATGACCCTTGAACTACTTATATTAGGTACCCCAATGTTTTATAAAAATTCTAGCATCCACATTATTAGTTTAATTTCCGCTAGTTTCATATGAATTCCTATCTGATCAAGATCTCAGATGAGTTCCGTAATAATAAGACTTTCACTTTATTTTACAGAGTTTACGCCTTTGATCGATATAGACTAGGCATCTCAGTAGCAAATTGTGAACACTTTTGCATCTTAAGTTTGTATATTATTTTAACCTAATTCATTCTGAATCTTTTTCACACAGTCTCTAATGAATTAGATAATCAGCAGATTTATTTCTCCATATTTTACAGAGTTATGACTTTGAACGTCTTTGAATAACCAAATTGCTTGACAACACTCTGCTATTATTTCACATTAGTAACATTTCTGATGCAGTCATTAATAAGAAGGATTTGAACCATATTGTGCAAAGGTGTTGCCCTTAATCACATACGCAATCCAGAAATGTAATACGCAATCATGACAAGCATAATCTATTAGTCAGAGTGAAATATTACTGAATGACAGACGTCCCGATGTTCCTGTTTATCATAGATTTTCACTTCTCTTTCTTTTCTGAAGCATATATATTAAATTAAAACTCAATGATCAACTTATGTACGTATGTGTACGACCATAGATAGCTATGTGTATACACGTACATGAATGCAAGGCTAATCTTGACCGTATTAACATGATCTGATTTAGCACTAAACTATTAGCATAAGAACCTACGAGCGGTAGGTTAAATGTATTTACCGGTACTCACCAAGTGGCGGTAAACATGTAATCAACTAGTTGACGAGTTAAACTTTCTCTCCCTCATTCCATTAACTACTACATGTATAAGCTAATGATATATCTGTATATGTTATGTATATGCTGGATGTATGTATGTGTGTATGCATACACGTGTATGTCTGTACACAGATATAGATATATTTTGACTTTGTAAGGCTCTTTGTAAAGCACAATGCAGACAGCAATCGTTGTTGGTCAATATATAATAGACATTCTTACTGTATCTTGTAAGTGATATGTACCTCAACAGTCCTACTACAAGACATGTTTGTTTCATCAATCATTCCTACAATAGTTCTTTTTATTCATGTTTCTTTATTTATTGTGTTTAATTAATTTTCCTTCTGTTGTTCTCTTTTGCCGTTTTTTTCCCCACCAAGGCAAGTTCATTTGATAAAACCAAACCCAAATTACCAGACAATTGGAATAAGAGCCTTGCATTCTTTACTCTACTATCTTGGGTCATACAATCGTATGGTTAACACTACAGTTTTACATAGAATGCATATAGGGCTTTTTCTTGTTCGAGCTAGACGTGCACCAAAACAGAAAATATTACTACATGACGATGCTATATTGTAAATCTTTGTAATACTCTCAGGGGGTAAATATATCCCCGTCATGCTTGCGAAAATCATTCTACGAATTCCTAGTCATTTAAATGTATTTACTTTTTCAAACTAAGCCATATGTTCTCTGTCAAGTCATCTTTGTTTCCAGTAACTGTAAAGGTATCATCTCTACTCTGTGCTATTGATATGTTACATTATTTTTCTCTTTTGGTTTACTTTAATTTTGTTACTAGCAGGTGATGTCAAACTGAATCCAGGTCCGTACCACTCCGATACACCAGATACACACAGTTTAAATTCATTTTTCTCGGCAAGAACGGATGACGCACTTTCCTTTGCAAAATTTCTTACACGAATATGGGGCCCATGGTGGCCATGTGATCTAAGGTGCTCGCTTTTACAGATCTCACCTATGTCCGCGTGAGTTCAAGTCTCAGTTCGACCAACGTGGGTATGTGAGAAAGCTTGCCAGCAGCTTCCCGTGGGTCGGTGGTTCTTCCCGGGGTCTTTCTGTGTTCTTCCTCCACCATACTGGCTGCTATGTATAGCCTATTTTGTCCTGACAAATGGCATAAAACCACACAAAACCAAACTTACACGAATCAACTTATAAATGTTGTCTGAATCAATACACACTTCCGACTTCAGGCTTTATTTGGCTGAGGGCGGGGGGCAACAGTCTTGTCAGTGGTAGCCTCTTGAGTATGTATGTATGTATGTATGTATGCATGTATGCATGTATGTATGTATGTTATGTATGTATGTAACAGGTTTGGGGAATTTTGAAGAGTGGCAAGAGATGCTCTATATACAGTTGCTTCATTCTTTTAGTTGGTGTTGGGAAGTATTTACGTTACTTTTGTCAAAGTGGTTTTTATCTGTGAAATACTTACCGTTAAAAAAAAAAAAAAAAAAAAAAAAAAAAAAAAACAACAGAAATTACAACTGATAGTATCATGGGACCGTTGCTGCCATAAAAGATTTGCATATGTCTTACTAACACAAACTAGACAGAAATTACAATACCCCGACCCTATCCTAAACCTCACCCAATACAAAAAAAAAGAGATTCAAGATCTATACACTCAAACAAACCAACAACGTGGAGCTTGACAATAACAGAAACTGACAATAGTGATGGCAACATTTATGCAAAATCTACTTCAATAAACGTATTGAAGTATGTACGCAAAAGTATAGTCAAGAGAAACGTTATTAATGAATGACCAGGGGACACATATAATTAAACAAGATATATCTCTAGAAGTTAAAGCATATACAATTTTTATATGATCGAATCCTAAGTATTTCTAGGCACAATTGGAAAGATAATTTTTAATAAATTTAAAATGATTAATCAGTTCTTTATGATATGTTGATTAAAAAGGTTACCCTATACTTGTAAACATTTGAGTTCAAAGTATATTTATTTTTTAATTCTAAGCGATAGTTCTTCCTAAACGTATTGCATTTAAATAACAAATGAAATTAGTCTCATGTTGGAGGAATGTTTTGCCATCGAACAGTTTCTATAAGCGGACTAAAGTCACCCTTATTCATGACCGAATCATCAAAACTCTAAACGGAAAAAGACATGAGAGTACACACAATTATGAGAAAGTATTGGGCTTTTATGGTAAATTCATTTGGTGTTACTTATCAGCTATTTAATCTACGTCAAAGTCTTTAATCATAAATTCGATCTTAGTGCTCATTGTCAAACAATGGATTAGTTATTCAATACATATGACAATGACACGGTATTAGTTATTCAATACATATGACAATGACACGGTATTAGTTAGTCAATACATATGACAATGACACCGTCTTAGCTATTCAATACATATGACAAAGACACCGTTACAAAAAACTAAAACTTTCTGATTCACATTGGTTTACATATTCAAAAGAAGTCTAGCAATGCAAAGTAAACTGTAGCTCTTCATGGCTTGTGTATTTTGAAATAGTAGAAATGGTGCGTAGATGCCTTGCTGAAGGGACATACATAATTGTGGATTATTAATGGAATAATTGAATTGGCAATTGGAAAAATGTGTCGAATTCTCTTTATTTTCTTCCTGACTACAGTTCTACAAAACACCACAGATAAAAATCTTTAACCGCATATTGAATTGTTATTATTTAATACTATATTCTAACTTTTACAGCTACTCTTAGAATAATAACCGTGTACAATCTTCATTGATATCGATTCGGATTACTTTGAAAGTTATTCAAATGTGACTTCGAACCTGAAGGGGTAGCTTGTAAGAAAACGCAACAGTTGATATTGTATGCATTCTATTATAATAATAAACATAATAAGTTGAGGCCTATGTACACAGCTAGAACGTAACCAATTTGAAAGACGTATTTAGCATTTTTGACATGTAGAAGACGACAGAGTAAACACAAAAAATGACACTTGAAGGTAAACTATTACACCATCATAGTGATATAAGCATACACGCAATTCTCAAAAAAACAATTTATTTCACATTTACGTGGTTACAGATAAAATGTCAAATGCATTTATTTGCAGTGGAGACAGACAGACAGAACCGAAATCGACTTGGTGGAAACTCGGCCTAGGGATTATCTATATAAACCTCAAAGTTAAAGTCTTGAAATGAACCAAAATGTTAAACTTTTACTTAACTAAATACAGGCAATTATAGGACGACATGCAATACGTATAAATGTCATGCACTGTTATACCATCACATCAGTATATGTATATAAGCATTCTACAATATATAACATAATTACTTATTTATAGATATAATTACAAATGCGGTTATTTGCACCATTCTTGTGCATATATATGTGTTTCCTACATATTTATCTTTATATATTCTAGGTCAGAATTTGTCGACTGAACAATTATTTCAACATTATTACTGCTATGGATCTCATGGCACTTATTCTGTCCTTAATGCCAGCTGTTCTGCAGATCAAGTAGTTGCCGTAAGCAGTGTTCGAGCTGGAGGTAAATTAAACAACAGCAGTTGCCCAGATGAAGTGAATGGAACCACAAACGTAGACTTTGGAAATTGTTGTAACATTACTGCGAATGATTGTCTAGTAAATGTGTCAATGACGTTTTTTCACTCATTTTGCTCAGGAAAGATGGCCTGCCCACCAGTACAGGCTTTTCGAGAGCAGTTAAATTGCGGATCGACATACCGATCATACACTAGCAATATGGGATTCAACTATTATTGTATTTACGGTAAGTATAATAAATACCTTACTGCCAAATTAATTTCCCAATAATTTTTCTATCTCAAATATTGGAATCACTAGATCGGCCGTGTTGATTTGGAGATTCAACTGAAGACCTTTTCTTAGAATATTTACATGGTTAATGATGGTGATATTTACATGCATCTTGTCTATAATTAGCATTGACGATTTTTCTCGTCATCACAGAAAACTCAATTTAGTTGTATATCATTATGTAAGTAAACAAAATCCAGATAAATATTGAAATACACTGGAAATTGAAGGTATGGAGCAAACTTCTAACAGGTTCCTTATATGTACATGGTTTGGAGAATAACTCAATAATCAGAAGGGCACATGGTGAATACTTTTGTATTGGGATAGTCTTAAGTTGATGACATCCGATAATAGACTGGTCCAATGCGTCCTGTAAACAACATGCTGTTTCAAATAAGTGGACACAGTCTTACAAGTTAGACAAATTGAAAGGATTGATGATACGAAACAATAAAAAGGATCCCTCTATGTTCAACTCATATCATGATTTATTCTAGTTGAAATAAAGGGAGAGGGTTAAAACGGTTTAACCTGGCTCAAACCTACGATCTTTACCCACGATAGCCACAGAAATGTAATTGAAAATCCACCAACATTTACTAATCCATATAAATCCACAATCTAAAACCACTGAAACTTCGCAGTGACTGAAATGCATTTAATAAAAAGAACTTTAGCGTCAGGCGAGTTCATCCTCTCAACAACTATTTTACTTTACATGCAACGTAGTACTATCTACGTATATTATTTTTAAAATCCACATCCGAATCATATTTAACCGTCAAGATCTAAATTGTTCGTATTTAGTGACCGAAAGTGCTATGGTGTAAAGAAATTGCACACATTTTAATGTGACCGGGGGGAAAAAGCGCAAAATTGACAAATCCGCTGCGATTTCTCAAATTATATATATATATATATATATATATATATATATATATATATATATATATATATATATATATATATATATATGCAGAGAAATCGAAGTTGTGATCACCCTTTATGGATCCTCACTACTTTTGTGCTCATATTTGTACAAGGGAGTTCCGAACCTATAAAAAGAACAACAAACAACAACAAAAAAATTAAAAAAATAAAAATTAAACAATACACAATGAGCGCTAAATATGGGTCACTCGTCGACTCTTGGTTGTTTAACAAGACCATAATGTAAATATTAGACTTACGGTCCGACGCTATCAATTGAACGTTGAATTTCACAGAGACGTGTCGGTGGGTCACTTGGGTGAATAACAAAATGTGAATAACCAATGAGACAAATGTAATAATACATAACATGTAAAATCACGACATGTACAAATTATAATAGAGATCAGAGTGACATCCATTAAACAGGGATGCATACAAATATGGAACAAAGGAGAAAACACACATAAATTGCATATGCGCCAGACATTATATAATAATAATAATAATAATAATAATACTCTCATTAGTACTACGACTGCTACAATGAACTAATCTATAATGAGAATCTAATAAATCATTATTAAGCCAACTTTAGACAACTAATTGAAACTGCTGTGTAAAAACGTTCTCTGTATCATTATTGGAAAATAAAATGCAATGAATTAATTGAGAAGTAAATGAAAATACAGAACTAGACATATAGCCTCACCTGTCACCATGTTCATATAACATGTTGCATTTCACGTTTAAACATTTCAAGCAACATTCCGTTTTTTGCTGGTTTTTTTTTTTTCTTTTTCTTTTTTTTTTTCTTAATTTTTTATTTGCTGTTTAACTTCTAGCCAATATTACAACCACAAAACTGTCGTTACGACTTGATACTGGGATCTACTGCCGTCAACCTCATATCCGCGTTTCTGCTGGAGTTCTGCGATGTTATATTTTAAAATCAATTGATAATGTAAAAACAACTATTTAAATAAGGCAATTGTTTTTTAATATGATCATATTAACGTTTCTTGATTCGTACATAGATTTGTGAATAAAAAAATATATCCAAAAAGTATGGAAACTATTTGTGTGTTGTATTGTGTAACAATTACTAGGCAATGAAAACGCATCTCTCAATTCAATAATAAATGAAAGTATACAAGTGTGTGTGTGTGTGTGTGTGCGTGTGTGTGTACATATTTGCCGTTTTGAAGATTACAATGACTTTGTAGTTACCTGAACTAAATTGAAGATTACTCAAAATTTCCGAATGGTTGAAAGCGATGTCAGGCCTTAACATATAAAACCAGATATTCTCACCTGTTTCAAATCCATTTCCTCCCGACATTTTAAGTTCGACATTTAAACGCCTAATGCAGTTTAATCTCGGTCACGTCTAAACGTTATTGTGACTTTTATGCACAAACACAGACTCGGGGTGCCAAATTTAAAATTACTAAGTCAACATTAAAGTCTTTCAATTTTTTCCTTAAATTATAAACACGGAGTAGTTTACTTTGATGTAGTCCACGAAATCTCATTGCTCTAAGATCTACAGATATAACAGTTACTAAAAAATTTAGTTATGAATACTTGAATAAAACTAATCTAAAAATTGTATGCTCTAGAACCTATTTAGTTCGAAACCTTTACCTAAAGAGAATTTCTCTAAATATTTTACTTGTTTTCCATGCTATAATGTCAAGTTCTCTCGGCTCTTAATATGAAATGTTTCAATTTCTGCACTAAGTCATTTTCGCCTTATGTAATCTTCTTCGTGAAAATTTACAACTATGTTTCCCGTTAAGCGTTCAAGATTTTCAGAGCAAGATATGCCCCTTCTTTCGAAATGTAGGTGCATTTAGTAGTAAAAGATATAAATTTCCAATTTCTGTCTCCAGGAACAAGAATTAACCCAACGTGCACTAAAGCTACCATGACAGCAGCTGGGGGCGCCTTATATTTATGGAATACAGGATACCCACTCGGTCCAAACACAGATACCAACTGTGTCTGCTCGATAGAGGTAGATTCCTGTAGTGCCCGTATTAAGGTTACAGCAATGCGCATTGACCTGCTAGATGAAAATGGCACTTGCATACAAAACATTACATTTTCCAGAAGCTATGGTAATCCGGAAATGGTTATTGACTGTTCGAAGAAGTACGACATCACATCCCTATTTACAAGCACGACCAATTACATATCGATGAATTTTATCAGTGCCAGAAATAATACTGCGGGAAAATATTGGATTCGTTTTGAAGGTAGTATGTTATTTGACGCCATTCACGTATAATAATATTTATAACATGACATCGTTTATAAAGTATACCAGTCCTATGACAAAGGTAGTTTGGCCAACTCAAACTGAGCGAACTGATTCAGGTTCTGTTATCATCACGTTGTCAAATAAATTAGACAATACCGTTAATCTAAACATTGTTCTCCGCCAGTTCTGTAATAAGATACCTCCAATGTTGGGGCTGGAGATACATAGCATGATTGTTTTGGTCATTCACATTTTCAGTGTATTTGTAGTAAAGAAATATAAACATATGTATATATATATATATATATATATATATATATATATATATATATATATATATATATATATATATATATATATACACCATATATACTTTGTTCGATATTTCGTTTTCAAACTGATGCCATAAGACTAAGAAGCATAGGTTTACACAAGGTAATTATTTCTTATTATATATCATTGTAATACCTAAAAAAATTATTTTTACATTCTTATTACTTTTCTGTTTTCTGTTTACATTCTTTGATTGTATGTGTATTACAGTGCATAGCACACAACACTTCCTAGCCTCTTTTTCCGTATATATCATAGTAAAGTGTCCTAAATATAAAATGAATCTGTCAGAGTAATTTAAAATTAGAAAATATAATTTACATAGAGTATTTTTGAACAGCATCCCTCTAGGTAGGCATAGTAAAGTCAAACTGAATCTATCTAACACTCTTCTTAACCACAATAACATCGACTCATTGGTAGGTGTCATTATGTATGTTTTTATCACCCTTTGCCTTTAATTTATATATCTAAGTGTAACTTAGAAAAATGTAATAAAATTCATGCGATATCATGCGAGATGCAGGTCTGAAATTTGCAGAAGTACAATAAATTATGTTTACTGACATTATCAAATAAATATCATGGAATGTTTGTAGAAATTGAAAGTCTGATGGGGTTTTTTTTATAAGAAAAAAAAATTTGAATGTGTTCAGAGAACAAACATGCCGATGCCAATATAATAACATTAAAACTAAAAATTAAAGATGTAACGTTAACTTCTTAGATCAGTTGAGGACCATAATCCAGAATTGTAAAGGAAGCAAAAAGTGAACATTTAACTTATCATAGATCTTGTAAGTCTATAATCACAATAAAATTTTGTGCCGAAGCAAAATTTTTGATGCAAAGATAATCTTCTTTAATGCCATTTCTTAGTCACATTTTTACATAAAATCTCCTTGATGCTAAACTCGTCCCAAAGGACTAGGTTCAATTTACCTTCTAAACGGTCCTAAAACCTGGTAAAAAAAATACATTTTCATCCATAGTCTTATCTCTATCATAAAATACTACAATACTGATAAGTCTTCAACTGTGTACTCTATGACGCCGTAGGCAAGTGACGAAATGTTAGTGGAACGCTGAAAACGCATTTTTAGCCAGAAATATATCATTTTGGACAATATTTAACACTGAGCGCATGCATCGCCCACCGCGATATTGTGTCAAGTGGTAGTGAAGGTTTATCATGACATGATGTGAAAGAACTAAGCTGGGGCGTAAATGGGCTCCATATTAAAATTAAAGATAAGTGTTCTTTATTTCTCTTCAGAAGACCATCCTAGGATCACATAAACAACATGCATTTCTAAATTTCTAAAAGAAAATTGGGAAAAATATAACTTTAATGATAATTGGTTAAGAAATATTAATACAATACGTATTTTACTATATTTTCATTCATACGGTATCCCGGCGCAGATTTACGAAGTTTATATCAAACTTAACAGATATATAAAAGTAAAATCTTTGAGTGAGTATAAAAATTGTAAACACGACTTCATGTTCTTCCTAGAGTATCAAAGCGAAATATTTGAATAGAGCGAGATGTTGAACAAAAAGTCTACTGATTTAGATCCACGAGTTAACAATATTTGATAAAATAGCTACGCGTATCTCTCAGGAGTCCTTTCATACACTTAATTGACAAATTATACAGGTTTGCGGTCTTTTCTAATCGCTACACCACCACCATTATATAATTTGTATTTGTACTGAATCTGTTATGTTTATTGTTAGACCTGAGTTGGCAATCAAGTTCAGCCTAGCTCTGTGTCGTTACAAGTGCTCTGTTGTGTCTGTAACTTAACTATGTAACTGATTTAAGGTTGTGTAAAGGGTACTATGTTAGTATGAATTCATCGTTTAATATATGTGAGAAAGAGATAGAAATCCTAATCCAGTGTACATGAACGCTGCTTATATGCTCTTTCTTCTCTATGTATTTTCACCAAATATATTTGCATATCACCATTGTATTTTGATATTAGGTTTAATTGGACTGAATAATGAATAATGATCATGCGTATTACGATAACGCATTTCTGCTTGTATTGATCGCTTTTGACACACACAAAAAAGAAAGGCATTGGTAACGACAACATCAATACTGCAAAACTATTAAAGTAGAAATGCCCTGTGGAGTGGGGGGAGGAGGGGGACAGAGAAAGGAAGAGAGAGGTGGAGATAGAATGTTCGTTTAAATTAAAGAGGCGACTAGACACTAAAACATGATTAAGTTGGAAATATTACATCGATAGTGCCTTGGAAAAAAAACGTGTTTCTGGTATAATGTGTTCATAAACAAACTTCTTACAAAATTCATTTGTTGGGCATATCAGGTTTCCCCTAATTCGAAACGAACGAATGGGCGCAGAATTAGTCACACCCTATTCCATCCATTCGAGTGTTTGTTGTCTGGTAGACGTTTTAATCAGTCTCTCACTTGTCTGAATGAATACTATTCAATTATTGGAAATTCCGTCTGTACTTCCGTCCAATTATTCATTGGACAACAACATTATCTGTCCAAAACTCCGCTCATTCGTCTATGCGTTTATGTGTCCGTTTTCCTTCTCAATCTGACAGTCTGTTTGTTGGTGTATGGGCCAGTTCGTTTATATGTTGACCCGTCAGTCGGCACGTCTTTCCATCCTTTTATTCGTCTATAAGTTTGTCAGCCATCCGTTCGCCAATTGCCCATCTGTCTATTCGCTCTTTCCTGATCGGTCCGTTTGTCTTTTCATATCTTCGTCTGTATGCCCGTTCGTCCTCTATTCAAACAAAATGTCAGGTTTACATGGGACACTGAATTAACTATTTGTTGCCAACATTTAAAGGGTATCCAATTAAACTCATGTATGTGCAAAATCAAACATGGCCTCTATGGCAGTTATCTTCAAAAGACGACATTTTCTTTTTATGAATATTCATTTTTAAAGTGCTCTGGTTGAAGGACTGATGAACATCACAGAAATGACGACCTAAAGGTTTAGATGGTTCTAAATACCACTGGAGCATTATGGTCACCTACTGGTTATAGTTAAAAGTTTTGTTTATGCCACTGCTTGAGAATGACAAATGGTATTTGCAGTGAGACTCGTCGTGTTTTGTTATTTTCTTTGATTTCTGTGAAACTAGAGGCAGAAAATACTGACATTTTGTTTGACATAAATGAGTATTTATTTTCTGAACAGTATAATGTCAGACTATTGTCTTTTATTTTTTCAGGAAAAGTTCTTCTTCCCTACGAAAGCATGAACCAAGAGTCTAAAACACATCAGCTCCAAAGACTGATTTTAATTATTGGTAGTAAATCCGAACTATTTCAAGTGCTCTATATATTTTTAAATTTGAAACTGTGACAAGGTTTTGCTAAAAATATACTCTGTTAGTAAAAATTCATGTTTTCTATATATGTGAGAGAATGGGTGAGAACAACCCTAATCCATTGTATATGTGCTAGTTGTGTGTTCATTCTTCTGTATGTATATCCACCAGATGTATTTTGTTACATCACCATTCATGCATTTTATTTTGATATTATGATTAATTGGACTGAATTGTAAAAGTGCTTGTTGTTATTCCCGTATGGTATAAACGTTCTCTAAATAATGAATTGTTTATACATTACAATTATAAAACATTATAGGTTATGTTTCCCGATTCTTCTGTTTCTATCTCTAAGTATTCTCTGAGATAAGAAAAGAAAATAATCTTAGGTTTTTTTTGTACCCTTCACAGTTCATTTTTGTCGAGCCTGCCTTGGCAGAAGCTTGATTTATTGATCATTTTGGTATCCGAGTGAAGTCCATTCATCCACACCCTAGATTACAGTTAATTCTAACGTTGTTTATTTCTAGTCAAAGTAAAAGTGGGCTCACAAATGGGGGCCTCTTGTTTCTTATCTCTGTGAGTTTTCTCCATAAATTGATGGAGACAAGATGAGCCAAGACTAATTAGCAATGTCTGTACGATTCTCACTTGAACCAGGATTGTTGTGTAATTAAATCTATTAATCGCCGATACTACATTTTGCGATAATTATTATCAGGACCACAATACCTTGATCATTATAAACTCTCTCTCTCTCTCTCTCTCTCTCTCTCTCTCTCTCTCTCTCTCTCTCTCTCTTGTACTCGAATGCCTGCACATAGACTTTCTATCCACATGTGTGGAGGTATCTTGTTACAGTACTGGGGGAGAAAACTGTTTAGATTAGCAGTACTGTGTAATCTATTTGACAAGTTGAGGATAACAGAGCATGAATTACCTTGCTCAGTTGGAGTCGATCAAACCGTCTTTTTTATAGGACTGTATACCATAATCTATTTAATTTGCATTATTAGATGTGTGTAATATCAGGTTGTGGCGCCAAACTTTGCTTTAAAACTTGACTGATGTACCAGAGTCGTTTTGTCCAATACATCCGAGTGTATAATATGGTTAAATATGAATTACTTCATAATATGAAGCTGATTACAGAAATTTGTGTGTGTGCGTGTATATATATATATATATATATATATATATATATATATATATATATATATATATATATATATATATATATATATATATATATATACATATCGAGAGGTTGCGAGAGCCTTAATAAGTTTGGTCCAATTTTCTATTCCAAAATTTATCAAACCCTTTAAATAAATTGTATTCTTCCCGTCAGTGCTCCAGTAAACAAAGACCTGACTGGAATTAATTAAACGAGTTTCATCAATTATTTCGCCTAGCAAAACAAAGTTTGAGACTCCCCCCCTTCCAACATTCCGGTAAAGAATGAACCAAAACTACTTTTTCATACTATCCATAAATGGCACTGCAAATTGATGAAAATTGCAGAATGTTGGAGAGTTGTTATTATCAACTAATTTTCATAACTGAGTATAAGTCCTGTTTTCACTCCCTCTTCATGCCTCCAAGTTTCATTTTTTGAAAAATAATTTGGATTAGTTTGCATGAAAAAGATGCACAACATATCCTACATTTTAAATGTTGAATTTATATACTCACTTATTAAACGCAGCGACCGATGCAGCATCTAATCTGCAAGTTAATTGCAATCCTGATGTACAGCAAATGTTTTGTACAACTACTACCACTACAACACCCTCCACTACTACCACTACTACAACTCCCACGACCACAACAAAGACAACTTCCACAACGACTTCCACAACCACTCCCACTATAACCCCAGGGGTAACCTCCACGACTACCACTACTACAACTTCCACGACTACCACAGCAATACCTCCCACGAACGCAACAACGACAACTTCCGCGACGAGTACCACAACCGCTTCCACTGCAACCGCAGGGACAACTTCTACGACGACGACCACTTCAGCAACAACCACCACAATTAGCACCAAAATATCATCAATGTATACCACAACACCAGCATCTACAACCGGATCTAACGCAACTAATGGAAAAAATGGTCCGACTACTCTCTCTCTCTCTCGTACCCACTGATTAATCCTGCAGAAGTGTGCGTGTACAGATGGTTATCGGGTTCTCTGTATCAAAATGTCTTGCTCATAATCAATAACTTTACAAATAACGAACCAGTGTAAAAATCCCATGGTACACTCGCGCCATCTACCAGAAGTCCAGAATGATAGGTCAATGATTCAGTCAATGATAAAACAAATAGTTGCGCATGCAAGGAAAGATAGGCATCTTTTATAATTTTATAATTATCATGTTCAGTTAATTTGCGGGGTCAAAAGCATAGAGCTTCATTTTTTTCCACAGAAAATAAATCCTTTTTCATGTCATGTATTTTTAAAAAAAATACTGTTATGCTATTATTCGCTAGGTTAAACACCTTAATTGATCTGGATAGTTTTGTTTCTTTGCGCCAAATATAAATGTTTATTGTTCAATGTGTGCCAGTGTGTGTGTGTATGTGTGCGTGCATGCGTGCGTACGTGTGTGTGTGTTATTTATTATCCACTGAGGAAAACCTTGCTCTAGGTCGAAATGTGGGATCATGTTTTGTTTCCTCGTGTCGTCCTTTAATTTCTGTCATAATATATATATATATATATATATATATATATATATATAGAGAGAGAGAGAGAGAGAGAGAGAGAGAGAGAGAGAGAGAGAGAGAGGGAGGGAGGGGGGAGGGAGGGCTCGATATATACAGTAGTCCGTAAGCCAAAGGCTAGTAAATTCCCTGTCTGACTAGTAGTTTTCATAATTTTAATAGTCTGATGGGTAGTAAAGTTTCAGTTGGCACCAGTCAGCATATATTTATGCTATCATGCTATCATATGTAATTTTAGAAAATCTGAATGATCGGACAATGTCAAAGATCTCTCAGAGCTAATCGCGTCAATCCCTAAGATTCAATTCTTCCCCTGGAACAAATGAAGATTTTACAAATCATATTTCAAAACGAGACTGTATAAATCTTTGCCGGTTTTGTTAGATTTATAAGGTAAAGTTGTATGTCAAATACTGTTTGTCCGAGTTTTCTTTGGCCTTTTCTACACCATTTTAGATATATGTTGGGGGGTGAGGCCAGAGCGCATTACCTATTGAAAAGTTGGAATTCACCTACTCGATTAAAATCTGTAGGAAGATGATTTATTCTTCTATGAAATTGCGAGTATAACATTTTTGTTATGCCTATAATTTGCTGACAAACGAGATGAAACTGCGTTGGCAACATTTTACCCGGTTATCTTCATTCGCATTGAGTCACATGACTATCTAAATCTCGCAGCCTACCTATCCATGGCATCAGAAGTCCAGCAGTCATGTAATACCAACAAAACCCCCTTTCCTATATTGTTGTACAAAAGTTTGAAAATATTAAAGAAAGTGACGTAATGGTTTTGTTTGTTTTGTTTTTAAAAAAATAAACGAAAAGGTACATAATATTCAACATAATAATTCCGATAACAACAATCAGAAACTATGAAATTTGGTGCAGCAATCTGGACAAAGTCGGATTCATCATGGAGAGAGCACATGTCAACGCGGTGGTCATGTCATACTAACAAAAACAGCGTTGACGTGTGCTCTCTTCCTGGTGAATCTGTCAACGAATTAAAGGCATAGCAAATGTTATATATGCATATTTTGAGAAGATAAAGGATCTTCCTATCAATTTCATGCAGGCAGGTTCGATGTAAGGTTGTTTATGTTTTTGCTAGACCCGATAGTAAGTGGCTACCCTGTGCCGGCACCACGTGGTTTTGGAAAATACCAACGTTTCAAAAGGCATTGAGATATACATCACACGCCAACATAAAGATCAGAATATCTAAAATGGGGTCGGAAAGGTCAGAGGAAATTTGAACCAAAAGAGTGTAAACCAAATTTATGAAATTGTCAAACCACCATTGAGGTTCCATGGTCATCAAAATCCTAATTATGATTAACCATTCAGCCTTTAATGATTACAGTCTTCAAAGGTTCGTATAAGTTGTGAAAACCTGCACAATGCCTATGCTGATATACTCTGCTTTCACTGTAGGACAACGGTTACTGCCTTAAATCGTCTGTCTGAAGAGTTACGATACATAATGACCAGTGTGAATGAGGTCTTTGTCTTTTTTCTTATTAAGTTATTTGAGGTCGTCACCTTTCTCTCTCTCTCTCTCTCTCTCTCTCTCTCTCTCTTACAAAGAAAGTCGTAAGATCGAAAACAAACAATGGTAGATATAATCACAATATTAAGACACCGGGAGAAAACTGGTTACGCTTATTGACTTGGCGTATATACGATATAAAAATGTCACTAAAGGAAATTACTGCATATGATCTTCTTTAATAGTAAGGCGAATTGGACCATTTTGAATAGTAATGACCATTTTCAATAGTAAGGAATATTGGACCCGTTTGAATAGTAAGAAATACTGGACCAGTTTGAATAGTAAGAAATATTGGACCAGTTTGAATAGTAAGGAGTATTGGATCCGCTTGAATAGTAAGGAATATTGGACCCGTTTGAATAGTAAGGAATATTGGACCAGAGTGATTAGTAAGGAATATTGGACCAGTTTGAATAGTAAGAAATATTGGACCAGTTTGAATAGTAAGGAATATTGGACCAGTTTGAATAGTAAGGAATATTGGACCAGTTTGAATAGTAAGGAATATTGGACCAGTTTAAATAGTAAGGAATATTGGATCATTTTTAAATTCATTAGAGTTGGAAGGATACTCATTTTTCTATATTGTTATCAATAATGTTTCAGAAAAGACAATGTCTTGTGTCCTTTAACAGACCAGTGGACTTTATGATTATATTCTGAAACAGACCATACCATTACCACAATATAAGAGCGAATATTGATTCCATTCCTATGTGGCGATATTGTGATTGCTTCATTGTTTGTTCACGGTAAAATAACATTAGCTTTAAGTATGATTAAATGAAATTAATATCTTTCACATTATTCGTGTTTATTCTTCCAGAGGAAGGATCACAGAATAGACTTGAATTCATCGCTTTTATTGTTCTATTGGTTCCTGTTGCTATTATCATCGCTTGTATCGCACGCAGGAGGTATCCTGTGCAGGTGGGTATTTTTGTAAACCAAACACTATTTTACATTTGATTTTTGTTGACTTCGTATGAAGTTATCGATCCTTAGGTATAAATAATAATTCGCACTTCGCTTCAATGAAGGAACGAAGGTAAACAGGAACGAAGAAAAACAAGTCAATACTAAACAAGAAAAGAAAGAAAGAGCTGACTTCAGGACGGCTTTATTATTTTCTTAATGTCGTTGCCTTTTTGCAGCAATAACCGTTCTGGTAGTTGAAGTATGGGCGTGCACTTAAAAAAGCTATATTGTTATAAAAACACCTTATTCCTGGGCTTATTACAACTATATAAATCATACAAAACAATTAAACTGAGGCTGAACAAAGAAAAAGGTCCTTCCGCCATGAACCTTCTATGTATTTTCTTTAATGTATATTGCATCCATGTGAATTAATGCATCAGTTGTTTATTATTATTATTATTTTTATTATTATTATTATTATTATTATTATTATTATTAAGTTGTGTGGGGATATAGAGTTTTTCCTGTTTGTTCGTTTAACCTCCGACGTAACCTACAATCATGAATATTAGTAAATGGGTGCATCTCAAATCACGTAACTTAGACACACCAAAACCATGTAACCGTGACATGTTTCTCACTTTTGAGTTATTTTTGTATTTTCGGTTCTTCGTTTTTCACATTCTCAAGCTGTTGGACCCTATTTCATCTACACTTGTGAAAATCGCATCGCAAATGCATCCTAAAGGAAATAATTCAATCATGTGACTTAGTTTTTGCACTTGCTTTGCTTTTGCATTTTCAGCTAATTCGTTTTCATTGTATCCCCAATATAACTGATCCCATTTCATCTAAACTCAGGAAAATTTGAAATGATGCAATTCATGGATTGTAACTCAGCTATAACAAAGGTAGGTCACACTTGTGTAAGTTTTGCATTTTCAGACTTTTCTTTTACATCATCTGTATCTTTAACCCAGTTACGTCCAATCGAACTTTGTTTTGACCTTTCAGTAATGAAACTGTGAATGTGGAGGCATCATAATGAGTCGTATATTGCAATAATATTTTCTTTCTCCACACGGTGACACAGTCTTTAGCTTACATTCAATAGAATTAATGGATACTTATGTAACTATACCTACATATCTGTTTACTTGCAAATCTAACTACCTATTCCTCACCCATCTAACAACCCACCCACCACCCACCTACCTACATCTAACTAGTTTAACTACACATGCATGTATGACCAGGGAGACAGGCATATAAATAGGTAGTAGGTTGGTCAAGGTAAGAAAAATACAAGAACTCCAGCAGTTATTGTCGACACTGACTTAACAGGAACTCAGCATAGCAATCAGTTTGGCGTCCATGTGCGTGCCAGTCTGTCCGTCCGCGCCCTAAAAAGGTCAAAGCTAATTTTTTTCTTCTTTCGATTAAGATCAGTATTGAAGCTTTTGACTTCCTACCTAAATAAAAAGAGGGCTTGCGACAAATGGAGTCTATTGTATTAACATATCAAAGTTGATACTAGAAGCACTTACCAACTAATTCCAAAATATGTATAAAAAGAAACACCAGTTCCTCCCTAAAATAAAAGTGTCCTTTATATGCAAGTGATATATCTATCTATCTATCTATCTATCTATCTATCTATCTATCATTATATATATATATATATATATATATATATATATATATATATATATATATATATATATAAAGAATACAAATCATATGGCGCATAACAGTCCTTGCACAGAATCCAACAAGGGATCGCTTGTGTCAAGGATTGATTAGGATAAATTCAATAAACTGACAACGAACAGTGCAAAACTAGTTTTTAACTAGCCTAAGCGCTTTCGACTCGCACTGAGTCTTTATTAAAGGGAAACACAAAACAGTGACAAAACAAACAATAAACACAAAAAGCGTTGAAATTACAAAAGTTTACTTAACTATTTCTAATGGAATTAATGAAAATGTTTGATGTTTCGTCTAGTTGGCTTCAACTTGACTGATGATGTTGTAAACTAGTTGGTATTGACCTACAAAGGGAGGAGCCATAGCGCCATCTGTTTGGTAATGTAAATTGGTGTAACTGCCAATTATATCCGGATATTTAATTGTTTCTGTAATGCGAGTAATGACCATAGTAATAATAACACAAGGAAGAACTAGAAAAACAATAGCAATTATTGTTGAGTGAGTGAGTAATGAACAAAATGAATGAATTATTTAATTGAAAAAGTGGTTGCTGTAAACAGATGTTGATTTTATTTGCGTGTGGTTGTCCTTTTTCTAGAATTCTTAGTTTAAGCCGCTTGGTTTCAGTGTTCTAAGTCGGCGTATCCATTAAGATTCCTTTTCTTTCCTTGTTTCGGAAGTCCAATTGGGGTTGTGAGCAATTTCAGTCAGTGTTACATCTTTGAAAGTGTGGCCAGGGGAAAAGAAGTATTCTGCAATTGGACTTCTGCCCAGCTTCTTTGTCATCCAATCAGATCTGTGAAGATTGATCCTTTTATGTAACTTTTCTGTTTCTCCGACATACTGAAGGCCGCAGATCTTACATGTGATGAGATCAATTATATACGCTTTTTGTGTTTATTGTTTGTCTTGTCTCTGTTTTGTGTTTACCTTTGGTAAAAAAACCAAACAAATGAGTCTAAAGCGCTTAGGCTAGGTAAAAACTAGTTTTGCACTGTTCGTTGTCAGTTGTCAGTTTATTGTATATATATATATATATATATATATATATATATATATATATATATATATATATATATATCTGTGTGTGTGTGTGTGTGTGTGTGTGTGTGTGTGTGTGTATACAAAGTTAGGAAATAATGATGTCCAAAAATGTTGTCCTTTACAAGCAGGTGTCTTTCAACTACAGTGGTCGCTAAGATAGGTTTCACTGTAATTAAAATAAAACTTTGTTGTAAATCAGTTCTTTCTCATTTATCTTTTTAAGGCTGACTTAGAACATGGACAAAACGAGAAAGTGGAAAAGAACGTAGGAGACAAAGGGGTGAACAACATTTTTGTTTTGTGCTTTTATGTGTGTGTTTGGTGTTCTTGTCAACACACATTTATTTTATCTTTTTCATTTTGTCTACTTTTAGCTTCTTTAATTTTGTGTTAATCAAGGGGTGGGTGATGAAAGCCTCTCTTCTATTATATTTAAACAACGGTGCAAGATATTTTTGTACAAGATCTAAACGAATATTTAAATTACGATCCTATAAGAAGATCGGACAAGATTTGTGTTTGTCAATACTATATAGATAGTTTAAACTCTTCGTACAGTGTTCGCTTACTGTGTACGTTCAGAAATGGAACCTTTCATATAATGATTAATATTTATATATAGGTTTGAAAATATCCCCTATGTTGAAAGGCTGCACCCTTTTTGTGCAGATATAGAAGATGGGTTTCACTTTGTTGTTTAATGTCACATGTATAATAATTTGATAAATGATTATTTACCTTCGTACATTCATTGGAATGCAAATCACATAAAGCTTTATAACCTTATGGAGAGAATCAGTAATAATATTAATATTATTTTGCTCTTTATGAAGCAAAATTTATAAATAATTACGGAGTATCAGTGTGTTAATCCTAGAGTTGTTATGTTTCGTGGTTGTACTATATTTTTATACATGCATGTAATATGGTCCGGTATCCTATATTAAATAAGAATAAAGATTATTATTATCATTATCATTATTATTATTATTATTATTATTATTATTATTATTACTGCAGGACACAGGAAAGGACCTGACATCTTTAGCGATATCACCAGGCAGTATCCCCAGTGTCCCTCCAGATTCAACTTCTTTGAAAGGTAATACCTCGAATGAGTTGGAAAGAGTTCAATGGAACATTTATTATGACAGAATAACTGAAAACAAATTTGCCAAAATATCAACAAAATTAATTTTAAAATACATCAAAAAACAAACCCGCAGATTAAAACATTGACACTTCACTGCACAAGAATTCTAATTTTTTAACGTTTCTTTATATCTTCCTTCAGTAGTAAAACACTTACTTTTGCATGCTACCTAGCACAATCTACATTTAATTTATCATCATCCTGAATGCAAATCATGACAAGCTGTTCCAGAATTTGACCTTGTCGTTTTCTGAAGAAAAAAAAAAACTTGCAGAGAAAAATCAATAACACCAAAATATATTTTACAAAAGGACGAATAAATCAACACAATTCCCGACTCCTCTGGAAATCTGCTAAGTCGATAAAAAAGGCACAGTTTGTGAAATATCAGCATTCATGTAAACATCAAGAAATGTTACAAAAAATGTGAGATTGTGCAATTTTAATATTGTTCCATCAGTTCGACATATATCTTCAGTCAGCTGTGCTGGTAATAAAGGTCGCATCTCTTACTTCAATAGGCGTATATTTATCAGATATTTGGAGTAGGTGTTTGATGAATATTCTCCACGAGATGATATATTCTCTGTTCATTGGTTTTTATCAGCCTTTTGGGATAGACTGGTAGTTAAATCTACACGAAATTGATAGATTTAGAGGAAATTCATGATCACGAGTATATTTTGTATATAAAATCTTTTTATTGCCCGTTCCTGATATTCGTACAAAATGGTAATGCTTTTGTTTCTGTTCAGTTCACATCTGTATTACTCCATTAGGGAAAGCAGGTTCAGAGCTTAGCTGAGAGAGAGAGAGAGAGAGAGAGAGAGAGAGAGAGAGAGAGAGAGAGAGAGAGAGAGAGAGATTGTCCTTTTTTTTCTTCCTTTACAATAAAAATTTCACCAATTTGTTTTTTTTTTAGAATTCATTGTATGTTTTATTTTCAAAGCATGAGAAGCACCTAGATGTAAATGTTCTTTAATATGGAATTAATTTCTTGAGTTATGCCTCGTATCTTCGAAATGTTATGCTTACTTTCAGTTGGTTTTCTCCACGATGGAAAGCATGACACATTTACAAAAGGATCAATGAAATTGTATTTTCTCATTTGATTTTTGTTTTCAGAAATGACTCAAGTAGAAATAATGACAGGTCACCAAAGTGCTAGGAAAGTGAAGGATAATCATAAAAAGAAGAAAAAAAGGAAGAAAAAGAAGGAATTTCCTGAAACGAATCAAGGCATTGACAACAAAACAACAGCAGATTCAGAGAGGCATGAAGTCGATGCCAACAATAGTGTTATTTATGTACGACAGCCAATGCAGGATTAGACACAAATGAAAAGCAAGACAGAAAAGAAGAAGAAAAGGAAAAACTGGATGTTTTGTTTTATGCTGACTTTTCATTTGTTTTACATACTTACGTATCACTTGAAAATCACATTCTTTCTATAATGTTCTTTATTATATACCTATCAATTTTCTGTCCAAGAATGAGCCAGAATGTTACCGACAAATCCCAAAAGTAGGAAAACGATACTGTCATTTACTAATTTCGCATACTCTCAAAACGAGGCTAGAACTACTTTTTCCTCCTGGTTTTCTGGTTTAACTGAACAAGCGGGAATAACTATGCCGTAGCATTACTTGATATTCCATGGGAAATGAGTAGCATTGTCTTTAACAATTCTGTATCATCAAGTTCCAACAACTTGTTCAATCCCGCTGGAAATAACTATCAAAATAATGATGTCATTCCCATGCCTAGACCCCATCGGAGCCTCTCACAACGTAGCGTAAGAAACAGTTCAAACGCTATCGGCTGGGCCTATGATCGAAACTTTTTCTAGTTATTCAGCTGATGATATCGTCCGTGATGTACAATTTGACAACTGCACAATAGGTGTAAATCACATATATGGGTTTACTGCCCCCATACGTCCAAGAACTCGTGTTATTAACAGTGATAGTAGTGAAAATGAGTGACTGTTTTTACAGACGCTTGTTTCATAAACTGATATTCATGCGCATATCAGCTGTTCACAAAAATAAAATTCGGTTTATGGCTTAAGATGAAGTTCGTATCGAAAAGGTTGAAATGTTAAGAAATTTCTTTTCTTTCCGTTACATTTTGGGATTTTGTTAATTCATCTGAAAATTGATAGGCATATAACAAAAATATCATTATCATAGTAATTCAATCTTGATTGCTAGATCATGTCTTGTTGAGAGTATTGATTTTCTGATGCTGACAACTCGACGTGATCTAGCAATCAAGATCGCATTACTGTGATAATAATATATATGTATTCGCCAGGTGATTGGTGGTTATCTCTTGGAGTTGTCGGTTTCATGGTTGGCAACGGCAGCAGCTGCTATGCACAGTCTGAAATGGTTGTAATTAGATGTAACTTTTGTGTGATTTTTGCCAACATTTTTCGTTTAATTTGTACCTGTAGGTATATTGGAACAAATGTTTTAATATAAATATACATAATTGTGGATAATTATCTTAATTTTGTTAGTTAGTAAATATTGCATTGATTTGATTGTTTGCATTTTTCCAAATACTAAATACTGCTGTATCTAAAACAGACCCTAATAGTATACAAATGACGGAAGCTACTTTTTTTTTTTTTTTTTTTTACAATTTTTAAATCCTGCATATTAATATGAGAACATTAAAAATAAAAATTGTAAAATTACTATACAACTAAAATATTTTGTCTATTACTATGTCGCGTTGGGATACAACCAAGTTTTTGGACCAATCATTATAATTATTACACTGTTCTCACTATGAATACAATTAGTAAAGCAGGTCAATAACATAAAATATTTTTTACAAATTTTAAATAATGCAATAATTACAGAAAAATTAAATATAATAATTTCTAAAAGGCAAATGCATTGTTTTAAAATGTAGGACAAGAAATTTGTATTGATCAATAGTTTAGAATCACATTGTATAAAATATAGAATCTGTTAATATAACGGCCTAATAAGAATTTGTAAATTGTTAACAAAAATCTAATAATTTAGAAAATCTTTCAGTTCCAATTCGAAATAATTTATCAATTATAAATAAACTTGTAAAAAAATGCCGATGGCAATGTACGTTTATATGTTCAGAGTGGACGAATATATTATAAATCTGAATGGAAAATTACTTTATTTGCTGTGTTTATGTTGTTGATAAGTGCACTTATGACAGCAACAATATTTGTTATTCTTGTTGTCTTTCCACAAACACATATAAATGTGTTTGTTATTCGTGTTGCCTTCCACAATCACATTCAGACACTATTGACATAATTTTCTCTCCGTCTATGCAACACATATGCAGCATAGTGAAATATATATATGGATAATTAGTGCACATGCAGCATAGTGAAATATATATATGGATAATTAGTGCACATGCATCAGAGTGATATATATATATATATATATATATATATATATATATATATATATATATATATATATATATATGGATAATTAGTGCAAATACAGCATAGTGAGATATATATTTGAATAGTTATTTGATGGATATATCTTTCGGAGAATTATTGCCGAAAATTGCAAGACATAGAGTGTTCACAGAGGAAGAGAAAATACCGTTTAATTTAAGAAAGATCTGCTAGAGAGAAGCAACAAATCAAAATTTGCGTGACCATTACCATGTAATATGCTGGAATAGAGGTCCAGCCCATAACGAATGCCATTTGAATTTGCAATATCTTTAATGCAAACCATTGCTCATTCATAATTTATCCGATTATGATAATCATTTGTCCATCAAGACACTTGTAAAATATGATACAAATCATACCGAACAGCGATGACACAAACACCTGGACAGTTAGCGTTGCTATAACTGCAGTCCGGATGCACACTGTAACAAGAACAATCCTGGTATAGTTTACATTCCGGCAACATTCGTCATGCTCAAACGTAGGTATGGACGTCAGTCTATAATAACAAAGAAACATATTGGAAGACAAATGATAAATAACGACCGCTTACTCGTGGATTCCTTCAAGTTCCGATTGATTGTTCATGATTAGTTCTAAAAGCTCAACATTTCAATTGCTGACAAAAATTCAACAACAAAAAAATATATATATAATATCAAGGGCACTATGATATGGATGTCTACAGATTTGTGCATTCATCATTTTGTCCAGGCAAATATTTATATGAAACTGTACGAGTTAAGTCATGTGGTCGCAATAACCTCTAGTATTCTCTCATAAATTAAGTAAATGTGCTGAATGGCAATCAAATCTTACATCTATTTCCTGATTTATCTTTTAAAAAGACGTTATGTTTGCTTTTAAGAACTTGTCTACATTGATTAAATCAGACGCTATTGTTGTTATCGCAGTTTAATATCCACGAAAAGCATGATTTTAATAACAGCGTGTTAGTAGATATTTTAGATAGAAGCTTTAATATATGGTATTAATCACAACCAAGTTGAGGCTGTCGTGCAATCTTAAAATATATGCGCGTTTAATTCTAAAAAAATGTACTAAACTCACAAACAACAATTGAAAACAGCATGAGGATTGCATTGCTTGTTTAAGACTAGTATCGGGATAATTTATAAAGAAATAGCTGATAGACTCCACGCCTATAGAGTAGTTATTAATAGCAACAATTAATTGCTTGCTGAGCTTAAATAATGCAGTGTGCTTGTTCAAGAGTGACTTGTCTGTCTATTTCGGGTCACAATAGACATATGACTTCAAATCGCATTCACCCAACTTATTGTACAACAAATACACAAAATGTAGTACTTCTTTTGCTCCGTGTTAGTAGAAAGATATTTTTGGATACACCGAAATCATCAGGCCGAGATGTACTCATACGCCATATCAAACATTTTTTTTCGCATGCACAGAACACAGCACTAATGCGGTTTTGTATTTATTAATATCTCTCTTTTAAGCTTTACACACACTTTAGATATACTGCGTAATTTGAATTCTCATATAAGAATATTAACGAACAGACGTCAGTTAAAACACCTGAATAGTTCCCAGTCTTGGTGTTAGTTACTGAAGAAGGGATTAAACATCGGTATTGGACGTCAGATCAAGCACATAAGATTAAATAGGTATGTAATAATAGTTTGTATCTTATATACAATTTACAACTCGGGCATAGTACTTTAGTGTCACTATAAAATGTACCTATCCAATGCATTTTACAAAGTATTTTCTTTAATCTGACTCTCAATGAACAGAACAACAGACTTTATTTAGTCTCATGTAGCAGGTCGAGCGACATATGAGAAAAACAAGCCAGATTTTTACATACCACATAACAAGTACCTGTGGTTTTTATATAACCGCTATAGTTTCAGCATACAAAAAGTTTTCTTGGACTAGAAAAGGTAAGCAAGGGATTAAAGTGTGCTCAAATCTAGTTGTGTTAATATATATATATATATATATATATATATATATATATATATATATATATATATATATATATAGAGAGAGAGAGAGAGAGAGAGAGAGAGAGAGAGAGAGAGAGCTTCTCATCAAGAGAATATATTCCTCCACAGCTTTCAGTCTGTGAAGATGGAAGGCTCACAACTGATTGCCCTTCTCGTCCGAGATTTACAGAGTCATTCAAAAGTATATTTCCCATAAGACTACGGACTACTCCACTTGAGGAAAAGGTCAAGATATTTTCTATGTCTGTCAAAAGAAAGGAAATTGGGCTCCAGAATGTCCACAACGTCAAAGAAAAGGAACCTCTAAAACAGGAGAAAAGAGACACAAAAGTAAAGATAGCTATTATCAATGTCAAGAAAAACGGCATTGGTCTTCAGAGTGTCCCAAGAAAAAGGAAAACAAGGAGAAGGAGGAGAGCGTTATTCAGAAACAGAAACAGAACACGAAGATCCCATTCCCGTCAAGAAATTCGAGAAGGCAAGACAAGTAGAAGAAACTGAATGAGGAGAGGAAGAACCCATACCAATAAAGAAATTCGAAAAAAGAGACAGCCGGTGAAAGAAAGTAAAAAGAAAATGGACTTTTGTGCTGCATTATGAAATTTCATTGTGATTCTGATTTCACGAGAATATACCAAAAAAGAAAACGTAAGCATTTCTTTGTCTTGATTTTGCTCTTTTGGTATGGATGAGGTCTTCACAAACTAATACATTGTATCGTGGAGGGATTTTATTTGATTTGGCGATCATTTAGTAGTATCTCTTTTCTAAGAAATATAGGTGGTCCTAAAAATGTTTTTTTTTTTTTTTTTTTTTTTGAATAAAAACAAAAAGTTATAAACTTGACATCATTAGCTGTAACTGTCTTAATCCTTCTTTTCGATCCGGTCCTAGACTATATATATATATAGGCGCATTGTCCCATTGTGTCACCTATTCTCAAGACAACATCCGAGATGTGGACAAGCAAGGAGTCATCGACTATTGTTTTAAGTATGCAGTTCAACCCAGACTACCTAGTCTATGTGAAGTCATCGTCGGCCATCACGAAGATAACAGACACAGCTATATGGAAACGAAATATTTATGTGGAGAGACAAGGCTGCCTGAAGAGGGTCTTAGTCTACGGCCCAGCTGTGAGACCAAGTTTGCGGAGAAGAATTGTGAAGCGGTGTTGTATGTGTTAACCCTCTTCATTGGTTAACAACTCCAACGGCCCTTTTCAGGGAAACCCAGATCTCTAGAAAAGAGATATACTATTCAAAATCATTGCCGATTTATAAGTACTTGTGTATGTTTGTGTATGTGTATGTCTATGTAGAACTAAAACTGAAAACCCCTTATCTTTCCGTGTGTGTGTGTGTGTGTGTGTGTGTGTGTGTGTGTGTGTGTGTGTATTTGCAAAAGGTGTAAAACGGGGACAGAATACACACAACATACCGGGGACACACCTCAAAACGGGGACGTGCCCGTTTTGTAATAGCGGCAAATATGGATTGCCACGACCGTACTTAGTTATAAATACCTTGAACTAAGCGTAGCCGGGCATGTCCCTGTTTGGTGGGCATTTTGTTACATCATACCAAGACATACACACGTCCCACTTGACTTAAAATTTTGTGTGTATCAGTCGGAAAACTGAGTCCCGGTTTACACGAGAAAATTCTCATTGTCAGCTCCGCTGCCTTCTCGCGCACTTTGGTACCGAACTACTTACTGAAGCTGGCATCAAGAAGATCTAACAGGATTCAGATCAAGTATGTAAGCATATACAAATATGTATTATATATTTCCATTTTAACACAGAGAGGAAGATCGATTATATGTTTATTAATGTCTAGCCCACCGTTCATAACACATTTTCACTAAATTAGAAAGATAAGGAACAAATCAGAACTGAATAGACGGTTTTGCAAATGTAGTACACACCACTTTTTAAAATAAATTGATAAGATTTATGCAGGTATTGTTCCGAAAATTACGATGAGCGAGAGACTCTAGCCACTCAGCTCTGCTTATACAGTTCATCTTTTATTTACATGTAAGACATTTGCTTTTCGAAAAGAAATACATATCAAAATATGAGTGCTTGAAATGTAGTTTGTTACATCAAAGATTGTTGTCGTCTATTTGAAAGCATGTGTGGTATGAATTTAATTTTTATTAAGATATTCAAACAATGGTAACTTGGTATTTTTGCATGCAGTTTCAATAATTTGCATACATAAGGTTTACTACTACTACAAATTATTATTATCACCACCACCACAGCAACAACAACTGTCATCATCATCATCATCATCATGATTGTAATAAAGGAGCAATACAATGAATTGTCTGCATAGTTATCAAGTAAATAATAATGGTAACCGTTCCATGTTTCCACACTACAAAGTTAAATCTGACACGTCGATCTTAAGCTAATTGGAAAAAAATAGCTTTTTGTAAAAACTTGTACATGGTACCAGTGACGATATTAAACAGTTTTCATAATTATAAATGTTTCTATATGTATCTTAAATGGCCAAGCATGTGTCAGTACAAATAATGTTAAGAAAAATATTTATATGATTCTTGCTGACTCAAAGCTAAATTGTCGACTACTTCTTTTCTTTCTTTTGGTTTTATTTCTTTCCACCTTTCTTTTATTTCTCTCATTCTTTCTTTACTCTGTTTAGTCAGTACTTTGGACATTATTTGCATTTTCCTAATTTTCTTCTTTCTTTCTTTTTCTAGCTTACTTGTTTATATTCTTTGCAAGAAATCCAGAGATTAACAGCACAAGGTTTTGAAAGATTTGAGCCAACTAAGATATTTGTTTTTCGACTTGTTAATCGCTATGGCCCTATTGGCACTTCATCATACACTCTTAATACATCAAAGTTAATTTTTACAACACTGAAACATTCAGCTTTCTTTTCTCTAAAAAATGTATCTTATCTTCCATGATAATAAGAAATATTTTGCTTATGGTTTAATCGAAGAAGTCCTTTTTTCTTATTATCAATTCAGTAATTTGTTTATATAACTGTTTGGCATAAACGACTGTGCAAACTCAGAGAACATATGCATAAATCTTTGAAGGGTTAACTAAAAAATTAATACATTATTTTTCTTCGCTTCCAAGTATCGATATAGATTGTAACTTTGCTTGAAAGAAGACGAGGACACCATCTGTAATATTTCACTTACAAAATGTTTACAAGAGATATGAGTTCAATGGGCACATTTTCCTTCACGGATAATAACTAACCCTTTGTTCTGACTTTCAAGGAGGCCGGAGTTTATTCAGAAGTGTATTTGCCTTTAGGTGTGAAAGCAGTTCATGTTGACGCCACAACTCTCCAAATAGTATCAATTGCCATATCTTTACAAAGAGCATTGAATTTACCTTTAAAGTTATTTATACAAGGGAACAGTTAAGTTGCATTGGTAATTTGAACATGTTTTACCGACTGTAATACTAATAAGAAATTGTTTAATGAACCGATAGAGATTGGGTAAAGCGCTTTATCAATTTAGATTCTCGTCTTTACAATATTTTATTAAAGAAAGCTACGTGGATCTCTCAGGATTTCTTTCATATCTCTAATGGCAAAATGTACTGGTGGTGTACGGCCTATCTACAAGTGAATTAAATCGTCATTGATTGAATATTAACATGTCTCATCTCAGTTGGTAAAGCGTCGGACGCGTATATTATAAAATCACGGGTTTGATACTCACACAGGTCAGCCCGGGTTGGCTGCCTCCGTGTTTCCTTGAGAAGTGCACTGAACTACCACTTCCGCTGCATGATCAGCCAATAAGGCGTTAAAAGTACCATTAAAGCCGACAAAAACAAAACAAAAGAAAATATATTTTGAAATATTATGATATGATTCAGTTTGTACAAAGGTTTCTTGTTTAATCTATCTGACAATTTAGGTAAAACAACTGCAGGATCGTTGTTACATTGCTTCATGCTGCTACATATAGGTGTTTCATGAATTTATTGATAATGCAACCGGTAAAACTTCCTGGACATGCGCATCGGCTAACACTCTATGTACAACATGCATGCTCATTTACACTGTTACTGATTTTGTGAACATTTGCAGGCAGTAAACTAAACAGAGCCGCTTACACATGTAAATGTTTCGGCCCTTGAAAATACAGATGTTCAATCAGCAAACATAACTGCTCATTTCTTATAGTTTTATTGCTAACCACCCACCCACCTACCAATGGCCGCGGAGACAGGCGGGTAATTAGGTAGATTGGTCAAAGTAAGGAATACAATAAGTCAAGCAGTAATTGTCGACTCTGACTTAACGGGAGCTTAAAACAGCGATCACTGTTTCCTCCATGTGTACTTCCGTCTGTCCGTTCGTCCGTCCACGCCCTAGATAAGGTCAGTGCTAGTGTTTTTATACTAAGGTCGATATTGAAACTTTTGACTTCCTAGATAAATAAAAAGAGGGCTCCAGAAAAAGGGAATCTCCTGTATTAATAGACCAAGGCTGACGCTAGTCGAACTTACAAACTAGTTTGGGAATGCGTGGAACAAACCTCTCAATAAAGAACACTTAATCAACCAGAAAATTGTGTCCTTTATATATACAAGTAATTTATATGCAAGTGAAATATATATGCAAACTTGGGAAATAATGAGGACATTAAATGTTGCCCTTTGGCGTCCTTCACATACAAGTGTCCGCTAAGGAAGATTTCAAAGTAATTCACATTAGGATTTCCTGTTATAAATCGATTAGTTCTCATTAATCTTTTTGAACCTGACCCAGAGAAAGGACCCATGTTTGTAGTGGTTTCTACTTTCAGAACCGTTATGGCTGTTTTGGTCCTGTTGATGTACTTGTTTCTAAGACAAATTTGTCTATACTGTAATTTGGACACGATGACAATGTATATGGTGTTAATTTAATTCCATATGACCAGAGAATGAGCGTATAGTAGTTATCTGAATTAATCGGATTGTTTCCATCACTATGTGGTTTCAATGCAAATTACAAGTATTTAATGTACGGAATTTATCTATGAATCTTAGAGAGTCGAGTTAAATTAGAAGACTCAAATCAAGACATGGAAAGTTCGAATCTAAGTGCTAAATGCTATTTAAACAAGACTAACCTTGAATTCAAATGCAGAAATTACATTATTTACAAAATGACCACTAAAGTACAACTTACCTCATTGTCACATATTATAAATTCAATATTCATAACAGTATGTATGTATGTATGTACGTGAGTATATATATTATATTATATATATATATATATATATATATATATATATATATATATATATATATATATATATATATCCGGGATCCGGAAATTTCCCCGAATTCAACCAGTCATTTTGACATGAATCTACTGTTTGTAATATGCATTCATTAATAAAATTGTCTACCCCTCCATAGGTCTCATCAAGTGGTAGCAAACCATAAGTTTATCCCTATAATTTGCACAGAATTGCCGCACAATTTATTTTTTTTTATAACAAAATGTATTACACGGTATTCCTGTCACCGATCATAACGTTGACATTTTTGCACTATGGTAAAATCTTCTCACTTAAAGCTTATCCGTTTAACGAAAACATTATCTTTGTTTCGTTGATACAGATGTCTGTTTCGATTCCCTTCCACTTCCTCACTGCTGGCATTACTTCGTCGGCAGTGATGGCTGCGTCACTGTTCTCTCAAGGTTGACCCTAATGAGCGATCGAAGTGTCCACGTGATAACAACTAAGCTGTGGTAGGTTACTAACATTTGCAGGAAAAGTGTTAGGCTCAAACACATCAAATGCTTTCAAAATCGCATGGTCCATAAATCCACCATGTACATTTGCATGAATATTCCGAATAAACTGTACTGCTTTGGCTGGGAAGTCATTGTCACGTGACGAGCACTTCGGTTCTATCCCTGTCGCACGTAGCTGTAAGAAACTCGTTGCAGAGGAACCCAAAATGGGGTGCATCTCTGAGGTACAAAGCTTCCAGTGATGTCAAAAATCCATCAATATGTTGCTTCATGGTAATGTACGACAAATCTCTTGTCTGCAAATACCGGCTAAGGGTTACAGTTTTTATCGTTATTACACTTATGCTTTGACATGGAGGGTAGTGCTCTCTCAAGAATTAAAACTTGTAGTGATAATTATTACTGTCTCAACTTGGTATATAGAAGCCAAACAATTTTGTTTTAAAAATTGTCTTCAGAATAACAAACACACATCTTTACCGAGACGCCAATCTCTGCAATTTGACACATTACTGTTCACTAAAGGATAAAGTTGCCCTTTTCTCACCCATTTAACCAGGTAACTGTGAGCAGTATTGCCTTCATGACGTTGAACTGTAACAAGTTTGGTCAGTGATACCTCTATTGATTTCCCAAGAAAGCGACAATGTGTAACTAGACCTAGTTACCTCTGAATCCAGTTTAGTTGGCGACACCTTTATTAATTGTCCGACATTGAAACAATCTGTACGCTTAACATAGTGACCTTTGAATTTGACTTTGTTAAGGTGTTTATTTGACAGTTTAATGGATACATAAATCAAAGGCAATGCATGGATTTAAAGAAGCCTGTTTGATATATATATCTATATATCTATATATATATATATATCTATATATATATATATATATATATATATATATATATATGTGTGTGTGTGTGTGTGTGTGTGTGTGTGTGTGTGTGTGTGTGTAGTAAAAGACAGAGAGAGTCTTATAGATCAGGTATCTAAAACATTTCTTAGTTATTACTCAGAAGTCATACCCAACTCCCCAGTCCTCTCATGTCGAGCTATATCATAAAGCGTCTGTGCACGTCTACACATCTACAGGCCACCGTTTATCAGGTCTCAAGGTTTCAAGTCTATATCTTGAGCAGTGTAGGGGGCGATGCGCGGAAAAACAGAACTCCTAAAATTGCTGCACATTTTGTTTATAACTATATAGATGCACATATATCCCTGTCCTCTTCCCCCAGCTCCACCTTGTTATTGACGCTTTATCTTAACGGGTGACGAATCCTGGAGTTACAATATATCGAAAATTGTATAACATTATAAAATATATCGGCTTTTAATGCAGGTAAAGAAAATTTTCATTTTTATACACCAATCTTAGTAGTTGTGGGTGAGTATTGAGGTACTGGGTGACACTCTGGGTACCAACGGGAATTTAACATAGAGGGTGACACTCTGGGTACCAACGGGAATTTAACATAGAGGGTGACACTCTGGGTACCAACGGGAATTTAGCATGGCGGGGACACTTGGGGTACCAACGGGAATTTAGCATTGGGGACTATCGGGGTACCAACGGGAATTTAGCATTGGGGGGTACATGGGGTACAAATGGAAAAAAAAGAAGCATGGCAATCATTGGAAAAATTAATCTTTTCTTGAAAAATGGGTGGCCCTGAAAAGGGCCATTGGAGGAGGATTACTTTTTCCTCCAACATTGAGTGAAGAAGCCTAGGAAGGTGGTGTGAGATTTTTCTTCTTTTGGAGTGGTGGTTTAGGCAGCCAGTCAGGATGTTCCATACGTCTGAACTTATCCTGGATTTTCATCCAGTTTAAATTCAGGCGTTGAAATTCCTTTTCTTTCCTGGCCTGCTCCTTCTTAGATCTTTCTAGAGCCCACAAGATCTTAATGTGGGCCACTTCCTTTTCTAAAACTTTCTTTAACAATAAGTTCACCATGTGAAGGTTCACCTCTTCGCGCCTGACGCTACTGGCGGGTGGATAGATTCAACAATCTTCCTTCACTTGGTGAAGGAAGTATTCCACCCCTTCCAGTAAGTCCAGGTTCGTTTTGATGAACCCCACACGACAAGGGGTTGAGGAAGTCTTTTGCGATTCCTCCACCAAGACATCATTCACCAACCTCCTAGCTGAAGTGAGAGCCGCTAGTTGGCTGGTGACGTATGGCTTGGTGGCAGGATATCTCCACCAACACTCCAACCTTTCCATCAAGGATTCCACACCCACCATCACATCCCAGGCTTCTTGCAATAGTTCGATCGTATTCATTCTTCAGCTGAAGTGTGAATGGCGCAACTGCGGAAGACGCCGCTTTATATGCTAGAAGTGCGGACGTGAAGGAAAACATCCTTTTTCCAAAACATAAATTTTCTATCAAACATACAAACAAACACACACACCACACCATCAATTTTTTTCTTTCTTTTTTATCATACACACTCTATACAATCACACTCTACAAACACATACCAGGGAATGGGAATTTTGTTTTGGAGTGGGGCAAAGACAAACACACAAACTCAAACACACAAACATATATATGGCAATCCTATGAAAATTAATCTTTTCTTGATAAATGGGTGGCCCTGAAAAGGGCCGTTGAGTTTTTTTTTTTAAAGTTCATCTAGAGGTGTGGCTGCTTGGTGTTTTTAAGGATAAACGGAGGATGGTCCGCTTCAGGATCCCAATTTTCCTTCTCTTCCTCCTCCATTATTGGGTGGGGTTTGATTGGAATCTTGTTTTCCTTCTCCTCCTCCTCCCTTTTCTCCACTTCATGGAGGAGATGCCAGGCCACCTCTAGATGCACTCTAATCTGTCTTACAATTTCTATGGAGTTCATGTTGATAGTGAACAGGGTAGCTCGAACGGGGGAATGCGTCACTTTATATGCTAGAAGCGCGGACGTGAAGGAAAACATCCCTTCCCAAAACAAAAAAAACATGACTCCCACTACCCGCGTCTGACGTCATCCCTATGACGTCATTCTAGGCTTCGCGGATTCTGCACTCCATCACCCCTTACCTCAAAAACACAGACCCAGTGCGCGGACCTAAAAGAAACTACTTTTGATAAAAAAACACATACACACACCCTACATACAAATTTTTTATTTTCTTATTTTTTTTTTATCAAACACAAACAAACACACCAAAAAACATACAATCCATTTTTTTAAAAAATTTTTTATCAAACACACCACACTATCCTTTTTTATATTTTTTATCAAACACAAACACACACTCTCTATACAAACATTATTTGTTTTTTGGCAAAGGGAATTTTTTGTTTCTTGGGTAAAACACAAACACACACACACACAAACATACAAACACAAATTTTTTAAGGCAATCGAAGAGTAGTTATCTTTTCTAGAGATCTAGGTGGCCCTGAAAAGGACCGTTGGGGTTAAGAAGTTATGTTTTAACTTCTAGTTGCGGCAGTAGCAGTAGCGGTAGCACGTTTAGCCACGGGGCTCGTGGCTGCTGATGGACAAGTTCTCTTTCTGGTAAAAGAGAAGGCAAACTCATCGCAATCTATCTTACAGCTGACTTCTCCGTCGGGTAGTTTTATCGACTGTAAGAGTTGGAGCTGCTGCTGTTGTTGTTGTTGTTGTTGTTGTCTTTGCTGCTGCTGTTGCTGCTGCTGCAGTCTTTGTCTCTCCTCCCATTCCGTTCTGTCCCTGATGATTTCTTCCCTCATGACTTCTTCTACCAGATCATGAGCCATTGGTAGGAAAATCATTGTCTTTCTCTCAGGGTTGGTCTCCATCAAATGATGCTTCACCCTCTGCATATTCACCATAGCGTCGTTCAGTTTACTAATTTTAGCTGCCATCTTCTTGAAGTGTTGTTGAGATCTTGACGAGTCAACGAGAGTGACTACACTAGCCAACGCACCGAAACTAAATGTTTTTTCTTGTTCAGACCATCGAGAAATAAATCCAGCAAACTCTGGAACAGTATTATTCTCTTCTTCTTTTGGAGGTTCTGGATGAATCAACCCGTCATCATCCGTGGTAGTTTGTGACTGTTGTACTTCACAAAATCCCTCATCATTATCTATCTCCATAGGTTCTTCTTCTACGTGTTGCATCTTTTTTCTTTTCTTCTAATAGTCTAGAATCACTTCTCTCAAACTGTTGATCTCTAGAGTATTATCAAATTCTGCATACAAGACGAGGTTCACTGTCTCGGGTAGAGGATCTTTAAACTGAAGTTCCACACGAAGTGGGCCTGATTTTATAGGGTGGAAATGTCCTTCGTCGCTGCCTTGGTCAGGAGTGAAATCAAATCCCCACAACGCATACCCTCCTGCATAATCGTCGTACGAAATGCCGTGGCTGGTGTTGGTGCCTAACTGTCCTGTGGCTTCAAACAGGCTCAAGTAAGATCGCAAGTAATTTTTCTGCTCAAAGTTAGGTTCGAAAGGTCTGGTACACAACGTTTTGCCATCTCGACTGACTTCTATCTTGCAGACGTTGTAATGTTTAAACTCGAACGGATTCTGATTGTGGACTCCGTTGAGGGCTGCATTACTGACGATGCCAATCAGCAAACGTTTGGGGAGCTGTCCTTGGAAGACGTGATCTTCGACTTTGGATCGGAGTCCAGCGGCAATGGTAAATGTTTTCACTTCCACTCGTCGCACAGGATACTTGGCAGTGGTTCTGCTCAACGTTTGACTGATGTCGTTGGCTACTTTTGGTAAGACTTCCACACAGCGCACGTAAAGTCTGGCTTCTTGGATGATGGTTTTCCACTCGTTAGTATTAGCCATCAAATGCAAAGCGGCACTACTGCGATTCAGTCTCAGGCGTACATCTACTCCGTTCAACAAATACTTGTCTTGCAACCACATGTCCAAATGCAAACGATCCATCAATTCTAAACTGAGTCTGATTTTCTTTTGACGCTCGTTAAATCCCACATTGTGCGGATCTGCTGGAATTATAGTTTTATCAACGGCTTGCGTCGCCGGCACTGACAGCTCTGTGCCGTCGAACTCTCCCGCTGTGTCAGGTTTCCAGACCACCGAAGCATCCAGATGAGTGTTTTGGGCTTCTTTTCCGTACGTCAAGAGATTTTCCAAGTAAGCACGGTAAGGGTAAGTATCCAAACTGCTGCTGACCAGTTTGTTATTCAAGTACAAATCTACTTCGCTGAACAAAGAATGCATGAAATTATTGACGGGTGCCACTTGGGCATAGGCCCCAGGAAGGCTACTGTCCGCCGTTTTGATCACTTTGAGTTTCAGGTACAAGTAGCTGTTATTCAGATCGATGTAATCTTCGGTTTGTCCTTTGATTTCAAATTCGATAGGAGCTGATTCCGTCAAAGACGATACAGGATGAAATTCCACCCATTGGGATTCTTGCATCGTCATCATGGTGGGAGGCATGGTAAACATATCCAGTTCTGACTTGGTACATTCGCAAGAATCTCGGTGCATTATTTTTCAATGGCTTTTAGTATTCAAACACGTCTAATTCTCTGACGGTTCTTCTTTTCTTATTCCTTTTTGAACTGCCGTGTGTTTTTTTATGAACTCTGAAGGGATTTCGACGTCGTCTCTTTCTGCCTTGTCCTTGCTGTGAAGTGGAGGAAGAAGTAATGCCAGGACCAGAAGCGTGAAGTGAATTTATAGGACTCTCTCGAAGACCCAAAAGATCTTTGGCAGTGTTCATCAACACGTTTTCGCCTGCTCTCATAAAGGCTTCTTTAATATTTTGTTTGTCAATGAGAACATTTTGCAAAAATTATTTTCCTTGCGTCAAAGCGGCATCTTTTAATTCATGGAATCCTCGAGTCACCAATGGTTTCAAAATAGGGGCTACCGTCCGAAAAGCCGATTTTAACATATCTCCTAAACCATGTCCTCGTTGTCGAGCCACTCCTCGGTACACTGGATACATTTGTTTTTACAATGCGTTAAAGAACCTTTTTCGAAAATGTAGTTTCACCGTGACTTTTCCTTTGTCAATGAATGGCACACTTTGTCCCAAATCCCCTTTTATACTAATGTTGACACTGTCAAAATACGATTTACTGACTGGAAGATAATGAGGGTGTACAAATTCACGTTGAACGTGAAACGTGTTTCCACCTTCTTCGTACGCACCAGCAGCAGTATCCACTTTGAAAGGAATGACTCTCAGTAAGGGAGCAGCTGTGTGTCCCACCACGTTGTACTCTACCACATCGGAGTACACAAACATTAAATTCAGTCCAATGTTCAATTCTATATGGGTGCGAAAAGCATGTTCGAATTCTACGTTGCTTGCGACTTTTTTTATTACTATACTTTTTATTGCCACCCAAAATAGCATACAACCCAGGAGAAAATTCAATGGTTATGAATTTTCTGTCCTGCTCAGGTAAGTTTTTGTCTTTTTTGTCGTCAATGAGTTCCCCATTCTCTTTAAAAAATTGCAAGATGAAACGGCGTGCCACATCATGGTAAGCGATTCGTACCCATTTTAGGGCACTGTTTAAGGCTTTGCCAAATTGAGCTACGAAGATGGCGTCAATGGTGTCCACCAAATGTTTAGCGCTAAAATAATACCCCTTAGGAATTCTCATGGTATGGCTCGCAAAGGGAGGAGTGGTCGTCATGAATACCTTTCTGGAATGCTCAAGGCCATGTCTAATTTTCTCCAACTCATCATTCACTTCCTTGTTCAAGATTTCCACGATGAAAGTGTTTTGACCTTCGTCGATGTTCATGATTTGCGTAGGATGAATGATTTCTACCAAAGTCACTTCCCAATGAGCGTCGTGATCCAATTGGATGGACTGAGGTAATTTGGCCGTGAAACAACATAAGCTGTTGTTGGGAAACACATCCATGGAACTGTCACTGGGTAAAGTTAAATAAAATTGGTCATTCATGGTAGGTCCAAAGTTGTTTTGGCGTCCGAGGAGTCACTCGAGTTCAAATGATGTTCAAAGGGTTCCAAAAGAGGAGTGGTATTGTGGTGACTGGAAGAAGGTGGACTGGCGTTGGTCGTACTACTGTGGTGTTGGCTGCTGTTGTTGTGGTGACTGTTGTCCGTCGTCGTCGTAAATTTCAAAGAGAGACTGGGTAAAAGATAACCGATGCAACTGCTGAGCAAAATGGTCCACAGTTGTTTGTCTCCTTGTTGCAAACTCAAATTGGCAATAGCTGCTCCGATGACACAATACACCACAAAGATTTGGCAGAAAAAGACGATTTGATTTTTAGGCACACGTTCACCGCACCACACCCAGAGCGGTTGTTTTTGTAATTCTTGAAGAGAAGAACTCTGCGATGGAGTCGAAGTCGTGGTTGTGTTGAATGGCATGTTAGGTTACTTCTTCTTCTTCTTTTTATAGTCGACGACTTGAGAAGCGGCAATCCAAGAATCAAAACTAGGAGGATATCCTTTCCAACGTACTTTGACTTCTTCTACTCGACGTTTGCCTACTTTGCGTGTTCTTTGTTCGAGAATGCTTTCGATGTCGTACAAGGCGTCTTCTTTTTTGGTCACTCGTTGTAACAAAGGCAAGTAAAATGTTCCTTTGAGCACCTCACCGTGCATGTCTTCCAATTTATAGACGGGAGGATCGCGTCCACGCACGGGTGTAGTGACACGAAACAATTCGGTGGTCCAGTTGGGTAAATAACCTTTGTCAAAAGTGCGTTTGGTTTTTCCGATGCGAACCCAATCTCCCGTCTTCAACTCAAGCAAGGGTTTTTCTGGGGTGGTCTGCTCCTCTGGGGTGTACCAAACAATCGATCAAACACGGTCACTTCATTTTCAGGGCAGGCCTTTTCGGGGGCACATCCGATGCTTCGATGGTACGATTGATTGTACGCTTTGACTAAACGGGGTAACACGTCGATGTACTTGAGAGTATGTTGATGTGTAAAATATTTCCACATGCGTTCTTTCAAAGTTCTTTGAAAACGTTCCACGATACTGGCTTTGGTTTCAGGATTTTCGGTGGTAAAAAAATGAATCTGCCTTTGTTTCAATTCTTTTTGAAAAGCTTGGTTTAGAAATTCGGTGCCTTTGTCAGTTTGCCATCGTAAAGGGTGACGACCACTTTGTTTCAAGACCAATTTTAAGGCACGTACCAATTCGGTACTGCTTTTAGATGTCAAAGGCACGACCCAAGCAAATTTGGAAAACACGTCGATGACACAAAACAAATATTTGTGACCACGATTATAGGCTGGTGTAAAGGAGGATGTTTGAACAGGGGTCATCGGTTCTGTTTTGACTTCTGTCTTCACTTCTTTCTTTTTCTCTTTTGATGGCAATGGGGTAGACATCATCTTTTTTATCCAACTCTTCTTCTTCTTCTTTTTTCACTGTCTTCCCCGTGGCGGTGTCTGTTTTAGTGGTGGTGGTGGTAACTTTGGGTTCGCTTTTCATCAGGGTTTTGAAATCTCTCAGAGTGGGTGGAGCTGTTTCGTCGACAGCTTTTTGGTGAAAGAGTTGCAGACGTTGTAAGAGTTGACCGTACCGTTGCGATTTTTCTGTTTCTGACAAATCGCTTCGTTCCATCAGCGTTTGTAATTCTTGTTGTAACTGTGACATCTCGTTGAGATTAGGATTGGGAGGTAAATGAGGTATCCGTTGTTAGTTCCAACGATGGAATTCCATCCATCGTTTGTAAGGCACTAAAGTCAGTTTTCGTCCTTCCATTTCATCCAAAGGTACAAAAATGTGTGGTCTTTCCAGAGAAGGGTGTCCTTTTTATCTTCTTTGTTTTATCGCATGACACCTCCTAAAAGCGGTCCAGCAATCGTTCCTAGGAAAGGAGCCGCTATTTTTAACAACGGTCCTATCAGCATAGGTAGAAATCCTCCTCGTTGCACCAACATTTTTTTCTTTTGTTGGAGAGGTATTTTCTTTTTGACCATTTGACGAAGAACGTTCCGATGTTTGCCTAATTTTTGTTTCTGTATCTTGGACAAACGTACCGTTCCTTTCAAGACGTTCAAACAACATTCACACACAGTATCGATGATTTCTTTAGGGGCTGTTTGAATGAGTTGTTTTCGCATGGGAGGATTGGATTTGGTCAGGACAGACAAGACGTCCCAATGTTTAGCCAGACGAGGTGGAAGTCCTATTTTGGTTTTCTTCTTTTTTTGGTGGTATTGGTGTGCACGTTTGGGAGCCATCTTAGAGGTTAGGAGTAAGTCTGAAGTCTCTGGCAGGTCAGCCTTCTATTTTATACTGGAACACGTCTCCACTGATTGTCTGCACGACGTACCATCTTCATGACAGGCCTCACTCGACGTTGAGGTGTTTTCAATGGACTAAATCGTCTCAATTCTGCTTTGGATAAATCCACTAAACTTTGTAATATGCCGGTTCTCTCTTGGACTTTGGTTTTAGGGGACGATACTTTGTTCGCTGCCGCTGCCATGGCCATATCAGCCGAAGTCGAGGGTCCCGAAGTGGTGACTTTCGAAATGGGTTTCCATTTTTGCATCAAATTAGGAAACACTTGTCTTAAGTCCGGTTTGGCAGACATCATCATGAAGGGAGGTGAAGAAGATGTGGACGCAAGAGAAGACCTCGTCACTGATGGTTGTTGTGGTGGTGGTGTCTTGCGGGTGTACGTTTGCGTCCTGGCAGCAGTACCTCTCTTGCGGGTGCCAGTGGTAGTGGTGGGTGTTTTCTTCTTCTTGGCAGAACTTTTCTTTTTCTTGGGGGCTTTCTTCTTTTTAGGGCTTTTCTTTTTGTGGCTTTCTTTTTGGGACTTTTATTCTTTTTTGGTGTTTTGGGTTTTTTGGCTCGGGCATTAGGATCCCATTTCAAAAGGGAACGAATCATAACCCCTCCTAAAGAACCGCTCCCTCCAGGGATTAAAATGATTTGTTTTTTAGTCCGTGGATCGATTCTAGGATCGGCTAGTTGTGACAACACCCCTTTATGTTTTTGAAAAAAACGTTGAGTTTGATGAGGGATGCGAATGATGCCTTGCAGTAATTGACGTGCCGTCAAAGTAAACCATCGTAACACTTCTTTAAGACTAGCTTCTAACAAATGAGCACGAACTTGTGCATTTTTTTCGCGACTGATGCCATACAAGGCACGAATCAATTTAGCCGAAGGATGAGCTTGAAAGGAAGTCATCTCGAAGACTGTGAGACAGAAATGACGCGGTAGATGTTTTTATAGTTTTTTTCAGAGAGTGGCTGAAAGGGACGTGTAAATGACAGGGCCTCCTTTTTAACACCAATGGTGAAACAACTGGGCACGAAATCTCAAATAGTCGGGAGTGGTCGGTTTTAAGTCAATGAGTAAATACGCATGAGGTGTTTGAGTGGCATCGTCGTACGCATAATTTAACCAAGGAGTGCCTAACTGTTTGGCTAACACTTGCACTTGAGATTTGGGGCTTTTAAATAATACCACGTAATGAGCGTTAAGACTGATGGTACGATGGGCTTTACTTTGTTGAAATAAATTTTGTGTAATGTAAATGATGCTGGCATTTCGATGGTGTCCTTTTCGTGTAAACCAAAGTTTAATTTCTTCTTCGTCTTCTCCTAACATGTCGTCGAAGATGACCAGATGTGTTTGACACACGTCAGACACGATCCCATCGTCTTCGCGATGAATGCCTTCCACAAACGAAATAACTTCTCCTTGACTTTCTTTCAATAAAGTGTAAGACGGTTGCCACTCTTTGTAACACCACACGAATACGTTTCACGAGTGAAGACCACAGTCCTGACATGGTGAGACTTTATAGGGTGAGATTCCTAAGGTGGGAATCTTTTGTGGTGGGTTTTTATATCCAGGTTCCCAAGGTTGTTATCTTTTGTGAAAGTCTTCTCCAAGGTGCCAGCGATAGAATCTTCCCAGAATCAGTCTGCTCATATTTTGGAAGTAAGCATAGTTTACAGATCGAGGAATGACTTTGAGTTTGCGTTTCACTTGTATCTGGACAAACTCTTGGTAAATGCGATCTCGCACCTCCAAAGGCAAACCACGAATGTACTCTGGTAAAGTTTCCGACTTGGAAAGAAGTAACTCTCTTTTGTGTTCTTCACGATAGCTGTGATAGTTTCTCTCCAGAATCAGACTTCTGATACGGTGGAAGTCGCGGTAGTGCGCAAATCGAGGAATGAATTTGAGTTTGCGTTTCACTTGGATCTGGACCAACTCTTGGTAAATGCGTACTCGCAACTTCGAAGGCAAGTCACGAATGCGGTCTTCTAAACTAGTCTCTTGGTGACAAAATACTCACACTTTAGCCAAATGGAATCGGTGGGTAAAGGATATCCAACATGTTGAGTGAGGACCGTACTACACGTCAGGCGACGTAAAGACGTTTCGTCTTGAGGTGACACTTCTCGTAAACGTTTTTGGTATTCTTGTCTGTTGGTTGTTTCCTTCACTTCGTTCCATCGAATTCTATGGATCACTGACACATTGTAGGTGGTGCCCTCTAAACTCTTAAAGTGGTCTTCTAGTCCTTCATGAATGTCTGACCACTTGAATATCTTGACACTAATCAGTATTTTTATAACATTCAGATACCAATGGTTAAAACATGTATGTCGTAAAGGATATAACTGTTCTTTACGTTTCACTTGTTTCTGAACCCATTCTCTGTAAATGCGTTCTCGCAGCTCCAAAGGTAAACCACGAATGTACCATTGTAAAGTATCATTCGATATGTTACTTCTTCTTTTCATCTGGCTCATCGTACCCGTACTCTTCTAAGGCCACTAAAGGTAAGAACTGACAGTGCGGAGACCATCTGGCATGTTCAATGTAAGCTGAGTCGGTAGGCTCCCATTGGTGAAGTCTCACACCGCAACTGAAACACTGAACTTTATCTCCTTCTCCCAAGTAGATAAATCCAGATCTGGCTAAAGCTTTGGCAGTAGTTGCTTGTAGTAGATATTTAGGCCACTTGTCTTCGAACGTCTTTAGTCGCCTTTCAAACTTGGAATAACCAGGCAAAGCCACAGGTATCGTCAATTCTTTACTCCTGTAGGTATGACAATTATGTGTACGATTAATAAAGAATAAAGGTCGTCCTGCATCGTAAGAGGGACGGTGAGGTGCTGCATCGACGATGTGCAAGCGTACGGAATCCGTCTCGTCGTGTAAATCGCGGATGCCAAAGCGTACGGAATCCGTCTCCTCGCATGGCACTGCATCGCACTCCAAGTCGTGATGGCACTTGGAGTTCACAGTAGAGGTGAAATTCTCACTCATCTTTTTTCTCTCTGTGTAATTCATCTTTCTAGGTCGACGTCTGTATTTGCAATGAATGGTTAGGTTTGGAAGTGGTCCCTTTTTTATACCTGTCGACTGTACCATCCGCAAAGTGCTGTAATGCAATCGGTGGAAACGCCAAAGAAAGGTAAGCACAGTTTGGAGCCCATCTGACATGTTCCAGGACAGCTGAACTTTTAGGGTCCATGTAAATGGTTGCACCACAACTGAAAAATTTCACTTTGTTTCCCTGTCCAAAGTAAACAAATCCTGCTCTGGCTAAAGAACTGGGAGTAAGTAATCCATTCCATTTAGGCCATTTATTAAACGTGTTCAAGCGACTGGCACACTCACAATAGTCAGGCAAGGCCACGGGAAATTTGTATTCTTCCAACTTGAGGTCTGTAGTGGGCTCATCACACGGTGTTGAAGTCATCGTCAATCTTGGTGTTGTCTTTTCTGTTCAAGGGGTCCTTTTTTATACTGCAGATCGGCGTGTCCGTAAGGCAAAGTGGTGTGGCCTGGAAGTCTCACTCGTTTCTGGTACACGATTTGGTACACTTTTTGTAAAGGGCGAGTGACAATTTGGTGATTAGGTAACCGTACGATCTTGTGAGGTTCTAACGTGTGCACTCGAAAGTCTTCCACTTGTCCAGACAGCAAAGGATTTTTCAAAACCTCAAAGTTAACCACTAGGCTGTTTCGATAGTTCAGGGTCAATCCTTTGACTTTACATTGGGTGTGAAGTTGGCCTTGCGGGTCTCGGTATCGGTAGCCGTAATTTTTAGGGCCGCCACTGGCAAAACTCAGGATGGTGTCTTGAGGGTGCTCGTCTGTCCCGGCTCCTAAACGATCTCCTTGGATGGTAGGGTGTGGGCAACCGGGCCTATGGATGTACATGCAACTGTCGGTGTCAAAGTACAGGACACGATCTCCCAAGACTTCTAAAGCTTCGTCGTACAATTTCAAGCGAGCATGGGCTGTCACGTAGGCGGCAATTACTACGTTGCTAAACTTGTCAGGTTTTACAAACTTGGGTTCTTCTTCGAAATTGACTAAGATCAAATCATTACGGACGATTTCGACGTGTTTGACTAGTACACTTTTGTCGTCCACCAGTTGAAAGTAGCGATAAGGATCGGCCACGTATTCCGTCTTGGTTAAGATGGGTCGTTGGGTCATTTTTCCCCACAAACAATTGAGCATGACTTTGGCAAACGATCTTTTTCCTTCGTTCTTTTCCACGTCTTCCAAAGTAATGCCTTCGATGTCACGGTACTCTTCTTTGAATCGAACTTGGTCTTCAGGAGTCTGACACGACGAGGTGTTTCAGTTTTAAAAATTGGTTGACGTACCCCGAGAAAATGCCTGGATGATTCGTGGCGTCGTCCTTTTGGTATTGTGCGGTGGTTGGAAAGTGCCAGATTTCGTACACTTTCAACAAACGGTATCCACGATCCAGAGCCCGAAACAATTCAGCGATAACCCACGTTCCTGTCAAAGCGCGTTCTTCCTTCGTGTGGTCACAGGGATGATCTTGGTTGCATGTTTCGGCACACGTACGGCATAAAGGAAACATCAGTTTTCCTTGGCAATGGTGAGGTAAGATGGGGTGGTACAAGTCGGTCGGAGGTAAGACTTTACATTTAATCAATCCTTCGTATTGACGAATGTGTTCCACGTCGATGTGTTCTGTGAAGATTTCTGGGCGTCCGGTTGGAAAACGAGCATATTTACACACCCAAGGATACAAAAAACACACGTCGATATATTTGATTTCTTCTCCTTTGGATTCGTCTACGTCGTACAGCAAGCGAGTGGCATTGGTTCGTCCTCCAAACAAACTGTGGCGTGGATCCAAAGGTTCGATGGTGGTCACGTCGTAACTTTCGGCAATGCTCTTAAATTCAGGATCGGTTTTCAAACGACGATCGTACTCATGCTCCCACATTTCAACCACTTGGTATCCTTGACTTTCTAACTTAAGTCGTCGTCGATATGTGCGTTCGTACAACTGTTCCATGGTAGAGTCTGAATAAGGACTTTTCAGGTTTCGATCAGGAAAACAGGTTGGGCATCCGTGAAACAAGCAACCCTGAAATTCGTACACCGTGTGCGGGTTTTCTAAATCCCAACCATCCACGGAATAAGATCCTATCTTCTTTTCTCCTCCTCCGTTTCTGGCATGTTGTATCCATTTGTCTTCTTTTTGGCACAAGTAATGGAACCAACGCAAAACTTTGGCCGAGTATTGACGACTGGTAAAGAGAGACGTGTTGGAGTCGATGATGGCTAGTTCGTTCTCGGGCATTAAATTTTGGGTGTACACTAAGGCACAGGCTTTAGGTAGAGTGGCCGCTTCTTTCAAAGGATCGACGTCTCCGTGATCTAGAAATAACTCTCGAAACTTTCCACAGCAACGGCGTAAAATGTCCACATCGGATCGACAGTACTTGAGCATTTCCTCTTGGAAGTCAAACGGTTCTGACTAGTGAGCGCGGTACCAAGCGTGAAAGGCTTCTCGCTGTTCGGAGCGCATTCCGTCGGGGTCGTAATAATGGAGGTCAGGCAAATGAGGTAGGACGGCGTGTTGATTGGCTTCCGTACTGAAGAAGTGGGGAAAATATCCTTTAGCCATTTCTGTCATGCCAAATGTTTTAGGCATTCGACTCAAAGGCATGGCCAAATAACTCATGGAATCTTTGAATTTGACTTGTCCCACTTGCTTGCAGATGAGTTTGTTTCCGTTCATGGTGACTTTAAGGCATTCGGTACCTTGTTGCGAATAATATCTTAACAAAAACTGTCCATCGTATCCCGAGAAATTGTGAGCTATGACGGTCGCATAGCGATGACAGTCTCCGTAACGTTGAATATCCTCTTCGCTCCAAGTGTCGTCGGTGGGGTCTAAAATCCATTCAGCAAACTGGGGCAAAGTGTTAGGACCACGAAAGATTTTTTCACTTCCTCCTGGAATCCTACTACAATGAGGACTGTGAAAGTGGATAGATTCTTGAATGCACTTCTCACAAGCCCGATGAGCGACGCAAAAATTGGGAATGTGAATGCCTGTTTCTTGCATGCATTCAAAATAAAAAAAGATGAAATCTACTTTGTTCTTGTTCTTCTTTAATTCTTTCTTCTCTGTCTTGTCGTACTTTTGAATAAAACATTGATGATCATAATCCACGATCTGGTAACAAATAGGACATCTTTTCTTTCCAGCACAAACGTGTCTCTTAGGGTCGTTGGTGCAAATCTGCTGTCCACACGTGGAGCACAATTTAAATAAGTCGCAAGCACATTTTTGTTTGTGTCCTTGTGTCTTGCGATGCTGTTGGTAACAAGAGGGACTGACAAAAGTGCGTCGACACGTCTCACAATGGACGTGGTGTTGTTCAGGAAGGCATGGTTTGTCCGCTAAACAGCCCCGACATCGCTCAAAGCAATGAATGTGTCGCTCTCGATTGTTAAATCTTTTGTCGCATTTCTCGCAGTAGTATCCGTATCCTAGAAATCCTGTGATACTGGTGATGGCATCGAAATGTTCTTGGTGGTAATACACGTGAATGTATTTTCCTTCGGGGAAATCGGGGCCTCGAAACAGCATATCTCCGAGCACTTCTTGAGGGTGTACTTTCAAAGTGTAGCCAGGAGCCAAGACGTCTTGAAGTTGTTGCATTTGAGAAATGCCACACACGGTGTCTTTGGGGATACCTGCTTGTTGTAACAGGAGTTCTGCTTCTTTTCGTTTTTTGGATTTGTTAGATCGTCGAATGTTATTCCAGGCTTTTTTCCAATCTTCGGTCTCGTTCTTGTTGGCATACGTTCGCCCCACCACGATGGCTCGAGCCAAACACATCTGGTCTTGTAAATTGTCGATTTGGACGACACTCTGTTTGGTACTTCCAAGGTCGTCCACCAGTAACGCTTTCCTACTTCGTCCGCTCCCTCGAGGAGGAGCAACGTGAGTCATGTAAAGTGTAGCCTTTCCATCCGTGATGGTAAACTTGTCGTTGGATTGTTGAACGTGTTCGATTTTGTACATGACTTTGTCTGGTGTTAATTCTTAATTCTGCCGGGGTGCTGAACTCGATCCAAACAGGTGACTTCAAATTGTCGTGATGGATGGCCAGTCTCAATCGATCGTCCTCTTTGGCTCCACATTGTCGTTTCAAGTTCTGTAACACAGATCCCCACAAATCGCTAATGAACCCCGCCGCTTTCTCGGGAGGTACTTCGGACTTGAAGTCTTTGAAGTGAACCGTGTGAGTGTAGGCTGTGGTTTTAAATTTTCGAGAAGTTATTTTTTGTGTGTCTCGAATCCGATAGTAATTTTCGGGAGCCACGGTACTAGGTCTTTTTTGGCCAGGGGTTCTGGTGGTGGTGGTGGTGGTGGTGGGGGGGGGGGGTTGGGTTGGGTAAACGTTTCAGGCTCACTCATCTCATCTTCGAAGTCACTAGCATGGACTTGAGCTAGCACTTCAGCAAGCGGTGTTTCAGGCTGCACGGAAAATCTTTGTCGCCGTGGTCTCTTCGTTTCTTCTTTTTCTTCTTCTTCTTCTGGTTTCTCATAGATTTGGCGTGATCTTTTCATCTTGAAGTCTGATTTGAATCTGATTCAGTTTCACACAGGAGACTATATATAGAGAGACCTTCTTACCCTCAGAATCAGTCTTTGTGATTGCACTTTCAAACTGTAAAATGGAAGAGTCAAGAAGACAGATTGCTTTTTTGGTGAGAGATTTGCAGACAGTCCTTCGAAAGTATACTACCAGTAAGACAAAGGACTACTCCTCCTCTACCTCTCGAGATAAAAGTCAAGATACTTGTTATATCTGCCAAGAGAAAGGACATTGAGCTCCAGAATGTCCACAACGTCAAAACCAAAACAGAGATAAAGGGAAAGATACCTCTTATCATTGTAAAGGAAAAGGACATTGGTCTTCGGAGTATCCTCAGAAAGAAAAAGAAAACCTACCAGAGAGGGAGGAAGCCGAAGGATCTTCAAACCTAGAAGAAGAAGAAGAACATATCGTCAAGAAAAGCAAGAAAGCTAGACGACTGGAAGACAGTGAGAACGAAGAAGAAGAAGAACCCTTGATCCCTGTGAAGAAATTCAAGAAGAACAAGAGAGACAGACAGTGAACAATGAACTTTTTTTGGAGTGTGATGTGATGTTCATAGTGAATTATTTTGTATATAAAAAAAGAGAATAGACCAGAATGGAAAAAAAGTAAGTGTCTTTGTGTTATTTTGTTTTGTTATTTAGAATAGGGATGCACTCACCCACGCACGCACGCACGCACGCACTCACTCACACAAAACCAAGGAATGGGGATTTTTAAGTTTTACTTGATTTGGCAATTTGATTTCTTTTCTAGAGATCTGGGTGGCCCTGAAAAGGACCGTTAGGGTGTTTGTTTGTTTGTTAAACAAACCTATGGACTGGACATGATGAGCTTCAATTGGCGCAATCCTTTTCCACGACCCAGTCCCATTCCTGCTGCTGCTGCTTTGGTGGTAGTCGTAGTGAATGGTGGTGGTGGTGGTGGTGGTGGTAGCATCTCAGTAGTGATGGGTTTTGCATGTTTGGCCCGTGATGGTCTTTTTCGCTTAGGCTGAGTTAAAGAATACTTATACAGGTTTGTCAAACATTTTAACTCGGATAAAATGTCTTGGAGAAGACTCACCGTTTTATCTTCCTGACCCTCTTCTTGCGGTGCTTCATTCTTCTCCTCTTCTAACTTTCTTAGGTCTTCTTCTTGTTTTCTACTTTCCTCTTCGTGTTGAAGAAACACTTCTTCCGCTTCTCTCTGTCGCTGAACAAATTTTTCCATTTCTTCTTGTTGCTTCTTTTTAAATTCCTCCATGACCGGCAGCAAAGAGGGAAGTGGTACAGCAGCAGTCGTAGTGATTTCAGGCTCAAATTCTTGAGACAGAAAATCTAAATTAAACTCTTCCGGTTGGAAGTTTAACAAAGCAGCATTAGTCGTTTCAGGCTCACCCCAATACATACTGGTCTTGATAGTCTCCATTTAGACTGTCCAAAAGTAAAAACCCTACGAACGCTGTGATGCCTTTATACCCCAAATGACGTCACACCCCTACTCTCTTCCCATTGGAAGAAAAACCGACCCGCTTGTAACGCGCGCTTGGATTGGTAGTTCATTTCGATGCATTTCAATCCGATCGTAAGATATATATACCACCGCTTGTCTCGTAAAGCTTCACCGGGTTTTTTTTCTCCAAGACCACTCCAGAAGAAAAAACAAAATGTGGACAAGTGTGGAATCATCCAGTATCATCTCGGGGATGTTGTTTGATCCAGCATTCCCCTTGTATGTGAAGGCCTCATGGGCCATCACCAAGATTACAGAGACCGCCATATGGAAACGTCGCATCTATATAGAAAGACAAGGCTGGCTGAAGAGGCTCTTGATGTACGGACCGGAAGTCCGTAGAAGTTTAAGGAAAAGAAGACGCTCCAGGAGATGTGAATGTTAAACCAAAAACAAAAAAACCAACGGCCCTTTTCAGGGCTACCCACTTTTCAGGAAAAGATGTATTTTTCCAATGATTCCCATACTTCTTTTTTTTCCGTTGGTACCCCAAGTACCCCCCAATGCTCAATTCCCGTTGGTACCCCGATAGTCCCCAATGCTAAATTCCCGTTGGTACCCCAAGTGTCCCCGCCATGCTAAATTCCCGTTGGTACCCAGAGTGTCACCCTCTATGTTAAATTCCCGTTGGTACCCAGAGTGTCACCCTCTATGTTAAATTCCTGTTGGTACCCAGAGTGTCACCCTCTATGTTAAATTCCCGTTGGTACCCAGAGTGTCACCCAGTACCTCAATACTCACCCATAACTACTAATCTTGAGTCGAAGGTTAGAAGATAAAATTCACCCTTTAATCCCTACTTTTTCGTGAGATGACTTGAATTGAATCGAATAAGGAGACATATCATAAGTAAAAGCAGCGATTAAAGAGAAGGGTGGGTTTGGGATGACATACACGCTTCAGTAAAATGCATTTTGGTCATATAATTGAATATTTGATCATATCAGACAAATGACTGAGCAGAATCATACTTGCATTTTTCACACTGTTGACCAGAGAGTATTTCGAAAACACATATGACGGCCCTTCCCTGTTGCATCCCAATCAATCAATGTACTCTTTGGGGATTGGGGGTAGAGATAGATATCCCACACCCCCACCACCCCGGGTGTCAATACCAGTCGCATATCCGAATTCGTCTTTTTATACCCAAGTTAGTGTGTGTGTATCTATCTATATCTCTATCTATATATTTATCTATCTGTGTGTGTCTGTGTATCTCTATCTATTTATCTATATGTGTGTGTCTGTGTGTGCGTCTGTGTTTGTGTGTGATGAGAGAGAGAGAGAGAGAGAGAGAGAGAGAGAGAGAGAGAGAGAGAGAGAGAGAGAGAGAGAGAGAGAGAGAGAGAGAGAGAGAAATATATAGAGAGAAATGTACAGAATGGGTATCTTAAACGTTTCTGAGTTATTACCCCGGTGTCACATTCAGTCCTCTAAACCTTCCCAGGTCGAGTTGTATTAAAATTCTAAGGCATCTCTGCACGTCTACGCATCTACAGACAGCCTTCTATCGGGTCCCAAGGCTTCAAGTCTCCATCTTGAGCAGTGTATGTGGAGATGCGCAGAAAAACAGAACCGATGCAATTTCAAAATACACACAGGCAAATTAAACAAACAACAACACACTCGTATATTATATTATCCATACGTACAAATCTTTGCTTTTCGTGTGCAGTATTAATATTATTATACATGATACAAATTTACGTCCGTCGGTATTGAACAAGTTGATTTATAAAGGAGACAATCCCTGAGTGCTTAAGGGTACGATCAGTTATGAGTTCTGTAATTATTCCTGCAGTGCTTGGGAAACCATAAATTAGTATAAAATGTAAATCATTATCAACTATAAAAAAGAAAAGAGACAAGATATAAATATGAGAAAGCATTATTGAAAACAAAATGTAAATTCATGTGCTGACAGTATTTCTAATTATGTAAAATTTAACTTTTCATTTTTCGCTTTCCACTGAGAAAATAGGAAAAATGCGAAATATTTTCATTTATCTTATATCTGAACATGTCATGGAACATTTGTGTATAAAATTTCCTTTAAAAAACAGTGTGCAGGACAGTTCGCCGAACGACAGCTCGACAAATTGGTATCTCGTCGATACGACAAATCGTCGATCGACAAACTCGCAAATGTTACATTTAGCCAAACGATAAAGTATCCGAATGTTTATTCTCCGATTGTACACCGTAAGAACAATATCTCGCCGACAAGCAAGGTATGACTTTTGGACAGACAGAAATATTGAATTAAACGGAAGAATTAGTGGCGATATCAGCATTCCATTTTTGTAACGTATTATGTCTGAATGTTTTGTCTCTTTAGTGGCCATGGATCAACTGATAAATACAGTTAAATACAATATTCGTATAAATACATATGTTGCATATATATGCTCTCTCTGATTGTTTTGGCTTTTATTTATTTAGGGTCTCGGTGAATTGTTCCATATTTTTTTTAGGTAAATCGACTTTTTATGAATTTATTCGACGATTGTGCGGTTTGGCTAAATGTCTCGTCAACAAGTTGGTCGTTTGGAGAAATGTCGCATTGCGAATTGTCTATTCGATTAGTTCTCATACAAGCAATTTACATTGTAGAAAACTGGCAAAATGAAAGCATAATTATCTTCAAAATCTCATGATTGCATATAATTTTAATTTTAATGAGCTGCTGACTCCTCACGATATTATTATTATCAACATTATATATATACATACATATATACATACATACATACATACATACATACATGCATACATACATACATACATACATACATACATACATACATACATACATACATACATACATACATACATACATACATACATACATACATACATACATACATACATACATACATACATACATACATACATACATACATACATACATACATACATACATACATATAACAAGGTATCAAAAATTAGAAGAAAAAATAACTTATGTTCTCCAAACGAGCAAATCATTTGGCCAAATATGTATACGATATATTTATATAATAGCTAGGGTAAATTAATTCCGTGACAGTTACATTGTCCCCTAATACTTCGTAAAGGAAGTAACAACTGACATAGTATTATTAGGGTTTTACAAATGAATAACCCTGTTCAGAAGACCTATAAGAAGTAAGTAACTCAAAACCACTTGCTTTGGAAGACAATTGCTTTTGTGGGGTTATGTGAATGAAGTAAATGGGAAGATATTTTTTTTTAATGCAATGTCGCATAGCTTGCGTGTTTCATTTACAATAGACAGTACCCTTTGTCAAGCGCATCGGATAGATTTCTGGATAAAGGATCTATTTCAGACTGTAACAGACCTACAATCTTTACTGTTATATTGGCTCTTTAGTTAATATTTCATGTGTGTTTCCTATGTAATAAAATGACAAGGAATATTTTCAGATTTAGTTTTCTTTTCAATAAGGGGGGTATAAAATACTTAATTTTAGCGACTTCTATCCGATATATCCTTTTCTTCAATATAATATGATCCGACATTTATTTTACGAATATTCATATGCAATAACCGTTTATTAACATTTAAATACAATTTAAAGTTTTTTAGTAACCACCAGCATATAACAGTCGTATATGAACAAATGTAAAATAAATAGGTTACCTCATCACTAAGTTCATACAAATTTGCTAACATTTTAGACCAGTTGTTAAAAGCAACTGCTTTATGATTTTTTCAGAGGGTGTTGGTTTATACTGGAATGATAGCAAATTACCACCTGAAAAATCTACGATTGACTAGAGAATAATTCCTATTTGTATCCGTAAATTGCAAAACATATATACTCTCTGAGAGAGAGAGAGAGAGAGAGAGAGAGACAGAGACAGAGACAGACAGATAGAGGAATGCAGACGCCTTAATGCAAGTCCACAATAAATGTGAGTTATTGCCCATTTTAGGGGTTTTACCTATTGGGTATCAATACACTAATTCAACCAAACAGCTGTTATTGTGTCCTATTGTAGTCTCTAAAAATCATTTATATTTTTTCTTTGATTTTTCCTGCAGATTTGCTAACAGTGAAGAATGTCACTAGTATTCAATAGAAAGTAAGATTAAAGCTTAAATATAAAATGCAATGTTTATTGAGATCAGCTTCTTGTGTATGGTGACAAACCAAAAATGCGTGATCTGGTTTCGGAAAGATCACTTGTACTAAACATTCCAGTAATTTTATTCAGACGGAACTATTTCCAGAAAGTGTAGCAGAACCTTTGCTGATTCTTTTTTTAATTGCGTCCAAGTTAGTACCTAGCATAAGTAAGATAGTCTTCATGAAAATTTTACTTATAACAAAGTCACTGAATTGCATTAAACATTAAAACAAATGAAAGAAATATGTAAGAAACTTAATCAGTGAAGGAACGGCTTGAACAGCATAAAGAAAAAAAAACACATGGTGAACATATTTATTTTAATAAAGAAGTATCATATATGCATTCATTACAATACCTTATTTACAATACAATACTGCCAAATTACCTCAGTCCATACAACTGGATCCCGAAGCTCGTTGGGAAGTGACTTTGGTAGAAGTCATTAATCCACGCAAGCCCTCGATATCAACAAAGGTCAAAACACTTTCATCGTGGATATCCTGAGTGACCAAATGCAAGAACACTTGTACAAAAATGATCCTGATAATTACGAATCCAAAAAATCATTACACAGCAATCCTCCTTCCTTGACTAGCTATACCATGAGAATTCCTGTGGGGTATTATTTTAATGCTCAACATCTAGTGGAAACCATTGCGGCTATTTTCAACGACCAGTTTGGCAAAGCCTTGGAAAAAGCTTGCAAAAGTGTCCTCACCGAGTACCATAAAATTGCTCATTGTTTTAAAATACATTTTCCGGACAGCAAAGTATTGTCCATTACTTTTTCTCCTGGGTATTTTCGTCATTCTTTCTACCCTTGACCGTTCCGATGACCACACCAATCGTATCAGCAATTACAGTAAGTATCTGGAAACGCTACGATTTGACAAGCTTAAGTTTCTGATGAAGATCTCTGACATTACCTAGTTTGAGTACCTCAACCCCACCATCGCCGTCAACGTCTTTGGATGGGACCAGGCTCTTTACCCCATACGCATTTCCGATAAAGCTCTGAATAAAGCCGTCAACCTGCTGCTACTGTCGGACGACGACAAGCAAAACGAAATATGTATCAAAGATCTTTCCAGGATGGTGTGTAGCAGTAACAAAAATGAAACATAAAAGCACGTCTGCTGCCTATGCCTCCATGCCTTATCCCGACCTGACCTTCTCGACCTTCTCGACAGCCACATCACAGACTGTCGGCGTATAGATTAGAAGCCACAGCGGACCTTCCTTCGGAGCCAGGAAAGAACTTTACTTTAAGCACCTCTTTCATCATATGGCCGTACCCTACGTTATTTATGCTGACATCGAGGCCCTTAATCTGCTGGTGAAAAGGAACAGCGATACCTATAAGACCTCCAGCCAGTCTTCATGCTGCTTCTGCTACATCATCAAGCGATACGACAGTAAAACCAAACCTCCCGTAATATACAAAGGAAAGGACGAGGTAGTCTAACTGATCAAAAGCATGGAGGAAGACATGGTATATCTCCTAGAAGAATTAGCCAACCCTACTCAAAACCACAGGCGCAGTGCTCGAGCTTCTGACCGACAATGACATGCATCACTTTGTCGAGAGAGGGACTCGAGGTGGTACCTCGATGGTGAGTAAGCGATAAACAAAGGCCAATAATCCCATGTGCCCGGACTATGACCCCTCCAAACATACAACCTGAATCATCTACCTTTACCCTACTAACCTCTATGCAAGGGCCATGATGCATAACCTACCCACGGGCGGCCACCGCTGGGCCGACCCAGAAAAGATTGGTTTAAGAAGCATAGTCCCAGATGCACCTAAGGGTTGCCTTCTCGAGGTGGAGTTGGAGTATCCAGAAGATCTGCACGACGCTCACAGTGACTCATAGTGACTACCCTCTAGTCTATGATTATTCCGAAAGAATGGCTACCTTCCTACCAGCACGGTTTTGTGAACAAGTTGGGAGGTCGATACACCGGATGTACGATGCTGGTACATAATCTGTTGAAGACAGGTCGTGCCAGGAACACACGGCGTCGACGCGTTTGATGGGCGCCTCGTTCGGCTTGGGTTGCTGGCGGCGTCCAGCTGAATTCCTGGCCCTCAGTAGTTATGGTGCGGCAGGTACTTTTCTCCGGGATACTTGCTCCCGGGCAGCCCTGGAAGCTTTCCAAGCCACAAGATCCCAAAAGGGCTCGCGCACCGTTGGCTAGGACCACGACCCGGTGGTCGCTGATTGTTTCGGTTTTTCGCCGGCAGCGCAGACATTATGCTAGCATTTTGGAGGATGCCGCAAGTGTTCAGTAAGTATCGACGTCGTTGATATTTCCGCCACACGAAGCGCTGCTGCTCAGCCCGTCGGGCAGTGGCAAGACCCAGATGTTGTTGAACCTCCTGAGGCATTGGATGAAGTGGGATCGGCTGTATGTGGTCGTCCACACTGAGGCATTGGATGAAGTGGGATCGGCTGTATGTGGTCGTCCACACTGTGGACGACCAACCGTGCGCGAGTAGATCGCACTGTTGTACACGGTCAGCGGTGGGCAGCCTATAACGGACGAAGTTGACGCCGTAGATCACCCGGTAATGGTTTATTTTAGCGTTGACGATGCATTAGGGCCGGACGACCTTGATCGCGACGAGAACAACATTATCGTTGACAGTGACGTGATGCTGGAGGAACAAAGGTATCCCACCAGCCTATTTAGCGCTGGAGACACAAAAACTCTGACGTGTTATACCTAGCCCAGCGGTACGCCCACATCCTAAAGGTGATCTGCGATAACGCCAACATGAGGGTCTTCTTCTGCGCAATGTCCATGCCACGTGGTTTGCCGCCGATATGGATTGCGTATGAAGGTAAGGTCAAGCTCTTGAAGCTTGCCTGTGGATGCCGGCGGTAGCGTCGGCGTTGTAGGTGGAGACCAACATGCTTAACCATGCTTAGGCCTTGACCGCGGATACCCAGCTCTCCTGCAAATCAGGGCCCAGTCTCGAATAGAGAAAATAACCAGGAGCTCAACACAGTGGTGTTCGACAAGCTTCGGGTTATGGAAGTAAGCCTGTACCTCAAAGGCAACCTGGAGCCAACCGTAGAAATTCTTCTGGACTATGCGACCAACAACGTGGCCCGCGCTTACCGTCATATCCTGAGCTTCATGAAGCGCGACCAGAACGGTGACACGGGGCTGCAGATCAGCAAGAATAATTTTGTCGGACTCTATCCGATCAATTACTTCAGCCTGGAGCACCTCGACGTTGTCAAGCAGTCGGTCGTGGACATGTACTTCAAGGCTTGCATCCGTCAAGACACTGTCAGCACCGTCTACTGAGCCGTCGCCGTCATCTTCTTGGTTTAGGTACTTTATTGATAATTGAATAGCGACTTTCTCTGTTCCTTCATATCTTGTCTACTTGGATCAAATTTTGAGGCCTACACTTCCAGTGTGTCATGGAGTGAAATTTACTACATTCCGTTCTGATTGGTGGTTATTAGTTGTTCCAGTCCAGAGAATTGGTGAGGGGGCAGATTTCAGAAACAAGTGTCTGTGGTTGTGGCAGTTGTTTTGCATCTGCAGGAAGTACATTGTGAGGGATTCGGTTGTTAGTCATCTCCGCTCCCACGCCAGGACCTGTTCTAAATAAGATTGCGAGTAGTTGAAGTCCCTCACGATCATTAAAATTAAAGCTCAAGGCATATACACATACACGCGATGCCGGAGAATTCCACGAACGTCAGCCACTCTTCTGGTTGTAACGCACGAGAAGATCTCAAAAACTACCGCCTGAAGTAGATCAGCGATATCGAAGCCCACCTCAAGTCGGAGATTGAGCAGCGTCGCTTTCTCTGCACAAAATATGCGCCGGCTATCAAGATTGTCGACGGGTGTTGGTGTGCTCGCTACTCTGGCGGCTGCCCCTCTCACTTTACCGTTGGAAGGCATGTCACTCACGTGCATGCTCTTCTCGCTGGCTGGGTAATTTACCATGTTAAGTCTCAAAAGCAGTATCAAATTCGGGTCCTGGCTGAGGATAAACTGAACTCGATCGCAGATTTGGTCTCATGAGGCCTCGGCGACGCTTTCTTGTCTGAAGATGAGTTTAAGCTCATTATACGACCCTCAAAAATGACATACGGGTGACCGCTATAACGGCCCACGTCGTGATGGTCATTAGCGATGCCGAAAATGGCGCTTTTGGCTCAAGGTCGGTCAGATGGCCGCGCCTATCTCATTAAAAGGTTAGGCGAGGATACCGCATAAGCTGTGTCATCTAGTCTTCATCTAGCCTTGACACAGACCTCCCCGACCCGAGCGATCCGCCGGTCTATGAACCTGACCAGATCGACTTCCCTTTTAAGCTGGCCAGTTTCGTACGGGTCTTCCAGCCCATCTGCATGCTTCCCATATTCCTCTTCTGAGGCGCTAAAGAAATGTTTGCGAAGGGTAACTATGGAAGGAGGCGGCATGGAATATCCCTATGGTACAAGGTAAGAGCCTTCGGTCCAGTCATATCGGGTGAGGTCCGTAATTCCAAGACGCGTCAGGTAAATGTTGACGGCCACTGAAAACATCGTCTCAAAGGTGTTGAGTGGTTCTATGTAGTCCTCAACCTCGTCATAATCGAAGGTAATTCCTTCATTACTAGAGGACTCCTCCCCCACGTTGTCTACCCTCTTACGCTTCAGGCTGTCTATGACGGTATCCATAGACCCCTCGCGTCTCTAATTGGTGTGTTGATGATAGCCACGCACCTGATGCTATGCTACCATGAGCGCCAAAGCCAGCCTAGACCAACCCTCCCAATGACTCCCGGGGTCTAACAAAAACGTTGCTGCTCAGTGACTTAGCAAAATGTGATATACGGTGGTTTCAAAGCGGCCTTTAACTGCTACTTCTTGCATTTCCCGTGCTTTCTATACCGAGCATGATATTAATGAAATTGAGGCAGGAAATATAATCTAATGCGGAGGTCTGATGACAATCATTGTACTTTTGTAAATATATTTACAGGTTTTGTGTTCTGTGTATAATTAATGTCACTTTATTAATCATATTACTATTATATAACAATGACAATAACTGAATGTAATCTCTTTTGAAGAGGAAATAAAGAAAGTCATACATACATACATACATACATACATACATACATACATACATACATACATACATACATACATACATACATACATACATACATACATACATACAGGTAGAAGGTGGTACCAAATTCAATACATAACTGATTACTGATTATTAATCTTTAAACTGAACCTAGTAATTAATAACCGAAAACGATCATATATTCAAGCTGGTTATCCTCGCTAAGTGGTCGTTTGTTGTGATAATGTTCTCGCGTGCAATCTTATCATGACTGATATAATTGAAAAGAACAGGATACTTTGTAATCAAGTTTCACACAATATAAGTGCAAGTCACGGTTTTCTAACTTAGTCATGCGAAATGTTAAACATGTGCAAACTGTTATCTGAATAATGACGGTAAGTTTTTTTCTGTTTGGTTTACGATACAAAATATATAGAACTTATATGTTGTCAAAAACAGAAATATTTGTAAAATTAAAAAATCTATTTGATGGAGGCTTACAGAGAAGAGATGGCACTATTTAATTTAATCGTTGCAATTACTGTTCCTATAATTGTGTCTGTATTGCCGTGTTCAAGATTTGTTTTCTTTGTTGCTATAAGTATTGCTATTATCTCTCGGTTTCGGAACTGATTGTGTTTTAATTTATTCATGCTCACTCAGCCTTTCTGTTCATGTTCACGCTATAATTACATTAAAATGGTTGGCTAAGAGCATTATAAAATATTTTATGCCAACTGGTAAAGTATTTTTTTATGAGATTACAAATAAAACATTATAGCCTTAAAACTTCGCACAAACGTATTTTCACAGATTTAATTGCAACCTAATTTTTAATTAGAAACAAGTGTAAACAATAACAAGAATAATAAGTAATAATACACATGCACGAAATTTGACCTGACCATGTGAATATTGGGGGGGGGGGTGCTTTTTTTGGGCGGGGGTTGCAACAACACTCTTAACACATTATTGGCTATATGATGACGAGAAAATGGGAGTTTAGTGCCTTTCCCAAGGAGATACCGAACCAGCCTACCCGGGCTGTCCTGGGCGGGTGTCGAACCCACGACCCGTAATAATAATAATATTAATAATACTAATACTAATGATAAGCAATACTACACATACATCACCTGTGGCCTGGCCATGTGAATAAGATAGCATAACTGATGTCAAAAAGAAAAAAAAACAAACAATTGTTCAGATTATTTAAGGATTAATTCATTTAAAAACAGTCTTTTGGCGAGCCCGCCTTGGCGAAACCTCGACATAGGGATCATTTTGACATACGTTTGCGTTTCCTATTAGTATCATTTAATGTTATCTTCATATTTAAATCTGCCAATCAGTGAGTTTTAATAATTATTGTGAATAATATATATATATATATATATATATATATATATATATATATATATATATATATATATAAGGAATCTTAATCTTACACGGTACCAATTTTACCACCACGACTATGAATTTGTGCCCGGTCGAACCGATCTATATAATAAAAACCTTATGCATACATTTTCATCATCAGATTTAATATTGACAATAAAGACAACTGTTTTAACGTGTCGTGAAAAAAGCGAGAGAAACATTCAATTATAGCAATCCTTGCAACGTACGGTAATTATTAAACGATCTATAATTAAAAGAAGAATAAATGACATATGATATAAGCATATTTTGCATGATTTAAACATATATATATATATATATATATATATATATATATATATATATATATATATATATATATATACCCAGATTTGACTATCTAAGTAACGTTACGGCTACAAAGACGATGAAAGCAGGATACTCCATCTTACTTTAGAAAGTCATCATACGAATATATTTTAATAATAATAGACCGTTTTGCATTGCGGTGAGCAAGTTAGATCCGATGAAAAAAATCATTACATAATCACATTGCTCTTCAGCATATAGGTGAAGGTAAAGTAAATGTATGCTCATATATCTGCAATTGTTTTTACCCACAGAGCGTAAAATAAGCACGAAAAGCGACTCGAAATTAAACACAAAAACCTGTATACTGATATCGTCATTCGCTTTGTTCAAACTATTTCTCCTTAAGCCAAGAATTATTGTTTAGTGAGTGTACTTACATTTTATGGAAGTAATTTACACTTGTCTAGGATTATTCTAGCAATTACCTTTTTAAATATCTCCATCAGAGAGAACAATGTGGTTGCATGTGTAGTTTAAATGGATGGACCAGAATATCTCTATTGTTTCATAATTGACTCTTACATTATTGAATTAGTGTATCTTGATAAAAAAACAATGTTGGTTTGTAATACAAAGGAATGGGGAAGGGAAAGTCCTATGACAAAATCACGAGTTCACGTAGACAAACATGTTATCTTGATCGATATCTCGTATGACTGTGATTTGTTTGGCATCTACAATTACCGTTTACAAAGAAATGCAATTTCATTTTAGTTTTACCAGAACGTATGTAGCAAAGGTAGTGGCACAAAGTGCAATAGGGGTGGAGGAACCGAACTATTTGATGAAAAGCGTCGACCATGAGCTAAAAAGCAAAAAACTAAGAGAAGCGAATTCTTTAGAGTAGTTCCCCACCCCAAAACATTTTCTCCAGGTAACCGACTCCAGAATAAATTTCTCTCACCACCACAACTCTGAATTGTATTTCCCTTTTCAAAGCTGCCGTTATTAGATCACCACCACCCCATTCTGAACTAGTGTTCAGAGCAGTCACCTCACCCCACCCCACCCTCATATTTTCTTCTGAAATGCATGTATGTTATAATAGTATAGTGTGTCATAAGCCAGCTGTTAACATCAGCAGTGATTTCAGTCTCTATTTTATAATTGATTATTGGACAATGAATAACTTTTAAATTGTTCCCTTGTAAATATATCCAATCATGCTATGGTGGGATATTAAAATTATTTCAATTTATTTAAGATTTAATTAGATCTATGTTGTTGTTTGTTGGTTTAAATGCTTTATCATATTGTAATGGTATTGAGAATTCAGACTTGCATTTTTCTTATCTGAAACTATACAAGAAACCTATATATTGATTTTACTAACTATGGTATACTCGTCTATGAAATGCCAGCAAGATATCCACATCCCGATGTTGCAATCCATACTGCACAGTTTAAGTGATTTTGCCAAACTTTGATGGCACATTATGCCCTATATATCTTCACTGAATCATCAATATCACATTTTTTAAAAATGTAACTATTAAAACTGTTTAGTGGCTTGTATTTAAAACAGTCATTTTCTGTCTGACATAAATTGTTGTCATTATGACCTTAAATTCATTTGCTAAAAGTGCTTTTTCAAAATGAAATATGTTAAACTGAGTTACAGGACAAGGGTAAGTCACCACATATTAGTCTTTTGTTTTTAATCTGAACTTCATGATAGATTTATATAAACGTTATCATAGATAATCTGTATTCATAGTTAAATAATTACAACTGGAGATATGCGCTTGCTTTTAATCGCATTTTTGTTGTTGTTTATTTTGTTGTGTGTGTGTGTGTGTGTGTGTGTCCACATCCCGATGTTTTCATTAATATCAACTAGTTTAATTGGCTCTGATTTAATTTTATATCACACTGTGCTTTATATCTGATGACTGAATCATGATTGTCATCTGTAAAGTGGAATTGTCTAAAATGATCAATGATTTTTATAATAAAGTAAGTGTTTTCTGAGTAGTATATTCGTATCTCTTTATATATGTTTGCAACTTTGCTATTAACTGCAGCGTTAAACTGAGTTACTGAACAAGGGTAAGGCGCACTGCTTCTTTTTGTTTTCTTTTTTTTTTCTTCTTTTAATCTTAAGTCCAGTATTTCTTTATCTAAAGTTTTAAATTGTATAAATTTGAAAATATAAATAATGGATGGTAGATATTCATGTATTGTTTTAGCATTGAGTTTTTAACCTAATGTTATCTAAATTATTGAGTCACGGGCGTTTTTGCATATGTTTGCATCAGTTCGTATGAAATAGTAATGCAATGACTTAATGATTTAACTATTAGAAGCTATAACCCCAGAGTTGGTTTCATTCATTTATTTTTTGTTTCATGGGAGTAGGGTTTTGGATTTTAAAGATAAGGTGATGTGTAGTTGAGCCAGGATTTATACTGTTTTAAAAACAAATAGCGTTGGGGTAAATTTTTGTTATTTTTGAGGGGGTGGGGGATAGTGTATAGATTTTTGAAAGTTAAAATCAAGCTGTTTGTAACCCTTTGACTTGATGCAGGACATACTATACAATTTGTATAATGTAGCGTGTTGATGTTTGATAAAGAAAATTCGCACTAACTTTAGATTCATTGTTATTATTAAGTTTTTTTTTTCTTTACTGAGAGGTAGGGTATTGGTGTTTTAAAAAATGAAAATAAGCCTGTCTGTGGGTATGTCACGTGATGTAGGACATACAATAGCTATACTACTTATTTATATTTCACTGAAACAATACACTAGCGGCTTTGTTATTCAATCTCATTTTAAATAATGTGCTGGTTGTGAGTTTAGTGACTTTCATTAAATTCTTAAAAACTCTTAATTTGTGTTTGTTGTTTGAATCAATAACCCTTTTCATGGTTTTGCAATGCAGGAATTACTTAAACAAAAAGAAAAAAAAAAAAAAAATCGGGGAGAATATAAAACAATAGCTCACAAACATGATTATACTAAAGATAATTCTCACCTGTAATTTTATAGAAAAGAATGAATATGACTAATATATAAGTTCTAGTCTGCACGATATCAAACGAATGTATGGACTGTGCATTGGAGAGGTGCCATAATTTACAATGTATACCGTCCCCTAATCTGTATAAGGAAGTAATATTACTTCAATTCAGTGGCAGCGCGAGGAAGGGGGTCGGGAGGGGACAATTGTCCCCGGACGCCGAGCGAGGTGAGGTGTGTGTGTGTGGGGGGGGGCGCCGTAGGGAGCTTTTTTCAGCTGTAACCCGGGCGTAGATGGGGGGTGGGGGGTGGAGGTTGGCAACCGACATAAAAACTGTTCTCTGTGGCAAAGTAGGGGCGGCACTAAAGAACATTGCCCCTTGGGCGCCTCCGTACGGGCGCCACTAAAGAACAATGCCCCTGGTCGCCTCGAACCCTCGCGCCTTCACTGCGTCAGTTGCATTTCCAATTAATACATATTAAAGACTATTAATGGAAACGTGGGATAATGTATTCCAATTTTACCATGATTTACTTTTCAAAAGACGTGTAAACAAGTCCGCAAATAAAAAAATACTATTTAACTACAAGCATTACAAGAGAGACAGACAGACAGACAGAGACAGACAGAGAGAGATGCAGCAAACGATATTTTGCCTAATACATTTATGTGCCATTACAATACTGTAAATTTAATTTGTTATTGCGTTTGATTTCTATCACAGTGTAGCACAGCATTTGAACCATAATGCATACTCATATTGTACATGTCTAATAAGTTGATTCACAAGATATCCTTGTTCAATCGATAGTTTGTGTTTTAAGATGACCATTCGCTGTCTGCCTTGAATTCAGATTAACCTGTAGCTGACATTCTTTTTCCAGAAATCTTCCATGCAGCATGGACTTAGGTTCCAATCGCCTGGTTCTCTTCTTTAAAAAATGTTTATTCTTAAAGCATTGTTTGATCTTTCTGACTCAAAGCATTGTTTGATCTTTCTTACTCTGCTGTTTTAGCGATAAACCTTATAAATTTATTCAATACAATTTGTCCGAAAACTGCGATGAAGATTTCAAAATGTATACATCTGCAGTGTGTTATGAAACAAAGTAATACAGTTTCAAATTAGCTAATAATGGTATTCCGTACATCAAACATGTGTTTGTACTTCATATAAATATTATGCATCTTTCTTTCTCAGTGTAACAATTACTGTAGACACTAAAATTGTACAAGTGACCAATACCGAACGATAACTTAAAAACATATTTATATCAAAGACATTTTTCACCTGTAATAGTTTAGAAGAGAATGAATAGAACATATATACAAGCCCTAGTCTGCATCATAACAAATAAAGGTACGGATTCTGTATTGAAGATGTGACATAATAAACATTATATTGTAACCCCTATTTTTTATGAGGACGTAATATCACGTTTTCCAAATCATTATGTATACTTTACTATCAACAGAAACCTGGAATAAAGGATTTAACTTAGTAATTAATTAACCTTCAAACACGTGTATACACTAGGCTCGAAATATGATGAGCATACAAATACAGTAGTACAACGGCACTTTTTCACAATCTACACCGTTACGGAGGACATATCGAGAAGAGATTCCAGCTTTTGCCGGCAAGTTTTGGTACCTTCTGGCTTCCATAATCCCTGGTATTATGTGTCCCCTTGGAAAGTAATTTGCAAGTGACTAAATATACTTATTACCAGATACAACTTGCCACTTAATAAGTCAACATTTATTCGTGGCGAAGTAATTACAAACTATTTTGAATAGAAATTCGGCCTGTCTCCAAAAAAGCGTCACACAGAGTATCTTTTCAATATCTTGAGACGCACAGTTATGACCTGTCGAACCTTCGCAAAGTTTGTACAAAAATGTACCTAAAAATGTTGAATGCGTTAACAATTTATATACTGCCCACAAATATTGCATCTACCCAGGACAATAAATAACAATAACTCCCTAAATACTGGATAATGTGACCGGGCAATTGAAGGAATCAATCTCTAACAAGTGATTAGTTTCATTTTTAAGATTTGAATTCATTCTCTCTCTCTCTCTCTCTCTCTCTCTCTCTCTCTCTCTCTCTCTCTCTCTCAGAAACAGAACGAGAAAGATAGGGTGAGAGACAGATAAAGAGAGAACACTGTAAAGAATATTTATCACATGGTGTCCTTATGCCCCTAGAATACTGGAAAAGTTAATTGATGCGGGATTTTATATATAGTTTGGTGTAATCGAGCATGCGTACTATATAATGTGCACTGCTCTTCGACTGTCTAACAAATTATTCATTAATTAATTCATACAATTTGCGCGTTCATGCGATGGATTTTAGCATAAGAAGATCCTTGGTTTAATGGAATTCATGTCCTGAAATTTGACTGCTTACTGCTGAAATATACCGTTCAACACGGAAAAGGACACCGATTCCCCCCCCCCCCCCCCCGTTGAATCAAAAAGAATTTGTTTGTGCTCTTTGTTTGATCAGTCTTATGCCGATATTTGGCACTAACCCTATATTTTATTCAATACAACATTGTTAGGAAAATACCATACAGATATAAAACTGTATACAATATCAGTTTGTTATACAATATGTAATAGTTTCATTTGAGCTAAAAATGATGTTTATTACAACCTCATACAAAAAAGTCAAATCTATCTATTGTCACATTAAAGGAAATTCAATGCTTTTAACAGAGGTTTGTCCACTTTCTTTTCCAGATGCATACAGAAGCATCTATGGAAAATAGAATAAATGTAGACAAATTATTGATCCAGTTTTGTGTAAGCTAAAATATGATAATCACCATACCCAGATTAATTATTATCACGTTTCATGTAATTTGAACACTTTTGTTTTTGCATTATTCTTTTTTCTCTCTGTCATTCTTAAATACACACGGGAACAACTTTGAATGCATGAATTATTGATCAGTACATCAACGGTTATATCACGACGAGGCAGTTAAAACAAATTGTCTTGCAAAGAGACACACCACGGAGACTAACTCGACTTGTTTTTGGCCGCATTCATAAATGTATCGCATTTTTCACAGTATCTTAAACCATCGTAGAGAAACAAGCTAGAGTTGTTGATATCACGTAACTTGCCGCTTTGTTTAAGCAGTGCTAGGGGCGAACAACTAAAATGAATTCGAACGTCAAAAATGTGGAAGTTAGAGTTTAATTAATGAACTCCACCCCAAAGTTATTCTGAAGTAAGCGATTTAACATCATACTATCATCAAAGTGATCTATATTGCATTACAGTGACGCAGATCAGTAACATGTTGACTCTTGTGTATTTCTTGTGTGCAATAAGTGTCTCAGTTTTTGAAAGTGTTTTGATATTTTGAAGGTTTATCTACCCACCACATGAAAATATGCATATTCTTTTCGAAATAAGGCTGTAGTGATTTTGCGAGCGTTATGACTTATTATGAACTATGAGCAGGAATGAACTGTTGTGTTTATCTTGTCTGCGAAAGTTGTCACGCAGTTTGTGATATTTAGCGGGCTATTTATTATCACTTAAAAATACGCGTATCTTTTAACGTTGGGAGTCAGGAGCTTTTTGCCAGAGTTATGTTAGTAACGAATGTAGTGGAAATCCTGTTTGCGCAACTAATCTCGTTTTTTTACGAAATGTTGTCATATGTGGAAGAAATGTTTTTAATCATAACATTAAGATGAAGATAGATGTCCACCTTGTGGACCTGGTGATTTATGAAACAGTTATATCTGTTATATCGGTATGTCTTGACTTGGATTTCATGATGGTCATTCATTCTTTAAGCTCTTTTAATGCCCCCTCCGCTCAGGTAAAGGGAATATAAATAGTCCGCCCCAGTGCGTGCACAAGTGTATGAACTCTGTGGCATCAAGGCTTTCCTTTTCACTGTAACCAAAATTGCATCTGAAGCTTGATCCCAACAAGGGCTCTGATAATTTCGATGATGAGCACATTTGACTTATTTTTTTTTTCTAGACTGCATATAGGGCTTTTTCTTGTTCGAGCTAGACGTGCACCAAAAACAGAAAATATTACTACATGATGATGTTATATTTGTAAATCTTGTAATACTCCTAGCGGTAAAGCTATCCCCGTCATGCTTGCTTGGTCATTTAATTGTATTTCCTTTTTCAGACTTAAGTCATATGTTCTCTGTCAAGTTATCTTTGTTTAAAGTAACTTTATAGGTATCAGCTCTACCCTGTACTATTGATATGTTACATCATTTTTCTCTTTTGGTTTACTTTAATTTTATTACTAGCAGTTGATGTCAAACTGAATCCAGGTCCGTCTCACTCCGATACATCAGATACACACAGCTTAAATTCATTTTTCTCGGCAAGAACGGATGACACGCTTTCCTTTGTTCGCTTAAACATTAGATCTATGCAAAACAAACTTGAATTTATCGCTGAAAATCTCGATGATGTTGATATAATTGACCTAACGGAGGCTCATTTTATAACTCTATTGACAATGATGATAATAAATTATATGGGTACCACAGACCTATTGGACATAATAGAACTGATCATGGGGGTGGAGTTATGGTTTCTATATAAGAAAATCTAGTATTCAAACATGAATAATAACCAATTGATAGTTGATGTAGGTGCATTACATACAAAATGCTATTTTCTTCTGAAGTTTGGTAACACCATTGTTGACTTGCCTTGGATATCTGTACTGGGTTTTTTTCTCCTGTTTTGGAACCGTTATCTTTTAATTATCAGCATATCTTATTTGTTGTTGTTGTTTTGGCGTTTTTTTGTGGTTTTTTTTGTTTTGTTTTGTTTTGTTTTGTTTATTTATTTATTTATTTTTTATTTTTTGGGGGGTTGTTGTTTTCTTTCTTTTTTTTTTTTTTTTTAGCTGCTTGTCACGTTTGATTAATTTGTACCTTTGTACCGCTATATTTGTATGGGTAAGGGCTTATGTAATGTTGTGAGAACTTGTAGCCCGACCCCTTCTGCATAATTTATAAATTAATATATGTTTAAACCGAACTGGGAATTAAAGATTAGGATATATTTATCGTAATTGTCCCCGTCTTTAATATAACTCATTAAAAATGGACTTATTTTCTAATAATAATGAATCTAATAAGTATCGACACTGCCGAACATTAGTTTTAGAATTCATGCCCACTATATATTGACCAAAGAAATAGGTTTTGGGAGTTGCTTTTTTTTAAAAAAAAATTTCATTTTTTTCGCTTCACTGTGAAAACCTTGATTTATGGAAATAGTAACTATGATACTGATATGAATATTGGAATTTGTAATACACGTGTTGTGTAAGAGTATGTCACGAACACAAAAAGATATGTCATCGCACAGTAAGATATACTCATTTTGTAATCTAAAGCGATTTGAATGCTATATATTCTTTCTCAGCCTTGTATTGACATACTGCCAACTTTTTACTCAGCCAAGCACTTACATAATTTGTTGATATTTGGTTTTACACAAGTAACGTATGGATATATCCACTTGCCACGAACCATTCATTATTGTTCCTTACCATTATCCACTTACATATAATCATGACTGAAAGTTTTGGACCAATCATTTGTGAAATTGTACATGTAATATATCGTTCATGTAATTATATTTTCTAATCAATAGAGAGAGAATTATGTAAGTGCTTAGTGCTTGTTTCCCGATCCCGGTGTAATAATTTTGTAAAAATTTCTTACACGAATCGGGGGCCCGAGTGATCTAAGGTGCTGGCTTTTACAGATCTCACCTCTGTCCGCGCGAGAGCAAGTCTCGGCTCGACCAACGTGGGTATGATAGAAAGATTACCAGCAGCTTTATGTGGATCGGTGGTTCTTCAGGGGGTCTTCCTGGGTTCTTCCTCTACTATGCTGGCTGTCATGTATAGCTATCATGTACTGAAAAATGGCATGAAACCACACAAAACCAAACTAACACGAATCAACTTATAAATATTGTCTGAATCAATACACAGTTCGCACTGCAGGCTTTATTTGGCTAGGGGCGGGGGGCAACAGTCTTGTCAGTGGCAGCCTCTTGAGAATGTATGTATGTATGTATGTATGTATGTATGTATGTATGTATGTATGTATGTATGTATGTATGTAACAGGTATGGGGATTTTTAAAGAGTGGCAAGAGATGCTCTACATGCAGTTGCTTCATTTGTTCACTCAGTAAGGTGATTATGCGTGCTTGTGTACTTCTATGCGAGTATATACATATAGTTTCCTTTTTTCAATTAAATATTGTTTTCTGCATTATGTTACTTTTTTATTCCCCGTTATAGGTTGACCACAGGGTAGGTGAACACTATTCCAAGGCCACCTTACAATGAAATATTTCTAATTATCAGATAATCTAGGTACAATAAATATTAAATACAAGAAAAGAACGCACGCAAACGCACATATGCATATAGCACACAGTTTTTTTTAGGTACACAATTTTAATAAACATATACAAGAATTCAACATGTAGGTGGCATAGACTTTTGCGATATTAGAGTATTTTGTTCTTGTTTTTCATCAAATCAGACCCAAATGAAAATAAACCAATTGCAAGAAGAAAACAGATTCTTACAAGTTATCTATTTATCGACGAGGCTCATTTTTGAATAAATTGATTCTCTTTTTATTTTATCTAGCAGAGCATTTTTCAATGTTCTTATTAATTTCAACTTCTTGTATAAAACCATAAATGGAAGTATTTTGTATATTGAATCTGTAATTTAGCATATAAAAGCAATAAATTTCAAAAAATGTCCAAATTTTCACATCTTAAATTAAAAAAAAAATATATATGTGTATATTGTCGTTATGAATATTTTGCCGTTTGATATTGGTTGTGTATTTACTTACCCATATATACTTAGTATATTTTTATTGATGTGCCTCAAGTTTCTATGGAATTCTTGATTTTTACATTTTTAGAATTTTACTTTTAATTGGTACCACATGGCCATTATTGTGTTGTGCTGCCGTTAAATATTTGTTATAGATCCCCCGTTTTCAGTCTAAATAATCAATTATCAGGAATAATTCGATAAGAATTCTACAAAAAAATAGTTATAAAATACATTTCGTAAAATATTTTGACTGGCGAAAGATACATTTTATAATGTGATGACATATGAAAATAACAGTTTCAGACATTGGGAAGTATTTACGTTACATTTATCAAAGTGGTTTTAATCTGTGAAATACCCTTAACAAAAACACAACAGAAATTACAACTTATAGTATCATGGGACCATTGCTGCCGTAAAAGTTTTGCATTTGTCTTGCTAACACAGACTATACAGAAATTACAATACCCCGCTACAACCCTAAACCCCACCCAAAACAAAACAGACTCAAGATATATACACTCAAACAAACCACCAACGTGGCATACGACAACAGAAAATGACAATAGTGATGGCAACATTTATGCAAAATCTACTTCAACAAACGTGTTGAAGTATGTACACAAAAGTATAGACAAGAGAAACATTATTAATGAATGACCAGGGGACACATATAATTAAACAAGATATATCTCTAGAAGTTAAAGCATATCTAATTTTTATATAATCGAATCCTAAGTATTTCTAGGCACAATTGGAAAGATAATTTTTAATAAATTTAAAATGATTCATCAGTTCTTTATGACATGTTGATTAAAAAGGTTACCCTATACTTGTAAACATTTGAGTTCAAAGTATATTTATTTTTAATTCTAAGCGATAGTTCTTCCTAAACGTATTGCATTTAAATAACAAATGAAATTAGTCTCATATTGGAGGAATGTTTTGCCATCGAATAGTTTCTATAAGCTGACAAAAGTCACCCTTATTCATGACCGAATCATCAAAACTCTAAACGGAAAAAGACATGAGAGTACGCACAATTATGAGAAAGTATTGGGCTTTTATGGTAAATTCATTTGGTGTTACTTATCAGCTGTTCAATCTACGTCAAAGTCTTTAATCATAAATTCGATCGTCAAACAATGGATTACTTATTCAATACATATGCCAATGACACGGTATTAGTTAGTCAATACATATGACAATGACACCGTCTTAGCTATTCAATACATATGACAAAAACACCATTAGAAACAACTCAAACTTCCTGATTCACATTGGTTTACATATTCAAAAGAAGTCTAGCAAAGCAAAGTAAACTGTAGCTCTTCATGGCTTGAGTATTTTGAAATAGTAGAAATGGTGCGTAGATGCCTTGCTGAAAGGACATACATAATTGTGGATTATTAATAATTGAATTGGCAATGGGAAAAATGTGTCGAATTCTCTTTATTTTCTTGCTGACTACAGTTCTACAAATCACCACAGGTAAAAATCTTTAACCGCATATTGAATTGTTATTATTTAATACTATATTCTAATTTTTACAGCTACTCTTAGAATAATAACCGTGTACAATCTTCATTGATATCGATTCGGATTACTTTGAAAGTTATTCAAATGTGACTTCGAACCTGAAGGGGTAGCTTGTAAGAAAACGCAGCAGTTGATATTGTATGCATTCTATTATAATAATAAACATAGTAAGTTGAGGCCTTTGTACACAGCTAGAACGTAACCAATTTGAAAGACGTATTTAGCATTTTTGACATGTAGAAGACGACAGAGTAAACACAAAAAATGACACTTGAAGGTAAACTATTACACCATCATAGTGATATAAGCATACACCCAATTCTCAAAAAAAAACAATTTATTTCACATTTACGTGGTTACAGATAAAATGTCAAATGCATTTATTTGCAGTGGAGACAGACAGACAGAACCGAAATCGACTTGGTGGAAACTCGGCCTAGGGATTATCTATATAAACCTCAAAGTTAAAGTCTTGAAATGAACCAAAATGTTAAACTTTTACTTAACTAAATACAGGCAATTATAGGACGACACGCAATACGTATAAATGTCATACACTGTTATACCATCACACCAGTATATGTATATAAGCATTCTACAATATATAACACAATTAATTATTTATAGATATAATTACAAATGCGGTTATTTGCACCATTCTTGTGCACATATATGTGTTTCCTACATATTTATCTTTATATATTCTAGGTCAGAATTTGTCGACTGAACAATTATTTCAACATTATTACTGCTATGGATCTCATGGCACTTATTCTCTCGTTAATGCCAGCTGTTCTGCAGATCAAGTAATTGCCGTAAGCAGTGTTCGATTTGCAGGTAAATTAAACAACAGCAGTTGCCCAGCTGAAGTGAATGAAACCACAACATTAGACTTTGGAAAATGTTGTAACATTACTGCGAATGATTGTGTATTAAATGTATCAATGACGAAATGGCACTCATCTTGCTCAGGAAAGATGGCCTGCACACCAGTACTGGCTACTCGAGAGCAGTTAAATTGCGGATCGACATACCGATCATTCACTAGCAATATGGAACTCAACTATTACTGTATTAACGGTAAGTATAGTAAATACCTTACTGCCAAATTAATTTCCCAATAATTTTTCTATCTCAAATATTGGTATCACTTGATCTGCCGTGTTGGTTTGGAGATCACAATGAAGACCTTTTCTTAGAATATTTAACGGGATCCAATTTACATGGTTGATGTCGGTGATAGTTACATGCATCTTGTATATAATGCATTGACGACTTTTAAATGTCATATAGGAAAATTCAGTTTAGTTGTATATCATTATGTCAAGTAAACTAAACCAAGATAAATATTGAAATACTCAGTTTTAAATAAACAGATCGAAGTTGATTTCAGGTAAGCATTAAAAAACGAATTCGATGAGGACATTAAAGACGTAGCCGAATTGCTATAACCGGTCTCCAGACCACGGTCTTATCCAGCAACACCTTTTATACACAGCAATAGTCAGACACGTGTATATGACCCAGGAGAGGGTAGAGGATGTTTGCATAGGAAATAGAAGGTACGGACAAACTTCTAACAGATTCCGTATATGTACATGGTTTGTAGAATAACTGAATAATCAGAAGGGCACATGGTGAATACTTTTGTATTGGGATTGTCTTAAGTTGATGACATCAGATAATAGACTGGTATAATGCAATCAAAGCCATGTAAACAATATGCTGATTGAAATAAGTGCACACATTCTTACAAGTTAGACAAACTGAAGGGATTGATAATACGAAACAATAAAAAGAATCCCTCAATTTTCAACTCATATCCTGATTTATTCTAGTTGAAATAAAGGGAGAGGGTTAAAAAGGTTGAACCTGGCTCCAACCCATGATCGTTACCCACGATAGCCACACAAATGTAATTGAAAATCCACCAACACTTACTAAAAGATCCATATAAATCCACAATCGAAAACCACTAAAGCTTCGCAGTAAGCAAAATGCATTTAATTAAAAGAACTTTAGCGCCAGGCAAGTTCATTCTCACAACAAATATTTTACTTTACATGCAACGTAGTATTACCTACATATATATTATTTTTTTAGAATCTATATGTGATTCCTATCTAACAGTCGCGATTCCTCAAATTCCGTATATATATATATATATATATATATATATATATATATATATTTGCAGCAAAAATCGCAGTTGTGATCACCCTTTATGGACCGTCACTACATTTGTTCTCACATTTGGAAAAGGGAGTTCAGAACCTATAAAAAGAACAAAAAAGCAATGGGAGCTTGAAAAGGGTCAACTGTCGATTCTTGATTGTTTGAAAAGAACATAATGTACATATTAGACTTACAGTCCGACGCTGTGCTAATATCTATCAAATGAAGCTTGAATTTCACAGAGACGTGTCGGTGGGTCGAATTATCTAAATGTGAATAACCAATGAGACAAGTATAATAATACATAACAGGTAAAATCACGACAAGAACAGATTAAAATACAGATCAGAGTGACATACATGCATACAAATATGGGACAAAGGAGAGAATACACATAAATTGCATATGTGCCAGACATTAAATAATAATAATAATAATAATAATATTAATAATAATAATATTAATAATAATAATCTCATTAGTAATACGACTGCTACTACTGAATTAATCTAGAATGAGAAACTAATATATCATTACTAAGTCAACTTTAGACAACTAATTGAAACTGCTGTGTAAAAACGTTCTCTATATCATTATTGGAAAATAAAATCAAATGGATTAATTGAGAAGTAAATGAAAGATCTTAAAATACAGAACTAGACATATAACCTCACCTGTCACCATGTTCATATAATATGTTGCATTTGACGTTTAAACATTTCAAGCAACATTCCGTTTTTTTGCTGCTTTTTTGTTAATTTTTTATTTGCTTTTAACTTCCAGCCAATATTACACCACAAAACGGTCGTTACGACTTCATGTTGGGAGCTACTGCCATCAACTGCGTATCCGCGTTTCTGCTGGAGTTCCGCCATCTTATATTTTCATATCAATTGATAATGTAAAACAACTATTTAAATAAGGCAAATGTTTTCCAATATGATCATATTAACGTTTCTTGATTCGCACATAGCGTTGTGAATAAAAAAATACATCCAAAAAGTAATGAAACTACTTGTGTGTTCTATTGTGTAACGATTAATTGGTAATGAAAACTCATCTCTCAATTCAATAAAAAATGAAAGGATACAAGTGTGTGTGTGTGTGTGTGTGTGTGTGTGTGTGTGTGTGTGTGTGTTTGTACATGTTTGCCATTTTGAAGATTACTATGACTTTGTAGTTACCTGAACCAAATTGAAGATTACTCAAGATTTACGAATGGTTGAAAGCGATCTCAGGCCTTAACATATAAAACCAGAAATATATTCTCACCTATTTCAAACCCATTTCCTCGTGACCTTTTAACTTTGACATTTAGATGCCTAATGCGTTTAATCTCGGTCACGCCTAAACGTTATAGTGACTTTTATGAACGAACTCAAACTCGGGTGCCAAATTTAAAATTACTAAGTCAACATTAAAGTCTATCAATGTTTTTTCGAAATTATAAACACGGAGTAGTTTGCTTTGATGTAGTCCACGAAATCTCATTGCTCTAACTCAACAGATATAACAGTTACTTATCAAATTTAGTTATGAATACTTGAATAAAACTAATCTCAGAACGTTATGCTGTAGAACCTATTTTATTCGACATCTTTATCTTCAATAGATAAACAGGTAAGGGGTACAATTTAAATGCTACAGTGCAGTTGAGTGGCAAAGAGAATTTCTCTAAATATTTTACTTGTTTTCCATGCTACAATTTCAAGTTCACTCGGCTTTTAATATGAAATGTTTCGATTCCTGCACTAAGTCATTTTAGCGTTATGTAATCTTCGTGAAAATTTACCATGGACGGTTCTGTAGTTGGGGAAACTATGTTTGCCATTAAGCGTTAAACGATTCCCAGGACAAGGTATACCCCTTCTTCCGAAATGTAGGTGCATCTAGTAGTAAAAGACAGAAATGTTCAACTTCTTTCTCTCCAGAAACAAGAATTGTGTCAACGTGTACTCAAGTTACCATGGCAACGGATGGGAACGCATTATATTTATGGAGTAAAGGATACTCACTCGGTGGAAACAACACAGATACAAACTGTGTCTGCTCCATAGAGGTCAAGTCATGTAGTGCCCATATTGAAGTTACAGCAATGCGTATTGACCTGCAGGATGAAAATGGCACTTGCATACAAAACCTTACATTTTCCACAAGCGACGGTAATCCGGAATTTGTCATTGGCTGTTCGCAGAAGTACGACATCACATTCTTATTTAGAAGCAAGACCAATTACGTATCGATGAATTTTATTAGTCCCAGAAATAATACTTTGGGGCCATATTGGATTCATTTTAAAGGTAGTCTGTTATTGACGCCATTCATGTATAACATTTTTAACTTGACGATGTCCATAAGGCATACCATAAACTATCTAACTTGCATTATGAGATGTGTGTAATATCAGGTTGTGGCGCCACACTTTACTTCATAACGTGATAAATGCTCCAGAGGCGTCTTGTCCAATGCACCTGACTGTACAATTTGCTTAAATATGAATTACTTCGTAATATGATGCTAATTAAATAAATATAATTGTTTGTGTGTGTTTGTGTGTGTATACATATATATATATATATATATATATATATATATATATATATATATATATAGAGAGAGAGAGAGAGAGAGAGAGAGAGAGAGAGAGAGAGAGAGAGTATTACATTTGGTATAATTTTCTACTCCAATATTTATCAAACTCGTTTACAAATTTCACTCTTCTGCCCACCAATGCTCCAATAAAAAAAATGTTTGGAATTGATTCAACGAGATTCGTCTATTATTTCATCTAGCAATACGAAGTTTGAGAGCCTCCCCCCCCCCTTCCCCGACAGATTGAACCTAAACTACATTTTCATACTATCCATAAATGAATCTTTAGATGGAAATTGTAGACTGTTGGTGAGTTTCAGGATCGACTAGTTTTAAAAACTGAGTACAAGTCAGGTTTTCACTTTCCTTTCTTGCATCCAAGGTTAATATTTTGGAAAATAATTTTGGATTAGTTTGCATGAAAAAGATGTTCAAGATATTTTGTATTTTAAATGTTCAATTTTTATACTTACTTATCAACTGCAGCGACCGATGCAGCATCTAATCTGCAAGTTAATTGCAACCCTGCTGTACAGCAAATGTTTTGTACAACTACTTCTACTACAACAACTTCCAAGACTACCACTACTACAACTCCCACGACCACATCAAAGACAACTTCGACGACGACTACTACAACCACTCCCCCTACGACCACGACGTTGAAAACTTCAGCAACAACCACCACAAATGGCCCCAACATATCATCAACGTCTGCCACGACAACAAGTAATTTAACTAATAGGAAGACTGGTTCGACTACTCTATCTATCTCTCTCTCTCTCTCTCTCTCTCTCTCTCTCTCTCTCTCTCTCTCTCTCTCTCTCTCTCTCTCTCTCTCTCTCTCTCTCGTATCCACTGATTATTCAAGCAGACGTGTGCATGTATAAATGGTCATCTGGTACTCTGTATCAAAGATTCTTGCTCATAAGCAATGACTTTAGAAATAAAGAACCAGTCTAGAAATCTCATGTTACACTCGCGCCATCTACCAACAGTCCAGAATGATAGGCGACTGCCATCAATTGTAAAATAAATCGTTGTGCATGCAAGGAAAATAGGCATATTTTATAATTTTATAATTATCACGTTCGGGTAATTTGCATGACAGGGGAAAAACGTATACAGCTTCATTTTTTTCCAACAGAAAATTACTCCTTTTTTCTAGCCGCCTAGTTAATGTTTAAGCTAGTCTGTTCTTATTCGTTTGGTTAGACACCTTCATTATTCTGGATAGTTTTGTTTCTCTGTGCCAAATGTAAATGCATATTGTTTTACGCGCGCGCGCGCGCGTGTGTGTGTGTGTGTGAGTGTGTGTTAGTTATTGCTCCCTGAGGAAGACCTTGATGTAGGATGAAATGTGGGGAATTTGTTTTCCTCGTGCCGCCCTCCAATTTATATATATATATATATATATATATATATATATATATATATATATATATATATATATATATATATATATTATGACGCATACATGTAACGACAAACAACGGAGAGATAGCATGCATGTTGTATATGATTTTCTTTGTTTTTTTTGTTGTTTTTATTTCTTTTTACACCAAAGGAAGAAAACAGTACGGCGAAAGTCTGCTACGCTCTCTTATCAACCGTGGCTGACTGCGATAAAATTTTCTCGTTTCTCACGAATATTGCATAACCGAGCTTAACTAATCACTGCAAGCGCGAATAAAATTTTCTTGCAATGTTGACCCAACGTGATCTTTCTTGCCATTTAAATGGTGCAATCAAAGTTTCTATTCCAAACACAGTCATTTATTGCTCGATAAAAATGTCACTTCCATTTATGTGTAGAAAATTGTTTTATTGTGTTGTTGATCACGGATTTTCATTTATGGATATTCATGAAAAACGAGGAAATTTTGTCCCAGGCAGCCACGTTAAAAAAAAGCGTAGTGGATTGTCGACCATTCGCTTGCGAGGATTGGCAATACCTAAAACAAACATTTGATTCAAAACCTTCAAATTCCCGGTATTGAGAAACAAAACACGTGGCTAATTATTTTCTATTTGCTCTTGATTGTTTCACATCTAAATGACATTTTTTTATTTAAATACTTTCCATTATTAGAAATTAAGGTCAGAAACTATCATTTCATGCCTAGGTCTCGATATTGTGGTAGCTTTATTGTTTGTTCACAGTAAAATAACTTTAGATGTGAATATGCTGCAATGAAATTAATACTTTTCACATTATTCGCGTTTTATTCTTTCAGAGGAAGAGTCACCGAGTCGTGTCATAATCATCGCCGTTATTACTTCTGTTGTTGTTGGTCTAGTCATCATAGTTTCCATCGTTATTGTCTACATTAAATGTTTCAGACACAAGAGGAGTACTGAGGAGGTGGGTATTTTTGTAAACCAACAACTCTTCTTCATTTGATTTAGGTTGACTTCATATGAAATTATGGATCCTTAAGTATAGACGATAAGACGCACTTCACTCAAATGAAAGAACGAGGGTAAAAAGGAAAGAAGAAAAACAAGACAAGACTAAGCAAGAAAAGAAAGAACGAGTTGACTTCAAGAGGGCTTTAATATTTTCTTAAGGTCTTACTTTGTTTGCAAATAAGAACCGTTCTGGTGGTCGAAGTGTGGGCATGAACTCAAAGAAAGGATATATTTTTCATAAAAAAATCATATTATTCCTGTACTTATTACAACCATATAATTGATGCAAAACAAGTAAGTCCAGGTTGTACAAAGAAAAACGTCCCTCCACCATGAATCTTCTATGTATTTTCTTTAATGTATAATGTGTCCATGTGCATTAATGCATCTGTTGATTATTATTATTATTATTATTTTTTTTTTTTATCCCATTGGCAACTAGGTTGGGTGGGGATATAGCGTTTTTCTCGTTCGTTCCTATGTGTTTGTTCTTTTTCTTTCGTCCGTTACAGCCTAAACTCTAGTTCACCTGCATTCATTTATATTAGTAAATGGATGCATCTCAGAAAGAGTTACTGAGGAATACCAAAACTAGACATATTTCTCATGTTTGAGTTACTTTTGTATTTTTGGCTCTTCGTTCTTTACACCTTTAATATGTTGGACCCTATTTCGTCTACACTCATGAAAATTGCATTAATAATTAAATATTGCCAAAAGTAGGTAAGTGTGACATAGTTTTCACGCTTCATTATCTTTTGCATTTTCAGCTAATTTGTTCATTATAACCACAATATATTTGACACCATTTCACCCACACTCATGAAAATAGGTATACGGCTGCTACTCATGGATTGTGACTAATCCGTACAAAAAGTATGTCACGCTGGTGTCAGTTTTGTCTTTTAAGCCTTATTTATTAAATCCTCTGTATCTTAAACCCTATTGCATATAATTAAACTTTGTTTTAATCTTTCAGTAATGAAACTTTGTATGTGTATGCATCATAATGAGTAGTATATTGCAGTAATATTTTCTTCCTCCACATGGTGGTACAGTCTTTGGTTTAGATTCACAATCAGAGAATGAATGGATACTTATCCAACTACCTACATACCTGTTTAATTACAAATCTAACTACCTATCCCGCACCATCACACACCCACCTACCTACCGACATGTTGGTAGATTAAGTATACATGCATGTATGCCCAGGGAGGCAGACAGGTAAATAGGTAGATTGGGCAAGGTAACGAATACAAGAACTCCACCAGTAAACACATAATTTTATTCATTTTGTCTGCTTTTAGCTTCTTTATTATTGTTATTTACCCGTTGGTATAGTTGTTCTTTAAGAGCAAGTGTTGTTCGTACTCCTCTTCCGATTCTTTCTTCTTCTTCTTTTTCATTATTATTATTATGCAGGACACAGGAAAGGACCAATCAAAAGGCAATACCTCCAGAGTCCCTCAAGAATCAAGTTTTATGACAGGTAATATCGCAAACGAGCTGGAAATAGTTTCATGGAAATTTTAATGACAGTATAACTAGAAGAAATTGACAAAAAAATCGACAAAGTTAATTTTAAAATACACACACAAAAAATCCGCAAATTAAAATTTGTAGACTTTGCTGCACAGGAATTCCATTTTTTACGTCAAGGAGCCGGCAGTAAATTTGTATCTCTTCCTTCAGTAGTAAACTATTTATATTTTACATGCTGCCTAGTACAATCTACATGTAATTTATCATCATCTTGAATACAAATCATTGTAATTTGTCGGAATTTGACATTAAAATTTTCTTAAAAAATAAAGATTGCAGAGAAAAATCAATAATAACAAAATATACTTTCCAAAGGAGGAGAAAATCAGCAAATTTGCCGACTTCGCTGCAAGTCCGCAAACTCGATAAATAGTCCACAGTTTGTGGAATATCCACATTCATGTAAAAATCAAGAAATATTGTAAAAAAAAATGTAAGATTGTGCGATTCTATTATTGTTCTATCAGTTCGATGTCTAACCTAAGTCAGCTGTGCTGGTAACAACAGGCGCGTCTCCTGCTTCTATAGGCGTATATTTATCAGACATTGGGTGTAGAGGGATATTGTCGCAAAAGATTGATATATTCTCTGTTTACCGTCTTTTTTTTTAGCCTGTGGGATAGACTAAAAGGAAAATCTATGCGAAATTGATGGATTTAGGGGAAATTCATAATAACGAGTATATTTTGTATAGAAGATCTTATTCTGGTCCGTTCATGATATTCGTGCACAGTGGTAATGCTTTTGTATCTAGTTTAGTTTACATCTATATCACTCCATTAGTTAAAGCAGGTTCAGGCCTTAACTGAGAGAGAGAGAGAGAGAGAGAGAGAGAGAGAGAGAGAGAGAGAGAGAGAGAGAGAGATGAAGATTGTCCATTTTATTTCTGTTACAATAAAAAAAAAAATCAGTTTGTTCTTTTAGAATTCATTCCATCTATTATTTCCAAAGCATGAGAAGTACCTAGATGTAAATGCTTCTGAATATGGAGGTAATTTCTTGAGCTTTGCCTCATAGCTTCAAAATGTTTATGCTTACCATCAATTGGTTTTTTCTCCAGGATGGAAAGTATGAAAATTTTAAAATGAGATTAATCAAATTGTATTTTCTCTTTTTTTTTTCAGGAAGGAATCAAGTAAAAATAGAGAGGGAAAAACATCAAAAGAAGAAAAAACGAAATAAAAAGAAGAAATTTCCTGAAAAGATTCAAGACATTGACAACAAAACAACAGCAGATTCAGAGAGACCTGAAGGCGATGACAGCAATAGTGAGATGTATGTGGGACAGCCAATGCAGGACACATCACGAAAGAAAATAAAGAAGAAAAGAAAGAAGAAAATAAAGGAATTTGATGACGGGAACCAACATATTGACAATGAGACATTGGTAGGTGCTGAAGAGAGGGAAGGCAATACCGTAATCGGCGACAGTTTGGTACCAAAACCACAAACTGAAACACAAAAGAAAAGGAAAAATAAAAAGAATCGCAATGCGGTTGATCCAGATATTAAAAATAACGGTATTGGCCAAGCGATCAGCAATATACGTCAGGAGTACAAAGCAGAGGGAGAGTTTGACAATAAGGACAATAATCTCGCGATCAGGAGCCAGCTTAAGGAATACAAGGAATACAAAGATGAAGGGGAGAAGAAACAGAAGAGAAGGAAGCGCAAGAAGAGAACAGAAGATGTCAGAGACGATTACAACGGGCAAGATAACGATGAGTTGCATCCCTCTCGTTCCAGAGTGCCCCATGACACCAATGTAGTAGAGCATGCAGAAGTGGAAGAAAGACGACATAAAAGAAAGAGAAAGCGGAAACATAAGAGAAATGAATACAGTGTTGGTGGACAGGAAGATCCTTCCAATTTGGATAAACTATAGAATTTGTTTCTGCCGTGCCGACAGGAAACACTACCTTACTACAGCGTCAGTTTGCTCATAGGCTATTGCCTGTTTTTGAAACAAGCTAAAATAGATTACACTATTGAAGCAGCTAGTATAGTTGTTCCGATATAATGGTCGTTTAGCAGGAACGGACAAACTGGATGTCTTGTTTTATGCTGACTTTTTAGTTGTTGTACACACCTACATATCACTTGAAAATCACATTTTTTCTGTAATGCTCTGTATTTACCAGATGAGCGGTGGGGGGTTCTTGTAGTTGTCAGTTTCATGTTTGACAAAGGCAGCAACTGCTGTGCTCAGTTTGAAATGATTGTAATTGGATATAGTTTTTGTGTGATTTTTGCCAGCATTTTTCGTTTAACTTGTACCTGGAGGCATTTTGGAATGCATAATTTGGGATATTTATTTTGCTTTTGTTGGTTTGATAATTGCTTTGATTTGTTTCAATTTTTTTTCTCCAAAGGATGAATAATGTTGGATCTAAAACAGACCCTAATATTTTATAGAACGTCCAATCATTTTTTTTACAATTTTAAATCCCGAATATTAATATGAGAATATTAAAAATCAAAATTTACAAATTACTACACCACTAATTTATTTTGTCCATTACTATTTCGTGTTGGAACAAGACCATGTTTTTTGGACCAATCATCATAATTACCACAGTACTCTCACTATGAAGACAATTAGTAAAGCAGAAAGCTAACTTGGAATGTTTTTACAGAACGTAAATATTGGAAATAATGAAAAATTGAATATAATAATGTCTAAAAGGCAAATCAATTCTTTAAAATGTAGGATAAACATTTTTTATTGATTAAATGTTTGGAACCACATAGTATAAAACATATTATCTGTTATTGTAACGACCTGATAAGAATTTGGAAATTGGTACAAAACTATAATAATTGATTCAATGTTTCAGTCCCAGTTTGATTGATACGAAATAATTTAGCAAGTATAAATTAACTTGTAAATATACCGATGACAATGAACGTTCATATGTTCAGAGTGGACGAATATATTACGAATCTGAATGGACAATTACTGTATTCACTGTGTTCATGTTGTTTATAAATGGATTTACACAATATAATATAGATGGAATGATGGACAGGTGGATTATGAACTGAAAACCACTAATTCACTCAATACCCATGTACAGCTAGATGGACTGACCGACAGGTGAACTGTATATGAAATACATTTTAGCACAAGAAGAATTAATAGAGAAGTAGTCTATGCAAATTTTAATTAAACAACTATTATACAATTATTAAACAATACATATTTATATATCTTTGGCACTACTTGGGTCTCACCCTCCGCTGCATGAGGTTAGTTGCGGTAAGATGGTAGGGAAGCATGCAGTATCTATGAGGCGGAACTGCCAGTATGACTGAATGACAGAATTGTCATTGCAGAATTGCTGCTGTTTAGAAGCGGAGTCGCCATAACTTGCTATGTCTGTAAGTTGCATGGATTGGGGACAGAATGCCCAAACGACGCTGCATGCTGGGACGGGAACAACTTGAGTAGTATGCAGCGGATAGCCCCAATGAACGGACTTGTATGGGAGAAGAAGTACCCGCAGTTCTGTTAATGCCTAAAATGTAGTATTTGCGCATGTAAACAAGACTATAAATACTCTATATAGGATGTGACGTCACAAATAGTTGGCACGAATGTCCCAAAGTGCCACTAAGTAGCCCCAAATAAGTTGACAGAATGAAATAAATAATTCCGATAAGCAAGAAAAAGATCTACAGTGCACAGAGTCAGTAGATCAATTGAATTATATGAGTGCGACAGGAGTAACCATGACCAATAGTAAATAAAGCATGATATAAAACACAGGTACATACACCATTTGTATATAATTACACCACATAGTGTACACGAATCTGATGCTCACGGTTTCCGAGGAAGAAGCCTAAAACGTCCATGAATCCTGAAACACTTAGCGCTATAGAACAAGGTACATATCCTCCAATGGAATACCTCTTTAGAAGGAATCTGAATGATCATATCCGAGAGGAATACACCGACACGCACTATACACTAACCCCACATTAATGCACAAACACTTCCACATAATTAAACTATACGCGATGCAGTAGATGAAGCTGACGTAATACGATATGCGTCTAGGAACGGGTCGATGAACACATGGCCTGATGCGCGTGTAGAATGACGTCGTTCGAGGTCCTGATGTAACGCACATATAAGTCTAAGGTGTCAAACGTCCCAGCGTTTTAATAAGGTGTTCCTCGATCGCTGCATTAGCTGCCGAGTGGCGGCCCCTATATACCGGAATGAGTGGCCATTGAATTTGTGATCTGGATAGCCTAGCACACGTAGATGCAAACATAATTTCTCTAGAAACACCGATCCAGAAAGTGGATTAATACCATCTAATATAAATAGCGGATATGTAGGTTTAAAACAGTCCGCCTTGATGTGGATTGCTAGATAATTGCTTATAAATCCCCAGGGGCAAGTACAGTTATCTACTGGAAAGAGTCACTTTTGTACCTCATATCGGAACATACCAGACTTTGACATGCGTAAAGTCCCACTAGAATTATCTCTTGCAATGTCAAAGTCAAATATACACAAGTATTCCACATCAGTGGTTGACATAACAGTAAATTCGCCGCAGCGTACGAAAGCAAAGAATGTCAATGAAGATGCTGCAAGCATCATAACATCCTTTAATGGTCCAAAGATAAACTTGTTTGAAGCAAAGTACACACGCGCGACAATATATCTAAGGTGAATGGTAGCCTTGTGCTACAATTGTTGGTCTTAGATTTCTTTTCAGCTCTCAACACCATTGCACTCTTGGACAGCATGACTATAAGGGACCGTCTAGGGGATGATATATGCCCAGTCTGACGCAGAAATATTTTGACACTACACAAATACCTCTTGATAGATGAATATCCAATGTGAATAATCTTGAAGCAATAGCCCACAGAATCAGCAAGGTATCTTCATTAATGGTTACTGAAGGTTGACCACACTTGTGATCCCAGCGGCCCAACATGAGCAGGAACTGTTTGAAAGCTTTCCAACCTGACAGGATGCAATAACGTGTTCACAGTATTGTTGAGTAAAGTATCAGCTCCTCTACAGCCGGACATGGAGGGGAGTTTTCTCTGATGTTGGAGCCAGGTGCCATAATTTTTCCATCTAAAAATGAGATATAGCACCTGCAATGAGGTTATCTTTCCCTGGAATATATTCGGCTAAAATTTCGGAACAATATTGAGCTAAGATCCACGTAAAACGCCTAAGTAATTTCATTTTCATTGGAGACTTTAGATTTGTGTCTCATGGGTATCCTAACTGTACTGATATTGTCACATTTGAGCAAACTCCGTTTCCTCTGCTACATATGGTCCCATAGATAGGCGACAACTACTATGGGGTAGATTTCCATCAGAGCCATGGATAACTTGACTGTGCCCATTATTTGAAAGTTGTCAGCCAATATCCTTGGAACCATCTGCATTGGAAAAAAAACAGCGAATCGTAGAGCTGATGCTGCATCAGTAATGAGTTCAAAATCTATACCCAAAGTAACATTAGAGTCCAGGAACAAGGAAATTCCGTTCCACTGAACCAGAAAGTCACTACACATCATTAGATCCAGTCTACATTCACTATTCAGTTTCACATCATGATGCAATTCGGTGACAGCTATTGACAAAGATATCAGATACGACGTGAAAGTGTACGACCAGGGGCTATCACTCGACATGCGAAATGTAAATGGCCCAGAAGACTTCTTCGTGCAAGATTCCTTTGCCGGAAACTTTCTATCAGTGCAGCTAAACTGTTACGCGTATCCTGTGGCGATCTAGATTCCATTTTTTTCTTTTCAAAGCCTAGTATTATACCTAATTATTACATAACTGGTGATGGTCGCATAGTCTTTTGAGGAGCAATTGGAATAGATCACCTATTGAATATTAATGCAATTTATACTAACCTAGTGTAGAAATAATAAGTATTCCTCCTCTTGACACCATACAGACGCCCCAATGTTGGGAGTATGAGAATTATCTTAATGCATCCAGTAATGTCAGTCTTGCACATATAGCACACTGCCCTAAATGTAACAAAATGCGAATAGTATAATCTATTTTGACGTATAAGAGAGAAAACTTTTCTTTGATTAATGCATTAATACTTTCATGGTCTAGGGAACTTTGGGGCGCCAACAGATCCACAATAAGTCTGTACCTGCGAGAATATTATCCATGCACGAAGCCATGGGGGTTAATAAAGTACACTCGATATGGTGGACTTACAAAGGGGCCTATGATATATATTTTTGTTAGAAAAAGCTCATACTCAGGTACTGTATCAACCATATCAGGTTGTGATGCAGCCCATAAAAAATATTTTTATATTCGAATCAAGACGTATGCTGGTAAGAAACTCCAGTATGAAAACCATAACAGAGATCATTAATAAGATAATGCACAAATTCGTTTTCGGGATGATGCTATATAATTCATCCTGAAATCTAACAATGTTAATGAACCTTTCTCACTAAATTGATTCCCCACTGAAATGACTGCGTGGAGGTTTGGTCTTTGAATTCTTGCGGCATTAATAATACGGATAAAGGTACGTATTTACCTGCTACGATCTCCTTCTGCACGTGTGGACTGACGGAGTGAATGTCCGGTAATGTAGAAAAAGACACGCCATTGTCGCTGAAAAGTGGACATTACTAACACTGCTGACATTCGATCTGGTTTCCGTGACCGACATAGCGGTTACGAGGGGATACGACCGCCCTTCCTTACCAACCTATCACGTATTGTTGGCCGGATTTTACTGGATGTGAATCATGATCATAGCTGCTTGGAGAGAGGATACTAGTACTATTTGCAATAAAAGTTATCTCTTGCATGTACATAGTGGATTTGTTCTTGCTGCTGAATTCCCTCCCCGGTGCTTGAACCCCACCGACCAAGACGGGGAACAAGACATTCCTATTGCACGCACCACTTACTTGCCTGTTCTCGACGCCAAACGTAGAGCTGTATCCAGAGGAGTAGCCGCAGAGATAGCTTGCTGAGTACTCGTAGATGTCTGATTAGCAGAAATACCGAGCCTACATTGAACATACTGAGACTTTTTCAGAGAAGCTGGCACAATATATTAATCTCCTGTATTTTTCAAGCAGTTTTCCCACGACTCAGTGTGATGGGATATGAGCATCCCATTGTTGTACTGTACTGGCCGATCTACGACCGCGGTACCGACAAGAAGTGGAAAGCTGTTGCGGGTTATATCCATAATGTGAAAAGAAACAAAACAAAACAGTCAGTTTTAGAGTCAGTGAAGCGTCAGCAAAAGATTATAGTTCGTGAAGTAGACTAAAGTAACACAACATGAACTCCACTTGATAGAATCAGGCAAATTCATCCTGTTCAATTGTAGTAAGCCAGATGAATCAATGTACTCTCGACATTGCATGGGAAGTCAGAACCATATCAACATGTTACTATTATAACTTATGCACCAGTTCTGAAAAGACTGTTAAGCTCAAAGAAACAGAAATGTTGAGAAAGGATGAGAAGATAATAACCGAACAAAACATGTCCACTCTCAACGCTGATCACTTGTGACTGAAGGACTGTTACTTGGGCTAACGCAGTACACATCCCCCGTCTCTGATTGGCTGATAGTTGATACCAACATGACCTTGCATAATTGGCTGGAATCCATTCTTTGTGTAAACATCTTTCAATTACATTAAATACTTACATATAACAAATATACTTGTTATTCTTGTTGTCTTTCCACAAGCACATGCAAAAACTACTGATAAATGTTTCTCGCTGTCCATCAAAAACACATGCAAAATAGTGAAATATATATTTGGATAATTAGTGCATGGAGAATTAATACTAAAAATGACAGAGAATTTTGGCAAAAGTTTCAAAACCTATAGTGTTCAAAGAGGAAGATAAAAGACTGTTTAATTCAACAATTATCTGCTAGAGAGAAGTAACAAATCAAGAGGTGCGTGACCATTACCATTTAAAAGACTAGAATAGAGGTCCAGCACATAATGAATGCTATTTGAATTTTAAATATCCATAATACAAATCATTATTCATTCATAACTTATTCGATTATGAAAGCCATTCGTTCATCAAGACACTTGTAAACTATGATCCAGAGGAATAGGTACAAATCATTCCGAACAGTGATGACCCAAACACCTGGACAGTTAGAGCTGATATAACTGTAGTTAGGTTGCATACTGTAACAAGTTTAAACCCTGGTATAGTTCACCTTGCGGCAACGTTCATCTTGCTCAAACATAGGTATGGACGCCAGTCCATAATAATAAAGAAACACATTCGAAGACAAATGGTTAATAAAGATTGCTTACCCTTGGATTCCTTCTACTTCCGATTGATTGACCATGATTAGCTCTATATGCTCATGATATAAGCAGGTTTAACAAATATACAGCATTTTGACAATCTGAAATGGAGATAATGCAGGATATGATTACCAACAAAATCAAACGATTATATACAGCCTTTCCCTGTCCATGGCTGAATGTGCTGTATCCCTCTTGGTCAACATTTTGCTGGCACAACAAACAGGCCTTTTATAGTTCTGACCGCATTGTGTCAAATTACACGCTGAAATTATTATCAAATATTACATATTTTTTTCTTTCTTTTGCAGACAAAAACCTGTTTGTAATGTTTAAGAAAAAGGACAGGACGGAATATTGTTAATGAAATACATAGAGACAGGTCCTCCTATTACAATTAGTATTGCAGTCTCTTTTTTAAACAAATTTATTTAATGGTAGGAGATATTATTCTGATAATTTGTACGGAAAACGAATTCAAATAAATGTTGTGACAATATATGTGTAAAATATCAAATAAATGTCTTAAAATCCAGAATTTTATTTGCATGCTATTAATTTTATTATCTATTCTAACAAATGTACAGTTGAGTGTCACAATAAAGCGTTGCACTTTAATTCCTTGCTAAGAAATACTTTAGGATCACAACAACGCAGGAATTGCTTTTAATTTTTTTTTTATAAAGGCCCGTGATCATTTTATTACAATTTTTATGTGAGACATTGTTTTGTGCATGTATGCTTTTGCTTCGTCATATGATTTTTGCTCAAATATGATGTAATTTTTTGTACACATGATTTTTGCTTCTGAAGATTTTGAACGCACAACTAGTTTGGTACATATAACATTGTTTTATGCCGAGTACGTATTGCTTGTTGTTTCCGCACTAAGCACTTGCTGTCAGAGGTAACATTACCTTCATGTGCAGTGAGAATTTTCGACACGTCACATTGTAGTGAAAAGAAAGTAGACTGAACCATATTGAAAGGATACACCCTTTATGGAGCCTTTTCGGTATGATAAATAGTATTTTATTTTCTATGCTTATGAAGATTTCTGTTCTAGAATTCCTAAAATTTACATTCGGTTTAGATTTCATTTACTTCTGTGTTACTTTGCCATTTTTTCGGGTTTTTTTTTTTTTTTTTTTTTTTTTGCTTTATGGATGGGAGTAGCTATTTTTAAAATACCAACAATTGTCAAAATCCAAAACATTTCAAAGTTAAGTTTGAAACAATACCTATACAGAAGAGCACATGCACAACTCTCTTTACAACCATAGTGGTAATGTATTCAGACCATACGTAGTTGTGGATGAGAATGTTATAGGTAAGTAGCCTCAGAGTTATAACTACACGTTGAAGAATCAATTCAAAAGTGTGTGTGAATGTCTGGTAAAGTTTAAGAAACTGTCAGAAAAATTGTTTGTTCAGGGAACAGCTTATTAAATACTTTTTTTTTTAGCAATGGTCATAATACTATCTAGGTACTACCAGCATTTACAATTCATTACAAGGTATATTTTCTCCTGTGCTTATTTGAAGTAATACGGTCCAATACATGGTGTAATGACCATACTATTGTGAGGAAATTTAAATCACACAAACTAAATTGTCAATTATAATTTATAAGCATTTCATTGATAACGTCTATACCAATGTATGGGTGCCATCATATTCGTCTCGCCTTCTAAGCATACTCTGATGAACATGCAAGAATTTGGATGAACATCTTTGTTTCTAGTGATCAGTTGCCTGTAAATAATGGAACTTGATATATACGTCTTACCTGGGAAAAAGCGTCCCTGTTCCTTTATCACTTTATATGATACATGAGCCTATTCGCTTATTTTCCTACGAATATTCATAAGATCGTTTGTAAGATAGTTCTTAATATATATCGGAAACTGTTTCACGAAGCTATCTTAGGAATATTTTTGTAAAGGTACATGTTATATCCTCTCTAAGAGCCGATGACACTAAATTTGATAGCTAACTGTAACGGTTAACGGCAATAACTGTAATTTATAGTGTGAGTACTGGAGTTTGACTATCCTTTACAGATTCCTAGTGGTGTTTGTTAATCACTTTCGTCAAACTGTATTGACTTCTTTAATGAAAGTGTAAATCAGTTTCTATGCAAATCGCAGGGTTGGGTGTTTTGTCTATTACTTGATAACCACATTTCAGTATTTAAAGAATGTTCTTTTATAATATTATTCCCTTGAATAATTTATTCTGGGTGTAGCGTATGGAAAACACTGGCATTTACCTAAGACTTGAAAAACACAAACAGTTCGATCTGGGTCAAAACTAAATAAGCGTGACCGCTAGCCGTAATTTTAAAGACTAAGTTTGTGTCCTGCATTAACAAGAACATTACTGATTTAATGCAGATAAAAAGATATATATATATATATATATATATATATATATATATATATATATATATATCAATGTCATTCGAACTTAATAAGCGTATTGTTTAACTATACGTGCAGACCAAATGATTTTAACAGCCGATAAGCACAGTGTAGAAGAAACACAAACAGAAAAGAAGAGAAGATCACCAAGTTTATCTCATAATTTGAAGCGTAAGACAGTTATCATCATTATTATCATTATCTTCGTTATTATTATTATTATTATTATTATTATTATTATATATATATATATATATATATATATGTGTGTGTGTGTGTGTGTGTGTGTGTGTGTGTGTGTGTGTGTGTGTGCATGTGTGTTATTGATATGGGCTAACAAGAAAAAAATTTCCCTACCTCGAAATGCAACGTGTACAGTTATAACAGAGATAGTAGCCGAGCAGATCTCCAATTCTACAGAGCACGTTCTTCCCGTGTTGACCGATATTTGACTACTGGGATAGCCAGTAATCCACAAATAAACAATGAATTAACTGAATATGTCCTGGTTTCTGTGAAAACATATAACGTATGGTTTGAAATAGTTTAAAACTATGAAGAATATTCTCAGCGTTTGATTTTGTACAGACAAGGTCGATATTTACCAGAATACTCATCAGTAGAATACTAATGTAAAACAACATTCTTGACATTTAAAAAATAAAAGTAAAGTTATCTGATTTAAAATGTGGAAAAAGGATAAAAAGTTTTAATGAAGTGTGTCTTCCTAATAAAAAAAAGATGAAACTGTCGCAAAATAATTGCTTCTTATATCCCTTGTTCTTTTGTTGGGCATTATTACGAATACATTATATATTTCAATGAAAGCTGATTCACTTTCCTTTTTTACAACGTTTAGATCCATTTACTTGATTATCAGATATATTTATATTTCAGGAGCTGTATAGTATGTAAAATATTCAGTTGCACAAGGTATCAAACTTCCTGTATGAATAGCAATATTTTTCATGATTCTGTGTGGAAAACGTGTATCATTATATTTGCACCATTGCATTTACCCTCTACACATAAATAGTTCAAATGAAGTGACATATTCAGAACCGTAACGCATGGTATCACACTTGGTATTTAACATCGAGATCGATTTAGCCTTAATGCTGGAAATGCACATAAGTTTTTCTTTTTAGGATAGGTAAGGACTCTCTGTTTCCTTTTCCCAATAAACAGTCTGTGTTTGCATTTGCCGTGTCCAGTTTGCAGCAAAGCTTATAGCAGTGAAAAGCTTATAGTAGTCAATCGTATAATTTCTTAAAACACAGACTGTGCATTTTGTGACGTTTCTCAACTTCGCGCCATACTCGACGTTCCCGGTTACCATCATAGAACCACTGGGACAGCTTGCGGTGATGAAAGCGTATTCGTTATCATCGCCGTAGCAGGCAAAACTCTGGTACAGTTCTCCGTCTAGCGGCATTTGCCTTGATTCGACATACAGAAATTGTGGCCATAAAAAGTTGCTCATGCTAACAATTCAAATGGTTTCTACAGTAAATGAAAATTTTTGAAATCATTATTATCAGACTTAAGTTAGTGATATAAATAACAAAGTATTCTTAGTTTGTACAAAACGTAAGGTACTTTTAGTAAATGAATATTAACTGGATATTATATGAGATATTTTAAAAATGCAGCCAAAATATAAACCTTTCAATTTGGAGCAATTAAAATGTCAGAGGTTTTCTTTATATAACTTATGTATTAAAGCATCTCCAGTAGACAAATGCTTGTGACTTGTGTGCGTCGTCATATTTTATTGAGACTATATTCAATTCTCCAGTGTTTAAAAAAAAGAACAAATAGAAAAAGTCCATGGTATTTTGGAAATTGAATCTCATATATAGCCGCCTAATATACATTGAAAGAAGGTTGTGGAAGTTAATATAGCGATGAGTGCATAGTAATGAATTCCTTCATCTCAGAGGGGCTAAATACAAATAATCATTGTTTAACATTAAAAGCCCTTCCAAGAGTGGTTATGATAGTAGTAGAAAAGGCACCTCAAGAGATGGCTGCTCTTTCTATATTTATGCCCGCTAAAGATGACAATTTCTATTCAGTAAGCAAATTTCTTTAACTTATTGGTGCCTTTGAATTCGTTAAAATAGGTTCTTGCTGTTGACAAAAGAGGGCTTCACTTTAACGCATCAAAGGTCACGAATGTTCCCTTGAAATAAAAGCTTATAAGGTTGAGAACGTTTAATTAAATAGTGTTAAAATATGAGATTTATATGCAATTATATATATCAATAAAACAGTAATTTTTATTTATAGTTGGAGATTTATTGGTTTTATACTGCTACACATTTTTAAAATAGCTTCACTTTTCAATTTTAAATCTATATCACAATGCACTTCATAAGGACTTAGGAATTCATTTTCAAATAAAAGTAGAAACACTTAAATGCGATGAACACTGTCTATGAAGGGACCCCAAAATCATGTACCTAATATGTAAGTAAAATTTTTAACAAATATTCCAGATGTATTCCTTTATTAGCAAAAACCTTATTGAAAGAAGAATGCGTTAACTGCCAAACAGAACGCGGTAGTTTAATACAGTTCTTAGTCACAGGGTTTGAGTTTCAATGGATATTGCAAGTTGATACTTTGTACCTTTAGGTACGAAGGTCGATAGCGGCCGACAGATTTACAATGCAAAGAATAGGGGAGATTATAAGTACCAATCTTCAAAAGGATTTCGCGAAGTAAACTCTTGGAATATTTTCATGAAATAAAAAACATCTTTTTTATAAACTATTTCTTTACTACATTAGGATAAAATCTGAAATTCGTCAAAAAACAAACCTCAAAAACAAAAACACCCACATAGTATAAACACCAATAAGAAAAGGGCGAGCGTCAATTGTTCATTCATTAATAAACCCATGTTGAACATGGTCTAAGTATGGAGAATAACGTTTGCATAGAAAAGTTAATGCATGCAGCACGTGACTCTCAGTAAATTAATGTGACCGTCAGTGTTGTGTGGAAGTAAACAAATGTATTTACTGAGACTGTAATCGATACTGTGTTAACTGCCAAACAAAACGTGGCAGTTTTAACAACTTTCAGTCAATGAATATTAGTAAAATAAACAATGGAAAAGGTAGGTCCTGTTTATGCTTAATCAGCTTGAAGACCGGATTTAGTTTCACTTGCTTTCAAATAGTGCATTTCCCAGCCTTGCTAGTAAAACAAACAAACTAAACTTGTTAGAAATATAGAGCTTGCGAACAAACTGGGGTGGATTTAGGGTGAGGGTGGGGTGGGTTATTTGGCAGATTGTTGTGAAATTGATGAATCGTGATCATAACGATTGAGATATGATAATAGAATCTTGACAAGGAAATATGAAACCGCTTTAACATTCTAACTTATTGTATGTATTGTACTAAAGACTTTGTTTCCAAAGTAGCAACGGATGAGTGATGGAAACAAGTTACTCAATCGCACTTAGCCAAGTAGGTGTAGTATTGTACAGGAGCCAATCAAGGAGACATATATGCATCGTATATGAAATGATTATATTCAGACTGACAAATGGTTGGCAAAATGAAGAATTAATTGCCCGTTATGCATTGAAATGCCGTTTTCCGTTTGCCCTGTTTAGTGATGTCACTATTAAAAAAGTTTTTAACCTGTGAATGTTATTGCTGTTTAGAAGCAATTATTATTATTGTTGTTGTTGTTGTTGCTGTTGTTGTTTTAGTCATGGGTATGGATGTATTTTTCGCTACAAGGCGTCTGCTTGCAATATTTTTTTATAATTCGTTCGTGCATTCTTGCATCATCAGTTTATAGCCAAAGCAACACAAAATGCACCAGAGATAACCATATTGTTTCTCAAATTCAAAAATATTTCCAGAAGGAGGAGGTCATACCACGCTACCCCGTCCCCACACTCCACACATAATTATACATGCACAGTTTAAGTGGAATTCAAAGCCATTTGTGATGCATACAAGTTTGATTCAATACATCTATAAACATCCATGCACGCACGCCATTGAAAACATATAAATTACCTGGATCTGTTATATGCATAAACTGAATTCAAATCTGATTAAACATACTTTGATATTTCTCACAGCCCTAAGTAAAATCCACGTGGCGCGCAATACTCTTGGTAATAAATCAAATTCAAACGAGATATTACTCTCAAAGAATAAAATAGACCCAGACGAGAATCGATAGATTTTTATTTCTATCAGATCGAGTTGAATTTTCTCGTTGTCGTTTGACTGCGCTGATCATGAATTGTCATAACATTTTACTGACTGACAATCTTACTTATTGTAAGATGTTTTTAGGTATATTATTTTACAACTAAAGACAAGTCAAATGAATCAAGGAGCAAGAACATAACTAAATTTACCCTATTTAATGGGATGCGTTATAAGAGGAACAGGGGTATAATGAGGGGCATTATAGTGAGGGACGACAGTAATCAACTTGCATTCTGAAGCATGTTATATGTCTCTGATGTCTGAAATTTTGCAACAGCATTTACGGAGTTTCGTGTTTCTTTTGATAGTGTGTGTCTGCCATAATTTTAATACCGTAATACTGCTTTTGCATTGAAATTTTTTTAAACATCATGTGCTTAAAAACTGCGCCTTTATGAGTTTTGTTTTTGGTAGAAATGATTGGACCACTCCTAAAATGATTAGAGATTCTGGTAAAAACTACCCTATATGTAAACTTCTCACACCTCATCCTTATTCAGAATATTTCGCTGCCATAACGATGTTTTCATGACTAGGTCATCTAATCCAAGTTAGTCGTCTCCACGGATTAGTATATAAGAATCTTGACTGGTTCATACTATTGTTCCCTATACAGCGATTGAAAGCAATGACTAACGAGGGTAAAGGAACCATACTAAATGTGACGGCTCTGATGTATTGCACTGTGATGTTATAGGTTAATTGTGACGTCTGCTCACATGCTACCTCACAGCGTTAGTATTTTAGAAAACGTAGTTCCTAGCTCTTCCACCCTTCTATTCTTTTTTTACTTGCTATTTGTTAAAAAACCAAACGCCACGAAAAAAAAATTCATGACAACCACTACCCTCACCAAAACGTTTTTTAAAATTTTTCGGCTCACCATGTATATAATTTCTTTGAAAATTTCCTGGCTCATCATTCACAACAACTTTTGGAAAATTTCCTGACACCATCCAAAAAATATTTGTTACATTTTCTAGCTCCCCCTCCCTCCAAAAAGAAAATAAAAAATAAAAAATGTAAAAAATGTTTTAGAAAATTTCCTGACTCATCATCCACAACTTCTTTGAAAATTTCCTGGTTCACTATCCCCCACCATTTTTTTTCTTCAAAAATCCTAAATCATCGTAACCCTCATAATTTATTATCCAAAATCTTAATTTTTTAAGTAGTAATTAGAAGATACTTGGCCTCTCTCAAGAGCCTCCTCCTTAAGCCCAACCGACCATGTACAAAGGCCAATACAACTAGATTTCAGAAGAGTAGCTTTTCAACTTCTAACTTTATTATCTTATATCGATTTAATATAGCCAGTAACAATATTATTAATCAGTACATATAAAGGTAGCGTAACAATTTTTTTATAGATAAATAAAGCCTCGACGATATAGGTTATAATCACACAAAGTTCCAAGTGCAAACAAAAACAAACAGGTAAATAAGATAATACAAGCTGAGTAGCTACCATCTAAGAATGTCTTATATGCCTAAGAGTGTCTTATATGCCTAAGAGTGTCTTATATGCCTAAGAATGTCTTATATGCCTAAGAGTGTCGTATATGCCTAAGAGTGTCTTATATGCCTAAGAATGTCTTATATGCCTAAGAGTGTCTTATATGCCTAAGAATGTCTTATATGCCTAAGAGTGTCGTATATGCCTAAGAGTGTCTTATATGCCTACGAGTGTCTTATATGCCTAAGAATGTCTTATATGCCTAAGAATGTCTTATATGCCTAAGAGTGTCTTATATGCCTAAGAGTGTCTTATATGCCTAAGAATGTCTTATATGCTTAAGAATGTCTTATATCCCTAAGAGTGTCTTATATGCCTAAGAGTGTCTTATATGCCTAAGAGTGTCTTATATGCATAAAAATGTCTTATATTGCCTAAGAGTGTCTTATATGCCTAAGAATGTCTTATATGCCTAAGAGTGTCTTATATGCCTAAGAGTGTCTTATATGCCTAAGAATGTCTTATATGCCTAAGAATGTCTTATATGCCTAAGAGTGTCTTATATGCCTAAGAGTGTCTTATATGCCTAAAAATGTCTTATATTGCCTAAGAGTGTCTTATATGCCTAAGAATATCTTATATGCCTAAGAATGTCTTATATGCCTAAGAGTGTCTTATATGCCTAAGAGTGTCTTATATGTCTAAGAATGTCTTATATGCCTAAGAATGTCTTATATGCCTAAGAGTGTCTTATATGCCTAAGAATGTCTTATATGTCTAAGAGTGTCTTATATGCCTAAGAGTGTCTTATATGCCTAAGAATGTCTTATATGCCTAAGAGTGTCTTATATGCCTAAGAATGTCTTATATGCCTAAGAATGTCTTATATGCCTAAGAGTAAAAACCCTAACGTTATTGTTTAAAGTACAGTATACTTATAGTCTATTAATTTATGATATAATTATATGGCTGATGACTTTAGTTAAAAGCTTTAGTTAATAGAATAATTAATAGCTTTCAATACATATATAGTTACACATAATCACTACAAACTTACAAATAATACATAAAGTATATACTACTCGTGTATATAAGGTGTTTTACTTTCCTAAGCTTAGAGCATGCTGAGCTGACAAAGTATAGCAGACATATAATTTATTCTTAATCTATTTAGAATTTGAACTTGAATTATATACAATTAATGGTGATACTATTAATAACATCTCAAATAATAAATACGAAGTTGGCAACTATACGAACGAAGTTACCACAAATATAATCACTATCTGCTACTCTTGTTTACATGTACTTCTTATATATACGTTGACAGGTTATAGTAGGCATGGTAAAAATGCTTACTTTTATTAAAATGTGGATCTAAAATGAAATTATATCAAATATATGGCGACAGTGTTGTATTATTTATTAAAACAAATAACTTAATTTTAATTACTTGGTCTATAAAAGTCAGATGATAGCTTCTTTTTTTTCCAAGGAAGACTTTTAAGTGGGGTAGAAGAGGATCGTACAATCTTTGAGCACAAGGTCACTATCAGTATGTGTTTGGGCTCCGTCACAGACATAAAATGTTTCTTATTAATTGAGCATACCTGCTTACTCTAATCGGTTCGTTGAAAGTATTCCATTTACAAGTGATGTGAACTTCTGGTGCACCATAATAGTTCGCAATTATTATAGCTTGACTAACCTCCGGAGATCTTACACTTTCGTTCCGCCTGGTATCTCCATTTGGGGTTATAGTCGAGGACGGCCAGGTGCACAGCAAAGCTTAAAGTTGGTTATTCTCTGGGATTGACAGACAAGAGTGCTGGAAAGATTGGCTTTTGCAAAAATATTAAATGAAAGTCAAGGGTTAAAGATTATAAAACGGATATAATTAATTATAAATACATATGGAATTCTTTAATTAAATGATGGCAAATCCTACTGAGTTGAACAAGCAAATGAGCAAAGGTAACAAAGAACACCATCTAAGATATATTCACTATGATCCTGAAAGTATGTTTTTTCACAAATATCAAACAATTATGGAGACAAATTAAGCAAGACGGAATTAAAATAGCGAAGCACGGACAAAGTCGAATAAAATATTATAAGTTGAAAGATTGGTTAACCGATCAATGAATATACACACTACGCAAGAAAAAGATTTAAATACAGAAGGGTTTGTGTTTGTCAAGCGGATGACCAGTGGCAGTCAGGCATCGTTGACATGCAATCATATGACAAATACAACAATGGTTACAAATATATTTTCACGGTGATAGATGTCTTTTCAAAATACGCTTGGGCTAAGAAAGTTCAAATAAAGGGAGACGACATACACAACGCTTTTAGAGAAAACCTGAAAATATACAGTTCGATGCAGGGAACCTAATAAATAGCACATTTTATCTCTGAAGCAGACGCCTTCGAAAAAATTGTAGATCAGTGAATTATTGTCTTGATCTACTCTAAAATATTATAAAATATTATCACTGCAGCAAGAAATTGTTACGCTTTTAACAAGCATTCTTGCCACAGTATTTACTACTGAATTATTATTATTGGCATCTCCTTTAATCATTACAGTGAAAAAAAAAAAAAGAAAAGAAAAGAAAACTTAGCAGGTGCAGTCAAGTGTCAAGTCATTGGGCCCTAACCTAGGTATTACCACTTTAAATGTTTGTTCAGGTTTTTTACACTTTTAAATATGTATAATACAAGAATGTATTGAACTAAAATGTTTAACACCCTGTGGTGTTTTTCATGTTTGTGCGCGTTGAAGAAGTTTTGCGGTATGTTGCCATCCCTATTTATTAGTTGTAAGTTTAATAAGTATTTACATTTATCATAAGTACTAGCGCCCATTACAATAGCGATAAATAAATACTCACAGATTTTCTTTTTATCAGAAGGTTGTAAAAAGTCATTAAGTTGAGGGTGTCTAGGTATCTCTATAACAGCATCAAAAGGGCAGAACCTACAATCAAGATTAGTAATATAATATAAAGCAAATGCTTCATCTAAAATTTTTAAATTCTGAGCAACACTTTGCTGTGTTTTCACTGAACTCATTATTTTATTTTTCTTATTTTGTTAATTTTTTAATTTCTAATTATTTATTTTTTTGTTGCTGCTTTTGTTGCATTACCTAACATGTCTTATTCCTCCTACACCAACTCCATTAGGAACCAATAGCTGAACATATAAATACTGCCTGTGAATTCTAAACCGTTAGCAATTACTCCTCAGATTTTTTCTGCTGATGTTGGCACTTTCTTTTATATCTTCCACTGTACACCTGTATAGTTCCTCCAATATCTAATGTGAATGTTATTAAATTACCACTATCTATTCTTCTCCCTGAGAAAAAAGATGTTTTTGTCTTGTAAATAATATGTTATTGAATCTTTTCTATTGTAATGTTGTTTTGTTGTTGGAGGTTGGAGGGGGTTGGGGGGAGGGGGTCAGCTACAGTTTCTTTAATGATATTTACTGTGCAAGCAAGACTTTTATGTAAAGACACTTATATAAAACTGATTTATTTATCTGAATAACATAAGACTGTATGGAACTGTGTGCAACTTGTATTCAGCAACACGTGATGGGGCATGGTTAAAATCGTAAGTAGTAGCTACTGTTTGCGGTGTAATCTGAGTATAAAATATATCCAGCAAACAGTATTAATTTAATTTAGCACCTTTTTATATCCGAAAAGTTTGTTTCAGTTATTATAATAACTAAATTTGCAAGTTCCAATATTTTGCGAACATCAAAAATAATATACTTAACGATAGTTCATAAACCAGTCTATGTAATCTTTCATTATGATTATTCAACCTATTTGCAATCTTATCAGCTGTAGTACTTACTGCGGTATTCTTTATACCTATGTCTGTGTTTAATTTAGTGCTGAATATCTCGATGTCTCCTTTTATTTCTAATTTAACTGTATCAATTATTTCGCTTAATGCTAACATCATTTTGTCCTCTTCACAGCCTCTAAGTTATTAATACTCGTACAGATTGAAACGTATTTCATTTCATGATCTGCTTTAAATTCATCTGTTTCTGTTGTAAATGTTTGTTTTATATCAGTAAACAAGGATAAATGCAAACAACCAACACAAATGAACATTTGGACCAGCAGGTTAGAAAATCAGAGACTATAACAGTTGATAACACTGAAGAATTACCAAAGAACAAAGATTATATACTCAGCAGGCACTGATACAATATTAAGAGTGTATGTAGATGTTGTAACCGATGCTGAATAGGTGAAAGAATATATTAAATCAAACGTTGAAACGTGTGCCAAACATACAGATAACATAAAGAAAGATATCACCAAAGAAACAGATGCAAATAAAAAAGTTAAATTAAAATAACTGTTGGAATGTGTTGAAAGTAACAGAACACAAGTAGCTGGACATTTAACAGATATCGAGCAAAACTTTAGAGATAACAATGAAAATATAAACTCAAAAGTTAAAGAAAAGCTATCATAAGGCGAAGGTTAAGACAATTGTTGACAGAGAAAGGTGTTACAATTACCTTGATTATCACAGCTACATATATGATTGTAGCAGCTCTTTCTGTATCCATAGCAAATTTGGTTAAATATTTAACAGCTGATGGTGGAGAAACATGTGCTGCCGGAAATGATGATGGAAGAGATAGCACAGAGTAATTGCTGGACAAAGTCAAGCAAGGCATGAAAATATCTCCAGTTATTTGTTTGAACTATCCAAAAAGGCCGTAGCAGCATTGCCTCGTATCACTGGCAGTGTAATAAGCTGGTTTTGAAAACAGCTGCACGAGTTGTTATTTTCTCGGCTAATCGTGTCATTTTGATTATTTTAGAATTTGTTGGCTTGTTAGTTTTGATCGTAGGTATAGACACCGCTCCTAAAGCGATGAAAAGTTACTAACCTATTTTAAAAAGTAAACGAAAGCAGCTCCTACAACCATCGTAATAATTATAAATGCTTGTTTGTTCGTTTCATGTTCTTTTTTTTTTTAAATCACGTGCAGCAACAATTACAGAAATGACACTTATTTTGTCTTTCTTGTTTACATAGTTCTTACTCACCTTCTTTCTTCTATTCCATTGTCAATTGACGAATTGCTAAAGACTGATTGTCAGTTGTCAGAATGATATTTTTATCACCTCGATATGTATAGCGGTGTTTAGTCCCAGTTTAAAAATCTATTGTAGCCGACAAGTATACCCATTTTCATCATCGTATCACACAGTAATAAAAATGTACCGTTACCACCAGTAGCGTATTATAGTCTAACTTTTGATTCTGAAATAGATTGATGAAATCGTATCGTGATGTTTCGTCTGAATCATAGCCTTCCTCGCCTCATATTATTTTTTTTAATAACGTTTTTTAATAATGTCGGGAACAGTGAAAATGAACTGTGTAATAGATGTCTTGTTTTGAATTTGAGCTCCTAAAATACATATCCTCTAAAACTTGATTCTTTAATACAATCTCTCTATTCCCTCTTGTTACGACTCTATGGTCTAAGAAAAATGTAACAGAAAGAAAGTGAAACCAACAAATCAAGTAAAAATCAACAAGCAATTTATTACTAGATAATTAAAAGGAAAAATCAAAAAGTCACTTACAGTAATGTGTTTTGAAATCCTAATAATCCAATAAGAATGATTGTTCTAATCACAAGTCCTAAATATAGAATGTTCCGAATTCACGGCTGTGTCCTTGAATGTTATGATGTGCTAATGGTCTCCAAAGTCCTGATGTACTAGAAATCTTGATGTGCTGATGTCAAAATGAAGTATTCCAAAATATCTCTGAATAAGTTCACTTAAATTCCAAAATCATCAATTAAAAATCCAAAATCCAAAAGTTTATGAGCACTGTTATAATCCAATGAATATTTAAAATAATTCCTTTCTTAGAATTTGGAATGAATTTTCACAACTGTAATAGCTCTTTACAAGACTGATGGTAATGTCAAAACTGAATAAATGTCCACCAAACATGGTATATATAAAGATTGGTCACATGACAGAATGTTCTAGAACATGAGTCATCTTAATGGAATTTTTACTTGTAAACAAAAATCAACCTTGACCTTCAAATTGAGAAAACATATTGATCAAAACAACCTAATTCAAGGACACTAGTTAAACATGTTTTTCCTGATAACATAAAGATTTAAGCAAATATTAAAGTGAAGAAACATTTATAATTTCCTAAAATATTTATAATATTATAAAAACATCATACATAACACTCTTCTGTCAAATTATTGCTATCCCATACAGAAGATCTACATCCAGCCTATTTTTTCATCCGCAGTAATCATCTTGCTATAAAAAAAATCATTTCACTTTCTCAGTTCAGATTCCCAACTAACTGCACTCAATCTCTTGTCTCCAGTTTGGCGTCTTTCATCACTAGATAATTCAGTCATTATTGAAATCCAGTAAGTATTGTTGTTATATAACATTAATATTATATTTACCGTTGTGTATCTGCAGTCATTACCTTATTGAATATTAACTTTATTACGAATTATATTGAAATGTTTTGGATCTATGTTTTGGATCTATGTTTTTATTATTATTATTATTATTATTATTATTATTATTATTATTATTATTATTCGAGTTAAAAGACAATAAGTTTCCTATTTAACAGTAGACGTGCAATTTATAAACTACTTTATCTGTAAATTGCTAATATACTGCATCCAACTGTTCCCATCCATATTGCTCAATTAAATTGATTTTGCCATCTATACATATCACTGTGCTCTGTATTTTTTATCAAGGTTATCAATGTCAAATCTTACAGTATAAATATTAAAACTATTTAGTGGCTTATATGTGAACTGATTGTTTCCGTGTAACAGATTTTCACCTCTTTAAACATTTATGCAATAACTCGCGTAACTGGGGCCTTAAACTGAGCTGCGGGACACAAGTAAGGTGCTCTGCTCGTTATTTATATTTTTACAAAAAAATGTAAATCTCAAGTCCATTATTGAATTGTCATAAATATTCAGACATCAAATAAATTATTAACGGTAACATATTTGCTCTCTTGTTTCCCGTTCGCTTGTTTGTTTGCTTGTTTATTTTCCTTGTTTAGTCGGTTTCGTAATTCCTCTTCAGCTTCTTTATCTCTCCGTTTCATATATTCATTCCTGTGATCCTCAAGTTCGTTTTCTATATATTCAGAGTTTATTTTCACATACCTTTGGTGTACTGTACTTTTCTTCTCAAATGTGAATAAATTGTTGTAAAGCTCAGTGTTTTCTGCCTTTGCATTTAATTGTATCATTGAGAGAAATTTATGACATGTATGCCACAGAGAATCCGCAATCAGACCATAGTTTATATCCTTACATCGTTTGTAGCTTGTGCAACGTATCTCCATTTGCTCTGTCATTTTCTTTTTGTTGGAGGCATGACATATCTTCATTTATTTAACAGGCAAATTTTTCAGTAGTTGAAATTAAACTGCTTTAGCTTATTTTTAAACTAATGGTGACACTTTTTCCCTCTCTTACATTTATGTACCCATTGTCTTGTTTTCCAGAAGGTTTTAGGAATTTTATTGTAGTTCATTTTCAAACTAATGATCTCTCTTCTCTTTCTTATATACACAAGTTTTTAAGTCGTTTGTTTTTTGGTTGGGTGGGAGGGGGATTTTCTTTTCAGTAGTTGACTTATCTGTTTCGGAATCATCATTCCTCGTACTACCGTTTACCAACGTCAATGTGACGTGGACAATTGATGCAGGTGTATTGCGCTGAGGATACCGCAATGTCCAGCGCGTTGAATGCGACCTAAAAGACCTCTAAATTTCCAACACTAGCTATATCACTTCTTTCAACATCTTTCTAATACACCATAAAGAAAAGTGATTTCGGGTGTGTAGTGTGTTAGACTTGAACCCTAATTTCAAGTAAACGGATGAACTATTAAGTGTGGGATGTGCCAGAAGCATAGATATCTACTGGCGATGGACAGACATCTAACATTACAATCTCGTGATCAGAACTTAAGTAGCCGAACAATTAAATAACATATTATTATTATTGACCTACCATTCGATGGATGTACAATCTAACCTTACATTCAATTACTGATCATACTAAAGTTCAGTGGCGGAATTAATGCCTAGATAATTCAGTTTATCATTGCTAGAAAGGATGAACATCATTAGAAAACGTGATTAAATAACTATACTGCATTATCTATGACACCCATCCTTGTCATTGACATCACTATCATTTCCTTTACTTATTTCGAGATCAGGTTGCTTTAGGTCGGTTCTTCCAGGAGCATACCTGTCATCGACGTCACTGTGATTTCCGTTGTTTATTCCTACATAAGTACTTTCTGGAGTATCTCCATCATCGATGTTAATGTGATTTGTCTTACTTATTTCGATGTTAATGTGATTTGTCTCACTTATTTCGATGTTAATGTGATTTGTCTTACTTATTTCGATGTTAATGTGATTTGTCTTACTTATTTCGATGTTAATGTCATTTGTCTTACTTATTTCGATGTTAATGTCATTTGTCTTACTTATTTCGATGTTAATGTGATTTGTCTTACTTATTTCGATGTTAATGTGATTTGTCTAACTTATTTCGACAGCATTATGTTGTTGCTTAATCATTTCTGGAGCTACCTTTGATTTATATCCATGACGATCGGTCTTTTGAGAATCAATATTTTTTCTTTAACCTCTTTTTATAACTTTTGGAAAATTTGTCATCATATCTGAGCATGGCTGACTGAGACTGTAGTTCAGAGCCTTTTATCCTCTTGTGCTTTTTTTTTCTTCATCTTCTTTTAGGACTTTAAAACAATGAGTATGCTAGTCGTTATATTCTCTGTTCTGCCTTGAAACAAAAGTTATGACTACAATAAAATGTATGTACATATATGTTGGCTTTGCCGGATCGTTGAGGGGTGGGGGTGGGGGCGCTCCCCTAAAATAAGCGCGAAACAACAGGAATGTTTTGTAGAATAAATTTTCTTTATAGTTAGATGGCTAGAATTATGCCCCGGAAACGCTTAAAATGCAGGAGCTTGAGAGGGCCCCGTCCCTTAGTCCCCTCCCCCCGTGGGGGTTTCTGTCTTACAGTTCCCTTTACCTACTTGTTTACGCTCCGCCCTCCACCACCCCTAAACGATACTTTACGATATTTCTGGATCCGCCCGTCTTTTGAATACTAGTACATGTATAGCTACACTGGTATGTAAATAGTAAATTATTAGAAAAAGTCGACTGATCATGTAAAATAGCTAATAGGTATGAAACTGTGCAAGGAATCTGCGATTAAAAGCGGTCCCTACTTTTTCTTTAGACAATTCAATCTATTATTCACTCGTAACCACATAACTTGGTTACAGAGTAGAAAAATATAAAGATTGTCATGGCATCAGTCAATTTTTATACATATATGAATAAACGTCGAAATATTTCAATCTTACAAGATCATAAAAAAAACTTCTGTTTGGTACTGAGTCTTTAAAAGTTATATTCTCTCATATTAAAAAATATGTATATGCGTATTAAAAAAGCTGTAACAGAGAGTGAGGGGATCATTCATTGAGGAAGCTTTCCTGAAAACATTTGTACAACGCAAAAACTAGATTTCAGGCCTGACCAATATATATATATATATATATATATATATATATATATATATATATATATATATATATCGAAAGACTAAGCAAATATATTGCATATATCTTTAAAAATAAAAAAATGCACTAAAGTCTCGTGCGATCTTCCAAATAAATTGACACGGTGGTAGGAATAAACGAACCATGGGAAACAACTTGGTTCTCTGCTTTGAGAATGAAACTAAATCATTATCTACTCGCTTGCCAGTTGATATTGTTACAAATGATCGATTCCATCATTTTTTGAATCATTTGGGTCTTGTTATGCTTAATTTTTTTTATGAAAAGGCACATACGTTCACAACCAAAAGAACGAATAATCTAGACAGTAAAAATATTGAAACTCTACTCTATAATATTCCCCACCCACCAACCCCGACAAAAAAAAAAAAAAAAAAAAAGCTAACACGATAGTGCTGATTCGTAGACCCAACATTATTGCATTACAGCATTCACAGATTGTTCATTTCTGGATTTGTTCAATATAATAAAATTGTCAAAACAATGCGTACTACAAAACACTACGTATTTATATTCTCCAACTACCTCTAAGAAACTAACCGGTTTTACAAGAATCGGGTCCGCAGAGTATAATGCTCTTGCAAAACTCTCAACATTTAGAATGATGCACAAAATTAACAATCCTGCTCACCCATCATTTTATGTTCAATAGCAAGGAAACGATCGATCTGAGCAATGTGGGAATCCTCATAGATTTTTTTAAAACTCCAGACACCTTAGCGTTAACGCCGAACGTCCAAATCAAGACGTCGTCGTAAAGTGCTAAGACGTCTGGTGAGACGCTATTTAGAAGAAGAAAAAAAATGTCACAGCACTAAATTTTTTCTTTGCAATTCGTGAATCCTAGTTTCCTTGATCGTGTGATCAATATAATTTTTTCAGTACAATATAGGGGAACTTTTCGAAGAATGTCGATGTTCTGCTCAAAAGACTTGCAAGTACCATACTTGAACCATACCATAAATGAGTACCCGTGTAAGGTCTTTTATTATATACTTTAGTGTGAAATATGGAAACTTATTGGAGAAATAATTTTCATATTTTTTCAGTCCTATATTTTCGCATGTGAAAAATATATCCTTATATTTTCACATGTGAAAATATAAGATTTCCCATCATGCCATGCGACACTGGATTGTGTGTGCCTACAAAAGTTATACCTGCAGCAACAAAAACGAGCATTTTGTGAGCTAGAACAAATAAATAGAAACTGCATTACATTTCAGACATGGAAATTAATTTGTGCAGACGAAATTTTAGTCGACGCCGTTCGCGTCTCTATGAAGTTATTTCCCCTTACTTCCTTGACAACAATGATAAACCCGCTGTGATGAATTGATGAATCGGACTTGCTTCGTGGTCAAATATGATCAAATAGTTTACAAAATGTCAAAAATATCATTTACTGCGACAGATTAGGTCAACCCAATCATACCGCTATCTTAAGTCACTGATATTTATATGACCAGCCTATGAAAGTGAGGCGAATTTACGAAAAAAGGGGTGGGTGGGGGTGGACTGTGGCGCTGAATAGTGAGTTTAATCTTCTAAGCTTAGATTCTGGAGCAACTTTGGTATATAATAACAAGAAAATTTTCTTTTCCTGCGTTAATACCGGATATATTTCATCTTGTGGTACCAAAAACGGTATATTTCAACTCGTGGCCTCGCCACTCGTTAAAATATCACGTTTTGTGTACCACACGATGAAACATATCCGGTATTAACGTAGGAAAAGAAAATATCCTCTATATATTATTACAAGATTGGGAACATTATTCTAAATACATTGGCACACTATTCTAAATACATTGGAACACTATTCTAAATACATACTGCTTTCCTTTTTTGTTTCTGTCATCAGGCGAATTTCGGTTGTCCGAACTTCCTTTCCTCACATGTAGATTCTCACGCTCAACGACTGGAGGTGTTTTCATGTAGAGGCGAACGGTATTCCCGATACATAACTGGTGCAACAATACCATACCTGGGGGAGGCGGGGTGAAGAGGGGGGGGGGGGGGGGCATTTCTCGTCGTAAATTCTGGTTCTTGGTCCTATTATTGCGCCAGCTGCTGCTGCAATCCTGAATGCAGTACGGATAATAAAATTTGCATGTACAAATAAAAAATAATGCAAACAAGTATACTATGTTAATACCAATTGACGTCATCGTTATCACAAAAGTGTCTTTGTCATTTTCCACGCATATGGTCTCCAACAAAACCAAACTTTCCATTAATATCATACAAAAAAGTATGTTAATCTCTTCCGTCGTATCTGTGGGAATTCTTGAAAAAGCTCTGGAATCTCAGGTATAATAAATTGTGACATCAGTGGTAACAAGTATATTTCCAAGCATGAAATGATAGTCGCGGTGGCTCTGTGGTTAGCTCTCCGGACTCGCGACCAGAAGGGTGCCGGATCAAACCCCACCATCAGATCAGCCCGGGTCAGCTACAGTGGCGTGTTCCTGGGAAAGGCACTTTACTCGGCACCGAATTATAGTTTTATGTGGCTGTGCTGTAAAAACACCAAAACAAACCAAGCACGAAATATGAACCAATTTTACTACATATTCTCTGGAAAATGTATAGGAAAATCTACTATAAATATGTAAAAGCAAAAAAATGGAAAATGCCAGATATCAGTTACACTGATATGTTTGTCTTAAGTTTAATTTTTCATAACCTTTGCCCCTTCCTTCACATTTCTGACAAAATTAAGTGAAGACTATACATTTGGTCCACTACTGCTACTTCTAATAATAATAATAATTAACTCACAGTGGCTGATATGACGCTACACACCTGTTCATCGTCTCTATTCACACTGCGAGGCGAGCATAGAATCAGAGCAATACGTGGAGCATGTGCAACGAGAGTCCTTGTTATGACATATATGTACAAAACATGAAATGATGCAAGAGAAAGACTTTCAATTCACGATGAAATTTTTTTTTTTTAAAAATACGTAGCAGAGGAAAATATTTTCTCTTACACACACCAGTTTAATAACCTTTAACTCCTGTCTGTTTTCTCCTTATGATGTACGTTTTTTTTTTCTATTTAGGAAATATATCTGCCCATATGTATATTTGTCAAACTTATATATCCATATTTAGACTTATTTCATTTTTCTTCTTCTTCATCTTCTTCTTCTTCTACAAACCTAAAATATGTCAAGGCTGTTCATGTATTAAAGAAATGAGGAGGCGCCATCAAAAATACCTAAAACCGAACTCCAAACAGCAAAAAGTTTCAAGTATTGTATTAACTTATCTAAAATAGTTTTTCATATGAATCGTAAAAATTGTCAGTGACTCAACTTACATGATCTGTTTATGTTCCATATTCAGCATCACCCATAAGTATACAGTACCGTTTACCCCATGCGACAAACGGTACACGTTTTACAGAAAAACTCTTCATTAAATACAACACCAATATTGTTCAATAAGCGATGTTTACTCTCATCACACTTATAATTATCTTTGAAAACGATAAAGAAATCGTGGATAGATGAGTGTTGCTTGCAAACAAAATTTAAGTGATTATCGAAATTTGGGTGCAGCGTCTGTTTTCCGCACTTGACTGCAAGATTTCCAGGGCCACATAATTCACGTTTGAACGCAAAACTAAAGAAAATAAGGAACCAAAATCCTTATAGGTAAAATCACAATCTTTAAAATCTTGTGTTTAAAGATGTTACGCTCTGAAGTCAATTGCCGCTCTGTGATGATTCTACAGTATCGCCACTCCAGCAGTGTTCAATGTATCAATCTGTGTAAAACATGTGTTAACGAAATATACGTCTTTTCATTTCGTGTGAAAATGGTAATTAATTTCACAAAATACACAATATGAAGTATTATATGTAGGAACTAAAATTGTAAAAAGTTAGTGTGCTACCTTTTTTTAATGTTTCGGAAGTTCTTGTCATCGACATAGTAATGCAGCCATTAATTACTATAGAGTGTTCCCGATGGATTCTGAATCGTACCCAGTACTAAATCTCAGGAACTAACAGCATGCCACATCTCAAATGCAGAATATTAAGCTCCTTCCATGCCTTACAAATTTATTTAATTGTTGCCAATGTTCGATGTTACTGACTTTGTTTTTAAAAAAAAAAACAAGAAATTGAACGGCGTCCGTAATGTTGAAGCGCCATGGATGGACTAGTCGATGTTTACGACGTAGGATTGCGCAGCTTCTGGCCATTCAGCAAATTCCGGGAGAGTCTGATATGAGTTGTGTCCCTTTAAAGCCTTTATGAGTCATTAGTTTATTTCCTTGTATGGAATAATTAAGGAATAAGTATAGAACGTCGATGCAGATTATCCTAGTGTACAGCTGGTATGCGGTTTCAGAAGAGACAAAAACCATTATTAACGAAATTAAGGTTATGAAATTTTTGACAAGCTGTATGTTGACTATGTAACAAGCAGACGATGTTTGTTTACATACTGCACGTGGTTCCGGAACATCCCGTCATCCCCCTTCTTACATAGACTCTTTTGGCTTCCGGAAAACAAGCGAAATTTTATTATTGTCTTCACCGTTGAGAGCCACATTTTTTGAAAAAGCAAAGCAGTAACATCGAACATTGGCAAGAATGAAAGAAATGTGTAAGGTATGGAAGGAGTTTAATATTCTTATCTGCATTTGAGATGTGGCATGCTGTTAGTTTCTGAGATTTAGTAGTGGGTACGATTCAGAATCCATGGGAACCATACTATAATTGCATTGGCACAGAATGGATAAAAAAAAATCAATGCAAGTCAACAGTTTTGCCTTGAAATGTATACAATGAAAAGAACATCAACGTTTACTGAGTAGATATAATGAAATATTTCACTCGTGACAATACGATGGTTGAATTTCACTCGACAAATATTTCCTTATATTTCAAAACACACAGATATCTTCTTTAAACTTCTTTCTATCACGATTATTATTGAGAAGAAGCGCTCCAGAATATTTGCTGTTGTAGACCACGTGTCCATATTTTGATACAATGAAAATGATTTTAATTGATTCTAATGCAAAAAAAAAAAATAATAATACTCACAACATTTCTTTGTTCTTTTACGGCAATCAGTTCACGAGAGTGACGTACGTTCTAGAGAGATAATTCATGCCATATTGTGTAATAACTATTTCGTTTTATCAACTACGTGTAGTGTTTTCAACAATTTCATTTCTCCATCTTCAGGAGCCCTATGTCTGTCAATTTGTTTTCTTTTTATTTCATAGGTTTTTGGATCTCGATTAAATTTTAATTTTTAATTCATTAAGACTTGAAAGTTGCGTTCTATTTATAATGCCTTACATGTAAAAAAAAAAGCTTTGTAAAAAAGAGGATTTAAGTACAAACGGTCTTTTAGAGTTTAGTGGTTATTACATATGAAAAAAGATATCAACTATCAATATTTTGTATTCTAATGAATCGGCAGTTGTGCAATCAGTGCTTCACGTTAGCTAACTGATCAACATCTTCTGCTTCAGAACCATACTTTGTTAGCTGATTTGTCGTTTTCATATTTTGCCAATTCAGGAGAGTTTGATGAACTTTGAGTGCTGTTACATCCTATCGCCGAAAAAACTGTTATGGTAGCAACAGCAGTTTCCTTTTTTTTTTTTCGTTGATTTCTTTGTCGTTTGTTGTAGTCAGCATGTGAGCGTTAGTAACACTGTCAGATGTCGAAATCGATACTTCTGCAGTCAGTGCTGGTCTAGTCGCAGTAAGACCGGCTCACAGCAGGGCAGTTCAGATTCCAGCACTCGATTCGGATGCTGTGATTAATTTTTCTTTTTTGGTTTTTTTTTTTCGTTTTCTAAACTTTGAGGCTTTCCATACAAAGCGCAATGCAACCTTTCTGTGTCAACTGCATAATGTATGTAACAAATTTGGTAGTTAAACGGAGTTTGTTGTTACAGGAAGCTCAGTGAAGATAGGAACTAGGAAAGGCAGATGCTGGCTGAACAAGAGAGGCGGCTGTTTGTTGGATGTAATTATTGTAGAAGATTGGACAGAAGTTCTTTGAAAGGATTATGATTGTACAATTCAGTAAGAAAATCATTAAAAAAATATGTACAGTTTCTAGATTAATTGACATTGTGTTGCAAGTTAATGCAAATACAATTTTAAACTTCCAATTTGCAACGATTTCTATTTGACCTATTTTCTTGTTCTTAAAACCACATATGAATTTGCCTATCTTTTCCGTAGTGTAATGTACAAGGTTACTAAAGGATATATATATATATATATATATATATATATATATATATATATATATATATATAGTCATTATTATTCATTTAACAAAATCGACCTATCGTAAACACTGACCCGACTTCTCGTCTCAACATTGCATTGTAGAGGCTGCCTTTGTCACATATGTTGTTAAAAACCTTCATATGACCTTCGCAGTGCATCTGATAATCATAGTGCGCTTAAGAGAGAGAGAGAGAGAGAGAGAGAGAGAGAGAGAGAGAGAGAGAGAGAGAGCTCTATTCTCAATTTCGACAACTGGTTACAACCGGTGAAAAAAATAACTGAACTGTCTGCATGTATTTGTATTGGCCGTCCTCCCTCTAAAATGACCATTACACGGAAGCGTAATGTCTGCTTCAAAATGCCATTTTTTTTTTCTGAAAGAAGCATTTTTTTTTTCTGAAAGAAGCGTGAACAGTAAAGGATATGAACCGTCCATGCAATAAGAGACGATTTTCATTGCAGTTTACCTACTGCAGATCATTTTGAAAACAGTATATACCCTATCAGTAAACTGTTGCTGCTTTAGTAAGGTAGTTTTTCCCGTCGCAACAGTGATCACACAATGAAATGCCTACTTTGAATCCTAGCCAGAAGCGGCCATCGTTGTGTCCAGGTGTATTCTCTAATTTAACCTGTAAATAGTTCCAAGAAATGGTGAAAAGAACTCCTAATGGGTACGAGCTACAAGACTTGTTAAAAGCTAAAGCTCAGGCTCTATCCGTAGATTTCAATTCTTGCTGCCATGTTCCGTTTATCTGTGCAAGATCCCTATGCACGCAGTATACGAAGATTGATTACGTACATGAGTCTGTTTCAATCGAGCACGCAAAGGACGTTTCGGAGGCTATGACAGTGTTGTCTTCAGGCGGAGTTGTACCGTAGTTTCTATTCCGAAGGTACACATAATCAGTGGTGGACGATGACACTGGTGTACACATTTGTTAGATTATTGTGCCTAGGATAAAATCAGGAAATCGATATACAACTTAATACTCATGTCTATCTTTAATGCCGATAGATTTTGACATAATGAAGGCAGTTAAGTTTGTTTCCCCTCGACCAAAAAGATTCAAGATTAAACCAATAATTCGTTTCACTAACTCCCTAAAGCTGGAAAATCTACTTTGGATGTCGTTTAATTAAAAAAATTACTTGTTGCGTCAAGAGAATACTATATATTTTTAAAAAAAAACTATTTGTCATAACTGTTACAATTATAATCCATTATTGTACAATTTTTGTCTTATTTCTCCCTGCACCGCCTTGCGTATATCTTTAGAAATAATAGTGTTCTTATTTCTGGTCTTTCTGTCATTCGCTTTTCAATTATCAAGCAACATTACCCGATGTAGCAGCGAATGGTACCTAAAGAACATTCCAAAACCTGCTGATTTAGACAATAACCTGGTCTAGTTCACGATGCATGTATCTAATTAACTGCAAATAGCATCATACTAAATTCATAATGATAGTCTGTAAAGACACGTAGGTTCTTAGTGAGAAGAAGGGTCTATAGATGTGCGACAGGTGTGAGCAAACTCACACATGTAGTTAACTAGTCGTTGTGTCTGCATTCACCTGGTCCAGAAGGCCCTGATTTAAACTCCACAGGTGATAGAGATAAGCAGGTTCCCTCCATTTTGAGCGCGGAAATATTTGGAATATGTCTTGCACAGAAAATAATTACCATGCGAAAGCAGTTTCACATGCCAAATATTTATATAAATATCGATACTTATGGGAAACTTTTACTGTACAATTTGTTATGTCATGGTACAATGTAGTTATGTCAGAGTGCGCTGAGTGTTGATTTGGCATCGAAGCAACGAAAAGAGGACCCCCATATTGAGGCTTGTCAGGAAGTTGTGAACTCCAAAAATAAATGTTAAATGTTCGGCTCTAAAAAATCCTTGTTCAGTATGAACTGAAATATACCTTGTAGTTTCATCTGTGACAGACAAAGAAAAAAGGCCAGTGATGCCATTTTTGTTACCATTATATCTGGTTATGAAACTAAGAACGTATGAAAGAAAAATATTTGCAGGCAAGCACAGAAACATATATTTAATTCTCATGAACCATACGCACAACATGATGTGATCATATATATATGTATATATGTATATATATATATATATATATATATATATATATATATATATATGTATATATGTATATATATATATATATATATATATATATATATATATATATGATGTTTATTTCTAGCCACATACAGACATTCAAGCAAAGTCATAATTCTTCATCGCTAATGGTAAACAGAGATGTGACATAAACAATTTTTTCTTGAAACGGTAATTATCATCTTCTCTGGTACCCTCCGCACTATGTACCCATAGATAGATTTTCCTAACAGAAATACATTATTGCTTAAAATCTGGAGGAAAGTGATTCAGTCCTTTTTAGCTGTAAAAATTTTAAAACCAACCTTTTCTCCATTGATGCCAATACTATCATTTCCTGGACCATTCGTAGTAATAGGCTTTCGTAATATACGGGATGCAGAAAGTCCCGGAAAAAAATATAAAATCGAGGAATGCTGCAGAAAGCAATAAAAGACTTCTATTTAACTGAATTAACAATAGCCTAGAACTGATTTTCCTTCACTACATTTGTATTCAAGTGACATATACGACTTCTTTGTTCTATACACTGTGGTATTAATGATGGTGTCATTCAAAGGCATACGTTCTGGCGGCAAGAACTGGCATTGAGTTTAGCCAGAGCAAAGTGACCTTAGAGTAGACACAGCATAGTCAATAATACAATCATTAGTTTGGTTTGGCTGGCAGCAAGTATCCAGATCACAAACTGCCGAGGAGTTAACAGTCTTAGGATAAGTCAGTGGACTTTGTTTGAGTCCGACTTGAACAGCTGTTACAGCAATCACCTGACCGAAAGTACAGTTTGCATCTATTTGCACGAAACTTACGCCATTTCTTACACATGCCCAAGCATTAAACCCATTGTCCCTGGTGGTATCTGGGTTTAATTAAAAAAATATTATCGAGACCGGTACAGGTTTGGTGGCTAGAATATAACGGACTTGTTTTTCTCCCCTTGATAATATGAAGAGAAAGGGAACTATTGTACCTGCATTTAATTGGGTCACTGGTAGCCCCAATTGGTGCTCAATGCTCATAATAACTGGGCTTCAGACACCCAATGTATATGCTAAATAATAAGTGAGAGACAACGTTCATCCGATCTATAACCTCAGTTTGCAATACGTTTTCCTGGAAAACTAAGGTGTTTACATTTCGACTGAATACATCTCCTGTTTATGCCATCAAAACATAAATAATGGTATACTACTGACTGTGATTTCATGCTTAAAAGGCGCAGTAAATGTTTATTACCCATGAAGAAACCAACAAAACGTACTGATATAAAAAATGGAAATATTGTACAATAATGTCATACTGTTTGATTCGGATAATACGTGAGTTGCTGCACAATTTTCCAGTCGGTGTTATAGAAATCCAAACCCTTCTGCCATGATCATCAACACATTGAACAGTTTCATTAGATTGAATGAAATATGAAAAAGAAATCAGCCGAACAGAATAGTCTGGAGGCAGTATGAACACAAGTACCTGATTAGTATTCTGGTTATAAATAGCTGTACGGATTCTCAGTTTCTACTGATAATAAGATGCATGTAAAATATGGAAAATATTGAAGCAAATACTGTCCCAAATATCAAGTAAACCGTCATACGACACCATTTACCATGAGGAAAAAATAAACCGTGAAGCTACATCTAATGTTATATTCGTTTTAGGCAATTTAGCTCCTAAATAAATAAAATACTTCCATATTTCAAGTTTTACAGTGGTTGATGTAGTCAAAACTATTTTTTAGGTTCCATTACAACGTATGAGCTATACATTTAAAGAAAATAAAGCCCTTTTTATTTTAAAGCGACGCATATCGCAACACTGGCTCATTCAAATCACATCTGAGATCCATTAAAAAAGTTGCAACGATCTTATTCTTAGAGGTCTTTTTAAAAGGAACATTCTCTTTGTGTACTTATCAATGAAATGTTAGTAAACCTGGTACTTGAAAAAAAAATCTATTTTTGATTGAACTTAATGCACGCTAAGTGTCAGAGTTCCCGGTCAAAGAAATGTCTATCTAGACTTTGTTTTTAAAAAACAAACAAACAGAGCCTTGGCGATTACATGTTTGTAAGTCGGGTCAAACGGCAGCATATTGCACTGGCAGAACAAGGTCTATGTTTCTGGTTCTACATTTTAGTTCCTAAAATATTAAATTGCATAGACCCAGATCTACCCACGCATTAATCAGTATGCGACTGCAATCTGGGTCTGTACAGTTGGCAGTTGGATCGGAATTATAAGCGAGTAAATACGCCCCTTTTGTTTGCCTCGCTCTTCCGTCATATTTCAATTAAATCCATTTTTATTCAGTATTCGGGTAATATTTAATTAGTTCGTGATCACTGAATCAGCATCAAGGTCAAAGTTAAAACAGTATTCAATTTCTCATTGTATCTTTACGTATCTGCCACTCAAAATTCATTAATTTAACGGAACGTCTTAAAGCGTTGCCATGTAAATAGTCTATATAACACCGACACATCTAATAGACATCCATGGTATCCTTACTTAGACACAAATATACAGAGCACGAAAGACTCCAGAGTCAACTAATCTATAATATAAGACATTGACCTTTACTTGGCCGAAGTAGCTCTGGCTGCCGGGCATAAATAATTAGCAATCTGATTACTTGGTGGTTATCCGTAACGAACAAGGCAAATAATCTGATTTTATACATATCAGATTTTGGACGTTATCTCTCTGTATTATTTACCCTGTATCTAAATGACATCGATAATCACTTTTTGAGCTTGAATTGTAATAGAATTACAGTTGATTTTCGAGATGGAGATATAGGAAGATATTTGCAACTATTTATTTTACTCTATGCAAACGATACTGTTGTATTTTCAGAAAATCCAAGAGATATGCAAAATAATCTTGACGTATTCTTTAATTACTGCAAAAATATAAATTATCATTAACACAAGCAAACCGAAAGTTATGATTTTTGCGAAATGAATAAATAGACAAAATGTGAAGTCCAAATTAGGAGATTCGGAACTTGAAATTTTCAGAGATTATAAACATTTAGGACTGATCCTAATGAAGAATGGTAGATATTTATTGGGTATTAGGAATCTAATTAGTCAAGCCAAGAAAGCAATGTACCTTCTTAAGAAAAGAGTACTAAATCTTAATATACCTGTTGATTGTCGGCTTAAACTTTGTGATATGACAATAGTTCCAATTCTTACATAGGCGGCTGAGATCTGGGTTTTTTTAAAAAAAATTAGATATGATGGAACGGGTTCATTTAGACTTCCTAAAATATGTGCATTAAAAAATATCCACCCCCACGTATATGCTTTATGGCAAGCTTGGTAGAACCCCTCTACATTTACAAATAAAAAGGAGAATGGTTGGCTATTGGGTAAATCATCATTAATGGTAAACAAACCAAACTTTCTTATATCATGTATCTGAGGCTATTGCAGCATTATAAAAATGGTCTAAGCAGAAGTTAATGCATAGAGAGGATTCATAAAATCTTATCGGAAACTGGCTTTCAATTTATTTGGGTTAATCAAAATATTCCCAATAAATCCTGGTTAGATACAATCTTTAAGGAAAGACTGCATGATCAGTTTATACAGACATTGGAATCATCCATTACTAACTCGACAAAAGCTGATACATATAGAATCTTTAAGGAAAGACTGCATGATCAGTTTATACAGACATTGGAATCATCCATTACTAACTCGACAAAAGCTGATACATATACAATCTTTAAGGAAAGACTGCATGATCAGTTTATACAGACATTGGAATCATCCATTACTAACTCGACAAAAGCTGATACATATACAATCTTTACAACGGAATTAGAATTAGAACATTATATCTTAAAAGACTTATACAAAAATATCAGGCAAATATAATAAAATTTCGAACATGTGATCATTGTTTACCTATAGAGAATGTAAGATGGGAAAATTTGCCTAGACATGAAAGATGGTACAAACGTTGGATGCAAAACTGCGTGGGTGATGAATCTCATTATCCCCTTCCATGTAGCTATTTCAGAGAACAAAGAAAGCAATTACTGCCCAAACACTTCGATATCAAACCAAATGTACCAAAGTTTAAAGAATTATTGAGTTCTGAGAAAGTTGGTGTTTTAAGAAAACTCTCTAAAATGATTAATATTATTTTATCAAAATTTCGTTAATTTATAATCATCTTTACTCGATGTGTTTGTTGTTTTTTCCATTTTTTTGCAGGAAGAGAAAAGTACCAGAGGTTCATCATTGTAAAGTAATGAGTTTACTACAGATTAATTTGTGTTTCATTTATCGTAATTTATATCCGGTCTTTCTAATTATATCAACATCCATGTATTTAAGTTTGAACTTGTTCGTATTCCATTGGAGTATTGATTGTGATATTGCTGTCAATCTGAGTTAAATTGCAATTACTGTGAAAAACACCATATCCTCCATGGCCGATGTACACGCATGCAAATAGAGATACTAATATTTTACCTCAAATGTTGCGTACTGCAACCTGAGTGTAATAAAGATTTTGCCATTGTCATTTGTCATTAATCCCATCCAAACAGATATTAATCTGATATTCTCCATGGACAAAAAAATAAATATCTCTGTCTGAGGTGAGTGAAACTTATCGCAAAGAGGACTTCCGCAGATATAGATAGAAATTCACCTAGCCTGAAGCAGTAATATTTGTGTAATGTATAGATGCTTCATCTGGTAACACCAGTTCAACATTTAATTGTAAAAAAAATAGTACCTATCGTCTCAAGGGTCATACAATTTGAACACTGTATGGAGCTTTTCTCTGACGAAAGTAAAATTTACTTAAGAAAAAGATACAAATAGATATAAAAAGATAAACTTTTACGAAAAACTGTAGCCAGCATTCCGCAACAGTGGTTTCGGCGAACTACACGTAATATACCGGAAGGATATTCAATAACGTAATGATACAAGGTATTAGAAGTATCATTAGGTAGAGTAGATCAGTAAGTACTATTTCCTCTCCTTGTATTATAAAACTTATATTTCAGAAATAATTGCTTGAAAGAAGTATCCATTTTAATGGATAAATGCCTCCTGTTTTAAATGTGGCAAGTTGTCATAGACAGAAGGTACTTATCTAATGAAATAGATACCACGTTGTAGGCGTAGAAAACATGGGATGATGATACCTTTTTAAAATCATTATTTATATTCCTGCGTGCAAATGGAAATGAAATTCGGCTTGTTTACGCCATTTTTTTTTTACTCGTTTAACTCAATACTGCAGCAAGCGAGCATCTAGCTAAACCATTTGGTGAACACTCCTTTAATGACATTCCAACGTTACGTCTCACTATTGAGCAGTGCTGTTGGTAACACTCCTTTAATGACGTTCCAACGTTACGTCTTCCATTGAGCCATGCTGTTGGTAACACTCCATTAATGACGTTACAACGTTACGTCTTACTGTTGAGCCTTGCCCTTGGTTTGATTATGGGAAGTCGGTGTTGGGAAAATATTTCCCAGCCCGAGTAATTTTAGCCAATTTCTAGGAACAGACGTCATACTTACAGTTTTTAAGAGACTTTTCAATGGCATGGATTGGTTTCGTAGTTTGAGATGGGGTCAGACTAGCATAAGTGGGCATGGATCCAAGTAGTTCCTATCTTAATTCAGAGGTGTTGATTGATTGTGCCTTTCGGTGGAAGATATTCGTGACAAGAACTACTGTTTTGTGGAATAATTGGGAAGAGGTCATCCCTTTGTTTGAAGATGCCTTTCATTGTAGCAGTTGGTGGAAGTACACGTGCGAAACGTGGTTCAGACAGTTGTTTTTATTGACCCAGTGATGGAATCGGAAAATAGTTCCCTGCATTTGGTGTTTGAATTGTGTTATGTGCTTCGTGCCACGGCATACTAACAAGGAAAAGCCACGCAATTGTGAAGTTACAGTTAATAATATTATGGTCAACCGGAATGGTAATTAAAGCATAGCAACGCCTTAGATCAACTGTAAATAACTTTAAATGCTTGAATTACCTTTTGTTGGTTCGTCATTTCGCTTACGCTATTCCCCATTAGTTTCGATGTACTTGCCGGTGATCGAACGGCTGCGCTTTCACTGTTCGAGACACTAGTCATGTAATGTTGTAGTGCTCTACTTTCTTCATTTAAACCAACTTTCATGCTTAAATCCTAAGAGTCCCTTTTATATATTTAGTCAAAATGAATGAAAATAGAAGCTGAAAAAGAAAAAGCAAATTAACAAGTTGCCAAAGGGTTTTGAATAGCTAAAATAGATGCAGAACTGCATTTTGTAACGGTCACACTGGGTAGAAATGTGAAGCGTTCGCTCCCTCGGTCAATACACAGTTTCCTGTAGTCAATAGTAAACTCCGTTGGAATATAAGTATGTGTATTTGTATGTGGTATAAATAAAATATATGCATAGTATGTACGCTGTATCTTTGATAAACCACTTGTACACATTTTTCATTACAAGGAAACTCGGCAAGCCTCGTTCGTTTTTAATGAAAAATTTATACAACTCATCGTATATCAGAGATACAGTGCACATACTATAAATATATTTCCGAGCAGTAAAAGAATGGCCATTCGATCACCGAGTACATCGACACGGCCTGGGGGGAATATTGTAAGCGAAATGACGAACCAGCAAGAGGTAATTCAATCATTCAAAGTTATCTACAGTTGATCTAAGTCATTGCCACTGACCATAACATTGTTTTTATCCTCAACTCTCTGTTGGTCGGTTTGTCTGCCAGATTTACCAACAAAGGGTAAAACGAACATGCTGACTGATCCAACGACGGGGGTGGGGGGCGGGGTGCTGGGGGCTTACTATTTAATTGTTTCATTGTCCATCTATCTGTTTCTTTGTTGGTCCAGTTGTCTGTCAGTTTTGCCATCATAGATCCAGAGAGAGAGAGAGAGAGAGAGAGAGAGAGAGAGAGAGAGAGAAAGAGAAAGAGTTTTGGTTTGGTTTTCTGGGCTTTAACACCATTTCTCAGCACATGATAGTCTATACGTGGCGGCCAGTATATTTGGTGGACGAAGAACCCAGGAAGGCCCCAGAAAGAACCACCGACCGACGGGAAGCTACTGATAAGCTTTCTCACATACCCACGTTGGTCAAGCCGAGACTCGAACTCACGCGGGCAGAGGTGAGATATATGAGAGCGAGATCTAGATCAATTGAGGTAAAAGTGACATAACTGAGTGAGCAACGAACACAGCCTGAGAGAGAAAGAGAGAGAGGGGGAGAATTCTTCTGACATTTTAATATTTAAAAATGATCTATTTTAGAACCTTATCATTGGTTAACAACAAAAAACAAAATAAAGTATAAAATAGGTTACAGTATGTGCATACTCGTTTCCACGGCTATTGCAACTTTGTATCACTGGTATCGTGTAACAGTGTAGAAGAAACCCATGAGAAATATACACATACAGGTTATTTGGTTTAAGTTCAAGTTCAAGGTTTTCATCCAGCTCAAATTCTTTTTTCTCTCTCACTCCATAGATTTCCACGTATAGTTGTCCATTACGGCATGAGAGAGAGATAATAGGGAAAGCAGAGGGGTTTTGATAAAATTGTGTAACATGTTTAATTCATTACAAAACGGAGATTTTTATTCTTCTCGTTATTTTCTTATTTTATTAATGAGTGGAACTTCATCAATGATCTAGAGAGTATAAAAGCAGTAGTCTACTGCTGACACCACCATAGTTATTTATGTGGGCGAATCACAGTTTGAAATACCAAAAGTATTGGTATATCAAACTGCTTTATACCAACACTTTAAAAGCCATGTTATCTTTATATATATATATATATATATATATATATATATATATATATATATATATATATATATATATATATATGTGTGTGTGTGTGTGTGTGTGATTTTGGAAGCCTTATAACTACATTGCAGGCAATAGTCATTCGTGTGCCTTTACACAAACCTCTTACAGTAACCATAGCCTTTTATTCTACTTCTCGACTTCAACGGCCACCATATCCTTTAGGACTGCAAAGTATTAACCAGAGAGGGAAGAAAATAGAAGACTTTGTTTCAAAACATAATCTCTGCCTTTAAATGATAAGTCGAATACCTTCCTACATTCTCCACTCATTCACATGACCATATGCGATCGATCTGTTTTACTTGGAAAGTTGGTGATGACCACAGAGGAATTAATACTCTCAAACCTCAGGGTCTAGAACAGGGATGCTAATTGAACAAGGCAGATTGGCAAACTTTTCAGCCTCTCTGCGAGTCAAATTTGTCAGTTGGTCGTTTCGAAAACGTAGGGAATCGGATACTCTTATTTACAAACATACTCAAGGATGCTGCTTCAGGATAAAATACAAGCACTCTGGTGACTCCTAAACGTGTCAAGAAACCATATTTTGGTGACAATTGGAAAGACGCCATCATGGAACGGTAAAACGTCTTTAAACATTTCAATGCCAGTCCTATAACTGAAAATCTGCATAAATAACGTGTATCGCGCGATAAAGCTAGTTCTACCATTAAAGAGGTTAAGATACAAATGTAAAGATCCTACATCTCTAGGTTCAATTCTGGAATATGTATTAAGTCAGTATATAATATGGTCTGGAAAATCAGTGTCAAAAATAAAAACAACTGTATGAGCACTTAAAGACATCTGATAAATTGGTTAGTACACTGCCAAAAATTTCAACTACATTGGAAGAAACATTATCCAAACGCTCCTTACAAGTGTACTGTTCTGAAACATCAGCTGTCTCAAAACTCAAAAAGAAAATGTTCCGCTAAATTTCAGATCTGCTAACGCTGAAGAATACAATACATTTTTCATTCTCAGACAACTGCAAGACTCTCGTAATGGAGCGCATGACACTTCAACAGGGTCAGATGATATCCACTATCAACTTCTGAAACACGCACATGATACATCTCTGAATACACTACTGAAAAATTACATACACTACTATACATTTCCAATAAACTTTGAGAAACTGGTGACTTCCCGTAGTAATGACGAGAAGCAAGAGTGATACAAGTACATAAATATGGAAAGAACCATACCGACCCTTTCAACTATTGTCCCAAATCACTACCAAGCTGCTAGCAACATCTGTATCTTGAGTCCGACACACTACTATCATACCTTCAATGTGGATTCAGATGCCAGAGAAGCACAGTTGACCATTTAATCATATTTTAAACATTTATAGATTAGATTGCATAAAGAAAGATCATATGGTTACCATCGTTTTTGCTTGGAGAAGGGTTACGACACCACATGGAAGTAAAGCATAATAAATGATCTATTCAAGCATAAGTCTACTGGACAGCCTGCCAAACCCTTTTACTCTTCTTTTTACAGAGTTGCCATTATCTTCAGGAACTTTTGTTAATATTCACCTATCTATCGTAATATCCAGTTATTTGAAAGAGAGAAATTTCAGAGCTAAGGTACCACCTTTTCTGAAAGCTTCCCCAAGCTATTTAGCATATTGTTAGCCACTCCTTTAAAGAACAATCTTCAAAATCTTAAACGGTTTGTATGCGCTTTGGACGATTATATAGAATTCACGATGACCCAAATCTGTATCTTGACGGTTCTGTTATCCCTGGTGTGTGTGTTTGTGTGTGTGTGTGGGGGGGGGCACATTTTTTGCTCTTATTTTTACCATAAGCTAATTTTCTGTCCGCATATTCAATACTTCCGGGACAAATGTCTTAAGGTCCTGGATTTGATGCAAGTCATGGCAAACACAGATTAGGGAGCTGACCGCAATTTCTTACTCCGATTATACAGGACCTTAGTAAGATATATGGCAGAATTGTGTACGGTTCAGCTTGTAACTCTTAAATTTCAGAAGCTGGATGCGAATTAGACTTTGTTAGGGATCATTTAGAACTCCCCCGTCAAACATCTTTGATGCTGAGACAACTGTACCATCGTTTTATCTCAGAAGAATGAAATTGGCTCTTCAGTTTACTGCCAAACTATCTCTTCATCCATCGATTCGGAATACGATATCGTAGTTAGGCCCAAATACCAAACGTTGTACCCTCAGGAACCAAATTTCTTTCCACCTTTTCACATACGAATTCGTCCTTATCCAGAGGAAGCAAAATTCAATCTTGCCAACACTACAAAATTCTTTGTTCCCAATTCACCACCTTGGTTATAACTACCCCCACCCCCACCCCGAAACATAACAAAATACTAGTTGATCTTTGCTAATGCAAAAAGGCCTCAACCAGTCCTCTCGTTTTTCAAAGTCAATGAAATCAGAGGTTGCAGTTGCCGTCGCAACACCCCATGGCACCATCTCAAGCCGGTTACCATATAAAGCCTCCATTTTTTTCACAGAAAGTAGAGCCATAAAAAATATTTGAATTACACTGAAACCTCTCAAACAACAAATTTCATCAACTTTTCAGATTCCCTGTCCACACTGAAAGTCTTGCTAAACTTTCATTTGAGAACTAGATTTTACAGAAACATGATTTGCTCATACAATCTCGAAAACGTATTTAATACTGTTGGCTGCCTCAACACATTAATATTAATGATAACAAAATGGCGGATCAAGCAGCCAAAGCTGCCCTTCAGTCACCCGCTCCTGAATTAAAAATTCGATATACTGACTTCAAATATTATATAAATCGGCATGCTATATATATTTGGCACAAAAACTCTGAAGCGTTAGACCCATCACTGGCGAATGGCATACCTCAAATAAAATAACTCGCAGAGAAGAGGCGGTATTGTGCCAATCGCGTATGGGACGCACATACCTGAGTCATGCAGCCTCTTGAATGGTGAATCTTCATCAGAGTGCATATCCTCCATATATAGCACATTATTGACGAGACAGAAGCTTTTGGAGGCGAACTTAATTTTTGTGGACTCCTCCTAGCCCTTCCCAGCATAATGGCTGGTTGGAGCTATAGAGATGTCCCCTCATAAGATCTAAATACCAAAAAGCTTTTAGTATTTAAATATTGAAAATAAATTTTTAAATGAGGTTCCTTCTGGATTTTTTTGTTTTTTGTTTGTTTCCTAAACATACAAGTTTTTCAGAGCATAGGGTGTCCAGGCCAGTATTCCCCTCCCTTCAATTATTTCGTGTTCGGCTGGTTTTCTTACACTTCTCCACTATATAAGTTGCAAATCATTTCTTGAAATGGCGAGATTATTCTGAGTTTCACTATTTCCCGTTTTATTTGTTTTTGTTTGGCGCGTGTTTGAATGCATGTATATTCTCTCTCACATATACTTGCCTGTTTCCTTACATATTGATATTTATTTTTTCTTTTTTTTTTTCTTCTTCATATTATTATTTTAGTTGGTTATTTACAGTTCATTTCTTGACTGTTATGCATGTTCGGTATTCTTTCATGGTGGGTTTTCCTGCCTCTAGTGGTTTTGTCGGCATCTTCTCCTATAATTCTAATTCTTCTTGGTCTAACTCTATTATTTCCCCATATATTGGTGACAGTCTCTGTGGTTTTGATGTGTCAATGGCAGTTGTCTTCCTTACTGGTGGCGACTGGGTGAGTTCCTCCTCCACTGTACATAGTTCAAATGGCGGCTGGGTAAGTTCTCTTACTTTAGATTTGATGCTCCATATTCATGTAGCGGTGTTGGTGGTTTTTTTACTAGGTTTCATTCTTTTGGCTGCTTGGTTTGATGTTTCTTCGTTTGTACTGTCTAGGTTTTGAAAGTCTAATCGGTAGTAGTCTTTTACATCTGGTTTTAGTTTGCTTTTCCGCTTCTTTTTGATCTTCTTCTTGTCTCTCCCTGGTAATTCTTTTCTGTCGAGAGGAGTTTCTCTATTATTCGTCTCCATCGGTGCTGATTCTTCAGGCATTGTTGTGATAATCTTCTCCGCTGGAGTTGTTGTTTCTTCAAGCACCGTCATTGTTCTATTACTCCCAGAAGTACATTTTCCTGGGTCATGCCCTTTCTGTCCACACTTGTGGCATTTCCGCTTGTGGATACATCCACTATAACACGATTTAACCAAAACTCCGTGGATACAGAAAAAGATATTTATCTTTGCAGCTTGGTCTTTTTCCACCTGTATTATTCTCGCCCCCATTTGTACTGTGGGGTAGTCTTTATACGTGGCCATTCTCGCTTTCTTGATCTCTATATTGTATTTCTGTCCAAATCTTTCTGTTGTCACTTGCAAGGGGATTTCAGTTGGGATCCCTCTGATGTAGGTGTCCACATATTTAATTGTGATATCACTTTCGATATCCGGTGCATCAATCACCTGTATTATTTTGCCATTGATTACTAAGTTGCCTTTAGGTAGTAGTGGCTTATCTCCCTTTGGGTGTATAAGGAGAATATCTTGGTTAACAAAGGTGAAAGCCTGCAGTTCATCTACATGTATTTTCCTTTCTTTTGAAAGTGCATTAAAAATCTCTCCACAAGTAGGTCTTTCATTTGGCTGTAAAGCAGTGAGGTGCAGCCCCTGTTTGCCGGCTCGCTGGCTGGCCACGAGGAGTTAATTAAGAATCTGTGTGATGTACCACCCGAGAAAATCTTTGACTTTTTGAGGGAATGCGTTATATAAAACACAATTTTGGCCCTATAGTTAAAATGTTTTATATTATTTTATCTTTATAATTTATTATATGTACATAGCGTTTAATATCTTTACTTTTTTATTTTTAATCTTTCTGTGTTACATGTTTACCTTTGTTCGGAAGGGTTTGTCTTCCTAAAGTTATTTTTCTTTTATGCAACTTTTTATTCTTGACATTTTAGAACTTGCATTTTAATTGTCACCATATTGTGCTGACGTGCCGTTAGACCCTATGCATGCGTACGCAGTCAAAGACAATTTTCAGTATGGTTTTGATTGGATGCTTGCATACCATTTGAAACGTTTCATTTCTGGGCATATCGTTCCGACTTCGTGCCATCTCTTACCGTTTTCTTCCGATCGCGTTGTTTTTGTACTGGTCGTGCTATTTTTCCCCAATCGTACCGTTTGCGTTCTGTTTTTTACTGTTTGATTTATCAGTACCATTTCATCCTCATATCGTTTCATACCGTTTGCATGCCGTACCGTTTCATACGAATGCCGTTTCGGTTTTGCACTTTTTCTCATCTTGCAAAAGACGTTTAAAGTAACATACATAATACTTCAACTCATGACCAGGTAACACACTGGACCCTGTTTACAGCCTCTGTCTTTTTGCGACACTGTCATGAATTCGAATATTTGTATATAATCAGAAACCTTAATTTGATGTCTATCACGATCAAAATATACGGACAAGTTGGTGGCACTCGTGTTATTTAAAAAAAAAAAAAAAAAAAAAAAGATATCAGGATGTGAATTTTTTGTTCTGACATCAAATGTAAACAATCCCCGAGAAACAGTATCGTCTTTGGGAAAAAAGACTCTTATAGCTGGTTTCATGAACCATGAAGTCAGTATTAGTTCTAATAGTACAGACCGGTGCTTACACCTTCGAACAGCTATGCTCATTGGTGGATCCAGGATTTTTCTGGGGTGTTTTATTATTATTCGTTTCATTGAAAATGGCATGGTTCTGTGTTTTTCAGTTAAAAATGTTCGACATGTATTTTGCCTGGAAACTGAAACCCCAAACTCCTCTAAATCTGCCACTGTTTTTTCTCTGTGCCTATTTGGTTGCATGTCAGAATGCCTACATACACAACAGCTGTCAGAAGACAGCATAACTCGCCTATACAGTAATAACAACCAGTGACATTTTATGCAGACCAAATTGTTCCAGTTTTGAAGGAAATCAAGCTTGCTAAATAATTACTTTTTAGCATTTTTCATAATAAATGTTTAGCATCATAAACCATGATGGCAGCACGGCTAGCCTTTTGGGCACAATTAATGAAGCATGTTGTACTGGAATTTCAGCAAATAAAAGAAGCAGGTGAATGGTGTAATGCAAACAACGTACTCCCTAATTAGGTATTTACATGATTACTACACTTGGAATGATGGTGTCATGCAAACAAAGTACTACCTAATTAGGAATTTACATGATTACTACACAAAATGTTGGCCTATGGTAACAAGAAGGAGGATTTGAGAATTTCAAAACGCTGACCTTAAAGAACAAACATAAAACAAAGACTTTAATCTCATACTTTTTGCCATAAATTATAATAAAATTCATAAAAACTTGTATCAACACTAGCAGAAAAGGGGAGCGAAATATTTATAAATACACTTAAGTAAAAACGAAATACACTGTCCCTGCATAGATATAGAAACGAAACCTTAAGCACAAACTTTAACCTGCTGTAGGCATATAACAAACCTTAAACTCAAACATTAACTTCAACCGGTTTCCCACGATTTAAAAAATAAAAATAAAATTTGGTTAAAAAGAAGTATTAAATAAGGTCAAGCGAAAGCAATTTAACACATACAAGTGAAATTGAAATGCAAAGTTCCTTTCTACAATTAATAGACCAACAGAAAAACCCTAACTACAAAATTTTACGCTAAACCATTTCGTTCGATAAATAGCAAAAGATACACTCAGTAATAAATAAGACCTTAAACACAAACTTTAATCTGATGTTTACATACAGCAAACCATAACGCAAATTTAATTTCAAACCTTTCCCGGTAAATTGCACCAAAGAATCAATAAAACACGGTTTTAACAAAAGTATTGAATAAGACATGGCTCATGTCACATATATCGCATTTAAATGCGTGACTTCCTTTCCGCAAACCATAAAGAAAAACATAAACCTTCACCTGCTGTTTACATAGAGAAATCCTTATGCGCATGCAAGCTTTAAAGCTTTAATCTCAATTGTTTCACCATAAATTGCAAACAAATCAGTAAAATTGAGCAAAAAATGTATTAAATAAGTCGGGCATGTGCTAAAGAACACACGGCAGTGACATTTAAATGCATAGTTCCTTCATATGAGCCATAATCAAAACCTTAAACATTCATTTTAACCTGCTGTCTAGATCCGCCTATAACGCCAGAGTAATATCATAAGCTATCATGTACTTCGTACAGGCGAGTTAAAATAAGAGACACCAAAATAAACAAGGCGTATGTTTGTTTTTTTGTTTTTTTTTTAAAAGAAACTTTAATTCAGAAAACAATAAATTAAATATCGAGCATAGTATGTATGTAATCCAAGGAAACAGTTGAAAATACATTTTACATGTCAAAATAAAGCAAATAGAAAAATATAAAGACAAAACGGAAACTTACAAAAATTAATTGTAACAAAGGTTGAAATATATAAGAACATACAGACTGGATCAGATAAAAAGCGGCGTAGGACCGTTAAACTAGAATTTTAACGATAACTTACAGGAATGGGAACTCTAAAGAAACGTAGAAATAGAAAATCGTAAAATTAGAAAGAAAGCAACTAGGTCGATCATACATTTCGGGTCCGCTCCACGATCTTGCAGTGCGATAGTAGGATACTTATAGCTAAAACAAGACGCCGCAGACAGGGCCAATTACTCCCTCTTATGCAAAAGTTTGATCAAATTCACAAATTACATACATGCGTATATAAGTCGCATGTGGGCTAAAAGAGTAAATCCGGATATGATTAGAATTCCTCCCCGATAAAGTTAACGTTCTTTTCATGACTGATGTCAACGACCTACACAATACGACTTGTATTGTTTATTTACAGCTCTATCTGCCTGAGTGGTATTGCCTGTCAGTGCGTGAAAAGGCTACTGTTTTGCTTCTTTTTATTTAACACAATTTCGAAGCATGCTGTCTGGTTTTAGAAGGTACCTGTCTCTGCAATATTTTTGGCATAATCGTGTTCAAATAATAAAACCCTGTATACCGAAATATCAGTGGCTATTTATTTGTCTATGGAAGAAAGGTTGATTGTGACAGATCAAAGGGGGAGGGATTCGATCTCTAGTCTTTGTCTTTTCAATCTAGCCACTGAACTAATTCTACCACAATATATAATCAAGTAAGTGTGGTGAATGACCATAAAAGCATATGAATTCTTAACAGCAGTTTTCATTTTGTTTAAAAATAGCTAGTATTTGTAAAGCACAGCTGAGTACCTTCATAATTTATCTGTACAACGAACGTGTTTTATTTTAATATGATTCAGAGAAAAATTGCCGACGCAGTCCATGCTCTATGATTAATATTTGTTAAAGTCGGAAAAGCAACCTTATAAACAAGAAATATTGAACAAAACGTTAAATCCAAAACTACAATTTTTTTATATAAAATATTGATGTTTTAAAGACAATTTTTACAAATGTTCCGAAAGATAATCCGTTCTTTGACATGCTCACTCATTCTTATGACCTTGGGGTTTAGGTCACATATTGTATATATGAATGCTTCCTTAATGGACTCCATGTTAATTCCAGGTCTTTTTGTTGTATGCTTACTACAAATGCTTCCATCAATAATGGAATGCTAATCTTACTTTGTCTGTGTGCCAATAAGTTTGCACACGGCAGTTAGGAAGTTTACTTTTTGCAACGGGAAATTATGGTATTGTACAAAGTTGGAAAAGAAAATACAATTGTGACTATTTTAATGCTTACGAAATGTACAGATGTATTTTTCATACACTAAAAGGCACACGAAATTTCAAGTGAGGATAGGGACTTATATTTCTTTTATAAACAATGAGATGACACTGTCTGTGTTTGGAAATTTTCAATCCACAGCTGGTAGACCACTTGTATGTGTATCCCTCGGACGTTTTCGTTTTATCTTAACAGAGTCATTCGGCATTTCGTTCTTGTGATTTGGGTCTAGCTGCTTGATATCGAAACGCGGTGACTTCCCTGGGCCGTGGAATCCAGGTGGAAGACTGATTATAGGACTAATATCCGAGGGTTCAAATTCGTTCTCGTTATCATTACTTCTCGATTGTGACTCGGAATCGGTACTCTAGAGGAAAAATAGATGTTTAAATGTAAGTATTGTTTTTTATTTCAAAAAGATATTTTTTAAAGGCATAAAAACTGTCAAGCATAAAAAAAAAATAATTTTAATGAGTAAGTTAACGTCCACATACAACCGACCAAGATGCAAATTATACCATATTTTGACCATTTTAACATCTTCTGAGACTTTTCTCTTTCTTGTTATACGAATTAATTACAAAAACGTATATATATACTAAGAATATTTTCCTAAATTCGAGGCGTTGACCCAAAAGTTCGTGGGCACATCATACAGCCATAACATAAGCTAAGGTACCTTAATGAAACTTCGCTATATGTAATACCTGCCAATTTCATATACATGTATGATCATTTGCGAAGAAATTATGTGAGGTTTTATATTTATAACAGTTTCTTCATAGAGTCACCCAACGCAGCGTATGGTAAACGTTTGTATTGTATTATTCGTTCATTTGTAAATGCTGTTCACGCATGGAAAATGTGTGTGAAACTGCAATGGTGCATTACAGAATCACATGCTTCAATTGCGACTTCATTCTTTAAGAAAATGGTGTAATTTTATCTGACGAATGGTAATCTAATTAAACTTTAAGAGCTACATATGAAAAATCAAATCTGTGCTAAAACGTGGATTGAATGGGTTAACTTCGCAACGGTCCATCGTAAATTTATCATTACACTTGCGGAATCGCTGATTGAAAGAAAAGTGTCGCCTAAAATTAGTTCAGCAAGGCGTAAAGTATTATGTTAAGTCATGTTGGCACAGGCTATTTCGGGAAGTACAATTGTCACTTGGTGGTAATAAGGAGAGAAAGGTCATTGAGGCCACTGGCAACAAACACATGATTTTTGTGTATTCAAGACAGACGAAGACCCTTGCTTTATTAAACGTATACATCTGTAAAGATTTGGATCTTAGATACGGAGCAGTCTTGGGAGTCCTAAAAGAAATAGCAATGAAAAGAGTTTTAATACTAATCAATGGACCATATAACAGTTTCAAACTTCCTCTAGCGCGACTCATGATTTTCAAAGCTGCTCAGGACATTCTTACAGAGCACGACTTCCTGTAGCGCGACTCATGACATTCACATCTGCTCGGGATTTAATAACCAGTCCCTAAAGGAAATTATCAAATTCATAAAGTAGACTTAATGACTTTATCAAAGTTCACACAAATGTTCAGGAATGGTTTAATGAGTTGCATAACTTACATATGCTGCATTTTGAGTAATCTAGCTTGGTTTAATTAATTTTAATACACAGTGTCCAGGAACTTTTGGATAAAACGCTCGTATGTTGATGCAGTCTTACAAATTCACACATATTTTACTACATACTAGCTGGGAAAATGTCGAATTTCTTGAACGCGTTATCTTTGTTTAGAAGTCTTTGGGTAGCTGATGATGCGTGTAGATCGCTGTCCAGTCTGTTATATTTAAATACAGAATGTTTCGTTTCTTTGACTTGAACTCTTTAAAGGCTAGTCACGAGATTCAGAACTTTCATCAACAATCGACATTACTAGCAAGTGTAATAACCTGAAAATATGAAATCATGAATCATGCGGCATGTTAAAAATGATTTGCATCATAAAATTTCGCATTTGTTTGCATTTGTTTGTACTCACATCTGGAATTTTCGGTCGCTTCAGTCTGTTGTAAACAATTGCAGCAGCGCCACCTAATAATGCAAGGGTTCCCAACACGGCTCCAACTATGGTTGGCACCTGATTTTCATCCTTTTTAGAACCTGCAATAGGTGTGGAATGAATTGAACGCAATGGGCATATCACATCAAACTTACTCATGTATCTACCCTGACGCTAGCGAGTGTGTATATTATGGATTATATGGTTTCCCGTTGCAAAGGTTTCACTTTGTAGAAAGCCCTTTTGAAACAGCAAGCCTGTCCAGAAATTTCATAGTAAACTTTCGACATCCAGCATCGGGCAAGAATGATGGTAGGGTTCAATAGGCAAATCTAGTTTGTATACCATTAGCACCAGTTTTTAAATAATGTCCGGTATAGCTTCATGGTTTTCCTCGCTTTAAATTTGCTCGATATCGTTCGCATAAATGAAGCTGAAAATTCAAGTAACTAGCAAGAGCATTTCTTGCAGCTATTGATTTGCGGGAAAACACTCCAATTCTTGTAAGTGGTACCTATGTTTATAATGATTGATAACTTTAAACAATGCTAAATGATTATGTAATAATATGTAATGTAATTATATCAATATGTTTTAACTGCATTAGCGGTTGAAATCCTTCAGAAATGTATAAAGGTGAGCGGCACATTTGATAATAGTGGGAAAAAATAATAGAGACCTAGATATTTTTATATATAAATTGAATACCTTATTTATAAGGAACAAAAACGATTTGTGTTTCGTTCAAATTCAGATAATTGCAGATTGTAATTGGTAATACGATACAGTAAATATATTTTTTTATATCATCTTTTCGTCTGCAATAAACATAGGGTGGAGGTGGGGTGGGGCAGAATAATTATATGAACCACACTATGCATTATACAAAACCATTATTATCATTCTAGCCATCTTTCCTCACAATCATGAGAACATTTATGGGTAACGAGTTTAAAATAATCAGAGCTGCTCAGGCAAGAAAACACATCTACTATGTCATTATTCCAGTACCTATCATCCCTATATGATTCTCGCGCCATATTACTTATCGTAATTTTACGGGCAAGTTTTTCTGACCTTTCAAAGCATGTCCGATTTGAAGCAAGCTATAGCCTCTAATTTTGCTATGAACATTTGTTTTGGGTGAAAACTATGTAGCACATTAAAGACAAATACATTTGCAACCATCCATCGCAGCAGGTGTTCTTGCTTGAGCTAGTCTGATATTTTCAAAGACTTCTGCTGATTGCTTCGACGAGCCTAGATTTAAATCCATTGCAGAAAAGTCTAAAGTGATCCAAATGTGTCTTACGCAGGACGGTGGAATTGATTATAGATGTTCACTCAGTTTTTAGTCTATGTGACTTTTTAAGATCGTATACTGGGAGACAAATCAAACGGTTATTTAAATAAAAATCCAATTCTACAACATTATTCTAAAAACATGTATCAGAATACGTACCGTCTCCCCCTTCACACTGTAATGGTGCCGAGATGGGCAAACTATCGTTACATTTATACACCGGTACCTGAGGACCGCAGTTCATCCTCAGACTGGCATTAGCTTCAGTAGCTGCAATTATAAGATAGTACCACAGTGAACAGTTTAATTCAAGCTTTCACGTTCACGAAAATGATAAACGTCATTCGGGACAAAACACTTCTAACGATAACGCTCTTCAACTCGATATCCAACGATTTATTTGATAGGTTACTTAAAATATATTGACCGGAAATTCCAAAAGTCACGAAAAATGTAATCGTGAACCTTCATATGTGACTGTCATATATACTTATTATCAACTGAGCTCAATTTTATTAAGATTTTTGAACATTTAGTTATTGGACTACACTTTATTGAAAATAGCAATGTGTTCATTTGGAACTGCCAAAAATGATAGCTAACTGTACAATCAGATGTCATCATAATCTTTTAACTAAAAGATAGAACGATAAAATGAATTTCTTTCGTATATAAGACAAAGTAACAAAAAAAAGCCTGTTAACATATAAGTTTATCGTGGTATATATATATATATATATATATATATATATATATATATATATATATATATATATATATATATATATATATATATTTGTACAACAAGTGATTAAATGAACATAGTAGAATAATCTATACGGACCTTTTTTGAGGTAAAATATACTCCAATCTGATAATTTTAAATTCTGGTCATCTTTTGATTCAAGTTAATCTTCAATAAGTATTCCTTCTTTAAAGCACATTTACCTGTGAGTTTAATCCAGAACATCCCGCCTTGTTCCAAGTATGTATTGTCTAGTCGCACAGAAATGTTGTATGTTTTACTTGTATATAACATTCTTGCCTTAAAATCATTATTGTCACAGCACGAGATTGATTTCTCGTTATCTCCATCCTTGACCAAAAGCCTCTGCACGCAACTCCCTTTAATGTCATAGGAAAAGCGAATGTCAAGGGCGATAATCTGAATGAATCCGGAAGTAGTATGCACGTTGCAAACTCCTCCCGTCCGGCATGCCGAAATGGCGATTCCGTCTGTATATCCGTCATTAGATATATACACACTTCCGCCAGGCATAGGACTTATGGGCCCAACAGGTTTATATGAGTCTATGGTACCAATTCTGGATTCTGTAAACAAAAAATTAAAAGTGTCAAACCTTATTAGATGAGATAGATAGTTAGGTAGATAGATAGATAAATATAATGCCATAATGTAAAGTTATATTGTACCTGCTAAATCGTTACTTACGACAATGAATTCTAGGTTTATAAAAGACAAATTAAAGCGAATTATTATGAGAGAGACAAGCTGAAATGTTTAAGAGAGTTGATGAATATATGTAAGAAAGTCTAATATGAATCATGCGAAACTCATTTTGCCGTGTCTAATCAAGTAAGTATATTGATATGATATCACTTTTTAAATTAAGGAACAACAAAATGGTGTTGTCAATCGTCTCTTTGGTATAGAAATAATTATGATACAATCATATGCATATTGTTACATTAAACTGTTTGTTAGAGAACAAACGAAGAGTTTAGCTTCTGGGTTCATATTTCCTCCTATACCTGCCATCTTGTCTACAAAGCCTACCTTGAGTGATCAGTTGCTTACAAAGTTATTCAATTTTAAAACGCACTACTTGTGGTCAAGCACCTGTAAAGCGTAGTGCTCCTGTTTGAGAAAAATACTTGATTAAGAATAAATACGGACACGACAATTGTTTTCACAGTGTTCCCGTGGGTAAACACAGCTTGAAAAACACCACGAAAATATAAATGACAATAATGCATACGAAAACCTTTCTCACAATTGTATCCAAAGCAATAAATATGATAAACAACAACTAAATAAATGTTGATATAGGAGACTTTTGTGTAATTCTAAAACTCAAAACATGGGTATCCACGAAGCATCACAATAAAGACACAAACATTTACAAGGATTTTCATCTCGTTTAGAAAATACTAATATGAGGACTAACATTAAACAACGAGTCCACTGTCTCTAGTAACGTTCTGCCTTGGTAAAGGATTCTTGAAGAACAAAATTTCGATTCAGTATTTTCTAGGTATGATTCCTCGCCTTTGCCAGACAACTTCAAAAAGGTAATATCAGTAGATTACATTCAATGTCAATTATGATCACCATTCAAACAAAGTTATATTCAGTCATCAGCAATGTCCTCCTCCGAGATATAGCTTCATAACACAATGCATCCTTCTCCCTGACGGAGTGGGATCAATCAAGGTTCTTTGACAATGGAGAAAGCAGAAGAAAACAAAACAAACAAACAAGCAACAACAAAAAAAAAAACAAACAATTTAGCGTAGATAGAGAAATCAATTTAGCATAGCTATTATGTACATGTACTTCGACCCAACTGGGAGTGGATTGTATAGAGTCTACGTCATTTTGTTCCTATAATTTGTTTTTATTTGTTTTTTCATATCACTTTCTGACGTTTTGGATGCAATTTTACATGTGTATCTTCCATAGCTCTGAGCAATAGAAACAGATAAACTAGCTACCGCTCTTGATTAGCTCATATAGCTCTTGAAAGTTTATAATATCTTACCTTTAATACAGTCGTAAACGATGTTCATATAATGTGTTTTATCGATGTACCCAATGTCACAATGTCCATCGGTGACAACACTGGCAACCGTCACGTAGCATGACTGCCTTCCGTTACATTGGATGTGCCTGCTGTAGTCTTGTGTATAGCTATTAAATATTTCAAAAAATGGATGATTTAGACTTCTAAAATATGTTAGAAATGATCATGTCACATCGACTGGACAATGGTCATACTTCGGGCATCAAATGTTCGTCCTGTTATGATATTTGAAAAATCTATCCTAGAAACAATTAGCTCCTGAGATTACTTTTGTCATTGAACTTCTGTAACAAACAGTCAGAAGTGACTTTACTTTGGAATGTCACTTTTGATTGGCATACAGTGGAAACTCAATTTCAAAATCAAGCTCGAAGCTGTTTTATGATAGTCAGACCTGATCTTATTGAATTAAGCATACCAACTATTAAAAGTTAGGCCTGTCTGAGGGCCAATGATTGCATAGCTAACATATAAATTAAATAACGAAGAAATATTTCGTACATGTCTTATGTCGTATGTCTACTTCAATAAAATTTCCGGTATAAAATAGACTTATATCAATGGCATGGCATTGCATATCCAAGCACTAACAAGCTGTCCCATTTGGAGCATGGCGTAACCCAGGGACCAGTGTTGCAACAGTATACATGTGTATTTGTCTCTTTATGTCCAGTTAATGTATATATGGCTATAATGTGGGATCTTGATAGTGTCTAAGTTATGAGCGAAGGGCACATTCCCTACACCAGGGAATGACACAAAGTCCGTGTTGGATGCACACAATGCACGTTTCTCCTCATGCCCATTAAATGTATGTATGGTTATAAGGTAGGGATCGAACACCATCCAAGATATGATGCAGGGATATGTCCCCTACCACAGCTGTATGATCCAGGGTCTGTATAGAATATATGCTTGATTTTGTTCCTTAGTGTTCTTCAAATCTATATATGGTTATAGACCGGGGATCTCGACAGTTTCAAAGTTATGACTCAGGGGTAAGTCCCCAATCCCAGAGGCATCATCTACAGTCTATGCCGGATATACGTTTTGTTTCGTCTCCTTGTGCCTTTCAAACATATAAATGGTTAGAAGGTGAGAATTTCGACAGTTTCCAAGTTATAACCTAGGGGCAAGTTCCCTACCCTAGGGACATGACCCTGGGTCTCTATTGGATAGACGACTGACATAGTCTCTTCGTGTCCTTCAAACCCATATATTGTTATATGGTAAGGATCTCAGCATTTTCCAAATTATGACCCAAGGACAACATTCCCTAGCCCCATGGGCAAGACCTAAGGTTGCAATCCAAAAGACAGTCAAATATGTTATAGCTCTGACCTCGACGATGATACGCGCCAATCTTCCTATCTGCATCTACAATATTTAAGAAACTGTTTGAGATTTTTAAACTAATTCCCTCTCACCCTAGCCCTACTCACAGGGGCGATATAAAACACTTTAAAACCGTAATACATGTCTACAGACTACCACCATCCTGCCATATCCCAAAGTGTAAAGTCTGTATCTTTAAGCGTGTATGAGAAGACTCACTGTATTACTAACGGACGGACAGAAGTACAGACGAGCAGGATGATATAATCGCCTCCTTTCTTCGAAAAGCTTGGTGATAAGAAAGATAATATGGAGTACATTTGTATGACCCAAAACACACGTCTTACCTAGCTTACAGGAATTTTGCTTTATATGTTATAGAGCATGTTGATTCATTATGTCTTTGACTTTGTCATTTTTCCTTATAGAAGATCCCAATGACAAATGTTATGGCGATTCGTTATTTCTTATTTTTTTTAATTTTTTTTTTTCTTTCCATGTTTTGATTCATTGCGATTTTAAAGATTCGAATCTCGCTAATTTTTATTTTCTCTATAGCACGAGTTTGTACAAATCAAACGCAGTCTGCAAATGGCTCTTATTTTGAGTCAATTATGGTATCTCTTTCCAAAACTAAAATGATAATGAAATGATGATCATGTTCTAAACAATTTTGATTACCATTGATGGTACCTTTGTGCCTATGAAGTGCAACAAGATCGCCTTGTTTGTCTATGTATTTATTTCAATCATGAACTCTACACACAATATTGACCTCGAGATTGATACACAAAAAACGAACACCTCGGCGCAACATTCTTTTTTGCAATTTATTACTACCAAACCGTCTCGAAACCAAGACTACAAAAAGGTAAATTTAGCGCGAAATAAAAGTAAAAGTGATTAATCTTTGAAATGAGAGTGTTGAAATCACTAAGCCACATCTGCACACCAAATTATATGTTCCTGAATTCAATACAATTAGTGCAAACTAATATAAATGAGAAACGTACAGTAACTATTGCAATAACGCTTGTAATTCAAGTCATACATAGATACATACATACATACATACATACATACATACATACATACATACATACATACATACATACATACATACATACATACATACATACATACATACATACATAAAGAGATGAATATGATGATACGTTTTTACTCAGCTGACTATTGTACATTGTCAACTCCTTTGGTTGCATGCTCTGTTTTGAAATGCTCATAACCAGTTAATAGATACCACAAATTAGTTGTAATTCTTGTACTATCGTTCAGCAGAACATATTTCCCGGAAATGCAGTTTGATCATAGTCATATTGGGAGGGGGCACTGAAATTACGGTGACAAGATTTTTCCTCGGTTTGCAGTTCAACTGTTTTCAACCCTCCTAAATGCTGACAAGAATTACATGTCCATTTGATCTTTCATTATTAAATCAAGTACACCTGAGAAATAGGTCGGCATATATTTTATGCTAGATTTTACACAGGAGAATTCCTTAAAATCACGCGCGCAGGTGACCTGCACTGCACTTTTTATTTTTCATTGGTTGAGGACTTATGAATATGCCAATAAAAGGTCAAACGGACAGGCCATTCGTCTCGGCATAAAGACGACCCTTTCTTGTATTTAAAGTAAAGAATGTTACTACCTTATTATACTGTTCAGTGTAGGGGCAGATTCTCATATTTTTGCGGCCAATCTAGCTTTTCTGGTGGTCATTGTTCAGCGTTTTAAGACTTTTTTGTTATCGAAGACAGCCTTAGAATCGGCTCATACCTTTTTGGAACTTTGTCAACACTTTAGTTCATCTTCAAGGAAATGTAGGATAGTTAAGTTGGTATTGAAATACTAGAGGCTTGTCCTATTCTGGGCACCCCAAGCCAGTTTGATATCTCTAAACCTGATTTTATTTTAATTGTATCAATGACACTCTTTAACACTCCAGTTTCAAAGCTATATATTTTTTTGCGCTTATGGCTGAGGGTTATGGGTTGTTTTCATACAAATTTACCTTAAAAACTACCAATCTCCAATCTGAGATTAATTTATACAAGTTACAAGACACTGATGCCTTATGATATTAAATTAGGAGTAAAGCTTCTACTGGAAGAGTTGAGAACGTTAATGGTCGTTTTACTATGACCTTTACAGCGAAGCGAGAGCGGAACCTGTAATACGGATATTTGTCATAGAAAAACAAGTATTAGCATACTCGAATATCAAGAAATAATGTTATCAAATTCCAACACATTTTGGAATCTTTTGTCATATAATAGCCGGAAATGCAATAATCGGAAACAATACCTCACATAGAGTCTTGAGGTCACAAGGAAATCAAAGTTTCCAACAGTATATCGATGATTTTACGTCGCATATTTTAATGATCGACCAATCAGAAAATATGTTGCAGTCGATGATGTATAAGAATAAATAATCAACATAAACTCCGTTTTCGGTAAGTGGTTCTGTAACATGCTGAACGGCATCACCTCCATTGCTTGTGAATACTTCTGGACCAATAATGGGACCTGAAAAATATAACTGACCTGATACCGCAATCTTCATATTCACACGTGCCGCAGTATGGCCTGTTGGTGTTAGAGACGTCTCTACAGCCACTGACAGCCCGTTTAGCAAGTAAGTACACATGAAGAACTTGAATAACTCTCTCATCCGGACAGGACAATTTGTACAACTCGACAGAGTTGTTATTTGCCACGCACATGGTGGAATTGTGCTCGATGTCTGTCAATATACCAAATTATTCTCTTTAACTGACTAAATATTCCTCAATTTAAAAAATGATTTTTACACAAGTCTGCCAACAACTCGGTCTGCAACTTTAGACACCTAGTAGATCATTATCCATAATAGTTTAAAACTCTCTCTCTCTCTCTCTCTCTCTCTCTCTCTCTCTCTCTCTCTCTCTCTCTCTCTCTCTCTCTCTCTCTCTCTCTTGCCTTCATTCGTCAGTATCTTCCATTATAACCTTCAACAGAAGCATTAGGAACAAAATATGAGCGTTGTTAATTGATTTAAAAATATTCAGGTAATATTATTTTGTAACAGGAATTTAAAACAACAACTTGTAAGCAATTGTATTAATGATGCAATCGTATTCTGATAAATTTAAAGCGAGATGAAAATAGCTTTTATCTATTTTTACTATCTATTCAATACCCAAATATACCTCAGTATTGGTATATTTGGTTTATGTGACCTCTGTCCCTTCTTTCTTTTTCTTTTAAAACATATTTTGTCCAGAATTATTCTCGGCAGTGTCTTAACAAAATTTTATAAAATGTTTTCATTCACAGTAATTAGTAACATAAATTCAAGGTGTAATGATGTAAAAATCGTCATACATAGTTGAGTATTAGTACTCTAAAGATTACTATCGATTCATTATAACTAGAACATATTTATGTAAATAGGTTGTAAATAGGTAAATAGGTATGTGTTAGTGTTTATAAAACTGTAGGTATGTATTTTGTTTACATATATACCTACAGTGTAGGATCTATACAGTAAGACGAGCGCTTTGGATAGGTTAAAGATATATATGCAAGTCGGGTCAGCTGATGAGATTTGAAATGATGTTATGTTTCAATATGGATATATGTATCAACACTGAGAATTCTTCATGCGAAACAATATTCAAATATAAGCAAGAGGCATACATTTCAACACAATTAACTACTCTTACAAAAGTCACTTAACACTAATAAGATATAACTAAAATACAGTAATGTAAACATTTATGACAATAAGAACACGTTTGCTCTACCATCTTCATCAATCCCTGCAGGTGGAAGTTGATCTCCACATCGGTATACAGGTGTTGCGTTCCAGCATTGTGCACTTAGCCTGGCACCTTTTATCAATGCTAAAATATAAAGAATACAAAAGGTTTAAAACTTTCTTTGATAATAATAATAATAATAATAATAATAATAATAGTAATAATAATCATTGCTCCTGTTGTAGTAACAACAATGGTGCCAAAAAGGACATAAAGGGCAGGTTAAATAAAGCCAGAGGTGCTTTCAGCAGGCTTCGCCCTATATGGAGATCAAAACAGTACAGCCTCAAGACAAAGATCAGACTTTACAACATCAGCAGAAAGTCGGTACTTTTATATGGCTCCGAGTTTTGGAGAGTTGTGAAGACATACATGAGAAATGTAAATTCATTCCACAATGACTGCCTCCGTAAAATCGACAACGTCTACTGGCCAAACTAGATCGCCAATGTGGGCCTATATGAGAAATCTGGATGTAAAAACATTTCTCTGGAGGTCAAGATGCGCAGAATTAAATGGCTCGGACACGTAATGCGAATGCCACAAGAACGGATACCTAAGGTAGCTCTCAGATGGACACCAACGGGGAAGCGTAAGCGTGGCCTCCCAAAGACAACCTGGCGAAGGACAATGATGACGGATCTGGAAGAGATGGGACTTTCCTGGGGCGAAGCACAAGCCATTGCTCAGGACCGAACCAGATGACGGAAGATGGTTGCAGCCTTATGTCCCAGTTGGGATGAAAATGACCCCTTAATGTTGTAGGCCACCGGCCCAAAAATGCATATAGATTAATATGCGGTATATCATTTCATGGTAGACAGATATACATGGTATAACATTGCTATTTACATGACTGTGGACTTATTCTATTTACGAATCTTCATGTGTGATAATATACATAAATAGAGTCTTAAAGTGGCATCAGTTATTACAGCTGTCTAGATTAATGCATACCAAGTTCTATATTAAGACAGGTTACCATAGTATTTGCTCTAATTTCGAGCTGTATAAATGAACTTAGCTAAATTTGACATTAACAAACTCTTATTGCTCATATGCATATACGAGTAGAATTTTTAGACGTTTGGATCTATGTAAATATTCGAAAGTATATACTTCCTCTTTTTCCAACATAAACAGGACATGGCACAATAAAGCGATACTTGTTGTCTATTTCTGTATTAAATATCAGACATATTCTGTCTTCGTAGCGAATATTACTATACCTTCTTGTAGTTGCTCTAATTGTCAAATTTTCTGCTCTTAGCCAACACATTAAGTTATCTACATACGTCTCACCTAGATCATATAAATTTTTGCTGTATAAATTTGCCTTCAATACAATTATAAAAACATAATCTATCCATTCCATTGATATCATCAGTCAGTTCTTGCGTGAAAATATCTTTACATAGCTATGTAAACATTTGTATCGCTCATCAGTGGCACCTTGTCTTAACCAAACATAACCATATCCATATATTAATAGGCTCTTTTTATAGTATTTGCCCAACAAATACAGTTTTCACCCCATTTTAATAGGAAGATAGTAACATTGTTTTGGTAATTTGATATTTGGTATATTTAAACTCCAAAAGCAGTACTTAATAATTCGAATATATCGAACGTTTTTCAAGTTAATTCTTCCTAAATCATAATAAACAAAAGCGTGTGGTGTGTTTATTGACAGACCCAGTATAACTTTACAAAGCACAATAAAAAACCTTTTCTATATCTGGTGCTTCATGGAAGCCGCATAATTCGGATACATAGTTCAAAATAGACAAAACTTTTGTGTCAAATATGTGAAACAAGGAATGTATAATTAATTTCCCAAATCTAGATAAATTAGTTTTCAATGGGTGCATATTTTTTGCTGCTGGACAGAGCAGTGTTTTCTGACACATGTATCAAGAATATTTTGAGGAGAATATACAGCCCAAATATTTATAGTACGTTTGAATTGAAAGTTATGTTGAAACGTAGCACCCTTATCGTATCTACGTAGACAACCTTCCCTATGGAATTCAACTTTTCATGTTTTTGCAAGATTAACCGATGTTTTGGAACACTGAGTTTACGAATAGCATTAAATCATCGGCATACAACAATGTAAATACTTCTATTTTATCTAGTGATATTCCCATAGAATTATATGTCATAGTACCCTGCAGATCATTTAAAAACAAGCAAAGTGTAATGGAGATACAATACAGCCTTGCCGTACACCAGTTTGACAGTCAAAAACATTGCTCAGGTATAAATTAAACTTAACACAAACATTGACCTCTTTGAAGATTGCATTAATCATTAGTAACATGTTGTCACTGATATTATAATTTAAAAATTCATGGTATAAAATATTTGTATCTACTCGATCAAAAATCTATTCAAAATCTCTACAAGCGGCATACAATCTCCTTTGTGCTTTCCTCAGATATTTGATTATTACTGTGTATAGTATGAACATAGTATCAACTGTTGAGTATCCAGACCTGAATCCAGCCTCTTCTTTTCCCAGAAAATTGTTAGTGCTACCCATTGATGCAATGGGTTATTCACAACAGTTGTAAATAACTTACTTAAGATTGAAGAGTGGCATAACACGTATTCCTCTATAGTTGGATGAGTTACTTGAATCACTTTTGTTTTTTTGTTTTTTTAAATTGAAGTTATTATCGCTGTTGACCAGTTTTGTGGAAAATATCCAGTATAAAATAATTTATTAAATAATAATATAACTGGATCTTTGCTTTCGTACATCGCGATACATGCGTATAATTTTCTCTAAATATTCCGAATTTTTTCGGCTGGGTGATCGATACCGGGGATTATAGGCCAACCTGCGTTTCCTGGTTTGTGTATTCTGGTTTGGACTGGTTTGTGTATTCTGGTTTGGAGATATAATCTCCATGCTCTCGGATCTTTGGGGATACGATACTCCGTGGTCTTCTGGGGTATTTTTCCCACTTGGAACATTGTATCTGCTGACATGCTTAACTATCTTAGCATATGCAAGCAAATAAGCAGCGCTTTACAAAGATTTGCCAGCCATTAAATTGTGTAAACAGTGTAAATTGATCTTTCATCACAAACCAGTTGTGGCATTCCGTAGACCTCAAAATTTGAGAAGCATTTTAGTCGGGGTTAATTTAAAGCCACTCTCAAAAAAAAAAATAGATGTGAAATCGAAGCCTTGTGAAAACAAATGGTGGAAGACCTGCCAACACGTGACGGAAACAAACAAATATTCCAGCACAGTCAGAAGTGAAAAGTTTAATATTCACAAACATGCTATAACATGCAACACAGATAATGTAATCTACCTCATCAGGCTCAACGTATGCAGCTCACAAAATGTTGGAGAGACGCAGAAATTAAATATTAGAATAAATCTCAACAGATCGGACTGGCAAATCATTAACGTGGAAAGAGCACATTGGCGAAACATCTCTATTCGCCCGCCAATGCTTTCAATGATATAATCCTGACTGGAATTGCTAATAACTCAAAATGAAGCACAGAAAATATGGCATTCAAAGAAACAAATTGGATTCACCTAGCGGCTTAAATCAAAAGGAATCCAAACATGCATTTGTCCGTGCATAGGTAACAAGGAATTTACAAGTTACCACAATCACATTTTCCTACCAATTTGCTTTCTCAAACCTATGGTCTTAACTACCGTATTCTGTTGAAACATGTTAAATGCCAAAAACGCATATAAATGTTTTTAAAAGCGTCTTTAAAGTTATTAATTATTACCAACTCAGTTGTGTAATACTACCTTAGAACACAGCTTCACCAAGTTTTAAGAAATCGCTAGTTCAACAAAATATTAGATCCGCGAAAGAGAGTGTACTTGGCCAATTGTAGATGGCGCAAAGAATGCATTGCTGACCTACTTACTTACGTCATCAGTTCGAGTCCTTTGTTCTAGTTCTAACCATTTGCGCCTTACGAACATTTTATCAAGATGCATCTTAAAATGTAGCAACATTCAACCTCGCTCGGTTTATTTATTATCTCATTGTATCATCTATGTAAATATCTACAGCAAACATCATAGATATTCTGTATAGTAATTACGTTTTTGTGTTTTGTTTGTGTTTCGTTAGTGTGATAATCTTATGTGGCTTTGTGCCCTTGATTATAGAATTTTCCACTGTTGTTTGTCAGTTATTCTATCATATATATATATATATATATATATATATATATATATATATATATATATATATGTGTGTGTGTGTGTGTGTGTGTGTGTGTGTGTGTGTGTGTGTGTATTGACAAGTCCGTGTCTCCCACTTCTCGCCTCGTTCTCAGGCAGACCGTAAAAAACAAGATTCTCCCGTCTTGATGAAGCCTCTTGGTTCTCTAGGTTTTCTCCATGTTTCAATTTTTCTAAGACATTCACCGTCTCTAAGAGTTCTTTCACCTGACTGCATAGGGCCTGATTTTGCTGAGTACAAGAGACTCATTTCTGGCCTTTAGTTCTTCCAGGGAATTTTGAAATCAATTAACGATCATTCAATTTTCTCACTTCGCACCTTATCTCTAGCCTATGAGTTTTCATGTAAGTGATTCCGTGGTATTAGATGAATCGTATAGTTGATCAGAACTAGTTCCAAGAATGCTGGAGATGGTTTTGGGTTGTGTGAGTGGCATTTCTTGGGTCAGCACCGATACACCAGCCTGGGTTCTTGGTTGAGTCTTGGTTTGACATGAGCTCGAAAGGCTATGCCTGGGGATTCCCACCCATGTAGCTAGTGAGACATGCGGACTTGTCGTTCTGGATTCATTGTGTTTGGTTGCTGCTTGAAGTTTCTTCGGCTAGTAGAGCCAATCGCATGGCCTTTACATTTGTTCTTTTGCGTTGGGGGGGGGGGAGGGGGCAATTACCCTGTAGGATGTTACCGGTGTTGATTTCAGTGCCATGCACGAATAGGACGTAGAAAAGTACTTTCTAAGGGCTGATGAAATTCCACTAATATTAACATTGGGCATGAACCATGATTTGCAAGCTCTGTCCGGTTATAAAAAACATTAAATTCGACAACTCCAGGACTCGATACTGATATCTATATATTTGTAGGAGGTAACTGTAGGCCTGCAGTATACTAGAGGTCTACACTGCGAGCTCTGTTTGTTGCCTACGTGCACATAGCAAGCTTTACAAACTTTCACACCAAATTAAGTCATTCATTCCTGAAGGTTGATATTCTGCACACGCTTTTGCTTACGTTATTTATAAAATTATATGTGACTGAAGTCTAATCCCAAATTTTATGTTTCTACTTATTAAATTTGTTAAATAGCTGGATATGTTTTCACTCCGTTATTGACACCTGTAGTAGTAGTAGTACTACTAGTAGTAGTAGTAGAAGTAGTAGTAGTAGTAATAATAATAATAATAATAATAATAATAATAACACTATGTCACCAAGTTAAGAAAAAAATCAGAGCTGAAGATGGAATGATTAAAATAATGATGAAAACGTTACAACTTTGTTTTCTTTATTTGCAAAATTTAGCGATCATCATAAGATTTAGCTAAATTTCTTATTTTGGAGTCTCAGGTCAAAGTTTAAGTTTATATTTGAACAGCTGTACTATCACTGGGCTGTGCAATTATGAGTATATAGGGCATATCTACGTTTTTAGAGTATTTATAAGGAAATATTTCACGAGTGAAGTCGGAACATTATATTGTCACGAGTGGCGAATCCACGAGTGACAATACAAAATGTTTCCACTTCACGAGTGGAAACATTGCGTCATTAAAGTAAAACCACAATTCATTTCGAGCGCAATATTAAGATGAATATTGCTGTTGATCGGACATGTGAAATACGTAACATCCACTCATTCTAGTAGTGCTAGTTTTTGTTTTTGTTGTAGAATAAGAAGAGTAGTTAGCAGCAGCAGTAGTAAAAGGTGAAGAGGATTAGGAGGAGAAAGAGTGCATCATCGCTACAATAAGCAGCATCAACATTCTTTGACGTATTGCTATAAATCTGAAAACAGGTCGTAGAGGTAAATCAGAATAAGCAAATGCATCTCTTTATATAATTGTCCCAACATAAATCGTACACAACTGCAAAACAACGTAGAGCCAGATCTGCTGCCGCATAATCTGACAGTAGATTAGAGCCCATGTGCTTCCTTTTCTAATGATGTCAGAAAACAAATTGCACCCTAATCTGCTGACGTATGCTATGGTAAGTCTGGATCAAAGATTTTCGCTGTTGGGTGAGCGTTAGGTAATGGTAAATGCAATACTTACAATCTGTCCTTAACCAAAAGTATCCATCAGTCCTGTTCAACCTGTTGTCCAGTCGAAACAGTAACTCACTCGAGTTGCTGACAAAAAGTTGGGTTGGCTGGAATTTGTTGTTCTGTGAGCAGGATATAATATATTCAACCGATCCATCTGTGACGTGAATTGTCTGAGCGCAACTTTGATTTCTATCATAAGCGAGGCGAAGATCCAGCGCCGTAACGTTAATACCGCCATATGTAGACCGTAGTCTGCACGTTCCACCTGACTGGCAGGCAGTGATTGGCCCTTGGTACCCGGTATTCCATATAAATACGGAAGTCCAGCCCGTTTGATTTTTATTCGGAGAAATCGGATCTAAAATGGACGAACGATTACTAATTACGGGATCAATTGTAGTGGTTTGATAATTGCGATCGATCAGTCTTCCACCAAAGCAAAAAGTAATAACACCAATCCAAGAGTAATGTCCAAATTAAAACATTTTATGTCCAGATGCTCCAAATTTTGCTACCTAAAATGTAACTTACATTGCTGTCATTGTTTCGACACAACAGAAAACATTTGATACATTTAGTTCGCAAGAATGTTTAGTGTAATATCCCAAAGAATGAAAATTTCTGAGTTGTCTACTCTTTGTAATTGTCTGATTTCAGAAGAATATCTTCACGTGTGCTGGATTTTTTCAATACTCGCAGGTGTACTGTGAATTATAGACACCACAAAAGGCATATACAATTCCTTTGAATTTGATTAAAATAATATTTTGCGACTCTTGATAAAAGCATGGGAGTCTTAGAATAAATTTTAACCAAACCAATATGTTTTATCATACAGAGACAATTTCCTAATTTTAGAGGAATTTGGGGAAATTTTCTTCATCAATTAGTTTGTTTTTATTATCCTTTCTTGAATATGATTATTAAAACAGACCTGATAAAGTAATGTTAAATCACTGTTACCTGGTATGCACTGATATTCAACTCTCATGTAGTGTGTTTGGTCAATGTAGGATGGGTCACACGAGATGTTTGTCAATGAGCTCAGGAACGTGGTATTACAGGTTTGTTTTCCATTACATTCCTTGTACGGCCTGTAATCTCCAGTAAATCTTAAAATGGAAACAAAGGCATTAAACAAATTTTTTAGAACCAGCGAATGATCACACAAATCGTTAGTCGTTTTCTTTTCACCATTTAAAACAATGATATTGCTTTTATATATCAGGGCTTTCAGCATAAATTGCAAATAAGCTAGTATGGATATGTGCAAACATCAATCAAACATAGCAAAACATGTTAAGAAAAGAAAAAATACAAAAGCTCTGGTGCAACTGCCATATATATAATAATAATAATAATAATAATAATAATAATAATAATAATAATAATAATAATATATTATATAGTGTATCAGTTTATTACTTATAACAGCCAGGTTCCCCAGTTTTGTTTCTTGACAATACTTTAATGTTTACCTCAAACTTTACAACATGCTAAGGTATTATAAATCTGTGTTTTGCTATACTTTGTGTACTCGATAATAAAGCACACAAACTGAAAAAATTAAATGAATCATACTATTAATAGCAATTTAATTTTAATTCAAGACTAGCTGTTTTAAAATGGAGAGAGAGATAGAACAAGTTTGCGTATAGAATTATATTTTAAGCCAAACATCTAATAAACTCACTTTATCTTACAGTCTTCCGGATCATAGAAGCAGCAGTAATCTGGGTTATTACGTTGTGATCTCCCACAAGATGACGTCTCATTCTTTGCGTACATGTTTATGCCGCTAATGTATATTACGTTCTTTCTCGGACACTGTAATGAATACGCTTGGTGATCCTGGGTCGTTCTGTTACAAAAGGTTTCTGTGTGGTAGCTCGCTGCAATTTATTAAAACATTCTCCACTTATACGCAGTTTTGAGGGCATATATTTTTAGATGTTAAAAAACTAATAGAAAAACTGTCGGTAATTATTTAGTAATTGACACATCGCCGCTGTTATACTCAACAAAGTTTCATCGTGTATAGTATAATACTAAATTTAAACCGATCTCTAGTACGTCAAATACCTTACCTCACGTGAACATAACTGGGTCATCGCAATAGCCATTTTAAGATAATATTAAGATAATAAGGATTGTTTTGGGGTTCGCAAAATAGTTTAGAAAAGGAAAAGCACGTGCAAAACAAGGATACAAAATCAGCAAATGACAAACAATTCGCCTGACGACAAAACGACTATGTATGTATGGGGTTGAAAGGCAAATCAGCACAATTCTGGCTAGATGCTGCTCATAAACAACTAAGTGAGAGATTAATAACTGTATGCAGCACATTTAAAAAATCTCAGATAAGACTTATTTCAGCTTGCAAATAAAGCAATTTAAAAAACATCAGCTTTGACTCATTGGAACAGCACTTTTCAGAACGTTCTGAATGTAATCATAGAACAGGTATTTTCAATTATTTCCTTAAACGTCAGTCTTTTTCAATTTCTTCGCTGCATCGAAATTCTCTTCTACGAACGCTTGAATAATATTTTAATTATATTGTAGACAAACACGCAATTTTTTCTTTGTTCTTGTGTATTCTTCCAAAATCTTAATCAGACACTTTCCTCTCTCTGTCTCTTTAATTTCGATTTTCTGAATATAGTTTTATCAATATCAAAATACCTTTCTGTTACCACCTGTCATTTAATTGATCAACAGCATCATGAAACTACTCTCTATATCCAGACTACGAATGCGTACCCCACTTAGCTAAATTGACTCTGATTCTTTCAAAATATTTATAAATCCATAGGTAGATTGAAATATTTCACCAATCAACATTTTCAGCAGAACGATTTTTTACCAGTTAAATATATCTTCTTTGATAATCTTTAAATATGTTTTCTAATATATTAGCGAGACAATATCGTGTTTAAAAGTTGCATTCTTATCTAGATCTTCCTTTAACACATTTGAAAGATATTTACAGACTAAAAACATTTTCCTTTTCGTAAAAGATTTCCACCATAAACAAAACATTGAAGAGATCATTCGTGAAGAAAATTGAAGTAATAATGGGATGGTGTTATATTGTCTGCCTGAAAAAGGTCTACAAAGTTATCGAGATGCCAGCAAACTACATACGAGCATCTTCTATACTTGGAAGTTCATCCCCGCATCCGATAACTGCCTTCTGCGATCTACATGTTCCCGTCAAAGTTGCGAACTCCACGGTTGCTGAAAATGACGAGAATTGTATTTAATTACAATAGTGTAAACTTATTATTTCAAGATCCATATTTACGATGAATATAAAGAAAAATCATACTTCTCTGTGCTGTTGCATTTTTTGACTTTAATTACTTACGATGATCTAGAGAAATCTTAAAGAGCAAACTTATTAGAACACAAATCAAAATAATGTCAGACACGAGTAAATAACTTAAAACAATACTGTAACACAATTCGATTCCTTTCTACATCAATATATCACGACCACATACAACTCATCTGAATCAAGACATAGCCAGCAAACAAAACAAAGCACTCCCTAGTTTAAACATTGGAAGATCGTTACTTACAATGCTGCAGGAAATATCTCTCAAAGGAATCTTATTATAATTAATTTTGCAATAAAATCAGTCAGGAGGAAGGCAAGCGGAAAATGCTTTAAGCAAATTGGGCTTCATTACATGTATACAGGTTATAATTACTTACGCTTCAACTGTATCCAGACATAGCCAGCAGTATAATTCAGGGTGTTATCCAGCCGAATCTGCAGCACAGTTGTCAAGCTAATGTAGACTGTAACCTGAGTGAAGTTGTTGTTGTGAAAACAGGAAATCTCTGCTTGGTTGCTGCCGTCAGTTATATGCAGTCTCTGTGCGCATTTGCCCTTTTGGTTAACGGCAAATCGGACGTCCAGCGCTGTTATATTAATGGACCCGTATGTTGATGTAATTGTGCAAACTGTTCCAGATCTAGAGTGACAAGCTCCGATAGGGCCAGAATACTCTACGTTCCAAAGATACAGAACTTCCCTGCCTGGTACCGAAGGTTCCTCATCCGGTGGAAGTGCCGCTGATAAAAAAAAATTCCTTGTTCAGAGATGAGACTTATGAGCGAGTGCATATCAAATAAGGCATTATCATGTGCTATTGTATCCCGATATAAAATATAAAAGTATTTACCCTACTCTGTCACCAATGATAAGCTTCATTAAACTATGCTGTCACCATGCATGGAAAACCAAACAGTTTCGAAACTGTAGACCTCACTTATTTGCATGTTAGTTTTGCCTTGAAGGATATCACTTGGAGAAGCTACAAGCAAAATCAAATAGATGCGAACTCTTTTTGAGAAAATAAATACAAACTGAAGAGTTGCTAAAATAAAAGTTTTGTTATCGGTACATCGCGAAATCTCTTCTCAAATAATCGTTAGCTTGCAGTTGCCATTCATGCAGGTTAGCCAGCCAAATGGTTAGCTGGTGCAATATCATTCTTACAGTGTTTACTTTGTTTACAGGGCAGAGAGTAATCGTCCATCAGACAGTGTTTAAAGGCTCCACTTTTCTCAAACAATCATGAACTTAAATCTCTTTTCATTTATTTATAGGATAACCTACATCAAGAAAAGACAGAAAAGAACAAAGATTAAAGCCACGATTTACAATGGAAAGCGAGAGGTAACAATACCTTTCTATTTATGTCATATTCCCAAATGATTGTTATGTTAGCAAACGTATATTTAAATGGATTAAAGTCTTCCACACTTACTTGGTGTACATTCGTATTCGATAGACATGTAATGAGTTTTGTCAATGTAGTTGGGATCGCAGGACGTGTTAGTAAAGACACTGACGACTGTAAGATTACAGTGTTGCCGACCATTACATCCTTTGTACTGACTGTAGTCTCCAGTGTACCTATCGCAAAGAAAACCGAGGTTAGTCTTTATTTCATAAAACCAAACTGGGCTAACCTATTCAAAGTTAGGCTCGCATCTTTGAATCTTTTAAGGAATTTGGTCATTCAGACCCATTGCACATTACTGACAGGGAAACACACATGAGTTTTCTGTACTTTTGTATCTACGTCGAATGTCCTTATTCTTCAAAAGTCGTCATATCAGTAAAAGGGTTTCGAGATTCGAGGCTTATGATGGTTTTCATTGCAAACAGTTCATAATGCGTGCTAGTAATATTTATACCTGCTCGCTTGCTTAAATTGAAAGTATTTCATGATCAGTTCATTATCTCAAACTAAATGATACCGATATTCAGTATAGTACCTTTACTTATCGGAGATGATGAACACGTCAACTGTAATGTTAATACAAACATACGACTCATGAAATGACAAATGCAGAAGAAACTCTCATCTATTTTCAGAGTGGGATTTTCTGAAGAATAAATGTAGGACAAGAAGCTACTTGACTGTCAATTTTACTCACTCGATTCGGCAGTCATTTGGATCATAGAGGCAACACGAAGGATCCATGTTGTTCGTCTGACCACAATTAGAGCTCTTCTGCTTTGCAAGCACTTGCAGTCGCATAAGGTGGATGGCTTTGTTGTATGGGCACGACAAGTTGTAAACATTTACTTTCTGGCTTTCGTTGTAGCATGCTGTTTTGTTGTGATCAGTAGCTGTTATAGAAACAGACAAGTCAAGTACTATTTGACAAGGATTGATGGTTCAATGTATGAATTGCATTACTTGCAATTAAGAGCATCACCTTTGAGATTGTATTTGATGTCTGTGTTTGTCAACCTTTCTACCAAAATGTATTCGGATCCTAAGTTCAGGAAATTTGCTTAACTAATCCTCCCACGGAAATATTCCTCCGAGTTTCTCACCTGAGTCATTCATGCTTAAGAAGACCAATATCCAGAGAAACCTACTCAACCGTTTATTTGTGATTTACGTTGTAGGTTTGTGACACGTTAGAAGCTGTTTTATCTGCATTTGTCAAATTGAGAGTCTCTAAAGTTTCAGAGAGCCACGGAATATATAGGGGAGAAGGTAGTTATCTCCTTACACCTTTGACTTCATGCTTTTCCATTTCAGACGAATTTCTTTCAGCATAAGATTCTCGTTAAGGACAACATATTCATTAAGACTTCCTGTTAATGTCATAATAGAATTTCAGGATGCCGCAGCTATGATCCAGAGTCCAGGAGAACTCTAGTATCAAAGCAGCCCTTGAGATATATTCAATGTATGGTTTCGTGTTTTATGGCACAGCAACACAAGTAGGTTATTCAGTGCAGAGGCAAATAGAGTAAAGTGACTTCCACAATGACGCAGCAATGTAGCCGACCAGGACTGATCCAATAGTAGGTCTGCAACATGCACATTTCGGGAACGAGTCCAACATGCTAACCATTAAGCTACCGCAGCTCAGGCCTCTATCAGTAGTTTCCTATGACAGTCGGCAGGGCACATCAATACAATTCTACATCCTTGAGACCGCTGTGGTGTAAATTATATGTACTTGAATACTACTACCTACTATTAAGTATAATAATAATAACAAGAAAAAGAAAGAAGAAGAAGAATGACATTTCATACAAATAGAACTTACGAGTATCTTCTGTGCTCGGCAGGTTGTCCCCGCATCCGTACACTGGCTTTTGCGCCATGCATGATCCCGACAATGTGGCACCCTGTATAGTTGCTGAAAACGAGACAGATAGCATTTTTCAAGGGCGTTGTCTAAAATTCCGCAAAGAACATATTTAAACCTGCCATTTATGGGAAAGAAAAACACCAACAAAATATATCTCTAAACAGTTTCAACATTGGAAAATCATTACTTACAATGCTGCAGGATAGATCTCTCAAGGAATCTTATTAGAATTACTTTTGCAATAAATTCCGTCACGAGGAAGGCAAGTGGAATAAATGCTTTAAGCAAATTGGGCTTCATTACACGTATACATGTCATCAATACTTACGCTTCAACTGTATCCAGACATAGCCAGTAGTATAATTCAGGGTGTTATCCAGCCGAATCTGCAGCACAGTTGTCAAGCTGATGTAGACTGTGACCTGAGTGAAGTTATTGTTGTGAAAACAGGAAATCTCTGCTTGGTTGCTGCCGTCAGCTATATGCAGTCTCTGTGCGCATTTGCCCTTTTGGTTAACGGCAAATCGGACGTCCAGCGCTGTTATATTAATGGACCCGTATGTTGATGTAATTGTGCAAACTGTTCCAGATCTAGAGTGACAAGCTCCGATAGGGCCAGAATACTCTACGTTCCAAAGATACAGAACTTCCCTGCCTGGTACCGGAGGATCCTTATACGGTGGAAGTGCCGCTGATAAGTAATACATTCCTTGTTCAGAGATGAGACTTACGAGCGAGTGCATATCAAATAAGGTATTATCATGTTGCTATTGTATCCCGATATAAAATATAAAGTATTTACCCTACTCTGTCACCAATGATAAGCTTCATTAAACTATGCTGTCACCATGCATGGAAAACCAAACAGTTTCGAAACTGTAGACCTCACTTATTTGCATACTAGTTTTGCCTTGAAGGATATCGCTTGGAGAAGCTACAAGCAAAATCAAATAGATGCGAACTCTTTTTGAGAAAATAAATACAAACTGAAGAGTTGCTAAAATAAAAGTTTTGTTATCGGTACATCGTGAAATCTCTTCTCAAATAATCGTTAGCTTGCAGTTGCCATTCATGCAGGTTAGCCAGCCAAATGGTTTTCTGGTGCAATATCATTCTTACAGTGTTTACTTTGTTTACAGGGCAGAGAGTAATCGTCCATCAGACAGTGTTTAAAGGCTCCACTTTTCTTAAACAATCATGAACTTAAATCTCTTTTCATTTATTTATAGGATAACCTACGTCAAGAAAAGAACACAGATTAAAGCCACGATTTACAATGGAAAGCGAGAGGTACCAATACCTTTCTATTTATGTCATATTCCCAAATGATTGTTATGTTATCAAACGTATATTTAAATGGATTAAAGTCTTCCACACTTACTTGGTGTACATTCGTATTCGATAGACATGTAATGAGTTTTGTCAATGTAGTTGGGATCGCAGGACGTGTTAGTAAAGACACTGACGACTGTAAGATTACAGTGTTGCCGACCATTACATCCTTTGTACTGACTGTAGTCTCCAGTGTACCTATCGCAAAGAAAACCGAGGTTAGTCTTTATTTCATAAAACCAAACTGGGCTAACCTATTCAAAGTTCGGCTCGCATCTTTGAATCTTTTAAGGAATTTGGTCATTCAGACCCATTGCACATTACTGACAGGGAAACACACGTGAGTTTTCTGTACTTTTGTAACTACGTCGAATGTCCTTATTCTTCAAACGTCGTCATATCCGTAAAAGGGTTTCGAGATTCGAGGCTTATGATGGTTTTCATTGCAAACAGTTCATAATGCGTGCTAGTAATATTTATACCTGCTCGCTTGCTTAAATTGAAAGTATTTCATGATCAGTTCATTGTCTCAAACTAAATGATACTGATATTCAGTATAGTGCCTTTACTTATCGGAGATGATGAACACGTCAACTGTAATGTTAATATAAACATACGACTCATGAATTGACAAATGCAGAAGAAACTCTCATCTATTTTCAGAGTGGGATTTTCTGGCGAATACATGTTGGACAAGAAGCTACTTGACTGTCAATTTTACTCACTCAATTCGGCAGTCATTTGGATCATAGAGGCAACACGAAGGATCCATGTTGTTCGTCTGACCACAATTAGAGCTCTTCTGCTTTGCAAGCACTTGCAGTCGCATAAGGTGGATGGCTTTGTTGTATGGGCACGACAAGTTGTAAACATTTACTTTCTGGCTTTCGTTGTAGCATGCTGTTTTGTTGTGATCAGTAGCTGAAATAGAAACAGACAAGTCAAGTACTATTTGACAAGGATTGATGGTTCAATGTATGAATTGCATTACTTGCAATTAAGATCATCACCTTTGAGATTGTATTTGATGTCTGTGTTTGTCAACCTTTCTACCAAAATGTATTCGGATCCTAAGTTCAGGAAATTTGCTCAACTAATCCTCCCACGGAAATATTCCTCCGAGTTTCTCACCTGAGTCATTCATGCTTAAGAAGACCAATATCCAGAGAAACCTACTCAACCGTTTATTTGTGATTTACGTTGTAGATTTGTGACACGTTAGAAGCTGTTTTATCTGCATTTGTCAAATTGAGAGTCTCTAAAGTTTCAGAGAGCCACGGAATATATAGGGGAGAAAGAAGTTATCTCCTTAAACCTTTGACTTCATGCTTTTCCATTTCAGACGAATTTCTTTCAGCATAAGATTCTCGTTAAGGACAACATATTCATTAAGACTTCCTGTTAATGTCATAATAGAATTTCAGGATGCCGCAGCTATGATCCAGAGTTCAGGAGAACTCTAGTATCAAAGCAGCCCTTGAGATATATTCAATGTTTGGTTTCGTGTTTTAAGGCACAGCAACACAATTAGGTTATTCAGTGCAGAGGCAAATAGAGTAAAGTGACTTCCACAAGGACACAGCATGGTAGCCGACCAGGACTGATCCAATAGTAGGTCTGCAACATGCACATTTCGGGAACGAGTCCAACATGCTAACCATTAAGCTACCGCAGCTCAGGCCCATATCAGTAGTTTCCTATTACAGTCGGCAGGGCACATCAATACAATTCTACATCCTTGAGACCGCTGTGGTGTAAATTATATGTACTTGAATACTACTACCTACTATTAAGTATAATAATAATAACAAGAAAAAGAAAGAAGAAGAAGAATGACATTTCATACAAATAGAACTTACGAGTATCTTCTGTGCTCGGCAGAGTGTCCCCACATCCGTACACTGGCTTTTGCGCCATGCATGATCCCGACAATGTGGCACCCTGTATAGTTGCTGAAAACGAGACAGATAGCATTTTTCAAGGGCGTTGTCTAAAATTCCGCAAGGAACATATTTGAACCTGCCATTTATGGGAAAGAAAAACACCAACAAAATATATCTCTAAACAGTTTCAACATTGGAAAATCATTACTTACAATGCTGCAGGAAGGATTTCTGAAGGAATCTTATTAGAATTACTTTTGCAATAAATTCCGTCACGAGGAAGGCAAGTGGAAAAATGATTTAAGCAAATTGGGCTTCATTACACGTATACATGTCATCAATACTTACGCTTCAACTGTATCCAGACATAGCCAGTAGTATAATTCAGGGTGTTATCCAGCCGAATCTGCAGCACAGTTGTCAAGCTGATGTAGACTGTGACCTGAGTGAAGTTATTGTTGTGAAAACAGGAAATCTCTGCTTGGTTGCTGCCGTCAGTTATATGCAGTCTCTGTGCGCATTTGCCCTTTTGGTTAACGGCAAATCGGACGTCAAGCGCTGTTATATTAATGGACCCGTATGTTGATGTAATTGTGCAAACTGTTCCAGATCTAGAGTGACAAGCTCCGATAGGGCCAGAATACTCTACGTTCCAAAGATACAGAACTTCCCTGCCTGGTACCGGAGGATCCTTATACGGTGGAAGTGCCGCTGATATGTAATACATTCCTTGTTCAGAGATGAGACTTACGAGCGAGTGCATATCAAATAAGGTATTATCATGTTGCTATTGTATCCCGATATAAAATATAAAGTATTTACCCTACTCTGTCACCAATGATAAGCTTCATTAAACTATGCTGTCACCATGCATGGAAAACCAAACAGTTTCGAAACTGTAGACCTCACTTATTTGCATACTAGTTTTGCCTTGAAGGATATCGCTTGGAGAAGCTACAAACAAAATCAAATAGATGCGAACTCTTTTTGAGAAAATAAATACAAACTGAAGAGTTGCTAAAATAAAAGATTTGTTATCGGTACATCGCGAAATCTCTTCTCAAATAATCGTTAGCTTGCAGTTGCCATTCATGCAGGTTAGCCAGCCAAATGGTTAGCTGGTGCAATATCATTCTTACAGTGTTTACTTTGTTTAGAGGGCAGAGAGTAATCGTCCATCAGACAGTGTTTAAAGGCTCCACTTTTCTCAAACAATCATGAACTTAAATCTCTTTTCATTTATTTATAGGATAACCTACGTCAAGAAAAGACAGAAAAGAACAAAGATTAAAGCCACGATTTACAATGGAAAGCGAGAGGTACCAATACCTTTCTATTTATGTCATATTCCCAAATGATTGTTATATTATCAAACGTATATTTAAATGGATTAAAGTCTTCCACACTTACTTGGTGTACATTCGTATTCGATAGACATGTAATGAGTTTTGTCAATGTAGTTGGGATCGCAGGACGTGTTAGTAAAGACACTGACGACTGTAAGATTACAGTGTTGCCGACCATTACATCCTTTGTACTGACTGTAGTCTCCAGTGTACCTATCGCAAAGAAAACCGAGGTTAGTCTTTATTTCATAAAACCAAACTGGGCTAACCTATTCAAAGTTCGGCTCGCATCTTTGAATCTTTTAAGGAATTTGGTCATTCAGACCCATTGCACATTACTGACAGGGAAACACACGTGAGTTTTCTGTACTTTTGTAACTACGTCGAATGTCCTTATTCTTCAAACGTCGTCATATCCGTAAAAGGGTTTCGAGATTCGAGGCTTATGATGGTTTTCATTGCAAACAGTTCATAATGCGTGCTAGTAATATTTATACCTGCTCGCTTGCTTAAATTGAAAGTATTTCATGATCAGTTCATTGTCTCAAACTAAATGATACTGATATTCAGTATAGTGCCTTTACTTATCGGAGATGATGAACACGTCAACTGTAATGTTAATATAAACATACGACTCATGAATTGACAAATGCAGAAGAAACTCTCATCTATTTTCAGAGTGGGATTTTCTGGCGAATACATGTTGGACAAGAAGCTACTTGACTGTCAATTTTACTCACTCAATTCGGCAGTCATTTGGATCATAGAGGCAACACGAAGGATCCATGTTGTTCGTCTGACCACAATTAGAGCTCTTCTGCTTTGCAAGCACTTGCAGTCGCATAAGGTGGATGGCTTTGTTGTATGGGCACGACAAGTTGTAAACATTTACTTTCTGGCTTTCGTTGTAGCATGCTGTTTTGTTGTGATCAGTAGCTGAAATAGGAACAGACAAGTCAAGTTCTATTTGACAAGGATTGATGGTTCAATGTATGAATTGCATTACTTGCAATTAAGATCATCACCTTTGAGATTGTATTTGATGTCTGTGTTTGTCAACCTTTCTACCAAAATGTATTCGGATCCTAAGTTCAGGAAATTTGCTTAACTAATCCTCCCACAGAAATATTCCTCCGAGTTTCTCACCTGAGTCATTCATGCTTAAGAAGACCAATATCCAGAGAAACCTACTCAACCGTTTATTTGTGATTTACGTTGTAGGTTTGTGACACGTTAGAAGCTGTTTTATCTGCATTTGTCAAATTGAGAGTCTCTAAAGTTTCAGAGAGCCACGGAATATATAGGGGAGAAAGAAGTTATCTCCTTACACCTTTGACTTCATGCTTTTCCATTTCAGACGAATTTCTTTCAGCATAAGATTCTCGTTAAGGACAACATATTCATTAAGACTTCCTGTTAATGTCATAATAGAATTTCAGGATGCCGCAGCTATGATCCAGAGTTCAGGAGAACTCTAGTATCAAAGCAGCCCTTGAGATATATTCAATGTTTGGTTTCGTGTTTTAAGGCACAGCAACACAATTAGGTTATTCAGTGCAGAGGCAAATAGAGTAAAGTGACTTCCACAAGGACACAGCATGGTAGCCGACCAGGACTGATCCAATAGTAGGTCTGCAACATGCACATTTCGGGAACGAGTCCAACATGCTAACCATTAAGCTACCGCAGCTCAGGCCTCTATCACTAGTTTCCTATGACAGTCGGCAGGGCACATCAATACAATTCTACATCCTTGAGACCGCTGTGGTGTAAATTATATGTACTTGAATACTACTACCTACTATTAAGTATAATAATAATAACAAGAAAAAGAAAGAAGAAGAAGAATGACATTTCATACAAATAGAACTTACGAGTATCTTCTGTGCTCGGCAGATTGTCCCCACATCCGTACACTGGCTTTTGCGCCATGCATGATCCAGACAATGTGGCACCCTGTATAGTTGCTGAAAACGAGACAGATAGCATTTTTCAAGGGCGTTGTCTAAAATTCCGTAAAGAACATATTTGAACCTGCCATTTATGGGAAAGAAAAACACCAACAAAATATATCTCTAAACAGTTTCAACATTGGAAAATCATTACTTACAATGCTGCAGGAAGGATTTCTGAAGGAATCTTATTAGAATTACTTTTGCAATAAATTCCGTCACGAGGAAGGCAAGTGGAAAAATGATTTAAGCAAATTGGGCTTCATTACACGTATACATGTCATCAATACTTACGCTTCAACTGTATCCAGACATAGCCAGTAGTATAATTCAGGGTGTTATCCAGCCGAATCTGCAGCACAGTTGTCAAGCTGATGTAGACTGTAACCTGAGTGAAGTTATTGTTGTGAAAACAGGAAATCTCTGCTTGGTTGCTGCCGTCAGTTATATGCAGTCTCTGTGCGCATTTGCCCTTTTGGTTAACGGCAAATCGGACGTCCAGCGCTGTTATATTAATGGACCCGTATGTTGATGTAATTGTGCAAACTGTTCCAGATCTAGAGTGACAAGCTCCGATAGGGCCAGAATACTCTACGTTCCAAAGATAAAGAACTTCCCTGCCTGGTACCGGAGGATCCTTATACGGTGGAAGTGCCGCTGATAAGTAATACATTCCTTGTTCAGAGATGAGACTTACGAGCGAGTGCATATCAAATAAGGTATTATCATGTTGCTATTGTATCCCGATATAAAATATAAAGTATTTACCCTACTCTGTCACCAATGATAAGCTTCATTAAACTATGCTGTCACCATGCATGGAAAACCAAACAGTTTCGAAACTGTAGACCTCACTTATTTGCATGCTAGTTTTGCCTTGAAGGATATCGCATGGAGAAGCTACAAGCAAAATCAAATAGATGCGAACTCTTTTTGAGAAAATAAATACAAACTGAAGAGTTGCTAAAATAAAAGATTTGTTATCGGTACATCGCGAAATCTCTTCTCAAATAATCGTTAGCTTGCAGTTGCCATTCATGCAGGTTAGCCAGCCAAATGGTTTGCTGGTGCAATATCATTCTTACAGTGTTTACTTTGTTTACAGGGCAGAGAGTAATCGTCCATCAGACAGTGTTTAAAGGCTCCACTTTTCTCAAACAATCATGAACTTAAATCTCTTTTCATTTATTTATAGGATAACCTACGTCAAGAAAAGACAGAAAAGAACAAAGATTAAAGCCACGATTTACAATGGAAAGCGAAAGGTACCAATACCTTTCTATTTATGTCATATTCCCAAATGATTGTTATATTAGCAAACGTATATTTAAATGGATTAAAGTCTTCCACACTTACTTGGTGTACATTCGTATTCGATAGACATGTAATGAGTTTTGTCAATGTAGTTGGGATTGCAGGACGTGTTAGTAAAGACACTGACGACTGTAAGATTACAGTGTTGCCGACCATTACATCCTTTGTACTGACTGTAGTCTCCAGTGTACCTATCGCAAAGAAAACCGAGGTTAGTCTTTATTTCATAACACCAAACTGGGCTAACCTATTCAAAGTTAGGCTCGCATCTTTGAATCTTTTAAGGAATTTGGTCATTCAGACCCATTGCAAATTACTGACAGGGAAACACACATGAGTTTTCTGTACTTTTGTAACTACGTCGAATGTCCTTATTCTTCAAACGTCGTCATATCCGTAAAAGGGTTTCGAGATTCGAGGCTTATGATGGTTTTCATTGCAAACAGTTCATAATGCGTGCTAGTAATATTTATACCTGCTCGCTTGCTTAAATTGAAAGTATTTCATGATCAGTTCATTGTCTCAAACTAAATGATACTGATATTCAGTATAGTGCCTTTACTTATCGGAGATGATGAACACGTCAACTGTCATGTTAATATAAACATACGACTCATGAATTGACAAATGCAGAAGAAACTCTCATCTATTTTCAGAGTGGGATTTTGTGACGAATAAATGTAGGACAAGAAGCTACTTGACTGTCAATTTTACTCACTCGATTCGGCAGTCATTCGGATCATAGAGGCAACACGAAGGATCCATGTTGTTCGTCTGACCACAATTAGAGCTCTTCTGCTTTGCAAGCACTTGCAGTCGCATAAGGTGGATGGCTTTGTTGTATGGGCACGACAATTTGTAAACATTTACTTTCTGGCTTTCGTTGTAGCATGCTGTTTTGTTGTGATCAGTAGCTGAAATAGGAACAGACAAGTCAAGTTCTATTTGACAAGGATTGATGGTTCAATGTATGAATTGCATTACTTGCAATTAAGATCATCACCTTTGAGATTGTATTTGATGTCTGTGTTTGTCAACCTTTCTACCAAAATGTATTCGGATCCTAAGTTCAGGAAATTTGCTTAACTAATCCTCCCACAGAAATATTCCTCCGAGTTTCTCACCTGAGTCATTCATGCTTAAGAAGACCAATATCCAGAGAAACCTACTCAACCGTTTATTTGTGATTTACGTTGTAGGTTTGTGACACGTTAGAAGCTGTTTTATCTGCATTTGTCAAATTGAGAGTCTCTAAAGTTTCAGAGAGCCACGGAATATATAGGGGAGAAAGAAGTTATCTCCTTACACCTTTGACTTCATGCTTTTCCATTTCAGACGAATTTCTTTCAGCATAAGATTCTCGTTAAGGACAACATATTCATTAAGACTTCCTGTTAATGTCATAATAGAATTTCAGGATGCCGCAGCTATGATCCAGAGTTCAGGAGAACTCTAGTATCAAAGCAGCCCTTGAGATATATTCAATGTTTGGTTTCGTGTTTTAAGGCACAGCAACACAATTAGGTTATTCAGTGCAGAGGCAAATAGAGTAAAGTGACTTCCACAAGGACACAGCATGGTAGCCGACCAGGACTGATCCAATAGTAGGTCTGCAACATGCACATTTCGGGAACGAGTCCAACATGCTAACCATTAAGCTACCGCAGCTCAGGCCTCTATCAGTAGTTTCCTATGACAGTCGGCAGGGCACATCAATACAATTCTACATCCTTGAGACCGCTGTGGTGTAAATTATATGTACTTGAATACTACTACCTACTATTAAGTATAATAATAATAACAAGAAAAAGAAAGAAGAAGAAGAATGACATTTCATACAAATAGAACTTACGAGTATCTTCTGTGCTCGGCAGATTGTCCCCACATCCGTACACTGGCTTTTGCGCCATGCATGATCCAGACAATGTGGCACCCTGTATAGTTGCTGAAAACGAGACAGATAGCATTTTTCAAGGGCGTTGTCTAAAATTCCGTAAAGAACATATTTGAACCTGCCATTTATGGGAAAGAAAAACACCAACAAAATATATCTCTAAACAGTTTCAACATTGGAAAATCATTACTTACAATGCTGCAGGAAGGATTTCTGAAGGAATCTTATTAGAATTACTTTTGCAATAAATTCCGTCACGAGGAAGGCAAGTGGAAAAAATGATTTAAGCAAATTGGGCTTCATTACACGTATACATGTCATCAATACTTACGCTTCAACTGTATCCAGACATAGCCAGTAGTATAATTCAGGGTGTTATCCAGCCGAATCTGCAGCACAGTTGTCAAGCTGATGTAGACTGTAACCTGAGTGAAGTTATTGTTGTGAAAACAGGAAATCTCTGCTTGGTTGCTGCCGTCAGTTATATGCAGTCTCTGTGCGCATTTGCCCTTTTGGTTAACGGCAAATCGGACGTCCAGCGCTGTTATATTAATGGACCCGTATGTTGATGTAATTGTGCAAACTGTTCCAGATCTAGAGTGACAAGCTCCGATAGGGCCAGAATACTCTACGTTCCAAAGATACAGAACTTCCCTGCCTGGTACCGGAGGATCCTTATACGGTGGAAGTGCCGCTGATAAGTAATACATTCCTTGTTCAGAGATGAGACTTACGAGCGAGTGCATATCAAATAAGGTATTATCATGTTGCTATTGTATCCCGATATAAAATATAAAGTATTTACCCTACTCTGTCACCAATGATAAGCTTCATTAAACTATGCTGTCACCATGCATGGAAAACCAAACAGTTTCGAAACTGTAGACCTCACTTATTTGCATGCTAGTTTTGCCTTGAAGGATATCGCATGGAGAAGCTACAAGCAAAATCAAATAGATGCGAACTCTTTTTGAGAAAATAAATACAAACTGAAGAGTTGCTAAAATAAAAGATTTGTTATCGGTACATCGCGAAATCTCTTCTCAAATAATCGTTAGCTTGCAGTTGCCATTCATGCAGGTTAGCCAGCCAAATGGTTTGCTGGTGCAATATCATTCTTACAGTGTTTACTTTGTTTACAGGGCAGAGAGTAATCGTCCATCAGACAGTGTTTAAAGGCTCCACTTTTCTCAAACAATCATGAACTTAAATCTCTTTTCATTTATTTATAGGATAACCTACGTCAAGAAAAGACAGAAAAGAACAAAGATTAAAGCCACGATTTACAATGGAAAGCGAAAGGTACCAATACCTTTCTATTTATGTCATATTCCCAAATGATTGTTATATTAGCAAACGTATATTTAAATGGATTAAAGTCTTCCACACTTACTTGGTGTACATTCGTATTCGATAGACATGTAATGAGTTTTGTCAATGTAGTTGGGATTGCAGGACGTGTTAGTAAAGACACTGACGACTGTAAGATTACAGTGTTGCCGACCATTACATCCTTTGTACTGACTGTAGTCTCCAGTGTACCTATCGCAAAGAAAACCGAGGTTAGTCTTTATTTCATAACACCAAACTGGGCTAACCTATTCAAAGTTAGGCTCGCATCTTTGAATCTTTTAAGGAATTTGGTCATTCAGACCCATTGCAAATTACTGACAGGGAAACACACATGAGTTTTCTGTACTTTTGTAACTACGTCGAATGTCCTTATTCTTCAAACGTCGTCATATCCGTAAAAGGGTTTCGAGATTCGAGGCTTATGATGGTTTTCATTGCAAACAGTTCATAATGCGTGCTAGTAATATTTATACCTGCTCGCTTGCTTAAATTGAAAGTATTTCATGATCAGTTCATTGTCTCAAACTAAATTATACTGATATTCAGTATAGTGCCTTTACTTATCGGAGATGATGAACACGTCAACTGTCATGTTAATATAAACATACGACTCATGAATTGACAAATGCAGAAGAAACTCTCATCTATTTTCAGAGTGGGATTTTGTGACGAATAAATGTAGGACAAGAAGCTACTTGACTGTCAATTTTACTCACTCGATTCGGCAGTCATTCGGATCATAGAGGCAACACGAAGGATCCATGTTGTTCGTCTGACCACAATTAGAGCTCTTCTGCTTTGCAAGCACTTGCAGTCGCATAAGGTGGATGGCTTTGTTGTATGGGCACGACAAGTTGTAAACATTTACTTTCTGGCTTTCGTTGTAGCATGCTGTTTTGTTGTGATCAGTAGCTGAAATAGGAACAGACAAGTCAAGTTCTATTTGACAAGGATTGATGGTTCAATGTATGAATTGCATTACTTGCAATTAAGATCATCACCTTTGAGATTGTATTTGATGTCTGTGTTTGTCAACCTTTCTACCAAAATGTATTCGGATCCTAAGTTCAGGAAATTTGCTTAACTAATCCTCCCACAGAAATATTCCTCCGAGTTTCTCACCTGAGTCATTCATGCTTAAGAAGACCAATATCCAGAGAAACCTACTCAACCGTTTATTTGTGATTTACGTTGTAGGTTTGTGACACGTTAGAAGCTGTTTTATCTGCATTTGTCAAATTGAGAGTCTCTAAAGTTTCAGAGAGCCACGGAATATATAGGGGAGAAAGAAGTTATCTCCTTACACCTTTGACTTCATGCTTTTCCATTTCAGACGAATTTCTTTCAGCATAAGATTCTCGTTAAGGACAACATATTCATTAAGACTTCCTGTTAATGTCATAATAGAATTTCAGGATGCCGCAGCTATGATCCAGAGTTCAGGAGAACTCTAGTATCAAAGCAGCCCTTGAGATATATTCAATGTTTGGTTTCGTGTTTTAAGGCACAGCAACACAATTAGGTTATTCAGTGCAGAGGCAAATAGAGTAAAGTGACTTCCACAAGGACACAGCATGGTAGCCGACCAGGACTGATCCAATAGTAGGTCTGCAACATGCACATTTCGGGAACGAGTCCAACATGCTAACCATTAAGCTACCGCAGCTCAGGCCTCTATCAGTAGTTTCCTATGACAGTCGGCAGGGCACATCAATACAATTCTACATCCTTGAGACCGCTGTGGTGTAAATTATATGTACTTGAATACTACTACCTACTATTAAGTATAATAATAATAACAAGAAAAAGAAAGAAGAAGAAGAATGACATTTCATACAAATAGAACTTACGAGTATCTTCTGTGCTCGGCAGATTGTCCCCACATCCGTACACTGGCTTTTGCGCCATGCATGATCCCGACAATGTGGCACCCTGTATAGTTGCTGAAAACGAGACAGATAGCATTTTTCAAGGGCGTTGTCTAAAATTCCGTAAAGAACATATTTGAACCTGCCATTTATGGGAAAGAAAAACACCAACAAAATATATCTCTAAACAGTTTCAACATTGGAAAATCATTACTTACAATGCTGCAGGAAGGATTTCTGAAGGAATCTTATTAGAATTACTTTTGCAATAAATTCCGTCACGAGGAAGGCAAGTGGAAAAATGATTTAAGCAAATTGGGCTTCATTACACGTATACATGTCATCAATACTTACGCTTCAACTGTATCCAGACATAGCCAGTAGTATAATTCAGGGTGTTATCCAGCCGAATCTGCAGCACAGTTGTCAAGCTGATGTAGACTGTAACCTGAGTGAAGTTATTGTTGTGAAAACAGGAAATCTCTGCTTGGTTGCTGCCGTCAGTTATATGCAGTCTCTGTGCGCATTTGCCCTTTTGGTTAACGGCAAATCGGACGTCCAGCGCTGTTATATTAATGGACCCGTATGTTGATGTAATTGTGCAAACTGTTCCAGATCTAGAGTGACAAGCTCCGATAGGGCCAGAATACTCTACGTTCCAAAGATACAGAACTTCCCTGCCTGGTACCGGAGGATCCTTATACGGTGGAAGTGCCGCTGATAAGTAATACATTCCTTGTTCAGAGATGAGACTTACGAGCGAGTGCATATCAAATAAGGTATTATCATGTTGCTATTGTATCCCGATATAAAATATAAAGTATTTACCCTACTCTGTCACCAATGATAAGCTTCATTAAACTATGCTGTCACCATGCATGGAAAACCAAACAGTTTCGAAACTGTAGACCTCACTTATTTGCATGCTAGTTTTGCCTTGAAGGATATCGCATGGAGAAGCTACAAGCAAAATCAAATAGATGCGAACTCTTTTTGAGAAAATAAATACAAACTGAAGAGTTGCTAAAATAAAAGATTTGTTATCGGTACATCGCGAAATCTCTTCTCAAATAATCGTTAGCTTGCAGTTGCCATTCATGCAGGTTAGCCAGCCAAATGGTTTGCTGGTGCAATATCATTCTTACAGTGTTTACTTTGTTTACAGGGCAGAGAGTAATCGTCCATCAGACAGTGTTTAAAGGCTCCACTTTTCTCAAACAATCATGAACTTAAATCTCTTTTCATTTATTTATAGGATAACCTACGTCAAGAAAAGACAGAAAAGAACAAAGATTAAAGCCACGATTTACAATGGAAAGCGAAAGGTACCAATACCTTTCTATTTATGTCATATTCCCAAATGATTGTTATATTAGCAAACGTATATTTAAATGGATTAAAGTCTTCCACACTTACTTGGTGTACATTCGTATTCGATAGACATGTAATGAGTTTTGTCAATGTAGTTGGGATTGCAGGACGTGTTAGTAAAGACACTGACGACTGTAAGATTACAGTGTTGCCGACCATTACATCCTTTGTACTGACTGTAGTCTCCAGTGTACCTATCGCAAAGAAAACCGAGGTTAGTCTTTATTTCATAACACCAAACTGGGCTAACCTATTCAAAGTTAGGCTCGCATCTTTGAATCTTTTAAGGAATTTGGTCATTCAGACCCATTGCAAATTACTGACAGGGAAACACACATGAGTTTTCTGTACTTTTGTAACTACGTCGAATGTCCTTATTCTTCAAACGTCGTCATATCCGTAAAAGGGTTTCGAGATTCGAGGCTTATGATGGTTTTCATTGCAAACAGTTCATAATGCGTGCTAGTAATATTTATACCTGCTCGCTTGCTTAAATTGAAAGTATTTCATGATCAGTTCATTGTCTCAAACTAAATGATACTGATATTCAGTATAGTGCCTTTACTTATCGGAGATGATGAACACGTCAACTGTCATGTTAATATAAACATACGACTCATGAATTGACAAATGCAGAAGAAACTCTCATCTATTTTCAGAGTGGGATTTTGTGACGAATAAATGTAGGACAAGAAGCTACTTGACTGTCAATTTTACTCACTCGATTCGGCAGTCATTCGGATCATAGAGGCAACACGAAGGATCCATGTTGTTCGTCTGACCACAATTAGAGCTCTTCTGCTTTGCAAGCACTTGCAGTCGCATAAGGTGGATGGCTTTGTTGTATGGGCACGACAAGTTGTAAACATTTACTTTCTGGCTTTCGTTGTAGCATGCTGTTTTGTTGTGATCAGTAGCTGAAATAGGAACAGACAAGTCAAGTTCTATTTGACAAGGATTGATGGTTCAATGTATGAATTGCATTACTTGCAATTAAGATCATCACCTTTGAGATTGTATTTGATGTCTGTGTTTGTCAACCTTTCTACCAAAATGTATTCGGATCCTAAGTTCAGGAAATTTGCTTAACTAATCCTCCCACAGAAATATTCCTCCGAGTTTCTCACCTGAGTCATTCATGCTTAAGAAGACCAATATCCAGAGAAACCTACTCAACCGTTTATTTGTGATTTACGTTGTAGGTTTGTGACACGTTAGAAGCTGTTTTATCTGCATTTGTCAAATTGAGAGTCTCTAAAGTTTCAGAGAGCCACGGAATATATAGGGGAGAAAGAAGTTATCTCCTTACACCTTTGACTTCATGCTTTTCCATTTCAGACGAATTTCTTTCAGCATAAGATTCTCGTTAAGGACAACATATTCATTAAGACTTCCTGTTAATGTCATAATAGAATTTCAGGATGCCGCAGCTATGATCCAGAGTTCAGGAGAACTCTAGTATCAAAGCAGCCCTTGAGATATATTCAATGTTTGGTTTCGTGTTTTAAGGCACAGCAACACAATTAGGTTATTCAGTGCAGAGGCAAATAGAGTAAAGTGACTTCCACAAGGACACAGCATGGTAGCCGACCAGGACTGATCCAATAGTAGGTCTGCAACATGCACATTTCGGGAACGAGTCCAACATGCTAACCATTAAGCTACCGCAGCTCAGGCCTCTATCAGTAGTTTCCTATGACAGTCGGCAGGGCACATCAATACAATTCTACATCCTTGAGACCGCTGTGGTGTAAATTATATGTACTTGAATACTACTACCTACTATTAAGTATAATAATAATAACAAGAAAAAGAAAGAAGAAGAAGAATGACATTTCATACAAATAGAACTTACGAGTATCTTCTGTGCTCGGCAGATTGTCCCCACATCCGTACACTGGCTTTTGCGCCATGCATGATCCCGACAATGTGGCACCCTGTATAGTTGCTGAAAACGAGACAGATAGCATTTTTCAAGGGCGTTGTCTAAAATTCCGTAAAGAACATATTTGAACCTGCCATTTATGGGAAAGAAAAACACCAACAAAATATATCTCTAAACAGTTTCAACATTGGAAAATCATTACTTACAATGCTGCAGGAAGGATTTCTGAAGGAATCTTATTAGAATTACTTTTGCAATAAATTCCGTCACGAGGAAGGCAAGTGGAAAAATGATTTAAGCAAATTGGGCTTCATTACACGTATACATGTCATCAATACTTACGCTTCAACTGTATCCAGACATAGCCAGTAGTATAATTCAGGGTGTTATCCAGCCGAATCTGCAGCACAGTTGTCAAGCTGATGTAGACTGTAACCTGAGTGAAGTTATTGTTGTGAAAACAGGAAATCTCTGCTTGGTTGCTGCCGTCAGTTATATGCAGTCTCTGTGCGCATTTGCCCTTTTGGTTAACGGCAAATCGGACGTCCAGCGCTGTTATATTAATGGACCCGTATGTTGATGTAATTGTGCAAACTGTTCCAGATCTAGAGTGACAAGCTCCGATAGGGCCAGAATACTCTACGTTCCAAAGATACAGAACTTCCCTGCCTGGTACCGGAGGATCCTTATACGGTGGAAGTGCCGCTGATAAGTAATACATTCCTTGTTCAGAGATGAGACTTACGAGCGAGTGCATATCAAATAAGGTATTATCATGTTGCTATTGTATCCCGATATAAAATATAAAGTATTTACCCTACTCTGTCACCAATGATAAGCTTCATTAAACTATGCTGTCACCATGCATGGAAAACCAAACAGTTTCGAAACTGTAGACCTCACTTATTTGCATGCTAGTTTTGCCTTGAAGGATATCGCATGGAGAAGCTACAAGCAAAATCAAATAGATGCGAACTCTTTTTGAGAAAATAAATACAAACTGAAGAGTTGCTAAAATAAAAGATTTGTTATCGGTACATCGCGAAATCTCTTCTCAAATAATCGTTAGCTTGCAGTTGCCATTCATGCAGGTTAGCCAGCCAAATGGTTTGCTGGTGCAATATCATTCTTACAGTGTTTACTTTGTTTACAGGGCAGAGAGTAATCGTCCATCAGACAGTGTTTAAAGGCTCCACTTTTCTCAAACAATCATGAACTTAAATCTCTTTTCATTTATTTATAGGATAACCTACGTCAAGAAAAGACAGAAAAGAACAAAGATTAAAGCCACGATTTACAATGGAAAGCGAAAGGTACCAATACCTTTCTATTTATGTCATATTCCCAAATGATTGTTATATTAGCAAACGTATATTTAAATGGATTAAAGTCTTCCACACTTACTTGGTGTACATTCGTATTCGATAGACATGTAATGAGTTTTGTCAATGTAGTTGGGATTGCAGGACGTGTTAGTAAAGACACTGACGACTGTAAGATTACAGTGTTGCCGACCATTACATCCTTTGTACTGACTGTAGTCTCCAGTGTACCTATCGCAAAGAAAACCGAGGTTAGTCTTTATTTCATAACACCAAACTGGGCTAACCTATTCAAAGTTAGGCTCGCATCTTTGAATCTTTTAAGGAATTTGGTCATTCAGACCCATTGCAAATTACTGACAGGGAAACACACATGAGTTTTCTGTACTTTTGTAACTACGTCGAATGTCCTTATTCTTCAAACGTCGTCATATCCGTAAAAGGGTTTCGAGATTCGAGGCTTATGATGGTTTTCATTGCAAACAGTTCATAATGCGTGCTAGTAATATTTATACCTGCTCGCTTGCTTAAATTGAAAGTATTTCATGATCAGTTCATTGTCTCAAACTAAATTATACTGATATTCAGTATAGTGCCTTTACTTATCGGAGATGATGAACACGTCAACTGTCATGTTAATATAAACATACGACTCATGAATTGACAAATGCAGAAGAAACTCTCATCTATTTTCAGAGTGGGATTTTGTGACGAATAAATGTAGGACAAGAAGCTACTTGACTGTCAATTTTACTCACTCGATTCGGCAGTCATTCGGATCATAGAGGCAACACGAAGGATCCATGTTGTTCGTCTGACCACAATTAGAGCTCTTCTGCTTTGCAAGCACTTGCAGTCGCATAAGGTGGATGGCTTTGTTGTATGGGCACGACAAGTTGTAAACATTTACTTTCTGGCTTTCGTTGTAGCATGCTGTTTTGTTGTGATCAGTAGCTGAAATAGGAACAGACAAGTCAAGTTCTATTTGACAAGGATTGATGGTTCAATGTATGAATTGCATTACTTGCAATTAAGATCATCACCTTTGAGATTGTATTTGATGTCTGTGTTTGTCAACCTTTCTACCAAAATGTATTCGGATCCTAAGTTCAGGAAATTTGCTTAACTAATCCTCCCACAGAAATATTCCTCCGAGTTTCTCACCTGAGTCATTCATGCTTAAGAAGACCAATATCCAGAGAAACCTACTCAACCGTTTATTTGTGATTTACGTTGTAGGTTTGTGACACGTTAGAAGCTGTTTTATCTGCATTTGTCAAATTGAGAGTCTCTAAAGTTTCAGAGAGCCACGGAATATATAGGGGAGAAAGAAGTTATCTCCTTACACCTTTGACTTCATGCTTTTCCATTTCAGACGAATTTCTTTCAGCATAAGATTCTCGTTAAGGACAACATATTCATTAAGACTTCCTGTTAATGTCATAATAGAATTTCAGGATGCCGCAGCTATGATCCAGAGTTCAGGAGAACTCTAGTATCAAAGCAGCCCTTGAGATATATTCAATGTTTGGTTTCGTGTTTTAAGGCACAGCAACACAATTAGGTTATTCAGTGCAGAGGCAAATAGAGTAAAGTGACTTCCACAAGGACACAGCATGGTAGCCGACCAGGACTGATCCAATAGTAGGTCTGCAACATGCACATTTCGGGAACGAGTCCAACATGCTAACCATTAAGCTACCGCAGCTCAGGCCTCTATCAGTAGTTTCCTATGACAGTCGGCAGGGCACATCAATACAATTCTACATCCTTGAGACCGCTGTGGTGTAAATTATATGTACTTGAATACTACTACCTACTATTAAGTATAATAATAATAACAAGAAAAAGAAAGAAGAAGAAGAATGACATTTCATACAAATAGAACTTACGAGTATCTTCTGTGCTCGGCAGATTGTCCCCACATCCGTACACTGGCTTTTGCGCCATGCATGATCCCGACAATGTGGCACCCTGTATAGTTGCTGAAAACGAGACAGATAGCATTTTTCAAGGGCGTTGTCTAAAATTCCGTAAAGAACATATTTGAACCTGCCATTTATGGGAAAGAAAAACACCAACAAAATATATCTCTAAACAGTTTCAACATTGGAAAATCATTACTTACAATGCTGCAGGAAGGATTTCTGAAGGAATCTTATTAGAATTACTTTTGCAATAAATTCCGTCACGAGGAAGGCAAGTGGAAAAATGATTTAAGCAAATTGGGCTTCATTACACGTATACATGTCATCAATACTTACGCTTCAACTGTATCCAGACATAGCCAGTAGTATAATTCAGGGTGTTATCCAGCCGAATCTGCAGCACAGTTGTCAAGCTGATGTAGACTGTAACCTGAGTGAAGTTATTGTTGTGAAAACAGGAAATCTCTGCTTGGTTGCTGCCGTCAGTTATATGCAGTCTCTGTGCGCATTTGCCCTTTTGGTTAACGGCAAATCGGACGTCCAGCGCTGTTATATTAATGGACCCGTATGTTGATGTAATTGTGCAAACTGTTCCAGATCTAGAGTGACAAGCTCCGATAGGGCCAGAATACTCTACGTTCCAAAGATACAGAACTTCCCTGCCTGGTACCGGAGGATCCTTATACGGTGGAAGTGCCGCTGATAAGTAATACATTCCTTGTTCAGAGATGAGACTTACGAGCGAGTGCATATCAAATAAGGTATTATCATGTTGCTATTGTATCCCGATATAAAATATAAAGTATTTACCCTACTCTGTCACCAATGATAAGCTTCATTAAACTATGCTGTCACCATGCATGGAAAACCAAACAGTTTCGAAACTGTAGACCTCACTTATTTGCATGCTAGTTTTGCCTTGAAGGATATCGCATGGAGAAGCTACAAGCAAAATCAAATAGATGCGAACTCTTTTTGAGAAAATAAATACAAACTGAAGAGTTGCTAAAATAAAAGATTTGTTATCGGTACATCGCGAAATCTCTTCTCAAATAATCGTTAGCTTGCAGTTGCCATTCATGCAGGTTAGCCAGCCAAATGGTTTGCTGGTGCAATATCATTCTTACAGTGTTTACTTTGTTTACAGGGCAGAGAGTAATCGTCCATCAGACAGTGTTTAAAGGCTCCACTTTTCTCAAACAATCATGAACTTAAATCTCTTTTCATTTATTTATAGGATAACCTACGTCAAGAAAAGACAGAAAAGAACAAAGATTAAAGCCACGATTTACAATGGAAAGCGAAAGGTACCAATACCTTTCTATTTATGTCATATTCCCAAATGATTGTTATATTAGCAAACGTATATTTAAATGGATTAAAGTCTTCCACACTTACTTGGTGTACATTCGTATTCGATAGACATGTAATGAGTTTTGTCAATGTAGTTGGGATTGCAGGACGTGTTAGTAAAGACACTGACGACTGTAAGATTACAGTGTTGCCGACCATTACATCCTTTGTACTGACTGTAGTCTCCAGTGTACCTATCGCAAAGAAAACCGAGGTTAGTCTTTATTTCATAACACCAAACTGGGCTAACCTATTCAAAGTTAGGCTCGCATCTTTGAATCTTTTAAGGAATTTGGTCATTCAGACCCATTGCAAATTACTGACAGGGAAACACACATGAGTTTTCTGTACTTTTGTAACTACGTCGAATGTCCTTATTCTTCAAACGTCGTCATATCCGTAAAAGGGTTTCGAGATTCGAGGCTTATGATGGTTTTCATTGCAAACAGTTCATAATGCGTGCTAGTAATATTTATACCTGCTCGCTTGCTTAAATTGAAAGTATTTCATGATCAGTTCATTGTCTCAAACTAAATGATACTGATATTCAGTATAGTGCCTTTACTTATCGGAGATGATGAACACGTCAACTGTCATGTTAATATAAACATACGACTCATGAATTGACAAATGCAGAAGAAACTCTCATCTATTTTCAGAGTGGGATTTTGTGACGAATAAATGTAGGACAAGAAGCTACTTGACTGTCAATTTTACTCACTCGATTCGGCAGTCATTCGGATCATAGAGGCAACACGAAGGATCCATGTTGTTCGTCTGACCACAATTAGAGCTCTTCTGCTTTGCAAGCACTTGCAGTCGCATAAGGTGGATGGCTTTGTTGTATGGGCACGACAAGTTGTAAACATTTACTTTCTGGCTTTCGTTGTAGCATGCTGTTTTGTTGTGATCAGTAGCTGAAATAGGAACAGACAAGTCAAGTTCTATTTGACAAGGATTGATGGTTCAATGTATGAATTGCATTACTTGCAATTAAGATCATCACCTTTGAGATTGTATTTGATGTCTGTGTTTGTCAACCTTTCTACCAAAATGTATTCGGATCCTAAGTTCAGGAAATTTGCTTAACTAATCCTCCCACAGAAATATTCCTCCGAGTTTCTCACCTGAGTCATTCATGCTTAAGAAGACCAATATCCAGAGAAACCTACTCAACCGTTTATTTGTGATTTACGTTGTAGGTTTGTGACACGTTAGAAGCTGTTTTATCTGCATTTGTCAAATTGAGAGTCTCTAAAGTTTCAGAGAGCCACGGAATATATAGGGGAGAAAGAAGTTATCTCCTTACACCTTTGACTTCATGCTTTTCCATTTCAGACGAATTTCTTTCAGCATAAGATTCTCGTTAAGGACAACATATTCATTAAGACTTCCTGTTAATGTCATAATAGAATTTCAGGATGCCGCAGCTATGATCCAGAGTTCAGGAGAACTCTAGTATCAAAGCAGCCCTTGAGATATATTCAATGTTTGGTTTCGTGTTTTAAGGCACAGCAACACAATTAGGTTATTCAGTGCAGAGGCAAATAGAGTAAAGTGACTTCCACAAGGACACAGCATGGTAGCCGACCAGGACTGATCCAATAGTAGGTCTGCAACATGCACATTTCGGGAACGAGTCCAACATGCTAACCATTAAGCTACCGCAGCTCAGGCCTCTATCAGTAGTTTCCTATGACAGTCGGCAGGGCACATCAATACAATTCTACATCCTTGAGACCGCTGTGGTGTAAATTATATGTACTTGAATACTACTACCTACTATTAAGTATAATAATAATAACAAGAAAAAGAAAGAAGAAGAAGAATGACATTTCATACAAATAGAACTTACGAGTATCTTCTGTGCTCGGCAGATTGTCCCCACATCCGTACACTGGCTTTTGCGCCATGCATGATCCCGACAATGTGGCACCCTGTATAGTTGCTGAAAACGAGACAGATAGCATTTTTCAAGGGCGTTGTCTAAAATTCCGCAAAGAACATATTTAAACCTGCCATTTATGGGAAAGAAAAACACCAACAAAATATATCTCTAAACAGTTTCAACATTGGAAAATCATTACTTACAATGCTGCAGGAAGGATTTCTGAAGGAATCTTATTAGAATTACTTTTGCAATAAATTCCGTCACGAGGAAGGCAAGTGGAAAAATGATTTAAGCAAATTGGGCTTCATTACACGTATACATGTCATCAATACTTACGCTTCAACTGTATCCAGACATAGCCAGTAGTATAATTCAGGGTGTTATCCAGCCGAATCTGCAGCACTGTTGTCAAGCTGATGTAGACTGTAACCTGAGTGAAGTTATTGTTGTGAAAACAGGAAATCTCTGCTTGGTTGCTGCCGTCAGTTATATGCAGTCTCTGTGCACATTTGCCCTTTTGGTTAACGGCAAATCGGACGTCCAGCGCTGTTATATTAATGGACCCGTATGTTGATGTAATTGTGCAAACTGTTCCAGATCTAGAGTGACAAGCTCCGATAGGGCCAGAATACTCTACGTTCCAAAGATACAGAACTTCCCTGCCTGGTACCGGAGGATCCTTATACGGTGGAAGTGCCGCTGATAAGTAATACATTCCTTGTTCAGAGATGAGACTTACGAGCGAGTGCATATCAAATAAGGTATTATCATGTTGCTATTGTATCCCGATATAAAATATAAAGTATTTACCTTACTCTGTCAGCAATGATAAGCTTCATTAAACTATACTGTCCCCATGCATGGAAAACCAAACAGTTTCGAAACTGTAGACCTCACTTATTTGCATGCTAGTTTTGCCTTGAAGGATATCGCTTGGAGAAGCTACAAGCAAAATCAAATAGATGCGAACTCTTTTTGAGAAAATAAATACAAACTGAAGAGTTGCTAAAATAAAAGTTTTGTTATCGGTATATCGCGAAATCTCTTCTCAAATAATCGTTAGCTTGCAGTTGCCATTCATGCAGGTTAGTCAGCCAAATGGTTTGCTGGTGCAATATCATTCTTACAGTGTTTACTTTGTTTACAGGGCAGAGAGTAATCGTCCATCAGACAGTGTTTAAAGGCTCCACTTTTCTCAAACAATCATGAACTTAAATCTCTTTTCATTTATTTATTGGATAACCTACGTCACGAAATGACAGAAAAGAACAAAGATTAAAGCCACGATTTACAATGGAAAGCGAGAGGTACCAATACCTTTCTATTTATGTCATATTCCCAAATGATTGTTATATTAGCAAACGTATATTTAAATGGATTAAAGTCTTCCACACTTACCTGGTGTACATTCGTATTCGATAGACATGTAATGAGTTTTGTCAATGTAGTTGGGATCGCAGGACGTGTTAGTAAAGACACTGACGATTGTAAGATTACAGTGTTGCCGACCATTACATCCTTTGTACTGACTGTAGTCTCCAGTGTACCTATCGCAAAGAAAACCGAGGTTAGTCTTTATTTCATAAAATTGAACTTGGGTCAAATTACGCAAAATTCTTAAGTATTTTGGTCATTCAGACCGATTGCACAGGAGATTTCTACTTTTTTTATCTACGTCAAAAAATCATTATTCTTTAAAGTCGTCATGTCCGTAAAAGAGTTTGAGATCGAGACTTATGATGGTTTTCATTGCGAACAGTTCCTAATGCTTGGGAGTAGTATTCATACTTGTTCGCTTGTTTAAACTGACAGTTTTTCATGATCCGTTCATTATGTCAAACTGATCGATGTTCAGCATAGTACCTTTGCTTATCGAAGACGATGAACACGTCAGCTTCAATGTTAATAGCAACATGCGACTGATAAACTGACAAATCCAGAGAGGACTTTCTCTTACAAATAAATGTAGGACAAGAAGCTTCTTGTCTCTCAATTTTACTCACTCGATTCGGCAGTCATTTGGATCATAGAGGCAACACGAAGGATCCATGTTGTTCGTCTGGCCACAAGTAGAATATTTATGCTTTGCATGCAGCTGCAGTCGCACAAGGTGGATGGCTTTGTTGTATGGGCACGACAACTTGTAAACATTTACTTTCTGGCTTTCGTTGTAGCATGCTGTCTTGTTTTGAACAATGGCTGAAATATGAAAAGGCTCTTAACGGTTTTTTGTTGTTGCAAGGATTGACATAGCAATGGATGAATTTCTTTACTTTGAAGTAACATCATGACCTTTGTACTATAGTATTTTTAAAGTTAGCATTTGTCACCCTTCGTTCAGAAGATATTCGGATCCTAAGTTCTACAAATTGTGGAACTAATCCCCTCAATGTAAATATTTCTCCAACTTTCTCATATGTGCCTTTCATGCTTACGAGGGCCTTTTCCCTTCCATACGAATGTATTTCAGCATAAAATTCTCGTTTTGGGAGGATACGCTGAGACTTCCTGTTATCTTCATAATACTATAGCAGGACGAAGCCACTATGATTCAGAGTTCCTGAGAGGTCTTCCGTCTTAGCATCCCAAAAAGGTGCATGATTTCTTTTTAAGAACACGACAATGTTTAATCATCTTATTCTTCAATTTGTATCATTTTAATGAATAGCTGACGATATGAATTACAATTTTAATTCACCGTTTAGAAGAAGTCTTCATTTCAAGACGCTGTTATTATTATTAATATTAATATTAATATTATTATTATTATTAGTAGTAGTAGTAGTAGAAATAGTAGTAGTAGTAAAGTTTACTTTTTATATAATTCAACCCTAATGTCATCGGACCAAAATTGGATGGTAACACAAAACAATGTGCTCCTGGAAAGTTAACTTTTTCTTTAGTTCGCTCTCAATCCATAGATACTTTATGCTTACCTAATCTTTGCGATAAGACATCTCTTCATGAGTCACACAGTATCTGAAATGTTTTCTAACATTTGCCTAAGTTTTCCCTAATTTTTATTCCATTCGTTCAAGAAGGATATTGTAAAGGACAAGCTAGTCATTTTCTTATAAGAATGGAACAGAAAGTCTCTCATTAAGTCATGCATGTAATTGACATATATTAAGATGATAGTCTTTCTAAAAAGGGAACATGACAGGACAGTGACTGAAATGACTTCAATGATTGAGATATTGTAGCAAGGTGAAATTTATTGCTTATCATTTTGCAAGAATATTAATCAAAATTGTTCAAATGATCAATACTCACGAGTATCTTCGGTGCTTGGCATTTCATCATCCCCACACCTGTATACAGGCTGCTGCGCCATACACGATCCTATCAATCCAGCGCCACCATTTGTTCCTGAAACATGCAACTTATATGTATGTACTCGTCCGCGTAATTACTTTTATCATACTTCTTAAAACAGACAAAGTCTACAGTTTGTGATTCTACCTTTTGGTGTTGTTTTTTTTACAATGAGCTGACAGAACTTCCAGTGTACTATTACTGGAACAACGCTTAATAATAATAATAATAATAATAATAATAATAATAATAATAATAATAATAATAATAATAATAATAATAATAATACATTGAATTCTGATTCCCCTACATGTAAACAAGTCTTGTTCACTTACGCTTCAAACTAATCCAGACGAAGCCTGCGGTGTAATTCAAGATGTTATCGAGTCGAATCTGGAGCTCATTGGTCTGACTAATATATACCGTCACCTCAGTGAAATTGTTGTTGTGAAAGCATGAAATCTCGGCCTCGTCAGCTCCATCGGTGACATGCAATCTCTGTGCGCATTTGCCCTCTTGGTCAAGAGCAAACCGCACGTCCAGTGCAGTTATGGTGATGGTCCCATAGGTGGACCTTATTGTGCACACTATTCCAGTGTTACAGGCAGTAATAGGTCCGCTGTATTCCATGTTGGATATGTAGATAGATATTTTGTTTTTGTATGTTCCATTTAGCGGGATAGTTCCTATTTTGAAATATCAGAAAATGATTTATACTTTCATTGTAATGTGTCTCATATGAAGAATTCTGAATCATTGTACGACGATGAATGTTCGGCATCTGAATGCAATGAAGTCGAAGAAAATGACATATATTTGTAAGAAAATGTTTGACCACAAAATAAGTTTTAAATCCGTGTAAAAAAAAAATGCGTGAAGTCCTCACAGATATTTTCTTTGTAATTTTTGGCGTGCTATCCTCAACTAGTGCTTGCTCTTTTTTTCTCTTTTTTTTTTTGGGGGGGGGGGATCTTATAAGAATATTTTGTCAAGAAACTCACAATTTACATTTACTTACTTTTCTACCCAACTAAGTTTTCCTCAAGAATCTGTTACTTTTTATATGAATTATTTATTTTGCAAACAACTTCATCAATGGCATCCTACTTTCAAAAACTAGACTTATCCTAAAATGACATTCCTAAAATGGCATGTTGTGACAGCGTGCGCAACAAATCAGCTCTGCACACAAAACGAGCCTTTATTATAAGACTAACAATATACTGATTTCCCAAAGTGTATGTTTTCAAACAGTTTCGTTAAACTGATGTTTCGGTAAAAGTAAAAAAGCTGAAGATCTCGAGAAAAAAAAAACTCATTTGGCCGTTCCAACTATGTTCTCTTCAATCGTGTATATATAATCTGAAACCGGTCCAGTTGGTCAACAAAATCCATTATTTTGGCATATAAAAATGGGCAGTCTTTGGGGAATAATATATGCTTATTGCAATCCAATATTGTTTTCTTCGCACCGACTAAACTATCTCACGTGTCGTAATACAGTAAATCTTAATTGAGGTACGTGCAATATAAGTCAGCATAAAGATAGCTGCAAATGAAGTCGATTGGCTGAGCTCACACTCTTAGGCTTGGCCTATTTCATTATTAGATTCTAATCAATATCCTAAAAATCAATGTGCGAAAGATATATGTTTGTAATTAAGTCAGGTAGGTATGATTTACCTGGAATACACTGGTAGAGTATGTACATATAATTTGTTTGCTCCAGGTAGGTTTGGCCACATGAACCATTTGTCGGTACGCTAATGATAGATATATTACACGAATTTTTCCCGTTGCACTCTCTGTACTGGCTGTAGTTTCCTGTGTATCTGTGGATGAGACGCATGGGAAAAAACTCCATTTTCTCATAAGGTAAATGAAATATCTTTTCCATAAATTAAATATTTTGGAAACAAAATACTTCGCATATTCATTTTCAAAACGAAAGAGATTTATGCATTAAAATTTACTATATTTAATTGGTTTTTGATAAATCTCCCTGTATCCAAAGCTGAAAGGTGTATTCAGGTCGTTTCATATCAAAGGCATATATTTGTTTATGAATAGTTTAGATGAATAAAAGTTTGCATATCAATCCTCTTTCTTTGTACCTTTTATTATCCTTATATATGCGGAAATTATTCGGCTACATGTACAAACCCCTGGATTTTTTAAAATAGAAATACACTTTATTTGCATAGAATTGTAATTAAAAGGTGACGTCTATATACCAGGTAGACAATGAAGAACTTATATTAAAACAATCTCCTGTAATAGTTTTAATTTCCAATATGTTTGGAAAAATATCTGACAAAAGTATATCAAGATAACTGCTGCCGAATCTTAAAAAATACTGTAAAATAGGTCGCTGACAAAATATGTCGCTTGACTTTGAATATAACTCGTAAAAATACCGTCCTAGATCAACATCCGTATTACGTCATCTAAAAAGATAGAAATAATATCCTTGTACTAATTTTCATATTTTGAGCGATATTTTTTATCAGTTGGTCCTATCAAATGATACACATCATGTTTCAAGTTCCTTAACTTGTTTTAATCCACCCTGTAATAGTTTATAGCTTTATCCAGACAATGCATCTGTTAAAAAAAGGTTTCATTTATGTTTAGATTTTAGTTTGCGACTATTTTAATCACAATATCTTTTGAAGGATTGATAGATACATAGATAAGACAAAATTAGAAGCTGGATAGATAAATAGTAATACAATGTTCCAAGGTGGATCGATAGAAATACAGTTGACAAGCAAGATTTTATTCACTGATGCGCAAGACTCACTGATACCTTATACTGCAGTCATCCTCATCATAGTTACAACAGTTACTGAGACTGTTCTGGGTGGAGTTTCCACAGCCGAATCTCTTTATCTTTGCCATGGTATACAATTGAACAATGCGAATAAGCTTCCCCTCAGAGCACGTCAAAGTGGATACACTGATATTCTGATTTTCGTCGTAGCATGCTGTTGCTGTGTGATTTGTTGCTTCTGGTAAGAATAAGAATTACAAATTGCAAATGCAATTGATTATATAAATAACATCAAGTGGCCGATTGCGTATCAAGTTTGAACCATTGCAACAATACTCCATGTTGTAAAGGAAGCAATTGATGATGATGGTTTCAAATTTTACCCTCTTCAGTCTTGTCATCGGTGACTGTATAAAGGCTGGGGGATAAAAGAAAAACAGGCTTCAAGCTAAACACACGGAAAGCAAACATTCTTGCGCGAAATTTAAGCAAAGGAGCCACAGACTTCGTTGACAGCGAAAATAAGGCAATGATATGGACAAAAATGCACAGACAGACAAGGCAGAGCAATTGAAACAATAATTGAGGAGGTCAGCGTTGCTTAAAAATTCTGGAGAAGTTATGAACTAATAGCTTGGCCTGTATTTGCAAGCTTTCTTGTTTCTTGTTTATTTCGAGTTTTGTCTTAAACAACTCAACGCTCAATCTCTTAAAGTCGTCCTTGTATAAAATATAAACGGGTTGATAATGTCTTTTTTTTATATTTTACTCCGATTTTCCTCATTTACTTCAACAAGATTGTCATTTTAACTAGGCCACAGATAGAAAGGCATTTGATTATACTGTTAAATAATGTTTATGGGTTAAGCTTGTTAAAACTTGTATTAGATGTAGAATATTCAATATGATGAAATCCGTGAATACCTCTATGGGTAGCAAAGTTAAATACAACAATGACCCTTCGTGTGAATTTTATTGTAAAACTGGTGTACGACAAGGGGAATGCTTACCGCAGTTTATATTTTCAATCTTTATTAATAATGTCGAGGACAATTTTGTTTGAAAAGGTTATTGACATTGGTTGTTTTTAATATTGTCTGCTGACAACGTAATTTGTTCAGCAAGTAGTGATGGTTTACAAAGGGAAATAGCTACACAGAAAGACTATTGCTTAAAATGGAAATTTATAATAATTACATCAAAAACTAAGTTCATGAGTTTTAGGAAAGGCGGTAATGTTGCGATAACGAAAGATTGTATTATGATGTAACTGAGATTGATTGAAATATTTATGGAAGATCAAAAAGCTTTAGCTTTAGCAGGACAAGCATCGCAATCTTTGTTGATATTTTTCAAACGTACTTGCATAAATTCTCTGATATACCGACAAACATTGTACGCAATTTATGTTATTCTCATTGCTCCAGTTCTGTCATCTGGTTCAGAAGTGTCGGGATTTATGCAAGGTAATCTTTTGAAGAGTTCATTTGCCTTTTTGTTAAATCATGTTAGGTGTGAAACGGTCATCAGAGAATAATATTGTAAATGGTAAAATGGGAAGAGTTCCGTTTAGAATACTTAGATTCTCTGGAATTATTCAATATTGGTTAAAACTGGTAAATTCTAGCAGGAACTACGCAAAGATAGTATATAACATTTTATAATTCGTAGTAAAACTAAAACTAAAAAAAAAAAAACTTTTATAGGTAGCAAGATTTATTAAACTTTTAACAACAATTGGTTTCGGACACGTATGATTGTAGCAAGGTATAGTTATTGTTGATGCGTTCCTAAAAGTAGTATAACAACGCTTTTGAAAAAGCATTTCAAAATTGGAATTCCAGTCTTGAATGTCCTAGTAGAGCAGACTATATATTGATCTTGCAAATATTGTCGTTTTTTATATAAAGAATATCTTACTGTTATTACTGTTAAGAATTTTAGAATAGCACGAACCAAATTCTAAATTGCGAATATCATTCAATGGACTCCTTGTTGAAAGCGGTAGATGGGCTAAGCTTCACGCGATATTATATGAAAATAGAACATGATGTTTTTGCAATGGGATAAGGGACCAATTTCGGTTTATATTTAAATGTCAATATTGCATGGAATATAGACGCAAGTATATACCTAAAACTTATTGGAGGCATCCAAATATAGCCAAATTCATTTACCTACTTTCAAGTAACAATCAGAAGAGTATACAAAAATTAAGTAATTATACTGCCAGATCCTTTAAACTTCACAACGAATTATTGAAGTCTGAATTATAATCTTTCAATGAATATATTAAACATATAATAAAAAATACACTTTCTCATCCAACATCAGTCGCTTTAAATGCTACAGTTGCTGATAATGTGCTCACTTTGCCTTTTCCATTCAAATTTGATTGCATGTTTCTTCGTTCTTTCTTTTGTCTTTTCCAGATTGTGTGTTAGTTACTTTTTTTGCAAAAAATAACATAGATTCAACAGTCATATTGGTTTATCTGTTGACGCATACATCTGAAAATTTTTATTATAATTCATGCTATTCCATTTTAAATTCCATTGTGTGATTTGAAGATACTGATTTATACTGCATACTGTTTAATACGTCTGCCATTACTTAAATTTTGCATTAATTAATTTATACGTTGTCAAATGCCGATACACTAACTGACGTTATCAATACGATACAGTTCGTAAGTATCGTAAGAAAGGAAAAGCTAAAATAAATAGACTTAATTATTTTAGTCACATAACCTTATATAAGCCATTTATTTTGAACGTGATGCACCTTTATCATATATTTCTTATTATAAGATTTGTATTCATGAATAGTTCATTTTCTATCACAGTAGTTTACGGAGTTTAACTTTGCAAAAAATAGCTGAGCTTTTTTAAGCCATCGGATCATTGTACAAAGCTACTTGGAAGATCACAGATTTCGAGTAATGCTAGCGAGTTTTTGTTGACCGTGTATTCTGTACTAACGGTTATGTAATAATGGCTAATCATTGTTTCTTATTTAACATCACTGTCATTTGTTTTTACCTTGATCCGTCGAATTAGGGGGGTTCCGTGATGAACATTGGGCCACAACAGTTGTTGATGTTTTTGGCGCTTCAATGCCCATTTCTTTTCCACATCTGTACACCAAATCCGATCCGCCACATACCATCGATAATGTCGAATTTGGCTCATCAGCTGAAATCGATAAGATCGGAAAATGAGAGAACTCTAATTGTCACGGAAGAAACAATTATGCGAGACACCAATGTTGAAATGGAGTCTCTGATCAAATGCGAAAAGTATAAACTTCAAGAGCCAAATAAATAATATTAAACAATAAACAATCAAGGTGTATCAATATGATAAAGATGATGAAAAATTGATTACTAAGTATAATGAAGTAAATGAAGAATACCTGATTCAGTCAGAATATAAGACACATAATTGCATAATAAATCGGCTGCAGAAATTTTTCTTTTCTTAAGAACAAAATTTTCAAACATAATGCAAGTAAATCATACGAAGAACTAAATGAAAGAGGTTGTTTTGAACTACTTGTCAAAAATATTCAATCGATCTTGTTTCGACAAAGCATCGCGAGCTAAATAACGTTCAATACAAATTTCTGCACGATCCCATAAATCAAAATAAATCCGAAATTTTACTCCCCAAGGACTCACCAGACACTTTGATCCAAAATCGACCATCGCTGTCAGAAAGTACGTTGTCGAGCCTAATTTTGATATTACCACTGATGCTATTGTATACAACTGTCTCCATAAAGTTGTTATTGTCATTGCATGTTATGTCTGCTTCATTGTTTCCATCTGTAATATGAAGCTTCTGGATACAATGACCTGTGCTGTTGAATGCCAGTTTCAAGTCCATTGCTGTAATGACAATGGATCCAGAAGTGCTCTTTATGAAGCAAGTGTCTCCCGAGGTGAAGATACAGTTCTGAATTTTGCTAGAGTAGCCATTGTTCCAGAGATAAAGATCACGTTCATTGTCATACGTCCGGGATGAACCAATATTCGTAATCTTGGATTCTTAAAAGAAAATTATATGAGAAACAAATCATGCCATAGTATATCTTTGTTATTTACAAAGTAAGGAAATAATGCAGCGAAGAACTCGAAACTTATATTTTCTTTGCCGACATTCGGATATTATGTTTCTACACTAGTTTATAAATAAAAAAAAGAGCAAATAAAAGCATGAAAATTTGCATTATTAATTTCATATTTTTTAAAGTGTTACTAAATTTAACCCTGTTTTCTTCCTTAAGAGCCAAACTCATAAATTTGGTATAAAAGATGTTTCATTTTGTCTTTTTACTAGTTTATATTGTGTATTGTATTATATCTCAAACATTAAGCAGTTTTTGCGCTGATGAGAGTTCAACTATGCTGGACTCTTTTTACAAAATAGTAAAAGGATTTAGTATTAGCATCAATTAATTTTAGCTCTGAATAAACTGTCAAATGTTGAGTACTCTGAAATATGAAAATGGAGGGAACCTCAAACCATTCACAACAATTTTTTTCAGGGATTTAAACAGATAAGCCAGGTTATGGACAAATGAAACCCCTGTTTTATTCTTCTGTCTTCTAGTGATTACCTAGAGCGTTTCAAAACGTAAACTGAAGCAATAAGAAAAAGTAACCGAATTTATTTCTCACAGCCGCCGTTGTATTCCAAATTATGATAGAAAAATAATGATTGATGAATAGATTGAAAGAATCAAAAGATGCAAGAACATCTTCCTAGCTACTTGCCTATCTATCTATCAAAAAATTAATTCACTCATGAGTATATTATGTGTTAATCATACCTGCAATACACTGGTAATGCATCCGCATATAATTTGTCCTAGCCAAGTACACATCTTGATCACAGCATCGCAGTGTGTAGTTCCAGGCTACAGGAATCGTACAGTTATTGTATCCAGTACAGTTCACATAGTGACTGAACTCAGACGGGTGTCCACTGTACCTTAATTTTAGAGAATAAAAGATTTTCTAAATAGATGTTCATATAAATTGCTATAGAATTTAACTGCTTTAATATCTCATGGTTTTGCGATATTAATATTTTAAATGAGATCATTTATAGACGCAATTATTAATTAAGCAATTTAAACAATACTTTTACAAAATATGGAAATTCTCTTCCAAAAATATTACTTAACAACTCAAAAATTAATATCTTGTTTAAAATACTATCAAGAATGGCCCATAGTGATACCAAAAGATTTCCCGGGGACCGAGACTGGGGTCCCCCAAGACCCGAAAATGTCTTCTCTAGAGGGAGGGGAGGGAGGGCTAATTCGCCAGTCCCACTCTAGACACTATACTTTCTTGTCCAAAATCGAACACAGTCACGTATCAACTTTTGACGTTTTAACCAATTTATTCACTTACACATTTAATTAGTTTTCAATATTACACCTATGACTGGAAAAAGATCTTTCCGAAATTTGCTTTAAGTCCCACCAAAGTTTACTTGTATAAGTAAATCATTTATGATCTTTGAACAATTATAAAATGTTAGATTCATCAATTTAAAAAGAAAAGAAAAGAAATCTTACGTTCAGCCATATCAAAACAATATTATTTTATGTATCTCATACCAAAGTTACTGAACATTACCTGCATTTAAGTCCAGTTAGTGACAATAGTTCCCACAACGTTGTCCTACATTATGTAACATTATTTAACTACAAGTACAGAACTCATACTCTGTTTCAGCTGATATCCCATGCATTGGCAATAGGTATCGATTTTAGGGATACGCTAAAGAAGGTTCAGTGACGTATCAAAAGGTTATGTTCATAAGGCTTGTTATATTAATGTCTAAGTAATGCTGGCGATGATTTATCTGTATGTACCCATTTCACATGAATAGTGTGTCAAGTAAATTCATGACATGAATAGATCATGCTGTCTTTACAAAGCAAGGTGACATGACAGTGAGTTGAATTGTTCCAGAACGGACATACGTAAAGGATATATATATATATATATATATATATATATATATATATATATATATATATATATATACAGATATATATATTAGATATATATATGCATATATATATATATATTATATATATAGATAGATAGATATATAGATAGATAGATAGATAGATAGATAGATAGATATACGCTCTGAAGATGTAATGTTCCTCAACAGGTGTTAAAACTGGTCGATCGCTAATAAGGGGTTGGTAGCATATGCTAGGTATATCATTTGGAACACGAGACCCACCATGCATTTTATATCCATAATTTGCAAAGAACACATAACGCAATCGTTATAAGCATCTCAAGTAACCATAGGTTCCATTATACAAATAGATACCATCATAGATATATGTCCATATGCATATGTGAGAAAAGATAGATTGATCAACTTCAGAGTCACTTCTTTAGTCACTCAATAGCTCTGAATGAACAACGTTTCAGGGGTATGACTGGTACAATGTTTTCGTCAGTGTACGCCAAATCTCTAGGATGAGAAAAACAGTTTCGTCCGTGTATTATATTTTATGCTAGCATTTATTTTGCAATCATGCGCCTTGTTGCAACATAGCTTTGAAGTTTCAGGTTCAAACAGGATCAGCACATTACAGCTCCGTTTCGCAACTTTGCACAGCATCGAAACTGCATCAGCCTCAGGACTTCATCTCAAGAAACTATGCTTCGCTTAATAAAGAGGGTTTAAAAATAAAACTACCCTGTATGGTTGGACGGTGATGTTTTATTGCCTCTGTTGACATGTGCCTTATTTACGACCTTTATCAGTTCCATAACTATAATCATATGCGTGGTCGGTATTAGTGATATAGTGAGAAACAGAAATTATCGATAACTACCTTTTATAGATCAACGAACAACGTTTCATGTCTTACGTTTTAGTAAGAAAAGATGCCTTCCAAATTAAATACTAGACCGACATTGTTTAACTGTAACAACTAAAGTACTCCTCCTTGTTGCTGAATGCTAAACTGTACGTCAGATTTATGCACAAAAAGACGGGACTCCAACAGTCCTACCTTCCCGTACTTGGGCAGACATAAACTATTTTTCAAATTGATGAGTAGCTATCAGCAGAGAAACTTGTTTAGATTCAGCCGAGTGGAGCAATTCTGTCATTTTGAAATAGTTTGCAAAACGACACAGATCATTACATTAAAAGAAACTCTCTTATCCAGATTATTAACGACTGCTAAAGGCTTTACTGTAAAGTAGATGGTCGAAATACTTATCAGTCAGCATCTATTACTCCACGCAATTGCATATTGTGTTAAATGTCTTTGAGACGAATCTTACTTTGACCTACCTCATTCCGCAATCCTCGGTGTCATTGACATATCGACAACAGTATGTCTCATTGTGGAAATGAGAGGAAGACTCCTCCAAGCATCCCGTAATCTTCTTCTTGGCGTAGGTGTACACATCTGACACATAGATCACGTGACCAGCAGGACATGTGGGCTGCACGTAATCATCTTGATGACTACCGTAGCACGCTTCGTCCACATTATATCCTGCAAAAATGAGATATTGGAAAATTTAACTCTCCGTCGTGGTTTCTGTCACAGGTTCACGGCATTAGAATAAGGACGAACCACTGATTTATAAGTTTAGAGGGCTGAAGTAAATGGGAGAATATTGTCAGAATCTTTATAGTATTGTATATTGATGATGTTTCTCGATCAACACGCGTTCCATCTTGCTACGTAGATTGAATAGTTTATCGATAAAGTAAGCATATACACTATCTAAAGCAATGGAAAGAATATATAAATAAGCGTACCTTTAAGTACGGTATCACATACTTTTGGTCAATTACTTAACCAATTTGTTGAGAAATATAAAAACAATGATATTTCAGCTGATACTCCGTGAAATGAATAACAAATTGGCATCAAAGTAATATCATCCTGCTTTAGTCACATGAAAGATAAATTAAAAGAAAGATCGCATACCAATCACTTACAAACCCGACAACTGACAATAACTACCAACTATATTGCAAGGAAGTATATGTATAACGATACACACACAAAGATGAATGATTGCATCTTTGTCTAATTCTTTATGACCACATCATTTTGACATTATTTTAAACGTAACGAATGATAAAACAAATTTTCCAGGAGGAAATTTCTAATTTGGCAAAGAATCATCTTTCTAATTATTATTATTGTTTATCCTCTTGTTGTGTGTTATTTTTTTTTCCTTCCTCATATTTATTATAACTTCATGACAGTACACGAAAATGAATTACAGTTAAATCGGCATAGAGTATTTTGAGTTGAATCTGCGTATGTGTTGGGAATGGATTTTATTTCAGAATACACAGATATTGGCAAAAAATGCAAATTGGTAACTGGATTCTATGAGTTATATATATATTTTTTTTTTTTCTTCTTTTTTTTTCAGTTTGTATCGATATAGTGTATGTACAATTCCCGATAAAAGGGGAAGGTTGATATGACACCAACATCGCAGTAGTTATAAAATCTACTGAACACGTATACCTACATACTTTCTAAACTATACAAATGTACATTCAAAATTTAACTAATCTGTATTGGCATTAACAATACATACTATAGCTAAATGGTTCAATGTGGTTATTTAAAGTACACTTGAGGAGCAAATATAATTCCACTATATGTCAAAGAAGAGACATGCATATGCATACTATATATGTGTGTGCATTTGAGTGTGTGTTCAAAATCATTATATTACCAATGATTCTATTTTTAGAACGCTATACCAATATGGTGCGTTTCATATCAGATAAGAACCTACCCCTAAACCTGAAATGGTCAAACGTCAAGTATATAATTGAATGGTTCAAAGTGACAAAAAGAACAAACAGCAAAAATGAAAGAAAGAGGTAGAGTGTAAAGGCGTATTTAGTTTGATGAAGCTTCAAATGTTTTGACTGTGTACCAACAAACTGCTCTCTTTCTCTTTCGTTCGCTGTCAAGGTGTATACATTTTATGCGCCAAAAAGCTTTGCAATTTCACCCGACGTACATAAACAAATTTGACCTTCATTGTTTTCACTTTAAATTATTTCAATCAAAACTTATGTCAATCGGTCATACAAGAGTTTTACAAGATTCATTCTTGTATTTTAACCAGCTGTGTGTGTTATTCCTTTAACTCGCACGATGAGCTACTAATTTAGCGAAAAAAACCCTTATCCTTGCACTGTTGTCACGGTTGTTGTTGTTGCGGCTGTATATACAAAAGAATTTCCACTACCAGGAAGGAATACATTTTATTATCATGATATCTAAAGACGAATGTTTTCTTATAATTGCTGGTTGACGTGCTATCATTATTTGAGAGACATAGACTTACTTTTCCACGACTATGTATGCTTACCATTAGATGGAAACATATAATAATCAATGCAATAGTAATGTAAAATGAGGTAAGATTTACATTGGCTTACTACGGGAAGGTGCGCGAGCATGTTTTCTCACCAGACAGTTAACTTCAAATATGAATTCTAAGTGTGTTCGGTGGGCGACCTAGATACAGTGTTATGCTGGCAATCGCAATATTACAAGTTTGAATCGCGCTGTCGGAATGTTGTTTTTTTTCTTATTTATTGAGGTGATGTCAATGCTTAGGTTCGTTGTACATGAACAAGTGAAAGTCAATCTGATGATGCAAGGTTGATGTTAACTACAAGTACGAAGCACGCATGAATTCTTTGAGACGTACTTTGGTTCGAAACAACCTCTTGACGTTCCTGTGTGTCGTTTGGCAAGCTAGGGGCTCATCTGGGATTGCAAATTCAAACCGCCGTAATTAATATGGACTACGTCCAGCGATTGACTGCAAGAATTTCGTGCATGACAGCTTAAAATAGGCAGCGTGCTTATAATCTAAAATAATACCTGTTAACAAGCACAACCCAAGCGGAGATATTTTCTTTTATATTAAACAATTATCGCGGTATATATATAATGGGATTATATATGCTTATAATATTCGTACTTGGAAGCCTTTGACACCACAGACATTGTGAAACCTGTATACAAAAAAGATGAAATTGATTCTGCTATTTGCAGTAATGCTAGCTTCACTCTGAATGACTGACAGGGACTCTTTTCTTAAATATTTATTCCGAGTTTAAATATTATGCTCAATAATCTTCTCGTCCTTTTGAGCATTCCATAACTTTGACAGACAATTTTACCATTGTTTTGTCTTCAAAATTATTTGGCATCATCTTACCAGTGGTAGAGGGCGAATTCCCCAATGCCATGGTGGTCGACCTCTGTTCGTTTCTTGTCGTTCTAGTTTGGCTGGCGTTGGTGGTTGGATTTTCTGTGGTTATTTGTTGAGCGACGTTGGTGACAATTATTTTTCCAGAAGAGCATTCAGCCAGTATTGTCGTAGATTCACTTGGAACTTCAACATCTAAATCATCTCCGCAGTCATAAATATCAAGTACCTTGTCGAAGGTTATGGATATCGTGGCATTCGTGTCGTTAGCTGCAATTGTAAGATTTGCTCAATACTATTTTAAAGAAAATCACTAGAGTTTAGAGGTATGAGAGAGGTTCAGAGTCCAAATTAGGAATCAGTTCATATTCTCGGGAGGAAAAGTACGTACGTATGTATGTATGTATGTTTGTATGCATATTTAAAGGCACATCAGTACAATAATGACTATGTGGAGCCAATCAAAGGCAAAGTTCTAAATATTTAAACATAAATATTTGCATAAAAAACGTTATGTGAAGAAAAGTAAAACTATATCTTTAACTTATGTGAAACATATTTAATATATGTAAACATGAGACCTCACATATGACAAAGATACATTAAATTCCATAAATATTCTACGTATTTCAGTCACATTGTAGTATGTTAAACATATGCAAAATGTGTTTTACATATACATATTTTAAGCATATTCCACTTGATACAAGATTTGTTTGTAAGGCTTTAGCATGTTTTGCATATTTTAACCATAACGTATGCTGTATGTGTGTCATGTTTAACATATGTGACGCCGTATGTGTTTAATATATGTAACGTTTCTTATGTTTAATATATGTGGTACTCAGTGTAAGTTTAAGGTATGTTGTAACATATGTTAAACATATGTGAATCCAAATGTATGTTTAATATACGTCACTATTTTTCCTAACTTTCCCTATTGGTTATATGACATGTCAACTTAAGTTGTAAAGTGACACTTGAAAATTCTGAAAATTTCAAGTACAGTTTTTACCGATATATGGATCTAAGCTTTAGCTATTTGATCCTTATTAAATGAGCTTCATGTCATAGCTTTATGTAAATTGTAGTTTTTTATTCTCGTTAAGCTTGATAACAAAAAAAGAAATGACTAGCTTTTAATCCAGTGACACTTGTTGCGACATTAAATAATGTAATTATAAAGGACAACGCTAATGATTTTAAATTCTGTTTCTAATGTAAGAAACATTTTCACGTAATTTATATTTAATATCAGGTTTATATATGCACTAGGTAGCAATAGCGCAGATACACAATTACTTTTCCCCATTATAGCATGTTTGCATAGCAAATACGACATTTTGAATAACAGTAAAAATGGCACAGAATTGACAAAGAAATAATGTGTAACTCTTTACCTGTTACTTTGATCCAAAAGTTGCCTGAATCATTGAATAAAGTATTGTCCATTCTTATGGTCATGTTATCTGTGGTACTATTGTACAAAGTCGTCTCTTTGAAGTTGTTATTGTCATAACATGTGATGTCCTTTTCTTTATCCCCATCCACAATGTGAAGCTTCTGTGCACAGCGCCCCGTGCCGTTGAAAGCCAGCCTCAGATCGAGAGCTTTAATAGCGATGGTCCCGGAACTACTTTTGATCACGGCACGATACCCTGTGGTGACATTACAGTTCTGAATCTGCCGTGGATAGCCAAAATTCCGAATGTGTACCTCTTTCATTGGGCCAAAACCGTGCGCTGAGGAGAGTTCAACTATGCTGGACTCTTTTTACAAAAGAGTAAAAGCATTTAGTATTAGCATCAATCAATTTTAGCTCTGAATAAACTGTCAAATGTTGAGTACTCTGAAATATGAAAATGGAGGGAACCTCAAACCATTGACAACAAATTTTTCAGGGAATTAAACAGATAAGCCAGGTTATGGACAAATGAAACCCCTGTTTTATTCTTCTGTCTTCTAGTGATTACCTAGAGCGTTTCAAAACATAAACTGAAGCAATAAGAAAAAGTAGCCGAATTTATTTCTCACAGCCGCTGTTGTATTCCAAATTATGATAGAAAAATAATGATTGATGAATAGATTGAAAGAATCAAAAGATGCAAGAACATCTTCCTAGCTACTCGCCTATTTATCTATCAAAGAATTAATTCACTCATGAGTATAGTATGTGTTGATCATACCTGCAATACACTGGTAATGCATCCGCATATAATTTGTCCTAGCCAAGTACATATCTTGATCGCAGCATCGCAGTGTGTAGTTCCAGGCTACAGGAATCGTACAGTTATTGTATCCAGTACAGTTCACATAGTGACTGAACTCAGACGGGTGTCCACTGTACCTTAATTTTAGAGAATACAAGATTTTCTAAATAGATGTTCATATAAATTGCTATAGAATTTAACTGCTTTAATATCTCGTGGTTTTGCGATTTTAATATCTTAAATGAGATCATTTATAGACGCAATTATTACTGAAACAATTTAAACAATACTTTTACAAAATATGGAAATTCTCTTCCAAAAATATTATATAACAACTCAAAACCTAATATCTTGTTTAAAATACTATCAAGACTGGCCCACAGTGATACCAAACGATTTCCCGGGGACCGAGACTGGGGTCCCCCAAGACCCGAAATTGTCTTCCCTAGAGGGAGGGGAGGAAGGGCTAATTCGCCAGTCCCACTCTAGATACTATAATTTCTTGTCCAAAATCAAAAACAGTCACGTATCAACGTTTGACATTTTAACCAATTTATTCACTTAAACATTTAATTAGTTTGCAATATTACACCTATGACTGGAAAAAGATCTTTCCGAAATTTGCTTTAAGTCCCGCCAAAGTTTACTTGTATAAGTAAATCATTTATGATCTTTGAACAATTATAAAATGTTAGATTCATCAATTTAAAAAGAAAAGAAAAGAAATCTTACGTTCAGCCATATCAAAACAATATTATTTTATGTATCTCATACCAAAGTTGCTGAACATTACCTGCATTTCAGTCCAGGTAGTCAAAATAGTTACCACAACGTTGTACTACATTATGTAACATTATTTAACTACAAGTACAGAACTCATACTCTGTTTCAGCTGATATCCCATGCATTGGCAATAGGTAATGATATTAGGGATACGCTAAAGAAGGTTCAGTGACATATCAAAAGGTTATGTTCATAAGGCGTGTTATATTAATGTCTAAGTACTGCTGGTGATGATTTTTCTGTATGTACCCATTTCACATGAATGGTGTGTCAAGTAAATTCATGACATGAATAGATCATGCTGTCTTTACAAAGCAAGGTGACATGACAGTGAGTTGAATTGTTCCAGAACGGACATACGTAAAGGATATATATTAATAATATATATACACACACACACACACACACACACATATATATATATATATATATATATATATATATATATATATATATATATATATATACGCTCTGAAGATGTAATGTTCCTCAACATGTGTTAAAACTGGTCGATCGCTAATAAGGGGTTGGTAGCATATGCTAGGTATATCATTTGGAACACGAGACCCACCATGCATTTTATATCCATAATTTGCAAAGAACACATAACGCAATCGTTATAAGCATCGCAAGTAACCATAGGTTCCATTATACAAATAGATACCATCATAGATATATGTCCATATGCATATGTGAGAAAAGATAGATTGATCAACTTCAGAGTCACTTCTTTAGTCACTCAATAGCTCTGAATGAACAACGTCTCAGGGGTATGACTGGTACAATTGTTTTCATCAGTGTACGCCAAATCTCTAGGATGAGAAAAACAGTTTCGTCCGTGTATTATATTTTATGCTAGCATTTATTTTGCAATCATGCGCCTTGTTGCAACATAGCTTTGAAGTTTCAGGTTCAAACAGGATCAGCACATTACAGCTCCGTTTCGCAACTTTGCGCAGCATCGAAACTGCATCAGCCTCAGGACTTCATCTCAAGAAACTATGCTTCGCTTAATAAAGAGGGTTTAAAAATAAAATTACCCTGTATGGTTGGACGGTGATGTTTTATTGCCTCTGTTGACATGTGCCTTATTTACGACCTTTATCAGTTCCATAACTATAATCATATGCGTGGTCGGTATTAGTGATATAGTGAGAAACAGAAATTATCGATAACTACCTTTTATAGATCAACGAACAATGTTTCATGTCTTACGTTTTAGTAAGAAAAGATGCCTTCCAAATTAAATACTAGACCGACATTGTTTAACTGTAACAACTAAAGTACTCCTCCTTGTTGCTGAATGCTAAACTGTACGTCAGATTTATGCACAAAAAGACGGGACTCCAACAGTCCTACCTTCCCGTACTTGGGCAGACATAAACTATTTTTCAAATTGATGAGTAGCTATCAGCAGAGAAACTTGTTTAGATTCAGCCGAGTGGAGCAATTCTGTCATTTTGAAATAGTTTGCAAAACGACACAGATCATTACATTAAAAGAAACTCTCTTATCCAGATTATTAACGACTGCTAAAGGCTTTACTGTAAAGTAGATGGTCGAAATACTTATCAGTCAGCATCTATTACTCCACGCAATTGCATATTGTGTTAAATGTCTTTGAGACGAATCTTACTTTGACCTACCTCATTCCGCAATCCTCGGTGTCATTGACATATCGACAACAGTATGTCTCATTGTGGAAATGAGAGGAAGACTCCTCCAAGCATCCCGTAATCTTCTTCTTGGCGTAGGTGTACACATCTGACACATAGATCACGTGACCAGCAGGACATGTGGGCTGCACGTAATCATCTTGATGACTACCGTAGCACGCTTCGTCCACATTATATCCTGCAAAAATGAGATATTGGAAAATTTAACTCTCCGTCGTGGTTTCTGTCACAGGTTCACGGCATTAGAATAAGGACGAACCACTGATTTATAAGTTTAGAGGGCTGAAGTAAATGGGAGAATATTGTCAGAATCTTTATAGTATTGTATATTGATGATGTTTCTCGATCAACACGCGTTCCATCTTGCTACGTAGATTGAATAGTTTATCGATAAAGTAAGCATATACACTATCTAAAGCAATGGAAAGAATATATAAATAAGCGTACCTTTAAGTACGGTATCACATACTTTTGGTCAATTACTTAACCAATTTGTTGAGAAATATAAAAACAATGATATTTCAGCTGATACTCCGTGAAATGAATAACAAATTGGCATCAAAGTAATATCATCCTGCTTTAGTCACATGAAAGATAAATTAAAAGAAAGATCGCATACCAATCACTTACAAACCCGACAACTGACAATAACTACCAACTATATTGCAAGGAAGTATATGTATAACGATACACACACAAAGATGAATGATTGCATCTTTGTCTAATTCTTTATGACCACATCATTTTGACATTATTTTAAACGTAACGAATGATAAAACAAATTTTCCAGGAGGAAATTTCTAATTTGGCAAAGAATCATCTTTCTAATTATTATTATTGTTTATCCTCTTGTTGTGTGTTATTTTTTTTTCCTTCCTCATATTTATTATAACTTCATGACAGTACACGAAAATGAATTACAGTTAAATCGGCATAGAGTATTTTGAGTTGAATCTGCGTATGTGTTGGGAATGGATTTTATTTCAGAATACACAGATATTGGCAAAAAATGCAAATTGGTAACTGGATTCTATGAGTTATATATATATATTTTTTTTTTTTTCTTTTTTTTCAGTTTGTATCGATATAGTGTATGTACAATTCCCGATAAAAGGGGAAGGTTGATATGACACCAACATCGCAGTAATTATAAAATCTACTGAACACGTATACCTACATACTTTCTAAACTATACAAATGTACATTCAAAATTTAACTAATCTGTATTGGCATTAACAATACATACTATAGCTAAATGGTTCAATGTGGTTATTTAAAGTACACTTGAGGAGCAAATATAATTCCACTATATGTCAAAGAAGAGACATGCATATGCATACTATATATGTGTGTGCATTTGAGTGTGTGTTCAAAATCATTATATTACCAATGATTCTATTTTTAGAACGCTATACCAATATGGTGCGTTTCATATCAGATAAGAACCTACCCCTAAACCTGAAATGGTCAAACGTCAAGTATATAATTGAATGGTTCAAAGTGACAAAAAGAACAAACAGCAAAAATGAAAGAAAGAGGTAGAGTGTAAAGGCGTATTTAGTTTGATGAAGCTTCAAATGTTTTGACTGTGTACCAACAAACTGCTCTCTTTCTCTTTCGTTCGCTGTCAAGGTGTATACATTTTATGCGCCAAAAAGCTTTGCAATTTCACCCGACGTACATAAACAAATTTGACCTTCATTGTTTTCACTTTAAATTATTTCAATCAAAACTTATGTCAATCGGTCATACAAGAGTTTTACAAGATTCATTCTTGTATTTTAACCAGCTGTGTGTGTTATTCCTTTAACTCGCACGATGAGCTACTAATTTAGCGAAAAAAACCCTTATCCTTGCACTGTTGTCACGGTTGTTGTTGTTGCGGCTGTATATACAAAAGAATTTCCACTACCAGGAAGGAATACATTTTATTATCATGATATCTAAAGACGAATGTTTTCTTATAATTGCTGGTTGACGTGCTATCATTATTTGAGAGACATAGACTTACTTTTCCACGACTATGTATGCTTACCATTAGATGGAAACATATAATAATCAATGCAATAGTAATGTAAAATGAGGTAAGATTTACATTGGCTTACTACGGGAAGGTGCGCGAGCATGTTTTCTCACCAGACAGTTAACTTCAAATATGAATTCTAAGTGTGTTCGGTGGGCGACCTAGATACAGTGTTATGCTGGCAATCGCAATATTACAAGTTTGAATCGCGCTGTCGGAATGTTGTTTTTTTTCTTATTTATTGAGGTGATGTCAATGCTTAGGTTCGTTGTACATGAACAAGTGAAAGTCAATCTGATGATGCAAGGTTGATGTTAACTACAAGTACGAAGCACGCATGAATTCTTTGAGACGTACTTTGGTTCGAAACAACCTCTTGACGTTCCTGTGTGTCGTTTGGCAAGCTAGGGGCTCATCTGGGATTGCAAATTCAAACCGCCGTAATTAATATGGACTACGTCCAGCGATTGACTGCAAGAATTTCGTGCATGACAGCTTAAAATAGGCAGCGTGCTTATAATCTAAAATAATACCTGTTAACAAGCACAACCCAAGCGGAGATATTTTCTTTTATATTAAACAATTATCGCGGTATATATATAATGGGATTATATATGCTTATAATATTCGTACTTGGAAGCCTTTGACACCACAGACATTGTGAAACCTGTATACAAAAAAGATGAAATTGATTCTGCTATTTGCAGTAATGCTAGCTTCACTCTGAATGACTGACAGGGACTCTTTTCTTAAATATTTATTCCGAGTTTAAATATTATGCTCAATAATCTTCTCGTCCTTTTGAGCATTCCATAACTTTGACAGACAATTTTACCATTGTTTTGTCTTCAAAATTATTTGGCATCATCTTACCAGTGGTAGAGGGCGAATTCCCCAATGCCATGGTGGTCGACCTCTGTTCGTTTCTTGTCGTTCTAGTTTGGCTGGCGTTGGTGGTTGGATTTTCTGTGGTTATTTGTTGAGCGACGTTGGTGACAATTATTTTTCCAGAAGAGCATTCAGCCAGTATTGTCGTAGATTCACTTGGAACTTCAACATCTAAATCATCTCCGCAGTCATAAATATCAAGTACCTTGTCGAAGGTTATGGATATCGTGGCATTCGTGTCGTTAGCTGCAATTGTAAGATTTGCTCAATACTATTTTAAAGAAAATCACTAGAGTTTAGAGGTATGAGAGAGGTTCAGAGTCCAAATTAGGAATCAGTTCATATTCTCGGGAGGAAAAGTACGTACGTATGTATGTATGTATGTTTGTATGCATATTTAAAGGCACATCAGTACAATAATGACTATGTGGAGCCAATCAAAGGCAAAGTTCTAAATATTTAAACATAAATATTTGCATAAAAAACGTTATGTGAAGAAAAGTAAAACTATATCTTTAACTTATGTGAAACATATTTAATATATGTAAACATGAGACCTCACATATGACAAAGATACATTAAATTCCATAAATATTCTACGTATTTCAGTCACATTGTAGTATGTTAAACATATGCAAAATGTGTTTTACATATACATATTTTAAGCATATTCCACTTGATACAAGATTTGTTTGTAAGGCTTTAGCATGTTTTGCATATTTTAACCATAACGTATGCTGTATGTGTGTCATGTTTAACATATGTGACGCCGTATGTGTTTAATATATGTAACGTTTCTTATGTTTAATATATGTGGTACTCAGTGTAAGTTTAAGGTATGTTGTAACATATGTTAAACATATGTGAATCCAAATGTATGTTTAATATACGTCACTATTTTTCCTAACTTTCCCTATTGGTTATATGACATGTCAACTTAAGTTGTAAAGTGACACTTGAAAATTCTGAAAATTTCAAGTACAGTTTTTACCGATATATGGATCTAAGCTTTAGCTATTTGATCCTTATTAAATGAGCTTCATGTCATAGCTTTATGTAAATTGTAGTTTTTTATTCTCGTTAAGCTTGATAACAAAAAAAGAAATGACTAGCTTTTAATCCAGTGACACTTGTTGCGACATTAAATAATGTAATTATAAAGGACAACGCTAATGATTTTAAATTCTGTTTCTAATGTAAGAAACATTTTCACGTAATTTATATTTAATATCAGGTTTATATATGCACTAGGTAGCAATAGCGCAGATACACAATTACTTTTCCCCATTATAGCATGTTTGCATAGCAAATACGACATTTTGAATAACAGTAAAAATGGCACAGAATTGACAAAGAAATAATGTGTAACTCTTTACCTGTTACTTTGATCCAAAAGTTGCCTGAATCATTGAATAAAGTATTGTCCATTCTTATGGTCATGTTATCTGTGGTACTATTGTACAAAGTCGTCTCTTTGAAGTTGTTATTGTCATAACATGTGATGTCCTTTTCTTTATCCCCATCCACAATGTGAAGCTTCTGTGCACAGCGCCCCGTGCCGTTGAAAGCCAGCCTCAGATCGAGAGCTTTAATAGCGATGGTCCCGGAACTACTTTTGATCACGGCACGATACCCTGTGGTGACATTACAGTTCTGAATCTGCCGTGGATAGCCAAAATTCCGAATGTGTACCTCTTTCATTGGGCCAAAACCGTGCGCTGAGGAGAGTTCAACTATGCTGGACTCTTTTTACAAAAGAGTAAAAGCATTTAGTATTAGCATCAATCAATTTTAGCTCTGAATAAACTGTCAAATGTTGAGTACTCTGAAATATGAAAATGGAGGGAACCTCAAACCATTGACAACAAATTTTTCAGGGAATTAAACAGATAAGCCAGGTTATGGACAAATGAAACCCCTGTTTTATTCTTCTGTCTTCTAGTGATTACCTAGAGCGTTTCAAAACATAAACTGAAGCAATAAGAAAAAGTAGCCGAATTTATTTCTCACAGCCGCTGTTGTATTCCAAATTATGATAGAAAAATAATGATTGATGAATAGATTGAAAGAATCAAAAGATGCAAGAACATCTTCCTAGCTACTTGCCTATTTATCTATCAAAGAATTAATTCACTCATGAGTATAGTATGTGTTGATCATACCTGCAATACACTGGTAATGCATCCGCATATAATTTGTCCTAGCCAAGTACATATCTTGATCGCAGCATCGCAGTGTGTAGTTCCAGGCTACAGGAATCGTACAGTTATTGTATCCAGTACAGTTCACATAGTGACTGAACTCAGACGGGTGTCCACTGTACCTTAATTTTAGAGAATACAAGATTTTCTAAATAGATGTTCATATAAATTGCTATAGAATTTAACTGCTTTAATATCTCGTGGTTTTGCGATTTTAATATCTTAAATGAGATCATTTATAGACGCAATTATTACTGAAACAATTTAAACAATACTTTTACAAAATATGGAAATTCTCTTCCAAAAATATTATATAACAACTCAAAACCTAATATCTTGTTTAAAATACTATCAAGACTGGCCCACAGTGATACCAAACGATTTCCCGGGGACCGAGACTGGGGTCCCCCAAGACCCGAAATTGTCTTCCCTAGAGGGAGGGGAGGAAGGGCTAATTCGCCAGTCCCACTCTAGATACTATAATTTCTTGTCCAAAATCAAAAACAGTCACGTATCAACGTTTGACATTTTAACCAATTTATTCACTTAAACATTTAATTAGTTTGCAATATTACACCTATGACTGGAAAAAGATCTTTCCGAAATTTGCTTTAAGTCCCGCCAAAGTTTACTTGTATAAGTAAATCATTTATGATCTTTGAACAATTATAAAATGTTAGATTCATCAATTTAAAAAGAAAAGAAAAGAAATCTTACGTTCAGCCATATCAAAACAATATTATTTTATGTATCTCATACCAAAGTTGCTGAACATTACCTGCATTTCAGTCCAGGTAGTCAAAATAGTTACCACAACGTTGTACTACATTATGTAACATTATTTAACTACAAGTACAGAACTCATACTCTGTTTCAGCTGATATCCCATGCATTGGCAATAGGTAATGATATTAGGGATACGCTAAAGAAGGTTCAGTGACATATCAAAAGGTTATGTTCATAAGGCGTGTTATATTAATGTCTAAGTACTGCTGGTGATGATTTTTCTGTATGTACCCATTTCACATGAATGGTGTGTCAAGTAAATTCATGACATGAATAGATCATGCTGTCTTTACAAAGCAAGGTGACATGACAGTGAGTTGAATTGTTCCAGAACGGACATACGTAAAGGATATATATTAATAATATATATACACACACACACACACACACACACATATATATATATATATATATATATATATATATATATATATATATATATATATATATATATATACGCTCTGAAGATGTAATGTTCCTCAACATGTGTTAAAACTGGTCGATCGCTAATAAGGGGTTGGTAGCATATGCTAGGTATATCATTTGGAACACGAGACCCACCATGCATTTTATATCCATAATTTGCAAAGAACACATAACGCAATCGTTATAAGCATCGCAAGTAACCATAGGTTCCATTATACAAATAGATACCATCATAGATATATGTCCATATGCATATGTGAGAAAAGATAGATTGATCAACTTCAGAGTCACTTCTTTAGTCACTCAATAGCTCTGAATGAACAACGTCTCAGGGGTATGACTGGTACAATTGTTTTCATCAGTGTACGCCAAATCTCTAGGATGAGAAAAACAGTTTCGTCCGTGTATTATATTTTATGCTAGCATTTATTTTGCAATCATGCGCCTTGTTGCAACATAGCTTTGAAGTTTCAGGTTCAAACAGGATCAGCACATTACAGCTCCGTTTCGCAACTTTGCGCAGCATCGAAACTGCATCAGCCTCAGGACTTCATCTCAAGAAACTATGCTTCGCTTAATAAAGAGGGTTTAAAAATAAAATTACCCTGTATGGTTGGACGGTGATGTTTTATTGCCTCTGTTGACATGTGCCTTATTTACGACCTTTATCAGTTCCATAACTATAATCATATGCGTGGTCGGTATTAGTGATATAGTGAGAAACAGAAATTATCGATAACTACCTTTTATAGATCAACGAACAATGTTTCATGTCTTACGTTTTAGTAAGAAAAGATGCCTTCCAAATTAAATACTAGACCGACATTGTTTAACTGTAACAACTAAAGTACTCCTCCTTGTTGCTGAATGCTAAACTGTACGTCAGATTTATGCACAAAAAGACGGGACTCCAACAGTCCTACCTTCCCGTACTTGGGCAGACATAAACTATTTTTCAAATTGATGAGTAGCTATCAGCAGAGAAACTTGTTTAGATTCAGCCGAGTGGAGCAATTCTGTCATTTTGAAATAGTTTGCAAAACGACACAGATCATTACATTAAAAGAAACTCTCTTATCCAGATTATTAACGACTGCTAAAGGCTTTACTGTAAAGTAGATGGTCGAAATACTTATCAGTCAGCATCTATTACTCCACGCAATTGCATATTGTGTTAAATGTCTTTGAGACGAATCTTACTTTGACCTACCTCATTCCGCAATCCTCGGTGTCATTGACATATCGACAACAGTATGTCTCATTGTGGAAATGAGAGGAAGACTCCTCCAAGCATCCCGTAATCTTCTTCTTGGCGTAGGTGTACACATCTGACACATAGATCACGTGACCAGCAGGACATGTGGGCTGCACGTAATCATCTTGATGACTACCGTAGCACGCTTCGTCCACATTATATCCTGCAAAAATGAGATATTGGAAAATTTAACTCTCCGTCGTGGTTTCTGTCACAGGTTCACGGCATTAGAATAAGGACGAACCACTGATTTATAAGTTTAGAGGGCTGAAGTAAATGGGAGAATATTGTCAGAATCTTTATAGTATTGTATATTGATGATGTTTCTCGATTAACACGCGTTCCATCTTGCTACGTAGATTGAATAGTTTATCGATAAAGTAAGCATATACACTATCTAAAGCAATGGAAAGAATATATAAATAAGCGTACCTTTAAGTACGGTATCACATACTTTTGGTCAATTACTTAACCAATTTGTTGAGAAATATAAAAACAATGATATTTCAGCTGATACTCCGTGAAATGAATAACAAATTGGCATCAAAGTAATATCATCCTGCTTTAGTCACATGAAAGATAAATTAAAAGAAAGATCGCATACCAATCACTTACAAACCCGACAACTGACAATAACTACCAACTATATTGCAAGGAAGTATATGTATAACGATACACACACAAAGATGAATGATTGCATCTTTGTCTAATTCTTTATGACCACATCATTTTGACATTATTTTAAACGTAACGAATGATAAAACAAATTTTCCAGGAGGAAATTTCTAATTTGGCAAAGAATCATCTTTCTAATTATTATTATTGTTTATCCTCTTGTTGTGTGTTATTTTTTTTTCCTTCCTCATATTTATTATAACTTCATGACAGTACACGAAAATGAATTACAGTTAAATCGGCATAGAGTATTTTGAGTTGAATCTGCGTATGTGTTGGGAATGGATTTTATTTCAGAATACACAGATATTGGCAAAAAATGCAAATTGGTAACTGGATTCTATGAGTTATATATATATATATTTTTTTTTTCTTTTTTTTCAGTTTGTATCGATATAGTGTATGTACAATTCCCGATAAAAGGGGAAGGTTGATATGACACCAACATCGCAGTAGTTATAAAATCTACTGAACACGTATACCTACATACTTTCTAAACTATACAAATGTACATTCAAAATTTAACTAATCTGTATTGGCATTAACAATACATACTATAGCTAAATGGTTCAATGTGGTTATTTAAAGTACACTTGAGGAGCAAATATAATTCCACTATATGTCAAAGAAGAGACATGCATATGCATACTATATATGTGTGTGCATTTGAGTGTGTGTTCAAAATCATTATATTACCAATGATTCTATTTTTAGAACGCTATACCAATATGGTGCGTTTCATATCAGATAAGAACCTACCCCTAAACCTGAAATGGTCAAACGTCAAGTATATAATTGAATGGTTCAAAGTGACAAAAAGAACAAACAGCAAAAATGAAAGAAAGAGGTAGAGTGTAAAGGCGTATTTAGTTTGATGAAGCTTCAAATGTTTTGACTGTGTACCAACAAACTGCTCTCTTTCTCTTTCGTTCGCTGTCAAGGTGTATACATTTTATGCGCCAAAAAGCTTTGCAATTTCACCCGACGTACATAAACAAATTTGACCTTCATTGTTTTCACTTTAAATTATTTCAATCAAAACTTATGTCAATCGGTCATACAAGAGTTTTACAAGATTCATTCTTGTATTTTAACCAGCTGTGTGTGTTATTCCTTTAACTCGCACGATGAGCTACTAATTTAGCGAAAAAAACCCTTATCCTTGCACTGTTGTCACGGTTGTTGTTGTTGCGGCTGTATATACAAAAGAATTTCCACTACCAGGAAGGAATACATTTTATTATCATGATATCTAAAGACGAATGTTTTCTTATAATTGCTGGTTGACGTGCTATCATTATTTGAGAGACATAGACTTACTTTTCCACGACTATGTATGCTTACCATTAGATGGAAACATATAATAATCAATGCAATAGTAATGTAAAATGAGGTAAGATTTACATTGGCTTACTACGGGAAGGTGCGCGAGCATGTTTTCTCACCAGACAGTTAACTTCAAATATGAATTCTAAGTGTGTTCGGTGGGCGACCTAGATACAGTGTTATGCTGGCAATCGCAATATTACAAGTTTGAATCGCGCTGTCGGAATGTTGTTTTTTTTTCTTATTTATTGAGGTGATGTCAATGCTTAGGTTCGTTGTACATGAACAAGTGAAAGTCAATCTGATGATGCAAGGTTGATGTTAACTACAAGTACGAAGCACGCATGAATTCTTTGAGACGTACTTTGGTTCGAAACAACCTCTTGACGTTCCTGTGTGTCGTTTGGCAAGCTAGGGGCTCATCTGGGATTGCAAATTCAAACCGCCGTAATTAATATGGACTACGTCCAGCGATTGACTGCAAGAATTTCGTGCATGACAGCTTAAAATAGGCAGCGTGCTTATAATCTAAAATAATACCTGTTAACAAGCACAACCCAAGCGGAGATATTTTCTTTTATATTAAACAATTATCGCGGTATATATATAATGGGATTATATATGCTTATAATATTCGTACTTGGAAGCCTTTGACACCACAGACATTGTGAAACCTGTATACAAAAAAGATGAAATTGATTCTGCTATTTGCAGTAATGCTAGCTTCACTCTGAATGACTGACAGGGACTCTTTTCTTAAATATTTATTCCGAGTTTAAATATTATGCTCAATAATCTTCTCGTCCTTTTGAGCATTCCATAACTTTGACAGACAATTTTACCATTGTTTTGTCTTCAAAATTATTTGGCATCATCTTACCAGTGGTAGAGGGCGAATTCCCCAATGCCATGGTGGTCGACCTCTGTTCGTTTCTTGTCGTTCTAGTTTGGCTGGCGTTGGTGGTTGGATTTTCTGTGGTTATTTGTTGACCGACGTTGGTGACAATTATTTTTCCAGAAGAGCATTCAGCCAGTATTGTCGTAGATTCACTTGGAACTTCAACATCTAAATCATCTCCGCAGTCATAAATATCAAGTACCTTGTCGAAGGTTATGGATATCGTGGCATTCGTGTCGTTAGCTGCAATTGTAAGATTTGCTCAATACTATTTTAAAGAAAATCACTAGAGTTTAGAGGTATGAGAGAGGTTCAGAGTCCAAATTAGGAATCAGTTCATATTCTCGGGAGGAAAAGTACGTACGTATGTATGTATGTATGTTTGTATGCATATTTAAAGGCACATCAGTACAATAATGACTATGTGGAGCCAATCAAAGGCAAAGTTCTAAATATTTAAACATAAATATTTGCATAAAAAACGTTATGTGAAGAAAAGTAAAACTATATCTTTAACTTATGTGAAACATATTTAATATATGTAAACATGAGACCTCACATATGACAAAGATACATTAAATTCCATAAATATTCTACGTATTTCAGTCACATTGTAGTATGTTAAACATATGCAAAATGTGTTTTACATATACATATTTTAAGCATATTCCACTTGATACAAGATTTGTTTGTAAGGCTTTAGCATGTTTTGCATATTTTAACCATAACGTATGCTGTATGTGTGTCATGTTTAACATATGTGACGCCGTATGTGTTTAATATATGTAACGTTTCTTATGTTTAATATATGTGGTACTCAGTGTAAGTTTAAGGTATGTTGTAACATATGTTAAACATATGTGAATCCAAATGTATGTTTAATATACGTCACTATTTTTCCTAACTTTCCCTATTGGTTATATGACATGTCAACTTAAGTTGTAAAGTGACACTTGAAAATTCTGAAAATTTCAAGTACAGTTTTTACCGATATATGGATCTAAGCTTTAGCTATTTGATCCTTATTAAATGAGCTTCATGTCATAGCTTTATGTAAATTGTAGTTTTTTATTCTCGTTAAGCTTGATAACAAAAAAAGAAATGACTAGCTTTTAATCCAGTGACACTTGTTGCGACATTAAATAATGTAATTATAAAGGACAACGCTAATGATTTTAAATTCTGTTTCTAATGTAAGAAACATTTTCACGTAATTTATATTTAATATCAGGTTTATATATGCACTAGGTAGCAATAGCGCAGATACACAATTACTTTTCCCCATTATAGCATGTTTGCATAGCAAATACGACATTTTGAATAACAGTAAAAATGGCACAGAATTGACAAAGAAATAATGTGTAACTCTTTACCTGTTACTTTGATCCAAAAGTTGCCTGAATCATTGAATAAAGTATTGTCCATTCTTATGGTCATGTTATCTGTGGTACTATTGTACAAAGTCGTCTCTTTGAAGTTGTTATTGTCATAACATGTGATGTCCTTTTCTTTATCCCCATCCACAATGTGAAGCTTCTGTGCACAGCGCCCCGTGCCGTTGAAAGCCAGCCTCAGATCGAGAGCTTTAATAGCGATGGTCCCGGAACTACTTTTGATCACGGCACGATACCCTGTGGTGACATTACAGTTCTGAATCTGCCGTGGATAGCCAAAATTCCGAATGTGTACCTCTTTCATTGGGCCAAAACCGTGCGCTGAGGAGAGTTCAACTATGCTGGACTCTTTTTACAAAAGAGTAAAAGCATTTAGTATTAGCATCAATCAATTTTAGCTCTGAATAAACTGTCAAATGTTGAGTACTCTGAAATATGAAAAGGGAGGGAACCTCAAACCATTGACAACAAATTTTTCAGGGAATTAAACAGATAAGCCAGGTTATGGACAAATGAAACCCCTGTTTTATTCTTCTGTCTTCTAGTGATTACCTAGAGCGTTTCAAAACATAAACTGAAGCAATAAGAAAAAGTAGCCGAATTTATTTCTCACAGCCGCTGTTGTATTCCAAATTATGATAGAAAAATAATGATTGATGAATAGATTGAAAGAATCAAAAGATGCAAGAACATCTTCCTAGCTACTTGCCTATTTATCTATCAAAGAATTAATTCACTCATGAGTATAGTATGTGTTGATCATACCTGCAATACACTGGTAATGCATCCGCATATAATTTGTCCTAGCCAAGTACATATCTTGATCGCAGCATCGCAGTGTGTAGTTCCAGGCTACAGGAATCGTACAGTTATTGTATCCAGTACAGTTCACATAGTGACTGAACTCAGACGGGTGTCCACTGTACCTTAATTTTAGAGAATACAAGATTTTCTAAATAGATGTTCATATAAATTGCTATAGAATTTAACTGCTTTAATATCTCGTGGTTTTGCGATTTTAATATCTTAAATGAGATCATTTATAGACGCAATTATTACTGAAACAATTTAAACAATACTTTTACAAAATATGGAAATTCTCTTCCAAAAATATTATATAACAACTCAAAACCTAATATCTTGTTTAAAATACTATCAAGACTGGCCCACAGTGATACCAAACGATTTCCCGGGGACCGAGACTGGGGTCCCCCAAGACCCGAAATTGTCTTCCCTAGAGGGAGGGGAGGAAGGGCTAATTCGCCAGTCCCACTCTAGATACTATAATTTCTTGTCCAAAATCAAAAACAGTCACGTATCAACGTTTGACATTTTAACCAATTTATTCACTTAAACATTTAATTAGTTTGCAATATTACACCTATGACTGGAAAAAGATCTTTCCGAAATTTGCTTTAAGTCCCGCCAAAGTTTACTTGTATAAGTAAATCATTTATGATCTTTGAACAATTATAAAATGTTAGATTCATCAATTTAAAAAGAAAAGAAAAGAAATCTTACGTTCAGCCATATCAAAACAATATTATTTTATGTATCTCATACCAAAGTTGCTGAACATTACCTGCATTTCAGTCCAGGTAGTCAAAATAGTTACCACAACGTTGTACTACATTATGTAACATTATTTAACTACAAGTACAGAACTCATACTCTGTTTCAGCTGATATCCCATGCATTGGCAATAGGTAATGATATTAGGGATACGCTAAAGAAGGTTCAGTGACATATCAAAAGGTTATGTTCATAAGGCGTGTTATATTAATGTCTAAGTACTGCTGGTGATGATTTTTCTGTATGTACCCATTTCACATGAATGGTGTGTCAAGTAAATTCATGACATGAATAGATCATGCTGTCTTTACAAAGCAAGGTGACATGACAGTGAGTTGAATTGTTCCAGAACGGACATACGTAAAGGATATATATTAATAATATATACACACACACACACACACACACACACACATATATATATATATATATATATATATATATATATATATATATATATATATATACGCTCTGAAGATGTAATGTTCCTCAACATGTGTTAAAACTGGTCGATCGCTAATAAGGGGTTGGTAGCATATGCTAGGTATATCATTTGGAACACGAGACCCACCATGCATTTTATATCCATAATTTGCAAAGAACACATAACGCAATCGTTATAAGCATCGCAAGTAACCATAGGTTCCATTATACAAATAGATACCATCATAGATATATGTCCATATGCATATGTGAGAAAAGATAGATTGATCAACTTCAGAGTCACTTCTTTAGTCACTCAATAGCTCTGAATGAACAACGTTTCAGGGGTATGACTGGTACAATTGTTTTCGTCAGTGTACGCCAAATCTCTAGGATGAGAAAAACAGTTTCGTCCGTGTATTATATTTTATGCTAGCATTTATTTTGCAATCATGCGCCTTGTTGCAACATAGCTTTGAAGTTTCAGGTTCAAACAGGATCAGCACATTACAGCTCCGTTTCGCAACTTTGCGCAGCATCGAAACTGCATCAGCCTCAGGACTTCATCTCAAGAAACTATGCTTCGCTTAATAAAGAGGGTTTAAAAATAAAACTACCCTGTATGGTTGGACGGTGATGTTTTATTGCCTCTGTTGACATGTGCCTTATTTACGACCTTTATCAGTTCCATAACTATAATCATATGCGTGGTCGGTATTAGTGATATAGTGAGAAACAGAAATTATCGATAACTACCTTTTATAGATCAACGAACAACGTTTCATGTCTTACGTTTTAGTAAGAAAAGATGCCTTCCAAATTAAATACTAGACCGACATTGTTTAACTGTAACAACTAAAGTACTCCTCCTTGTTGCTGAATGCTAAACTGTACGTCAGATTTATGCACAAAAAGACGGGACTCCAACAGTCCTACCTTCCCGTACTTGGGCAGACTTAAACTATTTTTCAAATTGAAGAGTAGCTATCAGCAGAGAAACTTGTTTAGATTCAGCCGAGTGGAGCAATTCTGTCATTTTGAAATAGTTTGCAAAACGACACAGATCATTACATTAAAAGAAACTCTCTTATCCAGATTATTAACGACTGCTAAAGGCTTTACTGTAAAGTAGATGGTCGAAATACTTATCAGTCAGCATCTATTACTCCACGCAATTGCATACTGTGTTAAATGTCTTTGAGACGAATCTTACTTTGACCTACCTCATTCCGCAATCCTCGGTGTCATTGACATATCGACAACAGTATGTCTCATTGTGGAAATGAGAGGAAGACTCCTCCAAACATCCCGTAATCTTCTTCTTGGCGTAGGTGTACACATCTGACACATAGATCACGTGACCAGCAGGACATGTGGGCTGCACGTAATCATCTTGATGACTACCGTAGCACGCTTCGTCCACATTATATCCTGCAAAAATGAGATATTGGAAAATTTAACTCTCCGTCGTGGTTTCTGTCACAGGTTCACGGCATTAGAATAAGGACGAACCACTGATTTATAAGTTTAGAGGGCTGAAGTAAATGGGAGAATATTGTCAGAATCTTTATAGTATTGTATATTGATGATGTTTCTCGATTAACACGCGTTCCATCTTGCTACGTAGATTGAATAGTTTATCGATAAAGTAAGCATATACACTATCTAAAGCAATGGAAAGAATATATAAATAAGCGTACCTTTAAGTACGGTATCACATAGTTTTGGTCAATTACTTACCCAATTTGTTGAGAAATATAAAAACAATGATATTTCAGCTGATACCCCGTGAAATGAATAACAAATTGGCATCAAAGTAATATCATCCTGCTTTAGTCACATGAAAGATAAATTAAAAGAAAGATCGCATACCAATCACTTACAAACCCGACAACTGACAATAACTACCAACTATATTGCAAGGAAGTATATGTATAACGATACACACACAAAGATGAATGATTGCATCTTTGTCTAATTCTTTATGACCACATCATTTTGACATTATTTTAAACGTAACGAATGATAAAACAAATTTTCCAGGAGGAAATTTCTAATTTGGCAAAGAATCATCTTTCTAATTATTATTATTGTTTATCCTCTTGTTGTGTGTTATTTTTTTTTCCTTCCTCATATTTATTATAACTTCATGACAGTACACGAAAATGAATTACATTTAATCGGCATAGATTATTTTGAGTTGAATCTGCGTATGTGTTAGGAATGGATTTTATTTCAGAATACACAGATATTGGCAAAAAATGCAAATTGGTAACTGGATTCTATGAGTTATATATTGTTTTTTTTTTTTTTTTTTCTTTTTTGTTAAGTTTGTATCGATATAGTGTATGTACAATTCTCGATAAAAGGGGAAGGTTGATATGACACCAACATCGAGTAGTTATAAAATCTACTGAACACGTATACCTACATACTTTTTAAACTATACAAATGTACATTCAAAGTTTAACTAATCTGTATTGGCATTAACAATACATACTATAGCTAAATGGTTCAATGTGGTTATTTAAAGTACACTTGAGGAGCAAATATAATTCCACTATATGTCAAAGAAGAGACATGCATATGCATACTATATATGTGTGTGTATTTGAGTGTGTGTTCAAAATCATTATATTACCAATGATTCTATTTTTAGAACGCTATACCAATATGGTGCGTTTCATATCAGATAAGAACCTACCCCTAAACCTGAAACGGTCAAACGTCAAGTATATAATTGAATGGTTCAAAATGACAAAAAGAACAAACTGCAAAAATGAAAGAAAGAGGTAGAGTGTAAAGGCGTATTTAGTTTGATGAAGTTTCAATCGTTTTGACAGTGTACCAACAAACTGCTCTCTTTCTTTTTCGTTCGCTGTCAAGGTGTATACATTTTATGCGCCAAAAAGCTTCGCAATTTCACCCGACGTACATAAACAAATTTGACCTTCATTGTTTTCACTTTAAATTATTTCAATCAAAACTGACGAACCACTGATTTACAAGTTTAGAAGTCTGAAGTAAATTGGAGAATATTGTGAGAATCTTTATGGTATCTTTATGATATTGTATATTGGTGATGTTCCGCAATTAACACGTGGTCCATCTTGCTACGTAGATTGAATAGTTTATTGATAAAGTAAGCATATACACTATCTAAAGCAATGGAAAGAATATACAAATAAGCGTACTGTTAAGTACGGTATCACGTACTTTTGGTCAATTACTTACCCATTTTATTGAGAAATATAAAAACAATGATATTTCTGCTGACACTCCGTAAAATGAATAACGAATTAGCATCAAAGTAATGTCATCCTACCTTAGTCAAAAAAAAAAAGAAAGATCGCATACCAATCACTTACAAATCCCACAGCTGACAATAGCTACGAACTTTTTTTGAAGGGAAGAAGTACATGTATGTAACGATACACACACAAAGATGAGTGATTGCGTATTGTTCCTAATTCTTTATGAACACATCATTTTGACATTTTTTTTAAATGTAACTTATTAGAGAACAAATTATCAAGGAAGAAATTTATCTTTCGTCTTATTATTGTTTATCTTTATTTATTTAAAAAAAATTTTTTTTTTTTAATTTTGTGTTGTTTACTTGCCCATGTTTATATTAAAGCCATAACAGTATACGAAGTGAAATTTAAGTTAAATCGGCATATAGTTTTTACGTGATAGGGATTCTTTTTTCAGAATGCACAGATATTGGCAAAATCTGTAAAATGGTAACTGGATTATATGACTAAGTTTAAGTTTTTATTATTTTTATAGTTTGTATCGATACAGTGCCTCGATCAAAGGTGAAGGTTGATATGACACCAACATCGCAGTAGTTTTAAAATGTACTGAACACGTATGCCTACATACTTCTTTGTAACCTATACCAATGTACATTCAAAGTTAATCTAATCTATGTTGGCATTAACAATACATACTATAGCTAAATGGTTCAATGTGGCTATTTAAAGTACACTTGAGGAGCAAATATAATTACACTATATGTCAAAGAAGAGACATGTATATGCAATCTATATGTGTGTGTATTTGTGTGTTTTTGTGTGTGTGTGTGTGTGTGTGTTCAAAATCATTATATTACCCATGATTCTATTTTTCGAAAGCTATACCATAATGGTGTGTGTTATATCTGATAAGAACCTACCACTAAACCTGAAACGGTCAAACGTCAAATATATAATTGAATGGTTCAAAATATCAAAAAGAACAAACAAACAAAGAAAATGAAAGAAAGAAGTAGAGTGTAAAGGCGTATTTAGTTTGATGAAGTTTCAAAAGTTTTGACTGTGTACCAACAAACTGCTCTCCTTCTTTTTTGTTCGCTGTCAAGGTGTAGACATTTTATGCGCCAAAAAGCTTTGCAATTTCACCCGACGTACACAAACAAATTTGTACTTCATTTATTTTAATTTAAATTATTTCAATCACAACTTGTGTTAATCTGTCATACAAGAGTTTTGTAAGACTCATTCTAGTATTTTAACCAGCTAGGCGTGTTATTCCTTTGACTCGCACGATGAGCTACTAATTTAGCGGGAACAAACCTTATTCTTGCACTGTTGTCAATGTATTTGTTGTTGCTGCTGTTTACACAAAAGAATTTTCTCTACCAGGAAAGAATACATTTTATTATCATGATGTCTAAAGACGAATATTTTCTCGTACTTGTGCTACACTCTGTACGGAATGTGTTTCATGCAGAATCTTTCTTCCGTTATCTATCCTACTTACTTCTGGTAGTTTTAACCAACATGTGTACTGTCAATCGCCCTAAATATATTTCATGATCCAGTTACCTTTTATACATAACATTTACATTCCCCGTTTATCCGGAATCTTCATATATTACTCTCATCATCTCATTGTTTTGTTTTTGTACTTTTATTGCACGTTGATCGTGAACCACTTCTCATATATAAATCATTTATCGTCTACCCTTTTTATGTCGCTATAGAGCCTTACAGTGCTGTAGCGTTCTTAAAACCCCAATCAACCAACCAACAGACATTATCTATCCTGTCAGATTAAACTGAATAAGTGACTATAGCTTAATTAAGTTAAAACTAAAACATTTTGTGAAAAAAAGATTTTATTATATAAATATTAATTTGTGAGTATTTGACTTGTTCACGTACATGACTATAGTACTTAAGTAGTACATTGTTTACGTAATTCTCCGATGAGAAACGTTCTCTCGTGTATACAATTCTGCATTGTAAGTCAGTGTTTTTGTTGTTGTTTTTATTGTTGTTGTTGTTTTGTTGTATTTGTTTCAAAAGATATTCAGTAACGTCTTGAACCATCTGCATGAAATTTTTACTCCTCAGCGATTGGCTGATAAACAAGACTTTAAGTTATCTATTGAAGGTGTTCAATTGATAAACGTTTCTTCTTAAAACATTCAGTAGTAGTAAAATAGCAATTTTGTATTTGTTTTAGATTCTTGGTACTTATCTTGATAAAATCCTTCTACACCCCCTATGATTTTCCCCATTGTGGATTTCCCATACGCGTGTGCATGATATTGTAAACGATTTTGCGCCATCTTCTTGCATACGCGTATGTTGGCAACTTTACTGTTGCTCGGTATTGATCGATAAGGCTGCCAGCAGACCTACCAATAGTCTGCTATAAAAGCTCTATGCTACTCATTAGTTATTCAGACTGACTCCTGTATGAAGTCCTTATTTTTCGTGCATATCTCAAAGAATAAATAATGATTTCTTGACTTGTAGTATTCCTGGCGTGCTTAATCAGGACGGAATTCTACTTTTCTTGTTTCATACAAGAGCCGGTCAAATTGATAACTGCCAATGTGCAATTTTTTCAAATAATTGCAGATGGACGTTCTATCATTATTTGAGAGACTTAGAATTACTATTCCAGGGCTATGTATGCTTACCATTACACGGAAGCATATACTAATCCATGAAATATTAATGTAAAATGGCGTAAGTTTTACACTGGCTTAATAGGGGAAGGTGCGCATGTTTTTGCACCAGCCCGTTCACTTCAAATATGAATTCTTTTCATTCACATGTAAGTGTGTTCGGTGGGCGAACTCGATACAGTGTTATATTGGTAATCACAACATTATAAGTTCGAGTCGCACTGGCGGAATGATGCAAGGTTGATGTTAGCTACAAGTACGAAGCACGCATAAATTCCTTGAGACGTACTTTGGTCTGAAACAACCACTGAGCGTTCTAGTATGTCCTTTGACAAGCTAGGGGCTCATCTGGGAGTTGCAAATTCCAACCGCCGTAATTAATATGGACTTCGTACAGCGGTTTACTGTAAGAATTTCGTGTATGACAGCTTTAAGTAGGCAGCGTGCTTATAATCTCAAAGAATACCTAGTTAAAAGTACAATCCAAGCGGAGATATTTTCTTTCGTATAAAACAATTTTCGCGGTACACACACACACATATATATATATATATATATATATATATATATATATATATATATATATATATATATATATATTGGAAAAAGTACACAGATATGTAAATATAGTATTTTAAAAGGATTAATGGATATTTCCAATTGTGGCATTATTTTACCAGACTAATGGAATGTTTCCAAATTTTACAGAAAATATTAAATTGCTGTTTCGTTTGAATGCATCATGCAGGTTTGTTGTCACAAAGCTCAACAAATGTTATATGATTTTTCAAATAGATATCCGGAGCATCTTGATAAATTAATTAACTAACGAATTATCTTGGAAAAACAGCGATGCCTACTTGGCCAAGCTTATGAGAAAAAACTGAGAAAAAAACATAATATGAAATTGTGCAATAAAAAATGAAGTTGCTGACGTTAACTAGACCACCTTGTGTAGATAACGAAACGAGCTAATACTATAAAGATGACGAAATTGAAACATTAAGCGAATAGAGTAGCAGTACTGAAGATCATGAATAATAAATTAATTGGAGAGATGCCATTAGTATTAATATATAGAATCACCAACGACATGTTTTCGTAATTCTGTGAGAATTTTAGAAAGTGAAGAGCGTAAGCGGAGTATGCAATGTTATGAGTTTCACGAAAAGAGATTCTCATACAAAGACACAGAAATTTTGGAGTCAGTATACACACAACAGTACACAGCATTTTATGTTATCGGATGCCATTGTACAAGTGGCTGTCATTTACGAGTTGGCATAGCGAAATGGATCCAAGAACAGCTCTACTCGCCCGCAGACATGACTATGACCCCCAAAGACATTCGTAAGTTTTCCGCGGCGACTCATTGCTAGATTTGTGATGGCCCCATTGAGACTGAAAGTTCTAAAGCTCGCGATCACTGTCACATTAATGGCGCATACAGAGGAACCGCAAACAGCTCATGCAATTTACAGTTGTGAATTAAACCAAGTAAAATACAAATCCCTGTGGTACTTCATCATCTGCGTGGGTATGATGGCCATTTAATAATTCAGGCAGTAGAAACGGCATCAAAGGCGGTAACAAGCGTCATTCCAAACAATATTGAACAATATATGGCGTTTAGACTTGGACAATGCAGTTTATTGACTCATAACAATTTTTTATTTCTAGTCTTGACAAACTAGTAAACAACCTTGCCGAGAAAAGTAATGATAGTTTTACAATTATTCGTCGATACGTTGGTGCTTCCGAAAATTTAAACCTGCTGACTCGTACAGGGGTGTATCCATACCAGTATATGAGCGACTGGGACAAGTTTGCTGAAATTCAGTTAAACCGATCGAGGTATTTTTTGTTCGTCGTTGTCTCGTGAAGGTATTTCCGCCAACGACTACACGCACGCAAACAATGACTGGTCCGCATTCAAATGTAAAAACCTTGGCGACTATCACGATTTGTATTTGCGCAGCGATGTGTTGCTGTTCCCAGATGTCCTTGAGGCGTTTTGTGATACAGCCATGCGTGTGTATAAGCTCGACCCCACGCACAATTTTACATCACCGCGAATGGCCTGTGATGCGTTGGTGTCAAAAACCAAGGTGGAGTTGGAACTGCTTACCGATATTGATATGTAATTTTTTATTTGAGCGCTCACTTTGGGGGGCGATTTACATGGCGAGTCATCGCTACGCTAGAGCTACAATCCACAAATCGCCGGATACGACAAAACCAAACTAAATAATTGTATCATGTATCTTTACTCCGGCAATTTTTATGATTGGGCAATGATGCAGATTCTATCTGTTGGCGGGTTTGAATGAATTGATCCCGCGCACATATACATTCATTGAAGTTGACTTGGAACAGCCAGATGAGCTTCACCACACTCATAACGATTATCCGCTAGTACCGGAAGTGCTGTCGTTGCCGCAGGATTGGTTGTCCCCGTATCAGTGCGAGATTATAAATGATACTGGCTGCAAGAATACGGAATGTACTAAACTTGCTCCGAACCTGAGAACTAAAAGCAACTACGTAGTACACATACGAAAACCTTCAGCTTCATACATCCAGATGAACTCGGATCTGAGGAAAATGGCAACCAAAGAGTTTGACAAAGCCTTTTTCAAACTAACGAACAATTCCGTGTTTGGCAAGACTTTGGAGAATCATAAAAAGCGACTCCGAGTCGACCTTGTCCGTGTTAGTGAACAAGACAAACTTCGAACGCTTATTGCTGACCCAGCATTTGAATCCCAGAAGATCTTACGATGGTGGACTCATTGCTGTACATAGTAAAAAATCTAAACTGAAGCTGACAAAGCCTATCTACGTTGGTGCGTCAGTGCTTGACTTATCTAAACTGTTTATGTACGAGTTTTATTATGACAAAATAAAACCGTTTTACCAGGATCGTGTCAAGATGCTAGATACAGACACCGATTTTTTGCTGACGTAAATAACCACCGACGATGTTTGTTCGGATATTGCGTTAGACACACTCGCGAACAAATTTGACAACAGCGAGTATCCAAAAAGTCGTAGGAAAATTCAAAGATGAGTGTTGCGGATCGGTTGAAAAATCTGGGATTGCAGGCAGTCCAATCAATTCGAGATTGACTACGACGATTAGTGACTCGGGCACCACCAAAGGCAGTTACACTACATCAACAGCAACAATGCTAGCTCAGGTGAACAAGATCATCAATGAAGCCATTCAACAACGTATAGCTGATTCAGTGATTACAAATCTGACAATGGGAAGCGGATTACGGTTGTCGGGCAAAAGGTATTAGACGAAACCAATAATGTATCAGCGAAAACAGGGGCAAAATTTAAAGATGCACCTGATCTCGAGTGGAACATGGATACTCCTGTGATGGTAGGACCTCAGGCCATTAAAACAGAATTATAGGTGCAGGACACATCTCGGTATTTTCTTCCATGTGAGGCCTTCTTGGAAATTGAGAACAGCTGATTCAACCCAACAATAACCCTTATCACGTTGGGGCCAAGTTTGGATTTGTTAACAAAAGCATCATGGCGTTGTTCGACAGCGCACGTTATTACATCCATGGAAAGGAAATCGAATCAATTCTTGATAACGTTGACATTGCCACGATCACGGATTCGCCAGATACAGCGATGATTACGGAAGGTCGGTTGGCGCGTCTATGATGTTTCATAAAGACTCAAATGAAATTGCAGATCATACCTCGTATACCCAGCATCAACATCACCTTGCTGCTATTGCTAACCCGCAACCTGCTGATATGCACGTCAGCTCTCGTCTATGGCGGCCCCACTATGCAAAGTACAAACTCCAACTTAAACCTTGGCTTTGCTGCAGCGTCGACAACATCTTCATAAAGCTTGATTGTTGTTTTCCTGTGCGATTCCTCGCAGTCACATATTTGGATTTTGCAGACATATTTGCAAGGTTATTTTTGGAGCGAAACACACAGTCATGTTAACCCGTAAAGGTACTACCAACGGTGCGAATTGATATGATGCTGGCGTCGCTCCTAGTCAAGTTGTGTTGACAGCATTAACATTGTGGATGCCTGCGCTAATCTCTTCACTGAGCACAGAATCGCCTTTGTTGTCGTTTATGGTGTCTGGAACCGCGTCAACGCTGTCATTTCACGCACTCACCACAGACTTTAAGACAGACATTACTACTCAGGGGCAGTTTACATGCTAAATAAGTACCCAACATGGCCTCAACACACCAAAACACGTGTTTGTGGCCTTTCAAGATTCAACTCGGTCTAACGATCAAAACTACAGAGCCATGATATTTGACCGGCTAGGAGTGTCTGAAGTTTCTCTGCGGTTAAACGGTCATCAGGAACCCACCGAAAATTTTGCTTAACTTTGCATACAATCAAGTCGCACCTGTATTTGACAAGCTGTGGTCGTTCATGGACCAGTATCAAAACATTGAAACAGGTCTGCAGATTTCCCAGTACGACTTTCGTACTTTATACCCGATTTATTACTTTTCATTCGAACACCTGGACCTATTCATGCACGTGTTACTGATCTGGTTGGTCCCCCCGCTATTCCCAATTACAGACGCATTGATGTGTTCCTCTCCGATAAGTTTCTCTTGTTGGAGAGCGCAAGTGGTCGAATGAGGGTCCATGATGCGCCTATAGAAAACTCATAGTAGTTTCTCAAATTTCGTAATGGAACCTGTTACATTTGTAAATAATAATGCCCTATAACGAAGTAAAGGTTTATATTAGCCCAAAGCAACTTGAGAAAATAAAGAGCGCAATAAGAAATGATTGCTGGATCACATTGAGGCTTTCTCTGGAAAGGTTAACTGGAATTGTGGTTGACACAAAAATAAAAGTTAACTGGAATTGTGGTTGACTCAAAAACAAAAGTTAGCTACAATTGCGATTGACTCAAAAACAACCTAATCAGCTTAATGCAGCCAACGAAAAAAACCTCGGTGACATTAAAGTTATCTAAGTCTGAGGTGGCATAAATGCAAAACAACGGTGGAACATTTTCATTTCTCGCAGCCATTCCAGCGCTGTTAGCAGCTGCGGCTTCTGCGGAAGCAAAATCAGTTGCGTTAGGGGCTGTCGGAACTGCATGCGGAATGGCTACGAAAAGGCGGTTGATGGACGAATAAAAAAAGGAAAAGGTCTCCTATTATCCAGGCGTGGAAAACAAACGTTTCCGAGCGGACGTTGTCATTGGTTGTGGCCTCGCCGTTTACCAATTGCGATTTACTAAAGATGACAACGTCAGTCAATCATTTCCGAGGCGTCTTTATGCCGGATGGACTCGTAGCCATGATCCCATGCAAGTGGAAAAATGGAATCGTAATCTGGATTCAACGACTGAACCTAGGACTCATTGTATTTTGACTCGTACGGGCTTGTACCGCCACTTTAAGTTTTTGATTATTTAACCCGAGACGGTGGACGGCAGCAACTGTTTTATTCAACGCTGCCGTTGCAAACTCGGAATCCACTGTCCAGTATGTGGACATCTTGTTCTTAAAGTATTGAGTGCAATTGAGCGTTCACCAACCCCGCATACGCTTACTGATTTTACATTAAACTACGCTTAATAGTATACAAAATGCCTATGAACATTCACGGAAGCTCAACCGCCAGATGATGCGATGCTGATGTAGATTTGAAAACATCTAACGTGGACATTCAAGATTTTGTTTTGAAGCTGCAAGGCGCCGTTGCAAAAAACCTGGCCGATATCAATGAAATCGGGGGGAATCAGAGACACTGGTCTGTCTGTTGCGTTTATCAAAGATTATGTTGATGATACTGCTGCTACAACAAAACAATACGCAGATGAACAGATCATAAATGTGCCTTCACCACCACGCGTAGTAACTTCATTTGCAACATAGATAGGACTGTTTACCAGCGAAGGAAAGACAAAAACTGATGAAAAATAATAATTGGTCGACCTGTTTATCCTGACGTGAATGACTTTGATAAACCTAAACCTCACATCTTAATGGCGCGCAATTCAGTAACGTATTTATTTATTATATCCGGTTATCATAGTGGGTGGAGTCAATTAACACTCTTGATAAACAATCAGCCTAGTCCACGAATAATAATACGTAACAATCCCGATGAACATAGAGAATCTTTCACATAAACAACATCAGTAACATTAGACGTCAGAGATGAAATTCAGTTTGAAGCATTCCACATCTATCCATTCATGTACTTAACCGTTTTTGGTGTGTGTGTTTAAGATTAGACTTATCGTTACATACAATTGATGGATTCTGATAGCTGTGATGAGGTTGCGAAATTTACCTAAGAGGAGGTAAATGCACAGACATTATATACTAACATTGATAGCAATTTCGATCCACTTGTTGACCAATATCTGAGTGAAAACTATAACATTACCAGACCTTCGTATACACTGAAATATAATCTTGCTAAGGGCCAAAAGGAAATCAATACCTGGGACAACCCTGCTGTACCAATATCAACTCGAAGCCAGCTTGGAATCATTGCATTGGCACGTGACAATGCCAGATCGTTGACTGCACCACCAGGTGTAAAAACATCCAGAGATTGTTACTGTCACGATGAAATAATATTCACGGACATATCCACCCCAGTTACATTTTCCAACGAATATGTTAAACCAGCACTGTCGCTACTAAGAGAAACAAATATCTCGACTGTTATTCAAAAAGAAAGTACTTGTCCGCGTAACAGTTCTTAGGCGAAAATGATCGTTAGAGACACAAAGCACATGCGTAATCAGTGTGTTTCTAGCTGAACGTGTTGTCCAATCTCAGGAACGTTTTGTCCAATCTCGGGAACGTGATGCCTAACCTCAGGAACGTGATGCCCAACCTCATGAACGTGATACCCAATAACAGGAACGTAGAATCGCAGGAAACTTAAATATTTACCCGAACGATATTTTCTTTAATTCCCTTAAAGTTGTGCCAGTAAATAAAAATGCTTGGTTGGAAATGCGTGCTGCACACGACCCCGATTTGTCCGGACAAGAAAAGCTTGTTGAGCAATTAGTATGCACGATGATAATACTAATAGAAGAATTATAATGGACCCTCAACTGCAACTGCAAGATGAAGTCGTCAAGAGAACCGCGTTGCTCATGAAACACAAACGCGTGTGTGTGGTTGTAGATGCTATTTGTGGGCGTGCCGCGGCAGCAACTGTTGGCGTTGGCGTGGCGTGAATCACGGCTACGATAACTATTATAGATGCGCCAATCGGAATTATTGTCGGGGCTATATAGATAGTAACTGATGTCTCTGCTGATGTTAGCAAAATAATTTCAATGTGGCTGCATTCACTAATACGTGTTTATTCGGAACTTCTCGCGGCAGCACAACGTCAATACCATTAGTAAACTGTACTCAGTGGCTATTGAGGATAAAATAATTAGCATGGCTGAGTTAGAGACTGTGTTGACGGAAACGTAAAACTACCGGCAACTCCTAGCATAGATAGGCAACCGAGGAGTAGTGGATTTACATGCAGTAAAAATAGAGTAAATGTTTGTCAGTGCGTGTGTGTATTTGTCACGTCACAATCTCAAAGACGTGTATACTAAAGTAGCCATTTTTGTTGGTTACTGATTCGGATCAAAACCTTCTACCACACATAAAATTACCAACACACACATATACAAGAGGATAGCGCAAAATCGTTTACACTGTCATACACACGCGTATGCAAAATCCTCAATGGGGGGGGGGGGGGGGAATCGTAGGGCTTTGACCTAGATAAGTACCAATTTTTAAAATAATACAAAACGTCTATTTTACTACTACTACTTCTTGGGGATTTTTAAAGCTGAAAATCTACATTGGAATAATCATTCAAATAATCATCTTTGTTCAATAATTTAAGCTAAAATTACTCTACCTAACGTATATCTTCAAACATTCAAATTCGAATTCAAAATCTTTACTTTATTGCCTACATTCAACTTCACTGAAGCCCTGATCACTGTATACCTAAATGTCGTACCACTAAAGCTACAATTCACTTTCTTATTCGGGGACCAATCTGTGCAATGTAATTCTTTCCTCTATCAGACATTCAAGTTCTTTGTATTCATGTATGCATTCTATTAAATCGTTAATGATGGACGGTAATTTGACTTCTTGCCTTAGCAAACAAAAAAGAGAGAAATTAAAAGAAGCATTCATCAGCTACAAACCCCCACTGCTCAATATAACTATCAACTTTATTGCAGGGAAGTACTAGCATAACTGGCACACACAAACAAGGAGTGCTTGTGTCTTTGCAATAATTATTTATTACAACATCATTGAAAGGTAAACAAAGATACAATTTTGCCCAAAGGAAAGTTCTGTTCTAAAGAAGAATTCTCCTTCTTCTTTTTTTTTAGTGTGTTTTATTGTAGGAATTCAGTTGATCTGAATTGAATAAATTCCATATGTCCGTGTATCTAACTGTATGGCCATGTTTCCAGTAAAACCATAATATTACATAAACATAAATTTAAGTTAAATATGTGTTGCGTAGGTCCAGTTGAATCTTCGTACGAGTAGGGTCGGGATTTTATTTTAAAATACACTAATCTTACCAAAATCCGCAAATTGGTGGGTGGATTTTATGTCATAATTAGTTAATTGTTTGAAAAGATTTACCGTGTTTTTTACCATTTCCAATCAAAGCTGAAGGCTGATAAGACACCAACATCGCAGTAGTTTTAAAATATACAAATCACGTGCACTTGCATACTTTGTAAACTCTAGCAATGTATATTCAAACCCTAACTCATTTTTATTGGCATTAACAATACATATTATGACCAAATGTTTTAAGGTATATACTTAACGTACATTTCAGGAGCAAATATAATTACACACACACATATATATATATATATATATATATATATATATATATATATATAGAGAGAGAGAGAGAGAGAGAGAGAGAGAGAGAGAGAGAGAGAGAGAGAGAGAGAGAGAGAGGTGTGTGTCTGCGCACAAAATAATTATATTTCCCATGATTCTATCTTTAGAGAGCTCTATGATAATGGTGTAAGTTACATCAGTCAAATAAAAACTTATTGCTAAACCTGGAACTATCAAACGTCAAGTATATAATCGAATGGTTAAAAATGAGCAAAAGAAACAAAACAAAAAAGCGGTCGTGTGCAAAATCGCATTTAGTTTAAGGAAGATTTAAATGCTTTGGATGTGTGCCATCATTTTTTATTTTTCTTTCGTTGCCAAAGTGTAGACATTTGATACGCCAAAAATTCTCGCAATTTGACGCGACGTATATAAACGAACTCATGCTTCATTTTTTTATGTCAATCAAAACTTATATAAATTGGTCATACAATAGTTTTATGAGATTCGTTCTGGTATTATTACCCGCTTGGTTACTTAGGCTCATACGATGAACGACTTAGTTAGCGAACAAAAAATTCTCACCCTTGCACAGTTGTTAATAGGTTTTTGTTGTTGTTGTTGTTGTCGTTGTTGCTGTTGTTGTTGTTGTTGTTGTATAGACAAGAAAATTTCCTATACCAGAAAAGAATACATTTTATCATCATGAAATATAAACACGAATGTTTTCTCATACTTGTGCTACACTCTTTACGGAATTTCTTTCATGAAGCAATCTATGTTCCATTATCTATCATGTCAGGTCAAATTGAATGATTACTATGGTTTCATTAGGTATACAAGAAAGTATTTTCTGAAATGGAGAAAAAACTTATTTTAAAAATAAATTTGCGAGTATTTGACTTATTCATGTATAAGACTATAGTACTTAAGTCGTCCATTGGTTTAAACAGTATTTATTTTAGAGAGATCACCACAGAAAATACATAAAATACCACATCAAGAGATACAAAGCATTGAGCAACAAGCTTCAACGTATCTCAAGCTCTCTCCTCATCATCCATCGTCTACGTAATTCTCCCATGAGAAACATTCTTTGGTATATCACAATACCTGTAGTTTATTTTTAAAATATACACATCACTATTTTGCATCTAGGTCAATGTTTATTATTGTTGTTGTTGTTGTTTTGTTGTATTTTTTAAAAACATATTAAATAACTTATTCACATAAATTCGACTTGCGTTCATCTTGTTAGATCACAATTATCACCAGTCAGAAGGTCATATTTACATTTCAATAATTTATTGAGTATTACCATCGAAAATATCGGTAAACCATGTTTTGATGTAATATCTGCAGACATGAAAAATCACTGTTTTATACGTTGAGAAAATCACTTGCATGACAATTTGTAATCCTTGCGATTGGATGATAAACTGGACTTTAAATTATCTAGTGAAGGTATTCAACTGATAAATGTGTTTTCGCAACAACTTCTTGAAGTATTTAAATTTATAAATATCTACATTGGAACATTCACGTTGATCAACCGAAATTACTCTGCTTAAACGTCTATTTTAAATTTCATCTAATATTCAAAATCTTTTCTTTATATCCGAGAACTCTCTGTACGCATCTTCACAATATGTTTTCTCTCCATACGAAATATTCTTACAACTCAAGCTAAAATGTAATTTTCTTATTCGGGGACCACTTTATGGAACACAATTCTTCCTCGGCCATGCATTCAATTTCTTTGTGTCATTGTAAGCGTTCTGTGAAATCGATTCTGAGGGACGGTAGCTTGTGCTGAAAAATCAACAAGATTACGACCATTTCATTGCAGAATATTATAATTTCTATCAACACTTTTATGCTCAATGTTCTGTTAATATACCCATATGTGTCATGATTGTATGTGGTTTTTTTTCTTCTATTTTCTGGGCATGTTTTGTACGGTGTGTTTGTACATTGTGTGCCTAGTTATGGGTGTGTTCTGTATTTTTGCGAGCGTAGAGGTGTTTTTATGAATCTAAATAGTTTTATTGTATTAATGCATTTTGTAAGCATATTATTGTAGTTTTAATTATGTGCGCTGTACATATCCGTCAGTATGTTTAGTGTTATGTCAATACGTTGTGGCTGACACTGGCCTATTGCCAAATGAATAGTCCTTATAAATCCAGTATAAATAAATAAATAAAATAATGAACGCTTTGGGGGATTTATTTTTTAATTATAACGGTTCATATCAGTTTATATATTTAAATGACCTTTTCCAAATGACCAGTTTAATATCAAATAAATGTTTATTTTACATCAACAGGTACAATGTCTTACAAAATAGGAGACGTACGTTGAAATTTCACTTATATATGTCGAATGATTAGCATTTCAAATATTGTTCATTTACTATAGACGTCCGTGAGATTTTCACAAATAGGAACTTATTTAAGGCTATACAGTGTGTCCTTATCCGCTACAAAAACTCTCAGACTAAAACAGTATGGCGCAATGACATGAAAACACGAAACTGCTCGAAATATTTATTCCACGATATAACAATATTCATGCATACATATATAAATCTTATTAAATGTATTCACTGATTATCAAATTGGACTTACCCCTTAATGATCCAATCAAGGTTGTAGATATTACTATCAAAGATGCGATTGCAGATAATCCTGACATTGTCCGCTTATTTTGATCTGGTCAGATTCGACATTGATAAAAAAATACAGAAAATACAAGGTAGGTTAAATGGCTCTTTAAAACTGGTTCATTACGAACTTTAAAACACAGCTGTAATCTCGTCAAATTTGATCCGTAGATTTGTCATTACTCTTCCTTTCTTGTTCGTCGAATGCTTGAATGCCCGACAATCACACTGTTATAAACTGTTTGTATATCTTATTTCAGTCATTAGCAGAGAACAATAGCGGAAGACAAGCGTTGGGTTCTTGTTATGTAGATTAGAAAGTAATGCTTGTATTTCAGTACAGGTAAAGGAGAGAAATTCCTTTCATAGTCCGTGTCCAGTTTTACTAAACATATCAAACTTTCTTAATCAAATTGAGAAATTGTAATATCTGTCTTATTCCATGGTTTGGAGCTATGCATGTTTAACTGAATTTTAAGTAGGCATTAGGGATTAAAATATAGTAATAATATCCCAAATTGTCCTGAAAACAATATTTTCATCTCTCAGGAAGCTTTGAGGGTTTCCTCACATTTGAGAAATTCCTCAATTCTTTCTTCAAGAATAAAAAGACTCCCAATTGATCAAGTTTGCTAATATTATGTTGTTTTGCAATCTTCCTACAATATCTACCGCTGATAAAAATTACAGTATTGTCGTAAAGAATATCAGCAAGAGAATGAAAAAACTCAATTTGAGGAAACAGTTTGAGATATTTAGTAAAAGTGGTACCTGATTATCATTGGCGTGCGTTCGATGGATCACAACCCAACCTTTTTTATTTCTTGCGTGTGTGTGTGTGTGTGCGGGGGAGGGGGGCAGATATAAATACGTAAACTGCACTTTTAAGCAATTACGGTGTCATCAGAGACTATCACCTTCTTGCCAACTACTACAAATACAAACCCTTGCTTTGCGCAAATTTTATGAATAATTCTTTGTAGAGAGGAGGGCTGAAATTTAACAAAATGAAATAAACTAAAATAAGAAATAATTATAACAAATTGTAAAAATGGTGAATGTTCACTTTATTTTATTCTTATTTATTCGGACTTCTTATACACCATTTCCTTCAAATGCATCTTCTGTGGTATGGTTTTATTATTTGTTCATCCTGGATGGAAGGAGGGTACAAAGATTGCCTTGCCAGTTTCGAAATTATAAGCCGCCATGATAAGAAAATAACAGAATTCAAAAATGGAAGAAAGGAATATAGGACTGACCATGTTGAACACACATATACATCTGTTTCTGAAAGTAGGAAGAAGTTACACATGTGATAATAAAGCAACTATAATAATAATGATAGCGTTTGCACAATACATACCCGCGCTCGTCCGCTTTTTCCCATCCTTCCCAACAATCTGTGTCCCTAGAGTAAATTCCCCTAAAATAAGATTAGACCTAAAGACCACGTTTAGTTGTATATCGGAATTCCTCTTTTCATACCCAGTAAATGTATTTATGGCTATAAGATGTGGACCTCGATAGTTTCCTAATTATGACCTAGGGATTAGGACCGTGGAGGTAGGGATGGATCCTGGGTCAGTGGCGGCGCGAGTGAGGTCGTGGGTGTGGGTGGGGGGTGGGGATAAATTGCCATCGGGCGCCAGGTGAAGGGGGGAGCTTTTTACATCTTTTTGTTTTTTGTAACTAAAATTTTTCATAGTATTTCACCTTAGTGTAACGGGGGCTTAGATAGAAAGGAAAGGATGTAGGTTGGCAACAGACATAAAACTGTTCTCTGTGGCAAAATAGGGGCGCCACTAAAGAACATTGCCCCCGGGCGCCTCGAACTCTCGCGCCGCCGCTGCCCTGGGTTCAATGTTTATGCTGAATTATATATATATATATATATATATATATATATATATATATATATATATATATATCATCCGCCAATCCATCCCACCACCAGCTCCAACCACAGGGAATAAACTAACATTCTTTAAAAGCGTTGTACACATCTACAGACAACGCCAATCGTATCCAAAAGTTTGAGGATTTTGAATTAAATGGAATAATAAAGTTAAAAATCGAAACACCTGAAATTACAACATATTTTATATAAATTTATAACAATGCAAGTTTTCCCACCAACAGAGCTTTGCTCCCAGGGGATGGATCAAAATTAGAAAAGCCTTTTGTACATCAACAGACCATCCCTAAACACATCCCAAGGTTAAGAGTTCATACCTGGAACATTGTAGCAGCTGTGCCACATTATGCAAGTACGCCTTTCCGGAACATAATCCCCAATTTTTTTTCGCGAAGCCAGAGGATGATATTAATCATCATCAGCATACATACATAAATACATGTATACACTTGTGCAATCATAGTACAAATATATCTATATTAGCATTTAAAGGAGGGGGTGGGGGAGTGCCCTGGATTCAAAAGTCAAGATATACTATTAAAATTGAATTCCCCGTAATCAACACGTATTCATTGCTTAGATGTATTAATTTTAGAGCACGGTTTCATATATCTCTTCTTTTTTTTAGGGTGGGTGGGTGGGGTGTGGAAGGGTGTCTTTTTTAAAATAAACAGTGTGGCGAAAGCTCACAGAGATCCTCTCTCTCTCTATCTCTCTCTCTCTCTCTCTCTCTCTCTCTCTCTCTCTCTCTCTCTCTCTCTCTCTCTCTCTCTCTCTCTCTCAGCTCTATTTAAAGCTGGTCATGTTGTTTTACAAAGCGAAGGTCCGTGGCTACCTTTATTCCTTATTATACTTTATTGTACTGCAGTCACAATTCTATACTTAGTACCTTTTTATTTTGTAAACGAAACGGGTTACCTCGAGAATTAATTTAATGCTCATGCATGGGAGCTATTAGTTATGACGAAACATTTATCAGTGGTGGAAAATAAAATATAGTTCACTGTCACAGTATGAATAACGGAACAAAAGTATTACATGTATTGGCCTATAGCTATAATTAGCTCTCATGCAACTGCTAACTGTAATAATGGTAAACAAGCACGTGTGATGACGCAAAAAAAAAGAGACAGATAAGCAGGTAAGAAGGTAGGTGGCTGGAAAAAAATAATTCATTTAAGAGTTTTGATTCAATCTGGCGGTACATTTACAGCCTCGATGAAAACAAGTAAGGAAGTAAGCTCAAAGGTATTTTCAAATTAAAATTTTGCCAAAAAGAAAGTTTTATTCTGATAAAGAATTCCCCTTCTAGTTTTTTATGTTTGTTGTTTTTTCTTTATGTGCTTTTTGTGGGAATTTAGATTTAGGTGATCTGAACTCAATAAATTGCAAATGTCCATGTTTCAAGTTGCATGCCCATGTATTTATTAAAGCAATAACAGTACACGAATATAAATTTCAGTGAAATAGGTGTAGAGTAAGTGGAGTTGGATCTGTGTACGTGTATATACTGGATTTTATTTCAAAATATTGGAAAAAGCTGCAAATTGGTGGGTTGATTGTATGTCTTAATTGATTCTTTTTTTTTTATTTACAGTACATATGCGATGCCCGATTAAAGGTGAAAGTTGATATGACACCAACATCGCAGTAGCTTTAAAATCTACTGATCACGTGCACCTGCATACTTTGTAAATGACACCAGTGTACATTCAAGGTTCAACTTACCTTTATTGGCATTACCAATACATACTATGGCCAAATGTTTCAATGTCGCCATTTAAAGCACTTTTTAGGAGCAAATATAAGTACACTATATGTCAAATATGTGTTGTGTGCAAAATCCTTATATTACCCATGATTCTATTTTAGACAGCTGTATGATAATGTGTAAGTTATATTAGCCTACTACTGAACCTGAAATTATAAAACGTCAAGTATATAATGGAATGATTCACAATGATCAAATAAACAAAAACAAGAGGTAGAGTTTAATGCGCATTTAGTTTAAAGAAGTTTTAAATGTTTTGGCGGTGTAAGAACATATTGCTGTCTTGTCTATTTGCTTTGTTGCCAAAGTGTAGACATTTTATAAGCCAAAAAGCCTCGCGATTTGACCCAATGTACATGCAGGATTCTCAGTAGACGCGTACCCTTGGGTTTTGACACGTGGAATTTACACTTGACCTATTTCTGACACATGGAAAATCCAACCTGTGGGTTTTTATGACGCGCGTTGATGTCGGCCGGAGTAACAGTCTTAATTACCCTTGATTTGCCTCAAACATAATTTCCTACTGAGCGTACGCTGTCCATAACAAATTGACTATATGCAACAGTGATCAACATTTGCTAGACTACTGTTTACACCTTATCGGCCTCTATGCAAAATCAGTATGAACTGGCCAGAGCTAACAGGTCACAGATATCACGCTTAGGTGGGCATACATATAACTGAATCACGGTTAGATTGTTTTGAGATTTTCTTTGACGTTTATGATAGAGGAAGAGGCACTCAATTATGGCTTGATTGGATTCACTTTTGAATCAAATATCGGCGTTCGTTTGATTGCCCATCAACATACTTGTGATTCTACCAGCCGTAGGACAAAATACTATTTTAAAGGCCGTCTATCACACATACCGCTTTGAAAAATGAAAGATTATTATTATTATTATTATTATTATTATTATTATTATTTATGCGTTTTATCCCCACATGACAGAAACTAGTGGGAACCAGTGTACTGGGGAACGGAAATGTTATACCGGTAAAATGATGAGTGGTTATCAGATTACAAAGGCTAACACGTGTACTCAACAAGCTATTAATTTATTACCTTACTGTGTGTAATCTGGAGAGTTTAAGGCCGAATGCGGGATGTTTTATGAGGTGTTGTAAGTAATATAGGGATCGAAGGTGGTCCATGATGGATTTCAAGTCTTTTAATACAAATTTACTGACCTTTAATTTTCTTATATTGTTGAATTGTTATTTCATTGCTCAAGATGTTTTTAGAGGAATATTTAAGGGAAGTTGATATATGTTTTAGTTTAATTCATGTCAAAATGCCGAAACATCAGCTTTCTCCCAATGCTAAAATATGAAACTCGAGAATACATTTCATGTCCAACTTGGAAAATTTGTCCTCAGGAAGAACTAGGCTTTGAGGAGTATTGGATAGCATTCAGTAACCTTATAAACCCAGGCACAGAAAAAAACTGAAGTTTGAACTTTCTTTGCAGGCTGAGCGTGGTTGTTTTGTCATTGACACATTCTAATGCTGATACAGAGAGGACATTCTCCATTCTTTGCAAAAATAAAATGATTCAAAGGGAAATCTGGACCAGAAAACTATTGAGAGCCTGTTAAGTGTGAAACTTAATAATCACAATTAATGTCATCAGTGGTCCCCAATCAGTGATCTTGTGAAGAAAACTAAAAATTCTTGTGGATTTATTTTTAAAAATCTTCGAAGTGAACACCAAGATATGCACCTCTTCCTTCATTGAAATGTCATACACTGGCTCGTATTAATTAATCATAATGGCTCAAGAAGGATATTTTCTTTCCGGTCTCAGTCTCAGAAACGACCTGCCAGTGATCATCATTCTGACCCTCAGACTCCAAAGAAACAGAAAGTTAGTAACAATTGTGACGAAAAGGAGAATAAATCTCCTAAAGTTGTAAGAAATCTTAAGCATCAGTTTCCTGCTCGAATAATGAACAATAACAGCTGCGAGATCATGACAAAAACAAATGACTCTTGAGATTTAAGTTTTTGACTCTTTAAATTTTCTTTTGACTCTTGAGATTTTCGTGTCAAGGGCCAAACGACTCTTCAGTTTTTAGATCTATTGAGAACCCTATGCATAAACTAACTTGTGCTTGATAATTTATCTCTATCAAAACTTGTATAAATTTATAATACAATAAGATGCATTCTTGTATTTTAACCAGCTAGGTATTATATTCCTTAGAATCACACAATGAAATACTGATTTATCGAAAGAAAAGAAATCACCCTTGCACTGTTGTTGTTCTTGTTGTTGGTGTTGTTGTTGTTGTTGTTGTGTACGGAAGAGAATTTTCTCTACCAGAAAAGAATACATTTTATCATCATGAAATGTAACGACGAATGTTTTCTCCTTCTTTTGCTACATTCTGTATGGAAATTCTTCCACGCAGCAATCTTTCTTCTATTATCTATTCTGTCAGATCAAATTGAATGAATGACTATGGTTTCATTAGGTATAGAAGAAAGTGCTTTCTGATATGGAAAAAGAAGATTTTAAAAATAAATATTAATTTGTGAGTATTTGACTTGTTCACGTACAAGACTATAATACTTAAGTCGTCCATTGGTTTAAACAGTATTTATTTCAAATACCATCATAGAAAGAATATAACATATCACATAAAATACCATATAAAATAACACATAAAATACCATATCAAGATATACAAATGATTGAGAAACAAGCTTTAGCTTATTGCAAGCTCTGTCCTCCTCGTCCATTGTCTACGTAATTGTCCTATGAGATTCTTTCTTTCGTATATCAAAACAAATGTCATTTATTTTCTAAAATATACACATCACTATTATGCATGTAGGTGAGTGTTTGTTGTTGTTGTTATTTTGTTGTATTTTTTAAAAAAAGATAATCAAAATCTTATTCAAATAAATTCTACTTGCCTACATCTTGTTAAATCACAATTAAATACATTTCAAAAGGTCAATTTTACATTTCGATAATTTCTCCAGTATTACCATCCAAAAGATCAATAAATCAGGTTTTGATATAATTTCTACAGACGTGCAAAATCATTGTCTTTCACCTAGAGAATTATCTCCCAAAATATTGAAGCAATGTTTTCCTTAACTCTTTTTCTATAATGAGGTTTTAACAAGATTTACTTTATTTCACATAATACCACCTGCATGACAATTTGTACTCCTCGGCGATTGGCTGATAAACCGGACTTACTTTAAATTATCTATTGAAGGTATTCAACTGAAAAATGTTTATTCTCAAAAACTTCTTGAAGAATTTAAAGGTTAACATTCACATTGATCAATTAAAACTACTCTGTTTAAGTGTATATCATCATTCGTTCCAACTAATATTTAAAATCTTTTCTTTATTGCCTACATGCAACCTCTTACTGACTACGGGTGCATCATTTGGAGCAACGCTTAAAAATCTGACCTTGGACGAATAGGCAGACAAATTGATATTAAACGCTGACTTCACAACCCCTTCTAGTGAAATATTCAGGAAATTTGATTGGCTTTGTGTCATGACAGAATCAAATGCCACAAGTCTGTCTTATTATATAAATCCGTAAATAACGTTACGCCTAATCCTGCTTATCTCTATTTCTAGCATCCATGTATTCTTTTTACTCTCCTTCACTCCTTCTCTCTATACCTAAAATTCGTACAACTCAAGCTAAAAATTAATTTTCCATCTGGGGGACCACTCTGTGGAATATAATTCTTTCCTATGTCAGACATTCAACTTCTTTGTATCATTGTAAGCATTCTTTTAAATCGTTACTAAAGGACGGGGTTTTTTGTGCTGAAATCTACAAGATTACACAGAATATTATAATTGCATTCAACATTTGTATGCTAAATATTCTGCTAATATACCCATATTTGTCATGATTCTATGTGTGTTTTATGTGGCTTATTTGTGCATTGTGTGCCTAGTTATGTGTGTACTGTATTTTTGCGAGTGTAGTGGTGTTTTGATATGTCTACATAGTTTTATTGTATTAAATGCATTTTGTGCGCATATTATTATATTTTCTTTATGTGCGCTGAACATTTCGGCTAGTATGTTTTTTGTTATGTCAATACGTTGTGGCCTAAATGGTACACTGGTCTATTGCCAAATGTATAGCCTCTATAAATCCAGTATAAATAAATAATTAAAAGAATGAACGCTTTGGGGATTTATTTTTAAATTCTAACGGTTCAGATATTTAAATGGCCTTTTCAAAATGACCAATTTAATATCAAATAAATGTTTTGTTTTACATTAACAGCTAGAATGTCTTACAAATTACAAAGAAGTGCATTGAAATTTCACTGATATATGTCAAATGATTAGCATTTTTAAAATGATCATTAACTTTAGAAGTCCGTGGGATTTTCACAAAAAGGATCTTATTTAAGGCGATACCGCGTGTCCTTATACACAACAAAAACTCTCAGAGGCTAAAACAATATGTCGGCTATTGTATGAAAACAAGAAGCTGCTTGAAAGATTTATTCCACGACATTATATATATATATATATATATATATATATATATATATATATATATATATATATATATATATATATATATATTAGTAACACATTTTACTGATTATCAAATTAAAGTTACCCCTTAATGATCCAATTAAGGTTGTAGATATTAATATCAAAGATGCGATTGCGGATAATCCTGACATTGTCCGCTTTTTCTGGTCTTGTCAGAGTCGACATGATTAAAGAAGACGGAAAATACGAAGCAGGGTTAATAGCTCTTTAAAACTCTCCGATTACGAACTTGAAAACACCGGTGTGATCTCGTTATAATTAGACCCATATATTTGTCATTGCTCTTCCTTCTTGTTCATTGGATGGTTTCATGCCTGAAAATCCCCTTGAGCTTACTTCCTGATTGTTCTGATTACACTGTTAGAACCTGATTGCAATATAATCATGTCAGTCATTAACAAAGAATAATAAGAGAAGACAAGCGTTGGATTATTGTTATGAAGATTATAAAGTAATGCTTGTATTTCAGAACTGGTAAAGGAAAGGAATTCCTTTTATAGTCCAGGTCCCGTTTTCACTAAAAATATCAGATTTTCTTCCTCAGATTGAGAATTTTGTATATCTGTCTTATTTCTTGGTTTGGAACCATACCTTCTTCATCGAATATTAAGTAGGCAATAAGGATTAAAATACATTAAAAAGATCCCAAATTCTCATGAAAACAGTACTTGTATCTCTGAGGAAACTTTAATGATTTCCTCACATTTGATAAATTCCTCAATTCTTTTTTCAAGAATAAAAGACTCCCAGGTGTTCAAGTTTACTAATAGCATGCTATTTTGCAATCTTCCTACGACATCAACCTCTGATACAAATTACAATATTGTCGTAAATGTCATAAGCAAGAGAATGCATAATCTCAGTTTGAGGAAAAACGTTTAGATATTTAGTGAAAGTGGGGACTGATGGTCATTGGCGCCCGTTCCGTAGATCATAACCAACCCTTTTTTTTTTTTTTTTTTTTTTTGCATGTGTGTTTGCATATGTGTGCGGGGGAAAAAGAAATATGTAGACAGACCATTTAACATATCCATTTAAGCATTTAAAAGAGGGGGTGGGGAGTGCGCTTGATTCAAATTAAAGATATTCTAAGATTACAGTTGAATTGCCTTTAAATCAACAAATATTCATTGTTTTATTGTATTAATTTTACAGCACGGTTTCATATTTCTCCTAGATTTTTATGTAGGTGGGTTGGGTTGTCGTTGATTAAATAAATTGTGCTGCAAAAGCTGACAGAGATTCTCTCTCTCTCTCTCTCTCTCTCTCTCTCTCTCTATATATATATATATATATATATATATATATATATATATATATATATATATATATATATATATATATATATATATATATATATATATATATATATATATTAGCTCTGTTTAATGATTGTCCTGTTGTTTTACAAAGGGAAGGCCGGTGGCAACCTGTATTCCTTATTTTATTGCAGTCATAATTCTATACTTCATACCTTGTTAGTTTGTGAAAGAAACGGGTTACCTCGAGAATTAATTTAATGCGCATGAATGGGAGCTATTAGCTACGACGAAAAATGTATCAGTGGTGTAAAAAATATGTTTCACTGTTACAGGATGAATAAGGGAACAAAAGTATTACATGTATTGGCCCATAGCTATAATTAGCTGTTTTTCAACTGATATCTGTACCATTGTTAAACAAGCACACGTGATAAAGAAAAGATATATAAGTAGCAAAGTAAGTAGGTACCTAGGTAGGTAGGTAGGTAGGCGGCTGAAAAAATAATTCATTTACGAGTTTGGATTCTACATGGAGGTATATTTATAGCCTTGATGACTTTTCACTTATTTTAGATGAAGCAGATTAATATTGATTCTCCCCACTTTTATGAAAGTTGACAACTTTTTGCTCCGCAATCAGTCAGTATCAACCACTGAATTTGCCATTGAGTGACGCCATGTATATGATGCATATATGGGAAAATTATTTTTCTTTGAGCTGAAATTTCTTAATTTAGCCTAATTTGTTATTAAATGGCTGTTTCCTTGTCTGCCTGCCTGTATGTATATATGTATGGTTGAATATGGACGCATGCATCCATGCATGAATGCATGTATGTACGTATGCGTGCAACGTCTTCTTCTTCTCTATCTTATTATTATTATTATTATTATTATTATTATTATTATTCCTTTCTTTCAAAGCCTCATGATGGTATTGTGAGTTTTTTCAGGTATAGTTTACCTGAAATTTGGACACTTTCTATCGCCATATTGTACTCGATGTTCCGAGAGCCGATTTATTTAATTGGTCCCGCTGTAGTGCTGTTCCTAGCTACTTTATCATGTCTCACAGTTTGTATAGTATTATTCCTAGCGCCCCTCAATGGGCACCATCTCTGTCTGTGTCTTCCTGACTTTTCAAAGCTATCTGGCCGGGTCATAGGAGTTCTCTGGTACTGTTAAGTCTGTGCTGCAGGTAATGCACTTCCGCTTGTAAACCAGAGATATGCCTGACCTCATGTGCCGTGCTTCTATTTATACTCTTGCTGAGCTAACTTTCTGCACTCACCGACCAGGTGATTGACTGTCTCATCTTTGTTCCTGCATATTCTGCGCCATGGTTAGACGTCTTGATTTTTTAACCGAGCTTTCACCTTGTTCACAATGAGTGTCTGCTCCAGCGCTGCCATTACCGCTCCTCCTGTTCCTTTCTTAGGTCTCCCAGTCAGATCCATCTCCAGATACTGTCAACGGCTTGTGGCTATGTGTTCAGGTGACACCATCGGCTTGTTGTTCTGTTGTTGTTGTTGTTGTTGTTGAAGCTTTTATTATTATTAGTAGTAGTAGTAGTATGTTCATAATACTTATTAGTATCGTAGTATCGTCATCACTGCTACCACTACTGGAGGTAGTGTGAGATTCGAATATTAAAATCTTCATAAAGTCTAGAGCATTTCAAAATAATATCAGGTATTCTTTTTAACTTTAAGAGCATGTAACTCCAACTCAAGCACAAAACCGCCAAACAGACATTATAGTTAGTGAAAATCAGATATTTTTAAACATGCAAGTAAGCTAACCAAGTTGGGGGGGGGGGGGGGACTCAAAGTCATCAAGTTCGTATCTTATCTTTCTTCTATACTTTCGGGTCGAAATTAAATTTTGTGTTCAAGGTTTAGAACACCGTCAAGCATATAAGTAGTATCATTATGGGACTTTTGGACCGAGCTCACTTATATAGGTCAAAGCCTTCTATACCACATGACTTTACCCTTAAATCACATGCGAGTGTATAATTTAAGTAAGTGTACACGAATCCTAGGTGAGCCTTCCCCAGTGTGCGCACAAGTGAAGTTACTCATCAGTCAGGCCTATATTATTGATTGTAATTATACTACGTATGAGAGATTCCTTTTTCTGTGCGACTAAAAATACTACTGCAGGAATAAGATTATTGATCGCCATTATACTGTATAACATATTCTGCTGACATTTATTTCTTTGTTATTTTCTCTGTGGCAGAGTTAGTGTGATAATATGTTATAAGGACTGTGGCAGATTCAGTGTTAAAAAATTATATGAAACAATTTCCGCGGTAGATATATAATGGCGAAAACTTTACAGATTGAAGTGCATAGTATTTTGAAAGAATTTATGAGTGTATCCAAATTATAGAATCAAACTTCAAAAATAATGGAGTGTGTGTAACGTTACAGAAAAGATTAAATCGCTGTTTCGCTTAAATGCATCATACAGATTTGGTAAAGAGGGTCAAAAGATGTCCTATTTGTATCTTGACAAATTAATTGACTTAGGAATTATGTTGGAAAAGCAACGATGTAACCTTGGCCAATGTTATGAGTTAAAACGTGAAAAGTCATTATATGATTTTGTGCAAGATAAAATGAAGTCGGTAACGTTGACTAGATCACCTAGTACAGATAATGAAACGAGTAGTGAATACTCTATTGGTGACATTGAAACAATTAGTGAATATAATAGCAACAGGGAAGATCATCAAGGATAAATTAATTAGGGAGATGCTTTTAGCTATTACTTACAATCACACAATGAAATACTGATTTAGCGAAAGAAGAAAAAAAATACCCTTTCACTGTTATTGTTGTGAACACAAGAGAATTTCCTCTACCAGAAAAGAATACATTTAATAATCATGAAATGTAAAGACGAATGTTTTCTCATACTTTTGATACATTCTGTACGGAATTTTTGTCCACGCAGCAATCTTTCTTCTATTATCTATCCTGTCAGATGAAATTGAATGATTGACTATGGTTTAATTATGTATAGAAGAAAATACTTGTTTGTATGGATTAAGAAGATTTTTAAAATTAATATTTATTTGTGAGTATTTTACTTGTTCACGTATAAGACTATAATACTTAAGTCGTCCGTTGGTTTGAACAGTATTTATTTCAAAGATCATCATCGAAAATGCAGAAAATACCACATCAGTAGATACAAAGGATTGAGAAACAACCTTATTTCAAGGTCTCTCCTTATCGTCCATTGTCCACGGAATTCTCCCATGAGAAACTTTCTTTTTTATATTATAACACATGTCATTTATTTGAACAATATACACGAACACTATTTTGCATGTAGGTCAGTGTTTTTTGTTGTTGTTATTTTGCTGTATTTTTTAAAAAGATATTCAATACCTTATTCACATAAACTCTACTTGTCTACAGCTTGTTAAACTACAATTATTACATCTCAGAAGGTAAATTTTACATTTCGATAATTTCTCCAGTATTACCATCCAAAAGATCAATAATTTAGGTTTTGATGTAATTTCTACAGACGTGCACAATTATTGCCTGACACCTTGAGCACTATCTCCCAAAATATTAAAGCACTGTTTTCCTTAACACTTTTTTTTAATGAAGTTTACCAAGATTTACTTTATTTCACATAAAACCACTTGCATGAAAATTTTATTTCTCAGCTATTGGCTGATAAACCGGACTTTAAATTATCTATTGAAGGTATTCAACTATTAAATGTTTATTCTCAACACTTCTTGAAGAATTTAAAGGTGAAAATTTACATTCGAACATTCACATTGATCAGCTAAAACTACTCTGCTTCACCTTATATCTTCATTCGTTCCAACTAATATTCAAAATCTTGTACTTAATGCCTACATGCAACCTCTTACTGACTACGGTGCATTATTTGGAGCAACGCTTGAAAATCTGACGTTGGACGAATAAGCAGCCAGATTGATATTAAACGCTGACTTCACAACCCATGCTAGTGAATTGTTCAGGAAATTAGATTGACTCTCTGTTCATGATATAATCAAATACCACAAGTCTATCTTATATAAATCCATGAATAATTTTACGCCTAAATACACGTTTATCCTTTTGACCCTATTTCTAGCATTCGAGAAGAAAACGCTACTTCACTGCAGTCTTTGTCTCCATACCCGAAATTCTGACAATTCAAGCTAACAATTAATTTTCTTCTTCGGGCACCACTTTATGGATTACAATTATTTCCTTGGCCAGACATTCAACTTGTTTGTCTCATTGTAAGCGTTCTATTAAATCGTTACTAAGGGGCGGTAACTTGAAGATTACGTCTATTTACATGCAAAATATTATAATTCCTATGAACATTTTTATGCTAAATGTTCTGCAAATATATCCGTATTTGTCATGATTGTATGTGTATTTTGTTTCTATTTTCTGGCCATGTTTTGTGTGGTATGTTTGTGTATTGTGTTTATAGTTCACTGTTCGTTCTGTATTTTTGCGAGGATAGTGGTGTTTTGATGGATCGACATAGTTTATTGTATTAATGCATTTTTTAAACAGATTATTGTCATTTTAATTATGTGCGCTGTACATATCCGTCAGTATGTTTTGTGTTATATCAAAAATTGTGACCTACATTTTACACTGGCCTATTGCCAAATGTATAGTCTCTATAAATCCAGTATAAATAAATAAATGAAATAATGAAATAATGAACGCTTTGGGGGATTTATTTTTTAAATCTAACGGTTCATATCGGTTCATATATTTACATGCTCTTTTCCAAATGACCCATTTAATATCAAATAAATGTTTATTTTACATCTACAGGTACAATCTCTTACAAAATAGGAGAAGTACATTGGAATTTTACTTACATATGTCAAATGATTAGCATTTCAAATATTGTTCATTTACTATAGTAGTCCGTGAGATTTTCACAAATAGGAACTTATTTAAGGCCATACTGTGTGTCCTTATCCACTACAACAACATCTAGACTAAAACAATATCTCGGCCATGACATGAAAACACGAAACTGCTTGAAATAATTATTCAACGACATAAAAATCAACATACATACAGATATAAATATGAGTAAATTTTTTCAGTGATTATCAAATTAGACTTACCCCTTAATGATCCAATCAAGGTTGTAGATAATAATATCAAAGATGCGATTGCGAATAATCCTGACATTGTCTGCTTTTTTTATCTGGTCAGAATCGACATTATTAAAAAAGACGGAAAATACAAAGCAGATTAAATGGCTTTTTAAAACTGGCCCATTACGAACTTATAAACCCAGCTCTGATCTCGTTAAAATGTGATCCGTAGATTTGTCATTGCTCTTCCTTTCTTGTTCATCGAATGCTTGAATGCCTGACAATCACACTATTATAAACTGTTTGAATATCTTCTTTTCAGTCATTACCAGAGAATAATAGCGGAAGACAAGCGTTGGGTTATTGTTATGTAGATTAGAAAGTAATGTTTGTATTTCATTATAGGTACAGGAGAGGAATTCCTTTCATAGTCTGGGTCCAGTGTTTACTAAACATATCAGATTTTCTTCCTCAAATTGAGAAATTTTAATATCTGTCTTATTGGGGTTTGGAACCATACATTTTTCACTTAACTTTAAGTAGGCATTAGGGATTAAAATACAGTAATAATATCCCAAATTGTCTTGAAACAATATTTTCATTTCTGAGGAAACATTGAGAGTTTCCTCACATTTGAGAAATTCCTCAATTCTTTCTTCAAGAATAAAAAGACTCCCAAATGTTCAAATTTGCTAATATCATGTTATTTTGCAACCTTCCTACGATATTTACCGCTGATAAATTTACAATATTGTTGTAAGTATTATAAGAAAGAGAATGCAAAATCTCAATTTGAGGAAATAGTTTGAGATATGTAGTAAAACTGGAACCTGATTATCATTAGCGTGGGTTCAATAGATCATAAGCCATCCGCTTTTGTTTTTCTTTTGTGTGTGTGTGTGCGGGGGTTAGGGGCAGATATAAATACGTAAACATCACCTTTATGCAATCAACTTCTTGCCAACTACTACAAATATTAACCCTTCCTTTGCTCATATTTTATGAATATTTCTTTGAAGAGAAGAGGGCTGAAATTTCACAAAACTAAAATAAGAAATAATTATAACAAATTGTAAAAATGGTGAATGTTCACTATATTGTATTCTTATTTATTCGGACTTCTTATACACCACTTCCTTCAAATGCATCTTCCTTGATATGGTCTTATCATTTGTTCTTCCAGGATGGAAGGAGGGTTACAAAGATTGCCTTGCCAGTTTCGAAATTATAAGCCGTCATGATAAGAAAATAACAACATTCAAAAATGGAAGAAAGGAATATAGGACTGACCATGTTGTACACACATCTGTTTCTAAATGTAGGAAGAAGTTCCACATGTGATAATGAAGCAACTATAATAATAATGATAGTGTATGGAAAATACATACCCGCGCTCGCCCGCTTTGTCCCATCCTTCTCTACAATCTGTGTCTCTAAAGTAGATTTCCATTAAGTAAGATTAGACCTAAAGGCTACGTTTAGTTGTATATCTGAATTCATCTTTTCATACCTAGTAAATGTATTTATGGCTATAGGATGTGGATCTCGAAAGTTTCCTAATTATGACCTAGGGATTTGGTCTGTGGAAGTAAGGATGGACCCTGGGTCAGTGACGGCGCGAGGGGTGTCTGGGGGTATCAGTTGCCCCAGGGCGCCAGGTGAAGGGGAGAGCCGTCGGGAGCTTTTTTTTTTTTTGCAACTAACATTTTCATAGTATTTCACCTCACCTTAGTGTAACGGGGACTTAAAGTGGGGAGGGGTAAGATGGAGGTTGGCAACTGACATGAAATATGTTCCCTGTGGCAAAACAGGGGCGCCACTAACGAAACAATGCTCTCGGGCGCCTCAATGGGATTATCATATATAGATATGCATTTTTCATGCTCGGTAAGTGTATATGGTTATAGGATGGAGTTCCAGTACTTTCCAACTTATGGCCCAGAGGCTAAGTTTATGTGGTAAAAATATACCCAGGGGCCAAAGTCACTTGCATATCTGAATTTGTCTTTTCACGCCCACTACGTTTTTATAGAGTTCTACAGTGTGAATGTCAATATTATATTTCTAAGTTGTAACACGGAAACCACATCTGTATGCCTCCCCCCCCCCCTCGTCCCAGAATACGACCCATGGGTTTCGTTCAGGCCCCTTCAGAAATATGTTGACACTTGGGTCGGTACGTACACACGAACACCAATTTCCAATTCTCAGATACATGTGTGTCATAATGTGGAAGTTATTTTCAATTTTTGTACGATAACTGCCTCGCCTCAAACTCAGGGACTGTTTCGCTATTTAAAACCGTTGAGCACATCTAGAGACTACCCCCAGTTATATATCAAGGTCTAAAGTTTCTATCTTGCGCGGTGTGAGAGGAAACACCTGAAATAACTAAATATATTTATGCAGAATTATATATAGATCCACAAGTATCTCCATCCCCCACTCCATCACACAACCAGCTCCGATCCCAGGGAATGGATTAACATTCTTTTAAAACCGTTGTACACATCTACAGACAACCCCAATCGTATCCAAAAATTTGAGGATTTTGTATTAAAATATAGAAAGAGTTGCGTAAAAATCGAAACACCTTAAATTACTAATACATTTTATATAAAATTATAACGACGCAAGTTTCCCAACCACCAGAGCTTTGCTCCCATGGGATAAAGCCCTTGTACATCAACATACCATCCCTAAACACATCCCAAGGTTTAGAGTTCATACCTGGAACGTTGTAGAAGCTGTGCCACATTATGCAAGTACGCATGTCCAGAACGTAATCCCCAATTTTTCTTCAAGAAGCCAGAGGATTATAATAATCATCATCATCCATACATGCATGAATACATATATACACTTGTGCAGTCATAGTACAAATATATCCTTATTAGCATTTAAAGGGGGGGGGGGAGTGCGCTCGATTCAAAAGTAAAGATATAAGATTAAAGTTGCAATGGTCATAATCAACACGTTTTCATTGTTTCGTTGTATTAGAGCACGGTTCCTTTTTCCTTTTTTTTTTGTTTTATTTATTTTTTCTTTTTTTTAGGGTGGGTGGGTAGGGTGTGGAAGGGTGTCGTTATTTAAATAAACAGTATGATGAAAGCTCACAGAGATTCTCTCTCTCTCTCTCATTCTCTCAGCTCTGTTTAACGATTGTCCTGTTGTTTTACAAAGGGAAAGCCGGTGGCAACCTGTATTCCTTATTTTACCGCAGTCATAATTCTATACTTCATACCTAGTTAGATTGTGAAAGAAATGGGTTACCTCGAGAATCAATGTAATGCGCATGAATGGGAGCTATTAGTTATGACGAAACATTTATCAGTGGTGGAAAATAAAATGTGTTTCACTGTCATAGTATGAATAACATAATAAAATTATTACATGTATTGGTCCATAGTATGAATAACATAATAAAATTATTACATGTATTGGTCCATAGTATGAATAACATAATAAAATTATTACATGTATTGGTCCATAGTATGAATAACATAATAAAATTATTACATGTATTGGTCCATAGTATGAATAACATAATAAAATTATTACATGTATTGGTCCATAGTATGAATAACATAATAAAATTATTACATGTATTGGTCCATAGTATGAATAACATAATAAAATTATTACATGTATTGGTCCATAGTATGAATAACATAATAAAATTATTACATGTATTGGTCCATAGTATGAATAACATAATAAAATTATTACATGTATTGGTCCATAGTATGAATAACATAATAAAATTATTACATGTATTGGTCCATAGCTATAATTACTTCTCAAGTACCTGTGTACTATTGCTAAACAAGTGAGCAGTCAACATTTACTCAGGCCGATGTAATTACAAACTGATTTGAAATAGAAATTCGACCCGTCCCAAAAAAGCTTCACACAGAGTATCATTCAATGTCTTGAGATATACAGTTGTGACCTTGCCACCCTTCCCATAGTTTTGTGCAAAAATGTACCTAAATATTTTGTAGTGGTCCAAACATTGATATCCTGCCCACAAATTGCATCTTCCTCGCACGGTATCGCACAGTAAATAACGATAACTCCCTAAATACTGAGCGGAAAATTGAAGGAATCAATCTCTTACAACTCTTTAATATCATTTAGAAGATTTGAATTCATTGTCTTATTAATGACTCACTCCGACTAAATCCATATAAAAAACAGAGAGAGAAAGAGAGAAAACATTGTACACAATATTTATCCCATGTTGCCCTTATGCCCCTATAATACTGGAAAAGTAAATTGATACGGGATTTTATATCTAGCACGATGTATTCGAGCATACGAACCAGAATGTGCACAGGTCTTTTCTTGTCTAATAAATTGATTCATACAATTTGCACGTTCATTCGATGAGTTTTAGCGTAAAAAGACGGATCCTTGCTTTTATGGATTTCATGTTGACCTGAAATTTGCCCCCTTACTACTGAAATAGACCGTTCAACATGAAAAAGGACACCGATCCCCATGTTCTATCAAAAAGGATTATATTTTTATCCGTTGTTTGATCCGTCTAACACCGATTTTTGGCAGTAAACGCTATATTTTATTCAATACAACATTGTCAGAAAAATACCATGCAGATTCCAAAGTGTATACATTCGCAGTTTGTTATACAAATGTGTTATAGTTTAAAATTTGAGCTAAAAGATGATATTCATTACAATCACACACAAAAAAGTCAAAGTTATCGTCACATTTAAGGAAATTCGACACTTTTTTTTAGAGCTTTTTCCACTTTTTTTTTCAGATGTACACAGAAGCACCTATGGAGAATAGAATAAATTTAGAAAAATCATTGATTCAATTTCGTGTAAGCTTAAAGATGATATTCGCCATACCCAGATGAAAATCAAAATTATTTATTGGTATCTCATTAATGCATTTAATCATCATAATAACGACTACTGCAAGCTAAGTTCAGACACAACACGGCTTGACTCCCATTAGTACATTTGAAATTAAAATGAATATATATAGAAATAAAGAAAGAAACTGTAAAGAACGTTTCGGGGGAAAAAACTCCAACCAATCTCATACAAGAGGTGGTTATGATTGCATCACGTGAGTCAATCTTCAGATGAAAACTGAATGTCCCCCACCTTTTTTTGTTTCCTTTTCTTTCTCTATTTTCTTCCTTTCACATTTAAGTGTTAGATCGATGAAACGTTTGTTTTGTTAAATGAATACGAAAGTGAATCTTTTGAGAATATAGTAGCTAATGATGCAAGTTAATATAATGGGTGAATGACAAACCCTAAAATGTCGTTTGAAACTGCTATGAGACTTGCAAAGGCATTCGCGTATTAAGTTACTCCAATCATGATATATGCATAACTTGGTTTTCTTGATATGTTTGAGATATGTGCTGATTTTTATGTTCGATTTTTAGAAAACTAATCATGGGCATAATTCGAGATATTTTTTAAATTTGAAATTTATCTTTACTTAATTTATTTCATTGTCCCCCACCGAGCAGGTGACGTGACGGGACATATAAGTTTTCGAACTTCCGTCTTTTTTTAAAAACTCTTGCGTGCGCAGCTTGTTTAAGTGTTGATACACTAGTTTAAGGGTTGATACTTGATAGATTTTATGTTACTCTCGCATGAAGATTCCCATTTAGTTCCACACAGAGGCTTTTTTTAACTCCTATGCTCTGTTAGGTTATATGTAGAGAAGGGGACACAAACATACAAACATTATCCAGTTTTACCCTACGAATAGGCGTGGATTCAATTAATGTAAATAGTTTACCAAAGACTGTTTCCAGGCAGCCCAGTTAGATATGGGGAGTCTAGTGCCTTTTAGCAACAAAATAAAGATTTTCATGAGAGCCTTGTGAGAAAAAGCGGGACTAAAGGGAAACGTTACAAGTCACTCGGGGAAAAAGAACTTGCGTGACTGCTATATTTTAGGCTGAGAGTGACCAACAGGAGATAGTGTCTAGGACTAGTAATCGCTCTTGCAAACCAAACTGGTCGATGTTTACACATTCATCACCGGCTATAATACAGCCCACGCCTTCTGTTTTTAACCCCCTATCCACCCCCGTCGTGCCCAGCAAGTCACTAAATTGGAGGAAACTGGAGTAAATTCAAGCAACAAAGTTTCGTGCGTCAAGCCCACAATAATTTGCGAAAATTTTGTCCAGCTTTCCACAATTGTTCCTTCAACTGTAACTGATTTGTCTGAACTTGCTGTTAAACCGATTTTGAAATTTATCGATCAAGAGCATTCAACAGCTGGAACTAATTTTGTATTTAAGGTTAATTTCATTTTATTTACACATTTAAGTGTTGCTTTATATTACATTTCAGAGAAAGCAGGACATTTTACTCCTAAATATGGCCAATTTTGTATGTTCACTTTGCACAAATTGCTTACGTGAGGAGACACAATTGTTAAACATCGAAAAAATATTGAACATTAAGCTAAGGAAGAGAAACAATTTAGAGTTGTTGATACCACGTAACTTGCCGCCTTGTTTCAGCAGTGCACGGGACGAGCTAAAATGAATTTGAACTTCCAAAATGTGTACGTTCGAGTACAATTCATAAGCTGCATAACCATAGTTATTCTCAAGTAAGCGATTTAACATCATACTATCATCACAACTATCTCTACTGATCCATATTACATTACAATGATGTAAAACAGTAATATACTGACTGTTGTGTATGTCTTGTGTGCAACAAGTGTCTCATTTTTTGACAGTTTTGAGATTTTGAAGGTTTTTATACACATCACATGAAGATATGCATATTGTTTCACAATAAGGATGTAGTGATTTTTGCGATCGTTATGTCCTATTATGAACTTTGACCATGAATACACTGTTGTGCATATCTTGTGTGCGAATGTTGTCTCGCAGTTTGTGACCGATATGTAGCAGGCTACTTACCACTACTTAGAGATGCACGTATCTTTCAACATTGGGAGCCTGTTGATTTTTGTGGGAGTTATGTTAGTAACACCTGTATGCGCAACTAATCTCCCATATTTTACGAATCGTTTTCATATATGGAAGGCTTTCTTTAATCATCACATTAAGAAGCAGATATATTTCCCACTTGAGGATCTGGTGACTTATGAGACAGTTATATCCATTATACTTGGACATCATGAGGGTAAGTTTTCATATAAGCTCTTCCAATATTCCGCTCCCCCCCCCCCCTCCGTTCAGGTGAAGGGCATATAAATAGTCCGCTCCCGTCCGTGCACAAGCGTGTGAAATCTGTGGGATCGACACTTTCTTGTTTACTGAAACCAAATTTCATTTGAAAAAAACCTGATCCGAACAAGGGTTCGGATCATTTCGATGATGAGCACATCTGGTCTGTTTTGCTTTTTTTCTAAGAGTTATTGACCTTGTTTGAATTGGATTAAGCGTAGAACTTTTGAACACTTGCACTAAACGTTTGATTTCTTAAATATAAATATTATGTTTGAACAGAGTATTTTGTGTGTTTAATGATCATCACATTAACATAATGTTTTACCGAGTTATGGCCCTTGAGATACTTAGCTTAGGTACCTCTATGTTTTGTGAAAATTCTAACATCCACATTTTTTATTTAATTTCAACCAAGTTTCATGTGAATCTCAATTTGATCAAGTTCTCTGATGAATTGTATATTAATCAGACTTTCACTTTATTTTAAAGAGTTTTCTCCTTTTGATCGATTTAGACTAGGCACCGCGATGGCATATGAACACTCTTGCATCGCAAATACGTATATTATTTAAACCCAATTCATTTTGAATCTTCCACTGAAAAAGGTCTCACAGTCTCAGATGAGTTAGATAATCAGCAGATTTGTTTCTCCATAGTTATGACTTTGAACGACTTTGAACAACCAAAAAGATTGATAGCACTGTGTTATTATATTTTTTGTTAAAATATGCTTTAAAATTTATGGTTAAGCTTCCTATTAGTAATACCAATAGTTGTCAACAACTTGAGTTTTTGTGTAAACCCTTCGCTGATTAAAAATAAGTCTTTTTGCTTTACTTTTCATCAAGTGTTTTTGCGAAATCTTAAATATGACAATGTATATAATCTATTTGTTTACTCTTTAACTTAAAACAACCTCATGCCTTGTAAGCATATGGTCCTCAATGAAATATTTGTTACCGAGCCCCTATATTGCCTTATCTTTCCCGTTTCATACTAAATAATCAATTATCAGGAATAATTCAATAAGAATTATACAAGAAGCAATGTTACGAAATACGTCCCTGAAATTACTTATACTTGTTAAAGAGCCTTGTCATAATGGCAGCAAATTTCAAACTAACAGTTTCATACATTGAGAAGCATTTAAGCTATTTCTGTAAAATGTATTTTAATCTTTGAAACAAATACCCCTACAAAAACGGCAAATAAACATTTTAGTAACTTCCTAACACAAACTAGGGAAAAATTTAAATCCCCACCTCACCCCACCCACCTCTGCAACCGTAACCCTCACTAACAAAACAAACATTCAAAATGTATTCACTCAAAAAGTCACTAGCGCCGCACATGAAGATAACAGAAAATGACAATAGTGATTGTATCTTTATGCATAATTTACTTCAACTAAAGTACAGAAGTATGCGCACTCACTTTCCATACAGTTACATATTAAGTATAGTCATGAGAAACATTATTAACATTGTTACGGAATTATGTATAATTTCTTTTAAATAATGGTATAGTTTTATTAGTTTATGACCTCTGTATAATAGTCTAATAGGTGTCGTTTTGCAGAGTGCACGTATACGGTAATTTCAATGTTGCCCAGTACATTGGTCATGGGAAAATTAGTATTGTCGTTTGAAGCATGAGTCATATCACGTGACTGGCGCGTGCTAAAATGACCTGGATTCCATGTTCAATAAGAAGTCAATACGTTGTTGACTTGTAATAATGTCAGTGCGCAGGTACTTTAGCGGTGTCACGTATAACCTAGTTTCTGATTGGTTCTGAGAAGGTTGTTTTCTACAAGGATTGCATTGTTTTTAAGTCGCAATACAGTTTCAATTGTCTTTCCTTATTCTGTTCTACGCAGCTCAGAATCTATAAAATGAAATTTAATTGCTGTGTTGGGCATTCTTCATAAGTTCGTTCAGCCTGAGAGGTCATAAACGAGATTGGTTCATTTTGTGTGTGATCATTATTATACAGTACATTTTAGATTTAGTACTGCTACTTAAACTTTAAGAATTATTCAGCTCCGTTGGAATTATCGGAAACATTTCTAGAACTTGTGTGATATTCCATATTCACAAGGATTACTTGGAATTAATATAACTGATTCTTGTTAGTACATCAGCACAGTGGTGTTTTCATTCTGAATATTCTTCATTCGGAATATTTTGGATTAACTTCCGGATCAGTGAACTTTAGAGCAATTTAGGACTTTTAAGGATATTCTATACTGTAAGTTATTTTTAATTCTTTCACTTTGAGTGTTTATTGAAATATTTTAATATTTTAGGAAATTAAATATTTGTGTTTTAAATCTTGAAAGCTTGTTTTGATCATATTTGGAGAGATGATATTTAATAAAGCTAAAATGGTTTATTAATTCAAAGTTGACATATATTTGGACCATAACTATATTTTCTTTCTTTATTCTTAGCTAATGTTATTTCCTAAAAGTATTGCATTCAAATAAAAATGAAAATAAATCTCGTTTTGGATGAATGTCTTGTCATCGGCCAAGTTTCCTGAGGTAGACAAACGCATACTTATTCGTAGCCGAATCATCAAAACTCTTAACCGAAATAAACACAAGAGAAAACACAATTATGAATTCGTACTGGGCTTTAAACATAAGTTCGCTTGGTGTCATTTATCAGCAGTACAATTTACCTGAGAATCTTTATCCAGAAATTAGATCTTAGTTCTTAGTGCTCATTCAAAAATATCGGATCACTTATTCAAGATATATGACAATGACACTGTAGGAAACAATTCAAACTTCCTGATTCGCATTGGTTAACATATTCAAAAGAGATCTAGCAAAATAAAGTAAACAGTGGCTCTATACAGCGTGTGTATTTTAAAACAAGAGAAATGGCGCGTTGTTGCGTTATTAAAGGGACAGTTATGATCATGAATTATTAATGGAATGATTGAATTGGCAATGGAACATAGACATCAACGTCTCTTCTTTTTTTTTTCTTGCTGACGACAACTCTATAAATCCCCACAGGTAAAAAGCTGTAGTTGCATATTTAATTCTTCATTATTGAACCCTTTTTGCACAATCTTTATTGATTTTGATTTGAATTACATTGAAAGGGTTGCGTATGTGATTTTGAAACGGAAGTAACAGTTTATAAGAAAGCGCAGCAGTTGATATTGCATGCGTTCCATTACAATATTAAGCAGATTAAGCTGAGGCCATTATACACAGCTAGACCATAACACATTAATTAGAAATATTTTAAGTTTTTGACATTTACAAGAAATCAAAGGAAGTGTATAAAATGATACGTTAATGTAAACTGTTACGCTATCATTGGGGTATAAGCTTATAAGTACTGTACAATAAACATCTTATTTACTTTTTAACATATACAATTATAAATGCAGTTATTGACTATATATATATATATATATATATATATATATATATATATATATATATATATATATATATATATATATATATATAAACTAAAGTTCGGTAGTTATAAGCCAATTAAAAATCAAAATAGAAAGTTCCAAAACATTCCCTAAATGAAATTGGTGGGACACAAAATCAAGATAGGTCTTCAGCATTAAGCATGGTGATCGAGACCTTTAGTGATCATATCTGAAGCATAATGTTTCAAAATATAGCTAGGAAATATCAAATTGGTGACCATAATTACTCTATAAATGGTAAATTGTCTGAACTTTATATATTTTATTGTATATATATTAACCAATGTGCAAAACATCCAACCCAGCATTGCCAAATCGACACACTCCCCACCCACCCCCACTTCCATGACAACAGTTGCCATATCTGAAAGTGTGTTTAATATCCCACTGAAAATCATTCTGATGTAGACAAAAAGGTGTTCATTTTGCTTAATATCCAGAAAAAGAACCAGAATTTTGCATATATAGTAATTTAATCGTACATACATATGTGGAACCACTGTAAAGCTGTTGTTCTCCATACGACTCATGTTACTAATTCAGCTCCCATAGTACACTTATGGAACTCCATGATATTAAAAATTATTTAACTTTAAATTTCTCAATCCTCATGATCAAAACTATATTTCTCAATATAGACCCATCCTTGATGGAAGCTTCTGTGTGGAGAAACCCATATGTCCCGCGGCATTTTTGTTTTTTTTTTATGGGATTTGCGTTTGTTTGAAACACGTATTTTCAATTACGCACCTGAAAAATCAGGTGCTAATTTCAGTAATGGGTGTTCCAAAGTTAAGTCTGCAAAAAGGACTGAAATTCCACCAATAAAACATTGTCTCTATTTTTTCAGTTACAAATAGAATAAGCTCTCAAACGATTCTTTTTAATAAAATTTAACTTTTCATTCTCAACCAATCATGGCCAAATGGAACCATATATCCTATGTTTTATCTTCACCCATTTCTAGACTGGTTCCCATTCTTCCATATAATTAGTACCATGAGTCCTTCAATGTGTATATCGATGTTCCGATTACACACCAGCAATATGCAACTGGACTCTTAATGAATTGACAGTAAATATAGTAAATACCTTGCTGCTAAATTAATTAAATAATTAATTGCCCAATAATGTTCCTATCTCGAATATTAGGATCACTAGATCTTCCGTGTTGGTTTGAAGATGCCAACAAAGACCTTTGCCTAGATTATTTACTAGGGTCCAATTTACATGGCCGATACAGATGATAGCAGCATATTGTCCGTAATTAATTTTGACGACTTTTCTCGTCATAACGGAAAACGCAGTTTACTGCCATATCATTATGACAAGTAAAGTAGAACTAGATAAATATTGAAATACACTGTTTAAAATAAGCAGATCGAAGCTGATTGCAGGTAAACATTCAAAGAGAGTTAGATGGAGACATTAAAAACGTAGCCGAATAGCTATAACTGGTCTCCAGGCCACGGTCGTACCTAGCAACACCTTTTACACACAACAATTATCCAACATGTGTACATTACACAGGAGAAAGTACAGGATGATCGCATAAAAAATTGGAGGTATGGAGCGAACTTCTAAAAAGTCGATTCCAGGTAAAAAGTCAAAAGGTTAGATGGGGGTATTTGAAACGTAGTTGAAGAGCTATAATTTATCTCCAGGCCAAGGTCGTACCTAGCAGCACCATTTGCAAACAGCAATAGCCAAACACTGGTATATGACCCAGCGGAAAGTAGAGCATGTTCACATAGAAAATTGGAGGTATGGAGCAAGCTTCTAACAAGTTCCTTATATGCAGATGGTGTGGGTAATAACTTTAGAATCAGAAGGGCCGATGACGAATACTTTTTTATTAGGATAGTCTTAAGTTGCTCTCCTCCGATAGCAGACTGGTCCAATGCAGTCAAAGTCACGTAAACAATATACTGATTCAAATAAGCTGAAACACCCTTACAAGTTATAAAAATCGAAACAATTGATAATGAGAAACAATTAAAAGATCTATATCTAACTCATATCCTGATTTATTCTATTTGAAATAAAGGCGGAGGGTTAAAGAGCTTTAACCTGGTTCCAACGCACAGTCTTTACCCACGGTAACCACACAAAATTCATGGAAAATCCACAAACATGTACTGCAAGATCCATATAAATCCACAATCAAAAACCTCTTAATCTTCACAATGCGCGAAATCCATCAAATAAAAAGAAAAGGAGTGCCAGGCAAGTTCATCCTCTCAACGAATATTTTACTTTACATGCAACTTAGTATTATCTAAATATATACTATTTTTAAAATCCATAAGTGATTCATATCTAACCGTCAAAATCTAAAATGGTGGTATTTATTGACCGAAATTGCTGAAGAGTAAAGAAATTTCACAAATTTAAATGTGACATGAAAAAAAAAACAACAGAAAATTGCCAAATCCGCCTCAATTCCGCAAAAAGACTTTAGTTGAAAAGTAAATCCGCCATCTGCGGAAAAATCCGCAATTGTGGTCACCCTTTATCGGCCGTCAATCTTGTGCTCACATTTGGATACGGGAGTTCAGAACATATAAAAAAATAATCTGAGCTTAAACTGGGTCAACAATCGACTCTTGGTTGTTTAACTAGAACATAAGTGTAAATATAAACTTGTAGCTCGTCTATGTGCTAACATTTATAAATAGAACCTTGAAAATTACCGGAATGAGATTACAAAAGAGACGTGTCTTTGGGTCACTTGAGGTTTTGTGTGGAACGAATTATTTAAATGTGAATAACTAATGAGACACAAAGGTAGTAAATCATGACTGAGTAAAAATTAGAATACAGATCAGAGTGATATCAAGTAAAAACCAACGCATAAAACTATGGGACAAAGAAGAAAATACACATTAATTGCATATCTGCCAGACATGCTATAATAATAATAATAAAATAATAATAATAATAATAATAATAATAATAATAATAATAATAATAATAATAATAATAATAATAATAAAAATAATCTTATTCTCACTTGTACTACAACTACTACTACTGGATTAATCTAGAATGCGAAACTAATATATCACTATTATGTTAACTATGGAGAACTAATTGAAACTGCTGTGCAAAACGCTCCGCGTATTCTCCGTAAGTAGTAGTATAAAAGGCCGATTCTGACCCCCTAGTTCTATCCTACTTTTCATTGTACCTACTCATCGACCTTGCGGTTCAGGGCCTAAGCGTTAGCGAAGGCCCTGAACCGCAATGTCGAAAAGTAGGTACAATGAAAACCAGGATAGAACTAGTGAGCCAATGCTCGGCCTTTTATACTACTACTATTACACATGTGTATACACATCTATTATCATAACTACCTTCAATTTTACTCCCCCTACTTAATAATTTCACACAAAATTACACGGGAGAACTATTGTCTCAATTTTACTCCCCCCTACTTAATAATTTCACACAAAATTCATATTAGGTCTACCAGATCAAGTGGTGGTTTGTGATTACAAATGCTTGTTTATGCACTTGTTTCATCTTCTTTTTTATCAACAACTGTTTTAAATTTAAAATGCTCAGCTATTTTATTAAACGCTGCTTTAGCCACCATATAAAAAAACCAGCAAATATTGGTGGCCTCTCATAATCTATGTTAGCAGCATTTAGCAATAGTTCATTCTTTTTTTCTAAATTTGAAATTGCTTCAGCATAATCGTTGGCATCATTGCAATTTCTAAGTCTAATTTTTTCACGAGTTATCTTTATAGCTACTGCTATGATTTCATCATTAATCTCGTTCATCTTATCCATTATATATTGATTTCACACAAAATTCACTCATTTATACTACTAACGTTTAACACACTAGCTCTTGCAATAAGATAATTAGTATCATCATACTCAACAAGATAAAACTTAATTAATCCACTAATTAGTTTGCCAGGTTCCAGTATCCTAACAAACTCTTGATTTATTGATCCTTTTTTGTCCTTAAAACATTTTGCTTCATCATCAAGTGTAAACTTTTCATATTTGCAGTTTGATACTGGACCATAAAAATTGTTGATCTTATCGTTGATTACATCTTTCAAATCATCAAGGAAACTAAAATATCCAGATTCCTCAGTTTTAACCAACAATAATTTTACTTTGTTGCCGTTTTTAAAACATGAGCCTGATATTTCTTCTATTTCTTCGCTCAAGTGTTCTCCATCAAACGATATCTTTTTTATTTTTTTTTTTCTCAGTGTCCTCAATTGTGATTTTATCTTTAATTTCGTTCATTGTAAATATATTTTATATTTCACACAAAATTTGCATCACCTGGCATGTCCTTGTATTTATTGTAATTTCGTTCATATTCAGCCTCATAATGTGACATCCTTAATGGCAAAAATTCACTCAACATGTCATCCTTTACACGAAATCCCTGGATCAGATCTAGCATAATGTAATGTTCGCCACGCAAATACGTCCTCAATTGGTTCAATATTTTATTGAATGATATAAATGCCATTTTGCAAGCTGCTTTTTTGTTTTCAAATTTAGGCTCGATCTTTTTGCTAGCAGCTTTTAACGCAATACCAACACCAGAAATAATTAGCATGAATGGATTAGCCATACCGCCTGCTGATGCAACACCATCTTCTGTTAGTGCCATTGGAACGTACGCAATTAACTTTAGTATTCGACCATAGTATTTATACGCTTTCTTGGCGCAATAACATTTCTTGTGGTAGTAGTTGTAGTATTCAATTAGTTCTCTGCGTTCACCATCAGGTATGTCGCGCGAGATATGGTTGAAATCGATAACATTATTTTCATTATTAATTGTATTTTGACAAAATGTTTCCAGCTTCCAAAATTGTATCTACTGTTAATATTTCTTCGCTAGCTGTGGTATTTTATTCTTCTAATCTAATTAAACCCAATCTTTATAAATCAACATTATTTATTGGTACAAATGCTTTTTGAAAATGAACATTAGATTCAATTTTAACACCAATTATTTTTGGTTGGCCATTATCAAATTTTTCATAACTATGAACTGCAGCTTTGTTAAACAAATGTAATCTGAATTTTTTTTAATTTTTTAATACATCTCTGTATTTTTGAAATCTATCAGAATGCCAAACCAATTGATCTTCCTCATCTTTTGTATAAGTAAGATTAGAGCTATAATAAAATGTGTCAGGCAAATTTATCTTTTCAAATTCTGTGTTGTAATCTGTGATTTGTTCTTCATACATGTCAAGATATTCAATTGTAGCCTTAACTAGTTGCATGCTTATTGTATCCACAATATGTTGCAATATGATAAGATACACTGCCAAACATATTGGCCTCATCTTTTCAAGGACATCTATTATCATACCAACAGCTTTTATTGACTCATAAAATTGTACGTGTTTGGGATCTTCCAAGAAATTATAATATTTATTAGCATCATAGATTCGTGTCTTTTTTCGGGATTTTTAAATTCTATCGGAATATGCCACGAATCAATCGTGTTGACTACATTGTCTAACAGCTCCTGATTTTCACAAATGTAATGCGCTGCTATTTCATAAATTCCTTGCTTAAGTCTATTGACATGCATTATTCTTGCCTGATACATGATAATGTATGAAGCAGCAAAATCACGAAGCTTGTTGTTGATACTTGAAAACAAAGTCGTTAACGACACACCTGATTTCAATGATATCAGATCAAATAATCGCTCATAATTTGTATTGTCCTTTATTTTATTAATTTATCTGTAATATTCATCGTTTTTAACAATAGCTAATTTGTCAGGTTTTAGTTCAGTTTCTACATTCCATTTTATATCAAGTTTGATGTCCTTTATTTCTTTGAGTTCTTTATAAAATTCGTCTTTTTCATTTTGAGGAAGCTTTTCTACTGTGTCCTCTATCCTGTCTACAGTGTCAAGCGCTGTGTAAGTTTCTTCTTCAGTAAATTTATAATATTTGCTTGTAAAAGATTGTACCAGGGTAAAATACCCTATTACTAACAGATGAACATCACTTGGTTCATCGTACAACATTAATGCTGTCTCAACATCGTTGTAATCAAGACCAATTTCTTTGAACAGCCTTCGTTTTGCAAACGTTCTTTGAACTCTGGTTGTTTGAACAAAGCTAATCATTTTTTTTTTTGCATTATCATCAAGACAAACTGCGTTTCACAGTGTTTTCTTTCTTTGGTTGATCTTTCACCTTCAAATTTGCGTTTGTTGATGATCTTTGCCCGTGCAATCGGATGGCTCATATCCTGATCAAACTCAAGTATAATATCATGCACCATATTCTCAAGTATTTTTTCTTCCTCAATTTTAGTACGATCTGAGCAAAATTTAACGAGAGCATCATATCTCTTTAGTCGATCGCGTAACTGTTCCCCTCGCATTGTATACACCGACAAATAATTTCGTTCATTGATATTATTTGCTATGCCGTTAGTCGCCTTTCTTTTGATATTTTGAAGTTCAATTTTTGCAACTTCTGACGGCAATGGTGGAACGTTATCTATAGATATACCATGTGGCACAAATTCAACATTAGGATCAAATATTTTTTTATAAAATTCTCTGCATACTTCAACTATTTCTGACGAAATTATTGTTGTGTATTAAACAGAAATATTACACCAAATCATCTAACGCAAAACTCTGAAACATGCTTTATCCAGGATTTGCTGTTTCACCATTTGTGCAATACATTCTGAGGAAATAATATTTTGTTGTAGTAACATCTGTTGCCAAAACAAATTCCTTTAATGTGTTGCCAATGTAATCAGGAGCTGTTGTACTATAAAGTGTAGTAAAGCTAACGTTGTTATTAGACGCTTCCAATCGCCAATAATACATGCGTTCTGTTCCTGGAGCTCTGCCGCGTAATTGAAATTTCCAAATAGCAACAGTTTGTTGTTTGACCGTTTGTTGCCCATTCATTAGTGTTTGTTGATGATAGTAAATGCGGAGCACTAGCAGAATATGGATTATATCTGGATAAAATGTTGATGCGCTTGCGATAAACCCTGTTCGATTGCTTGAACCACTTGATAATGGTGGAATAAATCCAACATTATTCTGTGATCTTTTTGTTCCACCACCACCACCTCCACGACCACCTGGTATTATTGAGTCAACATATGTTTTGCTGACAAGATCATAGCCTATTGTTGGTACTGCTGATGATGTCACCTTCTTGGTTCCCATGTTTAGTGTTCCTGTCATTGTATCGCCAGCTTTTGCAAGAAGCGCTGATAAACTTTGATACGGCACATCATCACCAGGAGAACTAGGTGTTGGAATATTGATTAAATATTTGCCGTTCATATTTATGTGGCCTTGCATTGTGTAGCCAGCTTTATTAAGCGCATAATCACGCAAATACTTTACGCTAACAGCGTACGTTAAATCTCCTGGTGGATTTTGGTCAAGGCCAATAATAACGTGTGTTTTCATGTTTAATGATCCTGACATTGTTGCTCCACCAAGTGGAACATATGCAGACAATGCAGTATTAATTTGGCCGTAGCTAACAGCATCTGATAAATCACCACGTGGATAACTTGTTGGCAATCCTGTTATTTTGCCGCCACCAATAAATTTCAATATTGCTTGCACAGTGTCTCCTGTTTTTGTTACTTTTGTGTTGTTGACAACATTGAGTTGCGTTAGACCAGAAGCCTGCGATCGATTTCCACCAGGTAATGAATATGTTGTCTCTAGGTTGACTATTTTTTACCAGACATATTGATGTTTCCTGTTATTGTTCCACCTGATAAATTTAGTTTTTTAGTATCAATAGTTTGCAGTTGTCCAAAACCTGCAGCTCGTGTATTATCAACATTTGCTAGAGGTTAAGCTGTCTGAAGGGGTTTTTTTCCTGACATGTTGATGTCTCCTGTTATTGTTCCACCTGATAAATTTAGTTTTGAGTTGTTAACATAATTAACCTGACCGAAACTTGCTGCTTGTGTGTTATCAACATTTGTTGGCGGATACAATATCTCGAGGTTGAGTATTCGTTTGCCTTGCATATTAAGGTTGCCTGATATTGCACCGCCAGATTTTTTAACGTAATTTGTTAGGTCAACACTTGTTGTTGATCCTGCATCAGAACCATTGCCAATTAATGTTCCGAATTTTGTGTAGTACGACATTTATTGTAATACTGTTGACAAAATTCTATACACCATTGCTTGGCCACCATTGATTGTTGATTAATCATTTCTTGACAAAATTATTGTTACAACCAATACTGAATTTAGTCTAATCAAATATAATAAAACATGAGTGTAATCAACTTCGACACAGAAAACGTATTGACACAACAACACAACCACAATCTGCCAAATTGTCATTATCTTATTGTTGGTAGAACTTGTTCTGGCAAAACAAATTTGTTAATGAACTTGTTGTTGAAACGATAACCTTAATTACGATCGTGTTCATATTTATACAATAAACCCACAGCAGGATAAGTATCAACTGCTAAACGAATACAATGATAAATTAAAAAACGAGCGTAATGCAAACGAAGATATTTTTGTCATTAATCAGCTAGATGATGTCATTCCTGTAAAAGAGCTTGATGACACAGAGCACAAGATAATTGCATTTGATGACATTCCACTTGAGCACAAAGAAATTGATAAGATCAAATCATACTTTTCATTATCAAGAAACAAATGCTGCATCGCGATATTTTTGGCGCAGAGATTTTAAATTGTTGATTGTTTTATTAGACGCAATACTGGATACTTTATTTTATTTGGTGGTCTTGATAACACTGACGTTAAAAACATAGCACGGGAACAATGTAGAGACGTAACAAAATTTATTGAATTTTATCATGCAGCAACAAAAGGCCAACACGATTTTTTATTGTTTGATCGTTTTGCAACAACTACTGATAAAATGTTTAGATGTTGCATGGACAAGTATTTGTGTTAATTATTGATGTTGTATTAACAAGTATTTGTGCCCATAATTTTGTCACAACAAATGTTGGCATAAATTTGTCAACAACAGCTGTATAACATGTCAACACCAGAACAGCGAGAAGTACTAAGGCAACTTATCGAAGCAAGGAAAAGAAACAAACACATTTTTGAATCAGATCTTCTTAGGCAACAAGGAATAATTGAGCAACGAGCAGAAGCATTAGCTCCAATAACAGATGCACTAGCAGGTGTGAAAGCAACAATTGATGAAACTCAGAACAAAGCAATTAAGGCGCTAGAAACTACACAAAAAGAAATTCTTGACAAACAAACTGAACAAAATGCAATGCTGAATAATATTCAACAACAACGGTTGATGATTATGCCACCGCCAACATCTGATGAAACACACCATTTATTACTCCAACAGCAAGCAGAATCCCAAGTTCGGTACCATTTGATGAAACTGAACTTGGTGAAGGCGCAGAGGTGGAGAAACGTTGGAAGAAATTTATGCAAAAGAGAAAAATACAAAATAGTTCAAGCGGAAATGGACGCAAAATATGCAGTTGCATTGAAAAGACCAATTATTGATGCTCTACCAACTCAAGATAAATTAAAATTCATGGATCTGCAAGAGCTAAAATTAACATTAAACGATCTTAATAACGAACGAAAAAAAATTATTATAATCTTGCATTAGACCACAAACGAACGAAACAATACAATAAACAACTAAACGAATTTATAAAAAGAGCTGAGGCTAATAAAACATACAAGCAAAGGGCAAAGGCATTAAAATATTTTCATCAACAAAAGAAATGGTTAATTATTTAATGTTGCTGATTTCAGCAAAAGAAGCAGGTAATACTGGTGCAGAAATTGATAATGAAATTCTTGAGATACTTGATCATCTTCGAACACACGGTATGATAACAACTGGTGAATACTCAGTATTGCACACTGATCTTGTGTAAATTTGTTGCAACAATTTTGGAAAGCAAATATTAATCTTAAATTTGCTAACCATCATTGGTGAACAACAATTATTGATCAAGATTTAATCTACCAACAATAATAATGCAAGCAACACTCTTACTCGATTCATCTCAATCAACTAATGATAGCGCTAAATTTACTGTCACATACAATCCACATATTCTGCTTGATCCAAAAGGAATCGTACAAAATAGGATTGATTTCAGCAACAATGTGGCATAGTATGTTTAATGTTTAACTTAATGTCAACGATGATTTTTTATTTCAGTTTTTTGTTTTGATCACCACCAAAATACCACCTGGCGCTTATAATGTCACTGATTTCAACACAGCAATAAAAGCTGATAATTGTTTGCTAGAACCAAATTACAGCACACTTCGCGCAAAACTAACACTGAAAATAATTTGTTAGATGATTTTAGCAAAACAACAAGAATTGGTTCATTATTTGGTTTTAACAAACAACAATACGGTTCAACTGCTGCACCATTAGTCCATTTTGAAGGTGAAAAATCGTTCAATATTAGTGACGTCAACACAATACTAATTAATTGCTCAATTGCTGAAGGATCGTATTATGCAAAAGGAGCACGCGGCTAGGCTATTTATTCTTTTTCACCTGATGTTCCACCTGGAACATTATTGCAAATTAATCCACGTCAATTAATGTATTATCCGCTTAATGTTGAAGAACATATTACTACGATTACGATGACATCAACAGATCAATCTGGCCGGCAACTTGATCCTAATAATGAGGTTGTCACCTATTACTTGCATATACGCCAGGTGCGGTAACCACCAATGAATGATCATCAATGATGCGCCAACAATAATGGTCACCATAAATACTCAGCAATGGTGTCCAGAAATTTGTCTAAACAAAAACAACAATGCAACGAAGAAAAATGTGTCGAACAAAAGTTATCGGAGGCAGCATCTTTGGCAGCATATTCAAAAAAAGAGTTGAACACGGACCAGGTCTTGCTACTACACTAGCACCAGTAGCTGTTGATGCGGCAATATCGTTTGCAATAGGTACCATATCTGCTGCTGGTTCTGCAGTTGGACAAAAGATAGCTGAAAAAATTAAAGGACAACCACCAACACAACAAGCGATAAATCAAGCAATTAATGAAATAGCACCAACGCCAGCGTAAGCAATAGCCATGATCAAAACAACGAAAAAACTATTATCACCAAAAGGTGAAGAAATTATTAGACGCCTTGCAACACAACCAAGATCACCACAGCGTGATATTGCTGCACTTTGATCAAAATTTTGTGTAACCAATCAAAATAACGATAACATCAACTGCAACATATCTCGATCTTAGCTAACAACAGTTTATTGATGATTCAGCAACAGAGCTTGAATATATTGAGTATCTTCACGATAAAACAAATAACATGGACGATGACGGTGAGCGAACAATAAATACACGAGAGGAGGACATCTTTCTTCTTCCACACAAAGCTTTTATCGAAGTGCGCGGTAAACTTATTGACAGAACAACAAATATTGCGTATGGACCAAATGATAATGTGTCGTTGTTAAACAATGGATGGGGTCTATTTCGCAGTGCAAGATATCAACTTGATAATCAAACAATAGAGGATGTTGCTGAACATTTGCCAATAGCACAATCATGAATATTCTCTCCTTTTCCGAGGATTATTCAAGATCAACAGCAACTAATACGCTATGGTTTAAGGACACAGGTATTGGTCAAGTTGTTTACATAGAATTTAAACAGGGTGCTGCTATTTATGCAGATGTGGCAGCTGCTGATGTTGCTGGAGTTAATACAGCACTAAACGGAGTTGTGCGAGATCCAATAGCTAATCCGAAAGCAGCAGAATACAACGAAGGCCATGCTAAACGAAGAGCTTTTACATCAGAAAATTCAAATGTCACTATGTTTTTGCCACTGAGCAGTATTTTTGGCTTCTGTCGTGACGTTAACAAAGTATTCAGAAGTATTAAACACACAATTATTTTACAACGTAATGACAATAACAACGTTCGTATGCGAGATGGTGGAGTTAATGATGGCCATTTCAAATTCACTCATCTATCGCTCTGGATGACAAAAATTGTGCTAACTATATCAAAACAACTAGAACTCGAAATTTCGCGTGTTTCATTTACAAGGCCAATTTATTTCGAACAAAATAAGGTCTACAAACAGACAATACTAGATTCAACAAATTACACATGGCCAGTAACAACAGCACCATCGGAGCAACTACCTCGTCACATTTATGTTGTATTTCAAACAGCAGTACGAGCTGATTGCAATCAAACAACCAATAAACGAGTATTTGATAATCTTAATCTCGCTCGCATTCATGTTAAATTAAATTCCAGACCGTATCCCGAACAAGAACTTGTTTGTGATTTTGTCAGAGAAACAAGGAATCTGTCACGTGCTTATTTAACATTAATGGAAGCGATGCAAAAATACCAAGACGCAAACACTGGAAGTCAAATATCAATCGAGGAGTTTAGAAACATGTATCCAATATTTCATTTTGATGTCAGTCATCACAGCGACAGATTAAAAGGAGCACCAGCAGACACTGAAATCACGTGGACACAAAACGTGGCAGCTGGTGATGGATATTATTTTTATGCACTGATTACATCAGACAGATACATTACACTTGATGCTGTCAATAGACGCATGATGGTGAGGTGTAGTATTGTTGGTGTAACTAAATTTAATCCAAACAAAATTAATAATGTCACGATATAATCTGCAAGATGTAAAACTGTCCAAAGGACAAATTAATAAATTAGCAGAGGCCGTTAGAAAACGGGAAGCAGTATCATTAAAGATTGATTACAAAGGCATTAACACAGCAAACTTTATGCTGACAAATAAACAGTTAGTTAAATTAAGTAGAGGACAACCTTTTGTGATCAATCTATCAAAAGTACAGGTTACAGCAATGGCACTTCATGGTGACTTCTTTGGTCCTGCATTATCAGTGCTTGCCAAAACAGTGTTGCCAAAATTATTGCCATCACTTCGAACACTTGGCACTGCAACAGCATCTGGTGCTATTTATGGTGCAACAAACAGAGCAGTGCAGGGTAGTGGCATGAAGTTTACGACATAATGGTGGCCCAACATTCATGGCAAAATTTTATCCACCACCAATAATAATGTCACCAAGAAAACGAACAACAAGAAAAAGACGAGGTGGATTCTTGCCACCAGGATTAGGCATGTTTGGGCTACAAATAATTCAACGATTACTACCAATGTTATCACCTCAAGCAATGATTAATCAAATTATATCAAGACCATTAACTCCACAACGAGGTGGTATGGTACCACTGATTTTGCAGGAATAGTACCAGGTAGACCAGATGAAAGATATAAAATAGCAAGGCAACTGATGACAGCTGTCCTGTATCCAAGATTATAAATGTTATCCAACCAACAATAATAATCCCACCAAAGATGAGTACAACAAGACCAAGAACAACAAGACCAAGAAGGCGAACAATAAGAGGTGGACGTATTCCGATAATATCTGACATACTTAGCTTATTTGGACTCAATATTTAGTATCTTTAATGGTAATTGTATCCACATCAATTAATAACATTATGCCACCAAAGAGACGAACAAAAAAAAAAAAGAACAACACGAATGACAAGAGGTGGGTGGTTCGCACCACTAATAGCAGAATTAGCAGGCAGTCTACTACCTGGTCTGTTAATGGGTTGAGGTCTGGTATTACCAGGAACAAGGTGGTTCTAATACCACAACTAAGTAATTTTGAAATACAGGATCGATTAAACAAAATTAATTGATTTGTTGGAGTTTTTTTCAAAAGATCAGTTGCCAGGCAAGATGCGTTCAAAAACAAGTTGCGTAATTAATATTCAGGATTTTAATGACGGCATCGGTACACATTGGGTCGCATTGGTTGATAACAACTACTTCGATTCGTTTGGTCTAACACCGTCTGATGCTGTTAAAAAGTATGTTCCAAGAACAATTAATCTCAAATTCAACCATTTGGCACAACAGCTTGTGGTTATTATTGCATAATGTTTATTAAACAACTATCAGGCGGCATGAAGTTTATTGATTTATTACGCAATTTGAACCAATAACAAGCAGCAATAATGATGTTATTGCTGTTAATTTTCTGTGAACAATTATTGTATAAATATGGAAGCAACAAACGCAACATATTGCTTAAAGTGCAAGACACGAACAGGAAACATTGATGAAGAGGTTTTCACAACAAAGAACGATAGATTAATGATGAAGAGTATTTGAGACATCTGTGGCAAAAAGAAGAGCGTGTTCATGAAGAAACAAACAGAAGTTGGTGAAGGAATTATTGTTCGACCAGATTCACTAGAAATGTTTCTGCCACCCGAAACAATTAATGATGCTATTGTTGTACAATAATGTCTGCCGTCATTATTGATCACAGAAAAATGTATCAACAAATATTAAATAACAAAACACGATGCAACATTGTAATTGCGATTCTTTGCGTTGAGGGCAATAAGTCTGTAACATATTGTAAACGATGTAATCATCGTGCCATTATTGGTGGAGCAATTGACATCCATAAAATAATTGGCAAACTACCAAAACCAAAAGGTGGTTGGACACTACCAGGACATAAATATACTGGTCCGTGGAACCCACTTGATCAACAACTTGATGAAAACGATAACCCGTTTCCAGGACAAGAACCATACAATCAAGTTGATGCTACTGCCATGAGACACGATATTTGTTATCGTGACAATGAAGGCGACAAACACGGTTGCGACAACAATTATACTTGATGAATTATCAGCAATGCAACCACAAAATATGCGAGAACGTGTTGATAGAAAAATTGTTCAAGGAATTATTGGTGCCAAACATAAATTGGGCATTGGCATGCCACAACAAATCCTCTCAGCAGAATTACACAGACCAAAAAAAAGTTTTTGAGGCGACGTGTTGTTGCAAATGCTGTAAATGATATTTGGGCAGTTGATCTTGCTGATATGTCATCAGTCGCAGAACATAATTATGGCAACATATATTTATTAAATGCTGTTGACGTGCAAAGCAGATTCGCTTTTAGTGTGCCAATAAAGGATAAAATGGGCAACACTATTGTTAGTGCGTTTACTGATATCATTACTAATAACCAAAGACGGCCAAACAAAATTTGGACAGATAATGGTGTTGAATTTTACAATAAAAAATTCGAACAGTGGTTGAAAGACCATGACATCAAAAAGTACACCACAGGCAATGAAGGCAAAAGTTTTATTGTTGAGCGTTTCAATCGAACATTGAGGGGTAAAATAAATAAATACTTGACAGCAAACTACACAAACAACTATATTGATAAACTGCAAGACATTGTATCAGATTATAATAACACGAAACATCGATTGATCAAAATGACACCAAATGAAGCTGTGCCAATCCGATACTTGCTAACTAGAACCTATACTGCAGGCATAAATTTGTTGTTGGCGACAAAGTCAGAATATCATTAACAAAATAAATATTTGAAAAAGGCGCGACACCAAGTTGGTCTGAAGAAGTATTTGTCTTTGACAAAGTGTTAACAACAATACCTGTCAGGTATAAACTCAAGGACTTAAATGGTGAAGACATAATTGGTTCATTTTATGAACAAGAGCTTCAGAAAACAGATCAAGATGTTTTTGTAATCGAAGAGGTATCGTGAACAAAAGGCAACAAAAGCTTAGTAAAATGGCGAATTTATTCAGATGTATTTAATTCCTGGATTCCAACAAGCAGTATCGAGCCGTACGTAACTAGCACATTGGTGTGACAGTATTGACCCGATTAATAATGCCATCATAAATCCTCTCGTATTTAATTAAAACAGGCTTGCATTATGAGATCAAATATTGTCTCCTATCAGCAGATGGTTCTGTCATCAGATTAATTATTTTAACAAAAATAAAATCAAACTTAATATTTTTTTGCCTGCCAGGGATCGAGATGTTCATGAAATGTATTAGTCTTGAGTAGAAACTTTTTTGCTCATCATGTGTAAAAGCAAACTTTTTTTTTTGTTAGATGATACTTGATATTGTATCGACCAGTTGACGGTCTAGCATCATTTGTTTTGTCAACAAAATTATTATTCTGATCCTGGTCATCAATAATTTCGCCAGGCTCTGGTTCATAATTTTTTGTGCGATAATGTTCTGGGTTGTATGATACAGTAGTATTGTCAACAATTGCTGGTGCAACAACTGGTTCAGAATATAATCGCTGCAAACTTGCAAGCATTATATTAATTGTGCCAGAATGTAATTGTTCATGTCACCAACAATTATTGATCAAGCAATTTTGTCAAAAATTATTGATCAGTAATTTTATCAAACAACATATAAAATATATCGTCAGATGCGAGATCATTGATCGAGTTGATTTGTTTCATGAAATTAGGCAAACGTTCATTGATCCAGAAAGAAAGATATCGTTTGATTTTAAGATCAAATACGGTATAGATGACATGGTGCTGCTAACCGGTAAACAAAAATATTTGTTTCTGCAGCATGGTGAACTTGCTGTTTGTTACGATAAGGACACATTGATGCAACATGCGCACAGTTGTTTTAAACCTAAGGTGTTTGCAAAAATATTTGAACCAAATACTGTGTGACAGTACTGGATACAATGATGAACATTGAACAATGCTACTTTTATTAGGTAAGTAGTAACAAACAAACTAGAACAGCTAACAGCAGAGTGGTACGATCTAATGTCAACAACAGTTGGTGGATCAGAAATAGCAACAGTGTTAGGCCTCAATCCATACAAAACACTGTCAACATTAGCCAAACAAAAATTAAAGTTGCGACATGGATCGTACCAAAAATACAAGCCATCAATACCGTGTCAATAGGGTTTGTTGTTTGAGCCAGTAATCATGAAATTTGTTGGAATTGAACTTGGAGAAAAAGTCTATAGTAACAACATTTGCATCAAAACTAATTTTGGCATCAGATTTAGTCCTGACGGATACATTGTTACTAGATTTCGCGATGAAAAACTTACTGATTCAACAATAAAAGAAGAAGATGGGGATTATTATAAATATTAATAGTTTAATTTTAATGCCCAATGTTGCGCAGAATAAAAGATATGTCCCAACATTATTTGCCGCAAGTATTATGATGTCTCGAAGTATAACCAATTGCGTCATTGGGTTTGTTTGTTGATGTCTGCTTTAGGCGATGCTCGGTCAGAGATTTTGGGTTTTGTGCGGATTATAATAAACAATTGCATTTCGACTACAATTATCTCACGAACAAATTGCCAATAGCAATTGGCGTCATTGGTGTTTTTTCATTGGCCAAATATGAGAACAGAATATCAGGCATTATTGATTATGGCAATGTGGACGAAGATGAATTTTGTTCGTTGCTTGATCAAATCGAAGACAATAAATTAGTTGTTGATCAGGATTATGTTGTGTTCAATGATGGCCGCGGTAATGCAGTCAAAATATATTCTGACATTGTGGTAATGTTGCAAGAATCGCACACAAAAATTTAATTGGTTTGATTCCCTGGAAGCTATATCGTCTTGAATATTCATTTGTGCGCGACAGGAGTATTATGATACAATACGTTGTGTTGTTGTTACTTTGGAGGATACAATAAAATCATTGGAGAAACATGATTAATCGCAGTATTCGAATTAGATTCGTTGGTTGAGCTTTTTAGACAAAGCTGAATTTGTTGTGCCATCACAAACAAATTTTACTGCCATTTTAAAAATATTGAAATATTTGCCAGCAGCGTGGATTTATTTAAATCTAATCTTTTCATTCGTGTCAAGACTTGTTGAGAAGACAGGTCGAGCTGGTAGTTTCTTATCACCTGCATTGCATCGCTTGCAGTTTTCCTGTTGTGTTACAACCTCAAGGTTAATAAGATTATTGTTGATTTTATTACCATCTAGATGATCCAGAACAAATCCTTCTGGAATAATGCCACCAAAACACTCAAATACAAAGCGATGAGAGAAATAAGGCTTATTCTTTATGTTATTACCGCTAACAGAAACTTGTTTGTAGCCTTGTTTTGTTGTATTACCAACAATATTTTTTAGTCTGCAATTTCTGACATCACCTTTTTCCGATGTCTCGTGGTTATTAAAAACAGGATGCTGCTTCAATTCGTCTGCCAATTATAAATTCTCTAAGTTGTTGTCATTAACTGTGCAACACGTTTTCCTTCAGGAATTTTTTCATAAAATGTCTCGTTGATAAAATTTTTAACAAACATCTTGCTTAATGCATGTCCTCCAACTTCACCAACAAAAATAATTCCACCAAACGGTGATGTTTGACCAACAATTATTTGCTGAGATGTTAGGTTAGCTATCATGCCAAGGTTAGTAGCTGCGATGTTGCTGTAAACATAATTTGTAATAAAAATGTCGTCTGCAAGCGATGCTACGTTTTCTGGTGGCATTCTATTATTATCATCATATCTAAATGGAATCTTAAATGTAATAGCATTAACATCATCAACTACTTCATTAATCATGTCATCAAATGAAATAATCTTTTCTACCTCCATTATATATATAGTACAGTTTCTCTAATACGTTGTTTTTTTATCATGTGATTATCAGATGATGGTGTATTTAACAATGAATTAAAGAAACAATATGCATATTAATATAGAATGAAAAGTTTAAAGACGATATCACGTAGAGTACTACTTGTTGCAAAACGTTCTGAAAAAGCATACACTGGATTCGATAAAGGTTGGAAGGTTGATAACCAAATTGCGTTGAAAGATCTATCTGTTAGTGATTTATTTCATATTCTGTTACCTGTTATACAGTCTTAGTTACAACAACATGGTGCAATAAAACTCACAGTGCACTTCCAAGTTGAACTAAAAAAAATCAATGTGTATGGTGAAAACGATATTGAAGTAGAATTAGCCGAACCATTTATTTCGTCAGGTATTAAACGAATACTAAATGTTACTGATTTGAAAAAATTTGTTAACATAATCTTTCAAAAGATTCAAAATAAAATTGAAAACTATACTACGTCCGGATCTGGTTGGCAGTTTGTTCCGATCAAATCTGTGATGTTTTACACAATGAAATATACTCCACTAAGAGGATCATCGTATATTGTACTACCTGATAAGATAAAAAAATTCAAAATGTGTAATTAATGTTAAAAACAACGATAATGAATGTTTCAGGTGGTCTGTATTATCAGATATGTTTCCAGTTGATAAACATGTCGACAGAATATCTTGTTACAAACCGTTTTTAAATAAATTAAAGTTTGAGTTTAAAGATATTAAGTTTCCTGTTGAGGAACGTCAAATACCTAAGTTTGAGATGTTACACAATATTACTATCAACGTGTTTGGTGCTGATGAACGTGAAAATATTTATCCTAGATTTATAAGCGATAAAGCATCTAAAAAAACTGTAAATCTGCTGTTGTATAACGGGCATTGTTGTTGGATCAAAAACTTTAATCGATTAGTTGGAGGACAGTATAATAAAACACAACACAAAAAGTATTTCTGCTACATGTGTTTACATGGTTTCAAAACACAAGAAGAACCTGATAGCCATGTTAAATATTACACAAACATACAAGCTATAACAATGCCAACAAAGGGAGAATCAGAATTAAGGTTCAAGAACCACAACCACCAGATGCAGGTTCCGTTTATAATCAACGGACATTTTGAATCATTGTTGAAAACAGTTGTTGTTGATGTGCAATGTGATCCCAATAAATCACCTACAACAAAAACACAAGAACATGTTCCCTATGGAGTTGCTTAAAAAGTAGTATGCGTAGTTGATGAACAGTACAGTAAACCAATAAAAATTTACCGAGGTGATGATCCAGCAAAATGGTTTATATTGAACTTAATCAGTAAAATTTATGATATCATAAAAATTTATAAACACATTGCTTCTATGTTACTGTTACGTGATAAGGAAAAATATGAATTTGATTTTGCAACTAAATGTCATATTTGTGATAAAGAACTTGGTGGAGATAAAGTACGAGATCATTGTCATATAATTGGTAGGTATCGATGTGAAGCATATGATAATTGCAATCTACATTTCAAATTACCAACTTTTATTCCCGTTGTATTTCACAATCTTCGAGGGTACGACTCACATATCATCGTTGAAGCACTTGGAAATAATGAGGTAATAAAAGCTGCAAAACTAAGTGCTAATAATAAGATCAAATGTATTCCAAATAATTTTGAAAAATATTTGTCTTTTACTCTTGGAAAATTAAGGTTTATAGATAGTGTTCAGTTTATGGCAGCTTCATTAGAAGAACTAGTAAAAAGTTGTACTTGTTTTAGTTATTTGGAATCTGAATTTGTGAACAATCTGATCTGTTAAAACAAAAAGGAGTTTATCCGTACGAATACATGACAGATCGGTCCAAATTTAATGAGATAAATTACCTGAAAAGAATACGTTCTACTCATCACTGGCATTAAGTAACATTACTGATGAGGAATACGAATATGGTGAAATGATTTGGAACAAATTTGGTTGTAAAAATCTTGGAGATTATCATGATTTGTATCTGAAGTCTGACGTGTTGTTGCTATCTGACGTTTTTGAACAATTTAGAATAACATGTCTGAAATACTACAAACTATATCCTGCTTGGTATTATTCGTCTCCAAGATTAAGCTGGGACGCAATGTTAAAATTAACAGGAATAAAGTTGGAATTATTAACTGATCCTGATATGTTTTACTTTAATGAAAAAGAAATACGAGGAGGAATATCAATGATAACAAAGAAACATGCTATTGCTAATAATAAATACATGAAAAACTACGACCCTTCGAAACCTTCTTGTTATATTGGTTATTTTGAAACTAATAATTTCTACGATTTTGCAATGTCTGAACCATTACAGTACGGTGGATTTAAATGGAATAAACCAGATCAATTTTTGAAGGAGATTGACAAACCATTACCAAATGATGTTAGTTATCTCGTTGAATGTGATGCAAATTATCCAGGTGAATTGCATGAACTACAACAACGATTATCCTTTCTGTCCAGAAAGCATGTTGGTTAATGATGAAATGTTATCATCAGAACAACGATCGTTACAAGTCCAGTACGGTATTGGGGACAATAAAGTGGAAAAGTTGGTACCAAATTTAAATGACAAAACAAATATGTTATTCATGCTGCAGCATTGAAACAAGCGCTTGCAAATGGATTGATATTAAATAATGTTCATCGTGTTCTGAAGTACAAACAGAAACCTTGGTTAGAAGATTACATTGATTTTAACACAACTAAACGAGCAGAATCAAAAACAGATTTTGAGAAGAAATTCTTCAAGTTGATGAATAACAGCGTGTTTGGTAAAAACGATGGAGAACATTAGGAAAAGAGTCAATATCGAAATAATTAACAATGTAGAAAGAAGCAATAAAGTTGTTGCAGAAAATTCATTTGTTAGTATGAGGATCTTCAATGAAAACTTAATTGCCGTACAAAAACAAAAAACGAATCTAAAGTTAAACAAACCAGTATATGTTGGACAAGCAATACTTGATCTTTCAAAAATAGTTATGTACAATTTATATTACGGGTATATTAAGAAGAAATATCCAACTGCAGAATTATTATTCACTGATACTGACAGTTGGTGTCGTTAATTTACACAGAAGATTTGTATTCTTAAATGTGTCAAGACAGACATTTGTTTGATCTCTCAGATTATCCAAAATATTCTGGATTCCATTGTGATGATAATAAAAAAAGTTATTGGCAAGTTCAAAGATGAAACAAACTTTATCCCTATAGTAGAGTTTGTTGGACTGCGACCTAAAATGTCCTCGTTTTTGTTGATGATGTCAAAAAACGAGCAAAGGGTATCAAGAAAACTGTTGTTGACAAAATTGTTACATTTGATGATTTCAAATCTGCACCCGAAGGATATAAAAAACATTATGAAATGACAGTGTTAAGGTCTCATGGTCATAAGATTGAAACCGATGTTGTTAACAAATCCGCTCTGTGTAGCTATGACGACAAGAGGTATTGCGCTAATGGTGTTGATACATTTGCAATAGGATATAATCCAAAACAAGGAGAAACCAGAAGATTTCACTGAACTATGGAACGAACTAAGTTTAATGTAAATTTTGTGTGAAATGTAAATATAATGAACAAGATTAATAAACTAGTTGATGAAATTGAGAAGATCATCATTCAAATAAAGGATACCAAAAAAAAAGCTGGATGATGAAGTTGAAAAGATTGAGTCCTGTATTAACAAGATGGAAAACATTAGGTTATCAGATGATGCGACAACTGTTGTTAAAACTCTAACCAGAATGATAACAACAACAATTACAACAAGGGTAGATGATGCTGACGCTTTATCTGGTACTCCTAATATGAATTTTGTGTGATATTATTAAATGGGGGGGGGGGTAAAATTGACACAGTAGTTCTCCCGTGTAATTTTTTGTGAAATTATTAAGTAGGGGGGAGTAATATTTAAGGTAGTTATGATAATAGATGTGTATACACATGTGTAGTGTATCTTAGTAGTAGTATAAAAGGCCGAGCACTGGCTTACTAGTTCTATCATGGTTTTCATTGTAATTACTCTTCGACCTTGCGGTTCAGGGCCTTCGCTAACGCTCAGGCCCTGAACCGCAAGGTCGAAGAGTAGGTACAATAAAATGTAGGATAGAACTAGTGGGTCAGAATCGACCTTTTACACTACTACTCCCAATCAATATTGGAAATTAAAATCAAATGGAGCACTTGAGAAAGAAATTAAAGATCTTAGAATATAGAACTAGAAATATGGCCTCACCAGTCACCATGTTCCCCTAGCATTTTACCTTTGACGTTTCAGGCAATAGTTTAACACTATTTTGTTTTGTTTTGTTTTTTTTAGGGGGGGGGATGAGTTATGTTTGTTTTTCACATCCATCCTATCTTATTCAACAAAACTATCGTTACAACTTGCTATTGTTTGTTACTGCCATCAGCCTCAAACCCCGCGCTTCTGCTAGAGTTCTGCCATGTTATATTTCCATATCGATTGATAATGTAAAATCAGCTGTTTAAATTAGGCAAATATTTTCAAATATCAGTTTATTTACGTTTCTTGACTCCTACATAGCGTTGTGAATAAACAAATATATATCCAAAAAGTATGGAAACTATTTGTGTGTTTTGTAACGATTACTGGGTGATGAAAAGGCTTCTCTCAATTCAATAATTAAGTATATACGAGTCTGTGCGTCTGTGTGTGTCTGTGTGTGTACATCGTTATCGTTTTTAAACCTACAATGACTGTGTAGTTACTTGAACGAAATTAAAGATTACTCAAGATTTCCGAAGGGTTGAAAGAGATGTCAGGCCTTAACATATAAAACAAGAAATATAGTCTTATCTGTTTTAACCCCATATCATTATGACCTTTTAACTCCGACATTTAGACGCTTAATGTATTTAGTCTCAATCAGGCCTAAAGGTTATAGAATCTTTGAACCACAAGCTCAGACTCAGGCGCAAAATTTAAAATTACCAAATCAATATTAGAGTGTATCAAGTTTTTAAAAAAAATTATAAATGAAGATTACTTTGATGTAGTCCACTAAATTGTATTGCTCTAACTCTACAGATAAAACAGTTATTTACAAAATAAGTTATGAGTACTTCAACAAACTAATACTCCAAACTTTATCCTTTACGCCAGATTTAATTCGATACCTTACTTCTAGTAGATAAAAGAGTAGATGAAACCATATAAAAGCTTTAATATAGTTGTGCGACAAAGAGAATTTACATAAATATTTTACTTATTTTCCATGCTACAAATTCAAGTTCACTCTGCTATTAAGATGAAAGGTTTCAATCCCTGCACTAACTCATTTTCGCATCATCTAATCTTTATAAGAATTTACAATGGATGGTTTTGTAATAGGGAAAACCTAATTTGCGTTTCAGCGTTCAACGGTTCCAAGGGCAAGGTATATCCTTGTTTAGAAATTTAGGTGCATCTAGTTGTAAAAGACAGAAATATTCAACTTCTTTCTCCAGGAACAAGAACTGGCTCAACGTGTGCTCAAACTACTATGGCAAAGGCTGAGAACGCCTTATATTCATGGAATACAGGATAACCTACTCGGTCCAAACACAGATACAATCTGTATCTGTTCCATAGATGTCGAGTCCTGTAGTGCCCTTATTAAAGTTACAGCAATGAATATTGAACTGCAGGATGAAAATGCCACTTGCATACAAAGCATTACATTTCCAAAAGCTATGGTAATCCGGAAATGGTCACTGACTGTTCGAAGGAGTACGACATAGCATTCTTATTTACAAGCACGAGCGATTAAGTATCGATGAATTTCATCAATTCCAGAAATAATACTTTCGAAAAATATGGGATTCGTTTTGTAGGTAGTCTATTATTTGACACCATTCACATAACATGACGTCGTTCATAAAGCATACAATAAGCTCTTATTTGCATTATTAGATGTATGTAATGTCAGGTTGTGGCGCCGCATTTTATTTCATTGCGTGATAAACGAGCCAGAGGCGACTTGGACAATGTGCTTAAATAAGAATTACTTGATAACATAATGCTAACAATATAAACTGAATAATATATATATTACAAATATACACCAAAAATAACGGAAAGTGCTATCCCTGGATCCTACAGGAGAATGCTTGATAACATTAACATAATTTTTAAATAACATTATCATACAGGTTAGATAATTTTAATTCGTACTCTACCGAGATTCGAACCCAGGTCCGCGGGTTACGGTACCCATCGACTTGCCTGTAAGCACGAACCCATATATATATATATATATATATATATATATATATATAGAGAGAGAGAGAGAGAGAGAGAGAGAGAGAGAGATAGATACATACATACATATATACACAGATATAGAAACAGAGATTGTTTTATTTGCTCAAGTTTTCTACTGCAAAATGTATGAAACTCGTTCAATAATTTCACTCTTCTGCCCTCCAAATTTAATAGTTTGGAAAATAATTTTGGTTTAGTTTGCATGAAAATATGTTCAACATATCTTAAATTTGAATTTATGTACTTACTTATCAAATGCATTGATTGAGGCAGCATCGAATCTGAAAGCTAATTGCAACCTTTCTGTACAGCAAATGTTTTGACCACAGCAAATGTTTTGACCACAACAGAGTCAACCTCCACGATGACGACTACATTGAATGACACCACAAAAAAAACTATCCACTGAATAATCCTGCAGACGTGTGCATGTACAAATGGTCATCTGATTCTCTGCATCAAACTTTCTTGCTCATAAGCAATGACTTTAGATATAAAGAACCAGTCTAGAAATCCCATGGTACACTCACGCAATCTCCCAACAGACCAGAATGATAGAAGACTTCCTTCAATGATAAAATAAATACACAACCTTCAATGACTGACCAATCAAAAGCCTTCATTATATACTGGTACTAAGACGCGTTTACAGAGAAAACGATACGTGGGAAAGAGGCATGGATAATTGGAACCACACTATATGCAGTTGGAAATTCCCAGAAGTTACACGAAACACACAAATACACTCAAAACCACAAAACTATACCCCAAATACACCCAAAAATACCTTTGATACGGGTTATATACAAAATATATGTTATTCAGGTATCATGTATATCCCAACAGTTGATAAGCTGCAGTAGATGGTTCAGATTTTCTTCACACAACACAACATTTAGTTCGGTGGACGTTTTCTTAACACGCTGATAGGTACTACAGATTACGTATTTGCTGTTTTCTTCGCTGCTCTTTTTTTGATGGCTTCTCGGTGAAACAGGGAAGCGCGTCGCGAAATTGAACTAAATTTGACTGACAAATATGAAAAATTATTTAAAAAAGAAGGTGCATAAGTTCAGATGGCAAACAAACAATTAAATATGAGTTGAAGATTTGTTTTCCTTCGCAGCACCAGACTACTGTGTATAAAGGATATAGGAGACACAATTACAACAGAAAATGCTGTCTTATAGATTCAAGATAAATAGCAGATAATCCAGCGCAGAAAAAAAGACAAATGCACATATATTATACATGTATGTTCATGGGATGTATGCTATTTTAATTCATAATTCATACGGTATAATGTTCATTGTTTATTGATTTCCTTCAATATGTAAAACTGTATAACAAATTTGGTAACTCAAAACGAAATGTAATCATCTCTATTTAGAACTAATAATTGAAAAAATTAGTATGAAAGGAAAATAGACAAAAAAGTCTTTTAACTTTTATTATTTTGCCTTTTGCAAAATATAGGAAAAGCTGGTGAAACTTTTGGTTTGTAATAAATATATTAAACACCAAACTAAACTCTAGTCACAACTCCACGTGGTACCAGCTGGCAACAACACCAATACATGTTGGTTAATGTGACAGAGCGATTTTGTGTATTATGTTAATCTAGGTAAAACAAATCTGAACCACAGTATCTTATCAACATTTCTAATATTTTCGTCAAATACGTGATACCCAAAGAACACACACTGTGTATATGACGCAATTAGGGGTGCATTTGGCGTATTTTTGTGCTCACCCAAATGCACACAATATACATTTAATACCTATGATACGATATATATATATATATATATATATATATATATATATATATATATATATATATATATATATATATAGTACAGTTAGGACATGGTGAGGGGAAATGCTTGCACAATTTTTATCTCTACTGGTCATAGATCTGAAGAGCTTATGGGATGGCCTGTTGTCCGTCGTCCACACTCCGTGTCTTGTTAGCTCAGATATTTTATCACTACTCCTCCTAAACTACTTGGAGAATTGCCATGAACCTTTAGACACACACATTCATCACAATGTCTAGTTGGTCCTATATAAAAATGGTGCCACTTTCACATCCAGTATGGTCACTTGCTATATTCAAAATCTTGTTATTTCTACTCCTACAATCATGTTGGCATGTGGTTTTTAAAAATAACTTATTATAATATCTAGCTGGTCCTAAATGAAAGTGGTGCTGATCTGACATCCATTATAGCCACCATGGCAGCCATCTTGATTTTTTAAATTGTTTTTCCTTCTGAACGGAAAGTCGTATCAACATGAGGTTTTCACCAGAAGACTTTTTATGATGTCCAGTTGGTCCAAAAATGAAAAAGGAGCTGATCTGACATACGGTATGGCCACCATGGTGACCTAAGTGTAAATATTGTTACTGCTAGTCATATCTGCAAGATAATGTGCACATGTTGCGCAGATTACAAAAGTTACACAAATGTTTTCTCCAAAATCACCAAGAGCAGTTATTACATAATATACATTATGTATAATGGCAAGAACCCCTGTCAATCTGTTTTTAAAGTCTTCAAAAGGTCATCAATTTTATACTTGCTGTTTATTATGGCAAGGACTGATGACAAATGTCAGAAATTAGAGGACACCATACATGCTTGTGAAGACCTTTAATGTACATATCACTCTAATTTGACATAATTTCAAGTTTGAAAGGTTTATATACACGCTGTGCATTATGGCGAGGAGCATTTCAAAACATATTTTAAAGTTTCCATATGTGTATGTACAGCTTGATTAGGGTTAAATGCATACATTGCATTTTCATGAAGAACAATGTTGCCCAATGCAGAAAAAGACTGCATGCAATTTTGTATTAAAAATGTGTGAAATACATTCAAGACTTGTGAAATATTTAAAGTAAATGTAATTATATGAATAGTTTGTGGATCTACACATTTGTATTTTTTTTTTGCACAGCAAAAGTAAATCCGTTGCAAAAAAAAAAACAATTCGATTAGTCTGTTCTATATATGTGTGCTATGTGTGATGAAATAAGGACCATTCCAAATTTGTGAAATTGGTAGTTTTGTCTGTGAATACATATCGCTACATTTGGATAAAGCGTTATGTTCAAAATATTGTCATTCTTGTACACACTGTGCGACATGAACCGTAAAGTCACTTCAAATCACTTCCGTCTTGTGGCTGTATTGCCAGAAGCGTAAACTCCAAAAAAAAATCCTGATTGACTCTAACCACAATTCCGCCTACTTTTTAAGAACCGTTTTTTGTTTTGTTTTGTTTGTTTTTGTTTTTTTTTTGAAGTGCTAGTTTCAAGCTCGGCTCAGAGGCTAAAAATTTACTTCCTCTAAATGCAGGGCAGTAGTGCACCCCACCCTCTTCCACGTGCAAAACAAATGTACCACCGTTGTAATCTCCCACCAATTTGGCATTTCCCACCCCCACCAACCCCCCCCCCAAAAAAAAAAAATTTGGAAACCATACTTTTTGCTTTTGTTTTGGTTTGCGATGGGTAAGGAAGGGTAAATGATTCTTCAGAAGGAAGGCCCGAGAGCATAAGCAATTCAAACTGCCCTCTGGATGGAATTGGATGTTCGTAACCCAATTCCAAAACGGCGGCCAGCCTATCTTCATCGTGCATTTCAACCCGAAAGTTGCACATATCAGTCACGAAGGTGTCACACAAGTGGCCGCGGCATTTTTGTAAATGTAATCAAACGAGTTCGTTTATTGTGTAAAACTGCAGGTGAGAAAAGTAGGATAAAGACGAGTCGGAGTCAATAATCAAAAGGCGGTAAAGCTTGTAGATTATAGTTGACAAAGGGTCGACAAGTTCAGATTCTCGGGATTCACACAGAGTCTTTGCGCGCTTCCGGGGACCACCCTCCAGCCAATAATGGGTAATGCCTCCTTCAGTACTCATTTTCCCCGTGAAAGTTTTTTGCCATATTATTACTCCGAAGAGAAACAACACCAATAAGTCAAGGATTTTTTTCCCGGGAGGTAGCCCATGCAGTATCCTTGTTGGCGTCAAATACTTTTTTGAGCTGTCATTAAAAGTCAACGCTTTCGGGCAGTGGCGGGAGAAACCCGACACTATTTTTAACCATACAGAGTTTTTTGTAGCAGCGTCTTGGGGTTGGATTGGGTCTGCCACATTTGCGATTATGTTTGAGCCCTTGTTCAGAAGATTAACATGCTGTCGCCTTTTTTTTGTTGTTGAAAATTTACATTGTTTCTTGTGGCAGTGTCTTGGGGTTAAGTTGGATCTAGCACGTTCATGATTTTATTTAAGTCCATGTTTAGGACGCCCACCATAAAATTGCCTTTTTTGGAAACCTTAGCTCATCTTGGCCATCAGAGTAGTTTCTTTTTGGTGGCGTTCTTGGACTCGGTGAGGTCTGCCACATATGAAATATCGTTTACGGCCATGTCCAGAATACCAGCAAAACTATCGCCATAAGTTTGGGCCGCCAAGCATTGTTCGTCAATATATCTTTTTGCAGCAGCATCCGAACCCGCGATTGGGGATGGCCAGACTTGTAAGCCTGATTGAGACCGTATCCAAAATACCCTGCAGGCTTGGAACCTTTAAGCGCATTAAAGATCGCCGCTTTGACATTGGCGATTGCTTTCGTAGTCGTGTCTTGACCATCGGCATAGCTTATTGTGGCCGCGTCGTGGGGTCGGTGGAGTCTGCCGCAGCCATGATTTGATTTGAGGCTATGTCTAGGATGCCTGTCATGTGGATCTTGAGCGCGTCTCGGTCGTCAACATATTGTTTTTACACCGCGTCGTGGGCTCTGATACTGTATATGGCCATGTTCAAGTTACCTGCCATGTTATCGCCAGCCTTGGAAACCTTGAGCACGTCTTGTCTGGCAGCATACCTTTATGCAGTATTGGCGTATGCTTTTGCGGCCGCGTCTTATGGGTCAGCGGAGTCCGCCACATTTGCAATTCTGTTGGAGCCCATGGTGTCGCCGGCATTAGCAATCTTGAGCGCATTTTGTCCGTTGACATATGATTTGTTTGCAACGTATTTTTTTAAGGGTTTTTGTTTGGAGGGGGAGGGTGCGGCTGGCTTCGCGTCATTTAAGACCTTGTTTGAAGCCATGTCCCGGAGGCCGTTGTGCTATCGTTGTGCTATCGCCAGCCTTGGAAACCTTAAGAGCGGTTTGGTTGTCGACATATTGTTTGTGGCGGCGTTTTGGGACTGTACCAGGTCAGGTACGTTACAAACGGCAGCTCGGGAGACCACTTCTCCTTCGAGCCGCCCCAAGGGTTTGCAGTATGCCATCAACGTTACAAATCGCAAGATTGCCAGCCGATACTATAGCCGGCTTGGTGAGCAGCGTAAAAGCATCCACACCAGACCCCTTGAAGCTTCCGGAGCGTGAGCAAACACTACTAGGTAATTTGGGTTATTACCAACAGCTGGCAGGCTCAGTGGGCAAGGGCACATTGCCGGCCTAGGGCGCCTTATCATTCAGCTTATCATCGGCGAGCTGCTAAGGTTTGAGGAAGGTTTTAGCCGTTCTCGGTTGGGGGGTGGAAAGAAATAGTTTCATCACTTATCTCTGTGATTCATCTCCACAGTTAAGCGACACAAGTCGGTCTCTTTGTGCGACCTAATGTAACCCACAACGGCTCAGTGAAAGTGTTTGTCGAGTGGCTTAGGCAAAGGTGAACGGTCAGAATGTTATGGCAGCTCTTTATGGCTAATGCGGAAGTTGTGCATTCAGCTGGAGGGGTAGACAGTGAAGTAACAGCATGGTAGGGCCTCTGGTAAATATATGGAAAAATGTCCAACTGGAACCAAACTCCGTGACGGAGCAAGTGAACCACTCGCCGGAGTCTCGATTGGCCAATATATCCATAATGCTGATTTTTCCGTTTATAATGGTTTTATTAACGGGAAAAGTAAAAAGCGCTATGTAAATGCTTCTTGTGGTAGAAATTATGCCACTTGTAGCCTTGTACGCGCCAGCAACATAGTCAACAGCCACAGCATCTATACCCGCATCAGGGGGGTCCAACAGTAGGGAGTATGTTACCACCCATACCGAGAATCTCGGCCATTGTTATGCCGGCCAATGGCAGAGAAGTCCCATCCACATAAAACTTGCTTACCCCGGCCGAATTGCAAACTAAGGAATCCAGTCCCGGCGATGCTCATTTTTCTCCTATACCAAGGGCAACAGAACAGTATAGGATATTTACAGGTGCGAGTTTTGCGTCTAAGACACTTATCTTGAGTTCCTGGAGGCAGCCCAGCGGAGGATTGCGCAAAGGACAGTGCGTATTTCCCCATAGTATTCATTCCCAACGGAAACTATTTCCAAAAGAGTGCTGGGGTCTCCGTCTACGATGTTTCCTGCAGAATTAATATGCTCAAGGTGCACACAGCAAGAACATTTTCCATAAAGGACGCAAAAGGCTGTACTAATACTCCCCAGGGCACAGCAGAACCTACACCGAAAATGTGGGTATACGATGAGATCAAACGGCTGACGGTTAATCACAATGCGCCAGACGGCGTGGGCGGAGAGGACGATTGGGTGTCATTTCTCGTAAACAAGTCCCAACGTTTTACACAGACCGGTGTGGAACGATAGTATGCGGACGTACGTGAGGGCTATTCTTGGCACTCAAATGCAGACTAGTAATACGATATTGAGCACATGAAATGCCTTTAAAGCGCAAAAACAGTTTCTCGCGAGAGTGAAGGATAAGATACCATACGCGGAATATATCCCTGAATCAAAAAGAAAAAAAAAATACCAGGAAGTACTTGATATCCCATAAGTAAACAAGACTTTGTTGGAGGTGGCCTTGACATGCTTCCATTCGACATAGATCTTAAGGTCAGTAGCTACGGGTGCTACAACAACCCTCTGTTCACGAACGAGGGTTCTCAACCTTTCAGCCAGAGTTGTATCCTTCTGGACTACTCTCATAATAGTTTCTCGAATCGATAGCGGACTCTTCTTTGTAACAAGTTCAGATTGTTTATGGTTCTGTAGCAGCCCTAGCTCCTGTTTATCTTCCGATCAATGCAGATTTGTATTTTTTAAACTAGGTCTCGTCGTTGTGCAGCACCACAATCTTGGCCTGGGTATTGGCTATTACACTATAAGGGTTTAAAGCGCCTTGTCTAGGCCCGTAATCTCGCGTAGTGGTAGAGGGTATTCGGTTTCTGTCCCAACGTCGTGTGTCTCTGATTGGGGAGGCAGGGTGCCTGTTACCGTGCTTGTTTTGGATGGAAAATTTATTCTTAATAGCCCATCTATTGCGGTTTCTGCCGCTTCATCTCTTAGCAAGGCCGTGTCACCTGGCATTTCTTCTAACACCACCTTGACTTGCTACCTGATTTTACCACCAGCTTGTACGAGCGCAGTTTACTGCCCTTTCTATACTCCAGAGGAGCCCCGGACCCACGAATAGCTGATATACCGTGTCTTCCGGTTCTTGATAAAAAAAAAGTCTGGATACGTGAGCTGAGCCTTAACACAGTTTGATTTAAAGAAAAGTTATCTGTCTTCGCTTTCATGAGCAGGGTATCTGCCTCTTGTTTATACATAGACAGTTCGAAAACGAAGTTTCTTCCTCCCTACCATCCCACCAATTCACTTCCATCTTCTTATCGTTCCAGTCGCCTTCCAGAGGTGCGAGCTTGGCCGTTATGATATCATGATATCCGACTTAAGCCATGTTGAAGCATTTAAAGGAAGAGGGCGAGCTCTTTAATACCTGCGTGATGTCACAATATGGGAATAAGCTTGACCCGTTCTGCTCTGTCTCCGCCAAGCTCGAAAGGTTAAGGGCGCCATGAGCACAGTTGTGGTCATAAACAATCCGGGTAACATAGACCAGAACCATACCCTCATCATTAGTTTCTTCCCAACCTTGGATCCGATGATGTAATCGTGCCCGGCACCGCCAGACTGGGGTTCTCGTCAGCTCTAAGCGGAGGCACCGTAGCCCACGTAGATGCAAACAGTACGATTGCAAAAGTCCTTGATCGGTCTGGTCTATCATCAAATTTTAGCATCAAGTTTGGGAGGGTTAAGGTGGCGTCTGTGGATGGTGCTGACGTCTGGGACATCTACAAGCATTTGTGGCTCACATATAAGAAGCGAGCTAATGCTGACAATCAAGGCATTCAAACAACTAACTACGCCGCAATACGAGTTGGAGCTGGAATTGCCGTTGCTGCCACTCAGCATGATGTGTCCATAGCAGCTGCATACGGGATTCGATTTTAAGGACGACTCAGCTTTAAAATGCTCAACGACCACATGCCATTTTACCAGGCTGGCCTTTTAGGCCGCCTTTCCTTTCAGAAACCGAGAGACCAGTGGAACACCATGATCGCCGACGTTCTGGAATGATATGACACATGAACGATGACGATGATGTCTAATGGAGGACGATTCCTAAATGTATTTTAAAGTCTAATTATGTTTATGTGCAGCATGATTAGTATCATATGCATACACGTGCATATTTGTGCAGAATAATGTTGCCCAATGAAAAGACTATAGACATTTTTATATACCTGTTTATCAAACATGTGTGAAATACTTCGAGAACCTAAGAAGCATTTAAATTAAATGTAAGTATATGAATCATTTGTGGATCTACACATTTGTACCATTGGCAGTACTCGTGTACAGGGAAAGATGAGACTATTGGTAATTATTTTTTTAGCAAGCATCTCCGAAGTAGATGAGAGCTATTGTACTATCATTGACATCTGTATGCACTAATGAAACAACCTCTCAGCATATATCAGCATTCATACCTCAGCCCACCATATCAGTAAGATGTGTTCTTGGAGACTGCGTCGAGGTCCTCATTTCTTTACACTCTGTGTGCATTGTGGTGAGGACCATTGGCAAACTTATTATCAAGTGTTCAAATGGTTCTTATTTATATATACATTGTGTTTATTATGGTGAGGACAATTGGCAAACATGCAAAAACCTCAGGAGGCATCGTATGTGAACATCGTGTATTTAACGTGCTAACCTTTCCTTTATCCATCACGGCATTTTGATATGGTTTCAAGTTTGTAAGGTCCTCATTTATATACACACTGTGCATTGTGACGAACTCATTCAATGTATATCCTATATATGCAGTATGATGCGAATATGTATATTTACATGAGGACCAATGTTGCCAAATGCAGAAAAGCTACAGGCATTTTTAAAATCATGGTAACAAAACTTAAGCATTCCATTGACAATACTAATTATGCAGGATATCGCATCGTACTTAAATTTCAAACGACTACTAAAGCTTCTTATTGGCATACTCTGTCAATCAACCACGCCAATTGGCTGATGCAACATTGTTCTACAGACCAAGGCAGTTTCAAAAACTAGTAATAGAAACACTGTAACTTCTTCACTGGCCTGCCCGTTTCCCAGTTGATTTGTCCTCTGTAGGTACAGAATGTGAGCTTATTATTTTTACCTCATGTATACATATAACGTATTAGACCTTGCTCAACATAGTTTGGTAATACATATCACTACAACCCTACCACATATAAATTTCATTTTTAAAAAATATTAGAGTTAAATTTACCACTAATATCTGCACAACTTTAACAAATTTGAAGAGTTAGCAGGGAGCACACTGTATCTTTTCCGGAAATTGCAATTTTCAAGCATGTATTGGGCCTGAGAGATACATTTTGGGCCGTAAATTCGTTGAATTTGTTTATTGAGTGAAGCCTATGACACACTGAGATATATTCATTGAAGTAATTTATGCATTTTATCAGAAGTTCTAAGGAACTTTTGAGAGTGTTATTTAAGGTAGTTATTGCCCCCCCCCCTCCATGTTCTCTTTCTTTTTCAGAGGGAACTTCAATATAGCGATGAATGCAATTAAGAACAAACGGAATTAACTAAATTTTCCAAATCAATAATGGTAATAATATCAGTACACAAAAGGAGATGTTTATTTTATTTTATTTAAGGACTATGCATTGCCATATGTGCCAGAACTGAAATAATTGCACAGCAATGGCTGTACCCATTTTTTTTAACCACCACAATGTATACATTTAAACACTTATGAAACTATCCAGCTGTAAGATAGGGAGACTTGCAATCTTTCACAAGCAAAGCAAGAAATTCTGTCTAGAGGTTAAAATGGTTACTTCTTTTTTGGATGTGACGGAAATACCTCCGCCCGCTTAAAAAAAATATTTTAAAAAAATATAGTGGATAGCAAATGGACGTAAATCTTGAAATTCGCAGTCATGGTCATGATTTCAAATGCCTCACATTAACAATGACACTATATAGCTTTCTCTGCTCTTTGAACTGCAGTAAAGTTACTCTGACATAAACTTGCACTACCAGTTGCGAGAATTTTGTGCATATATAATATATCAATTCAACTTCTAATGAGTATTAAACTTGAACGGGTGTTCTAAATATTTAAGTTATTGACCTCTCACCTCTCTCTCTCTCTCTCTCTCTCTCTCTCTCACACACACACACACACACACACACACACAGACACACACACACACACAATTTAAGTTTATGCAAATATAAGACTTAAATCTAACTCTAAAATAGAAATATGAGTTAGAGTAGTTTATATATTCATTAGTGAACAACTAAGCAGGGCAAGGTCTAACACATGATATACGCTTCAAAGAAACAAGTCCACTGACTGCACCTACTAGGGACCAATTGTCTGGAAAACGCGCAAGATATAGTCAAGATGTTACAGTCTTTTATTTTTCTCACTAACTTTGAAATTGGTAGGTGAAACAATGTTGTGTCGGCCAATCCGCAAGGTTGATTGACAGGGTATGCTAATAAGAAGCTTGAGCGGTCGTTAGGAAATTTAAGTACGATGCAATATTATTCAGCAAAATTATAGTCAGTGTACTGTTTGAGACTTCATTGCCACTAATATGTATACTGTACCTATATCAGATATGCGTGAAATAAATTGAGACCTTAAGAAGCATTTAAAATGAACATAATTATATCAATCTTTTGTAGATCAATCATATTTAAAGGGATGTATATTTAGTTGCTGGGTTAATTCCCAGAAATTCTGGCAAACACAGTGACATATTAGGATATTTTTTTCAACAAAACCTTTATACACGTCAGCATTCAAACAGAAAGTTCTTGTTACTTTATATTTCTGCTTCCATATTTTGTTAGACATCTTGATTGAAAGTGTGTTCTTTATTTTTAGTACTACCACTACTTCAAATCATGGATTCAAAATGGATGACCATTCCACTTATTATTACAACCGACGTTAATGCAGCTGTCTCTGTTCTAGTAGACATCGCAGTCAGAGCCAAAGCTGCTTCGTGGGAGTTTCAACAATATTCATGGCTGAAATGCCATGTCAGAAATTGTGAATAATGCACAGCTTGATTACCATGAATGTTTGAAAAGCACATTTCACAAAAAAATATTTTGCAACATTATCACAAGTTATCAATAAGAATAAAATAAGATGCATTGGTTGGCAACACATTTATTATACAATATTCATGTTTACAGTTATTTCTGTACACCATGGAAGCATCATACATGGCTAGGCAAAATTATTGCTGGCTGTGGAAAAGGGTGATGTTCATAAATATGCTAAATGACATTGATCTAAAGATATGTTCACATATGTACGTATGTGAAAAGATAAATAATAAATACCTATTTGATACACCTATCTAAATGTGAAAGTATTGCTTTACGTCATTGTTCATCCATCCGTATGCATATACATCTGATAACTTTTACTATAAAATTTGATATGTGTGTTTCTCTTGTGCTTAGAAACATCTCTTGTGCTTAGAAACATCTCTTGTGCTTAGAAACATCTCTTGTGCTTAGAAACATCTCTTGTGCTTAGAAACATCTCTTGTGCTTAGAAACATCTCTTGTGCTTAGAAACATCTCTTGTGCTTAGAAACATCTCTTGTGCTTAGAAACATCTCTTGTGCTTAGAAACATCTCTTGTGCTTAGAAACATATCTTGTGCTTAGAAACATCTCTTGTGCTTAGAAACATCTCTTGTGCTAAGAAACATCTCTTGTGCTTAGAAACATCTCTTGTGCTAAGAAACAACCATATTGATTTGGACGGTCATTAGGTACAGTTTTAAATCTGTACAACAAATGAAGTTCTAGTATATAGATAGTTAAATTTGGTATGTGTGTTCCCTATGCCAAAAAGAACAATAGCTTTGTTTCCGCTTTCGAGTTGTATCATAAGCAGCTTAGTTTAGGGTTTATATAAAGAGTGGATATCTAACTATGATATAACATCGTTTTGTGCAGTAATGCTGACAAGATTTTTTCTCAAAAAAAAAATAAAACAACAGGTCATACAATTATGGATCGCTTTCAGTAAAGGGAGGGTGAAAATTAGTAAAAGAAAAATATGATTTGGACCAACAGATGCAATTCTTTTTAGCACGAAACCAGAAGTGCACACACATTATTTTTCTAAGCATTGGGCAGAAAGAAAGGGTAGTTGCGTGTTTCGATTAAAAAAAAAACTTTAAAAACTACTGGAAAAAATGGAACATCCATATTGGTACATCATACGGTCATGATTTGGTACAGGTGATGCAATCAGGCCATTTTAATATGGCTGCCGCTCTTTGCATTTACATGCGATATCGGCTACTGTACCAATGATTTTTACACAGGATTATATAGAGTAAACATTTAATATCATATGCATCCTCTTGGCCTGGGCAAAGCAACATCAAGAACAATGATTTAGATATATCACTCTGGTACGTTAATCGATTGTCCTTTATGTTTTCAAATTACCTCAAGAGAAAGGTGGTAGATTAAAGTCCACTTTAGTGCCTTGTTAATTTCCTGCTGTTGCACATTTGCGGAGGTTGCAATAGCTGAAATCAATTTACCAATATCAATGCTTAAAACAAGAATTTGAAGTGCTTATATCTAGTTCTCCCTCTTTAAAACTTCTATCAATGTACTGTCCGTTATATCCATCCACTTTTCATGCGCCTTAATCTATTATGCATACACTTTGTATTGCGCCTCGCCTTGTCGCAAAAAGTGAGAGGGCATGATATCCACCTTTCCATCCTTGCATCAATCACACTTTTATTTCGGCTCAAAGACTTTAAAGTCATTCGAGATCAGGAGATACATATTGATATACTCTTACATAATCATTAGAACGTTTGTAGCTTACTACATTGTTATCCTGTCGTCAAGGTCAGGGTAACATCTCCTAGTTTAAGTTTTCCATCGCGCTTTCCTTGCAGCTGTATAACTTTCAAGCCATCTGAGATTAAGGATTGAAACTTGGTCTACTTGCACATTTTCGTGAACAATATTATGCATCCTGTCTTCTAGGTCAAGGTCATGGCTTAATATATTAAGCTTTCCATTGCATCCAAACAAAGAAATTTGATGACGGGAACCGATGCATTGACGACGAGACATTGGTAGGTGCTGAAGAGAGGAAAGGCAATGCAGTTATTGGCGACAATTTGGCAAGAACAACAGTTGCAAAATGAAACGTAAAAGAAAAGGAAAATTAAAAAGAATCGCACAGCGTTGATCTAGATATTAAAAATAACGGAAGAGTTCAAAGTAGAGGGAAAATTTGACAATAAGGATGATAATCTCACGATCAGTAGCCAACTTAAGGAATACAATACAAAGACGAAGTGGAGAAGAAACAGAAGAGAAGGAAACACACAAAGAACAGAAGATGTCAGAGACGATTACAACAGGCAAGATAAGGATGAGTTGCATCCCGCTCGCTCCAGAGTGTTCCAGGACACCAATGCAGTACAACATGCAGAAATGAATGAAAGACGACATAAAAAAAAGAAAAAACGGAAGCATTAGAGATATGAAGCAGTGATGGTGGACAGGAAATTCCTACTAATTCGGATAAACCGTAGCGTCTGCTTGTGCCGGAAAACACTACCTTTCTACAGCGACAGTTGGCTCATAGGCTGTTGTCTGTTTCCATAACTTGCTACAGTAAATAACATAAGTTACGAATCACCTGCTTTTGCAGAGATGGTTCGTGTACTATTCCTGCTTATTTCAGCTAAAATTGCACTATTGAAACAGATCGTATAGTTTATAGTGGTCGTTCAGCAGCAACAGACAAAATGGATGTATTATTTTATGCTGACTTTTCATTTGTTTTACATACCTACGTATCACTTGAAAATCACATTATATCTGTAATGCTCTGTATACACCAGATGATTGGTGGTGGTCTCATGGAGTTGTCAGTTTTATGTTTGACAAATGCAGCAGCTGCTATTCTCAATCCGAAAAGGTTGTAATTAGATATAGTTTTTGTGTGATTTCTAACTAACATTTTTTTGTTTAAGTTGTACCTGTAGCTGTAACGGAACAAAACACTCATATAAATATACATAATTCTGGATAACTGTTTTGCTTTTGTTCCCTATTAAACATAGCTTTGATCTGATTGTTTGATTTTTTTTTCTTCCAACGGCTGGAGCAGACACTAATAGTTTACAAATGACTGAAGCTCGTCCAATGATTTTGTTTACAATTTTAAAGTCCCGTATATTGTTACGAGAATATTAAATATCTTCATTTAAAAATTACATGACCAGTAATATTTTTGTTTATTACTATCTCGTTTTTGGATTCAACAATGGTTTTTAACCAATCATCATAATTACCAGACTGCTCTCACTTTGAAGACATTGATCAAAGCAGAAAACTAACTTGAAATGTTTTTTTTACAAAACATAAATAATGGAACTAGCAAATTAATATATACGGATAGACTACATCAATAAATGTCACTTCACTAAGCACGCATCACAAGAGTGTTTAGTGGCGTAAGCCATTAGTGATGACGTGAAACATTCAAGACAAGCCCCAGTAGATACAGACAGCAATTGGATTAGACCAAACGGAATTATATGGACATTAATGGCGTGTAGGATTTTCACCTTTAAATTGGAAAGAACCACAAATTTAAGTTAGTTTTTGTTTATTTCTCCACAACAGATGATCTTATTTGATGACAACTGTGCAGAATTCAAACATTTCTCGCAGGTGGCAACCAGCCGGCACCGAAGAAACGTTGCAAACTGCTAAAAATAAATGTTCTTGTTGTAGATCTTTGTCCTGTTGGCTTCTTGATAGCACCCAAAGACAAAGAAGGCATAGCAATCGTGTTAATTACACCATCAACTACAAACTTTTTCTGGATAAAACGTTAGCCATTTACAATTTTAACAAATCTATAAAACCTTCTGTACAAAGAATTACAACAAAGTTAACCGAACTCGGTTGATATAGTAAAAGTTTTCATATCACATGGATGAATTAAATCCAGGTACACCTTTCAAAGTGTGTTCGTATACAGTTTTTGAAGATACATATGTTTCAGACATTTTAGTTGACATATACTAATAGATTTAAATTAAACTACACAAATAAATGGTACAATTAATACTAGGTATACACTCAGTTACAAATTGTTACGCAGGCAAAAAAGAAAAAATGATCAAGGAAATGGCGAAACAAAATACAAAATGCTAGATATGTGTTGGGTGCGAACATTAACGACCGTAAGCTCGTATTTTAGTGGAGGAAATTAACAGATTAGGGAGAGCAATCAACAAAAGGTTACATGTGAATGTGGAAAAAAGTAAAAAGAGGTCCCGTGTATTTGCACAAGAAAGGTTAATTCTGCATAAAGTTTCAAAACTTTAAAAATGGTCGTAACCAGGCTTGTTCATAGATCCAGGCGCTATGCTGCCTTTGTAGAACATTGAGAAACGTCAGAGGACTCTAGTCCAAAAGTAATCGATTCTAGACCCCTTTTAATTGATCGTGCCTACGGCTAGCGTTTTCTCTGACACGAGAGACTTTAGATGTAAGAAACAAAGTAGTGCAGGGCACAGTGTGACATGAGATTTAAGGAGAATTATCTAAACTGGGCAATATGGATGGCATCATCTGTTTGTGAGTTTTCCTACTGGCTTTTAACAGATACAAATGTACCAGAATTAGTCAAATCAACAAATACATTTCATGTGTATATCCAGAGAGAGATTGAGCGAGAAAGAGAGTTCGCTTTATCATTCCCACACATCTAGTGGACATGATGAATATATATATATATATATATATATATATGTGTGTGTGTGTGTGTGTGTGTGTGTGTGTGTGTGTGTGTGTGTGTGTCCAAAATGACAACTTCACAGAAACATGCTTTCTGCTTCATAATTCATAATGCGATTTTGACAGAAAAAAAGCAGGAACAGTAAAAGAAACGGATCGTCCCTGCAATAGGAGGCGACTATAAATGCCTTTTATTCATTATAGCTAGTTTTGAAAAGAAACAATAACCCATAAGCAAGCTGCTGCAGCTCTAGGAAGGTAGTTTTTCCTGTCTACCCAAATGAACTCTACGGTCAGTTCAAAGCGATGATAACAAGAAGATGAAGTGACCTACTTGAAATCTTAGCTATATATTAGGATAAAGGTACCATACATATTTCTGGTTTTTCTGTCATGATGATATGTTGAGAACATTCCAAAACATGCTGATTGTAGAACATCGCTACAGTAATCTGGTTTAGTTATAAATATATGTATATAATTTCTTGGAAAAGTAGATTATATTAAAGAAGAAATCTGGATACTATATTACTGAAATGTAAATTAAACTGATTCAATCCTTTTGAATACTATATATTTTTAAATCAACCTTCTCTCCGTCAAAGGAAACACTATCATGTCCTGAACCATTCATAGTAACAGGCTTTCGTAATGTAGAGGGTGCGGAGGGTCCCGAAGAAAATTGTAAAATCGAATAATGCAGCAGACAGCAATGAAAGCTAGACTTCTATATAACTGGATTAGCAATAGCCTAGAACTGATTTACATTGAAATACATTTGTATTCAAGTGACACATATGACGTCTGTGTTCCATGCACTGTGGTATTACAGGTTGTGTCATTGAAGGTCATAAATGCTTCCGTTGAAGAACGGCATTGATTTTGACCAGAGCTAAGGGTAGCGTTGTTATAGTCAATATAGAGTCATCAGTTTGATTTGACTGTCAGCAAGTATCCAGGTCAAAAATTGTTTAGGAGGTAACAGTCTTAGGAAAAGTACATTCGCTTTGTTTGACTCCGACTTAGATGACTGTTACAGCGGTCACTTGACCGAAAGTACAAATTTGCATCTATTTGTGCGTAACTTCCTCCATCTCAGGTAGTGTCTCTGCTGAGAAAGTGATGAGAATATTATATTTTAGAAATATCATCAAGACCGGTACGGTGTGGAAAAATTACCGGAGTAGAGTGTCCTCTTAATTTTAGTATGAGGGGAGACATAAACTATTTTACCCCCAATTAATTAGGTAATTGGTGGCGCCTATTGTTGCTCAATATTCATAATCACGTTGTCATTTGAGTAAACCCTTTATGGCAAATACTGGAAATCAGACTTTTGTATAATCACTTTCTAAACATTTTTAAATCCATTACTTTGAAGACATTTCCATATTTTAAGGGATAATTTCAGTGACGAAAATAAAACCTTATATATTTTCCGCATACCAAGGACAACTCATTTTGGGAACAAAATTATGTTGTCTTTGGGGTCCTGAAACGGCCTAGCTTCCTGATTATATAAAAAGTGTCTGAAAGAGATGCAAAAGACAAAATAAAACTGAGTACAAAATTTAGGTTATTCATATTATTTGCTGATTCAACAATGTCTTAAGCATTCACGTGTAATTCATAGCAACTTATGATAAGACAATATCTTTTAAATTTTAACATGCAAAAGTATTCTCTCTTGCTTAAATCCCCATACTGTTATAAATCGAGAACTGGTGAAGTCATATAGTATAGAAATGACTCACTAAATTTTAGACAAATAAAGAACATTTCGTAAAACAATTTATGAAGCTCTAGACTTCAGACGCATTATGTATATGTCTCAGGAATATCTTGATATGGGTAGATAAGGTACTTGAATTTCATTAACCGATCTTCATTTTGACATCTTGACACATGACTACGTACCTCTCCCTTTTCCTTCCAATGTCAGAACGCATTTTGCGCTTGTGATGGAGGCATTATCATCCTCCTTGAGTAGCATTTATTATGAAGATTATATAGATCAGCATACACCTATTTTCAGGTATGTATCCTTTGAATTGTTTGTAATGTGATTTTATAATCTGCGAATTGTTGTAATGTACCATTTGAGTGTATTTCTTGTACATAACTATGATAGCTTGTTTATCATTTCTTCTTTTATTCCGTATCGTGTATTGCATGCCCGATGTAATACTTGCTTCATATGAAGGATATATTCCTATTCTGCATTTAAGTATTGCTTGGCTACAAGTTGGATATGAAATACATGTATTGCAAACACCTATCTTCATTCGTACATTCGTAAATCAATGTATTCGTTAGATGTCCATATTATTAATGACAGTGTTGACATTCATTGTTAAGGACAAGACATTTTGCGTTTGTGATGGAAGCATGGTCTTCGTCCATCAATCATATTTATTATGAATATTCTACAGATGTATGAAACGTATGTCACTGTCACCGACTTCTGATGTGATGATCCAGTACTCAGCATAATGGATCTATAGACAAAGACACATGACTGTACACTCAAAATTGAATAGGTCTGCCGTTAATAACAATTATCACATTAATAATAATTGGGTTTAAGGCATCACAGACAAGATAGTGGTGTGCGTTCTGGGGATCACATGTTGGTTTACAAGGAAACATGTATATTGCTGAGTTTCTGTTAAAAGAGAAAGGTAACCCAGTGTGGTTGTGGCCCTGTCGCGTTTGGGCATCTGACTGGTTTGGATCATTTCCAGGGTGGACGGTGTGAAAGGCAGGTACACATTTTTCACCCACCCATCGACCCATAACAGTATAAGTTACAGTGTCTATGCTTATGTGAACCCTTGTCTGCTGTTTGTTTCCATTTACTATTTTTGTCATCTGTCATACCAGGCGAGGAGGAGATTGAAACTTGGAGCTGCAGAATGTTACGGTGCACTATGGCCAAAAGGGGCAATTTCACATTGGCCGATCCCTGTTGCTGTGGTGTATAAACAGGATATACAGTCTCAGATTTGTTCTTGCACGTTTACACAAACAAAAATGTTGGTCATAAGACCTGTTTAAGCTGATGGTAATATTAAATATTGACATTGCTCTATATGGATTAATTCTTGGACTTTAGAGTCAGAACAGTTATCAGCATGCGCACGCATCGGTTTAATTCCAAATTTCCTTTTATTACTTGTGTTAATAAATGATGTGTTAATAAATAATGTGTCGCGGTTCGGGGACTCAAATGGTGAAGGGTGTAAACCCATTGGATTGGTTTAATCCGGGCAGACGACTATGGATCTTGGAACTCAACTGGCTTGTGCCTGCATACAACTCTACCTAGTGTGCATTAGGAGGGAAGGTGTTGTGTGGAAATCGTCTGCTTCTTGTCACCAGAGAGGCCCACTCTACCTCTAGTACCAGAAGGGAGTTTGTCTACCTATCCAAGTCTCAAGAAATAGTAACCGAAGAGGCAGGTGTTTGGGTGGGCATGAGCAATCAGTTGCAGGACTTAAATCTGATCCGACCTGTTGGGCCTAGACGGATTGGTCACCTTTTGTCACCAAAGGCACACTGCAATGACCGGTTACCTTGGCGTAGGCGTGTCAATTAGTCTTCCGTGATCTACTGTATTAAACAACTGTTGGATTTCCTTGAGCTGTGGCCAAATTAGCCCCCTAGCTGCGTTTTTGTTGTTATTTCAGAATTAATACTGGGCTTTTATAGGTCAGCCGTTAAATGTATATTTGAGAACAACAAGTATTAAATAAGGCAAGGCATGTGTTAATGAACACAAAGCAGTAAAATGTAAATGCATAGTTACTTTATATGAACCGTAATCAAAACATTAATCACAACATTTAATCTGTTGACTACACCCGCCGACGTACATGATGCTTGGGTCATATCATAATCTCTCCTGTACTCCATAAAAAACGAACAAAGGATTTGTGAAATCAAAATACAATAGACACGTGGTTTTTAAAGCTTAATTGAAAAATGAATATATAAATAATACAAAACAAAATGAGGACAAAACGAAAACTTGAAAGTTAATTACATCTCCACGGACGGTGCAGTCCTATGACAAAGGTTGTTTTGTCGACTCAAACTGAGCAAGCCGATTCAGGTTCTGTTATCATCACCTTGTCAAATAAATTAAACTTTACTGTTAATCTAAACATTGTACTTCACCAGTTCTGTAATAAGATACCTCCAATGTAAGGGCTGGAGATACATAGCATGATTATTTTGGTCATTCAAATTTGCAGTGTATTTGTAGCATTTCTAAACGTTCCTACCATACAATAACCAAACTGATGCCGTTTAATCGAACCGATTCGAAACTCAACCTTTCCTTCGATCTGTACACGTTCGGCTTACAGTTGACAGCTATATATATATATATATATATATATATATATATATATATATATATATATATATATATATATATATATATATATAAGGCATTGACTGACCTTTGAAGGGTTGGCTAATGAATTACTATATATCCTTTAAAGAGTCGATATATATTGTACATTTGGGTGAAATAACACGAAATAAAACGACGACATAGTTTGCGATACACGTACAAAATATTTACAAAATAAAGGCATTCAATGAGCACATTTTCCTTCACAGATAATATTCAATCATTTGTTCCGACCTTCGAGGAGGCCAGGGTGTATTCAGAAATGTATTTGCCTTTGCATATGAAAATAATTAAGACTTAGGTGATAGCTCGGACGAAAGGATCAAATATCTTTTCAAAAGAGCATCAAATTACGTTTCAACACATTTTATCAAGGGAACACTTAAGTTGCATTGATAATTTCAACACGTAATATGGACTTATTCGGAATATTTTAAAATAAAATGATGTCGTACAAACATTCTATCCATTTAGATTGACGTGTTTACAATATTTGACGAAGTAGCTATGCGGGTGTCAAAGGAGATCTTGTATGCACTTAAATGAAAAATTATACAGGTTTACGGTCTGGATATGATTGAATCCAATCTTCTTTGTTTGATTATTAGCATGCATTGTGTGACTGTACCATTGACATGGAGTATATATCTATTTTAAAATATTATGACATAATTCGGTTTGTAAAAAGGTCTTTGTTGAATATATCTGAACATTTAGGTAAACAAACTTTAGGATCATTGTGATATTGTTTCGTAGTGTTGCCATAAAAGTATAGAATAATTTTAACAGTTCCGTACAACGACTTATAGGTTTCCAATTTAAACTGGATGGTGGCAGAATTTATATATATATATATATATATATATATATATATATATATATATATCTGAAGAAGAAAAATAAAAGTGAATTATGTGTCTAACAAGACATAGGTGATGACTTTCGCAATCTTTTTTCAATATAAATATTTTGCTGAAATAAGAAAACAATATATAAGTAACAAGTATCTAAAAACTTTTAATGCATATACATTTAGTGTGTTGCTAAATAATACAAATGTCAACATACAGGTAAGATTAAGTAAATTGAAAGAACTAATATTAAAATCATTATGTTCCCGATTAAACTCAGAATAGTTATATCTATTACCGTTTCAACCCGTTTTGTCATGCATGTCCAAAATATTGATCACAAAATCTCTCTTCATCTTCTATCCGCTATACCACCACCGTTAATAATTTGTAATTGCACTGAATATGTTATCTCTATTGTTAGTTGCAACTAATACAAGACTCCACTGACTTGACAAATGTCTGCGTCCCAACACAAGAGTTTGATATAAAACCACATTTCGTGCTTTGTTCTGAGTCATGGGAAAGAATTTGTTTTATATTGCGCATGACTACGTATCGGTCTAACGGTCTCAACGTATCCCTACACCATGTTAAACTTACTTTTTCCACCGATTCGGAACAAAACAGATATTTAGTTTTGCGTATATTTTGTATATATATGACATATTTTACCAGAGCGGCGATTACCTGTCAAAGTATGGAGAAACTATATATGCTGCATTTTTTTTTTTTTTGGGGGGGGGGGGGGTTGTAACCCATTTTCGAAGCATGCATTATTCTTGTATTATGTACCCGTCTCTGCAATATTTGATCAATAATCTGTTTTAGATAACTAAACGGAAGATAGCGAATACCATTAGTAATTTATTTGTCTAAGAAAAAAGGTTGATTGCCTGAGGGGTGGTGGAACTCTATCTCGACATACGTCACACTCTGTCTGTTCACTCTAGCCACTAGCTAATTCTACCACAACATGCAATCAGGTATGTTTGAAGAATGGCCATTAAAGCATATTAATATTTCAACCGCATTTTACATTTTGTTAAAAATAACTTATATGTGTAAGACACAGCTGAGAACCTTCTTAATGTATCTGTAAATCGAACGTGTTTTATTTTAAGATTATTCGGAGAAAACTTGCGAAGGCACTCCCTACTGTTCTATGGTAAATATTGTTTAAAGTCGGAAAAACAATCCTATAAATGACAAATAATAAAGAAAACGTTAAATTTAAAACTCACTGTATTATTTGCCTATTTTGACATTTTGAAGACAACGTTTCGCATAATATCGCAAAAGACAATCCACATGCTCACTAAACCGTATGACCCTTGGTTTAAGATCATACATTTTCATCAATGCTCCGATAGTTAGATTAATGTGCAGTCCCTGGTCTTCTTGCTTTATGCTTACTAAACTAGCAGGCATCGATAATGAAACAAAGTTTCCTTGCGGCTGATGGGAAGTTTTATTTTGGCAACGTAATATTATGATACTTTACAAAGTTTTAAAAATTACTATTGTGGCTATTGCGATATACATGTGTATTTAGCATTCAGTAAAAGCCAAGATGAGGAGATGGGCACTAATATTTTATAAAAATGGTATGACGCAGTCCATGTTTGAAAATTTTTCATTCCACATCTGGTAGACCGCCTGTATATTTATTCTTCAGTCGTTTTCGTTTTATCTTAACAGAGTCATTCGGCATTTCGTTCCTCCGCTTTGGGTCTAGCTGATTGATATCGAAACATGGTGACTTCCCTGGGCCGTGGTATCCAGGTGGAAGACTGATTATAGGAGTAATATCAGAGAGTTTATTTTCATTCTCATTATCACTGCTGCTCTTTTGTGACTCCGAATCGGAGCTCTAGAGGAAAAATAAATGTTAGAATGTAATTACTGTGATTTATTTTACAAAAATATTTTTTTAAAAGTCAACAAAACTGTAACAGTTCATAGTTAAAAAAGCATGAAATAAAAGCATATTTATCGGGCAAGTTAACGTCCACGAAAAACTGACATATTTCGACCACTTGAACATCTTCAGAGTCTTTTCTCTCCCTTGTAATACGAATTCTTTATAAAAACGTATACAAATATATATGATATTTTCCTACATACATGTGTTGATCCAATAGTTCGTGGGTTAAGCGTATAGCTATAAAACATGCTAAGTACCTTAATGAAATTGCGCTAAATGTAATAACTACCAGTTTCAATAAAAACAATGTGTGAAATTTTCTGATAATATTCTGACAGGTTTTATAAATATAACAGTTTCTTCTGGGTCACGTAGAGTCACCCGGCGCAGCCTCAGATAAACTTTTAATATTCGTTCATTTGTAACTATTATTTAGACATGGAACATTTATGTGAAACTGTAATGGTGCATTACAGAATGACGCGCTTGAATTGTGACTTCATTCTGTTAGAAAATGGCATAATTTGATCTTACGAATGCCAATCTAATAAAACGTTAAGAGCGACATATGAAGTGAAATCCGTGCTAAAACGTGCATCGGATGGATTAACTCCGGAACGGCCCACCGTAAATGTATCATTACACTTTGTGGAATCGCTGATTTGAAATAAAAGAGATGCTTAACATTATTTCAGCAAAGCGTAAAGTATTATCTCAACCCAATGTGGCACAGACGATTTTGGGAAGTAACATTGTCACTTGGTTTTATTCAAACAAGAGAAAGGTCCAGAGAGGCCACTGGCAACAAAAACATGATTTGAGTGTATTCACGACAGACGAAGACCCCTGCTTTACTAAAAGCATAAATTTGTAAAGATTTGGATCTTGGACATTGAGCAGTCCTAAAAGAGGAGATATAAATGAAAATATTTATAATAATAATCAAGGGGCCGTATGACAGTCCAGAGCACTACTTCATGTGGCGCGACTCTTGACCTTCACAGATTCTCCGGGTATTCTTACCAGTCGCTAAAGAAATTATCTTATTCATAAAGCAGACGTAATGGCTTTACCAAAATTTATGCAAATGTTCAAAAATGGTTTAATGATTTGCATAACATGTGCTGCATTTTGAGTAATCTAGCTTGGTTTAATTGATTTGTATACGCAGTGTCTACGAACCTTTGGATCAACCCTCATATGCTGATTCAGTCTTACAAATGCACACATATTTTACTACATACAAGCTCGGAAAATGTCGATCGTCTTAAGCACGTTATCTTTGCTTGCAAGTCTTTGGGTAGGTTATGATAGGCGCAGATCTCTATCCAATCTGTTGTATTTAAATGCAGAATGTTTTGTTTTTTTTACTTGAACTCATCGAAAAGGCTAGTCATGAGACTCAAACCTTTCATGAACAATTGACATCATTATTACAAATACAATGACATAGAAATATGAAACTATGAATCATGCGGCATGTTAAAAATGATTTGCATTATAAAATGCTCCATTGGTTCTACTCACATCTGGGCTTCTTGGTCGCTTCAGTCTTCTGTAAACAGCTGCAGCAACCACAATTAATAATGCAAGGGTTCCCAATACAGCTCCTACAATGGTTGGTACCTGATTGTCGTCCTTTTTAGAACCTGCAATAGGTGTGGAATGAATTTAACACAATAGGCAAATCATATGAAAATCACACATGCATCTACCTTGAAGCTTGCGAGTGTGTATATTATGGATTAAATTGTTTCCCGTTTCAGAGGTTTCACTTTTTATACAGTCTTTTTGAAACAGTGAACCAGTCCAGAAATGTCATAGTACACTTTCGACATTTAGCATCAGGCAAGAACGATGATAGGGTTCAATGGACAAATCTTGTTTGTATCCGATTAGCACGAGTTTTCAATAATGTCTTGAGTAATTTTTAGGTTTGTTTCGCTTTAACTCAACTCGACATCATTCGCAGTAATGGAAGTGAAAATGTTACCAACCGGCAAGAGCGTTTCTTGCAGCTTTTGATTTGTGGGGAAACATTCCAATTCTTGTGAGTGGTACTTATCTTTATCATGATTGATAACTTTAGAAAATGTTGAATGATCATGTAATAATATGCAATATAATTATATCAACATGTTTTAACTGCATTAGCGGTTGAAACCCTTCAAGAAATGTGTAAAGGTGAGTGCCACATTTGATAATAATTGAAAAATACCAGAGACCTAAATATTTTGAGTATAAATTGAATAATAACACATACGTCGTTTTTAGGCATTAATAACTTTTTCGTGTTTCGTATAAATAGAGGATATTTTCTTTTCCTACGTTAATACCGGATATATGTCATCGTGTGGTACAAAAATTGTGATATTTTAACGAGTGACGAAGCGACGAGTTAAAATATTCCTTTTTTGGTACCACAAGATGAAATATATCCGGTATTAACACAGGAAAAGAAAATTTTCTTGTTATTATATACCAAAGTTTCTCCAGAATCGAAGCTTAGAAGATTAAACTCACTATTCAGCACTACACTCAACCCCCACCCACCCCTTTTTTCGTAAATTCTCCTCACTTTCATAGGCTGGTCGTATAAATATCAGTGACTTAAGATAGCGGTATGATAGGGTTGACCTAATCTGTTGCAGTAAATTATAATGTTCAAATTGTGTAAACTATTTGATCATATTTGACTACAAAGCAAGTACGATTCATCAATGCATCACAGCGGGTTTATCATTGTTGTCAAGGAAGTAAGGGGAAATAACTTCATAGAGACGCGAACGGCGTCAACTCAAATTTCGTCAGCAAAAATTAATTTCCATTTCTGATGTGTAATGCAGCTTCTATTTATTTGTTCTAGCTCACAAATTGCTCGTTTTTTTTTTTTTTGCTGCAGGTATAACTTCTGTAGGCACACACAATCCAGCGTCGCATGGCATGATGGGAAATCTTATATTTTCACATGTGAAAATAAAAGGATATATTTTTTACATGTGAAAATATAGGAATGAAAAAATATGAAAATTATTTCGCCAATAAGTTTCTATATTTCACACTAAAGTATATAATAAATTCAGATAATTGCAGATTGTCAATGGAAATACAAGACAGTATATATACGTTTGTTATATGTCATATTTTCTTCTGCAATGCAACACGGGCTGTGGGGAGGGCGAGGTGGACAGAAGCCTTCTATGAACCACATTATGAATTCTACAAAGCCAGTATTATCAATCCAACAATCTTTTGTCACTAGTTTGAATAATACTTTGGCATTTATGGTAATGAGTTTGAAGAAATCAGAGATGTTCAGACAAGAAAACAAGCATAGATAAATAGTACATTTCATCGCTATATGGTTTTCGCGACATATTGCTTATAGTTATTTTACAGCAAAAGCTTTCTTTGAATTAAGCCGCCATCTTAAAAAACATGCAGTTTTGCTATGAACATTTTTGGGGCGTGATAATAATCGCATCAAAGACAATAAAGTAGCAGCTACTGTTTTACACAAATGTTCCACAGGATTTGCGACTTAATGTAATTTCCCAATAAATATGAAAAGTGAAACCTTCAAATAATTTTAGGAATGTCAAATTCAAACTCAGCCTTGGAACATTATGAGTTTCGTGCCTGGAATCTTTTCATATCAGAGACATTGTGAAACCAGTTTTTAGGTAAAAAAATTGCCAGTTTCGAAACCGGAGTTTGCGTCCGGATTTTATACTTTTTGGCCTTAGATCTAAAGCAGACCGGTTCGAACTGCGCACAGACAGATGCACCTTTGCAAAAAAGTAGGATAAGTTTGAGATTTGGATTAAAAAGGGGCCAGAACACAAAAATCGAGGGTCCAATACAAAAAAAAAAAAGAACTCCAACTTTTACTCTTCTGCACATGTGCGAGCGTAATAGCCAATCAAAAACAATGTTTCTGATACACCTAAGCATCCGGTTAAACGAAAAAACTTTCTTAAGCAGAAGTGTTTTGCTGCATTCAGAAGTAACCCCCAAAATGCGTTTCCTACCCCCTTATTTCAGGCGAAAATTAAACAAATCGCTCGGGGTTAATGAGATAAGAGAGAAGTTTCAAATTTCGCAGACAGCATGCGCAGAAACCAGTTTTAAATAACTTTCAAAACCTACTTCGGACTGCTGGTGACTTAATGTAACTTTCACACACATTGCTTTTACAGACGATTGTACCATTTTGTCTTCATAATTTTTTTGCGCCATCTTACCAGTGGAAGAGAAGGACGAACTCAGAGATGGAGTGTTGGTAGAAGAGGCCGTTGTGACGCTTGTAGTGCTCAGTGTTGTCGCAGTCGGTTGGTTACCTGTTGTCTGGTTTTGGCTGGGGACGCTGATTAGATTTCCTGTAGTTATTTGTTGACTTAAAGTGGTGACTATTATTTCTCCAAAAGAACATTCAGGCAGTATTGTCATAGTGTCAACGTTTATTTGCATAAGTAAATCATCTCTGATATTTAAAAAATGTCGAACTTTTAGATTAATCAACTTATTTAAAAGAAGAAATGTGAATTTTAGCCACATCAAAGCAATATTACCTGATTTATCTCATTCCAAAGTCACTGAACATTAAATACATTTTACTCAAGTTAGTGAGATTAATTATCACAACGTTGACCAATATTCAGAAACATTATGTATCTAATGGTACAGAACCAAACTCTGCTTCAGCTGATATCCCAGGCATTGGCAATAGGTAATGATATCAAAGGATGCTAAAGGAGGTCAAATAACATAGGAAAAAGGTCATGTTAATAAGATTTCCTTCCGTAATGTGTAAAATACCGCTGGAGATTATTTATCTGAATATACTTATTTCAAATCAATCATCTGTCCAGAAAATGTATGGCATATATCGCGCTTCAGAATAGATCCTGCTGTTGGCAGACAGCAAGGTGACATGATAATCAGTGGGATTATTCCAGAACCGACAAATTTCAAAGAGAAATATCCTTTAAAAGAGAGAATGCTGTGAGCATGTTATGCTTCTCAGTTCGGCAGTGAAAGTTGCGCCCCTGGATGGCTCCTTTATTATAAGACTCCTTAAAGTCTGAAACCGATCGGTCGCTAGTAAGAGGTTGGTAGCATATGCTATATATGAATTACAATTGGTCTAGTATGTGGAACTTAGTTACATAGCCGTGTCATGCAAGGTGTAATACGAAAACTCCTATCAATCTCGTTTTATATTAAATAGAAGCCTAATTATCTTCCATCAGTGACAAGTGGTCAATTCCGTCTTAAGCTTCACCTGTTGATCAATGTGCCACATAGTTTCCAGTTTCTAACATCCAATCAGATAACGATAAAGGAGCAAATGTTCTCTACAGAAGCTAAAATTAGACTAGCGGCAAGTTTTTAAACCGCTCCCATCTATAGTGTGGCCTCGGACCTCAACAGAAAAGCTTCAAATTCCGCAGATATCATGCGCAAAAACCAGTTCTAAACAGCGTTCAAAATCTACTTTTGGAGAAGCACACTATTTATGTTCTTTTCAATGAAAGACGCTAGGATTTCTGTGTTTAACCCTTCCGACAATTAAAATATACAAAATCACAGTACCTTCAGTACAATATGTACAGTGCTGGTGACTTAATGTAACTTTCACACACATTGCTTTTACAGACGATTGTACCATTTTGTCTTCATTTTATTTTTATGTCATCTTACCAGTGGAAGAGAATGACGAACTGATAGATGGAGCGGTGGTAGAAGAGGCCGTTGTGATCCTTGTCGTGCTCATAGTGGTCGCAGTCTGTTTGTTACTTATGGTCTGGTTTTGGCTGTGTATGCTGGTTGGATTTCCTGTGGTTATTTGTTGACAAACATTGGTGATAATTGTTTCTCCAAAAGAACATTCAACGTTTATTTGCATAAGAAAATCATTTCTCATATTTGAAAAAAGAGCAATCTTAGATTCATCAATCTAATTACAGAAAAGAAAATAAATCTAAAATTTATCCAGATCAAAGCAAAATTATCTTATTTATCTCATCCTAAAATTAGCGAACATTATTTACGTTTTAGAGCAGTTAGTGGGATTAATTCCCATGACGTTGACCTACATTATATAACATTATGGAACTCATGGTACAGAACACATACATTGCTTCAGCTGATATCCCAGGCATTGGCAATAGGTAATGATGGCAAGGAATGATGAAGAAGGTTAAATGACATTTAAAAAGGTCATGTCAATAAGATTTGCTACAGTAATGTGTAAAATTCCGCTGGAGATGATTTATGTGCATATACCTATTTCAGATGAATCATCTGCCAGGAAAATGTATGGCATAGCTCGCGCTTCAGAATAGATCCTGCTGTTGGTAGACAGCAAGGTGACATGACAGTCAGTGGAATTAATCCGACATGTTTCCAAGCGAAATATCGTTTAAAAGAGAGAAGGCTCTGAATATGTTATGCTTCCCAATTCGGCAGAGAAAGTTGCGCCCCTGACTTTCTCCTTTATTATAAGTCTCCTTAAAGTTCCAGGTTTGAAACTGATCGATCGTTTGTAAGGGGTTGGTAGCATATGCTATATGCGAATTACAATTGGTTGGGTAAGCGGAACTTAGTTACATAACCGTGTCATGCAAGGTGTAATACGAATATTCCTTTCAATCTCGTCTTGTATTGAATAGAAGCCTAATTATACTCCATCAGTAGCAAAATAACAATGGCAGATGGTCAAATCGGTCTTAAGCTTCATCTGGTGATCAATATATCCCGAAGTTTCCAATGTCTGATGTCCAATAACATAACAATAATTGAGTAAATGTTTTCTACGCAGGCCAAAAATACACCGGAGTCAACTTTAAACCGCTCCCTTCTATAGTGTGGCCTTGGCCCTTAACAGATAGGTTTAAAATTCCGCAGGCGGCATGCGCCGAAACCAGTTTTAAATAAACTTAATCAGTGGAAGATGCTAGGACTTCTGTGTTCAATCTTTTGGACGATGAAAATATACAAAAGAATAATACCTTCAGTAAATATGTACAATGTTGGTGACTTAATGTAACTTTCACACACATTGCATTTACAGACGTTTGTACCATTTTGTCTTCATAATTATTTGACATCATCTTACCAGTGGTAGAGAAGGACGAACTCAGAGATCGAGCATTGGTAGAAGAGGCCGCTATGACGCTTGTCGTGGTCAGAGTGGTAGCAGTCGATTGGTTAATTGTGATCTGGGTGTGACTGCTGATGCTGGTTGGACTTCCTGTGGTTATTTGATGACAGAGAGTGGTGACTATTATTTCTCCAAAAGAACATTCAGGCAGTATTGCCATAGAGTCAACGTTTATTTGCATAAGTAAATCATTTCTCATATTTGAAAAATTGCGAAATCTTAGATTCATCAACTTAACGAAAAGAAAAGAAAAGTAATCTGAACTTTAGCCGGATTAAAGAAATATTATCTTACCTATCTCATCGGAAGCTCGCACAACATTCCCTGCATTTAGTCCAGTTATTGGGGTTAGTTCCCACGACGTTGACCTACATTATGTAACATTATGTAACTAAAGGTACAGACCGCGAAAACAGCTTCGACTGATATCCCTGGCATTGGCAATAGGTATTGATATTAAAGGATGCTCAAGAAGGTTATATGACATAGGAAAAAGGTCATGTCAATAAGAATTGCTACAGTAATGTGTAAAATACCGCTGGAGATGATTTATTTGTATATATCTATTTCAGATGAATCATCTGCCAAGAAAATGTATGGCATGGATTGTGCTTAAGAACAGATCATGCTGTTGGCAGACAGTAAGGTGACAATACAATCAGTATAATTATTCCAGAACGGACAAATTTCAAGAAGAAAAAACGTTTCAGACAGAGAACGCTCTGGATATCTAATGTTTCGTATTTAGATAGTGACATGACGCACCATTTACGGTTTATTCAATGGAAGACGCTAGGACTGACTTCTGTGTTCAATTGTTTGGACGATGACAAAATACAAAGTCACAGTACCTTAAGTAAACATGTACAGTGCTGGTGACTTAATGTAACTTTCACGCACATTGCGCTTACAGACGATTGTACAATTTTGTCTTCATAATTATTTGGCATCATCTTACCAGTGGTAGAGAAGGAGGAACTCAGAGATGGAATGGTGGAAGAAGAGACCGTTGTTGCGCCTGTAGTGCTCAGAGTGGTCGCAGTCGGTTGGTAACTTGCCGTCTGGTTTTGGCTGTGTATGCTGGTTGGATTTCCTGTGGTTATTTGTTGAGAGACAGTGGAGACGATTATTTCTCCAAAGAAACATTCAAGCAGTATTGTCATAGAGTCAACGTATTGTTGCATAAGTAAATCATTTCTCATATTTGAAAAATTGCGAAATCTTAGATTCATCAACTTAATTACATAAAAGAAAAGAAATCTGAATTTAACCAGATCAAAGCAATATTATATTATTGATCTCATTCCAAAGTCACTGAATGTTACCTCCATTTTAGGCCAGTTAGTGGGATTAGTTCCCACAACGTTGACCTACATAACCGATATTATGTAGCTGTTCGTCCGGAACCCAAACCCTGCTTCAGCTGATATCCCTGTCATTGGCAATATGTAATGATATCAGGGGATGCTGAAGAAGGTTAAGAGACATATACAAAGGTCAATGCAATAAGATTTGCTATTGTAATATGTAAAATACCGGTGGAGATGACTTATCTGTATATACCTATCTCAGATGAATCATCTGCCAAGAAAATGTATGGCATAGTTCACGCTTCAGAATAGATCCTGTTGTTGGTAGAACGGACAAGTTTCAAAGAGAAATATCGTTTAAAAGAGAGAAGGCTCTGAACATGTAATGGTTCTCAATTAGGCAGAGAAAGGTGCACCCCTGACTGTTTCCTTTATTATAAGACTCTTTAAAAGCCTAAGTTTGAAACATATCGGTCGCTAGACAGGGGTTGGTAGCCTATGCTACATGTGAATAACCATTGGTCGAGTAAGTGTAACTTAGTTACATAACCGTGTCATGCAAGGTGTAATACAAAAACTCCTTTCAATCTCGTTTTGTATCGAACAGAAGCCTAATTATCCTCCATCAGTAGCTAAATAACAATGCCAGGTGGTCAATTCGGTCTTAAGCTTCATCTGGTGATCTATATATCACGTAGTTTGAAATGTCTGACGTCCAATCGCATAACAATAATTGAGCAAATGTTTTCTACGCTAGACAAAAGCAGACCGGAGGCAACTTTAAACCGCTCCCTTCTAAAGATTGGCCTTGGCCCTTAACAGATAAGTTTCAAATTCCGCAGACGCTATCCGCAGAAACCAGTTTTAAATAAGTTTCAAAACCTACTTTTGAAGAAGCACACAATTTAAAGTTTATTCAATGGAAGATGCTAGGACTTCTGTGTTCAACCTTTTGGACAATGAAAATATACAAAATCACAGAACCTTCAGTAAATATGAACAATATTGGTGACTTAATGTAACTTTCACACACGTTGCTTTTACAAACAATTGTACCATTTTACTTTCATAATTATTTGGCATCATCTTACCAGTGGTAGAGAAGGACGAACTCAGAGATCGACTATTGGTAGAAGAGGCCGCTATGACTCTTGTCGTGGTCAGAGTGGTAGCAGTCGATTGGTTAATTGTGATCTGGGTGTGACTGCTGATGCTGGTTGGACTTCCTGTGGTTATTTGATGACAGAGAGTGGTGACTATTATTTCTCCAAAAGAACATTCAGGCAGTATTGCCATAGAGTCAACGTTTATTTGCATAAGTAAATCATTTCTCATATTTGAAAAATTGCGAAATCTTAGATTCATCAACTTAACGAAAAGAAAAGAAAAGTAATCTGAACTTTAGTCAGATTAAAGCAATATTATCTTACCTATCTCATCGGAAGCTCGCACAACATTCCCTGCATTTTAGTCCAGTTAGTGGGATTAGTTTCCACAACGTTGACTTACATTATGTAACAATATGTAACTAAAGGTACAGACCGCGAAAACAGCTTCGACTGATATCCCTGGCATTGGCAATATGTATTGATATTAAAGGATGCTCAAGAAGGTTATATGACATAGGAAAAAGGTCATGTCAATAAGAATTGCTACAGTAATGTGTAAAATACCGCTGGAGATGATTTATTTGTATTTTTCTATTTCAGATGAATCATCTGCCAAGAAAATGTATGGCATGGATCGTGCTTAAGAACAGATCATGCTGTTGGCAGACAGTAAGGTGACATGACAATCAGTATAATTATTCCAGAACGGACAAATTTCAAGAAGAAAAAACGTTTCAGACAGAGAACGCTCTGGACCTCTAATGTTTCATATTTAGACAGTGACATGACGCACCATTTACGGTTTATTCAATGGAAGACGCTAGGACTGACTTCTGTGTTCAATCGTTTGGACGATGACAAAATACAAAGTCACAGTACCTTAAATAAATATGTACAGTGCTGGTGACTTAATGTAACATTCACACACATTGCCTTTACGGACGATTGTACAATTTTGTCTTCATAATTATTTGGCATCATCTTACCAGTGGTAGCGAAGGACGAACTCAGAGATGAAGTGGTGGTTGAAGAGGCCGTGGTGACGCTCATAGTGCTCAGAGTGGTCGCAGTCGGTTGGTAACTAGTGGTCTGTGTTTGGCTGTGTATGCTGGTTGGATTTCCTGTGGTTATTTGTTGACAGACAGTGGTGATAATTATTTCTCTAAAAGAGCATTCAGGCAGTATTGTCATAGAGTCGACGTTTATTTACATAAGTAAATCATTTCTGGTATTTCCAACATTGCGAAATCTTAGATTTATCAACTTAATTTAAACTAAAGATTATCTTTTTTATCCCATCCCAAAGTTACTGAACGATCCGTGCATTTTAGGCCGGTTAGTGGGCTTAGTACCCACAACAATGACCTACATTCTGTAACATTATGTAACTCATGGTACAGAACCCACACCCTGCTTCAGCTGGTATCCCTGACTTTGGCAGATGATGATATTAAAGATGCCAAAGAAGGTTAAATGACTTATGAAATAGGTCATGTCAATACGATTTGCTACAGTAATGTGTAAACTACTGATGTAGATGAATCATCTAGATATACCTATTCCAGATGAATGATCTGCCAAGAAAATGTATGGCATCGATCGCGCTTCAGAATAGATCATGCTATTAGTAGACAGCAAGGTGATATGACAGTCAGTGGAATTGTTCCAGAACGGACAAATTTCAAAGAGAATTGTCGTTTAAATGTGTGAACGCTCTAAACATGTTCTCATTTCGGCAGAGAAGGTGGTCACCTGAATGTCCGCTTTATTATAAGACTCCTTAAAAGCCGAAGTTTGAAACCGATCGGTCGCTTGGAGGGCCTGGGTAGCATACGCTACATATGAATTTCAATTGGTCTTGTAAGTGGTACTTAGTTACATAACCGTATCATGCAAGGTGTAATACGAAAACTCCTTTCAATCTCGTTTTGTATCGAAGAGAGGCCTCATTATACTCTATCCGTAGCTAAATAACAATGACATGTGGTCAGTCAGATGTTACACTTCACGTATCGATCAATGTCTCACTTAGTTTCCAGTCTCTAACATCCAATCAGATAACGATAGATGAGCAAATATTCTCCAGGGAAGCCAAAATTAGATAGGAGGCAACTTTAAACCGTTCCCTTCTATAGTGTGGTCTCGACCCCTGAACTGAAAGATGGAGAGGTGGTAGAAGAGGCCGTTGTGACGTTTGTAGTGCTCAGAGTGCTCGCAATTGGTTGGTTACTTGTGGTCTTGGTTTGGCTGTGCATACAGGTTGTATTTCCTGTGTTTATTTGTTGAAAGACAGTGGTGACAATTATTTCTCCAAAAGAACATTCAGGCAGTATTGTGATCGAGTTAATGTTTATCTGCATATGTAAATGTATTCTGATATTTCCCAAAACTGCGAAATCTTGGATTTATCAACTTATATTCAAGAAAAGAAAAGAAATCTCACTTTTCGCCAGATCAAAGCAATATTGTCTTATTTATCTCATCCCAAAGTCACTGAACATTCCCTGCATTTTAGGCCAGTTAGTGGCATTAGTTCCAACAAAGTTTATCTGCATTATGTGACTAACGGTACAGAACAAACACCATCCTCCAGCAGATATCCCTGGCATTGGCAATATGCAATGATATTAAACGATGCTGAAGAAGGTTAAATGACATAGACAAAAGATCATGTCAATAAGACTTGCTACAGTAATGTGTAAAATACCGCTGGAGATTATTTATCTGTATATACCTATTTCAGATGAATCATCTGCCAAAAAAATGTATTGCATCAATCGCGCTTCAAAATAGATCATGCTGTTGGTAGACAGCAAAGTGACATGACAGTCAGTGGACTTTTTTCCAGGACGGACACATTTCAAGAAGAAATATCGTTGAAGTGAGAGCAGGCTCTTAACATGTCTTGATTCCCAACAAGTCAGTGAAAGTTAGGCCCCTAAATGGCTCCCTTTACTATAAAACTCCTTAAAGGCCTAAGTTTGAAACCGATCGGTCGCTAGTAACCGGTTGCTACCGTATGCTACATATGAATTATCATTGGTCGAGTAAGTGGAACTTAGTTACATAACCGTGTCATTTTCAAGGTGTAATATGAAAACACCTATCAATCACCTGTTGATCATTTTGTCACGTAGTTTCTAATGTCTAACATCCAACCAGATGACGATACAGGAGTAAATGTTCTCTAAGCAAGCCAAAATGAGACCGGAGGTAACTTTAAACCGCTCCCTTCTATAATGTGTCGTCTGCCCTTACCAAATAAGTTTTAAAAATTCAGCAGGCGGTATGCGCAGAAACCAGTTTTAAATAAGTTTCAAAACCTACTTTTGAAGAAGCACATCATTTTAGGTTTATTCAAAGAAAACGCTAGGACTACTGTTTTCAACCGTTTGGACGTTGACAAAATACAAAATCACAGTACCTTAAGTAAACATGTACAGTGCTGGTGACTTAATGTAACTTTCACACACATTGCTCTTACAGACGATTGTACCATTTTGTCTTCATAATTATTTGGCATCATCTTACCAGTGGTAGAGAAGGAGGAACTCAGAGATGGAATGGTGGAAGAAGAGACCGTTGTTACGCCTGTAGTGCTCAGAGTGGTCGCAGTCGGTTGGTAACTTGCCGTCTGGTTTTGGCTGTGTATGCTGGTTGGATTTCCTGTGGTTATTTGTTGAGAGACAGTGGAGACGATTATTTCTCCAAAGAAACATTCAAGCAGTATTGTCATAGAGTCAACGTATTGTTGCATAAGTAAATCATTTCTCATATTTGAAAAATTGCGAAATCTTAGATTCATCAACTTAATTACATAAAAGAAAAGAAATCTGAATTTAACCAGATCAAAGCAATATTATATTATTGATCTCATTCCAAAGTCACTGAACGTTACCTCCATTTTAGGCCAGTTAGTGGGATTAGTACCCACAACGTTGACCTACATAATCAATATTATGTAGCTGTTCGTCCGGAACCCAAACCCTGCTTCAGCTGATATCCCTGTCATTGGCAATATGTAATGATATCAGGGGATGCTGAAGAAGGTTAAGAGACATATACAAAGGTCAATGCAATAAGATTTGCTATTGTAATATGTAAAATACCGGTAGAGATGACTTATCTGTATATACCTATCTCAGATGAATCATCTGCCAAGAAAATGTATGGCATAGTTCACGCTTCAGAATAGATCCTGTTGTTGGTAGAACGGACAAGTTTCAAAGAGAAATATCGTTTAAAAGAGAGAAGGCTCTGAACATGTAATGGTTCTCAATTAGGCAGAGAAAGGTGCACCCCTGACTGTTTCCTTTATTATAAGACTCTTTAAAAGCCTAAGTTTGAAACATATCGGTCGCTAGACAGGGGTTGGTAGCCTATGCTACATGTGAATAACCATTGGTCGAGTAAGTGTAACTTAGTTACATAACCGTGTCATGCAAGGTGTAATACAAAACTCCTTTCAATCTCGTTTTGTATCGAACAGAAGCCTAATTATCCTCCATCAGTAGCTAAATAACAATGCCAGGTGGTCAATTCGGTCTTAAGCTTCATCTGGTGATCTATATATCACGTAGTTTGAAATGTCTGACGTCCAATCGCATAACAATTATTGAGCAAATGTTTTCTACGCTAGACAAAAGCAGACCGGAGGCAACTTTAAACCGCTCCCTTCTAAAGATTGGCCTTGGCCCTTAACAGATAAGTTTCAAATTCCGCAGACGCTATCCGCAGAAACCAGTTTTAAATAAGTTTCAAAACCTACTTTTGAAGAAGCACACAATTTAAAGTTTATTCAATGGAAGATGCTAGGACTTCTGTGTTCAACCTTTTGGACAATGAAAATATACAAAATCACAGAACCTTCAGTAAATATGAACAATATTGGTGACTTAATGTAACTTTCACACACGTTGCTTTTACAAACAATTGTACCATTTTACCTTCATAATTATTTGGCATCATCTTACCAGTGGTAGAGAAGGACGAACTCATAGATCGACTATTGGTAGAAGAGGCCGCTATGACTCTTGTCGTGGTCAGAGTGGTAGCAGTCGATTGGTTAATTGTGATCTGGGTGTGACTGCTGATGCTGGTTGGACTTCCTGTGGTTATTTGATGACAGAGAGTGGTGACTATTATTTCTCCAAAAGAACATTCAGGCAGTATTGCCATAGAGTCAACGTTTATTTGCATAAGTAAATCATTTCTCATATTTGAAAAATTGCGAAATCTTAGATTCATCAACTTAACGAAAAGAAAAGAAAAGTAATCTGAACTTTAGTCAGATTAAAGCAATATTATCTTACCTATCTCATCGGAAGCTCGCACAACATTCCCTGCATTTTAGTCCAGTTAGTGGGATTAGTTTCCACAACGTTGACCTACATTATGTAACAATATGTAACTAAAGGTACAGACCGCGGAAACAGCTTCGACTGATATCCCTGGCATTGGCAATATGTATTGATATTAAAGGATGCTCAAGAAGGTTATATGACATAGGAAAAAGGTCATGTCAATAAGAATTGCTACAGTAATGTGTAAAATACCGCTGGAGATGATTTATTTGTATATATCTATTTCAGATGAATCATCTGCCAAGAAAATGTATGGCATGGATCGTGCTTAAGAACAGATCATGCTGTTGGCAGACAGTAAGGTGACAATACAATCAGTATAATTATTCCAGAACGGACAAATTTCAAGAAGAAAAAACGTTTCAGACAGAGAACGCTCTGGACCTCTAATGTTTCATATTTAGACAGTGACATGACGCACCATTTACGGTTTATTCAATGGAAGACGCTAGGACTGACTTCTGTGTTCAATCGTTTGGACGATGACAAAATACAAAGTCACAGTACCTTAAATAAATATGTACAGTGCTGGTGACTTAATGTAACATTCACACACATTGCCTTTACGGACGATTGTACAATTTTGTCTTCATAATTATTTGGCATCATCTTACCAGTGGTAGCGAAGGACGAACTCAGAGATGAAGTGGTGGTTGAAGAGGCCGTGGTGACGCTCATAGTGCTCAGAGTGGTCGCAGTCGGTTGGTAACTAGTGGTCTGTGTTTGGCTGTGTATGCTGGTTGGATTTCCTGTGGTTATTTGTTGACAGACAGTGGTGATAATTATTTCTCTAAAAGAGCATTCAGGCAGTATTGTCATAGAGTCGACGTTTATTTACATAAGTAAATCATTTCTGGTATTTCCAACATTGCGAAATCTTAGATTCATCAACTTAATTTAAACTAAAGATTATCTTTTTTATCCCATCCCAAAGTTACTGAACGATCCGTGCATTTTAGGCCGGTTAGTGGGCTTAGTACCCACAACAATGACCTACATTCTGTAACATTATGTAACTCATGGTACAGAACCCACACCCTGCTTCAGCTGGTATCCCTGACTTTGGCAGATGATGATATTAAAGATGCCAAAGAAGGTTAAATGACTTATGAAATAGGTCATGTCAATACGATTTGCTACAGTAATGTGTAAACTACTGATGTAGATGAATCATCTAGATATACCTATTCCAGATGAATGATCTGCCAAGAAAATGTATGGCATCGATCGCGCTTCAGAATAGATCATGCTATTAGTAGACAGCAAGGTGATATGACAGTCAGTGGAATTGTTCCAGAACGGACAAATTTCAAAGAGAATTGTCGTTTAAATGTGTGAACGCTCTAAACATGTTCTCATTTCGGCAGAGAAGGTGGTCACCTGAATGTCCGCTTTATTATAAGACTCCTTAAAAGCCGAAGTTTGAAACCGATCGGTCGCTTGGAGGGCCTGGGTAGCATACGCTACATATGAATTTCAATTGGTCTTGTAAGTGGTACTTAGTTACATAACCGTATCATGCAAGGTGTAATACGAAAACTCCTTTCAATCTCGTTTTGTATCGAAGAGAGGCCTCATTATACTCTATCCGTAGCTAAATAACAATGACATGTGGTCAGTCAGATGTTACACTTCACGTATCGATCAATGTCTCACTTAGTTTCCAGTCTCTAACATCCAATCAGATAACGATAGATGAGCAAATATTCTCCAGGGAAGCCAAAATTAGATAGGAGGCAACTTTAAAACCGTTCCCTTCTATAGTGTGGTCTCGACCCCTGAACTGAAAGATGGAGAGGTGGTAGAAGAGGCCGTTGTGACGTTTGTAGTGCTCAGAGTGCTCGCAATTGGTTGGTTACTTGTGGTCTTGGTTTGGCTGTGCATACAGGTTGTATTTCCTGTGTTTATTTGTTGAAAGACAGTGGTGACAATTATTTCTCCAAAAGAACATTCAGGCAGTATTGTGATCGAGTTAATGTTTATCTGCATATGTAAATGTATTCTGATATTTCCCAAAACTGCGAAATCTTGGATTTATCAACTTATATTCAAGAAAAGAAAAGAAATCTCACTTTTCGCCAGATCAAAGCAATATTGTCTTATTTATCTCATCCCAAAGTCACTGAACATTCCCTGCATTTTAGGCCAGTTAGTGGCATTAGTTCCAACAAAGTTTATCTGCATTATGTGACTAACGGTACAGAACAAACACCATCCTCCAGCAGATATCCCTGGCATTGGCAATATGCAATGATATTAAACGATGCTGAAGAAGGTTAAATGACATAGACAAAAGATCATGTCAATAAGACTTGCTACAGTAATGTGTAAAATACCGCTGGAGATTATTTATCTGTATATACCTATTTCAGATGAATCATCTGCCAAAAAAATGTATTGCATCGATCGCGCTTCAAAATAGATCATGCTGTTGGTAGACAGCAAAGTGACATGACAGTCAGTGGACTTTTTTCCAGAACGGACACATTTCAAGAAGAAATATCGTTGAAGTGAGAGCAGGCTCTTAACATGTCTTGATTCCCAACAAGTCAGTGAAAGTTAGGCCCCTAAATGGCTCCCTTTACTATAAAACTCCTTAAAGGCCTAAGTTTGAAACCGATCGGTCGCTAGTAACGGGTTGCTACCGTATGCTACATATGAATTATCATTGGTCGAGTAAGTGGAACTTAGTTACATAACCGTGTCATTTTCAAGGTGTAATATGAAAACACCTATCAATCACCTGTCGATCATTTTGTCACGTAGTTTCTAATGTCTAACATCCAACCAGATGACGATACAGGAGTAAATGTTCTCTAAGCAAGCCAAAATGAGACCGGAGGTAACTTTAAACCGCTCCCTTCTATAATGTGTCGTCTGCCCTTACCAAATAAGTTTTAAAAATTCAGCAGGCGGTATGCGCAGAAACCAGTTTTAAATAAGTTTCAAAACCTACTTTTGAAGAAGCACACCATTTTAGGTTTATTCAAAGAAGACGCTAGGGCTACTGTTTTCAACCGTTTGGACGTTGACAAAATACAAAATCACAGTACCTTAAGTAAACATGTACAGTGCTGGTGACTTAATGTAACTTTCACACACATTGCTCTTACAGACGATTGTACCATTTTGTCTTCATAATTATTTGGCATCATCTTACCAGTGGTAGAGAAGGAGGAACTCAGAGATGGAATGGTGGAAGAAGAGACCGTTGTTGCGCCTGTAGTGCTCAGAGTGGTCGCAGTCGGTTGGTAACTTGCCGTCTGGTTTTGGCTGTGTATGCTGGTTGGATTTCCTGTGGTTATTTGTTGAGAGACAGTGGAGACGATTATTTCTCCAAAGAAACATTCAAGCAGTATTGTCATAGAGTCAACGTATTGTTGCATAAGTAAATCATTTCTCATATTTGAAAAATTGCGAAATCTTAGATTCATCAACTTAATTACATAAAAGAAAAGAAATCTGAATTTAACCAGATCAAAGCAATATTATATTATTGATCTCATTCCAAAGTCACTGAACGTTACCTCCATTTTAGGCCAGTTAGTGGGATTAGTTCCCACAACGTTGACCTACATAATCAATATTATGTAGCTGTTCGTCCGGAACCCAAACCCTGCTTCAGCTGATATCCCTGTTGATATCAGGGGATGCTGAAGAAGGTTAAGAGACATATACAAAGGTCATGTCAATAAGATTTGCTATTGTAATATGTAAAATACCGGTGGAGATGACTTATATGTATATACCTATCTCAGATGAATCATCTGCCAAGAAAATGTATGGCATAGCTGGCGCTTCAGAATAGATCCTGCTGTTGGTAGAACGGACAAGTTTTCAAAGAGAAATATCGTTTAAAAGAGAGAAGGCTCTGAACATGTAATGGTTCTCAATTAGGCAGAGAAAGGTGCACCCCTGACTGTTTCCTTTATTATAAGACTCTTTAAAAGCCTAAGTTTGAAACATATCGGTCGCTAGACAGGGGTTGGTAGCCTATGCTACATGTGAATAACCATTGGTCGAGTAAGTGTATCTTAGTTACATAACCGTGTCATGCAAGGTGTAATACAAAAACTCCTTTCAATCTCGTTTTGTATCGAACAGAAGCCTAATTATCCTCCATCAGTAGCTAAATAACGAGGGCCAGGTGGTCAATTCGGTCTTAAGCTTCATCTGGTGATCTATATATCACGTAGTTTGAAATGTCTGACGTCCAATCGCATAACAATAATTGAGCAAATGTTTTCTACGCTAGACAAAAGCAGACCGGAGGCAACTTTAAACCGCTCCCTTCTAAAGATTGGCCTTGGCAATTAACAGATAAGTTTCAAATTCCGCAGACGCTATCCGCAGAAACCAGTTTTAAATAAGTTTCAAAACCTACTTTTGAAGAAGCACACAATTTAAAGTTTATTCAATGGAAGACGCTAGGACTACTGTGTTCAACCTTTTGGACAATGAAAATATACCTTCAGTAAACATGTACAGTGCTGCTGACTTAATGTAACTTTCACACACATTGCTTTTACAAACAATTGTACCATTTTCTCTTTATAATTATTTGGCATCATCTTACCAGTGGTAGAGAAGGACCAACTCAGAGATGGAGTGTTGGTTGAAGGGGCCCTTGTGACGCTTGTCGTGCTTAGAGTGGTCGCAGTCGGTTGGTAACTTGTGCTATGGGTTTGGCCGGTTATGCTGGTTGGACTTCCTGTGTATATGTATTGACAGACAGTGGTGACTATTATTTTTCCAAAAGAGCATTCAGGCAGTATTGCCATAGAGTCAACTTTTATTTGCATAACAATTAAATCATTTATCATATTTGAAAAATTGCGAAATCTTAGATTCATCAACTTAATGAGAAGAAAGGAAACTAAATTTGAACTTTAGCCAGATTAAAGCAATATTATCTTACCTATCTCATCGGAAGCTCGCACAATATTCCCTGCATTTTAGTCTGCCAAGAAAATGTATGGCATGGATCGTGCTTAAGAACAGATCATGATGTTGGCAGACATCAAGGTGACATAACAGTCAGTAGATATTTTTCAGAAAGGACAAAATTCAAAGAGAAATATCGTTTAAAAGAGAGGACGCTCTGAACATGTAATGGTTCTCAATTGGGCAGAGAAAGGTGCACCTCTGACTGTCTCCTTTATGATAAGACTCCTTAAAAGCCCAAGTTTGAAACCGATCGGCCGCTAGTAAGGTGTTGGTAGCCTATGCTACACATGAATTATAATTGGTCGAGTAAGTGGAACTTAGTTACATAACCGTGGCATGCAAGGTGTAATTTGAAAACACCTATCAATCTCGTTTTGTATTGAATAAGATTCTACTTAGTCTCACTCAGTAGCTAAATAACAATGACAGGTGGTCAAGTATGTGCTAATCTTCACCTGTCGATCATTGTGTCATGTGGCTTCTAATATCTATCATCCAATCAGATAACGATAAAGGAGATAATGTTCCCTACGCAAGCCAAATTTAGACAAGAGGTAACTTTAAACAGCTGCCTTCCATAGTGTGACCTCGGCCCGTGACAAATAAGTTTGAAATCTTGCATACGGCATGAACAAAAATCAGTTTTAAATAACTTTCAAAACCTACTCTTGAGGAACAACACCATTTAAGGGTTATTCAATGGTAGACGCTAGGACTTCTGTGTTCAACCGTTTGGACGATGGCAAAATACTAAATCACAGTACCTTCAGTAAATATGTACAGTGCTGGAGACTTAATGTAACTTTCGTACACATTGGTTTTACACTTGGCATCATCTTACCAGTGGTAGTGAAGGACGAGCTCAGAGATGGAGTGTTGGTAGAAGTTGCCGTTGTGACGCTTGTAGTGTTCAGAGTGATCGCAGTCGGTTGGTAGCTTGTGGTCTGCGTTTTGCTGGGAATGCTGGTTGGATTGTCTGTGGTTGTTAGCGGACAGACAGTTGTGGAAATTATTTGTCCAGGAGAACATTGAAGCAGTATTGGTGTAGCGTTACCTGGAACTTCAACATCTAAATCATCTCCACAGTCATAAGTAGCAGGCGCCTTGTTGAAGGTTATGGATATCGTGGCATTCGTGTCATTAGCTGCAGTTATAAAATTTGCTTAAGAGTTTTTTTCAAGAAAATCAGTAGGTTTTAGAGCTATGTGAAATGTTGGAATCCAAATTAAGAATAAGTTGGTCTTCTCGAGAGGAAACGTATGTATGTATGTATGTATGTATGTATGTATGTATGTATGTATGTATGTATGTATGTATGTATGTATGTATGTATGTATGTATGTATGTATGTATGTATGTATGTATGTATGTATGTATGCATGAATGTATGTATGCATGTATTGGGGTTTAACTGCACATCAGGACAATAACGGTTATATGGTGCCAATTAAAGGCAACGTTCTAAAATTGTAAATATAAAAAATTGCATAAAAAAACGTTGGGAGAGGAAAAGTAGCAGTCTAAATTTTTTTACTTATGTTAAACATATGTTTAATATATGAAAATATATGGCAAGCGTACATTAAGTATCATCCATATTTTACATATTTTAGTCACATACTAGTGGTTTAAAGGTATCAAAACGTGTTATATATATATATATATATATATATATATATATATATATATATATATATATATATATATATATATATATTAGACATACTCCTCTTGAAACAAGATTTGCATTTTAGGATTTTGGCATGCTTTGCATATTTTAACCAAAACAGTCTGCGACGCCGTATATGTTTATCTGTAGCGTCTCTAGCATTCTATATAGGTTGTACTCAACGCACGTTAAACATATGTTGTAACATATGTTAAACATCTGTGGATCCAAATGTATGTTTAACATTTATTACTACTTTTCCTATGTTTTTCTATGGAATACATGACATGTCAACTTAAGTTGAAAATTAAAAACTTGAAAAACATGAAAAGTTCATGTACAGTTTTTACCAATATATGGGTCTATGCTTTAGTTATATTATTCTTATTAATGCGCCTCGTGTCTTGGCTTGATATAAATTGTTACTTTCCTATTCATTAAGCTTTGATGACTAAAATGAAATGCCTAACTTTAAAAGCACTGGCACTTCTCATGACGCTATATAACGTAATTAGCTAGGACAACACTTATGATTGTAATCTATGTTGCTAATGTAAAAAACATTTTCACGTAATTTATATTTAGTTCATGCATCCTACATCAGATCTGGTTTATACATACACTTGGTAGCATTAGCATAGATATATAATAACTCTTCCCCGTTATAACATTGCTTTGATAGCAATTATGACATTTGAATAGTATTAAAAAATGACACAGAATTGACACGGAAATACCGGGTAGCTCTTTACCTGTTACTTTGATCTAAAAGTTGCCTGAATCATTTGATAAAGTATTATCCATTCTAATGGTTATGTTGTTTGTTATACTGTTATACAAAGTCGTCTCTTTGAAGTTGTTATTGCCATAACATGTGATATTCTTTTCTTGATTCCCATCCACAATGTAAAGATTCTGTGCACAGCGCCCCGTGCTATTGAAAGCCAGCCTCAGATCCAGAGCTGTAATGACGATGGGCCCAGAACTGCTTTTTATCATGGCAAGATTCCCTGTGGTGACATTACAGTTCTGAATCTGCCGTGGATAGCCAACATTCCGAATGTGACCCTCTTTCTTGGGGCCAAAACCTTGCGCTGAGGGAAGTTCGACTATGCTGGACTCTTTTACAAACAGAATGAAAGTTAAAAATATTAGCTTCAATGAATTTCACCTCTGACTACGATGCGCACAGTCAAATTTTCAATACTATGATATATGAATATGGTGGTGGTGGTGGGGAGGGGGCTAAAACATCCTGTGAACAATATATAGTTTAGCAATACTTGAATGAGTCATAAACCATTAGCAACATAATCATTACGAAATTTCAATGATGAGCTAAGTTCAGGACAAATGAAACCTTTGTTTAATTCTTTCTAATGATTGCCTACAGCGTTTCAAAACATAAAATTAAACAATAAGAATAGTAGCTCTGTTGTTTTCCTGATCAGTATAGAAAAAATATGATTGATGAATAGATTGAAACATTCAAAAGATCGATGAAACTCTTCCTACCTACATACCTATTTATATATGAAAGAATTGATTTACATATGATTATATTATCTGTCAATCATACCTGCAATACACTGGTAATGTATCTGCATGTAATTTGTCCTCGCCAGGTACACGTTCTGGTCGCAGCATTCCTGTGTGTAGTTCCAGGCCACACGGACCTTACAGTTACTGTATCCAGTACAGCTCACGTAGTGACTGAATGCAGACGGATGTCCGCTGTACCTTACGTTTACAAAATAAAAGATGTTCCAAATAGATGTTCATATAAAGAGTTATAAAAATTAACCGCTTAAATTTCTCGTGGTTTTGTGATTTTCATATGTTAAGTTGAATTATTTACACATGTAATTATTAATTAAAAGCATTAAATAATAAATTTAAGATAATATGGAAATCTTCTTCTGAAAATATTGCTTGAACATTCAAAAATTAATATCTTGTTTTTAAGGTACTATCAAAATTGGACTGGTAGATCTGGATACCGGTATATTTCCAGGGGAAGGGGGTAACAGGGGAGGGGGACTGAGAACAGAGTACGGTGTCCGACAAGACCCGACATTTTCAAGGATTTCCCGAGAGGGGATTTAAGCCGCCAGAGGGTACTATATTTTCTATAAAACCACTACAGGCCCAAGTTTGACACCGACCGGTCGCTTGTAACGGGTTAGCAGCATATGCTGCGTATGAATTATAATTTTCGAGTAGTTGGAACTTAGTTACATAACCGTGTCACACACTTTGCACACAAAGACATTCACAAACTGACCTGGAGATCACCTGATGGGAGGACACAGAGCCAGATTGACCACATCATCATAAACGGCAAATGGAGAAGATCTCTGCAGAATGTGAGTGTGATGAAACACGCTGATGTGGGCAGTGACCACAATCTTTTGATGGCAAAGGTGGCACTTAAACTGAGGGAAGCCAGATTCGGAAACTGTAAAAACATCGATGTCTCCAAACTCCAAGACCCAAAGATCAAGTCGGAGTTTAGTCATCAAAAACAGTTTCAGCGCTCAAGATGAGACACGACTCACAATCTACAACTTTAACAGAGTAATGGAAGACGCAGGGAAAATGGTTCTTTGGATACAGAAAAAACAAGAAGTCAAAATGGATTTCAGAAACAACTTGGACAAAGATTTAGGAACGGAAAGTGATCAAGAAACGCCTAGTGGGCACAAAATCTCCCAGGCTAAAAAAAACGATAACAAAGGAGTGCAGATAGATGTTTAAATAAGTCAGCTAGAAGACATATGAGAAAGTATGTGAAAAACTTTCACAAGTGAAGCTGAGACTGCAGCAACTCTCAAAGACATGAAGACAGTCTATTCGATCATCGGGAGACTCAAAGGAGACTATGGACAACCTCAGAACCTGCCAGAGAAGATACAGAGGGCAACACCATCTCAGTAGAAAAAGAGAAACTAAACATGTTTTAATAAGTACTTTCAAACCATACCCACTATAATTGCAGACATCTCCGAAGCTGAAGAAGACCTTGATATGTGCCTTGATGACATCACAGAACAAGAGGAGAAGGAAGCAATCAAGAATTTTAAAAAATAGCAAGGCACCTGGAGAAGATGGAGTTTGTGCAGAAATGCTAAAAGCGGAAGAAGAGCCCCAAAGGTCCTGTGTCAGATTCTCCAGCAGATATGAAACAGCGACCATATACCAAAGGAATAGAAAACATGTATAATAGTAAAGCTCACAGAGAAAGGTGATCTTGGTAATTACAAGAAATTGAGAGAGTTGGCCCTATTGTCGCACACCAGCAAAGTCTTCAGCCGCATCATCTTGAATAGAAATATAGCCACCGTCGAAGACCACACCCGCCAAGACAAGGCAAGTCATGCATAGACGAGATTTTTGTACTGAGACACATTCTCGAACAATGCAATGAATGGAGCAACTCGCTCTATGTGGTGTTTGTCGACTTTCGACAAATTACAGCGGGCATCACTTTGGCAGTTTTTAATGCCTAATGACATCCCACAGAAAATCGTCAGCACCATCAAAGCACTATATGAGGATTACCAGTGCGTCTTACACAACGGCAACCTAACAGAAAGCTTTAAGGTGGAGACTAGAGTGAACAATACTGCATGCTATCGCCATTCCTCTTTGTCCTTGCAATGGACTGGCTGATGCAACAATTGAAAACAAATGTAAGACGTGACACACAGTCGAGGTTGACATTGATGCTAGATAACCTAGATTATACAGATGATTTTAGTCTTCTTTTTAGCCGATTCTGGGACATACTACAGAAAACAGAATTTCTGGCAGAAAAAGTAAGTAGCATTGGTCTCAATGAAAAGTTAGAGAAGACACAATTCATGACGGTCAACAGCAGGATCAATCAGCCTGTCACAGTGAATAATAATCCACTACAAGAGGTACAAGAATTTATCTATTTAGACAGCAAGGTGTCAACAAATAATGACTGCGAAAGATAAGTGAGCTGCCAAATCAGCAAAGCAAACCAGACCTTTGCCATGCTTCAAACTATCTGGAGTTCAACAAACCAAAGCAAGGCGACCAAGTTTTAAATCTTCGAGCGTAACGTCCTCAGAGTGCTGTTAAACAATAACTTTTCTCGAAAAGAAGTTGGAAACATTCCAGACCAAATGCCTGCGCAGAATCAGAAGAATTTTCTGCCCGAACACCATATCGAATGAAAAACTTTGAATAAAAGCTGGAGTGGAAACCATTGCGTTGCAGATGAGATCAAGACGATAAAGATGGCTGGGGTATGTGTGCAGAATGACACCTACTGCACCTTCCCATGGTAGCCCTTTGATGGACATCGCAGGACAAGAGAGAAAGAGGCGGGCCAAAGGAAATATAGCGATGGACAGCAGAAACAAGATCTAAAAACAGCGGCCTGTATTGGAAAACAGCATCAAGGGCGGCGGCAGACCAGCAGCAGCGGGGTTCGGTCAACGTCGCCTCAAGTACCGTCCGGCGCAGAGAGGATGCAGTGAATGAGTGAGTTACATAACCGTGTTATGCAAGGTGTAATAAGAAAACACGTATTGGTCAATCTCTCAAGGATTAGAAAAAGGGTTTCGTCGGTGAATTATATTTACTACTACCCATTCGTTTTGCAACCATGCGCCTTTGTTGCTACAGTACTCTGTCATGTCAGGTTCAAGGAGGATCAGAAAATTACGGCTCCCTTTCGCGACATTGCGCTGCATCGAGACTGTACCTTAGCGTTTTCAAAATTACCTCCCACCAAGCTTTCCTCACAATAAGTAGGAAGGCGGAGATATTTCCTGAAAGGATTTCTTTTTTCGTAAAGTTTTTCATCTTACAATTGCATCAGATGTTGTATCAACATCGTGTAAGTTTAATTCTCACTCGGTCACCAAATGGCCCTGACAAACCGAAATTAAAAGCATTATGATTCGTTTGATACAGTGTAAAAAAATGTACTATAATCTACATTTCTGCACCATCTTTACAGTTCATTCATTTCGATTGATTCTCATGAAGCATATGTTCAAGAGTATTGAATTCTTCCATCAAGACTGATACCCTTCATAGCTTTGAAATATAGCGAGCAAGAGACAATATGATGTAACTCGTAGTGCCGATTTCAAATCTTTAATTTCATTTCAATTTTTTCTCTTCTAAATTTACCCGTGATAAACATTGGAGAAATACAATCAATGGTCCGCCATGATATATTTAGTCACTTAACGATTTCCATCCATGCCGATCCATTTAATCACTCCATGTGTAGAACGTTTTATATCAGTAAACTATTTGAACGTATTGTATAAATATGTAAAAGAATGTTTATTTCCACTGATGGTCTTCGAAAATATCATCTCGTTTGGTCAAAACACACAAATGGTACCAGTACGGTTTCTGAAAGGTACTTTGCCGTTTTGGGGTCTGGAATGCCTTGGCGGGGAGGTTAATAAACATTATTGAGCACGAGCTCAAACTCTGCTTCAGGGTCAAATATTTTGGATTCAGATATTAAATTCCTTTATTTTCTTTGCAATCTAAAGCAAATGAAAAGGAGTGTGTCTTGAGTAAATTCTCTTCATTTTATGTGGCTGTAAATCTAAATCTGGGATCGATTTAAAGTCAATATTTTGAGTTTGATTGTAAATTCATACTCAAAGATTTTCTAACCTCCACTGAAGCCAATAATTGATAACTTTCACGACTGAGACAGAATTTACTCAAAACTTTGAACTAAAATATCTCCAAAGCTGCTGATGATACCTATATTACATTTTCAGTTCTTACTACTACTTTCTTAGTAAATATTTGTGCAAATTACTCCAAAATTTTTGGAATTCTACACCTGGGATTTATGCAAATTTGTAAATAAATCACTCAAACTCAGGACTTCATCTCTAGAAATTATGCTTCCGCTTAAGCGACTTTAAAAAAATAAATTTATACATAAATTGCAAATTGTATGGGATAAAACTAGCCTCAGCTAAAAAGTTTCATGCCTATGTCATCAATTATTATAGCTCAGAGGAAATTTTCCCTCAAGGTTTCGAGCAAATAATCGGTCTCAGTCTTTACAGTTTAATGATTTCGCTTCTTTTGAAATACCGTGATTAGCCGTGAAAATGTATATTGCTGTGCACGTAAGGTAGGTCGGTAATCTTATTGTTTATGTTGACATGTGCCAGTATTTATGGTTTTGCCATAAATTGTAATTCTTTTTAACGAAATATTTATAAAGTTTAGAAACACTTATATATGAAAAGTACGACTTGTATCACTTCAATAATTATAATCACATGCGTTAATGATATATTTAGAGACAGAAGTTATCGATAGATATTTTTTCTTGCGATGAATGAACGACGTTTCATCTGTAAGTTTTAGTGGAAAGATATGTTGTCCAATTTAAGTAATAGAATTACTGATTAACTGTAACAATCAAGGTTCTTCTTATTCTTGCTGAATGCTAAACTACATTAAATTCAAAGGCAATAAAACAGGACTTCTGCTGTCCTACCTTCCGGTACCTGAGCAGACTAAAACTATTTTCCAAATTGATGAGTAGCCATCCGGAAAGAAACTTGTTCAGGTCCTGTCATGTCGCACAGTTCTGTTTCAAACACGGTATCTGCCATTTTAAAATATATCGCAAAATGGCATGGTGCAGTGCTATAAACGAAACTCTTTAGTTCAGGTTATTAAAGATTGCTAAAGGCTTGCTTTTAAAGAAGATGGTCGTAATTTAACTGGAAATCGAAATATTTCTAAGGCAACATCCTTTTCCTACCGTCTTGAATATTTTGTGAAATGTCTTTGACACGAATTTTACTTTGACCTACCTCATTCCGCAATCCTCGGTGTCATTGACATATTGACAACAATATGTATCATTGTGGAAAAAAGAGGAAGACACCTCCTGACATCCCGTGCTATTCTTCTTGGCGTACGTGTACACATCCGACACATAAATCACGTGACCAGCAGGACAAGCGGACTGCAAGTAATCATCTTGATGACTACCGTAGCACGCTTCGTCCACATTATATGCTGCAAAAATGAGATATTTGAAAATTTAACTATGTGTCGTTGTTCTGTCACACGGGCACACCATTAGAGTTGGGACGATCCACTGATTTGCAGGTTTAGAGGTATGAAGTTAATGGGAGCATATTCTGAGAATCTTTAGAAGATTGTATATTAAGGACGTTTCTTAATTAACAATCATTGCACCTTGTTACGCAGATTTGATAGTTTATCGATTAGGTAAGTATGAACACTATCTACAGCAACGGAAAGAATACATAAATAAGCGTACCTTAAGTACGGTATCACATACTTTTGGTCAACTACTGCCCCATATTGTTTTTCAAGTATGAAAAAATGATGCTTCCACAGACAAGCCGAAAATTCAATAATAAATTAGCATCAAAGTAGTCAAAATCCACCAGTACTCTCATCCTGTGTTAGGAAACAAAAGAGAAATGAAAACGATCACCCATCACCTACAAACCCCACTGATCACAAAAACTACCAACTTCATTGCAGGGAAGTACAAGCATGACAGACAAAATAAATTGCGTTCTTGCGTGTTTGTCTTAATTCTTTATAAGCCCATCATTTTTATAAATTCTTAATCGCAATGAATAATACAAATTTGCCACCAGAAAAATTTCTGTTGTGGCGAACAATTCTCAAATTCTTGTTTCTCTTCTTCTTGTTTGTCGTCTTATTCTTCTGTGCTTTTTCATTTGAATTTAGATGATCTGAGTTAAATAAATTCCCTGTTGCCCTTGTATCAAGCTGCATGCCCATTATTTTATAGAAGCCATAACAGTACACGAAAAACAATTTAAGCTTATTACGGGTAACGTAGGTCGAGTTGAATCTATGTACCTGTACGTATTGGGACTGCATTAGATTTCTGAATATACTAACATTGGCAAAATCTGCAAATATTTCACTGAAGTATGTCTTAATTGTTTAATGTTCCATTCCAAATTAATGGTGAAGGTTGATATGACACAAATAGCACAGTAGTTTTAAAACCTACTGATCACGTACACCTACTTTGTAAACTATACCAATGTACATTCAAAGTCCCACTAATCTTAATTGGCATTAACAATACATACTATAACCAAATGTTTCAAGGTGGCTATATAAAGTGCATTCGAGGAGCAAATATAATTACAGTGTATGTCAAAGAATATACATGTGTGTGTTTGTGTGTGTAAAATCATTATGTTACCTATGAGTCCATGCTTTGAAAGTTGTATGATAATGGTGTCAGTGATATCAGTCAAATAAAAACATACCACTAAAACAATAAACTATAAGACGTCAAGTATATAATGAAATATTTCAAAATCAATAAAGAAATAAACAAAGAGGTAGAATGGGAAGGCGTATTTAGTTAAGGAAATTTAATGCTTTGATGGTGTGCCAACAGATTGCTCTCCTTTTTTTTTCTTCTTTGCCAAAGTGTAGACATTTGTATACGCCAAAAAGTCTTGCGATATGACCCGATATATATAAACGAACTTGTGCTTCATTTATTTTTGTATCAAAACTTGTATAAATTGGTCATACAATAGTTTTATAAGATTAGTTCTCGTATTTTTACCCCCTAAGTATTCTATTCCTTAGACCCATGCGACGAAATACTTATTTAGCGAATACAATCCTCACCCTTGCACTGTTGTTATTGTTGTCTTTGTGCTCACAAGTGAATTTCCACTACCAGGAAAAAATACATTCTTATATCATTAAACATAAAGACGAATGTTTTCTCATACACTCAGTACAGAATTTCTTTCACGCAGCAATCTTTCTTCTATTATCTCTCCTGTCATATCAAATTGAATGAATGATTATATTTTCATTAGGCATAGAAAAAAGTATTTTCTGATATGGAAAAAGAAGATTTTGTAAAATAAATATTCATTTGTGAGTATTTGACTTGTTCTCGTACAAGACTATAGTACTTAAGTCGTCCATTGGTTTAAACAGTACTTATTTCAAAGATCATCACGGAGGGTACATAAAAAACCACATCAAGAGATACCAAAGATTGAGCAACAACCTTAAGCTTCTGTAAAGCTCTGCCCTCATCGTCCATTGTCTACGTAATTCTCCCATGAGAGACTTTCTTTCGTATATCAGAATATGTCATTAAATTAAAAAATATACACATATGCGATTCTGCATGTAGTTCAGTGTTTTTTGTTGTTGTTGTTTTGTTGTATTTTTTAAAAAGATATTCAAGAACTTCTTCACATAAACTCGACTTGCATACATCTTGTTAGACCATAATTATTACAAATAAGAAGGTTAATTTTACATTTCAATAATTACTCCAGTATTACCATCAAAAAAATCAATAAATCATGTTTTGATGTAATTTATACAGACGTGCAAAAGTATTGTCTGACACCTTGAGAATTATCTCCCAAAATAGTGAAGCAATGTTTTCTTTTACTCTTTTTCTTTAATAAGTTTTAACAAGATTTAATTTATTTCACATAAAACCACTTGCATGAAAGTTTTTACTCCTCGGCGATTGGCTGATAAACCGGATTTGAAATTACCTATTGAAGACGTCCAACTGATACATGTTTATTCTCAAAAACTTCTGAAAGTATTTAAAGGTGAAAATCTACATTGGGATATTCATATTGATCAAAAAACATTACTCTGCTAAAATGTCAATTTTCATACATTCCATCTAATATACTAAATCTTCTCTTTAATGCCTACATTCAACTTCTTATTGGCTACAGGCGCATCATTGGGTGAAAGTCATGAAAATCTGACATTGGACAAATAAACAACCCCAAAACGAGCATCCAGATTAATATTAAACGCTTTCTTCACAGTCCTTTCTAATTAAATGTTCCGGAAATTGGATTGAATTTCTGTTTATGATAGAATCTAATACCACAAGTCTATCTTATTATATAAATCCGGTCCAAAGACCTCAGATCCAGTTTGCTCGAATAGAGCATGAGACCTGCGGGAGCTCCCGATATCCTGTTCCCGCATGCTTCCCGTGACACAAAAAGTGGTCCTGGGTGGGGGAATTGTTCACCGTTATTCACGACGCCTCTCCTTTTTTTGTCCATAGACCTCAGATCAAATTTGCTCGCGAGGGACATCGGGCTGGTAGGGACTAAGGTATGTATGTTTTATGTGTTGACCCGTTCCTGCATGTCGCACAATTGCAACGTAGCACCTCAACATATTGCATGCCCAGCACAGGTAAAGGGGACAAAAATGGAAATGGCCGTAAGTTTCCACGACGCAAAATATATTATTTATCACACGAATTAGAGGAATAGACCCATTTAGATATACACAATACTGCTGAGCTGTTAAGATGTCTGGTAGAACAAATGCTCGTGCCTGACTCAAACTGGGTAGCGCTGAACTGTGTGGGAAATAGTGGCTAAGTAGCTTATAGATAATATAAGTTGAAGTCCCAGTGTTATAGTGTGACTGGTAGCGTATACAATATTAAGCCACCACATTGCACTGTCGGAACAACGAACTGGTAGGACACTGGGGGATCTGTTCGCAGGAGTCGCTTGCCAAAACTCTCCTTTCTGAGAAACCCGTAGGTCTCTGCTCACTGCTCGGTTTCAACGATATTGTTGTCATCCTAAATAAGTCTTTATCTCTACAGTAAATGAGGGATAGCCACGAGATATGCTCGCGAAAGTCACGAGCGACGGCGTTGTACTTGGCGTTAGGACCCACATGGCGACTAATATATGCAAGCTTATTGAGAGCCGTTTCCTTATGTCGGACGCCAGAAAGAAAGGCGCAGTCGTCGAGTACAAAAATCGTGTTGCTATTTTCGAACCTGTCAGCGAGTATACAAAGCAATTCATTCAGATCATAGCGCTCAGGGTTGCCCAGAAATACTTCCGTGTCTTATTTGACGCGGGTCCACGGATTGTCGTATGCCTCGTTTATTTCTATAGTAGGGTAAATAATGATAATAGCATCAAAGTGGTACTTAAATGCCGATTAGAACAGTTCGCCGGCAAACACGCTCTTGAATGAACGACGTTTCATCTGTAAGTTTTAGTGGAAAAATATCTCTTCCAATTTAAATAATAGAATTATTGATTATCATGGCGAAGTGTGGTTGTAAGTTATCAATGATCTCCGTGATAGCACTACATCTGCGTTCAGCGTAGCACTTGTGCTGGCTAGTAGATGGCCGATACAAATTGGCCATTTTGTCTGTTCAGCTGTGCATCAATGACGACATATCCATACGTGTTTAACACACCTACAGCCTGGACCGTTTTTCGATCTGCAGCGTTACACCTTCACTTGCGTTTTCTATGCCTCTTCCCGACCAGTGGAGTGTGTGGTCTTCCGTTGACCTCATGTTGACCTCATCCGCGTCCCTGAGAGACTCCCTCATCATTATCTTTTGGGACTCTTCCCACTGCTGGTACCTCAGCTGCCTATGAACATAGCTCTGGTTTGAGAAGCCCTCAATCGTCACCAACTCCTTGTTGATAAGGGGTTATAGAAATTCTCCGTATCACGCACAAGCTCAAAGCACTTTGTCCCGCCCTCGAAGAGCAAAGCTAACGCCTTTATGCTTTCTACCGGCATGTTCAGGTTGATGTTCCACACGGGGTTGCTCTTGTTCAGCAACATCTTGCGATGGCACAGCACTCGATGGTAAAATATAGCCACTTTTCCTATGTACTGCTGCCTGATCATGCGTGCTAGTTCCGAATGGACCACAACATCGAACTCCAGGGAAATGCCAGCAATGGTGTAACTCGCCCCTTTATTATTACTCTGGATTACCCTGCCATAGTCATTAAATGTCAGCACGGTACGTAAATCGGTTACCAAATACAACAGACGTATCGAGCTGGACGGCATTGCCAGCGCTTAAATGTATGGAGGCAGTGTTGGTGTTTTGTACACCCTGATAGACTGCATTAGTCCGCTCTTTGTTCGTCAGCCAGAAATCCTTATAGACGCCCCAAATAAATGCATCTTCTATACAGACCACTTCGTTCCTATCAAGCTTTACGCTGATCTTTTTGACGATGGCGCGGCCGAGGTTTTCTTTAATGATTACGGTTGACGTCCGGCGCTGGTGCGCTGCCGCTCAAAGTAGTTGTAAATGCCAGCCTATCATTGCCGGGTACAATGACATCGTTGCTTCCGAAGTTTGGAAATCTAACGACAATCAGCTGGTTTTGGTCTATGGGTGCTGAGGTTATTACTCACAAAGACGGTGCTTCGAATTCCCTTTACTCCTAGCGCGGCAAAGAGGGTGAAGTGGGCACAATCTGTTTCCGTATTGAGACATGCTAAAATGTGGTGCTACTGGAGTTCACGTGTCCTACCTTTATTATGTTAAAATTTTAGGTTGTGTCTCACAAGTGCTTGTTAAAACATAGCTGAAGGCAGCGACTTTGAAATGAAAGAAATTGGCGGTCATGAAGATGATCTAACCGAGGAAGATTAAATCACACTTACCACGCAAGCCAATGAGTCAGAAGACTTACAGATTGAAACTCCTTCTTGGGCCAGCGGTGATGAAGTGCCAATTGGGTGGAAGTAAGAAGATGTGTCCACGGTAAGGGGACTAGAGCAACGCATTGCCGAGCATCGAAAATAAAAGAACTTTAATGAAGAACGCACCTGCAGGCTCATTTTTAAAACGAATAAGTCCGGAGTCCTTGCAGTAAAGTGAGTGCGAAACTGGATCCTGCAACCACGCAAAAACTACCAGGGTAAATTCTTGGCCCCATCCATACTTAGGGGTGTGGACTCGGTTTATCAATGCGATAGGGTTCAAAGAGGGTAAGCTACCGACCGAAACACGAAAACAGCAAGCCACAGCTCGAGAAAAGATCACAACCGACACAAGCAGGCTAGAAAATATCGAGCTCCTCATTGTGTCTTGATCCGAAGACACAGCGCTCAAAGAAGCGGCAGCACAGAAACCTGAAAGCCTCCGGATGCGAGAGATCCTTGGCCTTAACAAGACACTTCAGAGGTACCGCGGTGTGCTTTCTCTTACCCTCGCGAAGACCGTAGAGCTCAATGAACGTCTAGTCGTCGAGAGGACAAACTTGACCAAAGCGGAAGACGACACGATGCGCCATGATATACGAGACCACATTGCAGAACTGAAGTTGGTACACAAGGATCAACCAAAAATCGACTGCGATTTACGAGGGGCACTAGCAATTTACTGCTATTCGGGAGACCATCAACAAAATTCTCCACGAAAATACAACCCTCGCTGAGCGGCTGTAAACACTCTTCCGTAAACAGGGTATCACTATAGCTTCAATTCTCACGCAGATGTGATCGTCATAGACACAGTTGTGCTCGGAATCACAGACAGTGGCTGTACAACGCCACCATCCGTTGACCCGACACCTAAATCTGACCCCAGCAGCGCAATAGAATAGGTAACAAAGCAGCTGGAACGGCTGGCGGGAATATTTAAAACGCTCGCAGATAACGCTTTGGCTGCGCTGCCTGGTATAATTGACACTATTGTGTCATTTCTCCTAAAAACACGTGGCAATGCCATTGGCTGGCTGGCCGGAAATTTGGTCGTGCTTGTCATCTCGATCGCGGTTGTTTTCTTTACCGTTCTCTTCTCTCGCATTTTAACAACAGAGAAACCATATTCTCGCAAGGCCCGTCGCAATACCAGCCACGACCTGTTCATTTTTGTTGGCGTCATGGTCTTTAGCTTACTTTGATGCCTGCACTTTTGGACTGGCACTTTTGATGCTGACGCATCTTTCGCGGGCGGGTCAAAGCTTACATCTTCCTTGCTTCGTTGGCTGCGGTTGTTCTGGTACGCTTATCTCCTGTTCAAACACTTGTGCGGGCGCCCTTATCGAATTAGCACCTGCGTTGGTGCCTAGTGCCATGGTTTTATCCGCTATAAGTAGTTTGTTGTTATACAGTGCATATTAGCCTCTATGATGGTGTTACTTCGAACTATGTATAGGTCGCACCAATGACTTCATCCATCTTGCTCCTGGCGTATCCAAGTAGTTGTTGGTATTTATTCGACGACTCGGGAATGCTTTCTGTGCGGTCGGTCATATCTTCTACGTTTGCAAGAAAGTGTTTATGTGCATCAAAGACCTTCCCCGTTCCAATTATCGTGCTTTGTATTTAAGTTTGCGCGCCCAAGATTGTCCATGCTTAAGTCCGAATGCTATCGTTGAGGAGCTCTACCCCGGCTACAGTAAAGTCTTGAGACTTGTCCAGCATGAAATACACGAAGCCGTTTTAACCCCATCGTTATGTGCGATATGTTCAACGTGCCATGCTATATCGGTTGTCTGTCCTGTAAACCAATAATGGACGCGGTAACGAGAAACAAATAGTTGTGTTGTGTTGTGTTGTGTAAACACACAAAGCGACCTATTTTTGCGTTGTTTTTTTTTAATAGTGAATTTTAAAGAATGCTAGTCGCCCCACATGCCGTCTCCTTCATCCGATATGGCCTGCAGATCCGCAGTAGAAAGTCGTGAACTACCTTTACCACTGTCAACATTGTAGGTTTGCTTTCATGCGTAAATTCAAAACCTAACAACAAACAATGATACCAAAGTCAGAATCACCGAAGGCACAAACTAAGACATCCGCTAGAAAACACCCTGTGCACATTTTAACTACAATACCATAATATTTATAATTAAAACTTAATTCAAACATGTTATGCTGCGCTTATATCCTCAGTACAAAACATAATATGGGACTGCCGGAGTAACTTTGTGCTTACATGCGCAGAGTGCGTTAGGTGTCTCAGCGCAAAGAATGTCCATACTTTCATAACTTAAACCCGTTAGCTAACGGTATACTTTGTAACTGGAACGATCTTGACTATGGGTAAGATTCGCCTCATTGGATGATAAACAATTTCTGACATTTGCACGCAATAAAATGCCGTTTCAACGTACAGTATTCTTTTCAGTCCAAGGGATTTTCAAAGACGGTCCCTGCGATCAGGCGATTTCGTGGTTTCCTAGAGTACGTCGTTAATAAAACTTCAGACGCAATCGAAGTTACCATCGGGCTGGCGGTTCCTTTATATGTACTCACTGTCGGTTAGTCGTTTCGACAGTAAAACACCCGTTTTACGCCGGCCTCTGGTGGGGGCTCTCAGAAGTTTCACTTTTATGTCCCCCGGACCTGTGCTGAAGTGCTACGTTGCACTTGTGTGACACGCGGTAACGGGCTGCGGGAGTCCCCTCCGGCCCCATGGTCCTCTCGTGCAAATTGGATCTGAGATATGTGGACAAAAAAGGAAAGTAGCGTCATAATAAACGGGAAATATGCGGGAACGGGTATCCGGAAGTTCCCGCAGGTCTTATGCTCCACTTGAGCAAATTGGTTCTGATGTCTATAGACGACGATCCGTAAAAAACTTTACGGCTAAATACATATATATCCTTCTTACCCTTATTTCAGGCATCTATGTACGCTCTTTACTGTACCTAAAATTCATACAACTCAAGCTAAAAATTCACTTTTTATTCCGCGAGCATTCTGTGGAATTTAAGTCTTTCCTCTGTCAGACATTCGACGTCTTTGTATTCATGTACGCATTCTATTAAATCATTATAGAGGGACCGTAATTTATGCTGTAATCTACAAGATTATGCCCCTTGCATGCAGACTATTATTCTTCCTATCAACATTTTAAAGCTAAATGTTCTGATAATATACCCGTATTTGTAATGATTGTATGTGTGTTTTATTTCTATTTTCTGGTCATGTTTTGTGTCGTGTGTTTGTGCATTGTGTGCCTAGTTATGTATGTGTACCGCATGTTTGTGAGTGTAGTCGAGTTTTATATGTCTACATAGTTTTATGACATTAAATGCACGTTGTAAGCATGCTGTTGTAAATTATGTGCGCTGTACATATCCGTCACTGTGTTCTGTTTCAGGTAGATATGTTACGGCCTACATCGTGTTTGCTTAATTGTGCTAACAAGGTTTGTATCACAACAGTCTAAGTCCAAAAAGTTCACAAATTAGTAAAATATTAACATATTACTCCAATAGTCTGAAAATCTAATCACGTCATTTACATATACAAATTATGTCTAACAAATGTATGTCTACTTTCAGTGGTTTTTGTTTCTTCGTGATAACAGGGTTTAAGTCCCAAAAGTCTAAATCCGAAAAAACCGAAATGTTCACAAATGTGTAAAACATTTAAAAATTGCTGTAATGTCCTGAAAATCTAATCAAAATATTTATATATGCATAAAAATATGCTACCCAGATTGCATTTGTCAATCGTGCTATAATACATCCAGGAACGGACGGACGAATTATCGTATCGACGAACAGGAACAAAATCAGGATGTCCCCGCAGCAAGCAGTGTGAGCGTACAAAGTACCATTCTAAACACCCTACTATAGTCTTTACGGTATGCAGAATTATGACTAATAACATCAATACTTCTGCAGCTGGACCTAGTTACAAAGTCTCAGTAAAATGAGGAAGTCGTTACAAAGTCGTCAGATATTTCAAAGTTCCACAATGATTGCAACTATCACAATAGCTCTTCTATGTGTATTCTTTAAGACTATTTTTCGCGTATTTATTTAATAATTAGATTCGAGTCCAAGTACAAACCTTAAAAGGCTAGTATTTAGCAGTATGTGGCCCTTGACAAAATTACGTAAAGAAGTAACAATCTTATTTTAAGAAGGAAGTAAAAGGTGACAAAATCTAAGATGAAGACGACATTTTGGAATATTTGAGTACCCGCCTATAATCGAGTATTAGTAATTAAAACCTATTGCAGAACTGAAATGCCAGCATACTTCCAAATAAATGCACAGTACATTGCTCAATTGTTTTTTTATAAAAGTTCCACAGGAATTGAGACCTAATGCTATTGGAAAAGAAATTCATATGAAACAAACATATTCATAAATATGTCTGAAAATGTGAGCACTGCCTCGAGACAATATGATATTCGTACTTGGAATCCTTTGATATCAGAGACATTGTGAAACATGTAAACAGAAAGGAATCAAATTAATTCTGCTATTACGGTAATGCTATCTTCACTCCAAATTGCTGACAGTGATTCTTTTCTTAAATATTTATTCCGAGTTTAAATATCATGCTCAATAATCTTCTGGTCCTTCTGATGATACAATTACTTTGACAGTCTATTGTACCATTTTTGTCTTCATAATTATTTGGCGTCATCTTACCAGTGGTACAAAAAGGCGAATTCACGAATGTTGTGGTAGTAGGAGATGCCGATGTGATGCTTTCAGTATCCAGAGTAGTCGGCATCTGCTGGTTCTTTGCCGTCCCAGTTTGTAAGGCGCTGCTGGTTGGATTTTCTGTGGTTATTTGTGGACCGTCGTTGGTGAAAATTTTTTTCCCAGACGAACATTCAGCCAATATTGTCGTAGAGTCACTTGGAACTTCAACATCTAAATCATCTCCGCAGTCATAAGTATCAAGAACCTTGTCAAAGGTTATGGATATCGTGGCGTTCGTGTGGTTACCTGTAATTGTATGATTTTCTCAAAGTTATTTTAAAGACAATCGGTAGAGCTTAGAGATATGTATGAAGCTTGGAGTCCAGATTAAGTACCAGTCAGATTCTGGAGAATAAATGTATGTATGTATTTATTGGGGTTTAACTGCACGTCAGCGCAATAATGGCCATATGATGCCAATACAAAGTTCTAAAAATGTAAATATAAAAAATTATATAAGTAGCACTATAAATTTAACTTATGTAAAACATATCTTTAATATATGTAAATATGTGACCTCAAATATCGAAAACGTACATTATGTACCACACATATTACACATATTTTAGTCGAATACTAGTATGTTAAACATATACAAATCGTGTTTTACATATAGACATTTTAAACATACTCACTTGAGACAACTTTTGCATGGAAGGATTTTGGCATCTTCTGCATATTTGATTCAAAACATCTGTTTTATATATGTCATGTTCAACGTATGTGACGCCATATATGCTTAATATATGTAACGTCTCTTATTTTCATCATATGTGGTACTCAAAGTATTTTAAACATTTCTTGTAACTTATATTAAACATTTGTTAATCAAGATATATGTTTAAAATATATTACTACTTTTCCTATGTTTCCCTATCGATTGTATGACATATCAACTTAAGTTGTACAGTGGCACTTGAAAAACATTAAAACTTAATGTGCAGTTTTCACCCATATATGGGTCTAATCTTTAGTAATTGATCTTTAATATTGCACCTTATGTCATAGCTTTATATGAATTGTAGTTTTCTTATTCGTTAAGCTTTTATAACTAAAATGAAATGGCTAGCTTTTAATCCAGTGACACTTGTCGTAACAATAAATAATGTAATTATCAAAGACAACACTTATGATTTTAAGATCTGTTTCTGCTGTGAGAAACATTTTCAAGTAATTTATATTTAATATCTGCATCTAACTCCAGCTCTGATTTGTACATACATTTGCTACCATTAGCATAGATACAGAATTACTCTTCCCTATAATAACATTGATTTCATAGCAAACAATTACTGCATTTGAATAGCAGTAAAAAAGAATGACACATAATTGACACTGAAAAACTGTCTACCTCTGTACCTGTTATTTTGATCCAGAAGTTGCCTGAATCATTTGATAAAGTATTGTCCATTCTTATGGTTATCTTGTTTGTGGTACTATTGTACAAAATCGTCTCTTTGAAGTTGTTATTGCCATAACATGTGATATTCTTTTCTTGATTTCCATCCACAATGTGAAGTTTCTGTGCACAGCGCCCCGTGCCGTTGAAAGCCAGCCTAAGATCCAAAGCTTTGATGACGATGGCTCCAGAACTACTATTTATCATGGCAATATTCCCTGTGGTGACATTACAGTTCTGAATCTGCCGTGGATAGCCAACATTCCGAATGTGTACCTCTTTCTTGGGGCCAAAACCTTGCGCTGAGAAGAGTTCTACGATGCTGGACTCTTTTTCAAAAAAAGTAAAAGCTTTGAATATTAGCTTTAATCAATTTCACCTCTGAATACAGAGCTCACATTCAGATTTTCAATACTCTTAAATATAAATATGGAGGGCACCTGAAACATACTGTGCGCGCAAACAAAATTTAGCAACACTTGAATGACTCATTAACCATTAACAACATAATATTTTAAGGGATTTCAAAGATGAGCTAGTTCTGGACAAATGAAACCCCTGTTTTATTGTTCTGTCTTCTAATGGTTACCAGGAGCGTTTCAAAACATAAACTGAAACAATAAGAAAAAGTAGCCGAACCGAGGTTTCATAAGTCCTGCTGTTTTTATAATAAATATAGAAAAATAATGATTAATGAACAGATTTAAAGAATCAATAGATGGATGAACGTCTTCCCATGTATCTATTTATCTATCTATCTATCAAGGAATTGATTTACACATGAGTATATTATGGGTCAATCATACCTGCAATACACTGGTAATCCATCCGCATGTAATTTGTCGTAGCCAAGTACACATCCTGATCGCAGCATAGCTGTGTGTGGTTCCATGCCACAGGCACCGTACAGTTGTTGTATCCATTACAGTTCACATAGTGACTGAACCCAGACGGTTGTCCGCTGTACCTTAATTTTAGAAAATAATTTTTTTTCCAATAGATGTTCATATAAACGGCTATTGAAATTAACTGCTTTAATCTCTCGTATTTGATGACTTTCATATGCTAAATTAGATCATTTACACATGTAATTATTACTTAAAAACATGAAATCATACATTATGACAATATGGAAATCCTCAACTAAAAATCAATATATTGTTTAAGGTACTATCAAGGTCGGACTGGCCCACCGGGATACCAGCGTTATTGCGGGGGGGGGGAGGTAGAGGGGCGGGTACCTTGAGTTTACCTTTATTACACCTGTGACTGGAAAGAGACCTTTCAAAAATTTGCTTAAAGTTTATTTGCTTAAGTAAGTCATTTATGACAACAACAAAAAAATAGAAAATCTCAGACTCATCACCTTACGTAAAAGAAAAGAAAAAAATCTGAATTTCATCCAGACCAAAACAATATAATCTTATCTATCTCATCCTAACGTCAATGAACATTCTCTGCATTTTTTTTTCTTCTCCAGTTTGTGTGATTAGTTATCACAACGTTGACCTACATTATGTAACATTTTCTAACTGCAGGTACAGAACCCACGCCCTGATTCAGCTGATATCCCTGGCATGGGCAGTAGCTAATGATATTAGAAGACGCTAAGGAAGGTTAAATGACATATAACAAAGGTAACATAAACAAAGCTTGCTGCGCTACTCTCTAAATACTGCTGGAGATGATTTATCTGTATTTACCTATATTAGACGAATGATCTGCCAAGAAAATTCATGACATGAATCGCAGTTTAGAATAGATCATACCTTTGGTAACAAGCGACGTGACATGACAGTCAGTAGAATTATTCCAGAACGGATATAATTTCAAGGAGAGATATCGTTTAAGAGAGAAATCGCTCTGAACATGCAATGTTCCTCAATTAGTCAGTGAAAGTTTCCTCCTCTGAATGGTTCTTTCACTATAAAACTACTTAAAGGCCCAAGTTTGAAACCGGTCGGTCGCTAGTAAATGTTTTGTAGGATATGCTACATATGAATTATAATTGGTCGAGTAAATGGAAGTTAGTTACATAACCGTGTCATGCAAGGTGTAATAAGAAAACACTCATTGGTCAATCCCGTTTTGTATAAGTCTAGGTAGTATCTCTCAGTAGCAAAGTAACCCTGACAGGTGGTCAATTAGGTGTCAAGTTTTACCTGTCGATCCTTCTGTCATATAGTTTCCAGTCTCTAACTTTCAATCAGATAACGATAAAGGAACAAATGTTTTCAATGCCAACAAAAATCAGACAGGCGGAGGCCTTAACCGCTCCTTTTTATCTTGTCGCCTTGGCCTTTAACAAAAAAGTGTTAAAATACCGCAGACGGCAAGTGCAGAAACTAGTTTTAAAAGCTTTCAAAACCTACTCTTGAAGAAGCACACCATATGAAGTTTATTCAACCGAAGACGCTAGGTCTTCTGTGTTCAACCGTTTGAACGATGATGAAATACTAAATCACAGTACCTTCAGTGAATATGTACATTGCTGATGACTTAATGTAACTTTCACACCTAATAGCCGAGGTATATCATTTAGAACACAAGATCCACAATGCATTTTATCTCCGTAATGTGCAAAGAATATATAACGAAATCGTTACAAAGATTGCAAGTAACCATGGTTACAATATATATATATATATATATATATATATATATATATATATATATATAAGTTCATATTCATACGTCAAATAAAATAATAAAATATATTGATCAACTTCAGACATAATCTTTTGCTTCTTTATTCACATCATAAATCTGAATTAACAATGTCGCGGGGGTATGACTGGTACAAGTCTTTCATCAGTGTTCGTAAAATCTCAATTATTAGAAAAACGGTTTCTTCAGTGTATGATATTTACTGCTACCATTCGTTTTACAACCATGCGCCTTTGATGCTACAGAACTCTGACAATTCAGGTTCAAGCGGGATTAGAAAATAACGGCTCCCTTTCGCGACTTTGCCTTGCAACTTAGCTTTTCAAAATCAACTCCCACTTAGCTTTCCTCGCAATAGTTAGGAAGGCGGAGATATTTTCTGAAAGAATTTCTTTTTTTCGTAAAGTTTTTCATCTTATAATTGCATCAGAAGTTTTCTCAACATCGTGTTATTTTAATTCTCATTCGGTCACAAAATAGCACTGAGAAATCAAAATCAAAAGCATTATGATTCGTTTGATACAGTGTGAAAAATGTTCTATAATCTACTCTTCTGTACAATCTTTACAGCTCATTCTTTGGATTGATTCTCATGAAGCATATGTTCAAGAAACATCAAATTCTTCAATCAAGACTGATAGCCTTCATAGCTTTGAAATATAGCAAGCACGAGAAAATATGATGCAACTCGTAGTGCTCTAATTTCCATTCAATTTTTTTTTCTTCTCAATTTACCTGTAATAAAAATTAAAGAAATACAATCAATGGTCCGCCATGATGTACTTATTGACTTGTTGATTTCCATCCGTGCCGATCAATTTAATCACTCCGTGTATATTTTATATCAGTAAACCATTTAGACATGTTGTATAATTATGTAATATAATGTTTAGCTCCAATGAAGGTTTTCGAAAATATCATCTCGTTTGGTAAAAGACAAAAATGCTAACGGTACTGTTTTTGAACGGTACTCGGCCATTTTTGGGCCTGGAATGCCTTGGTCAGGAGGTTATTAAATCTTTTTGAGCGCGAGCACACACTCTGGTTCAAGGTTAAATATTTTGGACTCAGCTGTTATATTCCTTTTTTTCTTTGCAATCTAAAGTAGATGAAACGGAGTGTGTTTTTATTAAATTCTCATAATTACTTGACTGTAAATCTAAATATCAGAGAGCTATTTAAAGTCAAAATATGAGTTAAGCATAAAGTTACACTCAAAGGTTTTATAACCTATATTTAAACCAAGAGTTGATAACTTTCAAGACTGTGACAGATTTTACTCAAAACTTAAATATATATATATATATATATATATATATATATATATATATATATATATATATATATATATATATATATATAAAGCTGTTGGCGATATCTACATTGATGATTCAAATTTCGAATGCTCCAGCTGATGTGGAACTATGATCTCTGATAATTGCGTTTCGTGTAAATGTTTGAGTCTTTTAGTCGAAAATTTATAGGAAGTCTAGACCTGGAATTTGTACAAATTTGTAAGCAAATCACTCAAATACTCGGGTTTTCATCTCTGGAAATTATTCTTCCCGTGAAGCGAGTTTTGAAAATTATTTTTTAAAATAAATTTGCTAGATGTATAGGATTAAAGTGGCCTCAGCTAAATTTTTCATGCATATGTAATCAATTATCATAGTCTATGGCAGATTTTATCTCAAGGTTTCGAGTACACTATCGGTCTCAGTCTTTACAGAATTTTGAATAAGCTTCTTTTAAAATATTTAAAATTTAAAATATTTAGAATAATTAGCCTTGAAAAGTTATCTCCCTGTGCGTGTAAGCTAGTACTATGACATTATTGTTTATGTTGACATCTGCGGCTATTTATGGTTTTGCCATGAATTGTAATTCTTTGTAACGAAATATTTGTAAATTATGCATGAAATGTACGACTTTTGTCAGTCCAGTAATTATAATCACACGCGTGGTCGGTGTTAATGATGTATTGAGAGGCAGAAGTTTTCGGTAGCTATTTTTTTAGGTGAATGAACGACGTTTCATATATAAGTTTTTGAGGAACGAAATATTTCTAAGGCAACATCCTTTATCTAATCTCTTGTATATTTTGTGAAATGTCTTTGACACGGATCTTGGCCTACCTCATTCCGCAATCCTCTATGTCATTGACATATCGACAACAGTATGTATCATTGTGGAAAAAGAAGAAGTCACCGCCTGACATTCCGTGCTTTTCTTTTTGGCGTACGTGTACACATCTGACACATAAATCACGTGATCAGCAGGACAAACGGGCTGCAGGTAATCATCTTGATGACTGCCGTAGCACGCTTCGTTCACCTTGTATGCTGCAAAAATGATATATTTGAAAGGTATATATCCGTCGTTGTTTCTGTCGCGGGTCACAACATTAGAGTCAGGACGTTCCAATGATTTACAGATTTAGAGGTCTGAAGTAAATGGGAGAATATTGTGAGAATCCTTAGAGGATTGTATAATAATGACGTTTCTTAATTAACACGCATTCAGTCTTGTTAGGTAGGTTAGATAGATATCGTTAAGGCAAGTTTGAACACTATCTAAAGCATCCGAAAGAATATACAAATAAACGTACCTTTAAGTACGGTATCACATACTTTTAATCAATTACTGCCCCATTTTGTTGAGAAATATGGAGAAAAAGTGATACTACCACTGACAAGCCGTAAAATATAAAAAAGTAGCAACAAGGTAGCAAAATTCTACTCGTATTGTCTTCCAACCTTAGCAAAAAAATGAGATAAATTCGAAGAAACATCGCATGGCCCATCACCTACAACCTCACTGCCCACAGTAACTACCAACATTATTGCAGGGAAGTATAAGCATAACTGGCACACACACACACACACACACACACACACACACACACACACACAAATGAGTGGTTGCATCTTTGTGCTAATTCTTTATGACCACATCATTTTTACATAATCTTAAACGAAACGCATTATGGAATTTTGCCAAAAAGAAAGTTCTATTCTGATAAAGAATTCTTCTTCTTGTTTTTTTTTATTTTTATTTTTATTTTTCTGCTTGTTTTTTTTTTGGGGGGGGGGTTTCGTTTTTTTTGGGGGGGGGCGGGTATTCTTCTTAAGTGCTTTTTGGGGAATTTAGATTTAGGTGATCTGAACTGAATAAATTATCAACGTCCATGTATCAAGCTGCATGCCCATGTATCTATTAAAGCAGTAACAGTACACGAATATACATTTAAGTGAAATAGTTGTCGAGTAAGTCGTGTTGAATCTGCGTAAGTGCATTGACTGGATTTTATTCACAGTATTGGCAAAATCTGCAAATTGGTGGGTTGATTCTATGTCTTAAATTGATTTTGTTTTCATTTACAGTGTATGCGCAATGCCCGATTAAAGGTGAAGGTTGATATGACACCAACATCGCATTAGTTTTAAAATCTACTGATCACGTGCACCTACGTTCTTTGTCAATTATACCAATGTGCATTCAAAGTTCAACTTATCTTTATTGGCATTAACAATACATACTATAGCCAAATGTTTCAATATCGCCACTTTTGAGGAGCAAATATAATTACACCATATGTCAAAGAATATACATGCACATACGTGTGTGCAAATCATTATATTACCCATGATTCTATTTTTAGAAAGCTTTATGATAATTGTGTAAGTTATGTGAGTCAAACAAAACCCTACTACTGAACCTGATATTATAAAACATTAAGTATATAATGGAATAGCTCAAAATGATAAAAGATACAAAAACAAGACGAGAGTGTAAAGGCGCATTTAGTTTCAGGAAGTTTTAAATATTTTAGCGGTGTGCCAACATAATGCTCTCTTTTCATTTTGCTTTTGTTGCCAGAGTGTATACATTTTATACGCCAAAAAGCCTCGCGATTCAACCAGATATACATCAACTAACTTGTGCTTCATTTTTTGTTTCAATCAAAACATTTATAAATTGGTCATACAATAGCTTTATAAGATGCATTCTTGTATTTTATCCCGCTAGGTTTTCTATTCCTTAGAATCACACAATGAAATACTGATTTAGCGAAAGAAAAAATCACCCTTGCACTGTTGTTTTTGTTGTTGTTGTTGTTGTTGTTGTTGTTGTTGTTGTTGTTCTGAACAGAAGAGAATTTCCTCTACCAGAAAAGAATACATTTGATAATCATGAAATGTAAAGACGAAATGTTTTCTCATACTTGTGTTACATTCTGTACGGAATTTCGTTGACTTTTTGACATGGAAAAAGAAGAATTTTTAAAATAAATAAAATTTATTTGTGAGTATTTTACTTGTTCACGTATACGACTATAATACTTAAGTTTCAAAGATCATCATAGAAAATACATAAAATACCACATCAATAGATAAAAAGGATTGAGAAACAAGCTTATTTCAAGGTCTCTCCTCGTCGTCCGTTGTCTACGGAATTCTTCCATGAGAAACCTTCTTTGGTATATCAAAACATATGTCATTTATTTTAACAATATACACATACACTATTTTGCATGAAGGTCTGTGTATTTTGTTATTGTTATTTTTCTTGTATTTAAAAAAAAAAGATATTCAATAACTTATTATAATACATTCAACTTGCCTACATCTTGTTAGGCCACATTATTACGCGTCGGAAGGTCAATTTTACATTTCGATAATTTCTCCAGTATTACCATCCAAAAGATTAATAAATCATGTTTTGATGTAATTTCCGAAGACGTGCAAAATCATTGTCTTACACCTTGAGAAAAATCTCCCGAAATAGTGCAGCAATGTTTTCCTTAACTCTTTTTCTTTAATGAGGTTTAACAAGATTTACTTTATTTGACATAAAACCACTTGCATGACAATTTGTACTCCTCAGCGATTGGCTGATAAACCGGACTTTAAATTATCAATTGAAGGTGTTCAACTGATAAATGTTTATTCTCAAAAACTTCTTGATTAATTTAAAGGTGAAAAGTTACATTTGAACATTCACTTTGATCAGCTAAAACTACTCTGCTTAATCGTATATCTTCATTCGTTCCATCTAATCTTCAAAATCTTTTCTTTAATGTCTTCATGCAACCTCTTACTGACTACGGGTGCATCATTGGGAGCAACGCATGAAAATCTGACATTGGACGAATAAGCAGCCAGATTGATATTAAACGCTGATTTCACAACCCCTTCTAGTGAAATGTTCAGGAAATTGGATTGGCTCTGTGTTCATGATAGAATCAAATACCACAAGTCTGTCTTATTATATAAATCCGTAAATAACTTTACGCCTAATCCTGCTTATCCCTATTTCTAGCATCCATGTATCCTTTTTATGCTCCTTCACGGAAGGTCTTCTCTCTCTACCTAAAATTCCTACAACTCAAGTTAAAAATTCATTTTCATATTCGGGAACCACTCTGTGGAATATAATTCTTTCCTATGTCAGACATTTAACTTCTTTGTATCATTGAAAGCCGTTTTTTAAATCGTTACTAAAAGACGTTTTTTGTACTGAAATCTACAACATTGCGCAGAATAGTATAATTCCTATGTATGCTGAATATTGGCTAATATACCCGTATTTGTCATGATTGTATGCGTGTTTTATTTCTATTTTCTGGCCATGTTTTGTGTGCTTTATTTGTGCATTGTGTGCCTAGTTATGTGTGTGTTCTTTATTTTTGCGAGTGTTGTGGTGTTTTGATAGGTCTACATAGTTTTATTATATTAAATGCATTTTGTAAGCACATTTTTGTATTTTCTTTATGTGCGCTGTACATATCCGTCAGTATGTTTTTTGTTATGTCAATACGTTGTGGCCTACATTGTACACTGGTATATTGCCAAATATATAGCCTCTATACATACAGTATACATCATTAAATAAAATAATGACGGCTTTTGGGTATATATTTTTTAAATTCTAACGGTTTATATATTTGAATGGCCTTTTCAAAATGACCAATTTAATATCAAATAAATGTTTTGTTTTACATTAACAGTTAGAATGTCTTACAAATTAAAGAGCAGTGCATTGAAATTCCACATATATGTGGCAAATGATTAGCATTTTAAAAATGATCATTTACTTTAGAAGTCCGTGAGATTTTCACAAAAAGGAACTTATTTAAGGCCATACCGTGTGCCATTATCAACTACAAAAACTCTCAGAGGCTAAAACAATATGTCGGCCATAACATGAAAACACGAAACTGCTTAAAATATTTATTCCAAAACATTATATATATATATATATATAAGTAAAACATTTTGCTGATTATCAAATTAGACTTACCCCTTAATGATCCAATTAAGGCTGTCAATGTCACCATCAAAGATACGATTGCGGATAATCCTGACATTGTTCGCTTATTTCGATCTTGTTTGAATCGATGATTAAAGAAGACGGAAAACAGGAACCAGGTTAAATAGCTTTTTAAAACTAACCGATTACCAACTGGAAAACACCACTTTTATCTCGTTGCAATTAGACGCATAGATTTGTCCTTGAACTTCCTTGTTGTTCATTGAATGCTTGCATGCTTCAAAATCCCCTTGAGCTTACTTCCTGATTGTTCTCATCCCGCTGTTAGAAACTGTTTGTAGATCTTCATTTCAGTCATTAACAAAGAATAGTAGAAGAAGACAAGTTTTTGGTTCTTGTTATGTAGATTATAAAAAAAGCTTATATTTCAGTATAGGCAAAGGAGAAGTTTCCTTTCATAGTCTGGGTCCCATTTTCACTAACAGTATCAGATTTTCTTCCTCAAATTGAGAATTTTGTATATCTGTCTTATTCCTTGGTTTGGAACCATACCTTTTTCATTGAATATTAAGTAGGCAATAAGGATTAAAATACAGTAAAAAGATCCCACATTCTCCTCAAAACAGTATTTTTATCTCGGAGGAAACTTTGAGGATTTCCTCACATTTGAGAAATTCCTCAATTCTTTTTTCAAGAATAAAAGACTCCCAGGTGTTCAAGTTTACTAATATCATGATATTTTGCAATCTTCCTACGACATCTACCTCTGATACAAATTACAATATTGTCGTAAATATCACAAGCAAGAGAATGCAAAATCTCAAATTGAGGAAAAACTTTGAGATATTTAATGAAAGTGGAGAATGATAATCATTGGCGCCTGTTCGGTATATCATAACCTACCTTTTCTTCTTGTGTGTGTGTGTGTGTGTGTGTGTGTTTGCGGGGGAGAGAGAAATACGTAAAGAGACCCTATATGCAATACAAGTGTCATCAGAGACTATTTCGTTCTTGATAACTACTATAAATATAAACCCTTCCTTTGCTCAGATTTTATGAATAATTCTTCGAAGAGAGGAGGGCTGAAATTTAACAAAATTAAATAAACTAAAATAAGAAATAATTATAAAATAATTTTAAAATGATTAATGTTCGCTATATTTTATACTTATTTATTCAGACTTCTTATTCACCCATTCCTTCAGATGCATCTTCCTTGATATATGGTCATACCACTTGTTCTTTCAGGACTAAAGGAGGGTACAAAGATGGCATTGCCAGTTTCGAAATTATAAGCCTTCATGATAAGAAAATAACACAATTCAAAAATGGAAGAAAGGAATATAGGACTGGCTATGTTGTACACACATATGCATATAATAATAATAATAATAATAATAATAATAATAATAATAATAATAATAATAATTAGAGTGTTTGCAAAACACACACCCGCGCTCGACCGCTTTGTCCCATCCTTCCCTACAATCTGTGTCCTTAGAGTCAAGTTCCCGGGGGTCATATTACACCTAGGGACCAAGCTTAGTTGTATATCTGCATTCATCTTTTCATATCCAATAAGTGTATTTATGGTTATAGGATGTGGATCTCGATAGTTTCCTACTTGATACCTGCGGATTGGTCCCATAGAAGTAGGGATGGACCCAGGGGCCAAAGTCAGCTCCATATCTGAATTTGTCTTTTCACACCCAATACGTTTGTATTCAGTTCTACTGTATGAATCTCGATATGCTGTTGCTAAGCTGTAACACGAGGACCACAAAAGTATGCCCCCCTCTGACATATGTTGACACTTGGGTCGGTACGTACACACGAACACCAATATTCAGATACATTTGTGTCATAATGTGTAAGTTATTTAAAATTTATGAAACAATACCTGCCTTGCCTCAAACTCAGGGACCGTTTCGCAACTTAAAAACTGTAAGCACGTCTACAGACTATCGCCACTTATATATCAAGGTCTAAAGTCTTCTTTTCTTTTTTTTTTTTTTTCTTTTTTTTTTTTTTGCACGATGTAGCAGGAAACACCTAAAATTACTATAAAATTTTGTATATTGAATTATATAGATGCATCGCTCACTCACCCCACCACCAGCTCTGTCACAAGGTATTGGATTAACATTCTTCTAAAAACGTTGTACATATCTACAGACCACCTAAATCATATCTAAAGGTCTGAGGTTTTTATATTAAATGGAATAGAAAGAGATGCGTAAAAATCAAAACACCTCAAATTACCAACCATTTTATGTAAAATTATAACGATGCAAGTGTCGCACAACCAGAGCTTTTGCCTCCAGGCGATTGATCAAAATCCTAAAAGCGTGTTGTACATATACAGACAATCCCCAATAATGTCCCAAGGTTTAGAGCCTATATCTGTAGCGTTGTTGGAGTTGTGCAAGTATGCATGTCCAGAACATAATTCCTAATTTTTCTTCGAAAAGTGACCGGATTATACTAATCATCATCATCCATACATACATAAATACATTTATACAGTTGTACAGACATAGTACAAATATATCCATATAAACATTTAAATAAAGGGTGTGTGGGAGTGCGCTGGTTTCAAAATTAAAGTTATCAAAAAATCAAAGTTGAATTGCCCTTAAATCAATAATATTTATTGTTTTGTTGTATTAAATTTAGAACACGGTTTCATATTTCTCATAGATTTTTTTTAAATTATTTTTTTTTTTGGGGGGGGGAGAGTTGGGGAGTTGTCGTTGTTTAAATAAATTGTGAGGCGATAGCTGACAGAGATTCTCTCTCTATCTATCTATCTCTCTATCTATCTCTCTCTCTAATATATATATATATATATATATATATATATATATATATATATATATATATATATATATATATATATATATATATATATATATATATATATATTAGCTCTGTTTAAAGAATGTCCTGTTGTTTTACAAAGGGAAGGCCGGTGGCAACCTGTATTCCTTATTTTACTGCAGTCATAATTCTATACTTCATACCTTGTTAGTTTGTGAAAGAAATGGGTTACCTCGAGAATTAATTTAATGCGCGTGAATGGGAGCTATTAGCTATGACGAAGCATTTATCAGTGGTGGAAAAAAATATGTTTCACTGTTACAGGATGAATAACGGAACAAAAGTATTACATGTATTGGCCCATAGCTATAATTAGCTGTTATTCAGCTGCTAAATGTACCATTGGTAAACAAGCACACGTGATAAAGAAAAGATAGATATATAAGTAGCAAAGTATGCAGGTAGGTAGGTAGGCGGCTGATAAAATAATTCATTTACGAGTTAGGATTCTACCTGGAGGTATCTATATAGTGTAACAGGATGAAGACGGGTTGAGATGGGATTAGTGAAGACACCGAAAGCAATTGCGTTAATGAGATGTTTATTTATAAATGCAATTTAAAGATGAATTAATCTGACACCATTGTAACAAAAAGATATAAGGAAAATGGTATAGTTCCTAAGATGGAACCATCAACAACAATTAACTCAACGAGAAAAATCAAAGATGAATCAACGAATGGAATTTAAACAAACATGAATAACGTTCTATCACCAATCAATAAATAGAAGTATATCATTTACACCCTAATACAAACAAGGTCTAATTCAGCACCAAGGGTGACCAAAGCATAATGCATCATTAACCATTTATCCACAAGAAGGACGCATGTATTATGCACTTATGAATATATCACTCATTTTGCGATATTTGAAATATGTATACACGAATTTATGAATTTATCAATCTATCAATCTATCAATTCATCAATTTACCACTCATTTAGCGATATTGAAACATGTATGCATGAATTGTGAATCTATCACTCTATCCATCTATCATTTCATCACTTTACCACTCATTTAGCGATATTGCAATATGCATGCATGCATTTATGAATCTATCACTTATATAGCGATATAAGCTGACGACAGCTTTACAAAACTTCGCAGGTAAAAAGCTTTAATTGCATATTTAATTTTTCGTACTTTAACACTATATTCTAAGTTTTACAGCTACATTTATAATAATACCCGCGAACAATCTTCATTGATTTTGGTTCGCATTACATTGAAAGGTATGCGTATGTGACTTCGAAACGGAAGTAACAGTTTGTAAGAAAGCGCAGCATTTGATATTGCATGCGTTCCATTACAATAATAGGCAGTGTAAGCTGAGGCCATTATACACAGCTAGACCATAACACATTAATAAGAAATATTTAAAGTCTTTGACATTTACAGGAAATGAAAGGAAACGTATATAGTAATACGTTAATGTAAACAGTTATGCTATCATAGGGGTATAATCATATAAGTATTGTCCAATAAACATCTTATTTACTTGTTGACATATACAATTACAAATGCAGTTATTTACAATATATATATATATATATATATATATATATATATATATATATATATATATATATAGAGAGAGAGAGAGAGAGAGAGAGAGAGAGAGAGAGAGAGAGAGAGAGAGAGAGAGAGAGAGAGTATGAGGAGCCTGACTTGGCGGAAGCTCGACATAGCGGTAACTTTGGCATCGGTGTGCGTGTCCGTCCACACCCCGTCTCGTTCGTGTTCACATTTGGAAAAGGGAGTTCAGAACCTACAAATAAAACAATCCAAGCTTAAACTGGGTCAACCTTCGACTCTTGATTGTTTAACTACAACATAAGTGTAAATATTAACTTGCAGTTCGACTCTGTGCTAAAATTTGAACCTTGAAAATCAGTGGAATGTGATCACAAAAGAGATGTGTCGGTGGGTCGTTTGAGGTTTTGTGTGGAAAGAATTATGTAACTTTAAATAACTAATGAGAGTCAGACTTAATAATACATAATAGATAAACCTTGACTAAGTAACAATTAGAACACAGATCAGGGTGACATCAATTAAACAGGTATGTATGAACATATGTGACAAAAGGAGAATATACACATAAATTGCATATCTGCCAGACATTCTATAATAATAATAATAATAATAATAATAATAATAATAATAATAATAATAATCTTATTCTCACTTGTACTACAACAACTACTACTACTAGATTAATCTAGAATGCGAAACGACTTGCTGTTGTGAGCTACTGCCATCAACCACACACACAGTATTATTTTATGCATATAAGTCAATAGTGATACAAAAAACTCAAGATACAACCATGATATACATGTCCAATACAAGCAAATAAATCAACGACACGCCATACGAAAGAAGTACATGAAACTGCTAATGAAAATACGTACAAATTCCGTGTAGAGTTAAACCAAAATTTGGTAATTATCCTATCTGAATGTAAGGTCAAAACGATATGTTTGCAGTGAGGTGTTACACATGTAAAGCTACTGAACATAAACCCTTGATATGCAACATTCGTATTATTGAATGAACTATATCCGACCCTGTTATATCATACTTAGTGTTAAAACACAGGAGAAAACGGTTGTGCAACTCGTCACAGATCCTGTTATAGTGACATTGAATTACGACAAAAATAATTTGGAAGTTACTTGCATACAATGACAATAAATAAATAGATCGATTGAGTCAAGCACCAGTATAAATAAAAAAGATTTCATTGCAGCAAATTTGCCTTTTCGTCATCGCAATTGCACGATTTGCGACAATATGCAAATCATACTCATGTATACATTCAATGTGCTTGTACACGTATATGCCTGCTTCCATTAATGATTTGATGACTTTGATTTACTGATCATGCATTATGATTGCATCCATAGTTCTATTGTGAAGAAAGTCTCATGAAAACATTACACAAAATATGAACACACCAAACACCAATCTGTCTACAAGTACATTGGTGTCAATCAGGTATTGTTACACTTTCTTTCCTTCCACATTTATATGCGTTTTTAGTTATAGCCAAAACGCACAGAATATTCCACGGGACCAGTCTATATACCAGAACTGTATTAGACATTGCTACTCATTTAGTCTTTTTTAAGTAAGTTTTACACAGAATGCGATATGGAGATCAAAAACCTGTTTAAAAATTTCTTCGCGTTCCCCGTGCAATAGCAATCAGCGATACAAAACACATTTACAAGGTACTTTTAATTACCCAATGTATAATTTAAGTGACATGGAAAGTGAGATGTGAGAGTAGTGTCACAATAAAGTGTATCTTTCTCATTATTAGTGTCAAAACAATACAAAAAGATAAATTGTTTGTAAGTATGTATTAGAAAATTAACCCCATCCACTAACTCTATACATACAATTACTATCATAGATCAGTTTGACCCTTGTATTTCACATCTGGAATTACAGAACGTCAAGGCTGTAGCTATAGCTAGGGACTTCAGTTCGATTAAATTAGATATGTTGTGTTTTGTTTTGTTTTTTATTGTACTAAGCATTCTGCTATATGGATCCGAAATGCTGGAAGACCATCCAAGCCATCAGCAAGAAACTGAACTCATTCCACACCAAGTGCCTCAGAAAAATAAAAAAAATGTTTTGGCCTAACATGATACGGAATGATGAACTGATGATAACGTGCAATGCAAGGCCTGTATCAGAAGAGGTTAAAAAACGCAGATGGAGATGGCTGGAACACGTCTTAAGAATGAATCCAGACAGCCTGCCCATGACGGCACTTAAATGGACACCACAGGGGAAGCGCTAGGACAGATCAATCATACATGGACAACAGCAGGCGGCCAAGCTGCAGACCGCCAGGGTTGGAGAAGACTCGTAGATGCATCATGTGCCACCTGCAGGCTGGCACGACGAGAACTGAGACAGAGAGTATACTAGTATTCTTTGTGTTGAGATTGATATAAAACATTCTACAAAATACAATGAAAACAATGTTGTATGCATCATCGTTTTATTCAGCTAAAGCGGCTTGAAAAAGACGAAGTCACCACGAAATACATAGTATGGTAAAACACAAACGTTCGCTCCTATTTTTAACATTTAATTTGCACGAGAGAGATAGAGAGAGAGAGAGAGATTATTTAATGTATTGTACAACAAAAACATTACTCTTTTTTGTCAACAAAATTAATCATTGACGATCAAGCCAGTTTCCTGATATTAAACTCTCAAATCCAGCTAACTGGTATGATCTCCACGGCGGTGCGCTATTCCTAAACATGTTATGTCACACTAAAGTCTAATTGCTGGAATATTGGTCAATCAATCAAACAAACAATCAATCACAATAACAAATACTAAAATAGCAATATAATTGCCATAACGAACTGAGGACAGTTGTAGATAAAACCTTTGTTGAGGTTGCTGTTACCTAATACTACTTTGGATTATGAAGCAGCCGAAATTAATGCGGTATATAAATTCGTTCGTTTTTCTTTGATAACGTTTAAACGTCATGCAGTTGGCGTTCATGATGCTCCTCACCTAATCAAAAATACTTGTAATACAGGTGGACCAAAACTTCAGTTTGTTTTATCTTTTTCTGACATGGCAGTGGATTACTTTCGAAGAATTACATTTTGTAAGCTCTGATATATTTTTTTTTCAATTTTCAAAATGATCAATAAATGTGTATCGTACGTTCCAGATAGTCATGCGCAATATTGGTTTTAGTTTGGGTTTCAGATCTTGTCAATTACAACACAATGGGTAATGCATTTTTCGGGCCTTCGTTTAAAAACAAGTGCAAATCGACTAACCGTATAAAATACACTGACAGCGAGACCATTCAGAACATGCATTACCACAACATTCCTGATTTCATTGCCGGTACACTGATATTGTGAATGCACAATATAGCTGACATTTATTCCACTCAAGAACATTCCATCATTCTGAACGAAAATCCGACCCAGTTTGGTTCGGTCTGGTGTTGCGTCCTTATAATAATCATCAAGGGTTAATTGATTTGATTGCCTAATAATCATAAGTCCAGCGAGACCCTAACACACATTACTAATTAATTTGTGCTCATCGATGCATGGAGAAAATTCATAGATATGAAGTATCAAATTTGAGGGGGGATAAAAACTGAGAAAGACGATTTCATTTTTTATGTCAGAGAAAACTTTGAGATATTGAATATACTAAGTCTGCAACGTTTACACAATTTTCTAAACGTGTATACTATACAATAGCTAAAACGATGCTGTTTAATCGAACCGATTCGAAACTCATCTGTCCTCCGATCTGCATGTTAGGTTTATAGCTGACATCTATTTATATGGAATTCTTTGACTGATCTGTACAACTTTGAAAATGTAGTATCTATCTAGTTGTTCGTGTTCACAGTTAACTCAGCATACACATTTAATTGCAAGTGAAAGAAAAAAAGAACAATTCAACTGTACTTGAAACTGCCTAGTCATTCGTGTGACATAAATGGCTATGGAAATTTGTTCTGAGAACAGATGCATAAACCTTTGAAGGGTTGACTAACAAATTATTTTATTCTTTTTCACCCTTCAAAGGGTCGATATATATATTGTAAGTTTGTGTCAAAGGAGACGAGGACATAATTTGTGTTATTTAACTTACAAAAGGTTAACAATATATATATATATATATATATATATATATATATATATATATATATATATATATATATATATATTCAATGAGCACATTTTCCTTCACAGATAATAAGCGATCTTTTGTTCCGATCCCTGAGGAGGCCGTGCATTATTCAGAAATGTATTTGCCTTTGCATGAGAAGATAATTCAAACTTACTTGAGAGGTCACCAAATAGGATCAATTACCGTAACCGTACAACAATCCTTACAAAAAGCATTGAATTACCTTTCAGCTTATTTTATCTAGGGATAATTTAAGTTGCATTGTTAATTTGAACACGTAATATGGACTTCGGTGCAAAAATACGAAATATTTTACCGGAACGAGGCTCCAAATACAAATCGGTTATCGTGTTACAATATTTAAAAAGCTACATGGGTCTCCCAGGAATCCTTTTATATACTTAATTATCACTGATCACCACAGATTTAGAACGAAAAGTTATTATTTTTAAGAAAACGTACCCTACTATATATGTTGTGTCGAGATACCGGTAGGTTTCCTACGAGCATTTTTATCAAAATTAATGCTGCTATATTTTGGACTAGACTTTTTGCTGGAAAAATGAGTGAAATTTCAAAAATATTATATGATATTATGTTACACTATGCTGCTGCTTATATGTGCAATTTTAAACGTCTTTCCTTTAGCAGAACAATTTATGGTTATCTCAGTCATTCCGCTCTGTTGATTGCCTGAAAGATAAATAGATACATACTTGGCATTCTTGTGTTTTTAACCTCTCTAAAAGTAAAATTTATCAAATATTTAAAAAGTTCCGTATTATGAATCACAGGTTTTCAGTTTAAACCAGAAGGTGGCTAAATTTGGATATATCTGAAAGAAAATGTCAATTGTGTGCCTTACAAGATATAGGTGGTTATTTTTGTGTTTTTTTGTTGTTTTTTTTCTCAATGTCAATATGTTTCTGAAATAGAAAAACAATATATAAGTAAGAAGTATCTAAAAGATGTAAATACATAAAAATGTTGTGAGTTCCTAAATAACATAAGTTTCAACGTACAGATTAGATTTTGTAAATTTATAGAACTGATATTTAAATCATTCTGTTCCCATGTAAACTCAGAATAGTTTTGTTCATTACCGTTTCATTAGTAAACTTGCTTGTATTATTTTTCAACGTGTATCCTTTGTTGAAGATATATAATAGAATTTGTTGAAGACAATAATTGTTGAATTTTCAAAATGATTTTTTTTCTAAAAGTTCTCAACTTTATAGGGATTAGAACTATAAATAAAAAATGATCGGTTATGTTTGCGGATTCAAAGTCTGTGTTTTCAATATCTGTAACTTTTCTCTAAAATAAGAGAATTAAATCGTCTTTCTTACTTTGTATATCCGATCAAAGTTTTGTACTTAACATATCTATGAATTTTCTCCATACATCGATGAGCACCAATTAATTGGTAATGTATGTAAGCTTCTCTCTGGACCTAGGATTAGGCAATCAAATCAATCAACCATTATAAAATAAAGTTTGTCATGGTTATGAAGAGGACGCTATACCGCCATCATTTTAAATTCCCTGTCTCTCTCTCTCTCTCTCTCTCTCTCTCTCTCTCTCTCTCTCTGTTTTTAAATACCTGAAAATTGTTAGCAATCGCAGACTTGTCTATCCTCATGTGTGAAGGTATCTGGTTACAATACTGCTGGAGAAAAATAACTGTGTAATCTATTTGACAAGGTGATGATAACAGAACCTGAAGCAGCCTGCTAAGTTTGAGTCGACTGAACTACCTTTGTCACAGGACTGTGTAGTATAGATGAAATGAGTAATAAATTGGCACACTCATTTTAATGCCAGGCAAAATGAAGTTGTCACTTTTGTAACCAAAGTGTTTTTCAATAATGGATTATACTGACATGTAAAATTATATTAAAAACAATGGATGATTTTACATAAGTGCTTATTTTAATCGAAATCTATGAAACTAGTTGAATGATAAAGTCTCGCAAAAGATTGAAACTATTCAACGTATTTCATACATTTTATTTGAAATAATCTCAAATGTAACATAATGTTATATGTATCACATGAAACAAATACCAGTGTTACTCAATTAGAACCGCATAAATAGGATTAAAAAAAACTGACTTGAAATTGCGTTCGGATGCCTTGGTCATTATGTGACTTTATATGTCGGCATGCCGTCGTTAGTTATGTCATTGAGTGTTATTAAACGTGTGTAATATTGTAAAATATGATATAGGTATATAATTCTAAATAGGAACTGCCGTGGCTCAGTGGTTAGCGTCTAAGACTCGCGACCGAAAGGGTGCGGGTTCGAGTCTTACCACCAGATCAGCCCGGGTGGGCCACCGTGTTGTGTCCTTGGGCAAGGCACTTTGCTCCAATTGCCTCGGTACTAAATAACCTACATTATTATAATAGCTGTTTATATCAAAATAACATATCTCGAAAAAAACATTTTATCACTTTCTATTTGATAGAAAGCATTGATTGTTTCTATTGCAATCTGAAAAGAGAAAAAGAGATAGAGACTCATTTAGTCTGCCTATGATAGAAGTGTCGTGTTAGACTTTGCATGCAACACAATATAAGGTTCGTTACATTAAAATAAGAATAATACAAGCAATCAACTAATCATCGGAAATGTTTCAACTTTGCACACACACACACACACACACACACACTACCACTTACCATCCCCTACACAGGTTGATCGAAACATGTTCCTTAAGAAAGAATAAGAACCTCATAAAAGAACCTTTACGTAAACCTCAGCCAAGTACAAATTTATCAGTAATGATGCTTAGTCTCAACGGTTGTAAGACAACATAGATCTGTCAATAAAATAAATAATGGTTTAAAGAACATTCCACCTATCAAAAACTAATGTTTTCTACTTGGTAATTTTGAATTTCAATTGCTGACTACCAGCAAAAACATACACTAAATTTTCAAAAAAAAACACAACAAGGCTTATAGAACTTCATATTTTTCAAGCATTAATGTTTCTTCCACTGTGGTATCACTGTTTGACAGATTTGTCTATCCATTAAACAATGTAATATTTTAATATATCATAACAGTTCCGAAATTGTATCGCATTACATAGCAAATGTCGTCAGGTATAAACGGTATTTATATGTATATGTAATCTACCCCAATGTCGATTTCCCCTCGTACGTATTTAGTGTCAAGTGTCAAGCAAATTACAATTTGAGCAAACTACACACAGTCTCTTTCCAGCCCTCCACCCATAACTAATATGAATCACTATGGTTCCCGTGGTCCCTGTCCTCCTGGTGGCTGACTTAGAAATTCAGAGTATCCTCAACTTAAGACTCATAAACTCCATGGATTAATCAAGTCCTAGGATTGTATGGTCAGTCTCTTGACCTTTTGAGTACTGACTAAATATGGATGTTACAAAAATTGATGTACCACTCGTAATGCCACCTTTTAAAGACATTCAGGATTTTTCTTCCATCAACATAAAATATTAAATTATGTCTCATAAAGCTGTGTCATCCATCATAGAGCGAAAGGCAATTTACTGCGAATAAGCAATGTCTTGCGCAATCTTAATATCACAACACCAGCAGGCGACTTACGGATTGAAAAGCTTTTCTTTGTTTGGAAATGTAGCGGTGATTCATTCTTAATATGTAAAAATCTTCTTCTTTTTTTTTCTTCTCAATTTATTCATTTAAATTTTAAAAAAGCGAACATAACAACAACAATAACATCAACAACCCAACCCAACCCAACCCAACTTCCATATTAGTGTGAGTTCTTTTTAAAGACAGGCAATCAGCTTCAATGTACAGAGAGAGAGAGAGAGAGAGAGAGAATTGCATGTGTTATTTTATGTTTTCGCAGAATGTGTACAAATCTTTTGAGATGAACATAAATGACACTTCACAATTTCTCCCCATACATTTACATGATCTCAGAGGACCCTCATTTTATATGACGGAATATTTAGGTTCCGATTCTGACAGAAATTTCCCCGTAACGAACATGTATATTTCCTTATATATTGTTTTCACAACGATATTGTCATTCCTTGGGATTTTACTTTTATCTGGAATATGACAGAGAATAACATATACACATGTCACTGTTAGAAAATAAGTTTTATATGTAGTACAATGTGTATAAGATTTATTAGATATGAAGTATATACACAGTTCTATTTCTGACTCATTCTTCTCACGCCAACTGCTGAACAACTTCTGCCCCCTGCCTCCATTATTCGCCTCTGATCACATGCGGAAGGCGCATCGGGCCAAGTGTACATCCCCGAGACAACAGGGGCGAGCAAAAACGACTCTACTAAAGTAGAATTACACAAGATATGTTTGTAGTTAATCATTAGAATGATTTGGGCACACCATTTTACATTTTCTGAATGTAAACTAATCCCTGGTCATTAATTATCAACGTAAAACTGAACGAGAAAAGTGTAGTAGACATAAAGTCAGTCTGTGGTGAAAGTTGTTAAAAAAATATTATACCAGATTTGGATGCGACGACGTAATCATATTCGATCAAGTATTGATTGTCATATAAGTAGTAATATGTGGGTAACTGGGTACCGGGTGGGCACTATGGGTACCAACGGGAAATTAACATGGATGGGGCGATCTGGGTACTGGGTATGAAAAAGGAACAGGTTTGGGGCGATCTGGGTACCAGATGGGGCGATCTGGGTACCTGGGTACCAGGTGGGGCGATCTGGGTACTAAAAAAAATTTAACATGGCGGGAAAACACACATACACACATACACCTAACACACAAATAGTGGTGTAGGCAATAATGAAAAAATAGTCTTTTCGAGAAAAGTGGATGGTCCTGAAAGGAACTACCAATCCAAAGGCGCGTTACAACCGGGAAGGTTTTTCTTCCAATCGGAAGAGAGCGGGGGGTGGGGGTGGGGGGGGGGTGGACGTCATCTTGAGTATAAAGGCAGCGTTCGTAGGGTTTTTACCTTGGGCGGCAAAAGTATGATGGAGACTACGAAGAGCATGTATTGGAGTGAACCTGCGACGACGGAAAATTTTTATGTTCGGAGTGAGAGTACGACGACAGCAGCGAATGCCGTGGTGAACTTTCAACCGGAAGATTTTGTGGATTTTCTCTCCTCCTTTCAAGAATTTTTGCCTGAAACCACGACTACTGTACCACTACCCTCTTTGCCTGTCATCGACGATTTTAAAAAGAGGCAACAAGAAGAATTGGATTTTTTTTTACATCGTCAGAGAAAAGCCGAAGAAGTTTTTCTTCAGCAAGAAGAGGAAAGAAGAAAGCTAGAAGAAGAAATAAGAAAGTTAGAAGAGGAGAAGTGTGAAGAACAGAAGGAAGAGAGTGAGAAAAACAAAACGGTGAGTGTGTTACAAGACATTTTAGGGGAGTTAAAACATCTGAGAAACATGTATCATATTTCTTTAACACAACCTAAGAGAAAGAGACCCTCACGAGCGAAACATTCTAAGCCCATCACTACTACTACTAGTGAGATGCTACCACCACCACCACCACCACCACCATTCACTACTACTACTACTACCACCAAAGCAACAGCAGGAGGAGGAGGAATAGGAGTTGGTCGTGGAAAGGGATTGAGGCAGTTGAAGCTGATCATGTCCAGTCCATAAGTTTGTTAAAAACAAACACCCCAACGGTCCTTTTCAGGGCCACCCCATTTACCAAGAAAAGATCATAATCCAATTTGCCAAAATCAAGTAAAACTTTAAATCCCATTCCTTGGTTTGTGTAAGAGTGAGTGAGTGCGTGCGTGCGTCCATACTCTAAAAACAAAAAACCAAAAGACACTTAATTTTTCCATTCTGGTATATTCTCTTTTTAAAAAATCACAATGAACATAACACCACACTCAAAGTTCATCGTTGACTGTCTGTCTCTCTTTTTCTTGAATTTCTTCACAGGGATCAAGGGTTCTTCTTCTTCCTCACTGTCTTCCAGTCGTCTAGCTTTCTTACCTTTCTTGACGACGGGGATGAGTTATTTTTCTTCTTCTTCTTCTTCTTCTTCTTCTTCTTCTTAACTCCAACAAAAAAGGGTAGGAGTGTTATGGACACACTACTAAACCATGATATACAACCATACTATACAATCACACACACGTAGGCAAGGGTAGGTGTACTTATGGGCACACTACTATAACCTCTCACAAACATACTATCACAAGAGAAGGGGTTTTAAGTTTTAGTATACAACATAGACAAAGACATACAGAATACACGCCGTTTCGTACTGATTGACCTAACCACGCGAACAACGTCTTTAGCTACTGTGAGCATAGTGTACACAATAAAATATTCTCAAATGATCGCAGTAATAATTTCCCAAAACCTATGGTTTGCCTCAAACAGAGAGAAGGTTACTCTTTCTTTGAGTTTCTGAAGACAAGGGTAAATTCTATGTTAGAAATGTTCATTGGAAATTTGTTTTCATTCATCGGTTTTAAAAAGTAGTCTTATATTTCGTGTCGAATGACTGCAATAGAATTTGCTGTATGCCTCCCAAATATTTAAGATACGTTATGTTTTGCTGCGACTACAAACAATGTTACAACATTTTCCAAAACCATAGACGGGAGAACAGTAAAAACACGTCTTGTTCGATTGGCAGTCTAAAATGGACTGACTGAAAATAGAGCATACATTGTTACAGTTTTACTGAACGCATGTTTTGGTTCTAGAATGAGAGTGTAGAACAGGACGGGTCATAGAGTGCAGAATTGGGTGGGTCATACTCGAATCATTCTTACACCGTAAAGCTGTGTGCTTGTTTTTTTGGTTTCCTTCGGAAAACGGTAGATCTAGAAAAAAAAAATTCGTGACACATTGCAGTGTCAAAATAGGAACAAAGCTAAGATACCTGACATGCACAAGAACAATTAAACTCAAGATTTTATATAATCCAACGATATACCTATGGAAGAAAAATCGTTGTACAATTTTTAGAGTGTAAGTTTTGAACAATTTACAAAACTAACGTCACATTTCACGTAATCATTGTGACTACTGACAACATTTGTGGAGAGGCATCTTAAAAACGGGAACAGATATCATTATTATTTTAATCGAAATCATTGTATAAGAAACTTAGTGTGTGTTTGTGAAACAGAGAGAATTGACATTACGACGGAGAGAGAGAGAGAGAATATTTTATTCCTACTTTTAAAAATATTACGACACTTACGTTTTTTATGGTATATTTTCCTTAAGAAATTTCAAAAACACACATTCCATTTTAAAAATCACATCGATAGGAAAAAATCCTCTTCTTTTGAGTCAAATATCACAAGATTGAATTGGAGACATAGTCTACTAAAATCCTTCTTTTGAAATCTTAGATGTTAAATTCTCACAAAATATTACATCCAAACGTTCCGTGATGTATTTTCACTTAAGGCCGATACAATTTCCATTGATCACAAATTATACGATGGGGTTGTGCGTTAGCTTTTATTTGTAAAGAGACTAACGGTCAGGCACAGAAAAACACGTCCATTCTTCTCACTGTGTCAATAGCAACTGAGGGCGATTCAAAGCGAACGCGGTAAGAAAATATTTGTAGCCAATGAAATTACTTATAATGAGTGACGAAGTGTTTTTTTTTTTATAGATTCCAGACAGGCAGTGTGGCAAAATAATGCCTATGGTCTGGTTTTTTACGACTGCGGTGCAGACAGACTATATGGGAATTTGCAATCATGTTAAGAATTCGTGTCCTGTAACATTTTTTGCTCGCCACGCTAAATACTGAACTCGGGTTTTGAAACTGCAAACAAATGTTGTCACTGAGTCATTGTGACATACACAGAGAGAGAGAGAGAGAGAGAGAGAGAGAGAGAAGGGCTACACATTTCGAGGCCGTTTTTTTCAAACTAGTGAATTTGGAGGCTTGTATGAAGTTACGATTTCTGGTAAAGTTACAAGTTTGTGTCTTTGGAAAACGGCAAACATCGGATAGACATTTGTGTCGTGACACATGTAAAGTTGATAGTCTTTGCTAGTTTCAAAAACCACAAATCAATAACTGCATCTTCAAAGAATCAACATAGAACGAACTCCAACAACAGCAATAACAACTTTATTACCAAACCAAACTAACTCTCAAATGCAAGCAAGATAACAAACACATCACTCCATGATCTCATGCTACAACCATTCCTAACCTGATATAGAACAACACCCAAATTTCGATATAGTTTTCAATCACGTCCGCTCAAAAACTGATTTCAATCCTACATGTTTTTTATTTTTATTTTTAAATCAAACACAAACACACACCACACAACCCTTTTTAAATTTTTTTTTTAATAAAACCCAAACACACACCACACCTTTTTAATTTTATTTTTTTATTTTTTATCAAACTCAAACACACCCTACATACAAAAGTTTTTATTTTTATTTTTTATCAAACACAAACACACACCACACAACCATTTGTTGAGAAAAGTTTTTTATTTTTATTTTTTAATCAAACACAAACACACACCACACTAACATTTTTGTGAAATTTTTTTTATTTTTATTTTTTTATCAAACATAAATACACACCACACAAACATTTGTTTTTTAAATTTTTATTTTTATTTTTTATAAAACACAAACACACACCACAACCATTTTTTTTGAGAAAATATTTTTTTTATATTTTTTACTCAAACACAAACACACACCACACAACCATTTTTTTTTTAAATTTTATTTTTACTTTTTATAAAACACAAACACACACCACACAACCATTTGTTGAGAAAAATTTTTTATTTTTATTTTTTAATCAAACACAAACACACACCACACAACTATTTTTAATTTTTTTTTATTTTTATTTTTTATAAAACACAAACACAGACCACACAACCTTTTGTTTATTTTTATTTTCTATCAAACACAAACACACTCCACACAACCCTTTTTTGAGAAAGTTTTTTTTGATATTTTTTTATCAAACACAAACACACACCACACAACCATTTTTTGAGAAAAGTTTTTTATTTTTATTTTTTAATCAAACACAAACACACACCACACAACCATTTTTAAAATTGTGTTATTTTTATTTTTTATAAAACCCAAACACACACCACATAACCATTTTTAATTTTTTTTTATTTTTTATTTTTAAAAAAATACAAACACACTCTATACAAACACACACCACACTTACATATTTAGAAAGTTATTTTTTGGAGTGGGGAAGACAAAGACAAACACAGAAACACTAAACATAAACAAAAATATTTTGTTTAGGCAATCTAAGAGTTGTTTTCTTTTCTAGAGATCTGGGTGGCCCTGAAAAGGGCCGTTGGGGTAAGAAGTTTTTCTTTGTTGTTTTAACTTCTAGTAGCAGTAGCAGCAGAAGGGCGGATACGTTTCGCCACTGGTCTCATGGCTGCAGGACAAGGTCTCTTTCTGGTGAAAGAGAAGGCAAACTCCTCACAATCCATTCTGCAACTGACTTCTCCGTCTTGTGGTTTCAGCTGCTGTAAGAGTTGTTGTTGTTGTTGTTGTTGCTGTAGCTGCTGCTGTTGTTGTCTTTGCTGCACTCTTTGTCTCTCCTCCCATTCCGTTCTGTCCCTGATGATTTCTTCTCTCAAAACTTCTTCCACCAGATCTTGAGCCATTTGCAAAAAGATCATCGTTTTCTTCTCTGGGTTCTTCTCCAGCAAATGATGTCTCACCCGCTGCATGCTCACCATCGCTTCGTTCAATTTACTAATTTTAGCTGCCATGTTGAGATCTTGACGAGTCAACGAGAGTGACTGCACTGATGATGATTATTGAATTAACGTCGTGTGCGCCCATTCGGGCATGTACGACGATTTACCCCCACAGCGTGCGAAGCACGCATAGGGGGGTTCAGTGGTCAGGTGTGTTGACAGATTGCAACCACCTGACTCTTTACTAATTAAGTACACCCCTCCAGCGCAGCATGGTTCCCCACAATTAAGGGGGTTAATTGAACGCGCGCTATTGGAGGATCTGTACAATTAACACACCCCACCATCAATGCGTGGTTTCCCCACAAACGGGGTTCATTGAAGGCATGATATTGGGTGGTGTGTTAATAACTGTACATAGGACTAGAACCACAATCTTTACAGGTATACAGGAATACAGGTGCGCGATAGCGCACTTATTTACATAATTGCTTTAAGGGCTCTGTCTGGAGTGGCAGGCAGCACGGACTAGGCAACCGAAAGCGCGAAGCGTGACGGAAGCTGAAACGCCAGGAACGTACATGATCAAATTCTGCCCAGTTAACTAAGTCGGGCTACCCTAATACCAATAAAGTGTTAGCCGCTTGTTCAATTATGACAATACTTCAAGTTTCAAAGAATTTTCCATTTAACGCGATTATTCCCGTTGTACAAAATTTTGTGTACAAAGTTTACATATTATTTTCAAAAACAGTACCAATCTTTGAGTAAGAATTACTCGTATCTTTTTCGTATCACGCACACTACAATTTTGAGTTGTAATTTTTAGACGGTTGTTCGAAATTGATCAAATTTGTGTTTTTAAAATAGTACAATCAAAAGGGGTTTTCGAAAAAAAGCCAAATTGAAAACCCCATTGATTCAGGCAATGTATTAGCCCTTAAAAGGACTATTGTTAACAGCAGGTGGTCCCCGGTAGAGAAGCTCTGTCGTACTGCTGTGCCAGCTCTTTCTTTATCGCAATGCCTTCTTGGTAGCTCGCCTGCTTTGCATGCTGCTCCATGTAGTCGGCATTTTGACAGGGGGGGGGGAAGGTCGACAGTTTGAAAACCGTTGGCCTGTACAGCAGCTTGGCCCCATACTTCTATATTGTAGTTATAGTTGGGTGTTCCATAGCTGCCGACCAACACAGCCTCCTCCCATCCTCGTCCACTGCGACTCCCTCTACCGTTAGCACGTCTGCCACACGTTTGCTCTGCTCCACCGCTGCTGCCTGGAATCGAATGGAATGGACTGCACTGGCCAACGCACCGCTTTATATGCTGGAAGCGCGGACGCGATGGAAAACATGGCTCAGATCGATAGTGAGAAAAAATGGGACAGAGTCAGTGACCTGAGATCGATAGAAAGAGATAGAGGATATTCATTTCATTTTTTGCAAATCCAATAAACAACACAACACTATTTTTTTCTTCTCAATAATCAACAGGGATGGAGCAGATACAAAGCTTCCCAACTTGGACGATCTAACTTTTCGTCAATCACTTTGACCACAGAAGAAGAAGAGGCAGACGAGGCAGAGGAAGAAGATGTAGCCATGACTGAGGTAGGAAGAATTTTGAGAAGAACACGAAAGACACAAGACAATTTATATGTTTCATACACGTTTAATGTTTTTTAAAAAAAACAACAAAAAAACAACAACATATTTACAAGTCATAAAGCGCAAAAACATATTTACAAGTCATGAAACACAAAAACACATCAAGCAAAAAATGTCACTTTTAACTTTGATTCAAAGTTCACTGGTCTTCTTCACACGGAGGTGAAACCTGTGTCATTTGAATAGTCACTTTTCCATCGGTGATGTCAAATTCTTTTCTCATTGATTGAGCATCTTGAATTTTGTCCAAGAGTTTGGAAGAAGTTAATTCTGCCGGTGTACTAAAGCCGAGCCAGACAGGAGATTTCAAACTGTTGTGAGACATCGATAGACTCAATCGATCTTGATCTCTGACTTAGCACTGTCCTTTCAGTTCCTCCAACAATGAGTCAAATAAGTCCGTAATGAAACCTGCTGCTTTCTGGACTGGAACTTCAGACCTGAAGTCTTTAAATTTCACTGTGTACGTATAAGTGATGGTTCTAAATTTTCTAGAAGTCACTTTGTGAGTCTCTCGAATGTGATAATAATCTGTAGGGACGACTGAATCATTTTCCTTCTTGGACGAACTTTGCTCTGTCAGTATTGTGGAGACAGAGGTAGATGATGTTGGATATGGGGCTCTTATCTGTGTGAAATTTATCTTTCTAGGTCGACGTCTGTATTTGCAATGAATGGTTAGGCTTGGAAGTGCTCCCTTTTTTATACTAAAGATCGGCGTGTCCGTACGGCAAAGTGGTGTGGTCTGGAAGTCTCACTCGTTTCTGGTACACAATTTGGTAAACTTTTCCTGCAGGGCGACTGACGATTTGGTGATTGGGTAACCGTACGATCTTGTGAGGCTCTAACGTTTTCACTCGAAAGTCTTCAGCTTGACCAGACAGCAAAGCATTTTTCAAAACCTCAAAGTTCACCACTTGGCTGGTTCGATAGTTCAGGGTTAATCCTTTGACTTTGTATTTGGTGCGAAGTTGTCCTTGTCGGTCTCGGTATCGGTACCCGTAATCTTTAGGGCCGCCGCTGGCAAAACTCAGAATGGTCTCTTGAGGGTGCGCGTCCGTCCAGGCTCCTAAGCGATCTCCTTGGATGGTAGGGTGTGGGGCACCAGGACGATGGATGTACATACAACTGTCTGTGTCAAAGTACAGGACACGATCTCCCAACACTTCTAAAGAATCGTCGTACAATTTCAAGCGAGCATGGGCTGTCACGTTGATAAAGTGGTCGGGGCGTACAAACTTGCATTCTTCTTCGTAATTGACTAAGATCAAATTATCACGGACGATTTCTACGTGTTTCATCAGTTTACTTTTGTCGTCACCAGTTGAAAGTAGCCACTGGGATCTGTCAAGTATTCCGTCTTGGGCAAGATAGTACGTTGTGCCATTTTCCCCACAAGCAATTCAGCATGACCTTGGCAAACGATCTTCTTCCTTCGTTCTTTTCTACGTCTTCCAAAGTGATGCCTTCGACGGCACGGTAATGTTCTTTGAATTGGACTCGGTCTTCGGGAGTCTGACACCACGAGAGATAGCCGCTGGCTTCTTGTTTTTTTGAGCTTGAGAAATTGGTTGACGTACCCCGAGAAAATGACTGGATGGGAAGCGTCGTCGTTTTGGTATTGTGCTGTGGTAGGAACGTGCCAGATCTCGTACACTTTTAACAAGCGGATCCAGAGCCCGAAACAATTCGGCGCTGACCCACGTTCCTGTCAAAGCGCGTTCTTCCTCCGTGTGGTGACAGGGGTGATCTTGGTTACATGTTTCGGCACACGTACGACATAAAGGAAACATCAGTTTTCCTTGGCAATGATGAGGTAAGATAGGATGGTATAAGTCGCTCGTGGGTAAGACTTTCCATTTGATCAATCCTTCGTATTAACGAATGTGTTCCAAGTCGATGTGTTCTGTCAAGATTTCAGGGTTCCCGGTAGGGAATCGTTTGTATTTGCACACCTAAGGATACAACGAACACACGTCGATGTATTTGATTTTTTCTCCTCTTGATTCGTCTACGTCGTACAGCAAAGGCGTGGCATTGGTTTGTCCTCCAAACAAACTGTGGCGTGGATCCAAAGGCTCGATGTCGACCACGTCGTAACTTTCGGCCATGCTCCTAAATTCAGGATCGGTTTTAAAACGTCGATCGTACTCGTGCTCCCACATTTCTACCACTTGGTATCCTTGACTTTCTAACTTTAACTGGCGTTGGTAAGTGCGTTCGTACAAGTCTTCCATGGTGACTCCCGTGAGAGGATGTTTCATGTCTCGTTGAGGAAAAAAGGTAGGGCATCCGTGAAAAAAGCAGCCTTGAAATTCGAACACCCTCTGAGGGTTTTCTAAATCCCAACCATCCACTGAAAGACTACCTATTTTCTTATCTCCTCCTCCGTTTTTGGAATGTTGTATCCATTTGTCGTCCTTTTGGTTCAAGTAATGGAGCCAACGAAATTCTTTCGTCGAGTATTGACGGCTGGCAAAGAGAGACGTGTTCGGGTCTATGATGGCTAGTTCGTTCTCGGGCATGAAGTTTTTGGTGTACACTAAGGCACAGACTTTGGGTAGGATGCATGCTTCCTTCAAAGGATCGACTTCTTCGTGATCTAGAAATAATTGTCGAAACTTTCCACAGCAACGGCTTAAAATGTCCACATCGGATCGACAATACATCAGCATTTCATCTTGAAAGTCAAACGGTTCTGACATGTGAGCGTGGTACCAAGCGTGAAAGGCTTCTAGGTGTTCGGTGTGCATTCCGTCGGGGTCGTAATAGTCAACGTCAGGCAAATGCGGTAGTACGACGTGTTGATTGGCTTCCATATTGAAGAAGTGAGGAAAATATCCTTTGGCCATTTCTGTCATACCAAATGTTTTAGGCATTCGACTCAAAGACATGGCTAAATAACTCATGGAATCTTTGAATTGCACTTGTCCCACTTTCATGTAGATGAGTTTGGCACCGTTCATGGTGACCGTGGGGCATTCGGTACCTTGTTGTGAATAATATTTTAACAAAAACTGTCCATCGTATCCCGAGAAATTGTGAGCCATGACGGTCGCATGGCGATGACAGGTCCCGTAACGTTGAATGTCCTCTTCGCTCCAAGTGTCGTCGATAGGGTCTAAAATCCATTCAGCAAACTCGGACAAAGTGTTGGGACCACGAAAGATTTGTTCACGTCCTACTGGAATCCTACTACAATGAGGATAGTGAACGTGGATAGGTTCTTGGATGCACTTCTCACAAGCCCGATGAACGACCCAGAAATTGGGAATGTGAATGCCTGTTTCTTGCAAGCATTCAAAATCAAAAAAGATGAAATCCACTTGGTTCTTGTTCTGATCCCTCTTTAATTCTTTCTTCAGTGTATTGTCGTACTTTTGCATAAAACATTGATGATCATAATCCACCATCTGCTTGCAATAACGACATCTTTTCTTTCCGGTACTAGTGTGTGCCTTGGGGTTGTTGGTTCGAATCAGTTGTTCACACTTGGAACACAATTTCAATAAGTCACAAGCGCTTTTCTGCTGGTGACCTTGTGTCCTGCGATGCTGTTCGTAACAAAAAGGACTGACAAAGGTTCGTCGACACGTTGCAAAATGCACGTGTTTTTCAGGAAGGCATGGCTTGGCAGCTAAACAGCCCTGGCATCGCTCTCCGCAATGAATGTGTTGCTCCCGATTGTTAAATCCTTTGTCACATTTCTCGCAGTAGTAAGAGTGTCCCAGAAATCCTGTGATAGTGGTGATGGCATCGAAATGTTCTTGGTAGTGATAGATGTGAATGTATTTTCCCTGCGGGAAATCGGGGCCTCGAAACAGCAGAGCTCCGCGAACTTCTTGAGGGTGTACTTTCAAGGTGTAGCGAGGAGCCAAGACGTCTTCAAGTTGTTGCATTTGAGAAATGCCACACACGGTCTCTTTGGGTATGCCTGCTTGTCGTAACAGGAGTTCTGCTTCTTTTCGTTGTTTGGCTTTCTTCGATCGTCGATTGTTATTCCAGGCTCTTTTCCATTTTGCGGTCTCGTTCTTGTCGGCATACGTTCGCCTCAGCACGATGGCCAGAGCCAAGCACATCTGCTCCTGAGAATTGTCGATTTGGACGACACTGAATTTGGTAACGCTTTCCTGCTTCGTCCGCTACCTCGAGGAGGGGATACGTGAGTCATGTGAAGTGTGGTTTTTCCATCGATGATGGTAAACTCTTCGCTGGATTGTTGAACGTGTTCAATTTTGGTCATGACTTTGGCTGGTGTTAATTCTGCCGGCGTGCTAAACTCGATCCAGACAGGCGACTTCAAACTGTCGTGATGGATGGACAGTCTCAATCGATCGTCCTCTTTGGCTCCGCATTGTCGTTTCAAGTTCTGTAACACAGAACCCCACAAAGCGGTAATGATCAGCTTTCTCTGGAGGAACTTCAGATTTGAAGTCTTTAAGCGGACGGTGTAAGTGTAAGCCGTAGTTGGAAATTTTCTAGAGGTCATTTTTTGTGTCTCTCGAATTTTCGGGAGCCACGGTAGGACTTTTCTTGGTGAGGGGTGGTGGATTCTTTGGGTTTGGTAGAAGGTTTGGTTTCAGGCTCACTCATCTCCTCTTCGAAATCGCTAGCATGGACTTCAGCGAGTGGTGTTTCAGAAAGCACGGAAAGTCTCCGTCGCCGTGGTCTCTTCGTTTCTTCTTCTGGTTTCTCATGGATTGGGCGTGATCTTTTCATCTTGATGTCCAACTTGGATCTGATTGAGTTTTACATAGACTCTCTCCTTATATATACCCCTGTCGCTACCTATGTTTGTGATAATGGTTTGCTTTACTTAAAATTTGCCAAAATGGAAATGTCTAGGAGCAATAGAAAGCTATGTGACGTTAATTTTGAAACTTGCACAGACTCTCAACTTTACGTGTGTCACGACACAAAATGTCTATCCGATGTTTGCCGTTTTCCAAACACACAAACTTGTAACTTTACCAGAAATTGATTCTTTGAAGATGCAGTTATCGATTTGTGGTTTTTGAAACTAGCACAGACTCTCAACTTTACATGTGTCACGACACAAATGTCTATCTGATGTTTGCCGTTTTCCAAACACACAAACTTGTAACTTTACCAGAAATCGTAACTTCATACAAGCCTCTAAATTCACTAGTTTGAAAAAAACGGCCTCTAAATGTGCAGCCCTTCTCTCTCTCTCTCTCTCTCTCTCTCTCTCTCTCTCTCTCTCTCTCTCTCTCTCTCTCTCTCTCTCTCTCTCTCTCTCTCTCTCTCTCTCTCTCTCTATGTGTGTGTGTATGTCACAATGACTCAGTGACAACATTTGTTTGCAGTTTCAAAACCCGAGCCAATAATGTTACAGTTCAGTATTTAGCGTGGCGAGAAAAAATGTTACAGGACACGAATTCTTAACATGATTGCAAATTCCCTCTTGTCTGTCTGCACCGCAATTGTACAAAACCAGACCATAGGCATTATTTTGCCACACTGCCTGTCTGGAATCTATAAGAAAACACTTCGTCACTCATTATAAGTAATTTCATTGGCTACAAATATTTTCTTACCGCGTTCGCTTTGAATCGCCCTCAGTTGCTATTGACACAGTGAGAAGAATACACGTGTTTTTTCTGTGCCTGACAGTTAGTCTCTTTACAAATAAAAGCTAACGCACAACCCCATCGTATAATTTGTGATCAATGGAAATTGTATCGGCCTTAAGTGAAAATACATCACGGAACGTTTGGATGTAATATTTTGTGAGAATTTAACATCTAAGATTTCAAAAGAAGGATTTTAGTAGACTATGTCTCCAATTCAATCTTGTGATATTTGACTCAAAAGAAGAGGATTTTTTCCTATTGATGTGATTTTTAAAATGGAATGTGTGTTTTTGAAATTTCTTAAGGAAAATATACCATAAAAAACGTAAGTGTCGTAATATTTTTAAAAGTAGGAATAAAATATTCTCTCTCTCTCTCTCCGTCGTAATGTCAATTCTCTCTGTTTCACAAACACACACTAAGTTTCTTATACAATGATTTCGATTAAAATAATAATGATATCTGTTCCCGTTTTTAAGATGCCTCTCCACAAATGTTGTCAGTAGTCACAATGATTACGTGAAATGTGACGTTAGTTTTGTAAATTGTTCAAAACTTACACTCTAAAAATTGTACAACGATTTTTCTTCCATAGGTATATCGTTGGATTATATAAAATCTTGAGTTTAATTGTTCTTGTGCATGTCAGGTATCTTAGCTTTGTTCCTATTTTGACACTGCAATGTGTCACGAATTTTTTTTTTCTAGATCTACCGTTTTCCGAAGGAAACCAAAAAAACAAGCACACAGCTTTACGGTGTAAGAATGATTCGAGTATGACCCACCCAATTCTGCACTCTATGACCCGTCCTGTTCTACACTCTCATTCTAGAACCAAAACATGCGTTCAGTAAAACTGTAACAATGTATGCTCTATTTTCAGTCAGTCCATTTTAGACTGCCAATCGAACAAGACGTGTTTTTACTGTTCTCCCGTCTATGGTTTTGGAAAATGTTGTAACATTGTTTGTAGTCGCAGCAAAACATAACGTATCTTAAATATTTGGGAGGCATACAGCAAATTCTATTGCAGTCATTCGACACGAAATATAAGACTACTTTTTAAAACCGATGAATGAAAACAAATTTCCAATGAACATTTCTAACATAGAATTTACCCTTGTCTTCAGAAACTCAAAGAAAGAGTAACCTTCTCTCTGTTTGAGGCAAACCATAGGTTTTGGGAAATTATTACTGCGATCATTTGACAATATTTTATTGTGTACACTATGCTCACAGTAGCTAAAGACGTTGTTCGCGTGGTTAGGTCAATCAGTACGAAACGGCGTGTATTGTGTATGTCTTTGTCTATGTTGTATACTAAAACTTAAAACCCCTTCTCTTGTGATAGTATGTTTGTGAGAGGTTATAGTAGTGTGCCCACAAGTACACCTACCCTTGCCTACGTGTGTGTGATTGTATAGTATGGTTGTATATCATGGTTTAGTAGTGTGTCCATAACACTCCTACCCTTTTTTGTTGGAGTTAAGGGGTGTATGTTTTAATTGTCATAAGTTTAACACAGGGTCTCTACCTATATATAGAGAGACCTTCCTAACCTCAGAATCACTATTCATTACTCCACTTTCAAACAGTAAAGATGGAAGAGAAATCAGAAAAGCTTGCCCTTCTGGTCAGAGATTTAGCACAACACATGTCTGTGGCTATCAGAACTTTACAGAGAGTCCTTGGAAAGTATACCAGTTAGACAAAGGACTACTCCTCCATTGATACTTGCTATATCTGCCAAGAGAAAGGACATTGGGCTCCAGAATGTCCGCAACGTCAACACCAAGGAAAAGAAAAAAGAGACAAAGGGAAAGATACCTGTTATCATTGTCAAGAAAAAGGACATTGGTCTTCAGAGTGTCCTAAGAAACAAGAGAACCCCAAAGAGAGGGAGGAAGCAGAGGGAACTTCAGCCCTAGAAGAAGAAGAAGAAGAAGAAGAAGAAAAATAACTCATCCCCGTCGTCAAGAAAGGTAAGAAAGCTAGACGACTGGAAGACAGTGAGGAAGAAGAAGAACCCTTGATCCCTGTGAAGAAATACAAGAACAAAAGAGACAGACAGTCAACGATGAACTTTGAGTGTGGTGTTATGTTCATTGTGATTTTTTAAAAAGAGAATATACCAGAATGGAAAAAGTAAGTGTCTTTTGGTTTTTTGTTTTTAGAGTATGGACGCACGCACGCACTCACTCACTCTTACACAAACCAAGGAATGGGATTTAAAGTTTTACTTGATTTTGGCAAATTGGATTATGATCTTTTCTTGGTAAATGGGGTGGCCCTGAAAAGGACCGTTGGGGTGTTTGTTTTTAACAAACTTATGGACTGGACATGATCAGCTTCAGCTGCCTCAATCCCTTTCCACGACCAACTCCTATTCCGCCTCCTTCTGCTGTTGCTTTGGTGGTAGTAGTAGTAGTAGTGAATGGTGGTGGTGGTGGTGGTGGTGGTGGTAGCATCTCACTAGTAGTAGTAGTGATGGGCTTAGAATGTTTCGCTCGTGAGGGTCTCTTTCTCTTAGGTTGTGTTAAAGTAATCTGATACATGTTTCTCAGATGTTTTAACTCCGCTAAAATGTCTTGTAACAGACTCACCGTTTTGTTTTCTCACTCTCTTCCTTCTGTCCTTCACACTTCTCCTCTTCTAACTTTCTTATTTCTTCTTCTAGCTTTCTTCTTTCCTCTTCTTACTGAAGAAAAACGTCTTCGGCTTCTCTCTGACGATGTAAAAAAAATTCCAATTCTTTTTATTGCCTCTTTTTTAAATCGTCGATGACAGGCAAAGAGGGTAGTGGTACAGTAGTCGTGGTTTCAGGCAAAAGTTCTTGAGAGGAGGAGAGAAAATCCACAAAATCTTCCGGTTGAAAGTTCACCACGGCATTCGCTGCTGTCGTCGTACTCTCACTCCGAACATAAGAACTTTCCGTCGTCGCAGGCTCACCACAATACATGCTCTTCGTAGTCTCCATCATACTTTTGCCGCCCAAGGTAAAAACCCTACGAACGCTGTGATGCCTTTATACTCAAGATGACGTCACACCCCCGCTCTCTTCCGATTGGAAGAAAAACCTTCCCGGTTGTAACGCGCCTTTGGATTGGTAGTTCATTTCGATCCGTTTCCATCCACTTTTAGGCTATATATACCACCGCGTGTGTCATGGAGCTTCAACGGTTCTCAAGACTAGAAGATGTATACCTCAGTGGATCATCGAACCTCGTATCGGTAATGTCATTCAACCCAGACTTCCCGATGTGCGTCAAAGCATCTTCGGCCATTACCAAGATGACAGATAAAGCGATATGGAAAAGAAGAATCTATATCGAAAGACAAGGCTGTCTGAAGCGAGTCCTTCTCTACGGTCCTGAAGTCCGTCGAAGTTTAAGACGAAGGCCCTCCATGAGATGCCACCTGTGTTAACTTGGTTAACACCACTCCAACGGCCCTTTTCAGGACCATCCACTTTTCTCGAAAAGATTATTTTTTCATTATTGCCTACTCTACTATTTGTGTGTTAGGTGTATGTGTGTATGTGTGTCTACCCTCCATGTTAAATTCCCGTTAGTACCCAGATCGCCCCACCTGGTATCCAGGTACCCAGATTGCCCCATCTGGTACCCAGATCGCCCCAACCCTGTTCCTTTTTCATACCCAGTACCCAGATCGCCCCATCCATGTTAATTTCCCGTTGGTACCCAGAGTGCCCCCCCCCCAGTACCCAGTTACCCACATATTACTACTCATATAGCATCATGTAGATTTCAAATATTCTCATCTAAAAATTCAGAATGTAATTGGGCCAAAAATAAAGCAACACTCGTCGATTTATTTTGTCCAAATTTGCTGTAGAGCATGACCAATTAGGTTGTACATGTCTTACTCCCACAGATAATAAACAAGCAACGCCCTTCAACAAAGTAAAAGGACACAAAACGGAAAGAAAATCCCATATTATTATTGTAGTAGCAGTAGTAATAGTTGTAATACTAGTAGTTGGGACTCGTATAGGTGTATTATCTGTTATTGTATTCATATTAGACACCTTATGTGTATCCCTGTACAGAATGTTTTTAATATTAACATAATTCGGTTTTTATTATTTATTGGATTTTTATTGTTCACCATCGATGAAATCCCTTTGCGTGTTCTAAATAGGTATTTGGGAAAATTGCCTGTCTCTGACCTGGTTAACATCTGAACTAATTTCAACGTTGGTACGAAAGTCTACATCAGAAAAAAGATTTTTATTGTTAGAGTAGACATTTGTCTCACAAATTCTTTCAATCCTCAAAGTTGTATTTATCTTCTTAGCAGCTAAATCCCCAACTGAAACATCACTGTTATGAAAATCGACCTGAATCGCCGACATTTTAAACAAAGCAAGTCATCGTGTGAAACTGGGTATAGCCTGCAGACATTGTTATAGTAGTAAATTATAGTGTACAAACTGTTGCAAACTGACTGAAGGGATTACCTTTTTTTCCAGGCAGCAAGTATTACGAGTCGTATGATTGGACGGACGGACGGTCAGGCAGGCAAGGTTAATACTAAGTACCAAATATTCATTCGTGAGAGAAGAAAATGCAGATATAATCAATAATGCACTGGAAGCAGGAAATATTGGTATTTTTGGTGTGGAAGTGAACAACTTCCTGAAAACACACGCATACAAGAGGAAAATGAAAGTAAATATATAAGTTTATATTATCAGGCACATTTATTGCTGCTAAAGCAATCAACTGTACAGACAAAAATAAATAAATAAATGCAAACATCATTGCTGGGATTTTTTAAATTGCATATTTTACATACAAATGGTGAAATGAGTTTATGAACTCAAAATAAAGAAAATTATCAGGTCATAGAGAATGTTTTTCATATAATATGATCGCTTAAACAGCCTGTTGTGTATTCGTATGCCTGTTTCTCCTGTCACCCGTATTTTTATATTCTTAACATACGTAAACCAACCGGGGAAAATTGGTATCAAATTTTTTTTTCAGAGGTGAAATAATTACACAAGTTCGACAGTACCTTTTTTTTTTTTTTTTTTTTTGCTTTCTTTCTAAAGCTAACTTTAGAAACACCATCATATTATTTAATAATTTCCTAGCCGCATTATTTACCGTTTATACGTATATTTTCGCGTCAATGGGATCAGATATGGGTAAAATTTAAACTTGTGCAGATCTTTGGAATTAAAAATTATATAAGATCGTAAAAGACCAAATCATGAAATTTACATATGCAAAATTTCCGAAAATCGGCAACATAATATTTTTTCCATATGAGAAGTTTGCAATAGTAATTAACTAGGCCGACACATCTATTAGTGAATTTAAGAGATTATTTCGTTATGGTAAAAACAATTCTTTAAAAGGTTTGCAAGTTATTGAGGACTGCAGAACTTTCGTAGAGTTGAATGAATCTAATTAGGATTGTGTAATATATTTTGGACCATAAATCATTACATATTTCACTGTCAGCAAAAGTAAAATATGTTCCAAAAAAGAAAACAATAATATATAATTTGTAAGCAGCAGAACATTCCTATACTAAACTTCATGTTATTAAGATCAGTCTATTAAGGAATTTATTTTAGTAATCAGATGTTACAGTTGTGAAAATCAGAGCAAATTCAGATTAATTAATTATTTATTTGAAACATTCATTGGAATTACTAAAAGTGCTCATTCTCATTTTGGATTAATACTTGACTTTGGGATTTTATTTGAATTCATTCAAAGATATTCCGGATTATATCATTCAGGCATATCAGGACATTCAAGACTACTGGCACATCAGTACAGTCAAGGCTACTGGAATTCATTCGGAACATTCTATATTTAGGACTTGTGATTAGGACACTCAGGATTATTGGATTATTTGGACTGTAATTCACGTTATTGCAAGGAGTCTTTTGAATTTTCGCTTTAATTGTCTACAAATAAATTGCTTGTTGATTTTGCTCTTCGTCAGGGGAAGAAACAACTTACATCCACAAAACAAGCACCACTAAACACAAAAATCAAGAAGAATTCTTGACTCCTACATGTGTCAATGACGGGGAGATAAACAAACAAAGGATAAATAATAGAAGAAAGAAAGTAGACAAAATTTAAAAATCGGTCTTAAAAAGGGTAAACTACATATCTACGTTATGCTGCCATCAGCCCAACAAAGTTGTGTAAGAAAAATTAAAAGAAGTGTTTGTCGTGCGTATCACGCAGAGGACCAAAGTATTTTGACCTAGTTCTAAGCTTGGAACAAAGGACTGACACCATGCGCGGCGAAAAAATCAAAACCATCATCAAAATGTGCAAAATAAATTATATCCCGGTAAAGTTATGCATGGAGTTACTAAGGAAGTATATCAAGAGCATGATATAGCGCGATAATGGACAAAAGTTCAAATAATGACAGCAACAACAACATTAATAATAATAAGAATAATAATAATAATAATAATAATAGCAATAATAATAAGAAGAAAAAAATAATAAGATACTAAGAAGAAGAAGAAGAACAACAACAACAACAGCAACAATAATACATGTAAAGAGTTACGGAATATTTACTTGGGTAAATATTATCGCAAAAAAGTGCGTACGTCTGATAAACTGATGCCTGGTTGTAGTTTTAATACGATTGCAATAGGAAGGTTGGACTTTTTCATTTAGGTCGAACTCCCTATAAGTTTTCAATTGAAGTATCCAGTATCGTTCCTTACGTGTGCGTTCTATATCGGTCCACCCTAGGTTAGAATCAATCGGTAGCATCTCGAGGGACTCGACTGAATGCCCAGTCAAGTTGTAGTGGTTGGCGAGTTTTGCGTTGATTTTGTTGCGAATGTGGCTCTTGTTCGGAGGATTGAATCTGGTTCCAATGCTTCCGAATTATCTCTTGTAACTTTGGGGCGTCGGGTTGGAAAGTAACCATGAAGGGGACGCGTTTGTTGGTTTTCTTGTTGCCGGATTCGAACATATGCGTTTGGTCTGAACGCACATACCGTAAGGAAGATTTTTTATTATGTACTGGGGATGGCAGCTGGTTGGGAGTAGATACTGGTGAGAGTCAGTTGGTTTAGAATACAGGTCAGTTTCTACGTTCCCCTCCAGAAGGGTAGATTGAGTATCCTAAAAATTGTTGGACCTGTTTGATTACTCTGACGTAAATTTAATCTTCGGATGGAAGTTAATGGCGGATTAAAAAATATTTTGAATCTGTCACCCGTTTCGGTCCATATTGATTCTGTGTCGTCAATAAATCTGCACCAGCTTAGAGGTCTACAGGGTGCCTCGTTGAGGAGCTTTTTGCTCGAGTCTTCCCCAAAAAATATTGGCATATGAATGTGCCATTTGATTGCCTATTGCAGTTCCATTAATTTGTAGGAAGTGTTGGTTGTGGTTGTTGAATACAAAATTGTTAAACTTAAGAACATGTGTTAAGAGTTTGACCAAATAGTAGTATGTAGGTGGGTATATATATATATATATATATATATATATATATATATATATATATATATATATATATATATATATATATATGTATGTATGTGTGTGTGTGTGTGTGTGTCTGTGTGTGTGTGTGTGTGTGTGTGTATTCGTGTGTGTAATATGTGTGATGAAATGAGGCCCGCAACCAATTTGGGAACTTGGAAGTTTTGTGTGTACATACCTATCACTACGTTTAGATAAAGCGTCATGTTCAAAATATTCTTATTACTATATACACTGTGGGCATTATGGGTAGGACTAACTATAGGACTATTGGCTAACTATTAATTAAAGAGCTTCTCCTATGTGTATCTTGTGTGTGCATCATAATGATAAGCATGTGCGTGTGCATCATGAGAAGGAAACGTTTTGTCAAATGCAGAAACGTCTACACGTGTATACATGTAGTAGATGCAAAAGGGGCTGTTTGGACCATATTGTCCATGTTTTTCAGACCAGCATCGATGATCTTATCAACGAGATGCTCGGGCCTGCACTCACCCACGGCCGATATAGACAGACCCTTAACATGGTGCTCGGGCAAGCAAAGCTGATCAATCACATGGACCGGACAAAGTACTTGGAATTACTATCCAATAGTGCGCAAAAGGTTGAAGTGATGCAGCGAAAATAGACGGGGGGGGGGGAGGGGGGCTACAAGATGGCGGACGCAATAGCTGGAGAAGTTGCGAAAGAAGACTTCGAAAAGAAGAAATAAAAACGGAAAGTAATATGAGGCAGAAGCAATTCAAGCGTTGGCAGAGTACTAGCACTGGCTTGATGGCAGTATAAGCTACAACCCCGCATGGCATCGCTGATGAATGCGGCCAGAGAAAACCATAACCCGCTTAGAACGCAGGGTACGCCCGTTTAGAGGAAAACACGCATAGTCCATCCTGCGGTATGAGGGAGTACGATCACTGTAAGTGCATGTTAATAGTGCAAAGGTATGCTGCCAAATTCAGTGCATATTAGTGTTTTGCAAAGTTCATTCGCAAAGGCAACGTTGATGTTGTGTTCTACCAGTACCATGTTGATCTTGCAGAAAAGAAACCCAGTCCGAATCCAGGCTCTGTCACCCGTGCGGAGGTAATGTAGTACAATCTCAGCTAGTTTATACTGGAAAGAAGGCCAAACGATTCTTTAAAAGCGTGATAGAACAGCGAAGAGAGACTTTTGTGGAAGGAACACCCCAAGAAGAATTTACTCAACACGGCTATTATAGGCAGTTTGGCTGGGAGCCTTTACCGGAAGAGAAAGCTGAAGAAAATATATAATCCTATGTAGGAGTCGCTTCGAGCTGCTTTTCAGGGCAAGTATTCCTAGAGGAAGAATGTGCGGAGCGGTAATTCATCAAAGCGCCACCTAAGTGGACCATGCTATTGTACTTGACGCAGCGCTTCCACAAATAGGATGTGTGTTTGATGCTTTTGGATCGATGCGTTTGTGCCCATGGCCCTTGACCATGCTGGTAACAGTTGGGGCTATTATAGCGCTCGCAGGAGTGCACGCGATTAGCTATGCTTACGTTAATGATAGTGGCACAGAACCTGCTGCTAAGCTCCCGGCCGTACCGAATGATGGCTCTAGCTCGGGTGGCGCAGATGGCGCTTTGTGAGGCGCTAAATTACCGGCGCACTTACTCTATGGCTTGTAAGCAGGAGGCGCACTTGGAAGCACGGGAGGACGATCGTGCAGAGATTGGGAGACGTAAATAACTCAGCTCATGCCAAACCCTAACTTTGATCTTTTGTATGAGGTCCTCACGGCCTTTCGTCTTTCCTCAGGCGATTAGTGCATTTGTTTCATTATCGTCGATGGCTACGGCATTGTGCGATATCCGGGAGGATGCTCTTGTTTCATTTGTTAAGGCTGTGTTTTTTTCAAGTACATCCAGGATTCGAGAAAACTCGTCTTCGGAAAGGGAATTGTCTCAATGGGCACGGAAGACAAGATCTGCGATGGTATTAAGATTACCCTCAGCGAGGACCCTTACTTGATCATGCTTTTGAGCTTTGATGAGAAAGGCGGCAAACTTCACACGTGCCACCCAGCGATAATAGGCCACACGCAAGAGAAGCACCCTCTATCGGAATTGCCACAGGAGCTGCAGTCACTGTGGCTAAAATCTCATGCCCCGAGATGCCATCGTTTATGGTGACTGTACTGGATGCTGCATCAATTCCATCTATAACGTTAATGGCCCGTGCATACTTCTTTTAAAGCGCACGCAATTGTTCTATCTCCGCCTTAAGAAATGCCTCAACATCGCCAATAATATTTAGGCGAACATTGTGAGGGCTTTCTTCAGTAGGCAGTGTAGGATACGTACCAAATTAGTATTGATGTGGCTATGTTTAACTTGTTACCTTTGCTAAGCCAATTTTTCAATGAGCATCGTTAAATACAGTTCTATGCCACCTTTTGTGCAAAATGAACCGCAATATCACTTCACATCATTTCCGTCTTGCGGAGGTATAGCCAGAAGCGGAAACTCGAAGAAAATCTTGATTGGCTCTAACCACAGCTCCACCGACTTTTTCAGAACCGTTTTGTGTTGAAACGCTAGTTTCAAGCTCAGCTTGGATGCCGATGGAAGCTAAAGACTTACTTCCTCTAACTGTAAGGCGGTAGATAACACCCCCCACGCACACACACACACACACACCAGATGTAAAGCGGATGTACCGCCGTTGTGAACCCTACCCATTTGGCATCTCCCAACCCAAAAGTAAAATCGGAAGCCATAGCTTTTGCTTTTGTTACGGCATGTAAAGTAGACCATGAGAGATTTGTCAGTCGTTTCGCGGCAATGTGGTAGGGCAGAGTAATGGGTTCTTCAGAAGGAACGCCAGCGAGCATAAGCAATTCAAGCTGCCCTATGGATGGAATTGGATGGTCGTCACCCCAATCCGAAACGGCGGCCAGCTTATGTTAATGGTTCATTTTAGTCTAACTGAGAGACTTTAAGTAGGAAATGACGCCGGATCGATATTGTGGCTCAAATGTAATTAAACGAGTTCGTTTAATGTGCAGAACTGCAGGTGAGGAATGTGTGGGAAAGACGAGTCGGAGTCAAGAATTTAAAGGTGGTAAAGCTTGTAGGCTATAGCAGGCAAAGAGTCGACAAGATTACACCTGGTACAAGCCATTATTATTTAGCGCATGGACCGGTACTTATACCTTCAAACATCTCAGAGGCGGATCCACGATTATTATACAGGAGTTTTATCATATGATTTTTTGATTGAAATGGCCATTTTTCTGTGTTTGTCAGTGAAAAGTGATCAGCATGTCTTTTGACCAGAAATGAGTGCTCCACTAAACCCCCAAGCTTCTCTAAATATGTCACTGATCCTTGACTATGCCTATTTGCTTGCATGTTAGAATGCCTGCCTGAACATGAGCTGTCACAAGACATCATAGATCGCCTGTACGCCAATGCCAAATTGTTATAATTTTTATGGAAATCCTTCTTGCAAGACAAGTAATTTTTGTTTCAAAATAACGGTTTAGCGACATAGTATCCTGCTGACAGCATATCTTGCCTTTTTGGGGCACAATTAACTAGGCACTTTGTATTGGAATTGCAGCAAACAGTAGAAGCAGAATGGAATATTATTAACAAAGCACACTTACTGACCATGGTCAATAAACTTACATACAGATGTACCTGTGGAGTCAATAGTGCACAACACACTAATCCTAAACAAAAAACTTTGAGAAAAGTCAATGAAGCATGAAGTATAGGTCACATTGACCTACTTAACTGAACTAAAAGCGTAGCTAAAAGTCGTGGATGTATGAAACATATCTCACTGTGACCTACTTCTGATGTGATGATCTAGTACTCAGTATAATGGATCAATTGAAAAAGGCAGGTGATTGCGCATTCAAAGGTTTTTTTACACACTGACCATATGCTCAAGGAAAAATAAGTCACTGCAGCTTGAAATGTACGTCATGATGACCTCCTTACAGTTTAGTTCTCTCCAAGTTGGATCTGTATACTAAAGAACAATACTATATAAGAATGCCTTAAATATTTACCTAAAATAATGCAAAACTAAACCAAGGAATAATGGATTGAAGGACACAGCTGGACAGACAGACGTATCGATAGATGGGTTATTCCGATGAGGTTAACAATAAATGCAACTTTCAAATTAATTGTGTCCTCTGAAAGTAATCAAAAAGTTGGCCTTAAGGTAACAAGAAAGTGGATTTCAAAACTTTAACTTTATTGAGCAAGCATTAGAAACTTTAGTATCATACTTTTCACTATAAATTATAATGAAAGTAAGTAAAACAAACATTCAGACTAATCAAAATGGAAACATACGAGGGGTATTTGAAAAGTTCTGAATATTTGCATAATAACTGTTTTGTTTCTTTGAACCGGTCAATACATTTCATGCCGATCGATAGACGTTCTATAAAATTATCTGCAGCTGCACGTGCAGCACGCCGGGCACCTGTAGATATATGCGTGTGACCTAACATAGGTAAATGACAGTGACCTAAACATGTCTGAGAAGGAGAACCATTCTGCTACTCAGCAAAGAGCATTCTGTAAAATACGGGCGCTATTAGGGTACTTTCCGACTGATAAAAAGGCCGACATGGATACAATTTACGGGTGTAATTCTCTGTCATATCCTACAATTGTGAGTTGGTTTGATTGTTTTAAAAGTCGCCGCGAATCCATGAACGATGACCGCTATTCTGGATGACCGTTGTCTGCGATTGGTGAGCGGGAAGTGGCCGCTGTGAAGAGGGCAAATGATGAAGATGCTCGATACATATTGGAAGATATTTCCATTATCACGGCCATTAATACGTCAGCTGCTTTTAATATACTGAAGAATCATTGCAAGATTAGAAAGGTTTGTGCAAGATGGGTCACGCATTTGATGACGATTGATAAAAGCATACTTGGTTTGAAATCACCAAACTCTCCAAATAGGAAAAGAGTGACCAGAGATATTTGGATGAGATTGTCTCAGGATGATGAAACAATGATTAACTTTTTTTAACTCTACTCAAGGGAAGATAATAAAGTTTAAATCGGAACAATTGAGCAGAGGTAACAAATCGCTTGACGTCAAGAGAGATTTAAACGCATTATTTTTATGCAAAAGGCCGGTCATCTAGATTCCTGTGCCCGGCTCTGCTGGTGTCATTGGTATGCCCCAAAGTGTTGCCAAAGATTGTGGAACACTCCCGAACTACCCGTCCGCGCACCGATACCCGAGATATCCATCTACTCAATGACAACGCACCGACGCATGAATCCGCCGTTGTGGCAGACTTCTGGAAGGAACAACAGCATCCAAACTTTGCCGAATCCTACATACAACTCAGTTTAATATCCAAATTGATATTTGGCTTAATTTCGTTATCAACGATTCGCTGAGGAGCAGACGATATTAAAGCCGCAATGCGTTTGGAAGTTCAGTTTTCTAGTCTGCGAACAACATACAAAAAGTTTAATACAAAATTGCATTTAATAATTGAATAATCAGACTGAGAAAATGTGCAGAGGAACACGGAGAGAACTTTGAGGGGATGCACTGACGTACTGTTCATTAATAACAAACGTTGTTGTACATCGCATTAATAGTCAGAACTTTGTAAATATCCCTCGAAAATACACAAACGTGAAATTAAAATTCACAGTTCCTGCATAGAGATATACAATCAAAACCTTAAACACAAACTCAAACCTTTTGTCCTCGTATAACAAACCTTCAACGCAAACTTTAATCTCGAGCGTTTTCCCACTATGTACAAAAAAGTCAGTAAAATTGGGCATAACAATATTAAATAAGATCAAGACATGCTATTTAACATACGGAGTTGAAATTGAGATGCATACATCCTTCCTACAATAAGCAAAATGTTAAACACAAACTTTAACCAAAAACAGTTTTCCATAAATAGCAACAAAAACACAATCAGTATCATTTGTTAAAAAGATATATTGAATAAGGTCGGGGACATGACATTTAGTACGCATAAATGAAATTCAGATGCATATTTCCCTTCTGCAAACAATAAACAAATCTTTCAACAAAAATTTTAACCTGCTGTCTACATAGAGCAAACGTTACATGCAAACCTTAACCTCAAACATGTCCCCATAAATTACAATAACAACAAAGAAATCAGTAAAATTGGGGTAAAAAAACGAATTGAATAAGGCTAGGCTCCTGTTATTTAACACGGAGTAGTACAATTTAAATGTATACTTGAGTGCAAAAGGTATTAAATAAGGCTAGGTATGTGCTGATGAACACGCAGCAGTCAAACTTAAATATATAGTAAATTTGCATGGGCGGTAATAAAAACATTAAACACAACATTTAATCTGCTGTCTATACCCGCCAACATGGACGGCACTTGAGTCATAGTATAATCTTTCATGTACTCCATACAAGAGAACTAACGATGAGGAAAAAAAAATATATTTTTTCAATTTAATTAAGAAAACAATATACATAAGTTGCAAATTATATAGCAAATAACAATCTTTCCAAATGCACCGGATCTTTGAGAGATCGTGTTTGTCAAGGAAATATAAATATTATAAAGGAAACAATATGACAAAGGATGGTGCAGCACGTCTCAAAACATGGCTGAGCATTTTCGAGATCTACTGATCCCTTTTTCGAGGCGGACACAAACAAATAACAATTACAAACTCAAAAACGTAAACAACATTACTAATTACATACTGTTGTGTTATTGTTACAAAAATCAAATAATATAACCCTAAAATATACTTTAAAAAAAGCAGAGCACTGCATCCTGTGAACTATGTACATTTTGACAAATCAGGTGTTTCGATAGTGGGCTTGAGGTGCATACCCTGGTCTTCTTGTTTTAAGCTTACTAAACGTGCAGATATAGATAATGAAACAACAGTCTAAATTTTTCAGTGTGCCAATAAGTTTGCATGCGGCTGGTAGGAAGTTTACTTTTGGCAACGGAAAATAATGATATTTTACAAGTTTTAAAAAATAATATTGTTGCTATTTTGATCCTCACGAAATGTATACGTGTATTTTGCATACAATAAAAGGCACAAGCACTTATATTTTTTATATCAAAAATGGGATGACAGAGTTCATGTTTGGAGATTTTCAATTTACATCTGGTAGACCGCTGGTAAATTTATTCTTCGGATGTTTTCGTCTTAGCTTAACGGAGTCAGTTGGCATATCGTTCCTCTTCTTTTGGTCTATCTGTTTTTTATCTAAACTTGGTGGCTTCCCTTTGTCAATGTATCTAGGTGGAGGACTGATTATGGGAGTAATATCAGAAAGTTTATTCTCGTTATCACTACTGCTCTTTTGTGATTCGGAATCGGAGCTCTAGAGGAAAAATAAATGTTAAAATGTAATTATTGCGAGTTATTCTACGAAGATATTTTTGTAGAGGTAACAAAACTGTAACAGGTCATAATGTTAAAAAGCACGAAATAAAAAGCATATTTATCGGACAAGTTAACGTCCACAAAAAACTGACCTAGATGCAAAACATACCATAGTTTTACCATTATTGATGTTCAATCTTCAAAGACTTTTCTCTAACTTGTTATACGAATTAATTACAAAAGCATATACAAGTACCACCGATATTTTCCTACATACGAGTGTCGGAACAGCGTTTAGCTATAAAACAAGCTAATGTACCTTAATGAAACTTCGCTATATGTAATACCTACCAGTTTAAAATAAATGTATAAAATCTTTTGAAAATATTATGTCAGATTTTTAAATATAGGAGTTTCTTCTGGGTCACATAGAGTCACCCTGCGCAGCTTAAGGTAAACGTTTCAATTTGAATATTCATTCATTTGTAAATGTTATTTACATAGGGAAAATTGATGTGAAAATGTAATGGTACATTACAGAAAGACGCGCTTAAATTGTCACTTCATCCTGTTAGAACGTAATTTGATCCAACTAATGCCAAACTATTAAAACTTTAAGAGCGAAATATGAAATCAAATCCTTACTAAAATATGCATCGGATAGGTTAACTTCGCAACGGCCCATCGTAAATTTATCAGTAAACTTTGCAAACTCGCTGATTGAAACGAAAGAGACGCTTACAATTATTATAGCGAAGCGTAAAGTATTATCTTAAGCCATACTGGCACAGGGGATTTCGGGAAGTACAATTGTCACTTGTTTTTAATCGAACAAGAGAAAGGTCCAGATAGGTCACTAGCAACAAAAAAAATAATTTTAGTAGTTTCACGACAAACTAACACCCTTGCGTTATTAAACGTATAAATTTGTAAAGACTTGGATTTTGGATAAGGAACAGTCCTGGTGGTCCTAAAAGAGGAAATAGAAATTAACATAGTTGAAAGAATAATCAAAGGATCGTACGCCATCTTCAGAACACGACTCATGACGTTCAAACGCTGTTCTGGGTATTCTTAGCAGTCCCTGAAGGAAATTGTTTCATTCGTAAATTAGACCTAATGACTTTACCAAATTGTATGCAAATATTCAGAAATTGTTTAAAGGTTTGCATAGCTTATGCTGCATCCTGAGTAATGTAGCTTGGTTTAATTGATTTGTATGCGCAGTGTCCACGAACTTTTGGATCAACCATCGTATATTGATGCAGTCCTATAAATACACACATATTTTACTACAGACTACCTGGAAAATTTTCGAGTTTCTCAAACGCGTTATCTTTGTTTATAAGTCTTTGGTTAGTTGATGATGCGTTTAGATCGCTATCCAATATGTTATATTTAAATGCAGAATGTTTCCTGTCTTTCACTTTACCTCTTCAAAGGCTAGTCATGAGACTGAAAACGTTCATTTACAATTCACATTACTAGAAAGTATAATGACCTAAAATATTAAACTATGAATCATGCAGCATATTAAAACTAATTTGCATTATAAAACTCTCCATTTATTTGTACTCACATTTGAGCTTACTGGTCGCTTCAGTCTTCGGTAAACAGCTGCAGCAACCACAACTAATAATGCAAGGGTTCCCAATACAGCTCCTACAATGGTTGGCACCTGATTGTCGTCCTTTTTAAAACCTGCAATAGGTATGGATTTAATTAAACACAATTGGTAACTTATACGATTGTGCAGAGTATGGGTTATAAGATTTCTCGTTTCAGAGGTTTCACTTGCTAGAAAGCCTTTCTGAAACGGTGAACCAGTTAAGAAATTTCACAGTACAATTTCGACATCTAGCATCAGGCAAGAATGATGGTAGGGTTCAGTGGGCAAATCTAGTTTGTATACGATCTGCATCAGTTTTACAATAATGTCTCGAATAGCTTTAAGGTTTGCCTCTCTGTAACTCAACCCGACTTCGTTCGCAGTAATGGAGGCGAAAATTTAACCAATCGGCTGGAGCATTTCTTGCAGCTTCTGATTTGTGGGAAAATACTCTACTTCTTGTCGGTGGTATTTGTGACTGATAATTTTTTTTAAATGTTGATAATATGCGATATAATTCTATCAACATATTTCAACTGCATTAGCGCTTGAAACCCTTCAGGAAATGTATAAAGGTGAATGCCATATTTGACAATAGTTGAAAGAAATACTGGAGAAATAGATATTTTAAGTATAAATTGAATAATGACACACACGTAATTTATAAGTATTTAAAACGTTTTCGTGTTTCGTACAAATTCAGATATTTGCAGATTGTAATTGGAAATACAATACAGTGCATATATATATATATATATATATATATATATATATATATATATATATATATATATATATATATCATCAGCAATGACACACAGACTGAGGGTGTAGTGGTGGTGGTGTCCTGTGGGGGGAGGGGGGGTGGCTATAGAAGACTACTATGATCCGCACTATCAATTACACAAAACCGTTATTAGCAATTTCACCATCAAAAACAAAATCACAGTACCTTCAGTATATAAAACTACTTAATTACCCAAGCTCAAGAGAGATTCAAGGCACTGAACATGTAATGTTCCTCAATTAGTCAGTGAAAGTTGCGTCCCCTGAATGGATCTTTCGTTATAAAACTACTAAATTGCCCAAGCTCGAAAGGGGTCGAGAGCTAGTAAGGGGTTAGTAGACTATGCTACATGTGAATCATATTTGCTCCAGTATGTAGATCGTATTTACATAAGAGTATCATGTAAGGTGTAATAAGAAATCACCTTTAGGTAAATCTCACCTTGTATTCAATAGAAGCCTCATTAACCTCCCTCAGTTGCTAAATAACATTGACAGATGATGAATTACGTGCTAAGCCTGACCTGTCGATTATTGTGTCACGCAGTTTTCAATGTAGAACATCCAATCAGATAACGATAAAGGAACAAATGTTCTCCATGTGAGCCAAAATTAGTCACGACGTAACCTGAAACCACTCGCTTTTATAGTGTGGCATCAGCCCCTAAAAGTCAAGTTTCAATTCCAGCAGATGGCATGTGCAGAAACCAGTTTAAAACAGCTTTCAAAATCTACTCTTCAAGGAGCACATCATTTACGCTTGATTCAATAGAAGACGCAATGACTTCTCTGTTCAACCATTTGGACGATGACCAAAAACAAAATCACAGTACCTTCAGTAAGTATGGAGAGTGCTAATAAATCGATGCAACTTTCACACACATTCCTTTTACATTTAGCCTTCATAATTATTTGGTGTCATCTTACTAGTGCTAGTGGAGGACGAATTTCCAGATGGCGTGGCGGTAGAAGATGCCGTTGGGAGGCTTGTGGTATTCCGAGTGGTCGTTGTCGATTGGTTACTTGTGGTCTGGGTTGGGCTGACGGTGCTGGTTGCATTTCCTGGGGCTATTGGTTGACAGACAGTGATGAAAGTTATTTCTCCAAAAGAACATTCATGCAATATTCTCATCGAATCAATGTTTATTTGCTAAAAAAAATCATTACTTATATCTGAAACATTTCAAAATCTTAGATTCATGAACTTAATTAAGAGAACAGAAATCTGAATTGTAGCCACATCAAAGCAATATTATCTTATGTATCTCATTCCAAAGTTATTAAACATTCCCCGCACTTTACTCCACTTAGTGAGATTACGTCCCACAACGGTGACCTAGCAATATGACGACATGTAACTACAGATACAGAGCCCACACAGTTCATTCGCTGATATCCCTGGCATTGGAAAAAGCTAATGATACGAAAGGATGCTAAACAAGGTTAAATGACATTTCAGAAAGGTCATGTCAATCAGATTTGCTCCAGTAAAGTGTAAACTACTGCTGGAGACGTTTTATCTCTACATACCCATTTCAGATGAATCATCTGCCAAGGATATTGATGGCATTAATTGTGCTTAAGAATAGTTCATATTCTTGGTAGATAGCAAGGTGACATAACAGTCAGTGGAATTATTCGAAAAGGGACACATTTCAAGGAGAGATATTGTTTAAGAGATTCAAGGCACTGAACATGTAATGTTCCTCAAATAGTCAGTGAAAGTTGCGTCCCCTGAATGGATCTTTCGTTATAAAACATACTTAATTGCCCAAGCTCGAAACTGGTCGGGAGCTAGAAAGGGTTTGGTAGCATATGTTTCATATGAATCATATTTGGTCCAGTAGGTGGATCTTATTTACATAAGCGTGTCATGTCAATTGAAATAAGAAATCACCTTTAGGTCAGTCTCACTTTGTATTCAATAGAAGCCTAATTAACCTCCCTTAGTTCCTAAATAACATTGATAGATGATGAATTACGTGATAAGTTTCACCTGTCGATTATTGTGTCTCGCAGTTTTCAATGTCGAACATCCAATCAGATATTGATAAAGGAGCAAATGTTTTCTCCGCGAGCCAAAATCAGACTGGACGTAACTTTAAATCCAACCTTTTACAGTGTGGCCTCAACCATTAAAAGACAAGTTTTAATTCCCGCAGATGGCATGCGCACAAACAAGTTTCAAATAGCTTTTACAATCTGCTCATAAAAAAGCATAACATTTATGCTTGATTCAATGGAAGACGCAAAGACTTCTATGTTCGGACATTTGGACGACGACCAAAAACAATAGAAAACAGTACCTTCAGTAAGTATGGACAGTGTTAGTGACTTAAGCAACTTTCACACACATTCCTTTTACATTTTGCCTTCATAATTATTTGGCGTCATCTTACCAGTGCTAGTGGAGGACGAATTTCCAGATGGCGTGGTGGTAGAAGATGTCGTTGGGAGGCTTGTGGTATTCCGAGTGGTCGTTGTCAATTGGTTACTTGTGGTCTGGGTTGGGATGACGGTGCTGGTTGCATTTCCTGGGGCTATTGGTTGACAGACAGTGATGAAAGTTATTTCTCCAAAAGAACATTCATGCAGTATTCTCATGGAATCAATGTGTATTTGCAAAAGTAAATCATTAATGATATCTGAAACATTTCAAAATCTTAGATTCATGAACTTAATTAAAAGAACAGAAATCTGAATTGGAGCCACATCAAAGCAATATTATCTTATTTATCTCATTCCAAAATTATTAAACATTCTCCGTACTTTACTTAAGTTAGTGAGATTACGTCCCACAACGGTGACCTACCAATATGACGATATGTAACTACAGATACAGAGCCCACACAGTTCATTCGCTGATATCCCTGGCATTGGAAAAAGCTAATGATACTAAAGGATGCTAAACAAGGTTAAATGACATAACAAAAGATCCTGTCAATCAGGCTTGTTCCAGTAAAGTGTAAACTACTGCTCGAGACGATTTATCTCTATATACCCATTTCAGATGAATCATCTGCCAAGGATATTGATGACATTAATCGTGCTTCAGCAGAGATCATATTCTTGGTAGACAGCCAGGTGACATAACAGTCAGTGGAATTATTCGAAAAGGGACACATTTCAAGAGGGAATATCGTTTAAGAGAGATTCAAGGCACTGAACATGTAATGTTCCTCAATTAGTCAGTGAAAGTTGCGTCCCCTGAATGGATCTTTCGTTATAAAACTACTTAATTGCCCAAGCTCGAAAGGGGTCGAGAGCTAGTAAGGGGTTAGTAGACTATGCTACATATGAATCATATTTGCTCCAGTATGTAGATCGCATTTACATAAGCGTAAAATGTAAGGTGTAATAAGAAATCACCTTTAGGTAAATCTCACCTTGTATTCAATAGAAGCCTCATTAACCTCCCTCAGTTGCTAAATAACATTGACAGATAATGAATTACGTGCTAAGTCTGACCTGTCGATTATTGTGTCACGCAGTTTTCAATGTAGAACATCCAATCAGATAACGATAAAGGAGCAAATGTTCTCCATGTGAGCCAAAATTAGACACGACGTAACCTGAAACCACTCGCTTTTATAGTGTGGCATCAGCCCCTAAAAGACAAGTTTCAATTCCAGCAGATGGCATGCGCAGAAACCAGTTTAAAACAGCTTTCAAAATCTACTCTTCAAGGAGCACATCGTTTACGCTTGATTCAATAGAAGACGCAACGCAATGACTTCTCTCTGTTCAACCATTTGGACGATAACCAAACACAAAATCACAGTACCTTCAGTAAGTATGGAGAGTGCTAGTTAATCGATGCAACTTTCACACACATTCCTTTTACATTTAGTTTCATAATTATTTGGTGTCATCTTACTAGTGCTAGTGGAGGACGAATTTCCAGATGGCGTGGCGGTAGAAGATGCCGTTGGGAGGCTTGTGGTATTCTGAGTGGTCGTTGTCGATTGGTTACTTGTGGTCTGGGTTGGGCTGACGGTGCTGGTTGCATTTCCTGGGGCTATTGGTTGACAGACAGTGATGAAAGTTATTTCTCCAAAAGAACATTCAGGAAGTATTCTCATAGAATCAATGTTTATTTGCTAAAATAAATCATTACTTATATCTGAAACATTTCAAAATCTTAGATTCATGAACTTAATTAAGAGAACAGAAATCTGAATTGTAGCCACATCAAAGCAATATTATCTTATTTATCTCATTCCAAAGTTATTAAACATTCCCTGCACTTTACTCCACTTAATGAGATTGCATCCCACAACGGTGACCTACCAATATGACGACATGTAACTACTGATACAGAGCCCACACAGTTCATTCGCTGATATCCCTGGCATTGGAAAAAGCTAATGATACGAAAGGATGCTAAACAAGGTTAAATGACATTTCAGAAAGGTCATGTCAATCAGATTTGCTCCAGTAAAGTGTAAACTACTGCTAGAGACGTTTTATCTCTACATACCCATTTCAGATGAATCATCTGCCAAGGATATTGATGGCATTAATTGTGCTTAAGAATAGTTCATATTCTTGGTAGATAGCAAGGTGACATAACAGTCAGTGGAATTATTCGAAAAGGGACACATTTCAAGGAGAGATATTGTTTAAGAGAGGCAAGGCACTGAACATGTAACGCTCCTCAAATAGTCAGTGAAAGTTGCGTCCCCTGAATGGATCTTTCGTTATAAAACATACTTAATTGCCCAAGCTCGAAACTGGTCGGGAGCTAGAAAGGGTTTGGTAGCATATGTTTCATATGAATCATATTTGGTCCAGTACGTGGATCTTATTTACATAAGCGTGTCATGTCAATTGAAATAAGAAATCACCTTTAGGTCAGTCTCACTTTGTATTCAATAGAAGCCTAATTAACCTCCCTTAGTTCCTAAATAACATTGACAGATGATGAATTACGTGCTAAGCTTCACCTGTCGATTATTGTGTCTCGCAGTTTTCAATGTCGAACATCCAATCAGATATTGATAAAGGAGCAAATGTTTTCTCCGCGAGCCAAAATCAGACTGGACGTAACTTTAAATCCAACCTTTTACAGTGTGGCCTCAACCATTAAAAGACAAGTTTTAATTACCACAGATGGCATGCGCACAAACAAGTTTCAAATAGCTTTTACAATCTGCTCATAAAGAAGCATAACATTTATGCTTGATTCAATAGAAGACGCAAAGACTTCTATGTTCCGGCATTTGGACGACGACCAAAAACAATAGAAAACAGTACCTTCAGTAAGTATGGACAGTGTTAGTGACTTAAGCAACTTTCACACACATTCCTTTTACATTTTGTCTTCATAATTATTTGGCGTCATCTTACCAGTGCTAGTGGAGGACGAATTTCCAGATGGCGTGGTGGTAGAAGATGTCGTTGGGAGGCTTGTGGTATTCCGAGTGGTCGTTGTCGATTGGTTACTTGTGGTCTGGGTTGGGCTGACAGTGCTGGTTGCATTTCCTGGGGCTATTGGTTGACAGACAGTGATGAAAGTTATTTCTCCAAAAGAACATCCATGCAGTATTCTCATGGAATCAATGTGTATTTGCAAAAGTAAATCATTAATGATATCTGAAACATTTCAAAATCTTAGATTCATGAACTTAATTAAAAGAACAGAAATCTGAATTGGAGCCACATCAAAGCAATATTATCTTATTTATCTCATTCCAAAATTATTAAACATTCCCCGTACTTTACTTAAGTTAGTGAGATTACGTCCCACAACGGTGACCTACCAATATGACGATATGTAACTACATATACAGAGCCCACACAGTTCATTCGCTGATATCCCTGGCATTGGAAAAAGCTAATGATACTAAAGGATGCTAAACAAGGTTAAATGACATAACAAAAGATCCTGTCAATCAGGCTTGTTCCAGTAAAGTGTAAACTACTGCTCGAGACGATTTATCTCTATATACCCATTTCAGATGAATCATCTGCCAAGGATATTGATGGCATTAATCGGTCTTCAGAATAGATCATATTCTTGGTAGACAGCAAGGTGACATAACAGTCAGTGGAATTATTCGAAAAGGGACACATTTCAAAGGGAGATATCGTTTAAGAGAGATTCAAGGCACTGAACATGTAATGTTCCTCAATTAGTCAGTGAAAGCTGCGTCCCCTGAATGGATATTTCGTTATAAAACTACTTAATTGGCCAAGCTCGAAAGGGGTCGAGAGCTAGTAAGGGGTTAATAGACTATGCTACATATGAATCATATTTGCTCCAGTATGTAGATCGTATTTACATAAGCGTATCATGTAAGGTGTAATAAGAAATCACCTTTAGGTAAATCTCACCTTGTATTCAATAGAAGCCTCATTAACCTCCCTCAGTTGCTAAATAACATTGACAGATGATGAATTACGTGCTAAGCCTGACCTGTCGATTATTGTGTCACGCAGTTTTCAATGTAGAACATCCAATCAGATAACGATAAAGGAGCAAATGATCTCCATGTGAGCCAAAATTAGACACGACGTAACCTGAAACCACTCGCTTTTATAGTGTGGCATCAGCCCCTAAAAGACAAGTTTCAATTCCAGCAGATGGCATGCGCAGCAACCAGTTTAAAACAGCTTTCAAAATCTACTCTTCAAGGAGCACATCATTTACGCTTGATTCAATAGAAGACGCAATGACTTCTCTGTTCAACCATTTGGACGATGACCAAAAACAAAATCACAGTACCTTCAGTAAGTATGGAGAGTGCTAGTTAATCGATGCAACTTTCACACACATTCCTTTTACATTTTGTCTTCACAATTATTTGGTGTCATCTTACCAGTGCTAGTGGAGGACGAATTTCCAGATGGCGTGACGGTAGAAGATGCCGTTGGGAGGCTTGTGGTATTCCGAGTGGTCGTTGTCGATTGGTTACTTGTGGTCTGGGTTGGGTAGACGGTGCTGGTTGCATTTCCTGGGGCTATTGGTTGACAGACAGTGATGAAAGTTATTTCTCCAAAAGAACATTCAGGAAGTATTCTCATAGAATCAATGTTTATTTGCTAAAATAAATCATTACTTATATCTGAAACATTTCAAAATCTTAGATTCATGAACTTAATTAAGAGAACAGAAATCTGAATTGTAGCCACATCAAAGCAATATTATCTTATGTATCTCATTCCAAAGTTATTAAACATTCCCCGCACTTTACTCCACTTAGTGAGATTACGTCCCACAACGGTGACCTACCAATATGACGACATGTAACTACAGATACAGAGCCCACACAGTTCATTCGCTGATATCCCTGGCATTGGAAAAAGCTAATGATACGAAAGGATGCTAAACAAGGTTAAATGACATTTCAGAAAGGTCATGTCAATCAGATTTGCTCCAGTAAAGTGTAAACTACTGCTGGAGACGTTTTATCTCTACATACCCATTTCAGATGAATCATCTGCCAAGGATATTGATGGCATTAATTGTGCTTAAGAATAGTTCATATTCTTGGTAGATAGCAAGGTGACATAACAGTCAGTGGAATTATTCGAAAAGGGACACATTTCAAGGAGAGATATTGTTTAAGAGAGGCAAGGCACTGAACATGTAACGCTCCTCAAATAGTCAGTGAAAGTTGCGTCCCCTGAATGGATCTTTCGTTATAAAACATACTTAATTGCCCAAGCTCGAAACTGGTCGGGAGCTAGAAAGGGTTTGGTAGCATATGTTTCATATGAATCATATTTGGTCCAGTACGTGGATCTTATTTACATAAGCGTGTCATGTCAATTGAAATAAGAAATCACCTTTAGGTCAGTCTCACTTTGTATTCAATAGAAGCCTAATTAACCTCCCTTAGTTCCTAAATAACATTGACAGATGATGAATTACTTGCTAAGCTTCACCGGTCGATTATTGTGTCTCGCAGTTTTCAATGTCGAACATCCAATCAGATATTGATAAAGGAGCAAATGTTTTCTCCGCGAGCCAAAATCAGACTGGACGTAACTTTAAATCCAACCTTTTACAGTGTGGCCTCAACCATTAAAAGACAAGTTTTAATTCCCGCAGATGGCATGCGCACAAACAAGTTTCAAATAGCTTTTACAATCTGCTCATAAAGAAGCATAACATTTATGCTTGATTCAATGGAAGACGCAAAGAATTCTATGTTCCGGCATTTGGACGACGACCAAAAACAATAGAAAACAGTACCTTCAGTAAGTATGGACAGTGTTAGTGACTTAAGCAGCTTTCACACACATTCCTTTTACATTTTGTCTTCATAATTATTTGGCGTCATCTTACCAGTGCTAGTGGAGGACGAATTTCCAGATGGCGTGGTGGTAGAAGATGTCGTTGGGAGGCTTGTGGTATTCCGAGTGGTCGTTGTCGATTGGTTACTTGTGGTCTGGGTTGGGCTGACAGTGCTGGTTGCATTTCCTGGGGCTATTGGTTGACAGACAGTGATGAAAGTTATTTCTCCAAAAGAACATCCATGCAGTATTCTCATGGAATCAATGTGTATTTGCAAAAGTAAATCATTAATGATATCTGAAACATTTCAAAATCTTAGATTCATGAACTTAATTAAAAGAACAGAAATCTGAATTGGAGCCACATCAAAGCAATATTATCTTATTTATCTCATTCCAAAAGTATTAAACATTCCCCGTACTTTACTTAAGTTAGTGAGATTACGTCCCACAACGGTGACCTACCAATATGACGATATGTAACTACAGATACAGAGCCCACACAGTTCATTCGCTGATATCCCTGGCATTGGAAAAAGCTAATGATACTAAAGGATGCTAAACAAGGTTAAATGACATAACAAAAGATCCTGTCAATCAGGCTTGTTCCAGTAAAGTGTAAACTACTGCTCGAGACGATTTATCTCTATATACCCATTTCAGATGAATCATCTGCCAAGGAGATTGATGGCATTAATCGTGCTTCAGAATAGATCATATTCTTGGTAGACAGCAAGGTGACATAACAGTCAGTGGAATTATTCGAAAAGGGACACATTTCAAGGGGAGATATCGTTTAAGAGAGATTCAAGGCACTGAACATGTAATGTTCCTCAATTAGTCAGTGAAAGCTGCGTCCCCTGAATGGATCTTTCGTTATAAAACTACTTAATTGCCCAAGCTCGAAAGGGGTCGAGAGCTAGTAAGGGGTTAGTAGACTATGCTACATATGAATCATATTTGCTCCAGTATGTAGATCGTATTTACATAAGCGTATCATGTAAGGTGTAATAAGAAATCACCTTTAGGTAAATCTCACCTTGTATTCAATAGAAGCCTCATTAACCTCCCTCAGTTGCTAAATAACATTGACAGATGATGAATTACGTGCTAAGCCTGACCTGTCGATTATTGTGTCACGCAGTTTTCAATGTAGAACATCCAATCAGATAACGATAAAGGAGCAAATGTTCTCCATGTGAGCCAAAATTAGTCACGACGTAACCTGAAACCACTCGCTTTTATAGTGTGGCATCAGCCCCTAAAAGACAAGTTTCAATTCCAGCAGATGGCATGCGCAGCAACCAGTTTAAAACAGCTTTCAAAATCTACTCTTCAAGGAGCACATCATTTACGCTTGATTCAATAGAAGACGCAATGACTTCTCTGTTCAACCATTTGGACGATGACCAAAAACAAAATCACGGTACCTTCAGTAAGTATGGAGAGTGCTAGTTAATCGATGCAACTTTCACACACATTCCTTTTACATTTTGTCTTCATAATTATTTGGTGTCATCTTACTAGTGCTAGTGGAGGACGAATTTCCAGATGGCGTGACGGTAGAAGATGCCGTTGGGAGGCTTGTGGTATTCCGAGTGGTCGTTGTCGATTGGTTACTTGTGGTCTGGGTTGGGCTGACGGTGCTGGTTGCATTTCCTGGGGCTATTGGTTGACAGACAGTGATGAAAGTTATTTCTCCAAAAGAACATTCAGGAAGTATTCTCATAGAATCAATGTTTATTTGCTAAAATAAATCATTACTTATATCTGAAACATTTCAAAATCTTAGATTCATGAACTTAATTAAGAGAACAGAAATCTGAATTGTAGCCACATCAAAGCAATATTATCTTATTTATCTCATTCCAAAGTTATTAAACATTCCCTGCACTTTACTCCATTTAGTGAGATTACGTCCCACAACGGTTACCTACCAATATGACGATATGTAACTACAGATACAGAGCCCACACAGTTCATTCGCTGATATCCCTGGCATTGGAAAAAGCTAATGATACGAAAGGATGCTAAACAAGGTTAAATGACATTTCAGAAAGGTCATGTCAATCAGATTTGCTCCAGTAAAGTGTAAACTACTGCTGGAGACGTTTTATCTCTACATACCCATTTCAGATGAATCATCTGCCAAGGATATTGATGGCATTAATTGTGCTTAAGAATAGTTCATATTCTTGGTAGATAGCAAGGTGACATAACAGTCAGTGGAATTATTCGAAAAGGGACACATTTCAAGGAGAGATATTGTTTAAGAGAGGCAAGGCACTGAACATGTAACGCTCCTCAAATAGTCAGTGAAAGTTGCGTCCCCTGAATGGATCTTTCGTTATAAAACATACTTAATTGCCCAAGCTCGAAACTGGTCGGGAGCTAGAAAGGGTTTGGTAGCATATGTTTCATATGAATCATATTTGGTCCAGTACGTGGATCTTATTTACATAAGCGTGTCATGTCAATTGAAATAAGAAATCACCTTTAGGTCAGTCTCACTTTGTATTCAATAGAAGCCTAATTAACCTCCCTTAGTTCCTAAATAACATTGACAGATGATGAATTACGTGCTAAGCTTCACCTGTCGATTATTGTGTCTCGCAGTTTTCAATGTCGAACATCCAATCAGATATTGATAAAGGAGCAAATGTTTTCTCCGCGAGCCAAAATCAGACTGGACGTAACTTTAAATCCAACCTTTTACAGTGTGGCCTCAACCATTAAAAGACAAGTTTTAATTCCCGCAGATGGCATGCGCACAAACAAGTTTCAAATAGCTTTTACAATCTGCTCATAAAGAAGCATAACATTTATGCTTGATTCAATGGAAGACGCAAAGACTTCTATGTTCCGGCATTTGGACGACGACCAAAAACAATAGAAAACAGTACCTTCAGTAAGTATGGACAGTGTTAGTGACTTAAGCAGCTTTCACACACATTCCTTTTACATTTTGTCTTCATAATTATTTGGCGTCATCTTACCAGTGCTAGTGGAGGACGAATTTCCAGATGGCGTGGTGGTAGAAGATGTCGTTGGGAGGCTTGTGGTATTCCGAGTGGTCGTTGTCGATTGGTTACTTGTGGTCTGGGTTGGGCTGACAGTGCTGGTTGCATTTCCTGGGGCTATTGGTTGACAGACAGTGATGAAAGTTATTTCTCCAAAAGAACATCCATGCAGTATTCTCATGGAATCAATGTGTATTTGCAAAAGTAAATCATTAATGATATCTGAAACATTTCAAAATCTTAGATTCATGAACTTAATTAAAAGAACAGAAATCTGAATTGGAGCCACATCAAAGCAATATTATCTTATTTATCTCATTCCAAAAGTATTAAACATTCCCCGTACTTTACTTAAGTTAGTGAGATTACGTCCCACAACGGTGACCTACCAATATGACGATATGTAACTACAGATACAGAGCCCACACAGTTCATTCGCTGATATCCCTGGCATTGGAAAAAGCTAATGATACTAAAGGATGCTAAACAAGGTTAAATGACATAACAAAAGATCCTGTCAATCAGGCTTGTTCCAGTAAAGTGTAAACTACTGCTCGAGACGATTTATCTCTATATACCCATTTCAGATGAATCATCTGCCAAGGATATTGATGGCATTAATCGTGCTTCAGAATAGATCATATTCTTGGTAGACAGCAAGGTGACATAACAGTCAGTGGAATTATTCGAAAAGGGACACATTTCAAAGGGAGATATCGTTTAAGAGAGATTCAAGGCACTGAACATGTAATGTTCCTCAATTAGTCAGTGAAAGCTGCGTCCCCTGAATGGATCTTTCGTTATAAAACTACTTAATTGCCCAAGCTCGAAAGGGGTCGAGAGCTAGTAAGGGGTTAGTAGACTATGCTACATATGAATCATATTTGCTCCAGTATGTAGATCGTATTTACATAAGCGTATCATGTAAGGTGTAATAAGAAATCACCTTTAGGTAAATCTCACCTTGTATTCAATAGAAGCCTCATTAACCTCCCTCAGTTGCTAAATAACATTGACAGATGATGAATTACGTGCTAAGCCTGACCTGTCGATTATTGTGTCACGCAGTTTTCAATGTAGAACATCCAATCAGATAACGATAAAGGAGCAAATGTTCTCCATGTGAGCCAAAATTAGACACGACGTAACCTGAAACCACTCGCTTTTATAGTGTGGCATCAGCCCCTAAAAGACAAGTTTCAATTCCAGCAGATGGCATGCGCAGCAACCAGTTTAAAACAGCTTTCAAAATCTACTCTTCAAGGAGCACATCATTTACGCTTGATTCAATAGAAGACGCAATGACTTCTCTGTTCAACCATTTGGACGATGACCAAAAACAAAATCACGGTACCTTCAGTAAGTATGGAGAGTGCTAGTTAATCGATGCAACTTTCACACACATTCCTTTTACATTTTGTCTTCATAATTATTTGGTGTCATCTTACTAGTGCTAGTGGAGGACGAATTTCCAGATGGCGTGACGGTAGAAGATGCCGTTGGGAGGCTTGTGGTATTCCGAGTGGTCGTTGTCGATTGGTTACTTGTGGTCTGGGTTGGGCTGACGGTGCTGGTTGCATTTCCTGGGGCTATTGGTTGACAGACAGTGATGAAAGTTATTTCTCCAAAAGAACATTCAGGAAGTATTCTCATAGAATCAATGTTTATTTGCTAAAATAAATCATTACTTATATCTGAAACATTTCAAAATCTTAGATTCATGAACTTAATTAAGAGAACAGAAATCTGAATTGTAGCCACATCAAAGCAATATTATTTTATTTATCTCATTCCAAAGTTATTAAACATTCCCTGCACTTTACTCCATTTAGTGAGATTACGTCCCACAACGGTTACCTACCAATATGACGATATGTAACTACAGATACAGAGCCCACACAGTTCATTCGCTGATATCCCTGGCATTGGAAAAAGCTAATGATACGAAAGGATGCTAAACAAGGTTAAATGACATTTCAGAAAGGTCATGTCAATCAGATTTGCTCCAGTAAAGTGTAAACTACTGCTGGAGACGTTTTATCTCTACATACCCATTTCAGATGAATCATCTGCCAAGGATATTGATGGCATTAATTGTGCTTAAGAATAGTTCATATTCTTGGTAGATAGCAAGGTGACATAACAGTCAGTGGAATTATTCGAAAAGGGACACATTTCAAGGAGAGATATTGTTTAAGAGATTCAAGGCACTGAACATGTAACGCTCCTCAAATAGTCAGTGAAAGTTGCGTCCCCTGAATGGATCTTTCGTTATAAAACATACTTAATTGCCCAAGCTCGAAACTGGTCGGGAGCTAGAAAGGGTTTGGTAGCATATGTTTCATATGAATCATATTTGGTCCAGTACGTGGATCTTATTTACATAAGCGTGTCATGTCAATTGAAATAAGAAATCACCTTTAGGTCAGTCTCACTTTGTATTCAATAGAAGCCTAATTAACCTCCCTTAGTTCCTAAATAACATTGACAGATGATGAATTACGTGCTAAGCTTCACCTGTCGATTATTGTGTCTCGCAGTTTTCAATGTCGAACATCCAATCAGATATTGATAAAGGAGCAAATGTTTTCTCCGCGAGCCAAAATCAGACTGGACGTAACTTTAAATCCAACCTTTTACAGTGTGGCCTCAACCATTAAAAGACAAGTTTTAATTCCCGCAGATGGCATGCGCACAAACAAGTTTCAAATAGCTTTTACAATCTGCTCATAAAGAAGCATAACATTTATGCTTGATTCAATGGAAGACGCAAAGACTTCTATGTTCCGGCATTTGGACGACGACCAAAAACAATAGAAAACAGTACCTTCAGTAAGTATGGACAGTGTTAGTGACTTAAGCAGCTTTCACACACATTCCTTTTACATTTTGTCTTCATAATTATTTGGCGTCATCTTACCAGTGCTAGTGGAGGACGAATTTCCAGATGGCGTGGTGGTAGAAGATGTCGTTGGGAGGCTTGTGGTATTCCGAGTGGTCGTTGTCGATTGGTTACTTGTGGTCTGGGTTGGGCTGACAGTGCTGGTTGCATTTCCTGGGGCTATTGGTTGACAGACAGTGATGAAAGTTATTTCTCCAAAAGAACATCCATGCAGTATTCTCATGGAATCAATGTGTATTTGCAAAAGTAAATCATTAATGATATCTGAAACATTTCAAAATCTTAGATTCATGAACTTAATTAAAAGAACAGAAATCTGAATTGGAGCCACATCAAAGCAATATTATCTTATTTATCTCATTCCAAAATTATTAAACATTCCCCGTACTTTACTTAAGTTAGTGAGATTACGTCCCACAACGGTGACCTACCAATATGACGATATGTAACTACAGATACAGAGCCCACACAGTTCATTCGCTGATATCCCTGGCATTGGAAAGAGCTAATGATACTAAAGGATGCTAAACAAGGTTAAATGACATAACAAAAGATCCTGTCAATCAGGCTTGTTCCAGTAAAGTGTAAACTACTGCTCGAGACGATTTATCTCTATATACCCATTTCAGATGAATCATCTGCCAAGGATATTGATGGCATTAATCGTGCTTCAGAATAGATCATATTCTTGGTAGACAGCAAGGTGACATAACAGTCAGTGGAATTATTCGAAAAGGGACACATTTCAAAGGGAGATATCGTTTAAGAGAGATTCAAGGCACTGAACATGTAATGTTCCTCAATTAGTCAGTGAAAGCTGCGTCCCCTGAATGGATCTTTCGTTATAAAACTACTTAATTGCCCAAGCTCGAAAGGGGTCGAGAGCTAGTAAGGGGTTAGTAGACTATGCTACATATGAATCATATTTGCTCCAGTATGTAGATCGTATTTACATAAGCGTATCATGTAAGGTGTAATAAGAAATCACCTTTAGGTAAATCTCACCTTGTATTCAATAGAAACCTCATTAACCTCCCTCAGTTGCTAAATAACATTGACAGATGATGAATTACGTGCTAAGCCTGACCTGTCGATTATTGTGTCACGCAGTTTTCAATGTAGAACATCCAATCAGATAACGATAAAGGAGCAAATGTTCTCCATGTGAGCCAAAATTAGACACGACGTAACCTGAAACCACTCGCTTTTATAGTGTGGCATCAGCCCCTAAAAGACAAGTTTCAATTCCAGCAGATGGCATGCGCAGCAACCAGTTTAAAACAGCTTTCAAAATCTACTCTTCAAGGAGCACATCATTTACGCTTGATTCAATAGAAGACGCAATGACTTCTCTGTTCAACCATTTGGACGATGACCAAAAACAAAATCACAGTACCTTCAGTAAGTATGGAGAGTGCTAGTTAATCGATGCAACTTTCACACACATTCTTTTTACATTTTGTCTTCACAATTATTTGGTGTCATCTTACCAGTGCTAGTGGAGGACGAATTTCCAGATGGCGTGACGGTAGAAGATGCCGTTGGGAGGCTTGTGGTATTCCGAGTGGTCGTTGTCGATTGGTTACTTGTGGTCTGGGTTGGGCTGACGGTGCTGGTTGCATTTCCTGGGGCTATTGGTTGACAGACAGTGATGAAAGTTATTTCTCCAAAAGAACATTCAGGAAGTATTCTCATAGAATCAATGTTTATTTGCTAAAATAAATCATTACTTATATCTGAAACATTTCAAAATCTTAGATTCATGAACTTAATTAAGAGAACAGAAATCTGAATTGTAGCCACATCAAAGCAATATTATCTTATTTATCTCATTCCAAAGTTATTAAACATTCCCTGCACTTTACTCCACTTAGTGAGATTACGTCCCACAACGGTTACCTACCAATATGACGATATGTAACTACAGATACAGAGCCCACACAGTTCATTCGCTGATATCCCTGGCATTGGAAAAAGCTAATGATACGAAAGGATGCTAAACAAGGTTAAATGACATTTCAGAAAGGTCATGTCAATCAGATTTGCTCCAGTAAAGTGTAAACTACTGCTAGAGACGTTTTATCTCTACATACCCATTTCAGATGAATCATCTGCCAAGGATATTTATGTCATTAATTGTGCTTAAGAATAGTTCATATTCTTGGTAGATAGCAAGGTGACATAACAGTCAGTGGAATTATTCGAAAAGGGACACATTTCAAGGAGAGATATTGTTTAAGAGAGGCAAGGCACTGAACATGTAACGCTCCTCAAATAGTCAGTGAAAGTTGCGTCCCCTGAATGGATCTTTCGTTATAAAACATACTTAATTGCCCAAGCTCGAAACTGGTCGGGAGCTAGAAAGGGTTTGGTAGCATATGTTTCATATGAATCATATTTGGTCCAGTACGTGGATCTTATTTACATAAGCGTGTCATGTCAATTGAAATAAGAAATCACCTTTAGGTCAGTCTCACTTTGTATTCAATAGAAGCCTAATTAACCTCCCTTAGTTCCTAAATAACATTGACAGATGATGAATTACGTGCTAAGCTTCACCGGTCGATTATTGTGTCTCGCAGTTTTCAATGTCGAACATCCAATCAGATATTGATAAAGGAGCAAATGTTTTCTCCGCGAGCCAAAATCAGACTGGACGTAACTTTAAATCCAACCTTTTACAGTGTGGCCTCAACCATTAAAAGACAAGTTTTAATTCCCGCAGATGGCATGCGCACAAACAAGTTTCAAATAGCTTTTACAATCTGCTCATAAAGAAGCATAACATTTATGCTTGATTCAATGGAAGACGCAAAGACTTCTATGTTCCGGTATTTGGACGACGACCAAAAACAATAGAAAACAGTACCTTCAGTAAGTATGGACAGTGTTAGTGACTTAAGCAACTTTCACACACATTCCTTTTACATTTTGTCTTCATAATTATTTGGCGTCATCTTACCAGTGCTAGTGGAGGACGAATTTCCAGATGGCGTGGTGGTAGAAGATGTCGTTGGGAGGCTTGTGGTATTCCGAGTGATCGTTGTCGATTGGTTACTTGTGGTCTGGGTTGGGCTGACAGTGCTGGTTGCATTTCCTGGGGCTATTGGTTGACAGACAGTGATGAAAGTTATTTCTCCAAAAGAACATCTATGCAGTATTCTCATGGAATCAATGTGTATTTGCAAAAGTAAATCATTAATGATATCTGAAACATTTCAAAATCTTAGATTCATGAACTTAATTAAAAGAACAGAAATCTTAATCGGAGCCACATCAAAGCAATATTATCTTATTTATCTCATTCCAAAATTATTAAACATTCCCCGTACTTTACTTAAGTTAGTGAGATTACGTCCCACAACTGTGACCTACCAATATGACGATATGTAACTACAGATACAGAGCCCACACAGTTCATTCGCTGATATCCCTGGCATTGGAAAAAGCTAATGATACTAAAGGATGCTAAACAAGGTTAAATGACATAACAAAAGATCCTGTCAATTAGGCTTGTTCCAGTAAAGTGTAAACTACTGCTCGAGACGATTTATCTCTATATACCCATTTCAGATGAATCATCTGCCAAGGATATTGATGGCATTAATCGGTCTGCAGAATAGATCATATTCTTGGTAGACAGCAAGGTGACATAACAGTCAGTGGAATTATTCGAAAAGGGACACATTTCAAGGGGAGATATCGTTTAAGAGAGATTCAAGGCACTGAACATGTAATGTTCCTCAATTAGTCAGTGAAAGCTGCGTCCCCTGAATGGATCTTTCGTTATAAAACTACTTAATTGCCCAAGTTCGCAAGAGGTCGAGAGCTAGTAAGGGGTTAGTAGACTATGCTACATATGAATCATATTTGCTCCAGTATGTAGATCGTATTTACATAAGCGTATCATGTAAGGTGTAATAAGAAATCACCTTTAGGTAAATCTCACCTTGTATTCAATAGAAGCCTCATTAACCTCCCTCAGTTGCTAAATAACATTGACAGATGATGAATTACGTGCTAAGCCTGACCTGTCGATTATTGTGTCACGCAGTTTTCAATGTAGAACATCCAATCAGATAACGATAAAGGAGCAAATGTTCTCCATGTGAGCCAAAATTAGACACGACGTAACCTGAAACCACTCGCTTTTATAGTGTGGCATCAGCTCCTAAATGACAAGTTTCAATTCCAGCAGATGGCATGCGCAGCAACCAGTTTAAAACAGCTTTCAAAATCTACTCTTCAAGGAGCACATCATTTACGCTTGATTCAATAGAAGACGCAATGACTTCTCTCTTCAACCATTTGGACGATGACCAAAAACAAAATCACAGTACCTTCAGTAAGTATGGAGAGTGCTAGTTAATCGATGCAACTTTCACACACATTCCTTTTACATTTTGTCTTCACAATTATTTGGTGTCATCTTACCAGTGCTAGTAGAGGACGAATTTCCAGATGGCGTGACGGTAGAAGATGCCGTTGGGAGGCTTGTGGTATTCCGAGTGGTCGTTGTCGATTGGTTACTTGTGGTCTGGGTTGGGCTGACGGTGCTGGTTGCATTTCCTGGGGCTATTGGTTGACAGACAGTGATGAAAGTTATTTCTCCAAAAGAACATTCAGGAAGTATTCTCATAGAATCAATGTTTATTTGCTAAAATAAATCATTACTTATATCTGAAACATTTCAAAATCTTAGATTCATGAACTTAATTAAGAGAACAGAAATCTGAATTGTAGCCACATCAAAGCAATATTATCTTATTTATCTCATTCCAAAGTTATTAAACATTCCCTGCACTTTACTCCACTTAGTGAGATTACGTCCCACAACGGTGACCTACCAATATGACGATATGTAACTACAGATACAGAGCCCACACAGTTCATTCGCTGATATCCCTGGCATTGGAAAAAGCTAATGATACGAAAGGATGCTAAACAAGGTTAAATGACATTTCAGAAAGGTCATGTCAATCAGATTTGCTCCAGTAAAGTGTAAACTACTGCTGGAGACGTTTTATCTCTACATACCCATTTCAGATGAATCATCTGCCAAGGATATTGATGGCATTAATTGTGCGTAAGAATAGTTCATATTCTTGGTAGATAGCAAGGTGACATAACAGTCAGTGGAATTATTCGAAAAGGGACACATTTCAAGGAGAGATATTGTTTAAGAGAGGCAAGGCACTGAACATGTAACGCTCCTCAAATAGTCAGTGAAAGTTGCGTCCCCTGAATGGATCTTTCGTTATAAAACATACTTAATTGCCCAAGCTCGAAACTGGTCGGGAGCTAGAAAGGGTTTGGTAGCATATGTTTCATATGAATCATATTTGGTCCAGTACGTGGATCTTATTTACATAAGCGTGTCATGTCAATTGAAATAAGAAATCACCTTTAGGTCAGTCTCACTTTGTATTCAATAGAAGCCTAATTAACCTCCCTTAGTTCCTAAATAACATTGACAGATGATGAATTACGTGCTAAGCTTCACCTGTCGATTATTGTGTCTCGCAGTTTTCAATGTCGAACATCCAATCAGATATTGATAAAGGAGCAAATGTTTTCTCCGCGAGCCAAAATCAGACTGGACGTAACTTTAAATCCAACCTTTTACAGTGTGGCCTCAACCATTAAAAGACAAGTTTTAATTCCCGCAGATGGCATGCGCACAAACAAGTTTCAAATAGCTTTTACAATCTGCTCATAAAGAAGCATAACATTTATGCTTGATTCAATGGAAGACGCAAAGACTTCTATGTTCCGGCATTTGGACGACGACCAAAAACAATAGAAAACAGTACCTTCAGTAAGTATGGACAGTGTTAGTGACTTAAGCAACTTTCACACACATTCCTTTTACATTTTGTCTTCATAATTATTTGGCGTCATCTTACCAGTGCTAGTGGAGGACGAATTTCCAGATGGCGTGGTGGTAGAAGATGTCGTTGGGAGGCTTGTGGTATTCCGAGTGGTCGTTGTCGATTGGTTACTTGTGGTCTGGGTTGGGCTGACAGTGCTGGTTGCATTTCCTGGGGCTATTGGTTGACAGACAGTGATGAAAGTTATTTCTCCAAAAGAACATCCATGCAGTATTCTCATGGAATCAATGTGTATTTGCAAAAGTAAATCATTAATGATATCTGAAACATTTCAAAATCTTAGATTCATGAACTTAATTAAAAGAACAGAAATCTGAATTGGAGCCACATCAAAGCAATATTATCTTATTTATCTCATTCCAAAATTATTAAACATTCCCCGTACTTTACTTAAGTTAGTGAGATTACGTCCCACAACGGTGACCTACCAATATGACGATATGTAACTACAGATACAGAGCCCACACAGTTCATTCGCTGATATCCCTGGCATTGGAAAAAGCTAATGATACTAAAGGATGCTAAACAAGGTTAAATGACATAACAAAAGATCCTGTCAATCAGGCTTGTTCCAGTAAAGTGTAAACTACTGCTCGAGACGATTTATCTCTATATACCCATTTCAGATGAATCATCTGCCAAGGATATTGATGGCATTAATCGGTCTGCAGAATAGATCATATTCTTGGTAGACAGCAAGGTGACATAACAGTCAGTGGAATTATTCGAAAAGGGACACATTTCAAAGGGAGATATCGTTTAAGAGAGATTCAAGGCACTGAACATGTAATGTTCCTCAATTAGTCAGTGAAAGCTGCGTCCCCTGAATGGATCTTTCGTTATAAAACTACTTAATTGCCCAAGCTCGAAAGGGGTCGAGAGCTAGTAAGGGGTTAGTAGACTATGCTACATATGAATCATATTTGCTCCAGTATGTAGATCGTATTTACATAAGCGTATCATGTAAGGTGTAATAAGAAATCACCTTTAGGTAAATCTCACCTTGTATTCAATAGAAGCCTCATTAACCTCCCTCAGTTGCTAAATAACATTGACAGATGATGAATTACGTGCTAAGCCTGACCTGTCGATTATTGTGTCACGCAGTTTTCAATGTAGAACATCCAATCAGATAACGATAAAGGAGCAAATGTTCTCCATGTGAGCCAAAATTAGACACGACGTAACCTGAAACCACTCGCTTTTATAGTGTGGCATCAGCCCCTAAAAGACAAGTTTCAATTCCAGCAGATGGCATGCGCAGAAACCAGTTTAAAACAGCTTTCAAAATCTACTCTTCAAGGAGCACATCATTTACGCTTGATTCAATAGAAGACGCAATGACTTCTCTGTTCATACCATCTGGACGATGACCAAAAACAAAATCACAGTACCTTCAGTAAGTATGGAGAGTGCTAGTTAATCGATGCAACTTTCACACACATTCCTTTTACATTTTGTCTTCATAATTATTTGGTGTCATCTTACTAGTGCTAGTGGAGGACGAATTTCCAGATGGCGTGACGGTAGAAGATGCCGTTGGGAGGCTTGTGGTATTCCGAGTGGTCGTTGTCGATTGGTTACTTGTGGTCTGGGTTGGGCTGACGGTGCTGGTTGCATTTCCTGGGGCTATTGGTTGACAGACAGTGATGAAAGTTATTTCTCCAAAAGAACATTCAGGAAGTATTCTCATAGAATCAATGTTTATTTGCTAAAATAAATCATTACTTATATCTGAAACATTTCAAAATCTTAGATTCATGAACTTAATTAAGAGAACAGAAATCTTTAATTGTAGCCACATCAAAGCAATATTATCTTATTTATCTCATTCCAAAGTTATTAAACATTCCCTGCACTTTACTCCACTTAGTGAGATTACGTCCCACAACGGTTACCTACCAATAATATGTAACTACAGATACAGAGCCCACATAGTTCATTCGCTGATATCCCTGGCATTGGAAAAAGCTAATGATACGAAAGGATGCTAAACAAGGTTAAATGACATTTCAGAAAGGTCATGTCAATCAGATTTGCTCCAGTAAAGTGTAAACTACTGCTGGAGACGTTTTATCTCTACATACCCATTTCAGATGAATCATCTGCCAAGGATATTGATGGCATTAATTGTGCTTAAGAATAGTTCATATTCTTGGTAGATAGCAAGGTGACATAACAGTCAGTGGAATTATTCGAAAAGGGACACATTTCAAGGAGAGATATTGTTTAAGAGAGGCAAGGCACTGAACATGTAACGCTCCTCAAATAGTCAGTGAAAGTTGCGTCCCCTGAATGGATCTTTCGTTATAAAACATACTTAATTGCCCAAGCTCGAAACTGGTCGGGAGCTAGAAAGGGTTTGGTAGCATATGTTTCATATGAATCATATTTGGTCCAGTACGTGGATCTTATTTACATAAGCGTGTCATGTCAATTGAAATAAGAAATCACCTTTAGGTCAGTCTCACTTTGTATTCAATAGAAGCCTAATTAACCTCCCTTAGTTCCTAAATAACATTGACAGATGATGAATTACGTGCTAAGCTTCACCTGTCGATTATTGTGTCTCGCAGTTTTCAATGTCGAACATCCAATCAGATATTGATAAAGGAGCAAATGTTTTCTCCGCGAGCCAAAATCAGACTGGACGTAACTTTAAATCCAACCTTTTACAGTGTGGCCTCAACCATTAAAAGACAAGTTTTAATTCCCGCAGATGGCATGCGCACAAACAAGTTTCAAATAGCTTTTACAATCTGCTCATAAAGAAGCATAACATTTATGCTTGATTCAATGGAAGACGCAAAGACTTCTATGTTCCGGCATTTGGACGACGACCAAAAACAATAGAAAACAGTACCTTCAGTAAGTATGGACAGTGTTAGTGACTTAAGCAACTTTCACACACATTCCTTTTACATTTTGTCTTCATAATTATTTGGCGTCATCTTACCAGTGCTAGTGGAGGACGAATTTCCAGATGGCGTGGTGGTAGAAGATGTCGTTGGGAGGCTTGTGGTATTCCGAGTGGTCGTTGTCGATTGGTTACTTGTGGTCTGGGTTGGGCTGACAGTGCTGGTTGCATTTCCTGGGGCTATTGGTTGACAGACAGTGATGAAAGTTATTTCTCCAAAAGAACATCCATGCAGTATTCTCATGGAATCAATGTGTATTTGCAAAAGTAAATCATTAATGATATCTGAAACATTTCAAAATCTTAGATTCATGAACTTAATTAAAAGAACAGAAATCTGAATTGGAGCCACATCAAAGCAATATTATCTTATTTATCTCATTCCAAAATTATTAAACATTCCCCGTACTTTACTTAAGTTAGTGAGATTACGTCCCACAACGGTGACCTACCAATATGACGATATGTAACTACAGATACAGAGCCCACACAGTTCATTCGCTGATATCCCTGGCATTGGAAAAAGCTAATGATACTAAAGGATGCTAAACAAGGTTAAATGACATAACAAAAGATCCTGTCAATCAGGCTTGTTCCAGTAAAGTGTAAACTACTGCTCGAGACGATTTATCTCTATATACCCATTTCAGATGAATCATCTGCCAAGGATATTGATGGCATTAATCGGTCTGCAGAATAGATCATATTCTTGGTAGACAGCAAGGTGACATAACAGTCAGTGGAATTATTCGAAAAGGGACACATTTCAAAGGGAGATATCGTTTAAGAGAGATTCAAGGCACTGAACATGTAATGTTCCTCAATTAGTCAGTGAAAGCTGCGTCCCCTGAATGGATCTTTCGTTATAAAACTACTTAATTGCCCAAGCTCGAAAGGGGTCGAGAGCTAGTAAGGGGTTAGTAGACTATGCTACATATGAATCATATTTGCTCCAGTATGTAGATCGTATTTACATAAGCGTATCATGTAAGGTGTAATAAGAAATCACCTTTAGGTAAATCTCACCTTGTATTCAATAGAAGCCTCATTAACCTCCCTCAGTTGCTAAATAACATTGACAGATGATGAATTACGTGCTAAGCCTGACCTGTCGATTATTGTGTCACGCAGTTTTCAATGTAGAACATCCAATCAGATAACGATAAAGGAGCAAATGTTCTCCATGTGAGCCAAAATTAGACACGACGTAACCTGAAACCACTCGCTTTTATAGTGTGGCATCAGCCCCTAAAAGACAAGTTTCAATTCCAGCAGATGGCATGCGCAGAAACCAGTTTAAAACAGCTTTCAAAATCTACTCTTCAAGGAGCACATCATTTACGCTTGATTCAATAGAAGACGCAATGACTTCTCTGTTCATACCATCTGGACGATGACCAAAAACAAAATCACAGTACCTTCAGTAAGTATGGAGAGTGCTAGTTAATCGATGCAACTTTCACACACATTCCTTTTACATTTTGTCTTCATAATTATTTGGTGTCATCTTACTAGTGCTAGTGGAGGACGAATTTCCAGATGGCGTGACGGTAGAAGATGCCGTTGGGAGGCTTGTGGTATTCCGAGTGGTCGTTGTCGATTGGTTACTTGTGGTCTGGGTTGGGCTGACGGTGCTGGTTGCATTTCCTGGGGCTATTGGTTGACAGACAGTGATGAAAGTTATTTCTCCAAAAGAACATTCAGGAAGTATTCTCATAGAATCAATGTTTATTTGCTAAAATAAATCATTACTTATATCTGAAACATTTCAAAATCTTAGATTCATGAACTTAATTAAGAGAACAGAAATCTTTAATTGTAGCCACATCAAAGCAATATTATCTTATTTATCTCATTCCAAAGTTATTAAACATTCCCTGCACTTTACTCCACTTAGTGAGATTACGTCCCACAACGGTTACCTACCAATAATATGTAACTACAGATACAGAGCCCACATAGTTCATTCGCTGATATCCCTGGCATTGGAAAAAGCTAATGATACGAAAGGATGCTAAACAAGGTTAAATGACATTTCAGAAAGGTCATGTCAATCAGATTTGCTCCAGTAAAGTGTAAACTACTGCTGGAGACGTTTTATCTCTACATACCCATTTCAGATGAATCATCTGCCAAGGATATTGATGGCATTAATTGTGCTTAAGAATAGTTCATATTCTTGGTAGATAGCAAGGTGACATAACAGTCAGTGGAATTATTCGAAAAGGGACACATTTCAAGGAGAGATATTGTTTAAGAGAGGCAAGGCACTGAACATGTAACGCTCCTCAAATAGTCAGTGAAAGTTGCGTCCCCTGAATGGATCTTTCGTTATAAAACATACTTAATTGCCCAAGCTCGAAACTGGTCGGGAGCTAGAAAGGGTTTGGTAGCATATGTTTCATATGAATCATATTTGGTCCAGTACGTGGATCTTATTTACATAAGCGTGTCATGTCAATTGAAATAAGAAATCACCTTTAGGTCAGTCTCACTTTGTATTCAATAGAAGCCTAATTAACCTCCCTTAGTTCCTAAATAACATTGACAGATGATGAATTACGTGCTAAGCTTCACCTGTCGATTATTGTGTCTCGCAGTTTTCAATGTCGAACATCCAATCAGATATTGATAAAGGAGCAAATGTTTTCTCCGCGAGCCAAAATCAGACTGGACGTAACTTTAAATCCAACCTTTTACAGTGTGGCCTCAACCATTAAAAGACAAGTTTTAATTCCCGCAGATGGCATGCGCACAAACAAGTTTCAAATAGCTTTTACAATCTGCTCATAAAGAAGCATAACATTTATGCTTGATTCAATGGAAGACGCAAAGACTTCTATGTTCCGGCATTTGGACGACGACCAAAAACAATAGAAAACAGTACCTTCAGTAAGTATGGACAGTGTTAGTGACTTAAGCAACTTTCACACACATTCCTTTTACATTTTGTCTTCATAATTATTTGGCGTCATCTTACCAGTGCTAGTGGAGGACGAATTTCCAGATGGCGTGGTGGTAGAAGATGTCGTTGGGAGGCTTGTGGTATTCCGAGTGGTCGTTGTCGATTGGTTACTTGTGGTCTGGGTTGGGCTGACAGTGCTGGTTGCATTTCCTGGGGCTATTGGTTGACAGACAGTGATGAAAGTTATTTCTCCAAAAGAACATCCATGCAGTATTCTCATGGAATCAATGTGTATTTGCAAAAGTAAATCATTAATGATATCTGAAACATTTCAAAATCTTAGATTCATGAACTTAATTAAAAGAACAGAAATCTGAATTGGAGCCACATCAAAGCAATATTATCTTATTTATCTCATTCCAAAATTATTAAACATTCCCCGTACTTTACTTAAGTTAGTGAGATTACGTCCCACAACGGTGACCTACCAATATGACGATATGTAACTACAGATACAGAGCCCACACAGTTCATTCGCTGATATCCCTGGCATTGGAAAAAGCTAATGATACTAAAGGATGCTAAACAAGGTTAAATGACATAACAAAAGATCCTGTCAATCAGGCTTGTTCCAGTAAAGTGTAAACTACTGCTCGAGACGATTTATCTCTATATACCCATTTCAGATGAATCATCTGCCAAGGATATTGATGGCATTAATCGGTCTGCAGAATAGATCATATTCTTGGTAGACAGCAAGGTGACATAACAGTCAGTGGAATTATTCGAAAAGGGACACATTTCAAAGGGAGATATCGTTTAAGAGAGATTCAAGGCACTGAACATGTAATGTTCCTCAATTAGTCAGTGAAAGCTGCGTCCCCTGAATGGATCTTTCGTTATAAAACTACTTAATTGCCCAAGCTCGAAAGGGGTCGAGAGCTAGTAAGGGGTTAGTAGACTATGCTACATATGAATCATATTTGCTCCAGTATGTAGATCGTATTTACATAAGCGTATCATGTAAGGTGTAATAAGAAATCACCTTTAGGTAAATCTCACCTTGTATTCAATAGAAGCCTCATTAACCTCCCTCAGTTGCTAAATAACATTGACAGATGATGAATTACGTGCTAAGCCTGACCTGTCGATTATTGTGTCACGCAGTTTTCAATGTAGAACATCCAATCAGATAACGATAAAGGAGCAAATGTTCTCCATGTGAGCCAAAATTAGACACGACGTAACCTGAAACCACTCGCTTTTATAGTGTGGCATCAGCCCCTAAAAGACAAGTTTCAATTCCAGCAGATGGCATGCGCAGAAACCAGTTTAAAACAGCTTTCAAAATCTACTCTTCAAGGAGCACATCATTTACGCTTGATTCAATAGAAGACGCAATGACTTCTCTGTTCATACCATCTGGACGATGACCAAAAACAAAATCACAGTACCTTCAGTAAGTATGGAGAGTGCTAGTTAATCGATGCAACTTTCACACACATTCCTTTTACATTTTGTCTTCATAATTATTTGGTGTCATCTTACTAGTGCTAGTGGAGGACGAATTTCCAGATGGCGTGACGGTAGAAGATGCCGTTGGGAGGCTTGTGGTATTCCGAGTGGTCGTTGTCGATTGGTTACTTGTGGTCTGGGTTGGGCTGACGGTGCTGGTTGCATTTCCTGGGGCTATTGGTTGACAGACAGTGATGAAAGTTATTTCTCCAAAAGAACATTCAGGAAGTATTCTCATAGAATCAATGTTTATTTGCTAAAATAAATCATTACTTATATCTGAAACATTTCAAAATCTTAGATTCATGAACTTAATTAAGAGAACAGAAATCTTTAATTGTAGCCACATCAAAGCAATATTATCTTATTTATCTCATTCCAAAGTTATTAAACATTCCCTGCACTTTACTCCACTTAGTGAGATTACGTCCCACAACGGTTACCTACCAATAATATGTAACTACAGATACAGAGCCCACATAGTTCATTCGCTGATATCCCTGGCATTGGAAAAAGCTAATGATACGAAAGGATGCTAAACAAGGTTAAATGACATTTCAGAAAGGTCATGTCAATCAGATTTGCTCCAGTAAAGTGTAAACTACTGCTGGAGACGTTTTATCTCTACATACCCATTTCAGATGAATCATCTGCCAAGGATATTGATGGCATTAATTGTGCTTAAGAATAGTTCATATTCTTGGTAGATAGCAAGGTGACATAACAGTCAGTGGAATTATTCGAAAAGGGACACATTTCAAGGAGAGATATTGTTTAAGAGAGGCAAGGCACTGAACATGTAACGCTCCTCAAATAGTCAGTGAAAGTTGCGTCCCCTGAATGGATCTTTCGTTATAAAACATACTTAATTGCCCAAGCTCGAAACTGGTCGGGAGCTAGAAAGGGTTTGGTAGCATATGTTTCATATGAATCATATTTGGTCCAGTACGTGGATCTTATTTACATAAGCGTGTCATGTCAATTGAAATAAGAAATCACCTTTAGGTCAGTCTCACTTTGTATTCAATAGAAGCCTAATTAACCTCCCTTAGTTCCTAAATAACATTGACAGATGATGAATTACGTGCTAAGCTTCACCTGTCGATTATTGTGTCTCGCAGTTTTCAATGTCGAACATCCAATCAGATATTGATAAAGGAGCAAATGTTTTCTCCGCGAGCCAAAATCAGACTGGACGTAACTTTAAATCCAACCTTTTACAGTGTGGCCTCAACCATTAAAAGACAAGTTTTAATTCCCGCAGATGGCATGCGCACAAACAAGTTTCAAATAGCTTTTACAATCTGCTCATAAAGAAGCATAACATTTATGCTTGATTCAATGGAAGACGCAAAGACTTCTATGTTCCGGCATTTGGACGACGACCAAAAACAATAGAAAACAGTACCTTCAGTAAGTATGGACAGTGTTAGTGACTTAAGCAACTTTCACACACATTCCTTTTACATTTTGTCTTCATAATTATTTGGCGTCATCTTACCAGTGCTAGTGGAGGACGAATTTCCAGATGGCGTGGTGGTAGAAGATGTCGTTGGGAGGCTTGTGGTATTCCGAGTGGTCGTTGTCGATTGGTTACTTGTGGTCTGGGTTGGGCTGACAGTGCTGGTTGCATTTCCTGGGGCTATTGGTTGACAGACAGTGATGAAAGTTATTTCTCCAAAAGAACATCCATGCAGTATTCTCATGGAATCAATGTGTATTTGCAAAAGTAAATCATTAATGATATCTGAAACATTTCAAAATCTTAGATTCATGAACTTAATTAAAAGAACAGAAATCTGAATTGGAGCCACATCAAAGCAATATTATCTTATTTATCTCATTCCAAAATTATTAAACATTCCCCGTACTTTACTTAAGTTAGTGAGATTACGTCCCACAACGGTGACCTACCAATATGACGATATGTAACTACAGATACAGAGCCCACACAGTTCATTCGCTGATATCCCTGGCATTGGAAAAAGCTAATGATACTAAAGGATGCTAAACAAGGTTAAATGACATAACAAAAGATCCTGTCAATCAGGCTTGTTCCAGTAAAGTGTAAACTACTGCTCGAGACGATTTATCTCTATATACCCATTTCAGATGAATCATCTGCCAAGGATATTGATGGCATTAATCGGTCTGCAGAATAGATCATATTCTTGGTAGACAGCAAGGTGACATAACAGTCAGTGGAATTATTCGAAAAGGGACACATTTCAAAGGGAGATATCGTTTAAGAGAGATTCAAGGCACTGAACATGTAATGTTCCTCAATTAGTCAGTGAAAGCTGCGTCCCCTGAATGGATCTTTCGTTATAAAACTACTTAATTGCCCAAGCTCGAAAGGGGTCGAGAGCTAGTAAGGGGTTAGTAGACTATGCTACATATGAATCATATTTGCTCCAGTATGTAGATCGTATTTACATAAGCGTATCATGTAAGGTGTAATAAGAAATCACCTTTAGGTAAATCTCACCTTGTATTCAATAGAAGCCTCATTAACCTCCCTCAGTTGCTAAATAACATTGACAGATGATGAATTACGTGCTAAGCCTGACCTGTCGATTATTGTGTCACGCAGTTTTCAATGTAGAACATCCAATCAGATAACGATAAAGGAGCAAATGTTCTCCATGTGAGCCAAAATTAGACACGACGTAACCTGAAACCACTCGCTTTTATAGTGTGGCATCAGCCCCTAAAAGACAAGTTTCAATTCCAGCAGATGGCATGCGCAGAAACCAGTTTAAAACAGCTTTCAAAATCTACTCTTCAAGGAGCACATCATTTACGCTTGATTCAATAGAAGACGCAATGACTTCTCTGTTCATACCATCTGGACGATGACCAAAAACAAAATCACAGTACCTTCAGTAAGTATGGAGAGTGCTAGTTAATCGATGCAACTTTCACACACATTCCTTTTACATTTTGTCTTCATAAATATTTGGTGTCATCTTACTAGTGCTAGTGGAGGACGAATTTCCAGATGGCGTGACGGTAGAAGATGCCGTTGGGAGGCTTGTGGTATTCCGAGTGGTCGTTGTCGATTGGTTACTTGTGGTCTGGGTTGGGCTGACGGTGCTGGTTGCATTTCCTGGGGCTATTGGTTGACAGACAGTGATGAAAGTTATTTCTCCAAAAGAACATTCAGGAAGTATTCTCATAGAATCAATGTTTATTTGCTAAAATAAATCATTACTTATATCTGAAACATTTCAAAATCTTAGATTCATGAACTTAATTAAGAGAACAGAAATCTTTAATTGTAGCCACATCAAAGCAATATTATCTTATTTATCTCATTCCAAAGTTATTAAACATTCCCTGCACTTTACTCCACTTAGTGAGATTACGTCCCACAACGGTTACCTACCAATAATATGTAACTACAGATACAGAGCCCACATAGTTCATTCGCTGATATCCCTGGCATTGGAAAAAGCTAATGATACGAAAGGATGCTAAACAAGGTTAAATGACATTTCAGAAAGGTCATGTCAATCAGATTTGCTCCAGTAAAGTGTAAACTACTGCTGGAGACGTTTTATCTCTACATACCCATTTCAGATGAATCATCTGCCAAGGATATTGATGGCATTAATTGTGCTTAAGAATAGTTCATATTCTTGGTAGATAGCAAGGTGACATAACAGTCAGTGGAATTATTCGAAAAGGGACACATTTCAAGGAGAGATATTGTTTAAGAGAGGCAAGGCACTGAACATGTAACGCTCCTCAAATAGTCAGTGAAAGTTGCGTCCCCTGAATGGATCTTTCGTTATAAAACATACTTAATTGCCCAAGCTCGAAACTGGTCGGGAGCTAGAAAGGGTTTGGTAGCATATGTTTCATATGAATCATATTTGGTCCAGTACGTGGATCTTATTTACATAAGCGTGTCATGTCAATTGAAATAAGAAATCACCTTTAGGTCAGTCTCACTTTGTATTCAATAGAAGCCTAATTAACCTCCCTTAGTTCCTAAATAACATTGACAGATGATGAATTACGTGCTAAGCTTCACCTGTCGATTATTGTGTCTCGCAGTTTTCAATGTCGAACATCCAATCAGATATTGATAAAGGAGCAAATGTTTTCTCCGCGAGCCAAAATCAGACTGGACGTAACTTTAAATCCAACCTTTTACAGTGTGGCCTCAACCATTAAAAGACAAGTTTTAATTCCCGCAGATGGCATGCGCACAAACAAGTTTCAAATAGCTTTTACAATCTGCTCATAAAGAAGCATAACATTTATGCTTGATTCAATGGAAGACGCAAAGACTTCTATGTTCCGGCATTTGGACGACGACCAAAAACAATAGAAAACAGTACCTTCAGTAAGTATGGACAGTGTTAGTGACTTAAGCAACTTTCACACACATTCCTTTTACATTTTGTCTTCATAATTATTTGGCGTCATCTTACCAGTGCTAGTGGAGGACGAATTTCCAGATGGCGTGGTGGTAGAAGATGTCGTTGGGAGGCTTGTGGTATTCCGAGTGGTCGTTGTCGATTGGTTACTTGTGGTCTGGGTTGGGCTGACAGTGCTGGTTGCATTTCCTGGGGCTATTGGTTGACAGACAGTGATGAAAGTTATTTCTCCAAAAGAACATCCATGCAGTATTCTCATGGAATCAATGTGTATTTGCAAAAGTAAATCATTAATGATATCTGAAACATTTCAAAATCTTAGATTCATGAACTTAATTAAAAGAACAGAAATCTGAATTGGAGCCACATCAAAGCAATATTATCTTATTTATCTCATTCCAAAATTATTAAACATTCCCCGTACTTTACTTAAGTTAGTGAGATTACGTCCCACAACGGTGACCTACCAATATGACGATATGTAACTACAGATACAGAGCCCACACAGTTCATTCGCTGATATCCCTGGCATTGGAAAAAGCTAATGATACTAAAGGATGCTAAACAAGGTTAAATGACATAACAAAAGATCCTGTCAATCAGGCTTGTTCCAGTAAAGTGTAAACTACTGCTCGAGACGATTTATCTCTATATACCCATTTCAGATGAATCATCTGCCAAGGATATTGATGGCATTAATCGGTCTGCAGAATAGATCATATTCTTGGTAGACAGCAAGGTGACATAACAGTCAGTGGAATTATTCGAAAAGGGACACATTTCAAAGGGAGATATCGTTTAAGAGAGATTCAAGGCACTGAACATGTAATGTTCCTCAATTAGTCAGTGAAAGCTGCGTCCCCTGAATGGATCTTTCGTTATAAAACTACTTAATTGCCCAAGCTCGAAAGGGGTCGAGAGCTAGTAAGGGGTTAGTAGACTATGCTACATATGAATCATATTTGCTCCAGTATGTAGATCGTATTTACATAAGCGTATCATGTAAGGTGTAATAAGAAATCACCTTTAGGTAAATCTCACCTTGTATTCAATAGAAGCCTCATTAACCTCCCTCAGTTGCTAAATAACATTGACAGATGATGAATTACGTGCTAAGCCTGACCTGTCGATTATTGTGTCACGCAGTTTTCAATGTAGAACATCCAATCAGATAACGATAAAGGAGCAAATGTTCTCCATGTGAGCCAAAATTAGACACGACGTAACCTGAAACCACTCGCTTTTATAGTGTGGCATCAGCCCCTAAAAGACAAGTTTCAATTCCAGCAGATGGCATGCGCAGAAACCAGTTTAAAACAGCTTTCAAAATCTACTCTTCAAGGAGCACATCATTTACGCTTGATTCAATAGAAGACGCAATGACTTCTCTGTTCATACCATCTGGACGATGACCAAAAACAAAATCACAGTACCTTCAGTAAGTATGGAGAGTGCTAGTTAATCGATGCAACTTTCACACACATTCCTTTTACATTTTGTCTTCATAATTATTTGGTGTCATCTTACTAGTGCTAGTGGAGGACGAATTTCCAGATGGCGTGACGGTAGAAGATGCCGTTGGGAGGCTTGTGGTATTCCGAGTGGTCGTTGTCGATTGGTTACTTGTGGTCTGGGTTGGGCTGACGGTGCTGGTTGCATTTCCTGGGGCTATTGGTTGACAGACAGTGATGAAAGTTATTTCTCTAAAAGAACATTCAGGAAGTATTCTCATAGAATCAATGTTTATTTGCTAAAATAAATCATTACTTATATCTGAAACATTTCAAAATCTTAGATTCATGAACTTAATTAAGAGAACAGAAATCTGAATTGTAGCCACATCAAAGCAATATTATCTTATTTATCTCATTCCAAAGTTATTAAACATTCCCTGCACTTTACTCCACTTAGTGAGATTACGTCCCACAACGGTTACCTACCAATAATATGTAACTACAGATACAGAGCCCACATAGTTCATTCGCTGATATCCCTGGCATTGGAAAAAGCTAATGATACGAAAGGATGCTAAACAAGGTTAAATGACATTTCAGAAAGGTCATGTCAATCAGATTTGCTCCAGTAAAGTGTAAACTACTGCTGGAGACGTTTTATCTCTACATACCCATTTCAGATGAATCATCTGCCAAGGATATTGATGGCATTAATTGTGCTTAAGAATAGTTCATATTCTTGGTAGATAGCAAGGTGACATAACAGTCAGTGGAATTATTCGAAAAGGGACACATTTCAAGGAGAGATATTGTTTAAGAGAGGCAAGGCACTGAACATGTAACGCTCCTCAAATAGTCAGTGAAAGTTGCGTCCCCTGAATGGATCTTTCGTTATAAAACATACTTAATTGCCCAAGCTCGAAACTGGTCGGGAGCTAGAAAGGGTTTGGTAGCATATGTTTCATATGAATCATATTTGGTCCAGTACGTGGATCTTATTTACATAAGCGTGTCATGTCAATTGAAATAAGAAATCACCTTTAGGTCAGTCTCACTTTGTATTCAATAGAAGCCTAATTAACCTCCCTTAGTTCCTAAATAACATTGACAGATGATGAATTACGTGCTAAGCTTCACCTGTCGATTATTGTGTCTCGCAGTTTTCAATGTCGAACATCCAATCAGATATTGATAAAGGAGCAAATGTTTTCTCCGCGAGCCAAAATCAGACTGGACGTAACTTTAAATCCAACCTTTTACAGTGTGGCCTCAACCATTAAAAGACAAGTTTTAATTCCCGCAGATGGCATGCGCACAAACAAGTTTCAAATAGCTTTTACAATCTGCTCATAAAGAAGCATAACATTTATGCTTGATTCAATGGAAGACGCAAAGACTTCTATGTTCCGGCATTTGGACGACGACCAAAAACAATAGAAAACAGTAACTGTGGTAAGTATGGACAGTGTTAGTGACTTAAGCAACTTTCACACACATTCCTTTTACATTTTGTCTTCATAATTATTTGGCGTCATCTTACCAGTGCTAGTGGAGGACGAATTTCCAGATGGCGTGGTGGTAGAAGATGTCGTTGGGAGGCTTGTGGTATTCCGAGTGGTCGTTGTCGATTGGTTACTTGTGGTCTGGGTTGGGCTGACGGTGCTGGTTGCATTTCCTGGGGCTATTGGTTGACAGACAGTGATGAAAGTTATTTCTCCAAAAGAACATCCATGCAGTATTCTCATGGAATCAATGTGTATTTGCAAAAGTAAATCATTAATGATATCTGAAACATTTCAAAATCTTAGATTCATGAACTTAATTAAAAGAACAGAAATCTGAATTGGAGCCACATCAAAGCAATATTATCTTATTTATCTCATTCCAAAATTATTAAACATTCCCCGTACTTTACTTAAGTTAGTGAGATTACGTCCCACAACGGTGACCTACCAATATGACGATATGTAACTACAGATACAGAGCCCACACAGTTCATTCGCTGATATCCCTGGCATTGGAAAAAGCTAATGATACTAAAGGATGCTAAACAAGGTTAAATGACATAACAAAAGATCCTGTCAATCAGGCTTGTTCCAGTAAAGTGTAAACTACTGCTCGAGACGATTTATCTCTATATACCCATTTCAGATGAATCATCTGCCAAGGATATTGATGGCATTAATCGGTCTGCAGAATAGATCATATTCTTGGTAGACAGCAAGGTGACATAACAGTCAGTGGAATTATTCGAAAAGGGACACATTTCAAAGGGAGATATCGTTTAAGAGAGATTCAAGGCACTGAACATGTAATGTTCCTCAATTAGTCAGTGAAAGCTGCGTCCCCTGAATGGATCTTTCGTTATAAAACTACTTAATTGCCCAAGCTCGAAAGGGGTCGAGAGCTAGTAAGGGGTTAGTAGACTATGCTACATATGAATCATATTTGCTCCAGTATGTAGATCGTATTTACATAAGCGTATCATGTAAGGTGTAATAAGAAATCACCTTTAGGTAAATCTCACCTTGTATTCAATAGAAGCCTCATTAACCTCCCTCAGTTGCTAAATAACATTGACAGATGATGAATTACGTGCTAAGCCTGACCTGTCGATTATTGTGTCACGCAGTTTTCAATGTAGAACATCCAATCAGATAACGATAAAGGAGCAAATGTTCTCCATGTGAGCCAAAATTAGACACGACGTAACCTGAAACCACTCGCTTTTATAGTGTGGCATCAGCCCCTAAAAGACAAGTTTCAATTCCAGCAGATGGCATGCGCAGAAACCAGTTTAAAACAGCTTTCAAAATCTACTCTTCAAGGAGCACATCATTTACGCTTGATTCAATAGAAGACGCAATGACTTCTCTGTTCATACCATCTGGACGATGACCAAAAACAAAATCACAGTACCTTCAGTAAGTATGGAGAGTGCTAGTTAATCGATGCAACTTTCACACACATTCCTTTTACATTTTGTCTTCATAATTATTTGGTGTCATCTTACTAGTGCTAGTGGAGGACGAATTTCCAGATGGCGTGACGGTAGAAGATGCCGTTGGGAGGCTTGTGGTATTCCGAGTGGTCGTTGTCGATTGGTTACTTGTGGTCTGGGTTGGGCTGACGGTGCTGGTTGCATTTCCTGGGGCTATTGGTTGACAGACAGTGATGAAAGTTATTTCTCCAAAAGAACATTCAGGAAGTATTCTCATAGAATCAATGTTTATTTGCTAAAATAAATCATTACTTATATCTGAAACATTTCAAAATCTTAGATTCATGAACTTAATTAAGAGAACAGAAATCTTTAATTGTAGCCACATCAAAGCAATATTATCTTATTTATCTCATTCCAAAGTTATTAAACATTCCCTGCACTTTACTCCACTTGGTGAGATTACGTCCCACAACGGTTACCTACCAATAATATGTAACTACAGATACAGAGCCCACATAGTTCATTCGCTGATATCCCTGGCATTGGAAAAAGCTAATGATACGAAAGGATGCTAAACAAGGTTAAATGACATTTCAGAAAGGTCATGTCAATCAGATTTGCTCCAGTAAAGTGTAAACTACTGCTGGAGACGTTTTATCTCTACATACCCATTTCAGATGAATCATCTGCCAAGGATATTGATGGCATTAATTGTGCTTAAGAATAGTTCATATTCTTGGTAGATAGCAAGGTGACATAACAGTCAGTGGAATTATTCGAAAAGGGACACATTTCAAGGAGAGATATTGTTTAAGAGAGGCAAGGCACTGAACATGTAACGCTCCTCAAATAGTCAGTGAAAGTTGCGTCCCCTGAATGGATCTTTCGTTATAAAACATACTTAATTGCCCAAGCTCGAAACTGGTCGGGAGCTAGAAAGGGTTTGGTAGCATATGTTTCATATGAATCATATTTGGTCCAGTACGTGGATCTTATTTACATAAGCGTGTCATGTCAATTGAAATAAGAAATCACCTTTAGGTCAGTCTCACTTTGTATTCAATAGAAGCCTAATTAACCTCCCTTAGTTCCTAAATAACATTGACAGATGATGAATTACGTGCTAAGCTTCACCTGTCGATTATTGTGTCTCGCAGTTTTCAATGTCGAACATCCAATCAGATATTGATAAAGGAGCAAATGTTTTCTCCGCGAGCCAAAATCAGACTGGACGTAACTTTAAATCCAACCTTTTACAGTGTGGCCTCAACCATTAAAAGACAAGTTTTAATTCCCGCAGATGGCATGCGCACAAACAAGTTTCAAATAGCTTTTACAATCTGCTCATAAAGAAGCATAACATTTATGCTTGATTCAATGGAAGACGCAAAGACTTCTATGTTCCGGCATTTGGACGACGACCAAAAACAATAGAAAACAGTACCTTCAGTAAGTATGGACAGTGTTAGTGACTTAAGCAACTTTCACACACATTCCTTTTACATTTTGTCTTCATAATTATTTGGCGTCATCTTACCAGTGCTAGTGGAGGACGAATTTCCAGATGGCGTGGTGGTAGAAGATGTCGTTGGGAGGCTTGTGGTATTCCGAGTGGTCGTTGTCGATTGGTTACTTGTGGTCTGGGTTGGGCTGACAGTGCTGGTTGCATTTCCTGGGGCTATTGGTTGACAGACAGTGATGAAAGTTATTTCTCCAAAAGAACATCCATGCAGTATTCTCATGGAATCAATGTGTATTTGCAAAAGTAAATCATTAATGATATCTGAAACATTTCAAAATCTTAGATTCATGAACTTAATTAAAAGAACAGAAATCTGAATTGGAGCCACATCAAAGCAATATTATCTTATTTATCTCATTCCAAAATTATTAAACATTCCCCGTACTTTACTTAAGTTAGTGAGATTACGTCCCACAACGGTGACCTACCAATATGACGATATGTAACTACAGATACAGAGCCCACACAGTTCATTCGCTGATATCCCTGGCATTGGAAAAAGCTAATGATACTAAAGGATGCTAAACAAAGTTAAATGACATAACAAAAGATCCTGTCAATCAGGCTTGTTCCAGTAAAGTGTAAACTACTGCTCGAGACGATTTATCTCTATATACCCATTTCAGATGAATCATCTGCCAAGGATATTGATGGCATTAATCGGTCTGCAGAATAGATCATATTCTTGGTAGACAGCAAGGTGACATAACAGTCAGTGGAATTATTCGAAAAGGGACACATTTCAAAGGGAGATATCGTTTAAGAGAGATTCAAGGCACTGAACATGTAATGTTCCTCAATTAGTCAGTGAAAGCTGCGTCCCCTGAATGGATCTTTCGTTATAAAACTACTTAATTGCCCAAGCTCGAAAGGGGTCGAGAGCTAGTAAGGGGTTAGTAGACTATGCTACATATGAATCATATTTGCTCCAGTATGTAGATCGTATTTACATAAGCGTATCATGTAAGGTGTAATAAGAAATCACCTTTAGGTAAATCTCACCTTGTATTCAATAGAAGCCTCATTAACCTCCCTCAGTTGCTAAATAACATTGACAGATGATGAATTACGTGCTAAGCCTGACCTGTCGATTATTGTGTCACGCAGTTTTCAATGTAGAACATCCAATCAGATAACGATAAAGGAGCAAATGTTCTCCATGTGAGCCAAAATTAGACACGACGTAACCTGAAACCACTCGCTTTTATAGTGTGGCATCAGCCCCTAAAAGACAAGTTTCAATTCCAGCAGATGGCATGCGCAGAAACCAGTTTAAAACAGCTTTCAAAATCTACTCTTCAAGGAGCACATCATTTACGCTTGATTCAATAGAAGACGCAATGACTTCTCTGTTCATACCATCTGGACGATGACCAAAAACAAAATCACAGTACCTTCAGTAAGTATGGAGAGTGCTAGTTAATCGATGCAACTTTCACACACATTCCTTTTACATTTTGTCTTCATAATTATTTGGTGTCATCTTACTAGTGCTAGTGGAGGACGAATTTCCAGATGGCGTGACGGTAGAAGATGCCGTTGGGAGGCTTGTGGTATTCCGAGTGGTCGTTGTCGATTGGTTACTTGTGGTCTGGGTTGGGCTGACGGTGCTGGTTGCATTTCCTGGGGCTATTGGTTGACAGACAGTGATGAAAGTTATTTCTCTAAAAGAACATTCAGGAAGTATTCTCATAGAATCAATGTTTATTTGCTAAAATAAATCATTACTTATATCTGAAACATTTCAAAATCTTAGATTCATGAACTTAATTAAGAGAACAGAAATCTGAATTGTAGCCACATCAAAGCAATATTATCTTATTTATCTCATTCCAAAGTTATTAAACATTCCCTGCACTTTACTCCACTTAGTGAGATTACGTCCCACAACGGTTACCTACCAATAATATGTAACTACAGATACAGAGCCCACATAGTTCATTCGCTGATATCCCTGGCATTGGAAAAAGCTAATGATACGAAAGGATGCTAAACAAGGTTAAATGACATTTCAGAAAGGTCATGTCAATCAGATTTGCTCCAGTAAAGTGTAAACTACTGCTGGAGACGTTTTATCTCTACATACCCATTTCAGATGAATCATCTGCCAAGGATATTGATGGCATTAATTGTGCTTAAGAATAGTTCATATTCTTGGTAGATAGCAAGGTGACATAACAGTCAGTGGAATTATTCGAAAAGGGACACATTTCAAGGAGAGATATTGTTTAAGAGAGGCAAGGCACTGAACATGTAACGCTCCTCAAATAGTCAGTGAAAGTTGCGTCCCCTGAATGGATCTTTCGTTATAAAACATACTTAATTGCCCAAGCTCGAAACTGGTCGGGAGCTAGAAAGGGTTTGGTAGCATATGTTTCATATGAATCATATTTGGTCCAGTACGTGGATCTTATTTACATAAGCGTGTCATGTCAATTGAAATAAGAAATCACCTTTAGGTCAGTCTCACTTTGTATTCAATAGAAGCCTAATTAACCTCCCTTAGTTCCTAAATAACATTGACAGATGATGAATTACGTGCTAAGCTTCACCTGTCGATTATTGTGTCTCGCAGTTTTCAATGTCGAACATCCAATCAGATATTGATAAAGGAGCAAATGTTTTCTCCGCGAGCCAAAATCAGACTGGACGTAACTTTAAATCCAACCTTTTACAGTGTGGCCTCAACCATTAAAAGACAAGTTTTAATTCCCGCAGATGGCATGCGCACAAACAAGTTTCAAATAGCTTTTACAATCTGCTCATAAAGAAGCATAACATTTATGCTTGATTCAATGGAAGACGCAAAGACTTCTATGTTCCGGCATTTGGACGACGACCAAAAACAATAGAAAACAGTACCTTCAGTAAGTATGGACAGTGTTAGTGACTTAAGCAACTTTCACACACATTCCTTTTACATTTTGTCTTCATAATTATTTGGCGTCATCTTACCAGTGCTAGTGGAGGACGAATTTCCAGATGGCGTGGTGGTAGAAGATGTCGTTGGGAGGCTTGTGGTATTCCGAGTGGTCGTTGTCGATTGGTTACTTGTGGTCTGGGTTGGGCTGACAGTGCTGGTTGCATTTCCTGGGGCTATTGGTTGACAGACAGTGATGAAAGTTATTTCTCCAAAAGAACATCCATGCAGTATTCTCATGGAATCAATGTGTATTTGCAAAAGTAAATCATTAATGATATCTGAAACATTTCAAAATCTTAGATTCATGAACTTAATTAAAAGAACAGAAATCTGAATTGGAGCCACATCAAAGCAATATTATCTTATTTATCTCATTCCAAAATTATTAAACATTCCCCGTACTTTACTTAAGTTAGTGAGATTACGTCCCACAACGGTGACCTACCAATATGACGATATGTAACTACAGATACAGAGCCCACACAGTTCATTCGCTGATATCCCTGGCATTGGAAAAAGCTAATGATACTAAAGGATGCTAAACAAGGTTAAATGACATAACAAAAGATCCTGTCAATCAGGCTTGTTCCAGTAAAGTGTAAACTACTGCTCGAGACGATTTATCTCTATATACCCATTTCAGATGAATCATCTGCCAAGGATATTGATGGCATTAATCGGTCTGCAGAATAGATCATATTCTTGGTAGACAGCAAGGTGACATAACAGTCAGTGGAATTATTCGAAAAGGGACACATTTCAAGGGGAGATATCGTTTAAGAGAGATTCAAGGCACTGAACATGTAATGTTCCTCAATTAGTCAGTGAAAGCTGCGTCCCCTGAATGGATCTTTCGTTATAAAACTACTTAATTGCCCAAGTTCGAAAGAGGTCGAGAGCTAGTAAGGGGTTAGTAGACTATGCTACATATGAATCATATTTGCTCCAGTATGTAGATCGTATTTACATAAGCGTATCATGTAAGGTGTAATAAGAAATCACCTTTAGGTAAATCTCACCTTGTATTCAATAGAAGCCTCATTAACCTCCCTCAGTTGCTAAATAACATTGACAGATGATGAATTACGTGCTAAGCCTGACCTGTCGATTATTGTGTCACGCAGTTTTCAATGTAGAACATCCAATCAGATAACGATAAAGGAGCAAATGTTCTCCATGTGAGCCAAAATTAGACACGACGTAACCTGAAACCACTCGCTTTTATAGTGTGGCATCAGCCCCTGAAAGACAAGTTTCAATTCCAGCAGATGGCATGCGCAGAAACCAGTTTAAAACAGCTTTCAAAATCTACTCTTCAAGGAGCACATCATTTACGCTTGATTCAATAGAAGACGCAATGACTTCTCTGTTCAACCATTTGGACGATGACCAAAAACAAAATCACAGTACCTTCAGTAAGTATGGAGAGTGCTAGTTAATCGATGCAACTTTCACACACATTCCTTTTACATTTTGTCTTCATAATTATTTGGTGTCATCTTACTAGTGCTAGTGGAGGACGAATTTCCAGATGGCGTGACGGTAGAAGATGCCGTTGGGAGGCTTGTGGTATTCCGAGTGGTCGTTGTCGATTGGTTACTTGTGGTCTGGGTTGGGCTGACGGTGCTGGTTGCATTTCCTGGGGCTATTGGTTGACAGACAGTGATGAAAGTTATTTCTCCAAAAGAACATTCAGGAAGTATTCTCATAGAATCAATGTTTATTTGCAACAACGGTGACCGCCCAATATGACGATGTGTAACTTCCGATACAGGGCCACACGTAGTTTCAGCTGGTCTCCTTGGCATTGGCAAATAGGCAAATAGCTAATCATACTAAAAGATGCTAAAAGACGCTTAAATGACATATCAAAAAGGTCCTGTCAATCAGGCTTGCTGCAGTAAAGTGTAAACTACTGCTGGAGATGACTAATCGCGATATAACTACTTAATTGCCAAAGCTCGAAACTGGTCGGGAGCTAGAAAGGGTTTGGTAGCATATGTTTCATATGAATCATATTTGGTCCAGTACGTGGATCTTATTTACATAAGCGTGTCATGTCAATTGAAATAAGAAATCACCTTTAGGTCAGTCTCACTTTGTATTCAATAGAAGCCTAATTAACCTCCCTTAGTTACTAAATAACATTGACAGATGATGAATTACGTGCTAAGCTTGACCTGTCGATCATTGTCTTGTGCATTTTGCAATGTGAAACATCCAATCAGATAACGATAAAGGAGCAAATGTTTTCTATTCGAGCCAAAATTAGACTCGAGATAACTTTAAACCACTCCCTTTTCTAATGTGACCTCAGCCCTTAACAGGCACGTTTCAATTCCTGCAGATGGCATACGGTGAACAAAGTTTAAAATAGTTTCAAAATCTGCTCCTGAAGAAGAATACCGTTTAAGCTTTCTTCAATGGATGACGCAAGGACTTCTTTGTTCAACCATTTGGACGATGACAGAAAACAAAATCACAGCAGCTTCATTAAATATGTACAGTGGCCGTTACTTCATGTAACTTTCGCACACATTGCTTTTACAGACGATTGTATCATTTTGTCTTCATAATTATTTGGCATCATCTTACCAGTGCTAGTTGAAGAAGACACATTTCAGGGAGAGATGCCGTTTAAGAGAGACAAGGCACTGAACATGTAATGGTGACAATTATTTCTCCAAAAGAACATTCAGGCAGTATTCTCATAGAATCAATGTTTATTTGCAAAAGTAAATCATATCTGATATTTGAAAACTGTTGAAATCTTCAATACATCAAACTAATTAAAAGAAAAGAAATCTGAATTTTAGCCACAATATTATCTTATTTATCTCATTCCAAAGCTACTGAACATGTCCTGTATTTTACTCCAGTTAGTGGTATTAGTTCCAACAACGGTGACCTGCCAATAGTACGATATGTAACGACAGATACAGAGTCCACACGCTACTTCAGCTGATATCCCTGACATTGAAAAAAGCTAATGATACTAAAGGATGCTAAAAGATGATTAAATGACATATACTAAGATCATGTCAATCAAGCTGGCTGCAGTAAAGTGGAAACTACTGCTGCAGATGTTAAATCTCTATATAACTATTTCAAATGAATCCTCTGCCAGGAATATGTATGGCATTAATCGGGCTTCAACATAGATCATACTCTTCATAGACAGCAGTTTCCAACGGCGAACATCCAATCAGATAATGTTAAAGGAGCAAATGTTCACCATGCGAGCCCAAAAAAGACTGGAGGTAACTTTAAACAACTCCCTTTTATACTGTGGCCTCAGCCCGTAAAAGACAAGCTTCAAGCACAAAGCCGATATAGTCTTCCTTGACGAGCTAAGACGGCTCAACCACGGCTACAAAAGCATTCTCACGGTAATCGACACCAACAGCTGCTAAGTCAACACCGAACCTCTGAAAAGCAAAAGAAAGACAACTGCGGCAAAGGCTCGAATTCTAGTTCAACCAGCGCAACGAGACCCAGTCCGCAAGCTATGAACAGACAGCGGGACTGATTTACTTCCCGCCCTTTTGCGGCCCTGATGAAAGCCAACGACGTTAACTACCACTTGGCCGGATTGACCGCTTTAACCTTACTCTTTGAACGATGCTCGAGCGCTGTTACTTGGCTATCGTCAAAAACAACTGGGAGGATGCCCTCCTCAAAATTATTTAGGCGTATAATGGTCGCAGGCACCGAGGCATCGGCAGGTGTCGGCCAAAGTTAGTTTCAAAGGCATGGAACGTATACGAGAGGATGACCTGGCACGTGCAATACGTGTTGATTCTCGTGTTCAGGCAGGCCCCTTAGTCCGCTCGAACAGCGAGCCAGTGATGGTATGCCACATAACAAACTGAGTAGGGTTTACAAAAGAAAGCGCTCCTCGATGGTCGCCGGGTGTCCTCTCGATTAAAAACCGAGTCGGTGTGGACACGTTTACCTTGAAAGGCGTGTTACTAGCTGCAAGCCGTGCCCGCGCCAGCCTACGCGCCTCATGCTGTACAGGCAGAATTGGTAAGTGCGTTGAGGCAAAAATCGAAGCCAGTTTGAGCGATAAATGGCTCGAGAAAATTTGACGCCTCGAGAACCCTCTCCGCGAGGTTTACGTAGCGGCGCCAGCCATTAGGTCCGCCGTATGTTGAAGTGACGATATACAACAGCACAGAAAATATCTGTTCGTTGCTTTATTTATAGGCAATATAGTCGACGGCGGCGAGCCCTCCATCCCCGCGACAATCATTATTTCGCAGTTTTGCTGCTCGGGTGACGATGTATAAAAGTCACAAAACTTGGGCTCTAGGCTCGTCGCCTATCTGTGGACTGTCGTCTGTTTCCCTGCCTATCACCTTATGCTACTCGCTGACCTCTTGGTAAGTCCTTTCGGCATGCTGTTTGTTTTGCTTATTTTTATTGAGCTAATCGACACGCTCGCTGCGCTTACGCTGGGAATTGGTCTGCGCAGCTTAGAGTTCTTCCAGCGCCCTGTCGTGGCGGGTGAGTTCTTCATCGGCTCCTTTTTATCAAGCTAAAAGAAAAGGTCGTTTGAATCAGTGAATGCGAAGGCGTTAGCAATTGCCACACCGGAAATGAAAGCAACCATGGCCATTAAACAGACGATGATATTAGCAGGAATGATGCGATCTTTACTTAGCATGTCCTGCATCCAAAGCCTCAGCGCTGTAATGGTTACGGTCTTTGCTGGTCTTCAAATTCCAGGCGACCAAGGCATGCCAGTTTCTTGTTAAACACGCGCTTGGCAGTCATCGATTACCCAACTTCAATGCCACCGAGTATAGATTCGTGGTAAAAGATGTTTTTGAGATCCTTGGCATACGGTGGTGTAGACATCTTCCACCGTCGTTCCGCAAATAACAAGTGCATGTTGTTGTGTTTTTACAACAGAGCCCACGCTCGTACGAAACACACTACTATTCCGTATGAAAGAGGTCAGGTGTGTCTTATAGATAGACACCTGAAGTGCTTCCTTGTCTGCTTGCGTGTCGCTAGTTGCTTTACGCATTCGTGCTGACTGCTCCTGCACACTCATTCCGCGAATTGACACTTGTGTCGCTGACGCGCATGAGGCGTGAAGTATGCCAGCTACCAATACCAGGCAGCCCTAGAGAACATAAGATGACATCGCCTCCTGCTGCTGCTTTGGCTCTTGAGCGGCGTGTGTGGTCCGCTTTTTCTCAGCCCGGCCTTGTTTCATCATCTCGGCTAGTCTTTAACCAACGGCAACTCTACCTGGGTATTTAACCTTGCTGACTTGTGTCACGTGCTGAGCTTGTCAAGTCGGTTGCGCTGGCGCATCCATTGTTCGTTGCGCTGGTGGATCCATTATCAGTTGTGCATGTAATGTCTTCTCAAAATCGTCGTGTCTATAGGTAATCATGACAGCTACAAACTGGTTCTAGTACCGTACTGTACCTAAGTCAAGGTGGCTGGTAATGTTCGACAAAGAGATCTGGATGATTGGATCCTTTTCCAAGTCGCTCGCAAGACGTTAACGGTTATCTATAGGCAGAAAGTGGCTTACAACTGCTGTGTACAGTCCGAGCAGAGACGATCCCAGTGAAGCAGTCATTCTGACCCCCAGTTTAGCCTCATAGATAGAATAGCCTTCTGCTAACTCCTCGTCGCTCATCACCTTAAGGCAACCAAATGTAAGAGGTCGGACTATGTATTATTTCGCTGCGCCAGAAGCCACCAACTATAATAGGCGATTACGCTGCTGTACTAGTGCTGATTTTAAAGTCCGATCCGGGAACCACTGCGTGAGTGGCTGTCGTTGTATTTTTCGCTACTGCCGACTTGTCCGTTTCTCGCTTTTGCGCAGCCAAACCATAAAGTATCACGTTAACATCCATGTTACTTACAGCAGCTGCTATGGCTCTTATTGAGTTCTGGATACGGTTGGTTGAGTGCTTAACTGTAAGTACCTTATAAATAATATAGATTAAAGTCCCAATTGTTATAGTGTGGTTGGTACTGTACAAAATATCAAGCCACCACATTACACTGTCGAAACAGAGAACTGGTTGGGCAATGGTGAGTCTGCTTGCAAGAGTCGCTTGCCATAACTCTCCTTTCTGCGAAACTCGTAGGCCTCTGCTCATCGCTCGGTTTCAAAGATATCGTTTTAATCAAGCTCGTGTTTTAATTAAGCCCGTCCTTAAATAAGTCTTTATCTTTACAGTAGATGATGGCTAGCTAAGAGATCTGCTCGCGAAAGTGACGAGCGACGGCGTTGTACTTATGCGTTATGACCAACAATCTTATGCCGGCGTAGCGTCTAATATATGCAAGCTTAGTGAGGGCCATTTCCTTATGTTGTGCACCAGAATAAATAAGACGCAGTCATCGAGTAAAAAAAAGTGTAGTGAGTGTAGTGGTATTTTCGAAGCTTTCGGCGAGTGTACAAAGCAAATCAGTCAATCATAGCGATCAGAGCTGTCCAGAAATACTTGAAATAAGTCAAACGAGGCGCGGGCCACGGTCTGTCGTATGCCTTGTGTATGTCTATGGTAGGGCAAATAATGACGATAGAATCAAAGTGGTACTTAAATGCCGATTCGAGCAGTTTGTAGGCAGATACGACCATCATGACGCAGTGTTGTTATAACTTATCAGAGATCTCCGTTCTTGCAATATAACTGCGATCAGGGTTGAGCTTGAGGAGGCTAGTAGAGGGCCGATACACATTGGCCATTTTGTCTGTTCAGCTGTGCATCCATGACGCCATATACGTACGCTTTTAACACGCCTGCCGCCTTAAGCGTTTTTTCGATCTGCAGAGTTACACCTTCGCTAGCGTTTTCTATGCCTCTTTTCGACCCGTGGAGTGTGTGCTCTTCCGTTGACTTCGTGTCGAGGACGAGAGCAAACCTGTTTTTATTAAAGGTCCAACGTCAAGCAACGACTCCTTCGTGTCCTTGAGCGACTCCCTCATCAGTATATATTCGGCCTCTCACAGTGCTGGTACCTCGTTCCCCTCAAGCTTTTAGCTCATTTTATTGACGATGGCGAGGCAGAGGTTTTTATGATTGTGATGTTGCCTACCGAGTTCGGACATCTAACGAAAAGCAGCTGGTTGTTTTGTCTATGTAGCTTTGTTATTAGTCACAACGGCAGTGCCTCGAATTCCTGTTATCACAAGCGCGGCGAAGAGAGCGAAATGGGTCAAATCTGTTTCCGTATTGAGAATGCTTAAGTGTGTGATATTGGAGTTCAGGTCTCCTTCCTTTAATATGTAAAGATTTGAGATTGTACTTCAAGAGTGCTTGTTACAACATGGCTGAAGCCGGCGACTTTGAAATGAAAGAGACTGGCGGTGATGACGATGTTCTAACCGAGGAAGATGAAACCAAACTTACCATAGAAGCCAATGAGTCAGAAGAGCTACAAATTGAAACCCCCTCTTGGGCCAGCGGCGATGAAACACCAATTGGGTGGAAGCAAGAAGAGATATCATCGATAAGAGGACTAGACCAACGCATAGCCGAGCTGGATGGGTATCGCAAAACAATTGACCTTATTGAAGCAGGCTCAATTTTAAAACCAATAAGTCCCGAACCCTCGCAGTAAAGTGAGGGCGAAATTGGATCCTGCTAACATGCAAAAAGTACCAGAGTAAATTTTTGGCCCCATCCATACTAGGGGCGTGGGCTCAGTTTCTCCGTGCGATAGGGCTCAAAGAGGATAAGCTACCAATCGAAACACGAGGAAAGATATCAACAGCTGGAGAAAAGATCACAACCGACACAAGCAGGCTAGAAGATATCGAGCTCCTCGTTTTGTCTGGATCCGAGGACACAGAGCTTAAAGAAGCGGCGGCACAAAAGCCTAACAGCCTCCGGATGCGATAAATATTTGGCCTTAACAAGGTACTTTATACGAAGAGTACTTTCGCTTACCCTCTCGAAGACCGTAGAGTTCGATGAACGTCTAGTGTTAGAGAGGAAAAGGCTGACCGAAGCGAAAGACGAAACGATGCTCCAGGAGATACGAGACAGCATTGCACATCTGGCGTTGGTAAGCGAGGATCAACTAAAGATGGCCAACAATTTACGAGGGGAACAAACAAGATACTGCTGTTCGGAAGACCATGAAAAAAAACTCTCCACAAGGATACAACCTTCGCGGAAAGGCTGCGAACTCCCTTACGTGAATAGGGTATCAATATACCCTCCATTCACACGGCGTTTGGTTTATCATAGGCACAATTGTGCTCGCAATCACAGGCAGAGGCAGTTAAACGCCACCCCCGTCGTCCCGACACCCTGACCCGAGTTACACAAAAGAATGGGTAAAAAAAAGCAGCTGCAGTGGCTAGCGGGTATGTGTAAACGCTCGCAGACAAATCTTTGACTGCGCTGAACGGTATCATTGACACTATTGTATTATTTCTCCTAAACACAGATGGCAATGCCATTGACTGGCTGGCCGGAAATTTGGTGGTGCTTGTCATTACGATCGCAGAGAAACCAGATGCTCACAAGGTCCGTAGCAGTACCAGCCACAACTAGTTCTGTTTTGTTGGCGAAATGATCTCCGGCTTCCTTTGATGCTTGCACTTTTTGCACTGGCATAGTTGACGCTTTACCCATCCATTGCAGGCGGATCAATGTTTACATCTTCCTTGCTTCGTTGGCTGCTGTTGTTCTGATACGCTTTTCTCCTGTTCAAATACTTGTGCTGTCGCCTTTATAGAATTAGCATCAGCGTTGGTGCCTAGTGCCATATTTTTATCCGCCATAAGCAGTTTGTTGCTATGCAGCCCACAGTACCCGACATTAGTCTCCATGTTACTTGGGACTATGTATAGGTCGCCCCCAATGACGTCATCCATCTTGCTCCTGGGGTATCCAAGCAGTTCCTAATATTTATTCGACGACTCGATGATTTTATCTGCGCTGTTTGTCATATCTTCTACGTTTGCAAGAAAGTGTTTATGTGCATCAAATGACTTCTCCGTTCCAATTGTCGTGATTTGTTTTTGAGTTTGCGCGACCATGTTTGCCCAAACGGACGTCCGAATGCTATCGTTGAGACGCTCTACCCTGGCTACGGTAAAGCCTTGACACTAATCCAGCATTAAATACTCTAAGCCGTTTTTAGCCCTATCGTTCTGTGCGATAGGTTCAACGTACCATGCTACGTCGGTTATCTTTCCTGTAAATCAATAATAAATGCGGGAACCACAAACAAAAAGTTGGTTCTGTTGTGTAAACACTCACACAGTGGCCTATTTTAGAGTTTTCGCTTCTTGTTTATTTTTTTTTTTTTTTTGTGAATTTAAAAGAATGGTAGTCGCCTCACGTGCTGTCTCTGTCATATAAAATGGCCTGCAGATTCGCATTAGAAAGTCGTGAACTACCTATGCCACTGTCAACATTGTAGGCCTGCTTTAATGCGTACATTCCAAACCTTACTACAAACAATGCTACCAATGTCAACTACCAACAATGCTATCAAAGTCAAAGTCACCAAAGGCACAAAGACCTTTGCAAGAAATCACGCAGTGTACATTTAAACAACAATACTACAATATTTCTAAATAAAAACATATTATGGAACTGCCAGCGGAACTTTATGCTTACATGCGCAGAGTGCGTGGGCTGTCTCAGTGCGATAAATGTCCATACTTTCATAAGTTAAAGCCGTTAGCAAATGGCATGTTTTGTAATTAGAACGACATTTCTGTCATATGCACGTAACAAAATGCCGTTTCAACGTACAGTATTCTCTTCAATCCAAGGGATTTTCAAAGACGGTTGCATCGATGAGGAAATTGTGTGCTTTCCTAGAGTACCTCGTTGATAAAACTTCAGACACAACCAAAATTACCATTGGGCCGGTCGGCCATCCCTTCCTATGTACTCTATTAGTCATTCTGACAGTAAAATACCCATTTTGCGCCGGCCTCAAGGGGTGGGGGATCCCGTCGGAATCACTTTTGTGTCCCCTGGGTCTGTAATGAGGGCTTGGACAATTTTCAGGTGCTACGTTGCACTTGTGCGACATGCGGTAACAGGCACTGGGAGTCCCCACCTCCCCATGTCCTCTCGCGCAAATTGGATCGAGGTACATAGACAAAAATAGGGAAAGGCGTCATGAAACGGTGCCACCCACCACCCACCCCCGACCGCTTTTTGTGCCACTGGAACATGCGGGAAAGGGGCTCGTCTTATGCTCCACTTGAGCAAATTGGTTCTGAAGGGCTCTGAGGTTTGTGGGCGACCATCCGTAGAAATCTTAACGCCTAAATATATATGTATCCTTTTTACTCGTTTTTCTATTATCTGTCTACGCTCTTTACGCTCCTTCATTGACAGCCTTCTCTCTATGCATAAAATTCGTACAACTCAAGCTAAAAATTCGCATTCTTCTTCTGGGATCAATGTATGGAATATAATATTTTCCTCAGTCAGACATTTGATTTCTTTGTATTCATATAAGCGTTCTATTAAATCGTTACTGAGAGACGGTAGTTTGTGTTGAAATCTACAAGCTTACGCCTCTGTACATGCGGCTATTATAATTCCTATCAACATTTGTATGCTCGATTTTCTTTAATATACCCCTATTTGTCATAATTGTATGTGTGTTTTACTTTTATTTTCTGGCCATGTTTGGTGTCGTTAAGTGCTTTTTGCTTCTTCGTGATAACATGATTTGTGTCCCAAAAGTCTAACTCCGAAAAGTATCAAAAGATCACAAATGTGTAAAATATTTTTAAATAACTGTAGTTGGCTGAAAATCTAATCAGAATCTCTACATATATATACAAATATGCTAGCCAGATTTCATTTGTCAGCGACGAGTGGTTTCTGTGTGATCGTGCTTAAAAGCCTCTCGGAACAAATTATTGTACGACCGTACGGAGGGACAGGAACAAAAACAGGATTCTCCCACCGTAAACAGTCTAGGCATGAAAAGTAACGTTCTGAGCACCCTAATATAGTCTCTATGGCATGTAGAATTATGACAAAAAACATCAATATTTCTGCAATTGGACCTAGTTACTATGGCACAGTAATATGAGGAAGCCGTTCATAAGTCGTTAGATATTTCAAAGTTCCATAATTATTGCAACTAACAGACTAGTTCATATATTTGTGTTCTTGAAGAATATACTCGTGTATTTATTTAGTTAAATTTGGGTCCAGGTACAAACCTTAACAAATAGTATTTAAAGATGTAGGGGCCCTTGCAAAAATTACGTAAAGAAGTAAAAATGTGTATGTCTGGCCGTGATTTTAAGAAGAAGTTTTAAAAGGTGACAGAATCTAAGATGTAGACGGCGTTTTGGAATACATATATTTGGGTACCCATCTACAATCAACTATTACTAATGAAAACCTATTGTGGAACTGAAATGCCAGCATACTTCCAAATATATTGACAGTATGTGTGCTCTAGTTTTTACAAAAGTTCCACAGGATTTAAAACCGAAAGCAACTGCAAAAAAATTATTATGAAACATACAATATTCACAAAAATGTCCGAGCGTAAAATTTGAACTCACCCTCGAGACATTACGATATTTGTACTGGGAATCCTTTGATATTAGACACATTGTGAAATCAGCGATATTATAAAACCTGTAGACAAATGAGAATTAAATTAATTCTTCTTTTACGGTAATACTATCTTCACTCCGAACTACTGAAAGGGACTCTTTACCTAAATATTTATTCTGAGCTGAAATATTATGCTCAATAATCTTCTGGTCCTTTTGAGGATACAATTATTTTGACAGACGACTGTTCGATTCTGTCTTCATAATTACTTGGCGTCATCTTACCAGTGTCGTTTCTCAAAATTATTTTTCCAGACGAGCATTCAGCCAGTATTGTCGTAGAGTCACTTGGAACTGAAACGTCTAAATCATCTCCACAATCATAAAAGTCAAGCGCCTTGTCGAATGTTATGGATATCGTGGCATTCGTGTCTTTAGCTGCAATCGTAAGATTTGCTCCAAGTTATGTTAAAGAAAATCAGTAGAGTTAGAGGTATGTAAGAGGTTTAGATTCCAAATTAACTATCATTTTATATTCTTGATAATAAATGTATGCATGTATTGGGGTTTAACTGCACGTCAACACAATAATGGCTATATGGTGACAATAGAAAGCAAAAGTTCTCAAAATGTAAATATTAAAAATTACATAAAAACGATAGGAGAGGAAAAGTAGCATTATACATTCACCTTATGTTAAACATATGTTTAATATATGTAAATATGTGACGACACATATGGCAAACGTACATTATGTAACATATATATTATACATATTGTAGTCGCATACTAGTATGTTAAACATATAAAACAAATGTGTTTTACATATACAGAGTGTAAGCATACTCAACTTGAAGCAAGTCCTGCATGGGAGGACTTTTGCATGTTTTGCACATTTTAATCAAAACATATGCTTATATATACATTTGCTAGCATTAGCAGAGATACATTATAACTCTTCCCCATAATAACATTTCTTTCATAGCAAATAATACTAGATTTGAATAGCAGTTTTAAAAAAACGACGCAGAATTGACACAGAAATACTGTGTAGCTCTTTACCTGTTACTTTGATCCAAAAGTTGCCTGTATCATTTAATAAAGTATTATCCATTCTTATGGTTATGTTGTTTGTGGTACTATTGTACAAAGTCGTCTCTTTGAAGTTGTTATTGTCATAACATGTGATGTTCTTTTCTTGATTGCCATCTACAATGTGAAGTTTCTGTGCACAGCTCCCGGCGCTGTTGAAAGCCAGTCTCAGATCCAGAGCTTTAATGACGATGACCCCAGAACTACTTTGTATCATGGCAAGATTCCCTGTGGTGCCATTACAGTTCTGAATCTTCCATGGATAGCCAACATTCTGAATGTGTACCTCTTTCTTGGGTCCAAAGCCTTGCTCTGAATGGAGCTCTACGATGCTGGACTCTTTTACAAACAGAATAAAAGCTTTTAATATTAGCTTCAAACAATTTCAACTCTGAATACACTGCGCACAGTCAAATTTTGTAATACTCTGAAATATGAATATGGAGGGCACATGAAACATATTGCGCGATCGCACGAAAAAGTTGAGCGATACTTTAATGAGCCAATAACCATTAACAACATAATCTTTAAAGGAATTTCAAACATGAGCTAGTCCTGGACAGATAAAATCCCTGTCTTATTGTTCTGATTTCTAGTGATTACCAAGAGCGATTCAAAACATAAACTGAAACAATAAGAAAAAGTAGCCGAACCTTGTTTTCTCGAGTCCTGTTGTTTTGCTAATAATCATCGATAAATAATGACTGATAAACAGATTGAAAGAATCAATAGATGGATGAACATCTTTCCACCTATCTATCTATCTATCTATCTATCAAGGAACTGGTGCACACATGAGTATATTATGAGTCAATCATACTTGCAATACACTGGTAATGCATCTGCATGTAATTTGTCCTAGGCAAGTACACATCTTGATCGCAGCATAGCTGTGTTAAGTTCCAGGCCACAGGCACCGTACAGTTGTTGTATCCATTACAGTTCACATAGTGACTGAACCCCGACGGATGTCCGCTGTACCTTAAGTTTAGAAAATAAAAAGATTTTCCAATACATGTTCATATAAAGAGCTATCTAAATTAACTGCTTTAATTTCTCGTTGTTTTATGATTTTCATATGTTCAATTAAATCATTTACACATGTAATTGTTACTTAAAAACATTAAATAATACATTTATGACAATATGGAAATCCTCTTCTGAAAATATTGTTTTACAACTCAAACATTATTATATTGTTTAAGGTACTATCAAGGTGGGACTGGCCCATCCAGATACCAGGATTATTAAGGAGGGTGTGATGAGGGGGGGGGGGGCCGGGGCGGGGGCCTTTAGTTTACCTTTATTGCACCTGTGTCTGGAAATAGACCTTTCCCAAATTTTCTTCAAGTCTCGCCAACGTTTATTTGCATAAGTAAGTCATTTTTGATATTTGAAAAATTACACATTCTTAGACTCATCAACTTACGTAAAAGAAAATAAAAGAAATCTGAATTGTATCCAGATCAAAACAATATTATTTTATTTATCTCATCCCAAAGTTACTGAACATTCCCTGCATTTTAGTCCAGTTAGTGGGATTCGTTCCCACAATGTTGACCTACATTATGTAATATTATGCAAAACTGCAGGTACAGAATCCACACCCTGCTTCGGCTGATATCCCTGTCATTGCAGTAGGTAATGATATTTGGGGACGCTAAGGAAGGTTGAATGACGCATAACAAATGTCATGTCAATAAAGCTTGCTGCACTTATCTCCAAAATACTGCTGGTGATGATGTATCTCTATATACCTATTTCAGATGAATGATCTGCCAAGAAACCTAAAGACATGGATCGCGGTTTAGAAAAGATCATGTCTTTAGTAAAAAGCGGGAAGACGTAACAAATTTCAAAGAAAAATATCGTTTAAGAAAGAGTACGTTCTTAACATGTAATGTTCCTCAATTAGTCAGTGAAAGTTGCCTCCTCTGTATGGCTCTTTCATTATAAAGCTACTTAAAGGCCCAAGTTTGAAACCGGTCGGTCGCTAGTAAGGGGTTGCTAGCATATTTTATATATGAATTATAATTGGTTTCGTATGTCGGACTTAGTTACATAACCGTGTCACGCAAGGAGTAATAAGAAAACTCTCATTGGTCAATCCCGTTTTCTTTTGATCACAAAGAGCAGTTTTGAGTCTTTTATTCGAACATTTGTAAGTATATCACTCAAAGTCATGACTTCATCTCAGAATATTATTCTTTAGCTGAAGCGACGTTTTTTCTTTTTGAATTTAAAAAATTAATTCGCAAATTTATAGGATAAAGTAGCCTCAGCTAAAGTTTTCATGCATATGTAATCAAGTATCATAATCTCAGGCATGTTTTATCTCAAGGTTTGGATTAAATCATCGGTCTCCATCTTTACAGTATTTTGAATAAGCTTCTTTTGAAATACCGTAATTAGCCGTGATAAGTTATCTCCCTGTGTGTGTAGCTAGGATGGTGACATTATTGTTGATGTAGACGTGTGCCGCTATCCGTCGAATCTTACTTTGACCTACCTCATTCCACAATCCTCGGTGTCATTGACATATCGACAACAGTATGTCTCATTGTGGAAATTATAAGAAGACTCCTCCAGACATCCCGTGCTTTGCTTCTTGGCGTACGTGTACACATCTGACACATAGATCACGTGACCAGCAGGACATGTGGGCTGCAGGTAATCATCTTGATGACTGCCGTAGCACGCTTTGTCCACATTATATGCTGCCGCAAAAATGAGATATTTGAAATATAACTATCCGTCATTGTTTTGTTTTTTCACAAGGTCACAACATTAGAGTCAGGACGATCCACTGATTTACAGGTTTAGAGGTCTGAAGTAAATGGGAAAATATTGGGAGTATTGTATATTAATGTCGTTTCTTAATTAATATGAATTACATCTTGTTACGTAGATTGGATAGTTATCATGAAGATTAGTATGAACACTACCTAAAGCACAAATGACACAGAAAAAAATGTGTGATTGCGTCTTCGTCGTAATTCTTTATATCCACATCATTTTGACATAATCTTAAACATAACGAATGATAGAATTTTGTCTAAAAAGAGAAAGTTCTATTCTCACGAAGAATTCTCATTCTTCTACTTCTTTTTTTCTGCTTGTTTTTTTTTCTGTATTTTTCTGTGGGAATTTAGGTGATCTGAATTGAATACATTCCCTATGTCAATGGTTCATGTTTATATTATATGAATCACATTACACGAATATAAATTCAAGTATATATGTGTAGAGTAGGTCGCATTGAATCTGCGAAAGTGTAGGAATATGATTTAGTTCTAAATACACTAATATTGACAAAATATGCAAATTGGTGGCTGGATTCTATGTCTTAAGTGGATTTTTTTTAATTACACTATATGCTCTATACCGGAGCAAAGGTGAAAGTCGATATAACACTAACATCGCAGTAGTTTTAAAATCTGCTGAACACTTATACCTACATACTTTGTAAACTATACCAATGTACATTCAAAGTTCAACTAATCTTTATTGGCATTAATAACACATACTATAGCCAAATGTTTCAATGTGGCTATTTACAGTACATTTGAGGAGCAAATTTAATTATACTATATGTCAAAGAATATACATGCATATATGTGTGTGTGTGTGTGCAAAATCATTATATTATGCATGATTCTATTTTGTAAAGCAGTATGTGTGTGTATATGTGTGTGCAAAATCATGATATTATCCATGATTCTATTTTTGTAAAGCTGTATGTATCAGTCAAATAAAACCTACGGTAGTACTAATTCTCAAATTATAAAACGTCAAGTATATAATGGAATGGTTAAATATGACTAAAGAAACAAAGGCAAAAGGTCGAGTGGAAAAGCACATTTAGTTTAAGGAAGTTTTAAATGTTTTGGCGGTGTGCCAACGGATTTCCCTCTCTCTCTCTCTCTCTCTCTCTCTCTCTCTCTCTCTCTCTCTCTCTCTCTCTCTCTCTGTTTCTTTCGTTGCCAAAGTGTAGAGATTGTATAGGCCAAAAAAGTCTCGCGATTCGACCCGACGTACATAAATGGACTTGTGCTTCATTTTTTATTTAAATCCAAATATGGATAACTTGGTCATACAATAGCTTTATAAGATGCATTTTTTTTATTTAACCCGCTAGGTATTCTATTCTTTAGAATCACAAGATGAAATATTCATTTAGAGAAAGAAAAGAAAATCACCCTTGTACTGTTGTTGTTGTTGTTGTTGCTGCTGCTGCTGCTGTTGTTGTGTTTGCAACAGAATTTCCACTACCAGAAAATTACACATTTCATCATCATAAAATACAAAGACGAATGTTCTCTCATACTTGTGCTAGATTCTGTACAGAATTTCTTCCACGCAGCAATCTTTCTTCCATTATCTATCTTGCCAGATCAAACTGAAGGATAGACTGTGGTCTCATTATGTATAGAAGAAAAAGTACTTTATGATACGGGAAAAAAAATGTTTTAAAATAAATATTCATTTGTGAGTATTTGACTTGTTCACTACAAGACTATAGTACTTAAGTCGTCCGTTGGTTTAAACAGTATTTATTTCAAATATCATAATAGAAAATACATAAAATACCACATAAAATATCACATCAATAGACACAAAAGATTGAGAAACAAGTTTTAACTTATTTCAAGCTCTGTCCTCATCGTCCACTGTCTACATAATACCGTCATTAGAAAAATTTCTTTCGTATATCAAAATACATGTCATTTATTTTAAAAATATACACATATCTATATTGCATCTAGTTCAGTGTTGTTTGTTGCTGTGGTTTTGTTTTATTTTTTTAAAAGATATTTAATAACTTATTCACATTAATAAGACTTGCCTATATCTTGTCAGACTACATCTATTCCATGTGGGAAGGTTAATTTTACATTTCAATAATTTCTGCAGCATTTCCATCCTTAAGATCAATACAATTTGTTTTGATGTAATTTCTACAGACATGCAAAATTTGTGTCTTATACCTTGATCATCTCCCACAATGTTGAACTTCTCTTTTCTTTTACTATTTTTCTTTAATAAGTTTTAACAAGATTTACTTTATTTCACATAAAACCACTTCGATACTTTTTTTTTTTTTACTTGTCGGCGCTTGACTTGAATTTATATATTGAAGGTATTCAGCTGATAAATGTTTATTCTCAAAACCTTCTTGGAGTATTTAAAGGTGAAAATCTACTTTGGATCATTCATATTGATGAACTAAAATTACGCTGCTAAAACGTCTATTTTCATATATTCCAATTAATATTCAAAATCTTTCCTTTAATGCCTACATTCAACCTCTTATTCACTACGGGCTCGTCATAAGGAGTAACGCATCAATACCTGATAGTCGACGAATAAACAAACCCCCAAAACGAGCAGTCAGATTGATATTAAACGTTGACTTTACAACCCCTTCTAATAAAATGTTCAGGAAATTGGATTGACTGTCTGTTCATGATAGAATCAAATACCAACATTCTATATTATTATATAAATCCGTCGTCGATAGACCTCAGATTAAATTGCTCGAGTAGAGCATTGGTCCAGCGGGAGTTTCTGGAGTCTCGTTTCAGCATATTTCCCATCCCGTTCCCGCATGTGTCCCGTGGCACAACAAAGCGGTGCTGTGGGGGAGGGAAGGGGTGGGGGCACGGTTATTCACAGCACATCTCCCTTGTTTGGTCCATAGACCTCAGATCCAATTTGCACGCGAGGGATATTGGGTCGACAGGGACTCCCGGCGCAACGATCCCGCATGTTGCACAAGTGCAAATTCGCACCTCAAAGTTTGCATGCGTTGAGAGCTCGCCTAGGGGCTAAAAGGGAAGTGGCCGTATGCCCCCTCTGAGCTTCAACGGCGCAAAATATAATGTGTATCACACCAATTAGAAGAATAGAACAACTTGGATATACACACTGCTGCTGAGCTGTTAAGATGCCTCGGGGAAGAAATGATTTTGATTGACTCAAGCTGGGTAGTACTGAACGATGTCGAAAATCTCAGCACATACTATGGCACACATGCAAGGAAGTAAACCATATCGTGAATGTAGGATTGGTTTGAAGTCGGAATATAACATATTCTTTTTGTCTGTGGAGATGATATTCGCCACCGACTCAAAGATTCTTGAGGAAGAAGAGTGCAGCGATAAAGGCATATTTAGCAGTGCTTATTGAGATTTAACGCAAGATAAGGCCCATTTAGAGATAAACACGCACTTTAAAAAATCGGACTTGATGAGCTCTTTTGCACAATATTACGCCCATTTATAGATAAACACTGACTTAGGAAAACGATATAAACCTTTACACGTTTGAACTAGCTACTTTGCATAAGTCAGATAACATAAAGTCAACTTGATGGCGTGCTGGACACACAACTGCCGAGTGGGGCTTGCTAGTGACTACCGGCAAATGCAACTGGGTGGACATCCTCAGCCAAATTATTGAGACGTATAATCGCTGTAGGCACTTAGGAATTGGGCAGACTCCGGCCAAAGTTGGCTCCAAAGACATCAAACGGATACGAGCAGACGACCTGTCACGATCAATGTGTGTGGCTTCTCGTGTTGACAGAAGCCCCTTAGCCCGCTCTTCCAGCGAGCAAATGTTGTTACGCCACATAACAAACAGAGTGGGTTTTACCAAAGGAAGCGCTCCTCGGTGATTGGGACGTCCACTCTATTGAATACCGCGTCGGTGTGGACACGTTCAGCTTGAAAGGCGTGTCCGGGACCTGTAAGGAATACGCGCTGCAAGTCGCCCCCGCGCCAGCCAGAGCGCTGTATTCTGTATAGACGCAATCGCCAAGCGTGTCGAAGCAACAAGAATACAGCCGGGGCCAGGTTGAGTGAAAAATGACCCGTGAAGGTTTGACGCCTCGCGAACCCTCTTCTCGACTTTTAAGTGAGCGTCGTAAGCCGTAAGATTCAAACGACGATATACAGCAAATATATGATTGCTTTGCGTTCCGTGATGCAAAGCCGACAAGGTTTAGACATATGTATAGCCAATAGCGGCGAGTCCCAGGAGACAAACATCATTTTGTAGTTTTGCTGCTCGGATGACGATCTGTAAAAGTCAGAAAGCTTGAGCTTGTCACCGATCTTTGGACTGTCATGTGTTTTCCGCCAGTCACCTCATACTACTCATGTGTAGATTCGCTGATGTCTTGGTAAGTCCTTTCGGCATGCTGTTCGTCTTGCTATCTTTCATTGAGGTAATGGAGAAGTTCGTTGCGTTTACGTTGGTATTGGCCTGCGCAACTTGGAGTTCTTCCAGCACGTTGTCCTGGCAGGCATGTTCTTTGTCGGGTCCTTTGTATATCTAGCTGAGAGAAAAGATAGTTTGAGCCAGTGAATGTGAGAGCGCTAACAATTGCCCCACCAAACACGATGACAACTGTGGCCATTAAACAGACTTTATGATATTAGCAGGAATGGTGCCCTGCGTTCTGTGGTGGTTACGGTCTTAGCTGCATCTTCAACGTCTAGGCGACCAAGATCAGCCGGCTTCATTTTTAACACGCGTTTGGCAATCATCGAATACCCAACTTCAAGACCACTGAGAACGTCACCGTGGTAACGGAGGTTTCCAAGGTCCTTTGCGAAAGGTGGTGTAAACATCTTGCACCGGCCTTCTGTGATTAACAGGTTTATGTTGTTTTTACGAAATGCACACTACTATTTTATATGAAATCGATCAGGTGTATGTCTAATAGTTGTTGCGACACCTGCAGTACTGGTTTATCCTCCTTCGTGTCGCTAGTTGCTTTTCGTACTTGTGCTGGCTGCTCTTACACTCTCGTTCCGCGAATTCGTGCTTGTGCTGCTGCCGGCGTGTCCCCGGACGCGGATGAGGCATAGAGAAGGCCAGCTACCAAAGCCAGGCAACACCTGAGAACATAAGATGGCATCGCCTCCTGCTACTGCTTTTGCTCTTGAGCGGAATGCGTGTTTTTCTCAGCCCGGCGTTGTTTCATCGTCTCTGCAAGTTTTTTACCAGCAGCATCCCTATCTGGGTGTCTAACCTAGCTGACTTGTGTCACTTTCTGAGCTTGTCAATTCAATTGTGCAGGAGCAACCAATGTAGGTTCTGCTTGTGGATCCATTATCAGTTGTGCCGGTAATTTCTTGTTGTTTCTTCTCAAAATCGATGTACTAGTGTTGATTTGATGTCCGGTGGGAGAACCGCGGCGTGAGTGGCTGTCGTTGCACTTGTCGCTACTGCCTGTTCTCCGTTTTTCACTTTGAGCTGCCAACCCATGTAGTACATCGTCGGAATCCATGTTTCTTACAGCAGTCGCTATATTTCTTATTAAGTTCTGGATATGGTTGATTTAGTGCTTAACTCTAAGTAGCTTACAAATAATATAGGTTAAAGTCCCAAGTGTGGCATTATGTTTTAGCACTCTGAATTACCGTGCCGCAGTCATTAAACATCAGCTCAAATGGTATGCCGTCTAAAAGGCTGAATTGGTAGCATGGCATGTGATTATTCAGCAGCTATAAGTCGAACGGTACGTAAAAGCGGTTCACAAATGCGGTAGTTACGCGTGCTCAGGCTGGATGCCAGCGCCTGCACGTATGGCGACAGTGTTAGTGTTTTGTATACCCTGATAGGCGTCGTTAGTCCGCTTTGTGTGCGTCAGCGAGAGATCATTGTAGACGCCCCAAACATCGGCATCGTCAATACAAGTCACTTTGTTCCCTACACGCTTTAACCTGATCTTTTTGACAATGGCGCGACGGACTTTTTTTTACGATTGTATGGTTGGCGTTCAGCGCTGGTACGCAGTCGCTCAAAGTAATTGTAAATGCCAGCCTAGTAGTGCCAGGCAAAGTGACATCGTTGTTGCTGAGGTTTGGAAATCTAACGCCAAGCCGCTGGTTTTGGTCTATGGTGATTTGGTTATTTGTCACAACCACGGTGCTTCGAATTCCCTTCATCCATAGCGCGCGGCGAAGAGTGCGAAATGGGTCGAATCTGTTTTCTTATTGAGACATCCTAAACTGTGGTGCAACTGGAGTTCACGTGTCCGTCCTTACATATGCTAAGAGTTCACGTTGTGTCTCATGAGTGCTTGTTAAAACAAGGCTGAAGGCGGCGACTTTGAAATGAAAGAATGTGGTGGCAGTCTTGAAGATGTTCTATCCGAAGATGAAACCACACTTACCACGGAAGCCAATGAATCAGAAGAGCTACAGACTGAAACCTCTTATTGGGGCAGTGGCGATGAAATGCCATTTAGGTGAAAGCAAGAAGATAGGGGACTAGAGCAACGTATAGCCGAGTTTGATGAGTACGGCAATAACAAAGTGCTCTACTGAAGAAGATACCAGCAGACTCGATTTTGTAAGTCCATCAACCTGGCAGTAAAATGAGGCCGAAACTGGATCCTGCTAACACGCAAAACACCCCGAGTAAATTCGTGGCCCCATTCATTCGAGGGTTGGGGGCTGGGGGGCTGTCAGTTTCTACATGCGATAGGCTCAAAGAGGATACGTTAGCCGCCAAAACACGAAGACAGCTCGCCACTGCTGGAGAAGAGATCACGACCAACACAATCAAACCATAAGATCTCGAGCTCCTCGCTGTGTCTGAATCCGAGGACACAGCGCTCAAAGAAGCGGCGGCACGGGATCCTGACAGCCTCACGATCCTTGGCCTTAACAAAACACTTCAGACGTATAGCTTACCCTTGCGAAGACCGTAGAGCTCGATGAACGTCTAGTGGTAGAGAGGAAAAATTTGACTGAAGCGGAAGACGAAACTATGCGCCAGGAGATAAGATATCACATTGCACATCTGGAGTTGAAACACAAGGATCAACTAAAGATTTCCAAAGATTTACAAGGGGAACAAGCAATTTACTGCTATTCGGAAGACATCAACAAAATTCTCCACGAGGATAAAACCCTCACCGGGCGGCTGTGAACACTCTTCCGTGAACAGGGTATCACTATAGCCTCGATTTTCATGGAGCTGGGGTTCATCATAAGCAGAAGTGTGATTGCAATCACAGACAGAGGCGGTACAACGCCAACGCCGCCTCCCGTCGTCAAAAGGCCTAAACCTGACCCCAGCAGCGCAAAAGAATGGGTAAAAAAAAAACAGCTGGAGCGGCTGTCGGGAATGCTTAAAACGCTCATTGGCAATATTGTGTTATTTCTCCTAAAACAACTGGCAATGCCATTGAATGGCTGGCCGGAAATTTGGTGGTGCTTGTCATACCGATCGCTTTACAAACAGCTTTGAGTCTATGTTTACCGCTGAAGACACCATCTAATGAGAGGGCCTCAGAGTCAACGCACAAGCGTCGGGATTTTCAGCCACTATGACAATCTTCGGCTTTCGCAATTAGAACATTCGCTATACTTAGTTTTTAAAAAAAGTCATGGGGGAGCGAACAGACATAGGCAAGGAACCCGAATCGTTGGTGCCGCCTGAGGTCGTCGAGAAAGACTATATATTGGTGTAGTTCGCAAAAAAAGTGTATGACATCGACAAGGAATACAAACCACTGGTGCAAGAGTATCTGCGCCTTCTTGGGGTTGACACATACTGGTTAAGATTCGGGTGGAACGAGGATTCAACGCAGATGGACATCGAGCAGTGGGGCTACCTAGAGCATCCTAAGCCAACCCACAAACAGCTAGGGTTAATTGAGATTTTGTTGTCGGAACAACAGCTAAAAGTACTACCCTCGAGAAGTCGCGGGGACTATTGCTACTACAATGGCAACGTGGTATTTGGCGTAAAGCCCTCGGCAATAACCTTTCCTTTAGAAAACAATAGAGTTATATTCGAAAACGACGAGCTCTGCCGCATTATAGTAATCGTCCCAATCGTGATATCAAGCATACTCACGCCTTCTTTTACATCACCGCTTTCTTATCAGTAAGCCACTGCAACATGTTAGAGGTGCATCTCCGCAGGGGAGCTAAGCCCCCTCCGCTCAAGATAAATTATACTTTCATATCACGCTGCTTATAGAGGAATTATAGTGGAAATATATCCAAAAATCCAAAGACCATCACGACTTTCGTCTGGAAAAAATATATAAGAGACTGAAATCTCCCTACAGGAACAGGCTGAACAGTGCAGGTCGGCTTTGATGCGTAAATTCCAAGCTCAACTACAAATAAGGTTTCCAAAGTCAGATTCACCAAAGGCATCAACAAGACAGCACCCGGTGCACATTTTAACTACAGTACGACAATATTTCTGAACAAAACCTTAATTTAAACATTGTATATTCCGCTGATATACTCGGTACAAAACATAATAGCAGACTGCCGGAGGAACTTTGTGCTCACATCGCAGAGTGAGTGGGGTGTCTCAGCGCGAAGAATGTTCATACTTTCATAACTCAAAGTCGTTAGCAAACGGTATGCTTTGTAACTGGAACGATCTTGACTATGGGTACGATTGGAAGCACATGGATGCTAAACAATTTATGGCATATCCAAGGAAAAAAAATCCTGTTTCAACGTACAGAATTCTCTTCTATCTAAATGATTTCCAAAAACAGCCGCTGCGATGAGGCGAATTCGTTCTCTCCTTGAGTACGCAGCCGAAGTTACCATCGGGCCGGCCATCACTTCCTATGTGGTCTTTACTCTATTTACTCGTTCCGATACTATAAACACCACCCGTTTTGTGCCGGACTCGTTTGTTTTTTTGTTTTTTTTTTTGGAGGAGGGAACCTTTATGTCCCCTTGGGCATTTTCAGCTGATACGTTGCTCCATGTCCCTCTCATGAAAATTGCATCTGAGGTTTATGGGAAAGAAATGGGATAGGCGTATGGAAAACGATACACCCCCTCCCCCCAGGACCGCTTTCTTGTGCCATGGGAAACTTGCGAGAATGAGGTTCTGGGAGCCTCTGATGGTTCTATGCTCCACTTGAGCAAATAGGATCTGAGGTCTATCGACGACGATCCGTAAATAACTTTACGCCTAAATACATATCTATCATCCTTACCCTTATTTCTAGCATCTGTGAACGCTATTCAGGCAGTATTCTCATAGAATCAATGTTTATTTGCTAAAATAAATCATTACTTATATCTGAAACATTTCAAAATCTTAGATTCATGAACTTAATTAAAAGAACAGAAATCTGAATTGTAGCCATATCAAAGCAATATTATCTTATTTATCTCATTCCAAAATTATTAAACATTCCCCGTACTTTACTTAAGTTAGTGAGATTACGTCCCACAACGGTGACCTACCAATATGACGATATGTAACTACAGATACAGAGCCCACACAGTTCATTCGCTGATATCCCTGGCATTGGAAAAAGCTTACGATATTAAAGGATGCTAAACAAGGTTAAATGACATTTCAGAAAGGTTCTGTCAATCACATTTGCTCCAGTAAAATGTAAACTACTACAGGAGACTTTTTAGCTCTACATACCCATTTGAAATGAATCATCTGCCAAGGATATTTATGGCATTAATTGTGCTTAAGAATAGCTCATATTCTTGGTAGACAGCAAGGTGACATAACAGTCAGTGGAATTATTCGAAAAGAGACACATTTCAAGGAGAGATATTGTTTAAGAGAGGCAAGGCACTGAACATGTAATATTCCTCAAATAGTCAGTGAAAGTTCCGTCCCCTGATTGGATCTTTCGCTATAAAATTACTTAATTGCCCAAGCTCGAAACTGTTCGAGAGCTAGAAAGGGTTTAGTGGCATATGCTTCATATGAATCATATTTGGTCCAGTACGTGGATCTTATTTACATAAGCGTGTCATATCAATTGAAATAAGAAATCACCTTTAGGTCAGTCTCACTTAGTATGCAATAGAAGCCTAATTAACCTCCCGTAGTTGCTAAATAACATTGACAGATGATGAATTACGTGCTAAGCTTCTCCTGTCGATTATTGTGTCTCGCAGTTTTCAATGTCGAACATCCAATTAGATATTGATAGAGGAGCAAATGTTTTCTCCGCGAGCCAATATCAGACTGGACGTAACTTTAAACCCCTCCCTTTTATAGTGTGGCCTCAACCATTAAAAGACAAGTTTTAATTCCCGCAGACGGCATGCGCACAAACCAGTTTTAAATAGCTTTTACAATCTGCTCATAAAGAAGCATACCATTTATGCTTGATTCAATGGAAGACGCAAAGACTTCTATGTTCGGGCATTTGGACGACGACCAAACACAAAAAAACAGTACCTTAAGTAAGTATGGACAGTGTTAGTGACCTAAGCAACTTTCACACACATTTCTTTTACATTTAGTCTTCATAATTATTTGGCGTCATCTTACCAGTGCTAGTGGAGGACGAATTTCCAGATGGCGTGGTGGTTGAAGATGCCGTTGGGAGGCTTGTGGTATTCCGAGTGGTCGTTGTCGATTGGTTACTTGAGGTCTGGGTTGGGCTGACGGTGCTGGTTGCATTTCCTGGGGCTATATGTTGACAGACAGTGATGAAAGTTATTTCTCCAAAAGAACATTCATGCAGTATTCTCATTGAATCAATGTGTATTTGCAAATTAAATCATTAATGATATCTGAAACATTTAAAACTCTTAGATTCAGGAACTTAATTAAGAGAACAGAAATCTGAATTGGAGCCACATCAAAGCAATATTATCTTATTTATCTCATTCCAAAGTTATTAAACATTCCCTGCACTTTACTTAAGTTAGTGAGATTACGTCCCACAACTGTGACCTACCAATATGACGATATGTAACTACAGATACAGAGCCCACACAGTTCATTCGCTGATATCCCTGGCATTGGAAAAAGCTAATGATACTAAAGGATGCTAAACAAGGTTAAATGACATTTCAGACAGGTCCTGTCAATCAGGATTGCTGCAGTAAAGTGTAAACTACTGCTGGAGACGTTTTATCTCTACATACCCTTTTCAGATGAATCATCTGCTAAGGATATTTATGGCATTAATTGTGCTTAAGAATAGTTCATATTCTTGGTAGATAGCAAAGTGACATAACAGTCAGTGGAATTATTCGAAAAGGGACACATTTCAAGGAGAGATATTGTTTAAGAGAGGCAAGGCACTGAACATGTAATGTTCCTCAAATAGTCAGTGAAAGCTGGGTCCCCTGAATGGGCCGTTCGTTATAAAACTACTTACTTGCCCAAGCTCGAAACTGGTCGGGAGCTAGAAAGGGTTTGGTAGCATATGCTTCATATGAATCATATTTGGTCCAGCACGTGGATCTTATTTACATAAGCGTGTCATGTCAATTGAAATAAGAAATCACCTTTAGGTCAATCTCACTTAGTATGCAATAGAAGATTAATTAACCTCCCTTAGTTCCTAAATAACATTGACAGATGATGAATTACGTGCTAAGCTTCTCCTGTCGATTATTGTGTCTCGCAGTTTTCAATGTCGAACATCCAATTAGATATTGATAAAGGAGCAAATGTTTTCTCCGCGAGCCAATATCAGACTGGACGTAACTTTAAACCCCTCCCTTTTACAGTGTGGCCTCAACCATTAAAAGACAAGTTTTAATTCCCGCAGATGGCATGCGCACAAACCAGTTTTAAATAGCTTTTACAATCTGCTCATAAAGAAGCATACCATTTATGCTTGATTCAATGGAAGACGCAAAGACTTCTATGTTCGGGCATTTGGACGACGACCAAAAACAAAGAAACAGTGCCTTAAGTAAGTATGGACAGTGTTAGTGACTTAAGCAACTTTCACACACATTCCTTTTACATTTTGTCTTCATAATTATTTGGCGTCATCTTACCAGTGCTAGTGGAGGACGAATTTCCAGATGGCGTGGTGGTAGAATATGTCGTTGGGATGCTTGTGGTATTCCGAGTGGTCGTTGTCGATTGGTTACTTGAGGTCTGGGTTGGGCTGACGGTGCTGGTTGCATTTCCTGGGGCTATTGGTTGACAGACAGTGATGAAAGTTATTTCTCCAAAAGAACATTCAGGAATTTTTCTCATAGAATCAATGTTTATTTGCAATAACGGTGACCGCCCAATATGACGATGTGTAACTGCCGATACAGGGCCACACGTTATTTCAGCTGATCTCCTTGGCATTGGCAAATAGCTAATCATACTAAAAGATGCTAAAGGACTCTTAAATGACATATCAAAAGGTCCTGTCAATCAAGCTTGCTGCAGTAAAGTGTAAACTACTGCTGGAGATGACTAATCGCGTTATAACTATTTAAGATGAATCTTATTTATGGCATTAATCGCTCTTCATAATAGATCATGTTCCTGATTGACAGCAAGGGGACATAACAGTCAGTGGAATTATTCGTAAACACATTTCACGGAGATATATCGTTTAAGAGAGACAAGGCACTGAACATGTAATGATCCTCAATTAGTCAGTGAAAGTTGCGTCCCCTGAATGAATATTTTGTTAGAAAACTACTTAAATGGCCAAGCCCGAAAGCAATCGATTGCTAGTGAGGAGTTGGTAGCAAACGAAACATATGAATCATATTTCCTATAGTAGATGGAACTTATTTACATAGGCGTGTCATGTAAGCTGTAGTAAGAAATCACTATTAGGTCAATATCACTTTGTATTCAATAGAAGCCTAATTAACTTCTCTCGGTAGCTACATAACATTGACAGATGATGAATTACGTGCTAAGCTTGACCTGTCGATCATTCTCTCACGCAGTTTCCAATGTGAAACATCCAATCAGATAACGATAAAGGAGCAAATGTTTTCTATGCGAGCCAAAATTAGACTCGAGGTGACTTTAAACCACTCCCTTTTCTAATGTGACCTCAGCCCTTAACAGGCACGTTTCAATTCCTGCAGATGGCATACGATGAACCAAGTTTAAAATAGTTTCAAAATCTGCTCCTGAAGAAGAATACCGTTTAAGCTTTCTTCAATGGATGACGCAAGGACTTCTTTGTTCAACCATTTGGACGATGACAGAAAATAAAATCACAGCACCTTTATTAAATATGTACAGTGGCGGTTACTTCATGTAACTTTCGCACACATTGCTTTTACAGACGATTGTATCATTTTGTCTTCATAATTATTTGGCATCATCTTACCAGTGCTAGTTGAGGAAGACACATTTCAGGGAGAGATGCCGTTTAAGAGAGACAAGGCACTGAACATGTAATGGTGACAATTATTTCTCCAAAAGAACATTCAGGCAGTATTCTCATAGAATCAATGTTTATTTGCAAAAGTAAATCATATCTGATATTTGAAAACTGTTGAAATCTTCAATACATCAAACTAATTAAAAGAAAAGAAATCTGAATTTTAGCCACAATATTATCTTATTTATCTCATTTTAAAGCTACTGAACATTTCCTGTATTTTACTCCAGTTAGTGGTATTAGTTCCAACAACGGTGACCTACCAATAGTACGATATGTAACGACAGATACAGAGTCCACACGCTACTTCAGCTGATATCCCTGACATTGAAAAAAGCTAATGATACTAAAGGATGCTAAAAGATGATTAAATGACATATACTAAGATCATGTCAAGCAGGCTGGCTGCAGTAAAGTGGGAACTACTCCTGCAGATGTTTAATCTCTATATAACTATTTCAAATGAATCCTCTGCCAGGAATATGTATGGCATTAATCGCGCTTCAAAATAGATCATACTCTTCGTAGACAGCAGTTTCCAACGGCGAACATCCAATCAGATAATGTTAAAGGAGCAAATGTTCACCATGCGAGCCCAAAAAAGACTGGAGGTAACTTTAAAAAAATCCCTTTTATACTGTGGCCTCAGCCCGTAAAAGACAAGCTTCAAGCACAAAGCCGATATAGTCTTCCTTGACGAGCTGAGACGGCTCAACCACGGCTACAAAAGCATTCTCACGGTAATCGACACCAACAGCTGCTAAGTCAACACCGAACCTCTGAAAAGCAAAAGAAACACAACTGCGGCAAAGGCTCGTATTCTAGTTCAATCAGTGCAACGAGACCCAGTCCGCAAGTTATGAACAGACAGCGGGACTGATTTACTTCCCGCCCTGATGAAAGCCAACGACGTTAACTACCACTTGGCCGGATTGACCGCTTTAACCTTACTCTTTGAACGATGCTCGAGCTCTGTTACTTCGCTATCGTCAAAAACAACTGGGCGGATGCCCTCCTCAAAATTATTTAGGCGTATAATGGTCGCAGGCACCGAGGCATCGGCAGGTGTCGGCCAAAGTTAGTTTCAAAGGCATGGAACGTATACGAGAGGATGACCTGGCACGTGCAATACGTGTTGATTCTCGTGTTCACGCAGGCCCCTTAGTCCGCTCGAACAGCGAGCCAGTGATTTTTATGCCACATAACAAACTGAGTAGGGTTTACAAAAGAAAGCGCTCCTCGATGGTCGCCGGGTGTCCTCTCGATTAAAAACCGAGTCGGTGTGGACACGTTTACCTTGAAAGGCGTATTACTAGCTGCAAGCCGTGCCCGCGCCAGCCTACGCGCCTCATGCTGTACAGGCAGAATTGGTAAGTGCGGTGAGGCAAAAATCAAAGCTAGTTTGAGCGATAAATGGCTCGAGAAAATTTGACGCCTCGAGAACCCTCTCCGCGAGGTTTATGTAGCGGCGCCAGCCATTAGGTCCGCCGTATGTCGAAGCGACGATATACAACAGGACAGAAAATATATGTTTGTTGCTTTATTTATAGGCAATATAGTCGACGGCGGCGAGCCCTCCATCCCCGCGACAATCATTATTTCGCAGTTTTTGCTGCTCGGGTGACGATGTGTAAAAGTCAGAAAACTTTGGCTCGTCGCCTATCTGTGGACTGTCGTCTGTTTCCCTGCCTATCACCTTATGCTACTCGCTGACCTCTTGGTAAGTCCTTTCGGCATGCTGTTTGTTTTGCTTATTTTTATTGAGCTAATCGACACGCTCGCTGCGCTTACGCTGGGAATTGGTCTGCGCAGCTTAGAGTTCTTCCAGCGCCCTGTCGTGGCGGGTGCGTTCTTCGTCGGCTCCTTTTTATTAAGCTAAAAGAAAAGGTCGTTTGAATCAGTGAATGCGAAGGCGTTAGCAATTGCCACACCGGACATGAAAGCAACTGTGGCCATTAAACAGACGATGATATTAGCAGGAATGATGCGATCTTTACTTAGCATGTCCTGCATCCAAAGCCTCAGCGCTGTAATGGTTACGGTCTTTGCTGGTCTTCAAATTCCAGGCGACCAAGGCATGCCAGTTTCTTGTTAAACACGCTCTTGGCAATCATCGATTACCCAACTTCAATGCCACCGAGTATAGATTCGTGGTAACAGATGTTTTTGAGATCCTTGGCGTACGGTGATGTTGACATCTTCCACCGTCGTTCCGCAAATAACAAGTGCATGTTGTTGTGTTTTTACAACAGAGCCCACGCTCGTACGAAACACACTACTATTCCGTATGAAAGAGGTCAGGTGTGTGTCTTATAGATAGACACCTGAAGTGCTTCCTTGTCTGCTTGCGTGTCGCTAGTTGCTTTACGCATTCGTGCTGACTGCTCCTGCACACTCATTCCGCGAATTGAGACTTGTGTTGCTGACGCGCATGAGGTGTAAAGTATGCCAGTTACCAATACCAGGCAGCCCTAGGGAACATAAGATGGCATCGCCTCCTGCTGCTGCTTTAGTTCTTGAGCGGCGTGTGTGGTCCGCTTTTTCTCAGCCCGGCCTTGTTTCATCATCTCGGCTAGTCTTTAACCAACAGCAACTCTACCTGGGTATTTAACCTTGCTGACTTGTGTCACGTGCTGAGCTTGTCAAGTCGGTTGCGCTGGCGCATCCATTGTTAGTTGCACTGGTGGATCCATTATCAGTTGTGCATGTAATGTCTTCTCAAAATCGACGTGTCTATAGGTAATCATGACAGCTACAAACTGGTTCTAGTACCGTACTGTACCTAAGTCAAGGTGGCTGGTAATGTTCGACAAAGAGATCTGGATGATTGGATCCTTTTCCAAGTCGCTCGCAAGACGTTAACGGTTATCTATAGGCAGAAAGTGGCTTACAACTGCTGTGTACAGTCCGAGCAGAGACGATCCCAGTGAAGCAGTCATTCTGACCCCCAGTTTAGCCTCATAGATAGAATAGCCTTCTGCTAACTCCTCGTCGCTCATCACCTTAAGGCAACCAAATGTAAGAGGTCGGACTATGTATTATTTCGCTGCGCCAGAAGCCACCAACTATAATAGGCGATTACGCTGCTGTACTAGTGCTGATTTTAAAGTCCGATCCGGGAACCACTGCGTGAGTGGCTGTCGTTGTATTTTTCGCTACTGCCGACTTGTCCGTTTCTCGCTTTTGCGCAGCCAAACCATAAAGTATCACGTTAACATCCATGTTACTTACAGCAGCTGCTATGGCTCTTATTGAGTTCTGGATACGGTTGGTTGAGTGCTTAACTGTAAGTACCTTATAAATAATATAGATTAAAGTCCCAATTGTTATAGTGTGGTTGGTACTGTACAAAATATCAAGCCACCACATTACACTGTCGAAACAGAGAACTGGTTGGGCAATGGTGAGTCTGCTTGCAAGAGTCGCTTGCCATAACTCTCCTTTCTGCGAAACTCGTAGGCCTCTGCTCATCGCTCGGTTTCAAAGATATCGTTTTAATCAAGCTCGTGTTTTAATTAAGCCCGTCCTTAAATAAGTCTTTATCTTTACAGTAGATGATGGCTAGCCAAGAGATCTGCTCGCGAAAGTGACGAGCGACGGCGTTGTACTTTTGCGTTATGACCAACAATCTTATGCCGGCGTAGCGTCTAATATATGCAAGCTTAGTGAGGGCCATTTCCTTATGTTGTGCACCAGAATAAATAAGACGCAGTCATCGAGTAAAAAAAAGTGTAGTGGTATTTTTGAAGCTTTCGGCGAGTGTACAAAGCAAATCAGTCAAATCATAGCGATCAGAGCTGTCCAGAAATACTTGAAATAAGTCAAACGAGGCGCGGGCCACGGTCTGTCGTATGCCTTGTGTATGTCTATGGTAGGGCAAATAATGACGATAGAATCAAAGTGGTACTTAAATGCCGATTCGAGCAGTTTGTAGGCAAATACGACCATCATGACGCAGTGTTGTTATAACTTATCAGAGATCTCCGTTCTTGCAATATAACTGCGATCAGGGTTGAGCTTGAGGAGGCTAGTAGAGGGCCGATACACATTGGCCATTTTGTCTGTTCAGCTGTGCATCCATGACGCCATACGCTTTTAACACGCCTGCCGCCTTAAGCGTTTTCTCGATCTGTAGAGTTACACCTTCGCTAGCGTTTTCTATGCCTCTTCCCGACCCGTGGAGTGTGTGCTCTTCCGTTGACTTCGTGTCGAGGACAAGAGCAAACCTGTTTTTATTAAAGGTGCCAACGTCAAGCAACGACTCCTTCGTGTCCTTGAGCGACTCCCTCATCAGTATATATTCGGCCTCTCACAGTGCTGGTACCTCGTTCCCCTCAAGCTTTTAGCTCATTTTATTGAAAATGGCGTGGCAGAGGTTTTTATGATTGTGATGTTGCCTACCGAGTTCGGACATCTAACGAAAAGCAGCTGGTTGTTTTGTCTATGTAGCTTTGGTTATTAGTCACAACGGCAGTGCTTCGAATTTCCGTTATCACTAGCGCGCGGCGAACAGTGCAAAATGGATCAAATCTGTTTCCGTATTGAGACATACTTAAGTGTGGTGCTATTGGAGTACAGGTGTCCTTCCTTTAAAATGTAAAGATTTGAGATTGTACTTCAAGAGTGCTTGTTACAACATGGCTGAAGCCGGCGACTTTGAAATGAAAGAGACTGGCGGTGATGACTATGTTCTAACCGAGGAAGATGAAACCAGACTTACCATAGAAGCCAATGAGTCAGAAGAGCTACAAATTGAAACCCCCTCTTGGGCCAGCGGCGATGAAACACCAAATGGGTGGAAGCAAGAAGAGATATCATCGATAAGAGGACTAGACTAACGCATAGCCGAGCTGGATGGGTATCGCAAAACAATTGACCTTATTGAGGAGATACGAGACCGCATTGCACATCTGGCGTTGGTAACAAGTTACTGCTATTTGGAAGACCATGAAAAAAACTCTCCAAAAGGATACAACCCTCGCGGAAAGGCTGCGAGCTCCCTTCCGTGAATAGGGTATCAATATACCCTCCATTCTCACGGTGTTGGCTTTTATCATAGGCAGTTAAACGCCAACCCCGTCGTCCCGACACCCTAAACCTGACCCCAGTTACGCAAAAGAATGGGTAAAAAAAGCAGCTGGAGTGGCTGGCGGGTATGTTTAAACGCTCGCAGACAAATCTTTGACTGCGCTGAAGGGTATCATTGACACTATTTTATTATTTCTCCTAAACACAGATGGCAATGCCATTGACTGGCTGGCCGGAAATTTGGTGGTGCTTGTCATTACGATCGCAGAGAAACCAGATCCTCACAAGGTCCGTCGCAATACCAGCCACAACTAGTTCTGTTTTGTTGGCGAAATGATCTTCGGTTTCCTTTGATGCTTGCAGTTCTTGCACTGGCACAGTTGATGCTGACGCATCTTTTGCAGGCGGATCAATGTTTACATCTTCTTTGCTTCGTTGGCTGCGGTTGTTCTGGTACGCTTTTCTCCTGTTCAAACACTTTTGCTGTCGCCTTTATAGAATTAGCATCAGCTTTGGTGTCTAGTGTCATATTTGTATCCGCAATAAGCAGTTTGTTGTTATGCAGCGCACAGTACCCGACATTAGTCTCCATGTTACTTGGGACTATGTATAGGTCGCCCCCAATGACGTCATCCATCTTGCTCCTGGGGTATCCAAGCAGTTCCTGATATTTATTCGACGACTCGATGATTTTATCTGCGCTGTTTGTCATATCTTCTACGTTTGCAAGAAAGTGTTTGTATGCATCAAATGACTTCTCCGTTCCAATTGTCGTGATTTGTCTTTGAGTTTGCGCGACCATGTTTGCCCAAACGGACGTCCGAATGCTATCGTTGAGACTCTACCCCGGCTACGGTAAAGCCTTGACACTAATCCAGCATTAAATACTCTAAGCCGTTTTTAGCCTCATCGTCCTGTGCGATATGTTCAACGCGCCATGCTACGTCGGTTATCTGTCCTGTAAATCAATAATAAATGCGGGAACCACAAACAAAAAGTTGGTTCTGTTGTGTAAACACTCACAGTGGCCTATTTTTGAGTTTTCGCTTCTTGTTTTTATTTTTTTTTACTTTTTTGTTTTTGTGAATTTAAAAGAATGGTAGTCGCCTCACGCGCTGTCTCTGTCATATAAAATGGCCTGCAGATTCGCATTAGAAAGTCGTGAACTACCTATGCCACTGTCAACATTGTAGGCCTGCTTTGATGCATAAATTCCAAACCTTACTAAAAACAATGCTACCAAAGTCAACTACCAATAATGCTATCAAAGTCAAAGTCACCAAAGGCACAAAGACCTTTGCAAGAAATCACGCAGTGTACATTTAAACAACAATACTACAATATTTCTAAATAAAAACTTAATTTAAACATTTTATGCTGCGCTTATATACTCAGCACAAAACATATTATGGGACTGCCAGCGGAACTTTATGCTTACATGCGCAGAGTGCGTGGGCTGTCTCAGTGCGATAAATGTCCATACTTTCATAAGTTAAAGCCGTTAGCAAATGGCATGTTTTGTAATTAGAACGACATTTCTGTCATATGCACGTAACAAAATGCCGTTTCAACATACAGTATTCTCTTCAATCCAAGGTATTTCCAAAGACGGTTGCATCGATGAGGAAATTGTGTGCTTTCCTAGAGTACCTCGTTGATAAAACTTCAGACACAACCAAAATTACCATTGGGCCGGTCGGCCATCCCTTCCTATGTACTCTATTAGTCATTCTGACAGTAAAATATCCATTTTGCGCCGGCCTCAAGGAGTGGGGGATCCCGTCGGAATCACTTTTTTGTCCCCTGGGTCTGTAATGAGGGCTTGGACAATTTTCAGGTGCTACGTTGCACTTGTGCGACATGCGGTAACAGGCGCTAGGAGTCCCCACCTCCCCATGTCCTCTCGCGCAAATTGGATCGAGGTACATAGACAAAAATAGGGAAAGGCGTCATGAAACGGTGCCACCCACCACCCACCCCCGACCGCTTTTTGTGCCACTGGAACATGCGGGAAAGGGGCTCGTCTTATGCTCCACTTGAGCAAATTGGTTCTGAAGGGCTCTGAGGTTTGTGGGCGACCATCCGTAGAAATCTTAACGCCTAAATATATATGTATCCTTTTTACTCGTTTTTCTATTATCTGTCTACGCTCTTTACGCTCCTTCATTGACAGCCTTCTCTCTATGCATAAAATTCGTACAACTCAAGCTAAAAATTCGCATTCTTCTTCTGGGATCAATGTATGGAATATAATATTTTCCTCAGTCAGACATTTGATTTCTTTGTATTCATATAAGCGTTCTATTAAATCGTTACTGAGAGACGGTAGTTTGTGTTGAAATCTACAAGCTTACGCCTCTGTACATGCGGCTATTATAATTCCTATCAACATTTGTATGCTCGATTTTCTTTAATATACCCCTATTTGTCATGATTCTATGTGTGTTTTACTTTTATTTTCTGGCCATGTTTGGTGTCGTTAAGTGCTTTTTGCTTCTTCGTGATAACATGATTTGTGTCCCAAAAGTCTAACTCCGAAAAGTATCAAAAACTCACAAATGTGTAAAATATTTTTAAATAACTGTAGTGGCCTGAAAATCTAATCAGAATCTCTACATATACATACAAATATGCTAGCCAGATTTCATTTGTCAGCGACGAGTGGTTTCTGTGTGATCGTGCTTAAAAGCCTCTCGGAACAAATTATTGTACGACCGTACGGAGGGACAGGAACAAAAACAGGATTCTCCCACCGTAAACAGTCTAGGCATGATAAGTAACGTTCTAAGCACCCTAATATTGTCTCTATGGCATGTAGAATTATGACAAAAAACATCAATATTTCTGCAATTGGACCTAGTTACTATGGCACAGTAATATGAGGAAGCCGTTCATAAGTCGTTAGATATTTCAAAGTTCCATAATTATTGCAACTAACAGACTAGTTCATATATTTGTGTTCTTGAAGAATATACTCGTGTATTTATTTAGTTAAATTTGGGTCCAGGTACAAAACGTAAAAAAATTGTATTTAAAGGTGTAGGAGTCCTTGCAAAAATTACGTAAAGAAGTAAAAATGTGTATGTCTGGCCGTGATTTTAAGAAGAAGTTTTAAAAGGTGACAGAATCTAAGATGTAGAAGGCGTTTTGTAATACATATATTTGGGTACCCATCTACAATCAACTATTACTAATGAAAACCTATTGTGGAACTGAAATGCCAGCATACTTCCAAATATATTGACAGTACGTTTGCTCTATTTTTTACAAAAGTTCCACAGGATTTAAAACCGAAAGCAACTGCAAAAAAATTATTATGAAGCATACAATATTCACAAAAATGTCCGAGCGTCAAATTTGAACTCACCCTCGAGACATTACGATATTTGTACTGGGAATCCTTTGATATTAGACACATTGTGAAATCAGCGATATTATAAAACCTGTAGACAAATGAGAATTAAATTAATTCTTCTTTTACGGTAATACTATCTTCACTCTGAACTACTGAAAGGGACTCTTTACCTAAATATTTATTCTGAGCTGAAATATTATGCTCAATAATCTTCTGGTCCTTTTGAGGATACAATTATTTTGACAGACGACTGTTCGATTTTGTCTTCATAATTACTTGGCGTCATCTTACCGGTGTCGTTTCTCAAAATTATTTTTCCAGACGAGCATTCAGCCAGTATTGTCGTAGAGTCACTTGGAACTGAAACGTCTAAATCATCTCCACAGCCATAAAAGTCAAGCGCCTTGTCGAATGTTATGGATATCGTGGCATTCGTGTCTTTAGCTGCAATCGTAAGATTTGCTCCAAGTTATGTTAAAGAAAGTCAGTAGAGTTTAGAGGTATGTAAGAGGTTTAGATTCCAAATTAACTATCATTTTATATTCTTGATAATAAATGTATGCATGTATTGGGGTTTAACTGCACGTCAACACAATAATGGCTATATGGTGACAATAGAAAGCACAAGTTCTCAAAAAAGTAAATATTAAAAATTACATAAAAACGATAGGAGAGGAAAAGTAGCATTATACATTCACCTTGTGTTAAACATATGTTTAATATATGTAAATATGTGACGACACATATGGCAAACGTACATTATGTAACATATATATTATACATATTGTAGTCGCATACTAGTATGTTAAACATATAAAACAAACGTGTTTTACATATACAGAGTGTGTAAGCATACTCAACTTGAAGCAAGTCCTGCATGGGAGGACTTTTGCATGTTTTGCACATTTTAATCAAAACATATGCTTTATAAATGTCAAGTTCAACGTATGTGACGTCGTATGTGTTTAATATATGTAACGTCTCTTATGTTCAACACATGTGGTACTCATCGTACATTAAACACATGTTGTAACTTATATTAAACATCGGTTATTCCAAATATATATTTAACATATGTTACTACTTTTCGTTACAGGTCATATGACATGTCAACTTAGGTTCTACAGTGACACTCGAAAAACATGAAAACTACATGTACAGTCTTTACCCATATATTTAACTATTTGATCCTTATTATTGTGCCTCATGTCGTAGCTTTCTCTAAATTGTACTTTTCTTAGTTCTTAAGTTTTGGTAACTAAAAAGTTTAAATGACCAGCTCTACATGCAGTGACACTTGTCGCGAAATTAAATATTGTAACTATCTGGGACGACGCTAATGATTTTAAATTCCGTTTTTAATATGAGAGTCATTTTCACATAATTTATATTTAAAATATGCATCCAACTTTAGTGCTGGTTTATATATATACATTTGCTAGCATTAGCAGAGATACATTATAACTCTTCCCCATAATAACATTTCTTTCATAGCAAATAATACTAGATTTGAATAGCAGTTTTAAAAAAACGACGCAGAATTGACACAGAAATACTGTATAGCTCTTTACCTGTTACTTTGATCCAAAAGTTGCCTGTATCATTTAATAAAGTATTATCCATTCTTATGGTTATGTTGTTTGTGGTACTATTGTACAAAGTCGTCTCTTTGAAGTTGTTATTGTCATAACATGTGATGTTCTTTTCTTGATTGCCATCTACAATGTGAAGTTTCTGTGCACAGCTCCCGGCGCTGTTGAAAGCCAGTCTCAGATCCAGAGCTTTAATGACGATGACCCCAGAACTACTTTGTATCATGGCAAGATTCCCTGTGGTGCCATTACAGTTCTGAATCTTCCATGGATAGCCAACATTCTGAATGTGTACCTCTTTCTTGGGTCCAAAGCCTTGCTCTGAATGGAGTTCTACGATGCTGGACTCTTTTACAAACAGAATAAAAGCTTTTAATATTAGCTTCAAACAATTTCAACTCTGAATACACTGCGCACAGTCAAATTTTGTAATACTCTGAAATATTAATATGGAGGGCACATGAAACATATTGCGATCGCACGAAAAGGTTGAGCGATACTTGAATGAGCCAATAACCATTAACAACATAATCTTTAAAGGAATTTCAAAAATGAGCTAGTCCTGGACAGATAAAACCCCTGTCTTATTGTTCTGATTTCTAGTGATTACCAAGAGCGATTCAAAACATAAACTGAAACAATAAGAAAAAGTAGCCGAACCTAGTTTTCTCGAGTCCTGTTGTTTTGCTAATAATCATCGATAAATAATGATTGATAAACAGATTGAAAGAATCAATAGATTGATGAACATCTTTCCACCTATCTATCTATCTATATATCTATCTATCAAGGAACTGGTGCACACATGAGTATATTATGAGTCAATCATACTTGCAATACACTGGTAATGCATCTGCATGTAATTTGTCCTAGGCAAGTACACATCTTGATCGCAGCATAGCTGTGTTAAGTTCCAGGCCACAGGCACCGTACAGTTGTTGTATCCACTACAGTTCACATAGTGACTGAACCCCGACGGATGTCCGCTGTACCTTAAGTTTAGAAAATAAAAAGATTTTCCAATACATGCTCATATAAAGAGCTATCGAAATTAACTGCTTTAATTTCTCGTTGTTTTAAGATTTGCATATGTTAAATTAGATCATTTACACGTGTAATTATTACTTACAAATACTAAATAATACATTATGACAATATGGAAATCCTCTTCTGAAAATATTGTTTTACAACTCAAAAATTAATATATTGTTTAAGGTAATATCAAGGTGGGACTGGCCCACCCAAATACCAGGATTATTAAGGAGGGTGTGATGAGGGGGGGGGGCGGGGCGGAGGCCTTTAGTTTACCTTTATTGCACCTGTGTCTGGAAATAGACCTTTCCCAAATTTTCTTCAAGTCTCGCCAACGTTTGTTTGCATAAGTAAGTCATTTTTGATATTTGAAAAATTACAAATTCTTAGACTCATCAACTTACGTAAAAGAAAATAAAAGAAATCTGAATTGTATCCAGATCAAAACAACATTATTTTATTTATCTCATCCCAAAGTTACTGAACTTTCCCTGCATTTTAGTCCAGTTAGTGGGATTCGTTCCCACAACGTTGACCTACATTATGCAATATTATGTAACAACAGGTAGAGAATCCACACCCTGCTTCGGCTGATATATCCCTGTCATTGGCAGTAGGTAATGATATTAGAGGACGCTAATGAAGGTTGAATGACACATAACAAAGGTCATGTCAATAAAGCTTGCTGCACTAATCTCCAAAATATTGCTGGTGATGATGTATCTCTATATACCTTTTTCAGATGAATGATCTGCGAAGAAAACTAATGACATGGATCGCGGTTTAGAATAAGATCATGTCTTTGGCAAAAAGCGAGGAGACGTGACAAATTTCAAGGATAAATATCGTTTAAGAAAGAGTACGTTCTTAACATGTAATGTTCCTCTGTATGGCTCTTTCATTATAAAACTACTTAAAGGCTCAAGTTTGAAACCGGTAAGTCGCTAGTAAGGGATTGCTAGCATATGCTATATATTAATTATACTTGGTTGAGTAGCTGGGACTTAGTTACATAACCGCGTCATCCAAGGAGTAATAAGAAAACACTCATTGGTCAATCCCGTTTTGTTTTAATTACAAGAAGAAGCTTTTATAAAAGTTTTGAGTTTTTTACTCGAACATTTTAAGGACCTCTTGACCTGCGATTTATGTAAATTTGTAAGTATATAGCTCAAACTCATGACTTTATCTCAGAAAATTATTCTTTAGCTGAAGCGACGTTTTTTCTTTTTAAATTTAAAAAAATTAATTCGCAAATTTATAGGATCATAATCTCATACATATTTTATCTCAAGGTCTCAGTCTTTACAGTATTTTGAATAAGTTTCTTTTTAAATACAGTGATTAGCCGTGAAAAGTGTGCGTGTAAGCTAGGACGGTGACTATTGTTTATCTTGACATGTGCCGCTATTTATGGGTTTGCCATCAGCTATAATTCTTTGTAACAAAAAATTTCTACAGTTTAAAAATACTCATGCATGAAATGTACGACTTGTATCAGTTCCGTAATTATAATCACATGCGTGGTCGGTGTTAATGGTGTACTGAGAGACAGAAGTTATCAATCGCTACTTTTGTACGTGAATGAACGACGTTTCAGCTGTAAGTTTAGGTGGAAAGGATATGTATTCCAGTTTAAATACTAGAATTACTGATTAACTGAAACAACTAAAGTAATTCTTATCATTCATGAATGCTATACTTTACGTTAGATTCATAGCCAATAAGACAGGATTTCTACAGTCCTACCTTCAGGTACCTGGGCAGACTCAAAATATTTTCCAAATTGAAGAGTACTATCAGCAAAGAAACGTATTCAAAATCTGTTCAAGTCGCACAATTCTGTTTTAAACAAGATACCTACCATTTTAAACTCTCTTGTCCTGGTTATTAAAGATTTCTAAAGGCTTGCCTTTAAAACACATAGATGGAATTTAATTGCAAATCGAAATATTTCTAAGGCAACATCCTTCTTCCACCCTCTTGCATATTTTGTGAAATGTCTTTGAGAAGAATTTTATTACGACCTACCTCATTCCGCAATCCTCGGTCTCATTGACATATTGACAACAGTATGTCTTATTGTGGAAAAAAGAGGAAGACTCCTCCCGACATCCCGTGCTTTGCTTCTTGGCGTACGTGTACACATCTGACACATAAATCACGTGACCAGCAGGACATGTGGGCTGCAGGTAATCCTCTTGATGACTACCGTAGCACCCTTCGACCACATTATATGCTGCAAAAAGGATATATTTGAAATTTAACTATCCGTCGTTGTTTCACTCGCAGGGTCACAACAGGACGATCCACTGATTTACAGGTGGAATCTGCGTACGTGTATGGACTGGATTTTATTTTAAAATACACTAATATTGACAAAATCCGCAAATTGTTGGCTGGATTATGACGTAATTGATTTTTTTTAACTGTACGTTGTATGTACGATGCCCGATTAAGGTTTAGGACGATATGACACCAACATCGTATTATTTCTTTCTTCTATACTTTTCTGCAAGAATTCAGGTGATCTGTTGTTAATAAATTTCATATTTACATGTATCAAGCTGCATGCCCATCTTTCTATTAAATCAATAACAGTATACAAAGATAAATTTAAGTTAAATAGGTTTAGAGTAGGTGGAGTTGAATCTGCGAACGTGTAGGGACGGGATTTTATTTCAAAATACACTAATCTTAGAAAAATCTGCAAATTGGTGAGTGGATTCTTTGTGTTAATTGATTAATTGTTTAATAAGATTTACAGTGTTTGTACCATTCCCAATCAAAGGTGAAGATTGATATGACACTAACATCGCACTAGTTTTAAAATCTACTGATCACGTGCACCTTCATACTTTGTAAACTATACCAATGTACATTCAAAGTTCAAGTTATCTTTATTGGCATTAATAATCCATACTATAGCCAAATGTTTCAATGTGTGTATATATATATATATATATACATATATATATATATATATATATATATATATATATATATATATATATATATATCTGTGTGTATGCAAAATCATTATATTATCCATGATTCTATTTTTGTAAAGCTATATGATAATGGCGTACATTATATCAGTCAAATAAAACCTACGGTATTACTAATTCTCAAACTATAAAAGGTCAAGTGTATAATGGAATGGTTAATTATGACTAAAGAAAAAATGGCAAAAGGTCGAGTGGAAAGGCACATTTAGTTTAAGGAAGTTTTAAATGTTTTGTTTGTGTGCCAACGGATTACTCTCCTTTTGTTTCTTTCGTTGCCAAAGTGTAGACATTTTATACGCCAAAAAGTCTGGCGATTTGACCCGAAGTACGTAAATGAACTTGTGCTTCATTTCTTATTTCAATCAAAACTCGTATAACTTGGTCGTACAATAGCTTTATAAGATGCATTTTTGTATTTTAACTGGCTAGGTATTCTATTTCTTAGAATCACACGATGAAATACTCATTTACTGAACGAAAAAAAAATCACCTTTGCACTGCTGTTGTTGCTGTTGGTGTTTACACAAGAGAATTTCCTCTACCAGAAAAAGATACATTTTATCATCATGAAATATAAAGACGAATGCTTTCTCATACTTGTGCTACACTCTCTACGGAATTTCTTCCACGCAGCAATCTTTCTTCCATTATCTATCATGCCAGATCAAATTGAATGATTGACCATGGGTTTCATTAGGTATAGAAGAAAGTATTTCCTGATATGGAAAAAGAAGATTTTTTAAATAAATATTCATTTGTGAGTATTTGACTTGTTCTCGTACAAGACTATTGTACTTAAGTCGTCCATTGGTTTAAACAGTATTTATTTCAAAGATCAGCATAGCAAAAATACAAAATACCACATAAAGTACCATATAAAATATCACATAAAATACCATATCAAGAGATACAAACGATTGAGAAACAAGCGTAAGCTTATTTCAAGCTCTGTCCTCATCGTCCACTGTTTACGTAATACCCTCATAAGATACTTTCTTTCGTATATCAAAATACATGTCATTTATTTTTAAAATATACACATAAATATATTGCATCTAGGTCAGTGTTATGTGTTGTTGTTGTTATGTTATATTTTTTTAAAAGATATTCAATAACTTATTCACATAAATTCAACTTGCCTACATCTTGTTAGATCACAATTATTACATGTCAGAAGGTCAATTTTACATTTCGATAATTTCTCCAGTATTACCATTCAAAAGATCAATAAATCAGGTTTTAATATAATTTCTACAAACGTGCAAAATGAGTGTCTTATACCTTGATTATCTCTTCTTTAATGAGTTTTAACAAGATTTACTTTGTTTCACGTAAAACCACATGCATGAAATTTTTTACTCGTCGGCTATTGAGTGAAAAACCGGACTTGAAATGATATATTTAAGTTATTCAGCTCATAAATGTTTATTCTCCAAAACTTTTTGGATTAGTAAAAGGTGAAAATCTACATACTAATCAACTAAAATTGTTCTGCTTAAACGAAAAGCTTCATACATTCCGATTAATATTCAAAATCTTTTCTTTAATGCCTACATTCAACCTCTTATTGACTACGGGCGCGTCATAGGGAGCAACACATCAAAATCTGACATTGGACGAATAAACAAACCCCCAAAACGAGCAACTAGATTGATATTAAACCCCGACTTCACAGCCCCTTCTAATGAAATGTAAAGGAAATTGTATTGATACTCTATTCATGATAGAATCAAACACCACTCCGTAAATAACTTTACGCCTAAATAAATATATATCCCCTTACCCTTATTTCGAGCATCCGTGTACTAAATAAATATATATCCCCTTACCCTTATTTCTATCATCCGTGTACTTTCTTTACGCTCCATCGCTGAACGCCTTCTCTCTAAACAGTGGCGGCGCTAAAGGGGAAATTGCCCCTGGGCACCATGCTGGGGGGGTTGGGGGAGACGCCTTCGGGAGCTTTTTTTTGTTGTTGTTGTTGTTTTTGCAGCTCTAACCGGGGCTTAAATGGGTGGTTGGGTTTGGAGGTTGGCAACGGACATAAAAACTGTTCTCTGTGGCAAAGTAGGGGCGCCACTAAAGAATATTGCCACCGGGCGCCTCAGTAGGGGTGTCACTAAGAAGATTGCCCCGGGCACCTCAAACGCTCGCGCCGCCACTGTCTCTATACCCAAAAATTACATCTCAAGCTAAAGATTCTTATTCGGGGACCACTGTGGAATATAATTCCTTCCTCTGTCAGACATTCAACTTGTTTGTATTTATGAAAGCGTTCTATTCAATCGTTACTGAGGGATGTTAACTTGTGCTTAAATCCAGAAGATCACACCCCTGTACATGCAGAATGTTATAATTCTTATCAACATTTTTATGCTAAATTTTCTGCTAATATATCCGTATTTGTCATGATTGTATGTGAGTTTTATTTCTATTTTCTGACTTTGTTTTGTGTCGTTGTTTGTGTATTGTGCGCCTAGTTATGTGTGTGTACTGTATGTTTGCGGGTGTAGTGGAGTTGGCAAGGTTTACACAGTTGTATAGTATTAAATGCATTTTGTAAGCATCCTATTGTAGTTTTAATTATGTACTCTACACATCGGTCAGTATGTAATGTGCTAAGCATATAAGTTGAGGCCTACACGGCACACTGGCCTATTTCCAAATGTAAAGAGTCTATAAATACAGTACAAATAAATAAATAAAAGGCTTGCTGGGATTTTTTTAAAATTTAACGGTTCTTAAATTCAAGCGACCTTTTCAAAATGAACAATTCAAAATTTAAACAAATTTCTTTTACATAAACAGTTACAATATCTTACAAAAAAAGAAGAAGTGCATTGAAATTTCACTTATATATGTCAAATGACTGGCATTTCAAATATGCTCATTTACTATAGAACTCCATGAGATTTTCACAAATAGGAACTTATTTAAGGCCAAAACTACTACAAAAACCCTCAAAGACATGACGACACGAAACACACAACAATATATATATATATATATATATATATATATATATATATATATATATATATATATATATATATATATATATATATATATATATATATCACAAACGCCGATAAATGTGTGCAAACAAAGATTAAATAAACAGGAAATCCGGAACACATTTTTGGATACATTTATTAGGTATATCAATGTTTTCGTTCCAACTTTCATTCAAATTAATCATTTTCACCCCACAATTAAATTTACTTATACTGCATCCATTACGCATGTATCGTTTCTAGATGTAAATGTGATGAAAACGTATGATAATACTATCTCTACAAATGTTCATGTCAAAGAAACTAATATCCACCAATATGTGGAATGTTCGTCTTGTCATCCAAGGTCATGTAAAAACTATATGCCTTATAGCCAGGCGAAAAAATGCCGACGTATCATTTCAGACGCTGCTTTAAACACAGCAGAATGTACGAAAGAGAAAAACACAATTCCTTTCATTAAACAATATAATCCTTCATTACCAAATAAATGCCTTCTAATTAATAAATATTGGAGTCTCCTCAACTTATCCACAGCGTAAAAACACTTTACAAAAGCAAGCCAATTCTTGCTTATAGAAGACCTAGGAATTTGCAACATTTTTTTATCAGAACTAAACCGACGGAAAATGTAAAAAGATGTTTTTCATCATCTAAATGTAACAGACGTCGGTAATCTCAATGTGCAAATATTAGCGAAAGTACCTATTTTAGTAGCCCTAATACAAAAGAATTGTTTTTTCTACGTTATATCACTGACTGCATATCAGCTGATGTAATTTATTTAATAACCTGTAAAAAATGTAACATGTAATATGTTGGACAAACACTTCAAAAAGTTTCTCAGAAAATGAATAATCATCGCTTTAATATAAAAAATTGGATGGATTCTCAGTTCTCCTCTAATGTTTCAATATATTTAATACAAATAATCACTCTTTACGTGATTTTTCTTTCACGCCAATCGATATTGTGCATGGAGAGACGAACAGACTGATTAAAGAAAGTTACTGAATTCATCGGTTAGATATTTTGTATCCCAATGGCCTTAATACTAAGGCATTATACAAATTGTATAAATTTTAATAGAAGAATTGATATGTTGTATACATATATATCATTTATAAATATATAATTGTATGTATAACTGTTTGTCTCTATATTGTAATTTTAATATATATATATATATATATATATATATATATATATATATATATATATATATATATATATATATATATATATATAAGGGGGACTCAGATTTTTCACTGATTATCGAATTAGACTTACCCCTTAATGATCCAATCAAGGCTGTAGATATTAACATCAACGATGCGATTGCGGTTAATCCTGACATTGTCCGCTTATTTTGATCTGGACAGAATCGACATTATTTTAAAAAAAGACGGAAAATACAAAGCAGGTTGAATGGCTCTTTAAAACTGGTCGATTACGAACTTATAAACACAGCTGTGATCTCATAACAAGTTGACTGTATTTTTGTCATTGATCTTCCTTTCTTGTTCATTACATGCTTGATTGCCTGAAAATTGCCTTGAGTTTTTTTTTTCCTTATTGTTCTGATCACACTGTTAGAAACTGTTTGTAGATCTTCATTTCATTCATTAACAAAGAATAGTAGGAGAAGACAAGCTTTGTGTTCTTGTTATGTAGATTTTTTAAAAACTGTTTGTATTTCAGTATTGGTAAGGGAAAGAAATTTCTTATATAGCCTTCAAATTTTCTTTCTCAAACTGAGGTTTTTAAATATCTATCTTATTCATTGGTTTGGAACCATACATTTTTCACTTAATTAAGTAGGTATTTTTATTAAAATACAGTAATAAGATCACAAGTTCTCCTGAAAACAGTATTTTTTTGTCTGAGAAAACTTTGAGGATTTTCTCACCTTTGGTAAATTCCTGAATTCTTTTTATCAATAATGAAAGTGTCCCAAGTGTTCAAGTTTATATATATCATGTTATTTTGCAATCTTCCTACGATATCTACCTCTGATAAAATAAATTACAATATTGTCGTAAATATCATAAGCAAGATAACGGAAAATCTCAATTTGTGGAAAAACCTTGAGATACTTAGTGAAACTAGGACCTAATTGTCATTGGCGCCCTTTCGACAGAACATAAACGAACCTTTTATTTTAGGAAAAGTGGGGGGGGGGGGGGAATAGGGGGGGGGGGCGACAAATAGTGTGGAGAACGTTGACAGAATTTCTCAATATATATTAGTTCTATTTAAAGCTGGTCCTGTTGTTTTACAAACCGAAGGTCCGTGGCGACCTGTATTCCTTATTTTACTGCAGTCATAATTCTAAACTTGGTACCTTGTTGTTTTGTACAATACAGAGCCTCTAAAGGGACACACTTCACATCCGAGATCTCGGTTTACTAATCCGAGATCACGATTTACTAATCCGAGATCTCGGTTCGCTAATCCGAGATCTCGATTTACTAATCCGAGATCTCGGTTCGCTAATCTGAGATCTCGGTTTACTAAATCAAATCTCGGTTTAGTGATCTCTCTGCAGCAAGCCTCGCTTTGATTCCTGCGAAATGGACGGAGGAAGGTTAGAGAAAAGTCAAGCAGCTGAAGTATCCTCGATCAGCCACGTGAATTTTAACGCGTTCGTTATAATATTGTAAGAATCTATTCAAATAACCATAGAAAGTGTTCAACTATATCTGCTTCGTTTAATCATCGTTAAAAAAAAATTGTAATTCATGCACATTAGTTCAGAATTAGTTCCGAGAGTGTGTAAGTTTACTTATTTCCGGAAGTGCATCTATGGTTCGTGCCACTGACAAAAAAGTCACGTGGCATATGACTGGAATGTGAGAGTTAGGCCAAGGTATGGATATTATTAGTTTATAGCGTCTCCGTGTTTTTGAAATTAGAAGAAAAAAAATTTGTTTAAAATATTTCTCTTTGCAATGAAATAATACTAACACGAAAAAGTCCATAGTGAATATACATTTCTAGTGTAAATTGTTCTTACGTTGTATAAGAACCCCACATGAGTAAAACCAAATATTTACATTGGCTTTGCCGTTGTATAAATTCCCAATGTTGTTTTTTCTGTTCAAGAAATGTAAACAAAGCTATCATGTGATCAGCGGACCTATCTTTAGCATATAATACACAATTCAAAGCCAACATGTCTGACACAAATAAGGCATTAGTCAAAATATAGATTTTCATTCTGATTTTTTTAAATTACATGAAATTAACTATTTAAATCTCATTTAGTCTGATTTTACTTGTTAAATACTTGCTGTCACTCTTGAAGAACGCTGATGACACAGTTGATAACGTTATTATCTCGAAACAAGCGCGTTAGGTCGCGTGAAACATGGCGCACGATTCAAGGATGTCACAAAGTTAGGTTGGTAGACGATAAGTTATTACTGTATCTATAGATCTTACATTCAAAATTGACTTTTATTGCAATCAAAGTAAAATCATTATCGCGAAGGTGACGAAACGAGGAAGTTTATATGACAAATGCAGTCGGTATATTACGCAAGGCAGATCCTCTTAGTCTTACCGTCACCCAACCAACATTGCTGACATTTAGACCATCCAAATATGCAAAAGCCATAGAGCTTGTGCTGATATTTTGAGGATATTTTAGGTCACAAGATATACAGCACGGTAGTTGCAATGTAACTAAGAAATGGTTTAACACTTCGTCTACATACCATATTTGCTACTCGTTTTCTTTTTATCACACTTGTATGATCCACGATGTTTGCGCAAACAGTGTGGGAAAGATAACAAAGAGTATTTAATATGTACAGTTTACATTATATATATTAGAGCCCCCAAAAGCAAGGACTTTTTGAAACCACATCTTTGGATCAAAGCTATCATTTAGCTCATACAAAAGCTGTACAAATGTGAAGTTACGACCATAAGCCTTTACGCCAATAAATCTAAACATCCCTCAAAATAATGTTCCCTCACTTAAAATATGGGTCACTTTTAAGGCTCCGATAGAGAGAATTATAAAGAGGAAACATTCCACTTGGCATGGGTATCCTATTTTTGCATGACATGTAGACGATTGGAAATCATGGGGTTGGGGTTGGTCATTTGTAAGTAAAGCTCTATAAATATACACAGATCAATTTTTCAGATATGATGATTTATCGGTATTCATAATCATTCTAAACATACCTGTATATATGCATGTATGTATGTATGTACTAATATTTTTATTTCAGTAAATCTGGAGAACATATCTCCGTGAGTTACTAATTCCAATTTTGTAATAAAAAAAGAACAAAAAAATGAAATTAAAAAAATAAACATAAGATACCCCCAGAGTTATGATGAAAGGAGGAAATCCTCAGAATGTGCTCTGCACACCTGAATTTATTTTAAAATGACTACGGGAAAGAAAGTCTTTGGAACTGGACAAACTTAGAGGGACAGTTTAATGGTAGTTATCATTACAAAGGGATGAAGTGTATCTATAAGTTTAGTATGTGGAGTGAGTATAGCAAATTGTCAAAGATTCAAAGATATGATAAAATATACTAACCATAAAATAAGCAATAAGACCAGGGACTGAATTATACTGTATGCCTCTGATTAGATTTATATAATGAACTGTGTCCAGTTCTCTGCCCGACACAATGAAGTATGAAAATTGAAACCACAGACTGATCATCCAGATTAGCTTGTATTATTTGCCATTTAAATTAGAAGCATGGCAGAGGATACATACTAGACAATAACAGTAAAAAAAAGTAGCTACAGTGCAACTTTTCTGAGATAATGTATAGATGACAAATCAGACTTTTATACAGCAACAACAACACAGTAGTCAGTAATAATAATCATAATTATAAGAAAAAGAACATCTACAAAAGAGAATTTACATGCATACAATACATGTCCCACCTTAAAATATGTAATAAAACCAAGAATTGTTTATTTTTGTTTTTTTACTTTAATTTGATTCATTAATCTCCATCCATCTATCCATTCATCTCCTGTATCCATTTATTTATTCATCCGTCTATCTGGCTATCGATTTATCCATCAGTTGACGCAAACATGGCCCAGAGGAGTCATAATGGGTTGTGATTTACCTGTATACATGTATGACAGCTGGTATTGTGTCCAATTAAATCACTTACAATTTATTCAAATAAAGGATAAAGTATAATATATAGGAGTCACTCTGGCTCTGATGCCAGGATAGTTATGAAATGGTTGTATCACTGATTACAAGGTTCAGATTTGTTGTACGTAGGAAATTCCCCATGTGTACCAGGGCCTGTAATGGATAAAGCTTGTACCTAGGAAGTTCCCCATGTGTACCAGCAGGGCCGTCGTAAGGGGCGGGGCGATACGTGCATCCGCCTGGGACGCCAAGCCTTGGGGGCGATATTTCGCGAAGTTTGCGGTATTTTTTTCCGTGGGGGTACGCCGAAGGCGACGATTGCCCGGGGCGCCGTTTCGTCCAAGTCAAACTTGCGCCGGCCCTGTGTACCAGGGCCTATACTGGATAAAGTTTGTATGTGGGAAATTCCCCATGTGTACCAGGACCTATAATGGATAAAGCTTGTATGTAGGAAATTCCCCATGTGTACCAGGACCTATAATGGATAAAGCTTGTATGTAAGAAATTCTTCATGTGTACCAGGACCTATACTGGATAAAGTTTGTACCTAGGAAATTCCTCATGTGTACCAGGACCTATAATGGATAAAGCTTGAACCGAGGAAGTTCCCATGTGTACCAGGACCTATAATGGATAAAGCTTGTATGTTGGAAATTCCCCATGTGTACCAGGACCTATAATAGATAAAGCTTGTATGTAGGAAATTCCTCACGTGTACCAGGGCCTATAATGGATAAAGCTTGTATGTAGGAAATTCCTCAAGTGTACCAGGGCCTATAATGGATAAAGCTTGTATGTAGGAAATTCCCCATGTGTACCAGGACCTATAATGGATAAAGCTTGTATGTGGGAAATTCCTCATGTGTACCAGGACCTATAATGGATAAAGCTTGTATGTAGGAAATTCCCCATGTGTACCAGGACCTATAATGGATAAAGCTTGTATGTAGGAAATTCCCCATGTGTACCAGGACCTATAATGGAAAAAGCTTGTATATAGGAAATTCCTCATGTGTACCAGGACCTATAATGGATAAAGCTTGTACCGAGGAAGTTCCTCGTGTGTACCAGGACCTATATTGGATAAAACTTGTATGTAGGAAATTCCTCATGTGTACCAGGACCTATATTGGATAAAGCTTGTATGTAGGAAATTCTTCATGTGTACCAGGACCTATACTGGATAAAGCTTGTACCTAGGAAGTTCCTCATGTGTACCAGGACCTATAATGGATAAAGCTTGTATGTAGAAAATTCTCCATGTGTACCAGGGCCTATAATGGATAAACCTCAGACCTGTACTGAAGTGCCAGATATATTGACTAACACTTTATTTTGTGGGCCAGAGGTCAAGTATCAAGGTAACAGCAGCCAGAGATAGACGTGGGACAATTTTTAATAGGGTTACCATATAGAGTGATTATACTGAAAACATACAGTTCAGTGTGGCACTTAGGATCCCATGAGCAGGGTGTCTTGATTGGTTAGTCAGCATCTGTGCTCATGAGGAAGGTATTATAATTGTAAGAGGAAAGTTGGGTATTTTATTATTTAAAAATAACTTGACAAAAAGTCACATAACAATTGAGGTATTTATTAACAATACTTACTGAAAGAAATATTTGTATTTCATATATGGTAGATCGCAATGGAAGAGGGTAGAGGACTTGAGGATTTCGTGAAGAAAATGGGACTTCAGCAAGATTTGATTGAGAAAATACAAGAGCAAAAGGTGTAATAGATTTGAGAAATTTGGTGTTGTCAAGGATTAGTTTTTCAGGAAGTGAGCAAGTTACAGGAATGATCCAATTGTATGTATATATACATGAGGCTATAGTTTTTTTTTAGCTTACTTTGGCCAGTGGCTGGATTGAAAGAATAGGACACAGTTACGTTCTTTTAAGTCATAGGAAAGTTGGAAAGGACTATTTGCCTCTGGCGTAGTCCATAGCCATTATAAACTTTCACTGAGTCCATTGTATCAAGAGTTGAGTAGTTTGCCAAGTTAAGGTTGTTAGCATAATTATTTTGAGTACGTAATATTAGCTTTAAATTATTTGCATTTTGCCACTATGTAAATTAATACTTGTACAGGGATTTACAAATTTTGTAAAGGTCAGCTTGCCCAGAACAAGCTGACTGGAAAATTGAACTTGCCCTTGGGAAATTTTTGAGCTTGCCCCAAAAATGGATAGGTAGAAAAGGGTTTCGAAATAGCTAAATTTTTAAGTAAGAGAGAGAGAGAGAGAGGGAGATGTTTGGGTAAAAGGCCTTGAACTGAAAAATTAAACAACAAATAACAGATTTGTGTTAATTTAATTTTAATTATGTTTTAATATATAACATTTTTCTTTATCAACTTTTCGACTTAAAGTTCAAATAATCATGCAGATTTAAGTATCCATCCAGTAGGAAAACAAGGTAAAAATGAGTCCATCACTGAAATATTCAAAAAATATCAATGATTTCATTCTTTGCTGTTCTTCTGGGGTGTGTTGTGTCCACTCACATGTCTGCTTCCGCTTCCACATGTCATGCAATTTTCAATAGCATTATCATTTTTGTAGTTTTTTCCCAAGTCAACTCCATTTTTTTTTCTTGACGTAAACACAACATCTCCATATCTGAGATAGGTTTTCCATGCTTTGCAAGGGTGTAGGCAGTGTTGAAAAGAAACTTTAAGCGCACTAGTTCACCTTCTCTAAGCTTCCCTAATGCTTTTCCGAGTGGAGTTGCTGCACACTACTGGGTAGATGGAGCCATGAAACTTTTAACCGCAGTATGTGCCTTCCCGTTTTCATGCATGTTTCTTGCAATGCAGTCCAAATGAACTTTGCTCAAATCATGGGATCTTATAGGGTCTTTCCTATAATTGTCAGTACCTATGGAAAATGGATTTGCTATCCCATTTTTGCTTTGAGCAGTTTTGGGATATTTTCTGCAGTGGCTGCAGAACATTAAATCATTTTATAAGTCATGCTCTAGCCATGTATACTCATTAATTCACGATGACTGGAACTTTCTTGCACGTTTCACAGCATCATACTTGTTATTTTTCTTTAAAACAGGTTCATCTTCTGATACATCTGTACATTTATTAAGAGAGAGAGAGAGAGAGAGAGAGAGAGAGAGAGAGAGAGAGAGAGAGAGAGAGAGAGAGAGAGAGAGAGGGGGAGAACTGAAAGGGAACTCGCAGGAATACACTTTGGTGCCAAAAGTGAGTGAATTATGTAATGTTACCAATCTCTCTTATGTGCTTGCACATATCGCAATTAAATATTTATTTCTGAAATGATTGACTGCATTATTTATTCTTTGTATTTTAGATTGACTGCCAAACACTGTGTGCAATGCCAGACAATCAGTTACAACTGTATGTTCCAAAGCTTGGTGATGTGTATGCCTCGAAAAGATTTTGTCACGAATTATTTAGCAAACAACAGACATATAGCAGAAAAACCTTATTTTTTTAAGAAGATCCATCAAAAGCTAGGAAACAAATATAACAAATATGATGATCATGATGTAGATGATGAGTCATCAGATCAAGAGGATCTAAGCTTTTGAGCAATGCAAATCCTTCTATATATGAGAGATAGATTGAAATTGGCTGGGGTGATTTTAATTTATGCTCCGAAAAGTACCAACAGTTCAGAATAAAGATGGTGGCTGGACAAGGGAAGCGAAAGTGGGTAAATATTGGAAATCAGAACACATTTTTGAGTATGGAAAGAGACTTTGTTTTTCCTAGAGGTGTATCAAAAAAGGGTTGTGAATCTGCGTTTGAATTTGATTTGAAAGATTTCCAGTAGTTAGTGGTTGATAATTCAGTGACAGTGAAAGATCTCTACAAAATTACACAAATGAGAATACTTAGATTCTATGTTTACACAAGAACAAAATCAGCCTATAGCTGATGCAGATGCATGTGATAAAGGTTTTCTGGGTGTGAATTTGTCTGGTTTAACCAGTTGTTTTGGCAAATCTGTCCATAATTTAGATTTATTGTCTACCTCAGCCTCCTTCAGTCCTGAAGGAAATGTGCCAACAACATGTACAGCTTTGTGTACAACACCAACAGCACAGAATGCCTCAGCATATTCAGAGTTGCCTTCCCCTGAAAAACCTGGAAGAACATCTACGCAGTCAGCAAGTATAGATTATGATGTATCTGATGAAAGCATTCCAGGTCCCAGTTTGTCTTTAGTATGTGATTACTCTAAACAATCTACCCATGAATTAGATAATGTAGCATCTTCTTCAACATCTCTTAATTCCAGAGAAAATCTGCCATTTTCATCAACAGCTTCATGTGCAATACCTCCTGTACAAGCTATATCATCAGATTTGGAGTTGCGTTCCGTGCAGAGACCTGGAAGAATGTCTATATAGTTACCAACCATGCAATCCAGTGGTTCAAATCTGCAGTCAGGTTGCTGGAGACAGTTCAAGTAGATCATGAAGTAATGTTTTCACTTTATGAAGAAAGCTACAAACATTTGTCATCAGAGGAGTTAGCTTAAGTCTTCTATGGTTCCTTACCCAATGCTGCAACAGAAGAGGCTGGAACTGTAGGTTTGGATGACATGGATGATACTTTTGTATTTGAATCAATATCTTCAGAAACCTGCCATGATTTGTCATAAAGAAGTTCCAGTTCCACTAGCAGATACACTCCAATCTGTACAGAAGCAGCAGCAACTTGATTCGACACTTACATTGAAGTAACAGTTTTGCTGAGTTGATAAAGCTATATCAAACGGAAGAGATGTGTCTTAGTAGTTGCAGAGTGAAAAGGATATTACCAAATGGAGAAGATGATAAAGAAGGTGTTAGACTTCTCAGATAGTTTCAGCAAATTCTGGGAAAGCTCCAATTCTAAATGTTGTGATGGTGCTGATGTCAAGGTTCCTGTTTTGAAATATGATATGGGTGAAGATGAATTTAAATCAGTTGATAGAATCATATTGATGGTTCGTCAACATTGAAATACTTTCTAGTGCAACTTGCGCAACCTGTACTTGAAGATGCAATATTTGGCATGACTACAGTAAGCCTTACAACAACCTTTCTTAACTTCATACCAGTTTCAGAAATAACCATCGTTCAAGCAGCATTAGATAACTTTGAGTTGGTTGATATGAATGACCTGTTGAAAGTTTTGGAATCCCAAGAGTGTAAAAGTTGCCAACAGTTGCAAACATCCAGTCCATCAGTCAAGAAATAGCAAACATCCAGTTGCAAACATCCAGTCCATCAGTCAAGAAATAGCAAACATCCAGTTGCAAACATCCAGTCCATCAGTCAAGAAATAGCACACAAGGAAATTTTACAGGAGCCAAAAGTTTGTTATTGAAAGTTGGTGGAAGGTGTTTAAGACAAATTTGGAAATGGACCAAAATGTGCTTTACAACATTTTAAAAGAAAAGCAGCCAACAGTGAAGAAAATATTGAATGCTTTGAACTTTCCATATGTGATGAACAGCAACCAGCAAACCACATCTAACTACCTCAAATGTTGAGTGAAACGATCACTGTGGAGTTCACAAGATTATATGGCTTTGAAAGACGTCCAATAATACATACCTGTGGAAGTATTCTAAGAATGACAACAACTTATGAAACCTTCTCAGATATGCGGGAAGAATTTTAAAATATCCTATCAAGCAGTGTTTGGGAGAAGATGAGTTATGTTTAATCTATGTGAATCAAAGTATATAGGACACATTAGTTCTGTTACTGTTGTTTCTTAGTACATACAGTATCATTTAACCTATGACACCATCAACAGTGAAAAGATCTCTCCTTGTAACAAAACAAAAAAAACATTCAAAATAACATGAACATTATTCGGAACAGAGAATGTAATTTATCTCATCACATGTAAGATCTGTGGAGTTCAGTATGTCGGAGAAACTAAAAAGCTACACAAGAGGATCAATCTTCACCTATCTAATTGGATGACACAGAAGCTAGAAAGAAGTCCAGTTGCAGAACACGTATCTTCCCCTGGCCACACTTTCAGTGATGTAACACTGACTGCAATTGCTCACAACTCCAACTGGAGTTCCAAAACCAGGAAAGAAAAAGAATCTTACTGGATACGCCGCCTAAGAACACTGAAACCATCGGCTTAAACCATCACGACTAGAAAAAAGACAACCGCTCGCAAATAAAATCATCTGCTTACAGCCACCACATTTTCAAATAAATATATCATTAAGTTTGCTCATTTGTCACTCTCTCACCTATAATTACCACGGGTTTTTTTGGGTTTTTGTTGTTGTTTTTAAAGTTCTTCCTGGTATTATTATTGCCATGGTCAGTACTCGCCTTACGGAAACAATAAAATATCCGGAATATAATCTGCGGTTACACCAAATTACATTAAAGAAGAGACTGCGATATGTTTCATCCATTTGTAGGTCAAAACCAACTAATTTACTGCATCAGCAGTCGAGTTGAAGCCAACTAACCGACACATCAAACATTTTCAAGCTGTAATTCCCATAGAAATAGTTATGTAAACTTTTGTATTGTTTGTCTTGTCTCTGTTTTATGTTTGCCTTTGAAAAAGACTCTGTGAGAGTCGAAAGCGCTTAGGCTAGTTAAAACTAGTTTTGCACTGTTCGTTGTCAGTTTATTGCATTTATCTTAATCAAACCCTGACACACGCGATCTCTTGCTGGATCCAGTGCACTTGAAAGGACTGTTATTCGGCATATGATTTGTACTCCTTATCTATATATATATATATATATATATATATATATATATATATATATATATATATATATATATATATACATATATGTGTGTGTGTGTGTGTATCTATCTTTGATATATGAAAAACGATCTTGTACCACAACATGTATAAATTTATACAGCGAGTGGTTTATCATAAGTACAGCGTAAATACTATACAATTATATATACCACATGCAAATGCATATCCCACTGAGGTAAGATTGACTACAGGAAACTGCATTGACGGAGGAAGTGTACTCTTCACATCCCTTCCCAGTACATACGCTACAAAATGTAGTTCTGCATCTAGTATAGCTATTCACAATACTTTTGGAACTTGTTAATTTCCTCCTGTTTTGAGTTTCATTCATATTTATTAAATAAATAATAGAGACGCTAAGAATTTAAAAATGAAGCTGGTTTAAGTGAAGAGAGCACTACAATCACTGTATGGCTAGCGTCCCGAACAGTGAGAGCGCGGCCATTCGATCGCCGGCGAATACTTCTGAACGAGTGGGGAATACGCTAAGTTAAATTACTAACCAACAAGAAGTAATTCATACATTAAAAGTTATTAATGGTTGATCGAAGTCCTTATCATGCTTTAATTACCGTTGCTACTGACCATAAGATTATGTTTATCCTCAATCTCAATCTCTCTCTCTCTCTCTCTCTGTTGGTCGGTTTTTCTGTCATATTTACCATCATAGCCTAGGTCATATGCCACAGGAGAAAATCCGCTACGCTCCTTTTTCAGGGATGTGTGCCTGTGGCTTGCGACGATGGGCGAGAGAGAGAGAAAGATGCTAGGTCCATTTGGGGTAAAACTGACATGCTGGCTGATCAACCAACAGGGAATGTGGGTGTGAGGTGACCATAGCATTGTATCGTCCATCTCTTTGCTTTTCTACTGGTCTGTACATTTGTACCACCATAAATCTAGAGAGAGACAGAGCGTGATCTGGAGAAATTAAGGTAAAACTGACATGCTGACTGACCAACGAGCACAGTGAGAGAGAAAGATAGCAGGAGGGAGGCCTCAAGACATTTTAATATTAACAAAAGTAGTATATGGTGGGTACTGGGGGTCTAGGGGTCTCCTATGTTAAACAGGGTCAAAAATTTATAGGGTCTAGGGGAATTTAACATGGAGATGGCACTCGAGGGACAAGGGGAATTGAACATGGAGAGGGGTAGTTGGGGTCATACGAGAAAGAGGAACAGGCGTGGGGCACTTGGGGTCATACACACACACACACACACACTTGGAGATCACACACACACACACACACACAAACAAATGGCAATAATGAAAAATAATCGTTATCTTGAGAAATGGGTGGCCCTGAAAAAGGGCCGTTGGGTTTTTTTTGGTTTAACAGAGAAGACATCTCCTGGAGGATCTTCTTTTTCGGAGACTTCTACGGACTTCAGGTCCGTAGAAGAGCACCCGTTTCAAACATCCTTGTCTTTCGACATAAATACGTCTCTTCATTATAGAGAGCTCTGTGATCTTAGTAATGGCCCATGAAGCTCGAACATACATAGGGAATTCTGGGTCAAACAACATCCCCGAGACGATAGTGGATGATTCCACACTTGTCCACATCTTTCTTCTTCTGGAGTGGTCTTGGAGAAAAAACCGGTTAAGCTTTACGAGACAAGCGGTGGTATATATACCCTACGATCGGATTGAAATGAATCGAAATGAACTATCAATCCAAACGCGCGTTACAAGCGGGTTGGTTTTTCTTCCAATGGGAAGAGAGCGGGGGTGTGACATCATCTCGGGTATAAAGGTATCACAGCGTTCGTAGGGTTTTTACTTTTTGGACAGCCTAAATGGAGACCGCAAAGACTAGTATGTATTGGGGTGAGCCTGCAACGACTAATGCTGTGTTGAACTTCCAACCGGAAGAGTTTAATTTAGATTTTCTGTCTCAAGAATTTGAGCCTGAAACTACCACGACTGCTGCTGCTATATCAGCCTCTTTGCTGCCGGTCATGGATGATTTTAAAAAGAAGCAACAAGAAGAATTGGAAATATTTGTACAACGTCAGAGAGAAGCGGAAGAAGTGTTTCTTCAGCAAGAAGAGGAAAGGAGAAAGCGAGAAGAAGAACTAAGAAAGATAGAAGAGGAGAAGTGTGAAGGACAGAAGGAAAACAAAACGGTGAGTGTGTTACAAGACATTTTATCAGAGTTAAACCATCTGAGAAAGCTGTATGAGTATTCTTTAACTCAACCTAAGAGAAAAAGACCATCACGGGCGAAACATGCGAAGCCCATTACAACTGAGATGCTACCACCACCACCACCACCACCACCACCAGTCACTACTACTACTACCACCAAAGCAGCAGTAGCAGGAGGAGAAATAGGACTGGGTCGTGGAAAAGGATTGCGACAATTGAAGTTGATCATGTCAACTCCATAAGTTTGTTTTACCAAAACAAACAAACACCCCAACGGTCCTTTTCAGGACCACCCAGATCTCTAGAAAAGAAATCAAATTGCCAAATCAATTAAAACTTTAAATCCCATTCCTTGGTTTTTTGTGTGAGTGCGTGCGTGCGTGCGTGCGTCCATACTCTAAAAACAAATAACACAAAGACACTTACTTTTTTTCCATTCTGTTCTATTCTCATTTTTTTTTACAATCAACATCACACCACACTCCAAAAAAAGTTCATTGTTCACTGTCTGTCTCTCTTGTTCTTCTTGAATTTCTTCACAGGGATCAAGGGTTCTTGTTCTTCCTCACTGTCTTCCAGTCGTCTAGCTTTCTTGCTTTTCTTGACGACGGGGATGAGTTCTTCTTCTTCTGGGACTGAAGATCCCTCTGCTTCCTCCCTCTCTGGTAGGTTTTCTTGTTTCTGGGGACACTCCGAAGACCAATGTCCTTTTCCTTGACAATGATAACAGGTATCTTTCCCTTTATCTCTCTTTTCTTTTTCTTGACGTTGTGGACATTCTGGAGCCCAATGTCCTTTCTCTTGGCAGATATAACAAGTATCTTGACTTTTATCTCGAGAGGTAGAGGAGGAGTAGTCCTTAGTCTTATAGGTATACTTTCCAAGGACTCTCTGTAAAATTTTGATAGCCACAGCCGTCTGTTGTGCTGTAATTTTGAGCAGAAGGGCAAGGTTTTCTGACTTCTTCTCTTCCATCTTCACTGTTTGAAAGTGGAATCACGAATAGTGATTCTGAGGATAAGAAGGTCTCTCTATATATAGGGAGAGACCCCGTGTTAAACTTATGACAATTTAAAACATACACCCCTTAACTCCAACAAAAAAAGGTAGCCACTAAACCCTGATATACAACCACACTATACAATCACGCACACGTAGCAAGGGCACACTACTATATGTACAACACAGACAAAGACATACACAAACATAAAAATATTGGCATTGATGCAAGGTTGAAAACGTTGTAACGTAAGACTAGAGCTCCATTCCGTTGGCACAGTGTCATTTTATCATCAATGGTCACTACTTTTCTGAGCTAACTAAAATAGATAACCATAATGTTCACAAAACCACTTTGTTATTGATCTTTATCCTGACTCGTGGACTATTTTGACTTTCTACTGTGAGCATAGTGCACAGAAATTAGCATCACTTGAACATTCTTATACAATATCAAAGATAAACATTAATTTCAATACATTGACTTACTAAAAGCTAGTAGTGGCTAAAGTTTACTAGCCTGCATACACGCCGTTTCGTACTGATTGACCTAGTCACGCGAACAACGTCTTTAGCTACTGTGAGCAGTGTACACAATGAAATATTGTCAAATGAACGCAGTAATAATTTTTAAAAACCTATGGTTTGCCTCAAACAGAGAGAAGGTTACTCTTTCTTTGAATTTCTGAAGACAAGGGTAAATTCTGTGATAGAAATGTTCATTGGCAAAATTGTTTTCATTCATCAGTTTTTTAAAAAGTCGTGTTACATACAATTCTTGTCGAATGATTGCAGTAGCATTTGTTGAATGCCTCCCAAATATTTAAGATAGGTTATGTTTTTTGCTGCACACGCCTTGCGGCTACAAACAATGTTACAACATTTCCCAAAACCGAAGACGGGAGAACAGTAAAAACACGTCTTGTTTTATCGACAGTCTAAAATGGACTGACTCAAAATAGGGCATGCATTGTTACAGTTTTACTGAACGCATGTTTTGGGCTCAAGAATGAGAGTGTAGAATAGGACAGGTTATAGAGTGCAGAATTAGATGGGTCATACTCGAGGCATTCTTACACCGTAAAGCTATGTGCTTGTTTTGTTTTTTTGTTTGGTTTCCTTCGGAAAACGGTAGATCTAGATTTTTTTTTCGTGACACATTGCAGTGCCAAAATAGGAACAAAGCTAAGATACCTGACATGCACAAGAACAACTAAACTCAAGATTTTTTATAATCCAATGATTGACCTATGAAAGAAAAATCGTTGTAAAATTTTTAAGGGGTGCAAATTTTTGAAAAATTTACAACACTAACGTCACATTTTACATAATCATTGTGACTACTGCCAACATTTGTGGAGAGGCATCTTAAAAACGGGAACAGATACCATCATCATTTCAATCGAAATCATTGTATAAGAAACTTAGTGTGTGTTTGTGAAACAGAGAGAATTGACATTACGACGGAGAGAGAGAGAGAGAGAGAGAGAGAGAGAGAGAGAGAGAGAGAGAGAAAGAGAGAATATTTTATTCCTACTTTTAAAAATATCACGACACTTATTTGTAGAGAGGCATCTTAAAAACGGGAACAGATACCATCATCATTTCAATTGAAATCATTGTATAAGAAACTTAGTGTGTGTTTGTGAAACAGAGAGAATTGACATTACGACGGAGAGAGAGAGAGAGAAAGAGAGAATATTTTATTCCTACTTTTAAAAATATCACGACACTTACGTTTTTTATGGTATATTTTCCTTAAGAAATTTCAAAAACACACATTCCATTTTTAAAAAATCACATCGATAGGAAAAATCCTCTTTTTTCGGTAAAATATCACAAGATTGAATTGGAGACATAGTCTACTAAAATCCTTCTTTTGAAAACGTAGATGTAAAATTCTCACAAAATATTACATCCAAAACGTTCCGTGATGTATTTTGACTTAAGGCTGATACAATTTCCATTGATCCCAAATTATACGATGGGGTTGTGCGTTAGCTTTTATTTTGTAAAGAGACTAACGGTCAGGCACAGAAAAAATACGTCTATTCTTCTCACTGTGTCAATAGCAACTGAGGGCGATTCAAAACGAACGCGGTAAGAAAATATTTGTAGCCAATGAAATTACTTATAATGAGTGACGAAGTGTTTTGTTATAGATTCCAGACAGGCAGTGTGGCAAAAATAATGCCTTTGGCCTGGTTTTTTACGATTGCGGTGCAGACAGACTAGAGGGAATTTGCAATCATGTTAAGAATTTGTGTCCAGTAACATTTTTTCTCGCCACGCTAAATACTGAACTGTAACATTATTGGCTCGGGTTTTGAAACTGAAAAAAAAAAAAAAATGTTGTCACTGAGTCATTTTGACATACACACACATAGGTAGAGAGAGAGAGAGAGAGAGAGAGAGAGAGAGAGAGAGAGAGAGAGAGAGAGAGAGAGAGAAGGGCTACACTATTTAGGGGTCGTATTTTTCAAACTAGCGAATTTGGAGACTTGTATGAAGTTACGATTTCTGGTACAGTTACAAGTTTGTGTCTTTGGAAAAAGGGCAAACATCGGATAGACATTTGTCGTGACACATGTAAAGTTGAGAGTCTGTGCTAGTTTCAAAAACCACAAATCAATAACTGCATCTTCAAAGAATCAACATAGAACGAACTCCGACAACAGCAATAACAACTTTATTACCAAACCAAACTAACTCTCAAATGCAAGCAAGATAACAAACACATCACTCCATGATCTCATGCTACAACCATTCCTAACCTGATATAGAACAACACCCAAATTCCGATATAGCTTTCAATCACGTTCGCTCAAAAACTGATTTCAATCCTAAAAAAATAAAAATAAAAATTTTGTATGTAGGGTGTGTTTGTGTTTGATAAAAAATAAAAATAAAACTTTTGTATGTAGGGTGTGTTTGTGTTTGATAAAAAATAAAAATAAAAACTTTTGTATGTAGGGTGTGTTTGTGTTTGATAAAAAGTAAAAAAAATAAAAATTAAAAATGGTTGTGTGGTGTGTGTTTGTGTTTTATTAAAAATAAAAATAAAAAATTTTTAAAACTCTTTGTGGGTTATAATTTATTTCTAATAATGATTGAGAATAAATTTTGGAATGGATTGAAAATTGCAATTGTGGAGAGGTAATTGAAAACTATAGCGATAATCGGGTTCTGTGTTGTATGTATATCTTATGGTTTGGAAAGGGATTGAAATTAATTTTGCGCGGACGTGATTGAAAACTATATCGAAATTTGGCTGGAATGCTGTGTCTGTAGCTTAGTGCTTCATGTAGGATTGAAATCAGTTTTTGAGCGAACGTGATTGAAAACTATATCGGAATTTGGGTGTTGTTCTATATCAGGTTAGGAATGTTTGTAGCATGAGGTCATGGAGTGATGTGTTTGTTATCTTGCTTGCATTTGAGAGTTAGTTTGGTTTGGTAATAAAGTTGTTATTGCTGTTGTCGGAGTTCGTTCTATGTTGATTCTTTGAAGATGCAGTTATTGATTTGTGGTTTTTGAAACTAGCACAGACTCTCAACTTTACATGTGTCACGACAAATGTCTATCCGATGTTTGCCCTTTTTCCAAAGACACAAACTTGTAACTGTACCAGAAATCGTAACTTCATACAAGTCTCCAAATTCGCTAGTTTGAAAAATACGACCCCTAAATAGTGTAGCCCTTCTCTCTCTCTCTCTCTCTCTCTCTCTCTCTCTCTCTCTCTCTCTCTCTCTCTCTCTCTCTCTCTACCTATGTGTGTGTATGTCAAAATGACTCAGTGACAACATTTTTTTTTTTTTTCAGTTTCAAAACCCGAGCCAATAATGTTACAGTTCAGTATTTAGCGTGGCGAGAAAAAATGTTACTGGACACAAATTCTTAACATGATTGCAAATTCCCTCTAGTCTGTCTGCACCGCAATCGTAAAAAACCAGGCCAAAGGCATTATTTTTGCCACACTGCCTGTCTGGAATCTATAACAAAACACTTCGTCACTCATTATAAGTAATTTCATTGGCTACAAATATTTTCTTACCGCGTTCGTTTTGAATCGCCCTCAGTTGCTATTGACACAGTGAGAAGAATAGACGTATTTTTCTGTGCCTGACCGTTAGTCTCTTTACAAAATAAAAGCTAACGCACAACCCCATCGTATAATTTGGGATCAATGGAAATTGTATCAGCCTTAAGTCAAAATACATCACGGAACGTTTTGGATGTAATATTTTGTGAGAATTTTACATCTACGTTTTCAAAAGAAGGATTTTAGTAGACTATGTCTCCAATTCAATCTTGTGATATTTTACCGAAAAAAGAGGATTTTTTCCTATCGATGTGATTTTTTAAAAATGGAATGTGTGTTTTTGAAATTTCTTAAGGAAAATATACCATAAAAAACGTAAGTGTCGTGATATTTTTAAAAGTAGGAATAAAATATTCTCTCTTTCTCTCTCTCTTTCTCCGTCGTAATGTCAATTCTCTCTGTTTCACAAACACACACTAAGTTTCTTATACAATGATTTCGATTGAAATGATCATGGTATCTGTTCCCGTTTTTAAGATGCCTCTCCACAAATAAGTGTCGTGATATTTTTAAAAGTAGGAATAAAATATTCTCTCTTTCTCTCTCTCTCTCTCTCTCTCTCTCTCTCTCTCTCTCTCTCTCCGTCGTAATGTCAATTCTCTCTGTTTCACAAACACACACTAAGTTTCTTATACAATGATTTCGATTGAAATGATGATGGTATCTGTTCCCGTTTTTAAGATGCCTCTCCACAAATGTTGGCAGTAGTCACAATGATTATGTAAAATGTGACGTTAGTGTTGTAAATTTTTCAAAAACTTGCACCCCTTAAAAATTTTACAACGATTTTTCTTTCATAGGTCAATCGTTGGATTATAAAAAATCTTGAGTTTAGTTGTTCTTGTGGATGTCAGGTATCTTAGCTTGTTCCTATTTTGGCACTGCAATGTGTCACGAAAAAAAATTCTAGATCTACCGTTTTCCGAAGGAAACCAAACAAAAAAACAAAACAAGCACATAGCTTTACGGTGTAAGAATGCCTCGAGTATGACCCATCTAATTCTGCACTCTATAACCCGTCCTATTCTACACTCTCATTCTTGAGCCCAAAACATGCGTTCAGTAAAACTGTAACAATGCATGCCCTATTTTGAGTCAGTCCATTTTAGACTGTCGATAAAACAAGACGTGTTTTTACTGTTCTCCCGTCTTCGGTTTTGGGAAATGTTGTAACATTGTTTGTAGCCGCAAGGCGTGTGCAGCAAAAAACATAACCTATCTTAAATATTTGGGAGGCATTCAACAAATGCTACTGCAATCATTCGACAAGAATTGTATGTAACACGACTTTTTAAAAAACTGATGAATGAAAACAATTTTGCCAATGAACATTTCTATCACAGAATTTACCCTTGTCTTCAGAAATTCAAAGAAAGAGTAACCTTCTCTCTGTTTGAGGCAAACCATAGGTTTTTAAAAATTATTACTGCGTTCATTTGACAATATTTCATTGTGTACACTGCTCACAGTAGCTAAAGACGTTGTTCGCGTGACTAGGTCAATCAGTACGAAACGGCGTGTATGCAGGCTAGTAAACTTTAGCCACTACTAGCTTTTAGTAAGTCAATGTATTGAAATTAATGTTTATCTTTGATATTGTATAAGAATGTTCAAGTGATGCTAATTTCTGTGCACTATGCTCACAGTAGAAAGTCAAAATAGTCCACGAGTCAGGATAAAGATCAATAACAAAGTGGTTTTGTGAACATTATGGTTATCTATTTTAGTTAGCTCAGAAAAGTAGTGACCATTGATGATAAAATGACACTGTGCCAACGGAATGGAGCTCTAGTCTTACGTTACAACGTTTTCAACCTTGCATCAATGCCAATATTTTTATGTTTGTGTATGTCTTTGTCTGTGTTGTACATATAGTAGTGTGCCCTTGCTACGTGTGCGTGATTGTATAGTGTGGTTGTATATCAGGGTTTAGTGGCTACCTTTTTTTGTTGGAGTTAAGGGGTGTATGTTTTAAATTGTCATAAGTTTAACACGGGGTCTCTCCCTATATATAGAGAGACCTTCTTATCCTCAGAATCACTATTCGTGATTCCACTTTCAAACAGTGAAGATGGAAGAGAAGAAGTCAGAAAACCTTGCCCTTCTGCTCAAAATTTCAGCACAACAGACGGCTGTGGCTATCAAAATTTTACAGAGAGTCCTTGGAAAGTATACCGATAAGACTAAGGACTACTCCTCCTCTACCTCTCGAGATAAAAGTCAAGATACTTGTTATATCTGCCAAGAGAAAGGACATTGGGCTCCAGAATGTCCACAACGTCAAGAAAAAGAAAAGAGAGATAAAGGGAAAGATACCTGTTATCATTGTCAAGGAAAAGGACATTGGTCTTCGGAGTGTCCTCAGAAACAAGAAAACCTACCAGAGAGGGAGGAAGCAGAGGGATCTTCAGTCCCAGAAGAAGAACTCATCCCCGTCGTCAAGAAAAGCAAGAAAGCTAGACGACTGGAAGACAGTGAGGAAGAACAAGAACCCTTGATCCCTGTGAAGAAATTCAAGAAGAACAAGAGAGACAGACAGTGAACAATGAACTTTTTTTGGAGTGTGGTGTGATGTTGATTGTAAAAAAAAATGAGAATAGAACAGATAGGAAAAAAAGTAAGTGTCTTTGTGTTATTTGTTTTTAGAGTATGGACGCACGCACGCACGCACGCACTCACACAAAAAACCAAGGAATGGGATTTAAAGTTTTAATTGATTTGGCAATTTGATTTCTTTTCTAGAGATCTGGGTGGTCCTGAAAAGGACCGTTGGGGTGTTTGTTTGTTTTGGTAAAACAAACTTATGGAGTTGACATGATCAACTTCAATTGTCGCAATCCTTTTCCACGTCCCAGTCCTATTTCTCCTCCTGCTACTGCTGCTTTGGTGGTAGTAGTAGTAGTGACTGGTGGTGGTGGTGGTGGTAGCATCTCAGTTGTAATGGGCTTCGCATGTTTCGCCCGTGATGGTCTTTTTCTCTTAGGTTGAGTTAAAGAATACTCATACAGCTTTCTCAGATGGTTTAACTCTGATAAAATGTCTTGTAACACACTCACCGTTTTGTTTTCCTTCTGTCCTTCACACTTCTCCTCTTCTATCTTTCTTAGTTCTTCTTCTCGCTTTCTCCTTTCCTCTTCGTGCTGAAGAAACACTTCTTCCGCTTCTCTCTGACGTTGTACAAATATTTCCAATTCTTCTTGTTGCCTCTTTTTAAAATCATCCATGACCGGCAGCAAAGAGGCTGATATAGCAGCAGCAGTCGTGGTAGTTTCAGGCTCAAATTCTTGAGACAGAAAATCTAAATTAAACTCTTCCGGTTGGAAGTTCAACACAGCATTAGTCGTTGCAGGCTCACCCCAATACATACTAGTCTTTGCGGTCTCCATTTAGGCTGTCCAAAAAGTAAAAACCCTACGAACGCTGTGATACCTTTATACCCGAGATGATGTCACACCCCCGCTCTCTTCCCATTGGAAGAAAAACCAACCCGCTTGTAACGCGCGTTTGGATTGATAGTTCATTTCGATTCATTTCAATCCGATCGTAGGGTATATATACCACCGCTTGTCTCGTAAAGCTTCACCGGTTTTTTCTCCAAGACCACTCCAGAAGAAGAAAGATGTGGACAAGTGTGGAATCATCCACTATCGTCTCGGGGATGTTATTTGACCCAGAATTCCCTATGTATGTTCGAGCTTCATGGGCCATTACTAAGATCACAGAGCTTTCTATAATGAAGAGACGTATTTATGTCGAAAGACAAGGATGTTTGAAACGGGTGCTCTTCTACGGACCTGAAGTCCGTAGAAGTCTCCGAAAAAGAAGATCCTCCAGGAGATGTCTTCTCTGTTAAACCAAAAAAAAACCAACGGCCCTTTTTCAGGGCCACCCATTTTTCAAGAAAAAGATTATTTTTCATTATTGCCATTTGTTTGTGTGTGTGTGTGTGTGTGTGTGTGTGTGTTTGTGTGTGTGTGTGTGATCTCCAAGTGTGTGTGTGTGTGTGTGTGTGTATGACCCCAAGTGCCCCACGCCTGTTCTTCTTTCTCGTATGACCCCAACTACCCCTCTCCATGTTCAATTCCCCTTGTCCCTCGAGTGCCATCTCCATGTTAAATTCCCCTAGACCCTATAAATTTTTGACCCTGTTTAACATAGGAGACCCCTAGACCCCCAGCACCCACCATATACTACTAACAAATGATCCGTTGTAAAATCTTATTAAAGGTTAAGCAAAAACAAAACAGAATCAAGCATCAAGCATCAAACAGATTATAGTATATGTGTACCGCCCAACCAAGTACGGCCTTCTCGCTTCGACAGGCAATTGCAACGTTATATCATTAGTATCGTGTAAGACTGTAGAAAATCCATGGAAAGTGTACACATAACATTATAATGACTCGGGCTCCTCTAGGTTGCTGAGAATAAGTTCAAGTTCAAGGTTTTCATCCAGCTCAGATTCTTTTTTCTCTCTCCACAGATTTCCATGCATTATTGTATTTTATGGAGAGAGAGAGAGAGAGAGAGAGAGAGAGAGAGAGAGAGAGAGAGAGAGAGACAGGGAAGGAGGGACGGATAGAGATAAAAGGGAGTTTGATGACATTGTCATAACATGTTTAATTCATTTAGAAAACGGGTGTATTTTTCTCGTTATTTTTTATGAATGATTAATAAGTAGAAGTTCATCACTGATCTAGAGAGTACAGAAGCTATAGCCTACTTCTATAACGATAATTATGTGCGTATTCATACGCCATGGGCGAATCACAATTTGATATACCAACATTATTGTTATATCATCGTTACAAATTTCTGTGATTTGTACTCTTATTTTTAATTCAGCGACACTATCAATAAATATCTCTAGCCAAGTCAGAAATATTAGACATGCAAAGAACACACACGAGAAATAATGCGTTACATCCCCATGACGTAACGCGACATCAGTCATGACACATACAGGCTCGGGACGTAACGCGACATTATTTCAGGACACGTACATGTCCGAGAATAACGCAACATCAGCCAGGACACGAACATGTCCGGGAAGCTTCGTTTGCTACTAGATTTTACCTATTTCATGTTGGCGATCGAAACTTGAGCGGGTTAGAAGGTCCCACTTGCTTTGCGAGCTCTTAAGATAAAGCTTATATATAAAGCAAATTTTGTAAATCGATACAACTATAAGTTTGAAAAGTTTGGCATCGATAAAGCATATAATTGTCGCCATTTTTTCCGATGTTTTCCTAAAATATCAAGGACTTTTTCCGGTGGAAGGGCTTATTCACCTTGTACGAAATCAGTAGGATTTCTGCATTGAGGATCTTAAATGAGTGATCATTTCAAATGAAATTTATCAAACGAGTCGAACAATTTCTATCTTTTACAAGTTTCATAAATTTCATTCGAAATGAGCACCAATGTAAGATTATGTTATTGCATTACGACATATAATGATTTTATTTGACCAAACCGCAGAATAGTGTAGTGGAATGACTTGAAATACATTCGGATGCCTCGGTCGTTACGCCTTTCCTTTGCATGACGTTATGACGTCATTTCTGACGTCATTATGTGTTATTACACGTGTTACATATATACAAGTTGTGATATGGGTATATTAACGTAAATAACACAGTAGTCATGTGATACTTTATATTAAATTCAATGACAATATCAATACATATTTCTTGCAACGCATGAGCATTACTTTAGACAGGCTAAGAACGCGCACGAAACACAATGCATCACATCTCAGCTCCATGACATCACGCAATGGCAGTCAGCAAGCGTAGTTTGCACCTATGTCATATTTATAATTTATGTTGGGGGTGCCATCGAAATTAATTAATTTTTAATGCTATTCCTGCAACTTTGTAATGAAAAAATTGAAGAAATCATTCTTTTTCAATAACCTGAAACTATTGTTTACGTTATAATCTAGTAATTGTAACGTCATTAACTTATTATGACGTAATAGCAAGCACGGGCTTGAAAGCAATTCAAAATGGGCATTATTTACATCTTTTTTTATAATGCGATGGAAAATGCCGAGAACGTTCCTATTGGGCGGAAGTCGTGTTAAACATTATGACGTAATTAAAATGCGTCATACCATATTATGACGTAATCACACCGTCATGGGAAGACCTGAGACAACCAACTGAGATAATCAACCCAAAACAACCAGTCCAAACAAGAAAAGTCAGGATAGCAACGACTGACATTTTACTGAGATTACAACTAATACGCACACTGCAAGTGATGTTTCAGTGGCTAACATCAATTCGTTAACCAGTCCAATGTCACTATTCTGAGCTGAATCTGACTTTAAAATTTATCTGTAATCTCGATGTAAAATTTGCAGAAATAAACCAAAGGGATGTTTATTTTACTTTTCAAGTATTAATTACACAGTGACGTAACTTATTTTCTTTTGTTCATATAACATTTTTTTTTTTACCTCAAGCCCAGCGCACTGTGGAAAGATAGCTGCAATTTTTTTTTTATCGATACAAGATTTCAATAGGGCTGCTGGGGTGATCATGTTAGTGTCATATAAGTACCAGTTTCATTGAGAACAAACTATATTTCTTTAAGTTCTGCTTTATTGAAAATCCCATCCGTTAAGGGAAAGCGATGACAAGATTTTGAAGGATGCTGACATTTCGGGCATGTTAAATCATACAGGATGTTAGATCAGCACAAGTTTTATGTAACACCAATTACCTGTCGTAAGAAGTGTTGGAGTGAAAAGCCATATATCGATCTTTCTATCTGTTCATACGGCGTGGCGATAACACAGCATTCATTATGGCTTCGACGGCGGCCATGCTATTGGATATCAGATCAGCACGATTTTTATTTAGTACTAACAACGCAGCGTAAGAAGTGCTCTTGATCCAGTGAAAGGTTCATGTTGATATGACCATCCATCCAGAAGGAGTAGCGATTAAAAGATTTTCAAAATGACTGCCAATCCGCTCGAATTTAATGTCAAAAAGCAAAATCAGTTTCATTTAGGACCTATTAGACCTCAGGACAAAGGTATTTGTCAGGTTTTTTATCACCGGGTGGCAGGAATAAGCGATAAAAAGTCACGTGCTGCAAATCTATTGACAGACGGATCTCCGCATAACCTCGATTAGCCTTAATACCTACAGAGATAATAAAAATGTAATTTGAGAGCAGATCGCTGTCAAAGTAACGGTTACAACAATCTGTTTATTAGTAACATTTAACATAATTGATATGACTTTAATATCCTACCAAAGCAAACATGAAAACCTTTATATCATCTCCTGAAATGATTCTCCGTTACTAACTGTTTGCCATATGCTCTGGAGAAGATTTTTGTGCCAAAATAAGATGTATTGAAATTGCTATATCTAGTATCCGGTCACAATTGTGTTATAAGCCAAATTGCGTAGACGCAAATATAAGTATATTGTCTCAGTGATAGCTTTCGGTAGATTCCAGTTGTTTTCCTCCATATGGAGACGAAAAAGTTCGAATAATTCTTCTTCACAAGGATAGATCGTTTCCTCAGCACATTCCACGTGGCACATCTCTATCTCCTCTTCTGAAACATCACACAAATAATCTTCATTCTCCATATCCGCAATAAGTGTAGAATCAGTGGCCTACCTGAGGGAGAGTTGTTCCGGCTTTCCCATATTCTATGTATATTCCAAACCATCATAACGCCATCTAATTCATCCTGGAATAAAAATAGGTTACAATATGTTTTATCGCATGATGATATTGGTACACGGAAAAACATTATATCCCTTCAGACAGATATTAATTATAAACGTTGGAAACGTCCTCAAAATTAGGCAAAGAATAGCTGTTAAAAAAATTAAATGAAGAGGTTAAAGACAGAACGAGTAAAATATGTTCAAATTCCATAAGTAGAATAAGACAACAATGTGGCGTATGACTTTTTTCCTTGTGCTTGAATGTGCACCAATTTTCTTTGAAGGTTTCTAAAATGCATCCTTGAGAATGGAATAATTCAACTAATAGACATTTGTCTGATGTTGTAAACCTGTAAATTGTTGTAATTTGGACTATTTAGTTTATATTAATTGTGGGGGCGGGGGGTCTCGTTCTTTATTTCTGTTTTTGTACGGCATGTTATACATTGAGATAACACGTAATTTTGTTCAAATCTGGTGACATTTATTCAACATAAACTACAACAATTGTATTTTGCTAAATCGGGCGATTGTAATGACAAATGTTATTATTTTTCACTACAAAAGCATACAGAATGCATGTGTGTCATCTTTGTATGTTTAAACCAACTCTGAAATGAGTAACTTAAGCGTTTTTTCCCGACAAAGTTATATAAGAAAGACATTTATTAAGAGTGATGGCGGGGTAGAGTATACTTATAGGCTATTCAAATAGCCGTCTTGAAGTTATATATTTTAGGAAAGATGAGGACATACATACATACATAAATACATACATACATACATACATACATACATACATACATACATACATACATACATACATACATACATACATACATACATACATACATACATACATACATACATACATACATACATACATACATACATACATATACGGTACCTAGAATAACCTCATAAGGCAAAATTGTACGAGGTTGATGTCTAATGCATTCCCTGAGAAGAACCCATTATCTCGAAGTACCTTTAGTTCTTCCATCCAAATTTGACAGCACTCGTTTCTAAGTATTCCCCACCATGACTCAATCCTCGTGCTTTTACCATGTATGAAAGTTCTATCATTTTCGATATACCGACCGTCAGATCGTCAAAGGAACCTTTGCATAGCGGCAACTCTAACGTTTTCTGTACCGATATCGCCACGCATAAACGTTAGACATCCTCCATATTCTTCAATAGCATCAGCAAAATAGTTTGCAATGACTTTTCGGTCACTGTTAGATCTTCCAACCTTTAACCATCCATTTCCTGGAATATCCGTTAACGCAGCCGATTATGCACAATCCATATGGTTTTATATAGTCAAAGTGCAAGTAGTAGTTTGGGCCTTCGGAGAAGTAAAGTCGGTGTCGTAAGCATAGCCTTTGTCTTAACTCAACTCCTTGTGGATTCAGTATCTTAAGCAACAGTCTAATTTCTTCCTTCTTCACTTTCAAACCATTTAAAAGGCACTTTTGATACATCCATCTATATCCATGAATCTGTCCAGACGTTCATAACTGGTTGTCAATAAATGAAAGCACAGTATCCATATCAGAATAGCCTTTTTTCCTTGTCAATTTAAGTTTACACAATTCCGTTGTTGATGACGCACAGAGATCTTGATATAGTGTTTTATTGATAAAAATGCTCGTTATATCGTCATATTTCAAGCACATATGGAAGTACAGCTCAGTTAAATGCCGGGTATACATCTGAAACATGTAAACAATAATTTAAAATTAGTTTACTGTTTTTAACTGTTACCTTTTTAACCCCATTCCCAACATACAAATGTGCAGTTATCTGCAGTCATTAAACTTAGGTTCTTACTTTGATACGATACATCGTCTGTTCATGTTTCCTGCTTCCACCAAAAGTAACTTTCATGAAAATAAATTGGACGAAGGCTGTATGAATCAGAAGCTTTATTGATGATAATAGAGAGCGATCGCAAAATACTGACTTTTTTCCTGAAGCTTTGGCCTCATTTGCTCCCGTCCCTTAGGCCCTTAAAGGAGGAGAGGGGTATCACATTTATCGTTTTTATGTCTTTTATCCTTGTGGATTGATGAGTCATACAACAATCTTGCCAAAGTATTCGCTTTTACATTTGTAAGGTTATCATTGGGTGAAGTCACATTCTCTAACCTCATAAATTAAACTGCAGCTTTCTGCAGTCATTGAACTTAGGTTCTTACTTAGATACGATATCACTATACTAACTGAGCCATTCAGCTTTTGCTGCATCTTATTGTGTTACGACTCTATGGTCTAGAAAAATGTAACAGAAAGAAAGTGAAACCAACAAATCAAGTAAAAATCAACAAGCAATTTATTTCTAGATAATTAAAATGAAAAATCAAAAAGACACTTACAGTAATGTGTATTAAAATCCAAATAATCCAATAAGAATTAGTGTTCTAATCACAAGTCCTAAATATAGAATGTTCCGAATTCACGGCTGTATCCTTGAATGTTGTGATGTGCCATGGCCTTTAAAGTCCTGATGTACTAGTAGTCTTTAATGTGCTGATGTCAAAATGAAGTACTCCAAAATATCTCTGAATAAGTTCACATAAATTCAAAAATCATCAATTAAAAATCAAAAATCCAAAAGTCTATGAGCACTGTTACAATCCAATGAATATTTAAAATAATTCCTCTCTCAGAATTTTGAATTACTTTTCACAACTGTAATAGCTCTTTACAAGACTGATACAAATGTCGAAACTGAACAACTGTCCACTAAACATGGTATATATAAAGACTGGTCACATGACAGAACATTCTAGAATAATAAATGTATGTATGTCTATTGACAGGTAACTCCTAAGGTATTTCCAGTTTTATCTGTAAACAAAATCAACCTTGATCTCAAATTGAGAAAACATTATGTTTATCAAAACTATGCTTGAACTTAAATTTGAAGTAAACAACCTAATTCAAGGACACTAGTTAAACATGTTTTTTTCTGATAAACAACATTAAGATTTAAGCAAATATTAAAGTCAAGAAACATTTATAATTTCCTAAAATATCTATAATATTATATAAACATTATACATAACAATTGTAATCTCTAAGAAAATCATTAATATTTTTTCTCTGATTTTTTCCTGGAGTTTTGATAAACAGTGAACAATTTGACTTGCATTCAATAGAAGCGGCAATAACGCCTAAGCATAAAATAATGCTTGTTTAAGTTCCGCCTCTTGGATTTTGGGTAGGATGACCAAGCAAACAGGTGTGATTTTCAACCGGTTTTGAAAAGGTCACTTGCACTAAAGCGTCCAGTCATTTCATTCAGATGTAGCTATTTCTAGAAAAAGCCATATAAACTATAGGGATTTTTGGACACGTTGCGTCCAAGTTAAAACTATAGGGATTTTTGGACACGTTGCGTCCAAGTTAAAACTAAAGGGATTTTTGGACACGTTGCGTCCAAGTTAGTGCTTAACATACGTAAGATAGTCTTGGTACATCTTTTAACTAATGCACGGGATTTCATCAAAAATGTAGAAAAATGAAGGAAATATGTATGGAACTTAAATAGTGGAGTGATACCTATAGAAACCATTTGTGAAACAGTTTATCAAAGTCATTTTTTCAAGACCTTTAATATCATATCCATTTTGCAAGATGTGGTGAATACCTGTTGTCTCTAAGTATAAATCCTGACCCTATTGCTCTGGGGTACTCAGTTTAAAGGAAAAAGAATAAAACACTTTTATCAGTTCACGAGTGCTGTAAGCATCGTCAACCTTTAGGCCTTCTCTCTATGAATCCCATGAGGTCAAATGGAAAACCAAGACCCAATTGTTTAAGCCATATACACCTCATACACCTCATCTAATTTGAAAACCGAGGACCTTGCAGTGTAGACTTTCTATATTAACTAACACACGTGATCTTTAGAACAACGGGCCTCTGTAACCGAAATCCGTATTGCCTATTAACAAGCTTCGGGGAATCTACCTACAAGATCTAAATAGGGCTTCAAGAAACTAAAAAGAACGATGTTCGTACAGACGGACCAACTGACTAACACTCAATTTCCGTGATAAAACAAATATACCAGCGTTTTACCCCACAAGCAGGTATAATAAATGCCTCATAACTTGAGTAATGATCATGAAGACTTCAATACTGTACAAGTATACTGTGGGACTTTCATACTGGTTCAACGACAGTGTATACTGTGGGACTTTCATACTGGTTCAACGACAGTGAGAGGACTTGACTTACATGATACAGCAATGCATATGTTTTATTTATTACATCGACCTTTTCGCTTCGTTACTTCACGAGTAGAAATCTGCTTTGATTGCAATAAATACCCTTTATGAACAAACATCTCCGCAGTTATAACTTACCTCAGATACTTCGGTCTTTCGCCTCCAGTTGACATCAGTCCATTCACAATAAACACATCCAGTCAAAATGAGGCGAGCAGATGACAAATTCATAAACTTAAATATCTAAATATTAAATTGAGATCTCGGATTTGTAAATCGAGATCTCGGATTAGTAAATTGAGATCTCAGATTAGTAAACTGAGCTCTCGGATTAGTAAACCGAGATCTCTCGGATTAGTAAATTGATATCTCGGATTAGTAAACCGAGATCTCGAAATATTAAATCGAGATCTCAGATTAGTAAACCGTGATCTCAGATTAGTAAACCGAGATCTCGAATTTGTAAACCGAGATCTCGGATTTTAAAAAAAATGTGAAGTGTGTCCCTTCACTGGCTCCGTAGTACAAGAATCGGTTTACCTCGAGAATTAATTTAATGTGCATGAATAGAAGCTATTAGTTATGACGGAACATTTATCAATGGAACAGTATGAATAACGGAACAAAAGTATTACATGTATTGGCCTATAGCTCTCATGCGACTGCTAACTGTACTATTGGTAAATAAGCACGCGTGATGACGCAAAAATATATATAGATAAGAAGGTAAATAAGTAGGTAAGTAGGTAGGTGGATGGAAAAAAATAATTTATTTAAGAGTTAGGATTTTCCCTGGAGGTATCAATATAGCCTCGATAACTTTTCTCTTTTTTTATATGAAGCATTACATGGTTGTCAGATTAATTTTTATTGTCCCCATTTTTGTGAAAGTTGACAATCATTTGCTCCGCAATCAGTCCTATCAACCACTGAATTCGTCAGTGAAACGCCACGTATATTTTGAAGATACTGAAAACTATTTTTATCGGAGCTGAAATCTCTTAATTCATCCTAACTCTGTGTATGTTAAATGGCTGTTTTCTTGTATGTATGTATGTATGTATGTATGTATGTATGTATGTATGTATGTATGTATGTATGTATGTATGTATGTATGTATGCATGCAACTTCCTCTTCTCCTCTATCTTATTATTATTATTATTATTATTATTATTGTCGTTTTCGTCGTCGTTGTTGTTGTTATTATTATTATTATTATTATTATTATTATTATTATTATTATTATTATTATTATTATTATTATTATTATTATTATTATATGTCTCTTCCAAAGCCTCTTGATGGTATTCTGTTTCTTTATGTATATTGTACCTGAGATCAGGACACTTCCTATTTCTAGTTCTCTCAGTTGGCACGATCTCTGTATGCTTCTCTTTCAAAGCGCTCTGGTTAGGTCACAGGAATCACCTGGTATAGTTATGTCTGCGATGTAGGTCATTGACCTCTCCTTGTCTACCAGTGTTATGCCTAATCTCATATGCTGTGTCATGAGATCGGCATGGATGTCAAAATTCCACAGGATTTTCGCCTTGCTGCTTTCAACCCCTTTCTCTGTTTTTTTTTTTTTTTTTTTTTTTTTTTTTTTTTATCCTACCACATGTGTGTGCATCCAAACCATTATTTCTTAATGTGTACGGCAAGGGGTAGCTTATAGTGCTTATTTTTATTCTCATGCTCAGCTAGATTGCTGCACTCACCGATCGGGTGATTGATTGCTTCATCTGTGTCCCTGCACATTGTGCACAGTGGTTACACGTCTTAATTTTGTATATTTGCTTTCACTTTGTTGGCCATGAGTGTCTGGTCCCGCGCTACAAATACCAGTCTTTCTATTTATTTCTTTAGCTCTCCCAGTTGGAACCATCTCCAGGTACTCTAAACAGCTTGTTGTTCTGAGTTCAGTTGACATCATGGGCTTGTTGTTCAATTGTTGTTGAAGTTCTTATTTCTTGTAATAGTAGTAGCTGTTGTAGTAGTGGTAGCAGTCTATTTTCATAATCATTATTAGTATCATCATAACCACTACCACCATTAGAGGTATTGTGAGATTCCAATTTTAAAATCTTCAAAAACTCTAGCGCACGAATCGATCAGGCATTCTATTAACTGTAAGAGCATGTAACTCCAATTCAAACACAAAATCTTCAAACAGACATTATATTTCGTGAAAATCAAAGACATTCATAAACATGCAAGGAAAGAAACAAAATTTGGGGGAAAAACTCAAAGTCCTCAAGTTCTCATCTTATCTATTTTCTTTAGAGACAGGTCAACAAACAGGTGATTTTCAGGATATCTGTATGAAAAATGGACCAAAAATATAGTTTATACTGCTATTTAGTTTAAAAACATTTCACACACACCCCAAAAAACAATTAAAAATCACAAAATAAAATATATATTTATCAAAACAGAGACATAAATAAATTAGTAACCAAAACGAACATGTATTATACTAATATGAAGAATTTACTAAAACAAATGATTTGATTATGCACTATTTTGTTCTGATAATGACATCACAATTTAAAATAATGAATATCTTCTCTACTATCTATATTACACTAATTATGCCACTTCTTTCTTTGATGATTTTATGCAAAGTCGTGTATGATTACATTCAACCTCTCCGATTTCATCCTCCGAATTTGTGCACATTTCCTTGTTTGGCTCATTATCTTTGGAATATTTCTCTACTAAATTGTCATTTTTAGAGTCTGATAACAAGACCTGTAAGCACTTGATGTATTCAATGGCACATCTCAATGTTTCTACTTTACTTATTCTCTTCTCTTTCTTTTCAATAGGTAGATGCTCTTTTAACCGGGCGTATCCTTCATTGACACAGCGTACACGATCCCTTTCCCGCTCGTTCCGTTTCCGGATAAAAGCTGGCTCCACTAGACCGGCCCCGTACAGCGGCGGGAGGGGGATCATGCACAAATTGGAGAAGGGGTCCACTTTCTTCCGTTGGCTCTTGCTGACAGTCTCATAGCGATGGTCGTCTATATGCGGGGACGTATTTTGGATGCACCGCCTGGGTGGGTACACTTCACAGTCCTGGGGGATTCCGAGATCTTCGCAGGTAGGAGATGATATCGGGGAGGGATTCAAGTCCTGGAAATTCATGCACTCATAGCGATACATTGCTGTCTGCTGAGGCATACATACCTATTGAAAAAAATAAATGATGTGATAAATAAATAAATAAATAAATAAATAAATAAATAAATAAATAAATAAATAAATAAATAAATAAATAAATAAATAAGCGATAACTATCATATCTTGTCGATATTATCCTAATAAAATTAGTTATTTTCATATTGACCTTCACTGCTTTCAGCAGTTATCTTTTCTCCAATGAGCTACTCTAGAAAAAAAGTGTAAAAAACCAGAACAAAATTTTTTATCAAACATGAAACTAACCAGGAACGACGTTAGCATAACCTACATCTTCTGATGTTTTACGATAAATTTCATTTCATAAACAGTATGGGAAACAAATACGAATGAAAATCAATGAATTAATGAAAATAATAATAATAATAATAATAATAATAATAATAATATTAATAATTATTATTATTTTTATTATTATTATTATTATAATGTAGTTACGAAAATTACAAATAAGATTACATAACATGCATGCTAATAAAGCAAGAAACTTGATTATCTCTGTAGCCACATATTTTTGGGAAATGAATATTTATTTATTTGCTTACTTATAAATAATTTTATTTTATCGCATTTATAAATAACAAAGAATTAAATTCATTCGTTCATTCATTTTGTCAAGTAAATAGCTTGCAAACATGTGCTTCAATTTTCTATTTTCAAGCAACGCGTTATATACAAAAATTTAGATTGCCAAATTGAAAGCAGAGACTTATCTTCTGAATCTACTTTTATATTATTATATACATGTATATGAACAACACCAGTTGTATAGACTTGATGAATAAATACTCATTTAATTATAAGCAAAAAATGGTGGACATTTACACATCATTTACATATTAATCTTTCTTTTCGAAAGGCGCCAGATTTTTTCAGAGAAAATTACGTGTTTTCGTGAATTTTCTATGAAGTAATAACGTGTATATGGATATGGATTTGTTAATTGTAAAAAATAAGAAACTTTCAATCAATAAAATCAGAAAAAGACAGTAAATAAATAGAAAGAAGCACAGAAAATATTTATACTGTATTGCTACCAAATATTTAAGACCATTAAAATATTAGTTTTAAAATTGGCGTTGATAAAAAAAATTTAAGAAAAATTCAATTTACCCTTCACACTGCACAACTTTGCTTGAAGTTATCTAAATCCAAAGTGTATCTTCAGATTGTCACTTTTCTTGACTATTTCAAAAATCCTCACAGAATTGGCTTCCTTGTCGCAAGAATATATATCCACAGCATGGATCCTTGTATGAATTAGACATTTATTGTCATAAAGTTGAAAAAATCCTCTGTCGCAAACGTCTTCGTGTTTTATAGGATTATTAAAGAAGCTTCATTCCACGACAAGTAGTCCTCCAATGGCCCCGCTCGTGTCTTTTAATCCGATTTGACAAACTGGACAAAGTGACGAAGGCTACCGAATATGCCGATAAATCCTTGTGTCAACAGACTCGCAATTCGAGTGGAATTAGCTGCAGGGGAAGATAATCTGCCATTATCATAAGACTATTACAAGGCTATATAGTTAAAGAAAGTCTCTTTTAAGACAATTAGTCGGCAATATGATGTAAATAGACAGGCAACAATTATTTTAATTTATAAACAAAGTTTTGTTTAACGACATTTTTATGATACTTTATTCAGTTTTGCACGCGTACGCGCGATAGTACGACTCTTGGCAACAACAAATGCATTTTAGTTTTGATTTTGCTTTTTACTTTTATCTATTTAGAAACCCAAAAGTGACGACGGATATTGAAAATCTCGGGCTTTGTATTGCAGATGATGCCTTCATGTTTGATCATGCTGCATGGCATAAGTCATCACAAAAACATTTTTTGGAATTAGTAAATTCAGAGTCTAAATGGATTCTTATGGATTTCAAATAAATTGCCGAAACATAATGATCCATGTGATTATTTTCTAAATATACTATAAAAAAACTGTAAAATCTACAAAAGCTTACAACAAAAACACGCCCATGTAAGAATATACATATAAACTTTTCAGTGGTATAATAGTGGACGTTTCAGTTGCAAATCTTATGTTCTGTCAATGGTATTTTGTCTTCTATTTTCCATACCCTACGTTTCGACTTTTTTTCTCTTTCTTCTTCCTAACCCTATATTTTAATGATTTTATATTTGTTAACTTTATGATTTATTTTATTATTTTCTATACATTTGACAGAATTTTAGCAGTATTACCTATTGTCTTTAATCTTGTAGTATTTCATGTTTGCGTTTATTTGTTTTACCTTGTAGTGATTCATGTTTAGGGTTATTTGGAAGGGTTTATGTTCCTGAAAGCATTCTTGCATTTCTTTATATCTACAGTTTTAGAACTTTACTTTTACTGGGCACCACATTACCATTATTGTGCTGACGTACGGTTAAACCCTAGTGAATACATACTATTTGTTTTCTACTGAAAAGACTACGAGGATGTCAGTATAAAATATGAGTTTCAAATTTAAAGAATGACTTAAAGTTAATAACCTAATATAAGCTAATATACAGACAAAAGATCTCAGGTAAACGCATTCAAACTTGTACAAAAGATCTCAGGTATACACATTCAAAGTTATACAAAAGATCACAGGTATACGCATTCAATGTTGTACAAGGTATACGTATTCAAATTTGTACAAAAGATCTCAGGTATACGCATTCAGTGTTGTACAAGGTATGCGCATTCAAAGTTGTACAAAAGATCTCGGGTATACGCATTCAATTTTGTACAAGGTATACGCATTCAAAGTTGTACAAAAGATCTCAGGTATAAGCATTCATTGTTGTACAAGGTATACGCATTCAAAGTTGTACAAAAGATCTCAGATATACGCATTAAATGTTGTATAAGGTATACGCATTCAAAGTTGTACAAAAGATTACAGGTATACGCATTAAATGTTGTACACGGTGTACGCATTCAAATTTGTACAAGGCATACGCATTCAATGTTGTACAAGGTACTCGCATTCAAAGTTGTACAAAAGATCTCAGGTATACGCATTCAAAGTTGTACAAGGTATACGCATTCAATGTATACGCATTCAAAGTTGTTCAAAAGATTTCAGGTATACGCATTAAATGTTGTACAAGGTATACGCATTCAAAGTTGTTCAAAAGATTTCAGGTATACGCATTAAATGTTGTACAAGGTATACGCATTCAAAGTTGTACAAAAGATTTCAGGTATACGCATTAAATGTTGTACAAGGTATACGCATTCAAAGTTGTACAAAAGATCTCAGGTATACGCATTCAAAGTTGTACAAAAGATCTCAGGTATACGCATTCAAAGTTGTACAAAAGATCTCAGGTATATGCATTCAAAGTTGTACAAGGTAAACGCTTTCAAAGTTGTACAAGGTATTAGCATTCAAAGTTGTACAAGAGATCTCAGGTATCACGCATTCAAAGTTGTACTGATGCTTAATATACTCAGATTTTTTCACAACTCCATTCATATACTTTCAAAATGATAAGAGGCGTCTCCTTGAATGATTCTTTAATTTCATGCGACTGATTGGCATCTTTAAACATGGCATTTTCTAATAATTCTACATGATGCAGTCATAAATTCTTTGAACTGACAAGTAGATACAAATTAGTTAGATATGATTGAGGTGTTATCTTTCTTATAATAAGTGACTAAAGTAAGAGAAACTGAAGAAAAGCTGTTTTCGATGTCTACAACATTGGCGTAGGGCATTGTGAAAAGAGAAAGTAAGCATAGTACCGTGTTTTTAATGTTTCTTTTTCTAAGAGATAAAATTGATTGAAACAAATGTTCTGAAAATTTTAGAAACTGGTATAACTTTTTGTGCTTTCTTTCAGCTTTGAATTTGTATTCCTAAGTGATAGATTTAAAAAATATCGCAAAAAAGGGGGAAAAAAAGAAAAAAGAAAAAAAAAAACACTCATACCATACTGTAAACCTCCATGACCTGCACTGGTAAAATCACTCTCGAAACAATAATATGCATTTAAATTAATTCATTGTGTTGTGCATTGAACTTACCTTTACATTGATAATACATATTATATTACATGTATTTTTTTTTTTAGTCTTTTTGGTGCCAGGACCGTTATTTTCATAGTGTCAACATGACAGCCTTTAATGTTATTAACACCCTTTGAGGTTACATCTTTGTTTCTGTAAGATTTGTCTCCAACTTTTTCTCGATTTTTCACTAACAACGATATCGTCCACTATTCACTATTCTAGTAACGCATTAATGTTATTATTACGTGGCCGTTACAAGTTTTAATCCGTCGACAAACAACTATAAAATCAAACCTCGCATAATCTCCATTGTGCCGTCAAATCTGGATCGAAAGACTAAGTGTAAACACTCGGTGTGCGTAATCCCACTCCAAATGGACGAATTAATGGCAAAATGACACAATGTCTTATATTTTAAGTTACAGTGAAAAGAGATTTTCTTGAATAATTGCAGAATAAAAACAGAATTAAGAATTCCAGTCACTCGGAAATATAAACAGATTCTTTCCATGCGCAAAATGAACAAAAATGTGTCATGTTCGATTTGTCAAATTACTACCTTTGAAGTCACCGCGGCCAAATCATAACTTCAAAAAAGAAGAAAAAAAAAGTTGCAAAGTATGTTGTAGGTATTATATACTAACAAAATATATACTTAAAACCATACACGGAATGAAAAGTCAAGTGTCGGAAAAAATCATGTATACCTAATTCAGGATTATCATATAATCAGTCATAGCAAGATAAACTTACCTGAAGCAAGACGATGCGGTAATTTTAATGTACCCGAGGCGATCTGTTATCTATTGTTTGCTGGTGTTATAACATAGCGATAATTTATGAACAAAAGTATTATTATTGAATTAAGAACCATAATAACGTCACTTATCAACTCAGATATGTTTGACTTGTTCGTACACGACACGATTTCTTTCAAAAGAGGAGGGGATCATTGTCAGTGGACTGAGACATTTTTAAAAAATTTATTTCTAAGCAATAGTTACTTATGGGGAGGGCAATATCATTGGGTATTATCTCCCCGAGGGACAGTGCTTAAACTACCGGCATGATATGGTCCGAACAGAAGGCGAGGTCCATATCAACCCCAAGGTCCACGCCCTGGTCCTAGGGCAGTCTATACCCAATTATATCGCCTTTCTCAAAAAGACTATCGTTTTTAGTGCAATGAACGATCTTTACCTTCATTCACTCTTTATGTCCTGCAATGCGACCTGCGTGACGTAACGTCATCCGCTAATACGGACCGGTCCATATCTGATATGGAGCAGTCACTAAAGTAAAATCAGACTAATAGCGTATGTATCGCAGAATAGTTAATACCATGTGTGTGTATATTTAATATTTGGACCGTATCTTATCGCCTTATGTAAATGCGTTACATGATTCGGTCGAATTTGGTTCCAATTAAAGTGTAAGTACGAGGGGTAATTAAAAAGTTCTGAGTATTAGTGCGCTGTACAACAAAAGTTCTTTATTAGTGAATAGTACGTCAGTGCATCCTCTCAAAGTACTCCCCATGCACCTCTACACACTTTCTCAGCATGATAATCCAATTATTAAATGCCATTTTGTATTCACTTTTGGGTATGTTGTTCATACACTGGAAAACTGCACTTTCAACTGCATGGCGATCTTCAAATCGTTTGCCCCTCAGCGAATCTTTGACAAAAGTATTCAATCAAAAATCACTTGGAGCTAAATTAGGGCTGTATGGAGAATGTGGCAAAGTTTGGATGATGCGCTCCTTAAGGAAGGCTGCCACGATGGCGGATTTATATGCCGGTGCGTTGTCATTGAGTAGATGGATACCTCGGGTGCAAGTGTACGGTAGGTTCGGTAGTGTCCCACAACTTTTGACAACATTTTGAAGGCATAAAATGTCCAGTGACACTAGCAGAATCAGACAGAGGTACCTGGACGACCGGGCCTTTTTCATCGAACAGTAATACGTATTCAAGTCTCTTGACAGTCCCAATACGTCGAGCGATTTGTGGTCTCTGCTCGTTTTCTCCAATCAAAACACTTTTATTTTCTCTTGAGTCGGGTTCAGAAAAATAAATCCATGTTTCATCACCTGTGACAATCTTATTAAAACCTCTCTGATCACTGTTTTCATATTTGGCGAGTAGCTGTTTGGCAATTTCAAACCGAATCTGTTTTTGATCAGTCCTCAACAAATGCGGACCTATCTTGCACAAACTTTTTTGAGCTTCAATGATTCTTCAATATATGACGAATTAATACTCATGATAATAGAAATATCTTCCACTGTGTATCGAGGATATTCACCAATTGCTCCCTTCACAGCAGCCACGTCCCGCTCACCAGTCGCAGACAACGGTTTTCCAGAACGTGGGTCATCTTCCATGGATTCGCAACCATTCCTAAAACAATGAAACCACCTTAAAATTGTAGGATGTGACAGAGAATTGCATTCGTAAACTTCATCCAAGTCGGCCTTTATATCAAGCACCCTATGAGCGCCCGGATTTGACAGTATGCTTTTTGCACAGTAGCCGAATTATTCTCCTTATCAAACATTTTTTACATCACTATCATATACCTGTGTTACTTCACACGTATATATCTGCAGGTGTCCGTCGGGCTGCATGTTCAGTGGCAGATCATTTTTATAGAACGTTATATTTTCTATCGATTGGAATTAAATTTATTGACAGGTTCAAAGAAACAAAAATGTTATGACAAATATTCAGAACTTTTCAAATACCCCTCATAATCTGGGTTTTTGCTTATGATGGCCGATGGAATTAAAAACTTAAATAAAAAGAAAGTAAACAATTACAGGGTGTTATATAATGTTTTAATCGTACACTATCATTCATAATATAACAGCGTCATAATATTTATGAATTCAGTCAATTTAGCATATTCGTGACATTCAATTTTCGCTCAGAGGCACAACGCATATTTTATACCTATGTTGCTACTACAAATTATTAAAATTATTCGCAGAAATGTTCATGCTAGCGAAAGTTTGTGATTTACTGTGCATGCCCCAGCACAAAGCGGAGAGGATGATCGCCAAAAAATTGTGCTCGAAATTAACAAATATGTTCTGAGAACAACTGTTTTGAAGAAGCGCAGTCTCACCTTCCCTACCATATTTGTATTCTATTGTCCAATATATACACTTTTTGTTAAATATTTGGCTTAAATGCGGAAAATGTACTTTTTATTCTAAGACTTAGCTACTTTCAGGCCCGTCGACAGAAATTCCGGGCCCTTATGCAGAACAGTCATGGGCCCCAAAACTAATTTCATTTTTGTATATACAAACCTGTGTACAGTTTTGCATATAAAACCTATAGTAATCTACCATAGCTAGGACTCTTGCAAGGAACAAATTTTAATATTTACTGCAAAGATTAATTTACTTTTTTATAACTGAGTTGACGGCGGGCCACTAGAAATCGCCGGGCCCTGTTTTAATAAGTTTGTGATGAGCTGTCTCTCCGCCCCCCCCCTCCCCCACCCACCCTGGAAGAAATCATTAAATGCTCCTAACGTCAAAACTGCTTTACAGATTTTCATCAAATTTTCACCCTTGTTTTATGTTATAATATTATAATGTCTCTTTATTTTTGCAATGCTTATTTCTAAATTTCAGTGTCACTTTAAATTCCAAAAGATTACATCATATTTTGCTTCTTTCCAATCACCACATCCTTTTCCTCAAACTCTCATATCAATGAAATGAATATTTTCATTTTTTCAACCTGGATTCTGATATTTTATGTGGAGAATTATAATTTCTTGCAAACTATTAGAATTGTTCTCGATATTATTAATGATAATGTTTGATTGTTGAAGAGTACAGTGTAAAATTTCTAAAGAATGTCCTAAAGATACCTCGGTGCGAATCAAAGAACTTATAACTATCAAACTAAACGGGAAAAATGTTCTAGCAATATCTTCTCGGAAAAACAACAGTTCTGTCAAATTAACATCTGAATTTCTGTGACAGAAAAATGCTTGGCAATACTTAACAGGTTTGTTCTGATATTCTTCAAACAGTCAGACCTATTACACTGTCATTTACGAAATTAGTTGTAGCAACCAATACTTTGTGAGAAATGCAGATAAATAAGGAAAATAGTACATGAGCTAAAATTCAAAATATAACTGTTTTGCTCAAGTTTAATTCAAAAACGCTGCCTTGAATAAACTGCCTCGTTTTCGACTTAAAAACTAAACTGATTTTACGCTTTATATTTAAAAAAATTCCAAGTTTAAAAATAAATTCCATACAGCAGTTCAAACTATACAAATGTACAATCAAAAAGCTTTAAATGGAAATTGTTAATTTCTATACAGGATTGTTTAGTTCTACCATCGGTGCGGGTATCGATAAACATTCCAATGAAATCCTAATTTTTAGACAGCTTGTAGCTTCAAAGTATGTATTCAAAATATCTAGGAAAAAATATAATCATTAGTTTTTTTGTTTTGTTTAAAATCTCATATTTAGTTATATATATAAACATTGCGCGTGTCTCTGTCCTAATAAGGCTTGCGCGAAGGATTGTGTGTCATGGTTCTCATCCACGAGGAGAGTGAGAATCTGCTGCTGGGAATATAGAATCTGATGATCTGTTTGGGGTTAAAAACCAAACCGGAAGTACAAAGATATATTGTATATCAGAGGCATTAACCTTTCACCTCTTTGGAACAGGGGCTTAAATAGCCTCAAGAATCCCTTCCTTAATTTGGAAAGTTTCCTTTCAACACGTCTTTGAGCTCCTCCCGTCTTTTTCAGCTATGCTCCGATTCCGTATTTGTAGATCTATTTTTATGTTTCAATTGATCACAACCGTCACTTTACCATTGTCGTTGTTCCTGAATGTACTTGTTCGTTTTATCTATAGACGTTGAGACTCTCGGATTGCTCTTGGCGTGGAGATTAGTTCACCAAACCATTAAAACATTAAACAATTATTGGTTTTGGAATTACGCTCAAGACCCAACACAAATGTGTTTCCGCTTCAAGAGGCCAGGTGCAAGAACAAGAAAAGATTAAATTAACTGTTAATTGAACAAATTACAAGCTTAATCGATTTCATTGGACTTCATTCAGACAACTTAAATGAGACAGTAAGACACATAGTTAATGCGATTCGAAACGAAAAGAGTAAAGCTTTATTAGCTTAAATAAGAATGCACGGCAACGAAAACATTCTCTGTTAGCATGAACAGTTTACGCTTTCTCCAAAAGTAATTGTCACATGTTATTATGTGACTTTTCTCAGTGGAATTAGAAATACATAATCTCTCTCTCTCTGTCTCTCTCTCTCTCTCTCTCTCTTGCTCTCTCTCTCTCTCTCTCTCTCTCTCTCTCTCTCTCTCTCTCTCTCTCTCTCTCTCTCTCTCGCTCTCTCTCTCTCTCTCTCTCTCTCTCTCTCGAGAGAGAGAGAGAGAGAGAGAGAGAGAGAGAGAGAATTTCTTCAAAATCCAAACGAGAAGTAAGACATGAAATGTGTTAGTGTTGACTATATGGTTTCAAAATATGAATCACATCGACATTTACAAAGTACATGTAAATATAGTATAATGGTTATTACTTACTATCCCCAGATATAAAAATAGACCGAAAGCACTTATGTATAACTCTTGCATTACAAGGAACTATACACAGTGGCATTTACTGAACACCCCAAAATGATAATGGAACGGTCAAAACATACTGGGAGCCGCTGTAGCTCAGTTGGTAAAACGTCGGATTCGTAATTCAAGGGTCGCGGTTCGATACCCGCTCAAGCCAGCCCGTGTCAGATGACTCTGTGGTTCCTTGGGACATGATATGTGTTCGTATTGATGATGGTTTCAAAATATGAACGACATCAACATTTGCAAAGTACGTGGAAATATATTATCATGGATATTATTTAGTATATCGAGATATAAAAATAGTCAAAAATCAATAATAATACTTAGATACTATACGATTTAGCAAAAGTAACCCTATCATTTCAGTCTATATTCATTATATGAGAGAGGCACTTAGCTCCCATTTCCTTGGTATGATATAGTCAAATAAACTGCTGAAAGTGTTGTTAAACAAAAATATACTTGGCAAATCTAGGTACTATTCCTAGTATATGTAAATCAAGAGTCATTTACATAAGGAAAGAAAATGATGTGCCAGCGATCATATAACATTCAATATAAAATATAATGAATATGACTGGAAATGTTTGGATTACTATATGAGTGGAAATGTTTGGATTACTTTGCTAAATTGTATATTATCTGGGTATTATTACTGATGTGAAACTACATTTCAAAGATTGATTTTGTTCATTCCGACGACATGGAGTTATTGAACGAAAACTGAAAGAAAAAAATCGTAAGTGGAAATGTCTAAGAGAAACAGAAAAAATAACTTTGCCATGTATCGACAGATAGTAAGCTAAAACTATCGACCTCAACTTATTTTTGTTTACCCAATTTGATCTCAAGCCATCAAATATATGTTTATTAAGTCACTGAATGGTCGACCAAAAAAACGTACGCAGGGATGCAAAGGAGCACCTAATAAGATACGGAATTATAGAAAAGAGTAAATACAACTGATCGCCTCAATATACAAGGTAAGAAAACAGTGATTAAACTTTTTTTCTTTTCCAATGTTCCACCAAACAAATTGGCTGAAACCATTTTCAAAAAATAGTGGTGGATTAAGTTTGAAGTCTGGAAGTAGAGATGGCTAATTATGAGAAAGCATTACGTAAATTGCTTACTTGAATGATTAACAAAAGAACGTAGTCTAAAAACGCAAACTGAGAAACAGTCTATAATTATTACTGAATCAGATATTGTATTGTCGAGCAAGAATTTATGAAAAAATAATGGGATGTCAAAATCAAAACCATACCTTTTTTTAGGAAATAAACCATATACTTTCCGCCATTTTTATGATTCAGACGTCAAGAGGCAGATCTATTTAATTCTAAGCATTAAAAACATCCTGACCTAATTAACGAAAGCACTGACACTACATAATATATACGAGTCAGAATGTACTCTTTCCTGAAGTGAGAATACTAAAAAAAAAAATATATATAGAATACGTTAACCATAAAATTACTCTAAGAAAAATAATCAGTTATAACAATATTGTTACCTGTTGGCAATTTTATTGGCTACTACAGAATTTAAAAGATGATCTAGTAGCTTTTGAGCATATTTTGTTACAGCGGAGCAGCTGTCAAAGCAATGGATGTCACTTGTACATTGTCATTGTAAAGATCATTGTACTGCAGAACGATGAATGCTTGAACAGATGGAATACTCACAATTTTCTAGTGTGTGTGTGTATACATACATACATACATACATACATACATACATACATACATACATACATACATACATACATACATACATACATACATACATACATACATACATATCTATGGATACATTATACATACATACCTACCTATGGAATGGATATATTTTTTATTTTCTGTTAAATAAAATAAATTCTCTCTCTCTCTCTCTCTCTCTCTCTCTCTCTCTCTCTCTCTCTTTCAAAGGTAACTCGAAAGTAAACTTGAATGGTATTAATTCTTAATTTTTGTGAATAATTAGTAAATTGGATGTAGACAGTGGGATCCACTCTCCCCTTATATATTTATTTTGTGAGTGGAGAATTTAGCTCATATTATAAGAAAAAAATTAATATATTGCATTAAAGAGATAAATACAACACGTTGTGCTATATCACAATGTGCTAATGATACAGATGTTCCTCTTTATGGTTCCAAGAAAACCTTAAAATCAGCACCAGATCTTACTTACCAATTTTGTAATTACTCTAGTCTAAGTAACAATATAGAAAAAAGGTAATTTGGTTTGGAAGCAAACAGGAAATTCCGCCCTGAGGGTAAGTTATTAAACTGGAACTATAGTGAATTTTCTTTTTGGGCGCTTGCAATTTTCATCTAATTTAGAAACAATGACTACTCTTAATTATCCTTCTAAAATTAGGGTCATAAAAATATACTGATTCAGTGGCCAGTTAGAGTAATGTGAACGGCACACTATAAGTTGGCTCTTTGTTTAATAGGCAATATGTAGGCACTAGTAGATTATGGATGACTGAAAATTATTGACCAACAGGTCTCATTGAACTGGACCTTTGATCCAGGATGTGGTCTTGAACTAAATTTACTGTGCAGACACCTTTATTTTTTTTTATTTTTATTTTTTATTTTTTTTAGACTCGCCATAACCGTGACCTCTGACTTTTGACCCCAGAATCTAACGGTTTCTTTATAACCCTAAGTGCAAACTAATTCAGAAAGTTTGGTCAAGAAACTTACTATAGAAAAATTATTCTGAAAACCCATTTTTCTCTGAGCCACAAGGACCTTGACCTTTGACCTTTTATCCCAAATCAACAAGCCATATATTAGGTTCAAACATGCCACAAACTTTAGTCAAGGTACGTGATCTAAAACTAAAGCCTTTATGCAAAAGCGATCTTCAAGCCACAGTGACCTTGACCTTTGACCTTAAAAGCATTATGTTTCTTTATTTCCCAAAGTGTAAGTCATTCACAAACTTTGGCGAAGACTTGTGGTAGAGAACTTAATTTTTTGTGCAGAAACCATTTATCTCCTTTCAGTCACGGTGACCATGACATTTGACCGTTTTACCCCAAAATCAATCAGCTTTTTCCTTATCCCAAATGCAAGTCATTCACAAAGTTGAGGTCCGTGGTGTAGAACTAATGTTATTGTGCGGAAACTAATTTTCTTCTTTCAGTCACAGTGACATTGACCTTTGACCCTTTGACCCAAGATCAATAGGCTTCTTTCTTATCCCATTTGCTAGTCATCAAAGTTTGGTCCAGGTCTGCGATATAGAACTAATGTTATTATGCGGTAACCATTTTAACTTTTGCAGTCAGTGACCTTGATCTTTGACATTCTTACACGAAAATCGATGGGTTTCTTCCTAACTTCATGTAGAAACTATCAGCAAAGTTTAGTCTAGATATTTGATGTAGAACTAATGTCAATGAGCGGAAGCCACCTTTCTTTTTTCAGTCAGTGATCCTGACTTTTGCCCCTAAAATCGATTAGGTTCTTCCATACCCCAAGTACAAACCATCCATAAAGTTTTGTCCAGCTATGTGATGTAGAACTAATGTTATTGTGCGGGAACATATTATTCCTTACTCCAAATGCAAGCCATTCACAAAGCTTGTTAAGTGTAGATTCTGAACAACTTGAGTCTTTGTGCGGAAACAAAACGGTAACCGACAGAGGCACATGTAGAATGACGAATATTATAACATAACGCCTTATTGAAGGCATATACAACTAAATCCTTTGTGGTCAAGTGTTTACAGTTTTCTTGGACTTCAACAAGAAGTATAAGATGGAAATACAAGTAGGTGAGCATTTGTTACAAACTCAGCTATGGTACAAACCAAACATTAAAATGCAAGGTACACACATTTTGTTTTACAAAAAAGGTTTGAAACAGTTACAAGATATGTAAATTATTTTGTGAATGAAGATGGTTCATGGTTAAGTTTCAGTGATATTAAAAATAAATATTCTCTTACAACTAATTTTATACCTCTTTGTGGTCTGCTATCTGCAGCGAAAGCCTTTAAAAATAATTAAATATTGAATATAACAGCAATTTACGACTGCCTTTTATAAATCAGGGTATATATAGTATCATAAAAAGGATGTTGGAATATGTATTATAAATTCATTGAAAATAACAAAATACGATCTTCCAGATAAAAGTGGAATTTTAATTGGATAATTTACAAGAAAAAGACAGGCGTCAATTCTTATTACTTCCATATAAATTTATTAAATGTCAAAAGCGTTGATAGATGCAGATACAAATCTTACATACTTATAACCACTAATAATCTTCAAGAAAATATGAATTATTTGCAATGAGATTCTCACTGGAGCCGCGGTAGCTCAATTGGTTGAGCGTTGGAGTCGTCATCCAAGGGTCGCGGGTTTGATACCAGCCCAGGTCTGATGCCTTGCCTTTAATTGAGAAAGGCACTTAGCTCTCACTTTCTCGGCATAATATAGCCAATAATGTGTTCAAAGTGCCTTTAAAACACAACCAACCAACTATCCTTTTGTATGTCACCTATTGAAAATATTAGGTATAGTTTGGGGGTCTGCCAAATTTTGCAGAATTTTTGGAATTAAATATTACAATGGATTAAAGGTTAGTAAGTACGCACACAATGTTGCTTTCTCAAAATGAATATTTTTAAAAAAAGATAAGACCCAAGCTGATGGAATGATATGTCTATTAAGTTTGTATACTAAACAATATATTTATTTGTGTCATTTAAAAAAAAAGACCAAACCTGTTCTTTTTTAAGATAGTTAAACTGAATTTTCAAGTATAAAAATATATTGCTTATAAAAATAGTAAGTGGGAAATATTTGACAGAAGGTGGATTTGGTATAAAATTTGATTGAAACTGAATAGTGTTTGTTACATATAACAAGTTAATTTTGTCTCATTTGTACATCATATAAGTAATGTATAGAAACGTGGAATATTTATTCTTATGAGGAAGCAAGATGTATACAAGAACATTCATGTAGTTATTAGTATTTTACTTTAACTATTATCACTTTCTCTTTTTCATTCTTTTTTCTTTCTTTCTTCTGTTTTTCATATCTAACATATAAAAATCCCCAGACGTAAATGGTAAATTTTATTCATATAATAATCCTTCTCATATTACTAATATATACGTATAGTGCTGGATTACCCAATAGGCAGACTAAACACATACTTAGGGCACCAACAAAGCAGGGGCGCAAAAAAAAGAAAAAAAAAGAGATATTACATTTTAGTATTGTTTTTATTTTGAATATGGGGGGCACCATAATCTTTTCAGTGCTTAGGGCCTCTAAAGGTCTTAATCCGGCCCTGTATACGGGGTATACCTGTCATGTAACTTTGAATGCTTAGAATATGTTTAGGAATTTAATAGATATAGTTTATTTACATGTACTTACTTGCTTACAAACAACGTTTAAGACATTGATGAAAACAACTGATATTGATTGCAGACATTATTGAAGCCAATATTCGACGTAAGTACGTAACCTTGGAGACAATAGTGTCAAAACAATAACAGTGAACATGGAGTAAATCGGTGAACTACCGAATTTTTTTTTGAAGAGAACTCATTGAATCGGCTATAAACAGACTATATTCATAAGAATATTACATGCTTTTTCTTCATTTTTCTTTCTTTAATTTATGATGATCAGTTTGTGTTTGCCTGTCTAATTACTTTAATTAATATAGTGGATTAGGAGTTCCATATACACACATATATGTGTGTGTACGTGTATGTGCGTGTGTACATGTGTGTGTGTGTGTGAAAAAAACTTATACGCCTAATTTATTTTTAAAAATGGCCTTCTATTAGAAATGAAAGATATTAAAAGAGCCATATTAATTGTTATGCAAGTGATGAAACTTTCTCTTTGCGTTGTATTATAAAATCATGTATTTTACATATCAATGCAAATTCTCCGAATGCACCCCTTAGCGTACCCCATAAATTACCTATTAACATCGAGTCTTGCTCGTACATATAGTACAGATCTTGCTTTCACGATTGAGTTTCATTCATGCACACTGGCCACAATAGCATTGGTAAACCTGTAATTTGTGACACAGTTATAAATAGCTGAGCGACTGGTTTTTTGAACAAGCTATTTTTGGGGTTACGACTGTGATTTGTGTGTGTGTGTTTTTTTTTTTGTTTTTTGTTTTGTTTTTAATTGGGTGCTGTTTGTCATGTTAAATACGTGCTGAATAATGTATAGATCATGGGAAATATTTACATTACAAACGGACTACAGAAAAGTCTCGTACCCAGGGTGTTTACTGAAGAGTTAAGATATCCTAAGTCTGGAACTGGACCCGAAATGATATAAAGTAGCGATCTCTGTATTGTTTGAAAAAGAATTTCGTCATTAGAAGGTGAATCTAGCCATAACTTACAAAATATTTAATAGATAAAAGTGTAAATAACCCTCTGACAATTGTTACCATGCACATAAGAGACAGGCCATTTCATTTTCTTGTAACTTTCAGGACCTCAGAAATAGCATCAAAAAAATAACCTATTATATCCATTATATTATTTTTTTTTAATTTTTTTTTTTTTTTTTTTTTAAAGTTATCTTGAGGTAAAACGAAAAAAACAGGAAAATATCCCTGCTCGAAAGACTCCCCCCCCCCCCTGAAATGGTCGGTCCCTCAGCTAAACTATGTGTCAGCAAAATTATTCACACAAACTTGTCTGTCTACTCTCAAGTTTGTACAGTTTTCTTCTTCTTCTTAATGTTCTTCTCTCTATCCTCTATCAAGCATTGTCTGACAAATATACTGGAAAAACAGAACTAAGACTTATCATACAAGTTCATATAGAAATGTTCATATATATTGTACAATACCGAGCGGCCACGAGTCTGTTTTACTATCACACGTGTTAAAAAAATAGGTAAGACTGGGAAACCTTCATATGACTCCAGTTATTTGGATATTTTTGAGATAACTGTAAATGTACTTGTATCATTCTATATCTAGTATGATTGCAATCATTAAATCCTAACAACATTGTTATTACATTTATATTATTCTATTGTTGAACCCAAATGGGAACTATATGGAAAAAAAATGCAGGCCATGGAAACTTGAACGAAAGAATGAAATTAAATTGTTTCATCTTAATATTATGAACTTGAGAAACAAACTGTCGTTTATTCAAGACGCTGTTGACGAATTGATGTTACATGTTTAACTGAAAGTAGATTTGAAGACATGGTTTCAAGTCATTGTCTACAATTAGACGGTTTTCATCCTCCAATTCGTAAAGATAGAACAGATAGGGGCTGCGGAGTAATTATGTAATTATCAGAAATGTAACGACCAATTAGCCGCCTTGTTTAGAACAACAGAATATAGAGTCTTTAGTTATAAATAATTTACGAAAGAATTAGATTGCTTGTCTGCATTTAATGCAGATCCCAAATGAATCAAGTAGGTAACAGCTTTTGGTCAATGTTTGATAGTGCGGTCGATGCAGCTATGAATTCCACATCAACGGTTATATTACTGGGAGATTTAAAGAAAAAATAATTTTAAAAAAAAATTATTTCTTAAAATCTGAATGCTGGAATCTTCCAGACCATACGTAAATATAATTTCCAAAATGTTATCACCGAATCAACCAGAGTGACAGACAACTCCTCAAATTTGTTGAACCCAATATTTGTTACCAATAATATCAAAATCATGTGAACAAATGCCGTTGGCCGTAGTATTAGTGACCACAGAATAACTTGTATTCGATCGATTTTGCAATTAAACCTAATCGATATTTCGAACGAAATTTGTGGAATCATAACAACTCAGACTTTGATAAACTTAATGATCAAATCAATAGCTTCAATTGGGATCAATTACTTGCTCACTGCTCGGGTGTTAATGATTTTGCTAATAGTTTCACTACTACGTGCTTAACTTTTGTCAAAGCCTGCATTCCAAAGGGTCGTGATAAGACCAGATGACAAAATATGGTATGTTTCGGCTACCAGGATAGAACGCGTAAAAGGCTATTCGTGCCAGCAACTCAACAGATTGAATAACTATAACAAAATAAGAAATACATTTAATAATATCAAAAGGAGGCTAAACAGAGATTTAATTTTAGCTTACATGCAAAGCTAAAATTCGATTGTATAAACAAGCGCGGATAATTTTGGAGAATCACTGGATTTTTAATGACAGAATCAACATCTATGAATCATATAGCACCTCTGCAATCCTCAGATCCTCGTCAATCTGATTTATTTGCACCCGAAAACATTGAAAAAGTTAAACTTTTAAACTCTTAATTTGTGTCAATATCGACGATCAAGAGAAAGAAATGAAGATAGTTGTATTGTTTTCTGTGACGATGATCGATGACCCTTTCCAAATAAGACATGAAATGGACTGTTAATTATTTAAGGTTCTTGATGCTATAAAAACTTGGATGTCAGTAAGAAGAGAGGTCCGGACGTCATTAGTCGTAAGATGTTGAAACCTCTCCGTCAGTCACTAGGTAAGGTCCTATACTACTTGTTCAATAGATCTCTAAAAGAGAAAACCATGACTATTTCATGGAAATTAGCCAATGTACGCTGTACCTGTCTTTAAAAAAGGTGATTAAAGTATGGTATCCAATACTGACCTATCTCACTCATAAGCTGTATTGGAAAACTGTTTGAAAGGATTGTGTGTAAATATGTTTATAACATCATAATCGTTCTTATAATTGTCAATCAGGCTTCATTCCGTTTCATTCTGCATTGTTTCAATTGATTGAGATTTATCTTAATCTATGTCTAGCAAGAGAAAGAAATGATGATAATTGTATGGTGTTTTGTGACCTATCTAAGGCATTCCACAGTGTGGCATCGATGACTTGTTTTCAAACACAGGGAACATGGACTAAATAATGATCTACTTGTCTAGTTTGAAAACTATCTTTTCGATCACGATCAAAGAATTATTATTAATGATTCATTATATAGTCTTAGAAAAATAAATGAAGGAGTACCCCTTGGTTAGTATAATGCCCTTTATTATTTTTGGTTAATGCAAATGATATTGCTGAATCAATGAATTATCTTACACGTCGTTTTGCAAATGACTCATATTATTCACCTCCTAACAATGCTGAAATTGAACAAATGATTAACCATGATTTGGAGAAAATTAAATGATTGCTCAAAGCAATGGTTTGTGACATTGAATGCATCGAAAACAGAATTAATGTTGTTCTCAAAAAGGTCAAATATACAAGTACATGAACTATATTTTTATGACAAAAGATTCAGTGGCGGCGCGAGGGTTCGAGGCGCCCGGGGGCAATGTTCTTCAGAGGCTTCCCTATTTTTCCACATAGAACAGTTTTTATGTCAGTTGCCAACCTCAATCCCCCATCACCCCCCCCCCCCCTCTACAGCTGCAAAAAAAAAAAGATTTTGATGGCGGCCCCTCGTCCGACGCCTGGAGCAATTGACCCCCCTCCCCTCGCGCTGCCACTGAAAAGATTACACTTTATTTATTCTCACTTTGTTAATTTTGATAATAGACATCTTGGTTTGACGAGTCAAAAAGATTTTAACTGGAACGAAATTATTGACGATATTGCCAAAACAGAAAATACAAAATTGACTTTGTTGAGAGCACTGAAGTTTAATCTTTCCAAAAATAACTCTTTCAAAACATTTTACCTAGCCTATAATAGCCTTTTATTGGAATATGCCAGTGTAGTTTGGGACGGTTGTAGTGAAGGATAATTTTATTAAAATAGAAAGAGTACCGCTTGAAGCTGCCGGCATTATCACAGGTTCACTTTATTATGCAAGTAAAGAATGTCTACGTTTACCTACAGTTCTTTTTTTTTTCTTCTTCTCCTTGAGTGAAAGGAGAACCAGACAAAACCTAGCAACTTTCTATAGGATTATCAACGGTAATGCCCCGCTATTTGTAATAGAATTTATTCCCCCCATGTAATTGAGCTAAGCCTCTATAAATTGCATAATAGGTCTGACAACGTTTCAGTCTCCTGCGGTTATGCTCCTTTTAGGAAATCATTATACCATCCATTGTCAATTTGTGGAATAATCTTTCAGAGTATATACGTCAGATTACGTCGCTGGGGGAGTTAAAACTATCTCTGCTTCCAAAATATAAGACTTTCAACAACTTTTGGCGTGGTGATATAAATTTATCGATTATAAACGCAAAGTTGAGAAATAATTGCAGCTCCTTACGTTATCATCTCTACATAGTAGGCTCAAGTGACACCCCCTGTGTGTACGCGGAAAAAAACGCAGAAACTAATGAAGATTATTTCTTGTCATGTCGCAGGTACCTTAATCAAAGACATATATTATTACATGAACTAAACCAACTAAATTTATATTTGGATTTATTATTAAGATGAAATCCCAAACTTCCCAAAGAGCAAAATCAAATTCTAGGTTTGACAGTACAAAAATATATTAAAACTACGAAACGGTTCGATTCCAACAATGCTTGAACCTTTCCTGTATCTGTGACACAAGATCTTGATTCTTCTCTTTTCTTCATTTTTTTCATGCTCCCATGATCTCCTTTCAATATTACCATTATAATATGCATTTGTGAAAATTAATTTTGTACATATTCCAGCTATTTAAACGTTTTGTATCAGAAACTATTATTTGTATGGGGAAGTTGTTAGAAACTTTTAGCCTATCCCAATGTATTGTTTGCAGTAGATGTGAACTAGATGACTTGGACCACCACCCTCCCCGGTGGTCTATGCCTTTGGGAATAACGGAGTCCCGCAGCGCCCTGTTTCTAAATGTTTCGCTCTACCTGTGGTCTAGATCGTTTGGACCAGCGGGGATTCTGGAGTCCCGTTCCCGCATGTTTCTCGGAACAATACAATAATGGCATGTGCCAGAGGTTCACCGGGTCGATCCACACAAGGCCCAGGGACGGCTTACCCCCTATGCCAATGGCGTGCTGACAATAAGGCGGAGGCACAGTTTGTGTTAGCTCAGGGAAGCAGCGGGTGCACAAGCTATGCTTTGTTCTTCGGACGGTTCAAAAGACAAGGAATATGAACTCACACAGTTTATAATAAATCCCCAGCGAGCTTTTTCATGAGCGACTCGCGGGCAGCGGCCCTTCCACGAACTAGGAGCTCTTTTTGTTGTTGCATTGAAAGTGACAGAAGCGTGCGTCTTGTTCATGTTAGACTGCAGCTTAGTGCTATTATCTCTAAGGGTATAACTAGCGGAGCTGCAACAACTGTTGAGAACAGACTAACTGCCGCCACTCAAGTGCCCAAAGACACAGCCGTCAGTGTGGTGTCAGCACTGTTCACTACATTTATTGCGCGCCCGTACTTTTTGTACAGAGCCCACCGATGTTCTGCTCCTACGCGAAGAAAAGCATCAACCTATCAGATCTTTTTTCAGGCAAAAGTCATGCGTGTCATCGATCGTCAGGTACAGCGTCATTATAATTCTTCTATAAGCAGCGCGATATGAAAATTTGTTTGATCTGGAGGGGGTAGCCCCCACCCCCACCCCACCCTTCTGGCAAGCACCTCTAACCTTGGCTTACTGGCAAAACGGCGGTGAAGATGTCAGTTTGATTAATATCATGACAACTGGAAATGACACGATCTTCAAAACGCACGCCAACACGCTCGCCACGAGTCACAGATATCATGCCTTTTGTCCGCTGGTTCAGCGATTCTTTGTTTTTCTGGCCGATTACTCTGATGCGGAAGAATGAGTCATTTACGAAAACAGCTCTGTTTTTTTCTTTAGTGAGACGAGTGATAGATAGATTTACATACCCCGACGGAAAGGTTATTGGCGAGAACGTTTCGGCAACAAATATCACGTACTTATTGTAGTATCAATTGCCCCCGAGACACTCCGAGGGCAGTAGTTTCGTCTGTTGTTCGGACAGCGCAACTAACCCTAGCTGCTCGCGGGTTGGCTTGGGGTGATCTGAATGGTCCATGTGCTCGAATTCAATCTGCTTTGAATCCTCGTTCCACTCCAATATGAACCGGTAAGTGTAAACCACAATATGGCGCAGATATTCTCGCACCAGTGGTTTGTATTCCTTGTCGATGCCATGCACTTGTTGTGCGAGATTCACCAATACTCTATGTTTTTCGTCGATCGCAGGATCCGCAGGCGGCACCAATGATTCATGTTGCTTGTCTGTGTCTGTTTGATCCTCCATCGATTTTGACTAGTATAGTGTTGGTTCTAATTGCAGAAGCCGACGATGGTCAGAGAGGCTGAAAATACCGATGCTTGTGTGTTGACGTTGAGGCCCTCACACTAGATGGTGTCTCCAGCGGCGCACACAGACGCAAAACTAGTTGTAAAGCTTTCGTATGTAATGTTATTGAGTGACTGATCACTGCTGTCATATTATGCCTGTACGACTCCGTTTACGCAGATTGAAAGTATTGCCCACGTTCCGTCACCACGATTCCCATGGAGGTTAATGAAGTAACAACCATGTTTTGTTTTGCTTGGGGTTGGGGGTGGTGGTGTGGTGATGAAGTGGGGTAACGAGTTGAGATAGAGCTGATAGTTTGGGTCAGTTAGCGTGAGGCTGACCCGCCCGGTCGCGCCGCGTTGTAGTTGGCACTCATTCCAGAAATGGGAGCCTACATTACTTTCACGAACGTATCCATGATGCAATACCGATCTGGAATGGTGACGTCCACCGTCGAGCTGATTGGGGTCGGTCTCACAACACATCTGTTTTTATCAAGCGTAGCCGAAACGTTGTAACATCCTAGGTTGAACGAAATCTCCCGAAGCCCTAAACAGGTATCAGGATATGTGCGAATCACCTGTTATAGAACCACCAGCCCAACTAGAGGATTAGTCAATACAACATACATTGTCAGAATGATGGAGCGATGGTATTGCCACAAGTACTTCGCTTTAATAGCGACGCAAAATACAATTTTGTCGGCTTCTTCAACTATAACGATGTGGAGAGAGAGCAGATCCACCAACTGTTACCCAACCTCGACGTGTTTGCGTGGGATGGTGTTTCGTTTCGGACCAAATTTATTGACATTGCCGATAGGAAGTGCAACCTTTCGTCAAGTGGAAGAATATTGTGGACAATTGGTGCTCCGGAACGACAGACGGCAAGATGAAGTTTTGGCAAAATCAAATAAACTTTGCCGTCTTGTGCGCGACCACCGGTTGTGGCGTCAGCGTCAGCGACCACCTGTTGTCTAGTAGTGCTACTACAGCAGGTGTTAGGCTGCCAGAAATGGTACACAGGTTTTACCGGTTCCGTGTTTGCTACCATGAGATAAAGATTCTGATTTAGATGAGGTGTGCCCTTTCGATCCAAACAGTGTAGAACGTGCTTTAAAACAGTATCGACATGGAAACTTACGAGCGCTTTTATAACGAGTTTGATCTGAATAAAAACTCAGACTGGCGGCAGAAGCACAGCGAATACTAATGTCTGGGCACGATCTATAAATATAGTGTTAACAGTGGCTATTAGCCAGTCCGTGATGAATGGAATACCAACTTGTATGCGTTTGACTTTTATAAAAAGCACAATATTGACTACTTCGCATAAGACATCCCGGGCGGGGCTAAAAACGGCTTTTGTGTAGTTCATGCTGGGCAAATCGCAAGGTTTTACCGGGGACTGGGCAGAGCGTCTCAGCAACAGCGTTCGGGCATACGTTTGGGTAATCCTGAGCACGCAAACTCAAACACACAACTCGATAGTCGGATAATAGAAGGCCTCTGATGCACAAACAAGTTTCTTGTAAACGTAGAAAATAAGGCCGCCCATGAAGAAGAGATCCCAGATTTGATACGAAAGTACTAGGATGCACTTTGATACGCCTGAAGCAAGCGAGATTACGTTTTGGCTGGGTAGGGGTCTGTGTTTGGAGGGGATGACACGCATATGGAGCTTAAAATTGGCACCTACGAGGGGTTTAACAACGAACTTCTTATACCTGACGACAGCATGGCGCTAGGCACCAACGTCGACATATATGTCTAGCACCACCGGGGGTGATAATATTAGCGGGGCTAATACACCACAGTAACCGCAGCCAACGAAGCATGAATAGGTTTGCTTCGACCCGCCTTCGCAAAACGTGTTTGCAACGCAAGTGCAGACCAGAGCCACACAAAAGGTACAGGTATAAAAAGTGGCCGAAGACCACGATGCCAACAAAACAGTACTTGTCGTTGTCAGCATCACGTTTTTGCTTGCGGCATCTGGTTTCTCCGCTATTGAACGCCAAGCACCGTGTCCCACGCTGTCCTTGCACAAGCTAATGTGAGCGCGGACAGTAGCAAAGATAGCAACGACGACAACCAACAGATACTCGACCAGCCAGCCAACGACAATGATGGCGATTTTCAGCAGAAATGACACAACGGCGCCAATAATGCTGGGCAGCGCCACCAAAACCTTCTCTGCGAGCTTTTCCAGCATCCCCTCCAGCCGGTGTAGCTGCTTGTAAGGGTGCTAATTTCTGTCGATCTATAAAGAGAACATTAACTTGGACAGAGAATAATTAATTAGATTTATGAGAACAGGGTGCGTATTGAATCGCTATGCTGCTGTCTGTGTTGTGAGAGGAACCGATTTTTAATTAAGCATTCGTTTATTTAACAGTCAAAGAAACTGAAGGGAAAAGGTTAACTCAATCTTTGTATCGAAAATGTCAGAGTTGAGATTGTCCAGAATCAGTTATTTGGAAATCTAGAGAGTCAGGATGACCGCAAATTTTGGCGCCTATTTATTAAAGGCGGTAGATATATTTAATCCTGATTGGCTACGCTAAATAAGGGGCGTGTTTCCCACACGAAATTTCATAGTTTTAATATGCCACATCGCAAAATTTAGTCAGTCTAAACTCCTGTAAGAGGAAGATATTTTTGGCTCCGAGATTGAATTTGCAAGAAATTATCTCGTAAAACAATAATCCAAGGGACTGGATGTCTGGAAAGTTGACGGACACAATTCTGGCGGTAGAAGCGAGCAAGGCTTGAAAGCACAAGGTATTTGCGTCAATCTCATGTAATTCGTTGATACCAATATAATTATTTGCTTGAATTTATTTACTTATATTTGCATGAATTTATTTGTATAAATTCGTAGATCAATTTTCTTGATATGAGTATAACTGTGTTTGAATTCATTATCTGAATTCGTTTAATGATCTTATATATAGGTTTGACAGATTGTTTGAATTTGTTGTCTTGAGTGTTATAGGAGTCATGTATTTTAAGAATTTCATGCATTACTTTAGTTGATATGAGTATGAGAATCCGTGTGAATTCACCGATCTTAGATGATTTCATGTATGATAAAAACTTAAGTGCGTATCGACTGAAATTAACGTTGTTAAGCCATGAAGTGAGATTTCATGGACGCTAAAGACTTGAATGTGTGTATTCGCTGAAATTAACGTTAAGCCATGTAATGAATTTCATTCATTCATTTGTATAATCGAGAACGGAACTATTATGTCTCGTGTGATGTTAATGTGAGTCAGCGATGAAATAGCCGTTAGGAAATACATTAATCTTATGAAACTAGGTTTGTTTGTTTATGGCCTGCCGTGTTTGGCTTGACCAGATAGCCTTTGGTATCTGTTTGACTTCCGATATGATGCTATCTGACATAACGAGAGTGGAGTAATGATCTATTCGCAGTAGGATATCTGACAGAAGATTAGGTTGCTTCTCTGTTTATTTTGAAAGGGGAAATAGCTCCACTGACGTAATCCACTGACGTATCCACGTACCTACGTATCTACATACCTACGTATCCACCTACCCACACAAAGTTTGAGGGCCGACAGAGGCAAGATAGTCAGAGTGAGAAGAAAGCGAAGGAACCAATTGAACAGGAGTGAACAGGAGGAAACCAGGTTATGAAGCTGTACAAAGCAATGACTTCGATTGTTCACTCGATTCTATGATGAATTAATTCTATCATTTAAACAGATCGGCTATTTATATAAGTATATTTGTGTTTAAAATTCGGTGAATGATTTATTTTAAAAAGAAGTGTATCTTCCTAATGTAATGCATTATCACAGCTGTTTATGTAATTGATTAAATTGTTATATTTCATATACGGGGGCTCGTGTTATTCTGTTCTATATATCTGCTCAGATCTCTATTCATTCCATCTATAAGTTTCACAATTTATATTATTATTTACTCGATCCGGGCAATAACACCGAGGTCGATCATCCTCTAGATAACGATAACCACAACCACCACCACCCCCACGCCACACTGCTTTTTACGCTCTTTTGCGCTGCTGGGATCAGGTTTAGGTGTCTGGACCATGGTAGGTGGCGTCTATGCGCCTGCGCCCGCTTATAATAACCCGTACTTATAATAAACCCAAGCGCCGTGAAAACCGAAGCGATGGTGGTGCCCTGTTCACGAAAGAGTGTTCGCAATTATCGCCTGCCGAGTGTTTTATCTCCTGGCACAACGTTCCATCTTTCGTTTGGTCCAGCTGTTCATTTTCTAGGGCGATGTGGTTATCAAGCTCTGTAAGGTTCGAGAGGTTATTTACAAGCTCTCGCTGCAGGTCCTTTCATGCACTACGTTGAGGCCAAGGATCTCTCGCATCGAAGGCTGTCAGGTGCTTGTGCCGCCGCTTCTTTGATTGCCGTGTCCTCTAATCTGTCAGCCCGCTTGTGTCGGCAGGGATCTCTTCTCGAACTGTAGCGAACCGCCTTTGTGCTTCGGAACTGAACGCCCCCGCGATCTCCTAGTCTGGATGGAGCCATAAATATACTGGGGTTGTTTTTATACTTTAGCAGGAGCCAGTTTCGTCCCCACTTTACTTTAATGCGAGGGCACCGTTATGCTTCGCTTTGAACTCTATCCTGCTGGTGCGTTCTTCAGAAAAGCCTTTTGTTTTGTGGTATGCATCAAACTCGGCTATGCGTTGCTCTAGTCCCCTTACTGTGGATATATGTCTTGCTTCCACCCAATTGGCACCACTACATCGCCTGCCCAAGAAGTGGTTTATGTCCGTAGCTCTTCTGCTTCATTGGCTTTGGTGGTTAGTGTGCCTTCATCTTCCTCTGGCAGAGCACCAAAGTCATCAATTTTAATGTTTTCAGGGATGATTTTACTGCTCAAGAGCGGACAGCACAACAAGTCTAAACAAGCTTTTACAAGTCTATTAGAGGAAGGGCACGGGATCTATAATAACACTCGCTGCTCAAGAGCAAAAGCATAACATGGCTGAATACGGAAACACACTCGACCCATTTCGCACTCTTCGTCGCGCGCTTGCCGTAAACGGAGTCCGGTGCACCGCCGTTGTGACTAATAACCCAAGAACCAAAAACCAACACCAGCTGCTTGTCGTCAGGTTTTCAGACCTATGCAGCTACGAATTCATTGTCCACGGCACTGTTAGGCTGGCATTCACAATTATTCTGAACGGCGGCGAAACAGTGTCAGACGCCAATCGCACAATCGTAAAAACCCCTGCCACACCATCGTCAAAAAGATCAGCGTGAAGCTTGAGGGGAATGTAGTGGCCTGTATTGAGGATGCCGATGTTTGGGACATCTACAAGGATCCCTGATTAACGGACAAAGAGCGTTAAGGTATACAAAACGCCAACTCTGCTGCCTTACGTGTTGGCGCTGCCAACCATGTCGTCGCTGATACCCAGCCGTACGCGGATATTATTGCCGAATTTGGGAACCGCTTCTATGTACCGCTCGACTTCGAGCTGCTGAACGATCATTTACCATACTGCCAGTCTGACCTTTCAGACCGACTCTCCTTCAAGCTGACGTTTAACGACTACAGTCGGAGAGTCCTAAGCTAAGCACGAATGTTGAAGCGAGCAACACTATCAGCGGTATCTCCCTGGTGTTCGACGTCGTGACTCACGAACTCGCACTCGAGATCAGGCAGCAGTACATGGGAAAAGCCTTTGTCTTCTACAACCAAGTGCTGCGCCGTAGCACCTTGGTGCTAAACGAGAACGAACCACAGTGGAATATCAGCCTGAACGCGCCAGCAAAAAGCATGAGCGTATTTGCCTGCGACAAGAGCGTGTTTTCCTGCAAACTGCTCGAATCTGTATTAAAGGGCCACTTTGATTTTATCGTCATCATCTGCCCTACTATACGTCTGAACATGGCATACAACAGACCGTGGGCCCGCTGGAAAAAAAGACGCAGGAGTATTTCTGGTCAACCCTGAGGGCCATGATCTGGGTGGCCTGCTTTGTGCACTCGCTAAAACGTTCAAGGAAACCACCATGCTTTTTCTACTCGACGACTTCGTCTTTCTTTCTGGTGTCCGACATGAGGAAAGGCCCTTACTAAGTTCGCCTATATCAGCCACCATGTCGGTATCAGCGTGTAAGTCGTAACACAAAACGACAACGCTGTTGCCCGTGAATTCCGCGCGAAGACCTCGTGGATAACCCTCTTTTACTGTGAAAACGAAGACTCATTTAGGGACACACTAAAAGAGCGTTGAGCAGAGGCCTGTGAGTTTCTCAGAAAGAAGAGTATGGGCAGGCTTTTACTGTGCACAGACCCACGTGTGTTCTACCAGTCTGTCGACGTCCCAACAGTGTAATGTGGTGGCTTTATATTTTGTAGAACAGCAGCCACACTATAACCTTAACCTATATTATATATAGGCTATTTAGATTTGTGCGCTGAACCAACCTATCCAGAACTTCTTAAGAACCATGGCGGTTGCTTAAGTGACACGGATGTTGTCGAGATACTATACGAGTTGACTTCAGAAACGTGCAAGCCGGCTGACGCCACTTACTCGATTCCCGACCTATGGTGTATCAAATCAACACTAGCACAGCACTACACTGATCGATATCTTACTCATGCGTGCCTTACAGCGTTGAACCATGAAGAGGTAGCAACGACCGATGCCATATACGAGGCTAAACTCGGGGCTAGGATGACTGCTTCGCTGGGGGTAGTCTTTGCTCGGACCGTACACAGCAGTTGTAAGTCATTTTCTGCCTCTAGATAACCGCGAATGTCTTGCTTGTGAATTTGAAAATAATCCAATCATCCAGACCTCCTTGGCGAACACCAGCAGCCACTATTACTTTAGGTAGGGTGCAGTACTGGCACCAATTGAAGCTGACATGACTACCCATAGGTTTGTCGATTTTAAGAAAGAGAAAAAAGAAAAAAAAGAAAAAAACAGCAAGAATTTTCAAGCACAACTGATGATGGATGCACCAACGCAACCGAAGAAGGATGTGCAGCACAACCGACTGCGGAACCCGCTCAGAAAGTGACACATCACCAAGGTTAAACACCCATGTAGAGTTGCTGCTGGTAAAGGACTTGCCGAGATGATGAAAGAACGCCAGGCTGAGAAATGAAGCAGAGTCTGTCAACACCTACGCCATCTGGCAGAGCAGCAAGAGGCGATGCCATCTTATGTTCTCTGTGGCGGCCTGACTTTAGTAGCTGGCCTTCTTTACACCTCATCCGGTACGCCAGCAGCACACGTGCAAGTACAAGAGCAGCCGAAAAAAGAAATGTACGGGGTCAAACCAGCACCGCAGCATCTATTGGATATACACCTGACCCTCGCAAAGGTCATATGTACCGTAGCGCCGAGTTTCTGGATGCAAGACATGCTAATTAAACAAGGAATCATTCATGGTAATATCATTAGGTATGACGAATGGCCACATATGCTCTTATGGTCGGTGGAGCAATCGTCAATGCACTAATATTCACTGGCTCAAACCACCTTTTCTCAGCAGTGAGCCCAATTGAGGCCGATGCCGATAGCGCCTGCCACGTCAAGGCGTTGGAAGAACTCCAAGCTGCGCAGGCCGATTATGTCCGCAAGCGCAATGAGCGTTTTGATTACATCAAGGAAAGACTAAGCAACGAACAGTGTGCTTGAAAGAATGACGCAGACGCCAGCGTTTCTTTATGCGAGTACTGGCAGGTGATTGGCGGAAGAACCAATGATGTCCCGTAAGATGGTGACGAACCAAAGCTTTCCGATTTTTATACACCAACACCTGAGCAGGAAAAATACGAAATGTTTATCGCCGCCATCGTCTATATTGCCTGTTAATATTTCTAAACCCTAACCCTCCCCCCCCCCCCAAACAATAACCAGCAGTTCAAGCACGGATATGACGGTGGATCTGGCAAGTCTAAGCATCTGAAAGAACTGGCGGAGGTCAGGACTTCCCCCGCGCCATGCACACGCACCGCCATTTTTGTGACGTTTTTGTGTGGCTGGTCTATCATGCCTCATCTCACACCTTGCGCTAAGGACCCGGAGCTGGAACTGGCTCATGAATCAGTGTATCCAGAGCATCACCATATTCAGTTTGTGTTATTTGGCCCCTTCTGAACAGCTCGTTCAAATGTGCGATAGCAGACATTGTGGTATACAATCAATTATCCAGTTATCTGTGTTGATCTTTAGTTTAAACCATATTTATTTTGAGAAACTTTGTCAAATGCAATTACAAACATATGATTTTGAGAATTCAGTAGAAAGTATAAGCTTATTAAAGAACTGTTTCGAGTGGCCTGGAGCTTGACAAGGACCTTCGCATTCTGCTTTTTTGCCTTATTCTCTGTTCCTTTCAGGTTTCTCGCTGGGGTAACACCACCATGTGGGCAAATCCAATGATTGGCCCCAAACCCCACACCACACTTCCAACATGACTGAATTTGGCACCCACACCCGTTTTGAGTCACATAAATGGCACAATAGTTTTTTCTGCACAGCTTCATACTCCCTTGTTTCAGCTAAGTGCACTTGTTTTTGGTATGAAGTGACATTGCTCAAAGGTATACAACCTAACAGAAGCAGTATATATGATTAGTCATATTTATCTAACTTGTGTAATTAACCATACATTTTGCAAAACTCTTGACATGTTACAAGAAACATGTGGGAACAGGCTGCCAGAAGCTCCCACTGGTCTAAACAACCTAAACCACAGGTAGAGGAGAAACATGTGGAAACTAGGTGCCATGGGCCTCTGCTGTTCCCAAGGACATAGACTACTTGGGAGGGGGTAGGTGATTGGGGGTGGTGGATTGGGGGTAGGGGTGGTTGTGGTGGTGGGTGCAGGTGGGTTGGTGAGTTAGTGGTAGAATTTTCCCAGTTCACATGAACTTTTCAAATACAAATATTTTGAAACCATTTACAAGTACATTTAACCTTGGCACCGTTTCATAACTGGTGATTATATTGTTCATAATGCTTTATATTTACATGCATATTCAGTATCTAATAGCTGCGGATGTGACTTCATGTTTTGACAAAATTCCTCATACTGAGTACACACAACTATTTTCTTTAATAAAATATATTTGGCTAATTATCACTTATTAGCATCATCATATTCAAAACTTTTCTTGGTTAATGAAGTAAATCAGTTTGTTTAACACCAATTATCTGAAAATTTAGTTTCAGCATTAAGTCAAAAGACAAGGTGTCAAGCATACTGGATCAGGCCCCAGGGATACAAACAATTCTCACTCAACTAAACAACCTGATGACTGAATGAAATCACAGACCAATCAAAAGACCTCGTATCAAGAGCAAGATGTAATTCACCAATAAATCAGCATTCTAAAATTTCATGGTTAATGGAAAAACAAGTATGTGTAGCCAGCCTGGTTGCATATAAATACCAGTAGTCATCTATATTAATAAAATCAAATGGAACATGTACAACAACAACAAAATATATCCCCTAACAATAAGCCACTATTTATACTTTGCACTGTTCTACAATATGGAAAGAGATTAGTAATAGGACTGTGAAACCTATTTAGACTAACATTCCTTGGGACCAAATGAACTTTTCGGTTTTTGAGGATATTTGGTTTACCAAGGTTCTCTATTTCCACACAGGAATGAAATATGATCTTACTTCCTCTCATTTAACAGTAAATGTACCGTAATTACTCGCATATAATTCAGGTAAAAATGCAAACAACATAGACCCTGATCTGCCATCGTATAATGCGCCACCAGATCAGGGTCTATGTTGTTTGTTCTACTGATTAGTCCTTACAAACTGCATAGACCCAAATCTGCCGGCGCATTATGCGATGGCAGATCTGGGTCTATGCAGTTTGTATTGATTTATATGCAAGTATATACTGTATGTTGTGATCCAACATAACAGCCAGTCAATATTTAAAATATATATTTATAATAATTAGGATTTCATTGCATCTGTTAACTGTTTTTATTTTACTCCTAATGGCTTTAGGATATTTTAAGACCATTGGCTAGCCACATGCTCTGATAAAAGTTTAGGTTTTATGTGGGTTCCTTTTAGTGTAAAAGTAACATTTGGGACCAAATATAGAATAGAGCAGTTTGGGTTGACCAAGTTAAAGCTTATGGAAATTAAGGACAACTACCAGAAACAGGAAGCTGTTTCAAGGGAATTTCAGTGTTCTGGAGTCTGGAGTAGTTTCACTGTATATAATATGTACACTGTATCTTTGATATACCAGATCAGAAATTTTGTATTAAAAGGAAAGGAGACTTGTCTAGTTTCCTTTAGATGAAAAATGTATACAAGTGGTACATTAAAGATACAGCATACATACATATATATATATATATATATATATATATATATATATATATATATATATATATATATATATATATATATATATATATATATATATACATGTATACATTGAAACCCTTTCAAAACCAAAAACCCCTGAACCCAAAATTTTTTCATTTTTGTGAAGTTTTTGGTTTACTGAGGTTTTTGCAGATGTGAAAAAAATTCTTTTTCTAAGCGCTTATGTGATGAGAGAGAGAGAATGTAATTATGAGAGCATCAGCGTCTGTGTGTGTAATGGTGCACAAAACGAAGAAAGCTGTTTTTTTAAAATACATGTATTTAATCAAGAATTAGCTGAACAATATATGTTCCTTCTGAAAATCACATCCCGTCACATAAATAAATACAGTTGTTCCACATAGATATACGGTCCTTGTCAGAATAAACATCTGAGGAATAAGATACTTTTATAACTTTACTTGAAGTCAATTAGAATTATAAATGACACTCCATAATGTTTAAATATTCTGTATAATTCATAATGTTCACAGTTCAAGAGCCCGACTTGAAGAAGGCATGGAGCATTGTCCATTTTTTCTTACATCTTTCTTTAACTAAGTTATTTAATCTCTGCTTAAGATCTAAAGCTTCAGGGTATGTCACTGAGTAAATTTGACTTTTTAGAATACTGCTTTGTCTGTCTCCATTGGCAAAGCATCAAAAGCAAGGCCACCTGCTTGGTTAATATAGCCCTTAACATTTAATGGAAGAAAAAAAAACAAAAAACAAACAATGTTCTATTGATTATGTATACAAATGAATAGCATCAATCATAATTAGATAATAGGCAGATAAACATAGTCTTTCTTAAATGGATTACATACAGGCATTCAGTTATTAATAATTCTTCTTATAAGCTGGCTCTTCAGTATGGTGCAAAGACTTCAGATTAGCCTATTCTCTGCCCTAATCTGTGTCGCGTGTGTCAAGTATTGTTTAAACCTCACATGCCCTTGGCTCATTTTCCAGGTCTTTGTCTCACAGATCAGCTCACTACAGTACTTACTAACCATTATTATTCTGTTCCAGCATGTCAGAAATTTAGCAGCCAAATTTTATATATCCAAGTTTGAATTGAGTTTCGATTTTATGGGGGGAGGGGGGTTTTTAAGCGTAAAATTGAAATTGAGGATCAAAATTTGTTTTGGTATTTGGAGTTGAGGGGTTTCAGTTTATGGGAAAAAAATGACGATATTAAAGAAGGAAAAATTCAGGACTAAAAAACAATTTTGGTCTTGAGGGGATTCCGGTATACTGAATTATTTTTTTTTTTTAGGAATTTCACCATGTGTGTGTGTGTGTGTCTGTGTTTATATATATATATATATATGCCTCATATAAATTACACATACATTTCCAATGGTGTTAAGATTGACAAAAGGAAACTGTGTATTGACAGAGGGAGTGAACTCTTCACATCTGTGCCAAGTGTATCTGCTACAAAATGAGGCTCTGCAGCTATAGCTGCTATTCACAATCTTTTTGTAAATCATTATTGTGCTTCTTTTTATGAGCATCTATTTCAATTCACATTGATTAAATAAATAAAAGAGACGCTTAGGACTTTAACAAGAAAGTTGGTTTAAATAAAGAAAGTGCTGCAAACACTGCATGGAGAGCATCATTAACAGTAAAAACGTGACCATTCAATCATCTGCGAGTACATGGAAATGAGTGGGGAATAGACTAAGTGAAATAACAAAGCAACAAGAGGTAATTGAAACATTTGAAGTTACTTAGTTGATCCAAGTCATTATTATGCTTTACTTATCATTGCTACTAACCATGAGATCTTTTTATCTTACATCCCTCTCTCCCTGTTGGTTGGTGTGTCTGTCAGTTTTACCATCATAGGTCCAGAGAGGGAGGGAGATCGATTGATCTGGATCAATTGAGGAAAAACTGACATGCTGAATGATCAACCAAAGATTGCATTTATCCTCTCTCGCTTTCTCTCTCTCATCTTGGTTGGTTTGTCTGTTAGCTTTACCATCACAGGTCCACAGAGAGAGATTGAGATCTGGATCTACTAAGGTAAAACTGACAAGTGAACTGACCAACCAAGAGAGAGATAGAGAGAAGCCTTCAGGCACTTAATTATTTAACAATAACCTCTTTTAGATCCTTCTTATATGTTAATAAATGTAAACAAAACAAAACAGAGCATCAAACAGATTACAGTATATTTGTGCCACTAGCCAAGGAATGTACACTACAGCCCTCTTGTATGGCCAAGCTATTGCAATTTTGTATCAATGGTACTTTGTAACACTGTAGATAAATGCCATGGAAGTGTACACATACCATTATAACAACTTGGATTCTTCTAGGCTACTTGGTGTAAGTTGAAGTTCAAGGCTTTTATCCAGCTCAAATTCTTTTTTCTCTCTCACTCCACAGGTTTCTATGTATTTTTTTGTCCCTTATGGCATGAGAGAGAGAGAGAGAAAGGATTTCTATAAAACTGTGTAAAATATTTAATTCTTTTAGAAAATGTAGATTAAATGGGGATTAATAATATTTTTTTTCATTATGTTCTTACTGATTAATAAATGGAAGCACCATTTTCATTTATAATCAACTAGACTTTGGGATGACTGTATGTGGAAAGTTTCATGCCAGTTCTGTGGCTTGGAGAAGAAAGGGACCTGAAAACAATTCTAAATTTTGCTTGTACTAAGGAGCAAGTGCCAAGGTATGGTGTTTCTGTGCAAGACCATAAATACTCTTGAGTGAGGTGGTATGAACGAGAAACAAAGTAAAACAAAACTCTATCTTTTTTAATATTTTTCTTCAAACATAATCCCTGAAGATAAAAATTCAATCATTGGATATCATCTCTTTCCTTGGAGAAGATAACAATTCAATCATTGGATATCATCTCTTTCCCTGAAGAAGTCTGAGTGCAACTGCCTCATCAGTCTGCAGGTCCTCCATCATATCCTCCTCTTCCCTGTCATCTGAATCCTCATCTTTGTCCTCCTCCTCCACCTCCCAGATGCTGGGTTCTCCATCAGAGTCCTCTTCTGTCTCCACATCCTCTTCACTCCTCTCCTCATCACTGTCCTTCTCATGCCTGGATATCTTCCTCTTCTTTGCATGAGGTCTGAAATAAGGCAAAGACTTAACAAATTCTGCTGCATAATGGACTAGTGTGTGTGTGTGTGTGGGGGGGGGGTCATCTGGCTGAGAGTAACATGAACTCAAATAGATTTGAAATCACCTATCTGGCCTCCTCATCAAACTTATTTACAACTGGTCCTGCAGATTTTGGTAAACATCAAATCATTTTCTTTTTTCTTTTAATTTTTTTTATTGCATTTAAATAATGGTAGCAAAATGTAAATGCAGATGAAAATCATTCTTCTTGAATTTAAAAGGTTTTCATTCAAGAATGCTCCCTGTCATTTTTTGTCCAATTTTAGTTAAGCAAAGTCATTTTCATATTTCTCAAGCTAATGATTATGTTTCAAGACAGCAAACAAAAAGTAAATTTAATCATTAAAATCTTCTTTAACAAATCCATTGCACTAGGCAATTTTTTTTTTATAAAACTGTATCACCCTAAAAAGATCAGTTTATCACATATCATGCAACTGAATTTCTATTTTAATTTCTTTCTGAATGTATGACTAAATAGTTACTAACTCATCGTTTTTATTGCAAGGTAGTGTGAGAAAAAGCAATGGCAAATATCGGAACATAGCCCTTGTGTGATGACATTACTTGCCAAATGACTAATGAAATTGATTGTTTCATTTAGCATTGCTTGATAATGTAGCCTAGCGACAGTGACATAATACTAAGTGGATATTACATCTTTCAGTACTTGGGTTTTCGACCAACTGAAAAAGACTTGACATATTTGAAGTATAATAAATATTATTAGCTCTAGCTGAAAATGAGTGCACATGGAAGACCATATGATTCTATCAGCTGAACCATCCAAAGTATGTTTATCTCAGCTGTAAAATTACCATATATACTCGCTTATAAATCGAGTCCAACTGCAGACAATATAGACCTTGATCAGCCGTCGTATAATGCATCAGCAGATCAGGTATCTGTTGTTTATTCTACTGATTACTCCAACTGCATAGACACAGATCTGCCAGCACATTAGGCTAAAAATTTTAATCTGCTAAACATAATTTGAAACTCCAGTTTGAAATCTGAAGATTCTGAACTTGTAGATCTTTTTACTGGCCAATAAAGATTTTAGTTGCCACCAGAAGCCAGTAGGCTCTTTACCACTGTATGCTGCACAGCTAATAATTTGATCAATCTAAATTACTCAAAATGACAGCAGAAACTAATACAAAGGACTAGGCCAGCACTTACTCCTGATTCTCCTCATCCTCTGTGGAATTTTCTGAAGCCTCTGATGAATCATTCCCCATCTTTTCAGGACCATAAATTTCGTCTGGGTCAGGGATAAAGTCCAGTGGATTCCCCTCGCTCTCCACCCCTCCCAAAACCACATCATCCCCCTCATCCTCTTCCTGTTCTTCCTGAAAACAGATACAGATATAAATGAACAGTTCAGCCATTAAAAAATGAAATTTCAAGGCTATCAATAAGAGATTTCCATGGAATGCGATGTCTCAAATGCTTGCTGAATGCATGATTGGGACACCTACTATTATACTGCTGTGTGAAAAGTGAGATTTCAAGGTTATTAATAAGAGATTTCCATGGAATGCTATGTCTCAAATGCTTGCTGAATGCATGATTGGGACACTTACTGTTATACTGCTGTGTGCTGTGTGAAAAGTGAGATTTCAAGGTTATCAATAAGAGATTTCCATGGAATGCTATGTCTCAAATGCTTGCTGAATGCATGATTGGGACACCTACTGTTATACTGCTGTGTGAAAAGTGAGATTTCAAGGTTATTAATAAGAGATTTCCATGGAATGCTATGTCTCAAATGCTTGCTGACTGCATGATTGGGACACCTACTGTTATACAACAGTAAGACAAATGCAAGTAAATTCTGCATATAAATGTTAGCAGATTACATGTAATATGAAGCTCATAACAAAAAAAATAGCATTCAACTTTATACATATACATGATGATTCATTTCATCCCAAAAATAATTAAGTGTTTGATATTAAAGTAACTAGCATGCTACAATGAAATAGAAACTTCTACTGAGATAACGAAGTATATGATGTATAAATATTGATATTTCTGCTACAATTTAAGTTTCATCACCAATCACAGGATGAAACAAATCTAGTCTCACATACCTCTTGATTCTGTTGCTTCTTTGCTCTTTTTTCATCCTTTCTCTTCAGTCTCTCTTCCTAAAGATAATGAAATGATGGGTATTACTCACTGCAATTGTAGATTAATGAAATCTGACATCTTTCATTTAACAAAAAATAAAGCCTATTTGTTGCCGTTATTTGCAGCTCATCAGAAGTGGACCACTAACCTGAAAGCTCTTGGTATAGTTCAGAATGATGAAATGAATGTTTCCAAAATGTAACATGAAGATATCAGGTCTACATATGCAAATAAATGTGTGTGTATACATATTGAATGCGGATTTGCATGGGTTCTCATTTTCCTTAATGCTGACTGTTACAGGTTTATTCTGATGGTTTTGAAATTCCATTTAAGTTGTGTTACACATTAATATCTTTAATTCTAACACTGAAAAGTGCATCAGACAATTTTAATTTATATGTGTCACTTAGATCATACACAGGTAACATATTTGCTTTGCACCTCTGCAGTCCTAGGTTTGATCTTCAATAACTGTCATGTCCAAGGACTACAGCTATTGGCGATGTGTACACTGAACAAGACCCCATTAACTACAATTTGCTGAGCAGGACCTTAAACTGAAGAAGTGGTTTTGGGAAAGAAAATCTGGTTGAAATTCAACAATACTTGGTAAAGTAATGCTGCAGAAACCCAAGTCATGGGAAGGTCAATCAGAGCAATAACCCCTGTAAGTAATGTCATAGAATGCTGGTAAAATCGTAGTCATTCAACATCTCATCAACATAAAGCCAAATATTAAATTTGGTACAAATCCAACAATCCTTGGTAAAGTTATGCTGCAGAAACCCACAAGTTAGGAGAATGGACAATCAGGGGGCATAACTCCTGAAAATGATGTCGCAGAATGCTGGAAATTGAAGTCCAACAAACCTTTGTAAAATTACACAGCGGAAAGCACATCCTTAGTATGGGCAACTAGGGGGCATAACTCCTGAAAAACACTGGAATACTGGAAATCAAACTCACCTTGGTAAACTCATGCTGCGGAAACCAAAGTCACGAGGACTTGCAATCAAGGGGCTTAACTCAAGTAAATGAGGTTGTGGAACACTGGAAACTGAACTTATTCAAGGTCTCATCAATATTAAGCTGTATAAAAAATCTGGGTGAAATCAAACAATCCCTTGTAAAGTTAAGTTGTGGAAACAAATGTTAGGTGGGGGGAGGAGCAATCAGGGGCAAAAACTCTCTAGATGACAACATAGAAGACTGGAAATCAAACTCTATCAAGGTCAAATCAATGTAAAGCTCCAAATTGCTGATGGCCAGCTACACAGAGAGACAGTTGACTGGCCAGCTGGACAATATGATTACTATAGGGCTCCACAAATTTCGTTGAGCTGGGTCCTAATTAGTATTTATAACTTATAGTGTTTGTACAAGTGGCTATTGTGGGTGAGACCAGAGTATACAGTGTTTAATCTAGGTTTGCCTCTGAGTGGGTCAAGTGGCCCATAACCGGTCAAAAAATAGGCCATCTGTTGCTTAGCAGAGTAAAAGCAGGTAAAAGTACAAGACTTAGTATTCAACATTACATGAAACAGAAGTACCTGTGTGAAACAAAAAAACACTGGCCAACAATTATGTCCATCACATACTTTTGTATTTTTCTTTGAAACATGTGCAATCTTATTCTTGAAACAAAGTTCATTGTCTAAAAACTCAAAACAATTCAACAATAGGTCTAAAGAACTGTCAACTAGAAACACACTACCATCATTCTTGCTCTTCCACTTTCTAGTTGCTTTTTTGAAGTCAAATGACTCAAATGAAAGACTTTCCAGCTTGATCAGCATCAGTCTGTATAAAGTTCAGAATTAAGTCTGTTTCTTGTTCATGACGAGATATCTTTTTGAAGCCCCTTGCACAATCGGCTGTTTGCAAGGGCATAATCAGGGTAATTTTGGCAAGTGTCAACAAATTGTGAAACAGGTTTATGATGGACATAAATAAGTCTCCACAAGAGTTTGAAATTGCCTCTTGAATACATTTGACCCAGCACAACTTGCTTGACAAGAGATCACACCCTTAGTGAGGCCTCCCCATCCACTTCTGCCTTGATAACACTAAATCCTGAGATATCTTTACAATAGTGATGTGCAAGTACCACCTTTTCATTTTCTCCTTTAGAGTTTTACTAAGGTCTTCATTTAACAGGAAAAATATGCATCACAGTTCCATCACAGCAAAAGTAGTTGCTGTGAATGTACACAGTGTAGGAAACCTATGATTTACTTTTTCACTAAGGGCTTTGACAAAATCATTTACGATTGCCTCGACAGCCTTCATATTAAAAGCACTCAGCTGAAAACCCCAATACTCAACATTTGTCCTTTTGCTTTATATTCTCTTGAAACAGCTGTTGCTGGTTAGTTTTTCCCATGACAGAGTCTTTGAAACTGTTAAAACAATCTTGTACAATAAAACCTGATTTGAGCAACATCAGCTATGAGTGACCACCTGTTAATTATGACCAAAATCACTGCGCATGAATCAATTTTACAGTGTAAATGCACTGTCATGAGTGACCACATTTTAAACGTGACTAGTGACCATGATTTTTTGGCAAAATATGTGTTTAAACACTGCCATAAATGACCATATCATAAAACCAGATATAAACAATACAGCCCTTTATTTAATACTTTGTAAGCATGATTGCTGAGTAGAGCCTGTAGGTAGAGTGCCGACTGTTCCAAAACGAGAGTCACAACAAAATTATACGAAAAAGTCGTGTCTGTTTATTGGTTTTGTTAGCTTTATAAGGTATACTGAAAACAGTAAACCAGACATATGTGCTTGTCAAACTGCCATTATAGTACCATAGTCATCAAAAGCTCTATTACAATTAACCATTCTGTCTTTAAAGGATTAGCAATCATGGAGGCACAATCATTTCAAAAGTTTATATTGTCTGTTTATCTGATGTCAAAACCCACACAATACTGACAATGTCATAATAACAGATCTTCTCACCCTGCTTTCACTGTAATGCAACAGTCACAGGCTGATATCATTGGGCTGTGGAGTTAGAATACATAATCATGGGGTGAATGATGTCTTTGTCTTTGGCTCTTTTTAAGATACTCACTTTTTCTGGTTGAGTTAATTTTATAGTTATTGTAAAAGTCTGTATTCTTTGTTGCTTTATTAATGTTACTCTTATTAAAACCCAGTTTTATCCTGGTGAAAATATAGTGAAAAACACGATATATTTAGATGGATTTAAGTCTTAAAACTAAATTTTTTTCTTTCCTAACCTTTAATAATTCCAATAATCTAGTTCAACTTTTTAAAGTCGAATACTGTTAGTCATACATCTATGTTCTTGAATTATGACCGATTCTCAGAGACAAGTGTTATTAATAGCACTACTGACAAATTGCATTATACAGCATCTCATTAAGCCATCCAAGGATACCTGTTTTTTAACACATCAATGGCAGTTGTTAGAACAATTGTACTGTTTGTAAGTAGTGAAAAATTTACAGTGCAGAGAATATGATGCCAAATTATCATGCAAAAGGACTTTCAAAAGGTTGTGGAAGCCTGAAATACAGGTAAACTGATTTTGAAATTCACTCCTGAAATGCAATCACATCTCGTTTTGTTTTTGTTTATCATTCATCATTCTGCATTTTTCATTTGCATTCTCAGCTTCCTTCAAACTGCATCCATCATTTCATTTGCATTCATTCTGCATTTCATGTATGTTCATTCTGCATTTTTTTTAGCATTCATTTGGCATTCCACTTTCATTTTACTGGTAAAATCACCCATTATAGGGTATGTAGGTACCCACAATAAAATCCAGCCAAGTGAAATCTCCTCATTACATCTAGTAGTACCAGTGTGGTGACAGCAATAAAATGGAAATGGTTTTAGATTCAAGATAACTACTGCATAAAATTTACCCATATGTAGGCTTGTTATGAAAAAAATAAATTCTTCTGGTAATTATTTTCAGCCCACCAGCAAGTATTATTCTTCTAAATACTGTATTTAATATTAAACTTCATGTAGGCTGGTTCCATATCTCTTAAAATAATTTGCTGTCTATGACCAGTTACCCTGATTATCTACTACAGCTGAGGCCCCACATGAAAAGCATGCAGTCACATTATACAATGTATAGTCATTAATATGGAATGTTTAACACTGAATAAACCTATTTATTCCTACTTCAGACTCCTCGAGTCAGAAAGGGCCTTCTGTGTAGGATAGTATGCATATATCATAGTAAAACTCATGTGGTCATGAGCTAAACAAAAAAGCTTAATCAAAGCCATTAAAAGATGAAATATATGTCACATTGGATTTTCTTTTGTTCTATGGGTATAGTACCAATTGAGACAAACTCAAAGGAATAATAACAATGTTAATAATATCTTTTTTGCTGTCCCATTCCTAAGAAACACTGCCTGAGCTACTCTCAAATACTTGTTCAATGTAACATTTGAAAAAATCAAATTGTCACTCCCACACTAAGTAAGTTTTCTGTAGTTAATCAATAATCTCTGCTTGGTCAAGAGGTGGACCACGTGCCCATGATCACTAGTCCAAAATACAATGGAAAGTTCCGACAAATACTGACCAACTGAAACAAAGGACAGCAAGTTTTGACTGGAAAATGCTAGTTTTAGCTTTGGAACTTCCAAAAACAGCCTTCTCGAAGATAATATTGATCAATTACAAAAATGAATGTCTGTGCAAAATCTAGATATTTTACACAACAAATGGCCCATAAGATTGAGAGTTTGCACCAGGCTGCTACAAACAGGAGTTACACAAAAACACACTTGAGATGCAACACAGAGTACAATGGGGTGAGCAGGCAGCCCAGTACAAACACTATCATTTAATTTTTTACGTGATGATTTGTATTTAATTTTCTGTTCACAAAATTAGAACAAATACAACTATCTTTACAAAGAAATCTTGTTTTAATTATTTTTATGACTGGATCATGCATAAATACACAGTATAATGTGATATGATTTACATCCTGCTTCATCATGATAACCCAACTGTGACATCATGCTATGTAGCAACAAATTAATCAGATTTTTGGTGTCAGCACCCAATATGTAATTGACAACACACTGGATCATCCCACACAATGCATTTGTATAGAAGTAATTGACAACACACTGGATCATCCCACACAATTCATTTGTATAGAAGTAATTGACAACACACTGGATCATCCCACACAATGCATTTGTATAGAAGTAATTGACAACACACTGGATCATCCCACACAATGCATTTGTATAGAAGTAATTGACAACACACTGGATCATCCAACACAATGCATTTGTATAGAAAGTCTTGCAAGTGGAATAACAGCTCATCCAAGCATGCTTGGTTTTTCTCTAAGATCTCCAACTCCCTCCACCTAAATGACCATCTCAATGACCTGCCTTTTCCTATGCCTTTTGTCACAAATTGGCCACAATTGATATGAAAATAAGTGAGAGGTTCAAGAATTGGATTCCCTTTTACACCAGTGTACCTTATGTTTCTTCTTGATCTTTTCCCTAAACAGCTGCTTGTCAACCCAATCCTCCTCCTTCATCCTCCTCCGTGCCACCTCAATATCTATACCTCCTACTGCCTCCTCCACCTCACCTACTATGTACTGGCTGGCCTGTGGTGTCTTCAGCCTATCATGAATGGCCTAAAGTCAGAAAATATTTTGGAAAATTGTACTTTATATGATGTTTTTCACAATGCATTTTTAGCATGGAAACTATTCTTTTTTTGAAACACAAAGTAAAAAGCCGATTGTGGGGGGCTACAAGAATATTAAGGTTTTACTTTCTTATTAGTGTCTCTTTCTTATATCCAGATAAAAACATGAATTGATGAATAAGGAAAAAAGAAATTTTGATCAATAAGTCACTTTATTTAATCAAAATGAATAATATATACTTTTTTAAAAAATAGTCTCCTAGCTTGTAAACACAATCTGAAACTATCTTACAAGAATTAAAACGCAGTTAAATAAAGACTAGACATTTGTCTATAGAACACAGATGCTGCCAACCAGAATGGTTAAAAAAAGGGCTTAACTCTTTGATAAACTTGTCCAATCACAACTTCTTAAAGATATACACATATGAAGGTCACAATGATGTTATGTACATGTATGTGTCTGCCAAGCCAAGCAAAGTCCATCAAAACTTGCATAGTTTTTTTGTTTTTGTTGGTTTTAACAGCACTTTTAACACATTACTGTCTATATCATGACCTGAAAATGGGTGATAAGTGCCTATCACACTTTCATGACCTGAAATGGGGGATAAGTGTCTACCACACTTTCATGACCTGATAATGGGAGATTAGTGCCTACCACACTTTCATGACCTGATAATGGGAGATAAGTGCATACCACACTTTCATGACCTGAAAATGGAAGATAAGTGCCTACAACACTTTCATGACCTGAAAATGGGAGATAAGTGTCTACCACACTTTCATGACCTGAAAATGGGAGATCAGTGCCTACCACACTCCCAAGTTGCATAGTACTTATACATGTAAGATTTTATGATGGTAAGAAAGATAAATGGATGGATGGATGGATGGATGGATGGATGGATGGATGGATGGATGGATGGATGGATGGATGAATGGACAGATGGACAGATGGATGGATGGATGGATGGACATGACTGATGCCATGTACCCCAGTCATATTTATGGCTGGGACAGAAAAATGGAGGGTAGAATCAGCAATAACCAAAGTTTTGCTATACACATTGAGGAAACAAATGAAGACCAAATTGTGCCCTGTGCAATAGAATACACTGATATGAGTTTTTTTGACATTACTTACCATTGATCAGACCATGGATAAGCTCAAGCTTCAATTGTTTACTTTTGTAGTGTCCAAAAATATATTTATTAATGGGCTGCACATGCTTTATTTTTTTGTCATAGCAGTCAGGCAAAAATTTGTCCTTTACATCTTTACAACAGAATTAAATTCACTCTTAAACACTTTTAGTGTTGATGCACACACAACTTCATTTAGAAGATTTTTTCAGTAATTGATTACACATACACCAATGATCTGTCATTATGATCTAAAGAATGTGTGGACACCTTTCCAGTTTGGATATGACATATATGGCCCAGTTTGTGCAGTAGTAACATTCTTGCTTTGTACCTCTGTAGTCCCAGGTCTAATCCCAGAGCTGTTACATGCAAGGGCAGGTTTTTATCTAGAAAGGGAATCTGACTTACCTCACCCTCCTCATCAAATACTACTTTCTTGTTCACTTTCAAGTTCTTCTTCTGAACTTTCTTTGCAATAGCTGCTTTAGTAAGGGCCTTCTGTTTATCTCTCCTGCCCCAATTTTCAACCTGCAAAAGTAAAAATGAATCTCTCCTTCAAGACAACTATTCCATGTGACTGATTAATTGGTGCTTAATAGCACATCAACACAAGAGAGACTATACTGTGCTGAGGCAAATGGAGTTATGTGCCTTTTAAGTGCCTTGCCCAGAGACACAACTGAGCAGTCAACCTGTCTTGGTTTGAGCAGAATTCAAACTTGCAGCCTTCTGGTTGCAAGTCCAGCACACTAACCACTACAGCATGGTGAACATTTTACTCCATGTTATTATATATATATATATATATATATATATATATATATATATATATATATATATATATATCGTCAGCTACATTTGCAACAAAATTCAGTAATGCTAGATTTACAGTACATAACAAACTTAGATCATAGTGATATATTTGCAAACTGTTTCATTGCCACAAAATAGAGAAATTAAACTGAAATATTCTGATTTTACAGCATCTTATAACTTTTTCAAAACATTTTAAGACTTTTATGTATATTTAATACTTTATTTGTGATTCTTCCAATGTCAACTTTATTCATTACTTTATAACTGCATTTTAAATGCTGTTGCATTAAAGCCATCAATGATGTTCAGTATTCAATTGTTGACTTGAACATACAGTATTAAGCCAAGAAAAATTTAACTGAATTTATTTCTTTGCCACTTTCTTGTCATTTTTCTGATGATTATTGGAAACTGTGTAAACAAGAGTGAAGAAATGCTTGTTATATATTTATCTTTGTGGTGTCCTCATCATCAGTGGAACCCATATGACCATAAATTGCATTACTATACTCAAAACTAGTGATTTTCATTGCATACCATCACAAACTTCATGCTAGGGGCACATTTCCTTAAGGGCAAAATTTATCCTGAGGTAAAACATGAGTGGGGTTTTGGGGGGCACTTTTGTGTTTTTTGCAGCATAGCAACACTTTGAAGGTTATATCTTGCTGAGGCAAGTAGATTCAAGTGCCTTAACCAGGGACACATCACACTCGTCATTCGGGGCTGATTTGATGGTGTGAATCAAATCCACACCCTTCTGGTCATGAGTCTAATGCCTTAAACTCTGAGCCACAGTTTCTCTAATTGAAACAAGAAATTATTCAGTACAACTTCCAATTCCAGATTTTATACATAGGTCTTTGACCCATCTACAAACCCCATCCCCACCCCCAACACCAAGGTGAGCACCTTAAAGGACTTAATCACTGACACAGCTTCTCAAATCAACCAAAACTGAAATATTTGAGATATGTGGTTACAGTTGAAATTTTCCTCTCATGACACCTGATGGAGGATGGGCCAAATTTAGTACAAGCTTTCATTTCGTATGTTTCGCCCAAGAGTGTCTGAGAATAGAGCATGATGGATAGATAAATGGAGAGAAAGAAAGAAAAAGAGTCAGATGGACAGAGTATCACCATATTTCTGACTTTTATTAAAACTATAAAGGTAATGAAGAATTAGATTGATAATATTTGATTAATATAATCTGATAATAGTAAACACGAAAACAATAAACCGTTAAGTTTAACCATAAATTGTATTTAAACTTTACTATTATAATGTTGCAGGAAGCAAAATATATCTAAATGTTCAGGTGTAAATTCTTTAGTCTATGTATCATTCACTTTCTCTAAAATGATGCAACTGACAGAATGTTAAACAAGAATGTGCAAATTGCAAGAACATTATTGGTTTAAATTTTTCTCACAATATTGGGCTTCAACTTATTTAACCAAAGATAATTGTATTCTTTTTTTTTTACTATTTAGGAACAGTGTTAAAGTAGAACTTATTATAATTTCACACTACCATAAAATAGGACTGTGTGTAACTATGAAAGTCATTACCTGAGTATCATCTGTTTCTAACTCTATATCAACATTTTTCTTCTTCACTGTGAAGAGTTCCTCCTCATCTTCATCCACATCAAATGTAAAAGTCCCTGTTCCCTTCTTTTGTGCTGAATCAGTACCTTTTCTCCCAGTGAGTGTATTACTTCTTGCTGTTATTTTAGAAGTCCTAACTTCTTGCACATGATCTGAATCACTCGTGTTTGAATCATCCACATCTGAATCAGATGCATCCTCACTAAAGTCTGAATCACTTTCTTGCACAAAAGAATCTTTTCTCTCTGAGGAGTCCAATAACTGTTTAACACTTTGCTTCTGTTTAAGTTTGGTTTGACTCTGTGTAGCTCCTGTTAGTCCCTGTTCAATCCAGTGATTCTCTGACTCAAAGTCTGAATCAGATTCACTGTGTTCAGACCAAGACCCAGTCTCACTGTCAGTCCCTTCCTCCTCCTCTTCCTCCTCCTCTGAGTCTGAGTCTGAAAGTATCCTCTTCAACCTATTTTCCTTTTCACTCTTATCAGATGGAGGGGAGGTGGAAAATGCTGTCACTTTTTCACTACCACTAGTGCCACTCTTACCAGTTTCCTTTTCTGACATTCGCTTCTGTTCTCTCTTGAGGAATCTAACTTTTGGTGCTATTGCCAAACCTAGTGACCTATTGGACAAAAATCTGATATGTTTATGTCAAAAATGAGTAAACTTAAATTATACATTTATATCAAAAGGGAGTAATGGTGACATTATATCATAAATGCTAAAAGATTATAACTGGTCTAAACTGATACAAATTACCAAATTAAATGTAACATTCACACATGCTTAATAAGCACACACACCTCTCTTTGATCACATACAAATATCCATTTGTTTCAATCCCTGTGTGACTCATGGGAGGAGAGGGGATTGCTATAACCTGCTTTGAACATCATGAATTTCTCAACATTGCCACAATACATGCCAGGTGTCTAGTTACAATTTAGCTTTCTGGGTTAAATCAGTCTAAAAAAAATGGACACGGCATGTATTTTATTCAGTAAACCAATACCGAGACTTAAATGTACCTAAATAAAATGGGGAGCTCCCAACATAGACTCTTCTACTATGTAAAGACATATGATTGAGATACTGTGTATAACACTGTAGACTCTTCTACTATGTAAAGACATATGATTGAGATACTGTGTATAACACTGTAGACTCTTCTACTGTGTGAAGACATATGATGGAGATACTGTGTATAACACCGTAGACTCTTCTACTATGTAAAGACATATGATTGAGATACTGTGTATAACACTGTAGACTCTTCTACTATGTAAAGACATATGATTGAGATACTGTGTATAACACTGTTGGTGTGCACTTATTTTTTTAACTTTAACAGTACAAAATTTACCCCAATAATAAATTTTAAGCACAGTATTGAGTGGAATATTGTGAAAATAATTAAAACCAGAAATGCTTTGATAGGATACTGAAGCCGTCGCAAGTGGCAATTCAGATTGAAAAGCTAAGTATCATCACTCATGCTTAAAAATATAAATGTAGGTTTCAACAACCCACTTCCCAAATGGAGATGAGTAACTCATCAAGATGCACCTCTTCATGAAGTTTACAGTTCCACTGCATATTGTGTCTGAGATATCAACACGAAAGGTATCCAAAGCCAAAAACTACATAGGAACCAGGTGCAGGGGGGGGGGGGGAAGGGGGGTATATTCATTAATATGCAGCTCTCTAACAAAGGTTCTTGATTGTGGCATGATGGATGATAGATATATACTTTAAGAAACATTTTTACCAAGGTCACTGACATATTGGATATATCAGTAAGTCAGCAGCACATATATGGATGATGTGGGAATAGGGGGACTAGAAGTGCCGGACTCACTGAGCTGCTTTGTCAAGTTCCATGACTTTGGCATGACCAGTAATGCAGATAAGAATTTAAGCAATTCTACGGCACAAAATACAGGCTAAAGTGACCAAGCTGGGAGATAATACTGTTGTGCTCATTTAGATACAAAACCTCATCGAATCTTATGACTGCAGAATTAGCAGTAATTGACTTACAAGAACTTACACAAAAGTGCTTGTTTTACATTGTATGTATGCACCTATAGACACAGATACATGCACACTAATGCACATGACTGCAATATAAAAACAGTAAATTCTTAACTGCAAATACAATTGAAAGTATTACAAGTTTCTTCCCAATCAAACAAAAATCTGCATCATTTCTGGTGAATTTCATAAAGAAACTCAAGAGTGACAGTTCTGCTCACTCATTTTTTAAAAAACATCATCCTGTGTAAACAATGATAATGACTTTGATGATGATTTAGATAATAATAATAATAATAATAATAATAAGAAGAAGAAGAAGAAGAAGAAGAAATAATAATAACAATAATAATAGTAATAATAATAATAACAGTGAAAACAGTTTTTAATAATGAATAGTATGAATATCTCATATCTACGTTTTTATGTGTATCTTAGAAAACATTTAATTTCAAAACTTCAAACAAGCAAACATTGGTGTGACATGTTTAGAAATAAGAAAAGAAATCCTCACTGAAAGATACATTTAGATAAATCTCAATCAACGAGTATAATTGTTCAAAGAATTTGATATTGGTACAATGGAACAAGGGAAGTAACTCCAGCATGAAAGGTAGACTGAGTAAATGCAAAAACACCACATGCTTGCACCTTTAAAAATCAAACAATCTCATATAAATCCACGATCAAGCCAGTCTTCAACAGTGCAAGCATATAACCAGTACAGAACCTAAATTGTGATTCTGGTACCATAACAATTCTAATTTTGTGTCCTTTCAGCGCATTTCATACTGTACTTGGCCAATTTTACAAGGTTTCAACTTTTGGGGGCCCAACTTTAAAGGTTTCAGTTTTCAGAGATCCACGAGTGCCATTTTTGAGGTGCTGAAAATGATGATAACAACATGACTATATACATTATTTGGTTCTTGATAACATGAAATAAATTAATGACCATCAACTTACTCCTATGTTCAATGTACTCGAAACAAATTCCATCCAAGTTTCCTACCACCACTCTATCATGACAATATCTATTACTCGAGTTGCTGAATAACTCAGGCAAAGGATTATCTCTGCTTTACTTCAAGGATAATTTAGATCTGTTTGTTCTTCAATGAAGTGTCATGGATGGTTTCTATCAATCACTCAGAGTGTTTACTTAACACTTTGACCGATAGCACATGTAGCATGATTCTGGTCAGTCTAAATAATGGTTAAGGCAAAGCAGCCGAACCTATGCTAAGACACCTGGTACTGTAATATAAGGTGAAAAAAATAAATTTGATATTCTTAATTCAGTATTTTTAAATATAAAATAAAATGAACATAAACTCCCAGTGTAATTCGTATTTTTGACATTTTAAAATGAAATATTGTCACTCTTTTGACCCCGTTTTTTTTTCTTCCAGAACTGGGCACATTGTTTTTTGCAGAAAATTCATGGTGGTTTGCAAACTTAAAATGATGTTTCTTCAAATTAATGTTACCGCATATACTCTTTTATAAGTCGAGTCCAGCTGCAAACAACATAGACCCTCATCTGTTGTCACATAATGTGCCGGCAGACCAGGGTCTAATTTGTTTGTTCTACTGATTACTCCTAACGAACGGCATAGACACAGATTTGCTGTCACATTATGTGATGGCAGATTTGGGTCTGTGCATTTTGCAGTTGGACTCAACTTATAAGCAAGTATAAATGGTACTCATCAAAACGTTCTGTTGTTGAACATCCTTTATTTAAAGGTAAATAATATATCTCAGAGAAGATTTAATTAGCATTATAGGTAAAACAACCTAATGTTTTTTGTAATGTACAGTACACACAATTATCATCAACATCAACTTCAGCTTTTCCAAGCAATGTCACATTTCAATATGAAAATCATCTATACTACGAGAAAAAAATTAACAGGAAGAAATCTACCAAACAGTCCTTATAAGCAGAGATGTGGAAACAGATCACTTGGTACATTTTTACAGGATCTTGTTTAAATATAGCATATATAGCAAGATAATTTTTATATTTGAGAGTACTTATATTTAACAAAAATTTTTTAACAAGTTCAAACAGAAAGGTGCCAATTCTGGAGTGGTACCTAAATTAGAATAAAGATTATATGTGTTTTTACAAATGTTTGTTAGACATTAATTTACTACAAGTATAATTTACCTACATGATAACTTCATTGCCAACATGCATATTGAAGTTCTTACCTGGCAAATTCCTCTATATTCAAGTCAAATACTTTGAAGACCTTCTTGTTGCTCATTAAAAAAACCGAGCGAAGGTAAGAAACAAAAGCCTGAAAAGTAAGGAGATATGTTATCATGCATGAAGATTTGTCAGTGGCATAATCTATTTCAATCATATTTCTCTGAACAATGGTTTGATAGTTTTGCTCTACATTTTTTTAATGTTTAATTATAATACAGAGCCATAACTTAGAAAATCAATGAAAGTATTTATAGACTTAATGACCTGACACTACCTATGAATAAATGGTAAACAGCTCTGAACAATTACTTAGGAACCATATAAGTCCTGATGCAGTGGGCATTCCTCAACATACTTATTTTATACTTATCTAATAAATATAAAGACAGAACATGTTTTTTTCTTCTTCTCAGTTCAAACATTTGTTGAGGTAAAAAGAAAGATATTAAACCTAAAGGAAAAGCTTGAGGGTTTAAGTTGTTTCTTGAGGAAGAGTTTGAACTTAGCAAAGCATGTTATTTTTATATTAGAAATCACTTGATGAATAAATACTCATGAAATTAGTACCAAAAAAATGAGTTTTCTCAAAACAAACAAAATATTTAACTCTGTTCAGAAAAAACATGCAATTATGAAACATGTACAGGTCACAACAAAATATTGTATTCTTCAATGAACCTGTTGTTGTGGTTCTGAAGAATTACATCCTTAGGCATTTGTTTGTAATAAATAATTTAGAAATATTGAAAAAGCAATTGGGTTTGAAATTAATGCAATGCAAAGAGAACTTACTAAAGCCAAAAATAGTAATTGTACCATCTAGTTTCATTATTATGAATTTCACTCATCACCCTAATACAATGTTATGAATGTAAAGCATTTAATCTAACTCAACCCATTCATCTTACAATCAGTTTATTTGACAATAGGGTTTGCACTCAACCAACAAACTTAGACTGTATTTTCAATTATTTTGCCACATTTACCCTCTGTGCCATCTCCTTCAAAGATGGGTCTGCAGCACAGTTTGCCTCCAGTTTTGGTTGGATGCTTTGTAACTTCTTGGAATTCACTCTGCAAGACAGGGAAATCAAAATTCTCAGAATACTTTAACTTCTACCAGTCCTTACAAACAGACAATGAGATCTCATGTAACAAGAATACCATTAAGAGAACAGTATAAGCCTGCCCCGTGTTGAATAGTCCTCCATGTAAAAAAAAAATTCCCCAGAAACAATTTATCTTCTTTCAGTCACAGTGAATTTGACCTTTTCTTCCTTACCCCAAGTGCACACAATCCACAAAGTTTGGTAACTGTAAATGGTAGACAATTCGAGTTATTCTGAGAAAATAATTTTTATTGTTTTAGTTACAGTGTCCATAACCTTTAATCCCAAAACCAATTGGGTTCTTCCTTACCCTAAGTGCAAACCATCCACAAAGTTTGTAATGGTGGACAACCCAAGATATTGTGAGGAAACAAAATTGGTAACAGATGGATGGACAGATGGAGGGTATATGAACAACATCATTGCATAATATGCTCCACCTCATGATTTAGGAAAACCATTTTTCTTATTTTAGTCAATGTGACCCTGACATTTGACTTTTTGACCCCAAAACCAATAAGCTTCTTTCTTACTGTAAGTACAAGCATTGCACAAAGTTTGATCCATGTCTATGATGTTGAATTATGTGTTATTGTGTGGAAACCCTTTTTTCTTCCTTCTGTCAGTGACCTTAACCTTGGACTTTTTGAATCCATCCACAAAGTTTGGTAACTCAAGATGGGGGACATCTGAAGTTATTGTGCAGAAACCAAATTGGTAACAGAGTGATGAATTGCTGAGGGAGAGATGGATGGCTGGACAACATCATAACAAAATATGCTCTGCCTCATGGCAAATGTATGAAGACCGTTTTTCTTCTTTCCATCACAGTGACCCTGACCCTGACCTTTTGAATCCTTTGAACTTTTGACCACAAAATCAATAAGCTTCTTTATTTAATCCAATATGTAAGTAATCCACAAACTTTGGTGAAAGTACATGGTTAAAAACTGAAAGTTTTGTACAGAAAAAAAAATGAAAGTTTTGTAAAGAAAATGTTCTTCTTTCAGTCAGTGACCCTGATCTCTGACCTTTCAATCCCAAAACCAATAGGCTTCTTTATTACCCAAAGTTCAAACCATCCACATTGTTTGCTCCAGGTCTGTGATGCAGAATTAATATTATTGTGTTGAAAACACTGTTATTCTTTCAGTCAGTGACCTTGACTTTTGACCTTTTGAACCCCAAATCAACAAACCTCTTCCTTACCACAAGTTCAAGCCATTCACAAAGTTTGGTCCAGATATGTGATGCAGAACTAATGCTATGGTGCGGAAACCACTTTAGTCATTTCAGTCACAGTAACCTTTACCATGACCTTCTAACCCCAAAATCAACAGGGTTCTTTCTTAGAGGGCAGGAACCATTTTTCTTCTTTCACTAACAGTAAGATTGACCTCTGACCTAAAAAATGATATGCTTCTTCCTTTCCCCGCGTGCAAGCCATCCACAAAGACTGGCAACTGTAGATGGTAGAGAACTTGAGTTACTGAGTGGAAACCATTTTTCTTCTTTCAGTCACTGTGATCTTGACCTTTGACCTTTTGACCCCCAAATCAATAAGGTTCTTCCTTGCCCAAAAGTGCAAGCCCATCCACAAAGTTTATTAACTGTAGACTGTGGACAACTCGAGTATTTGTGGGGAAAAAAATGGTAACAGACAGATTGACAACATCGTAATATAATACACTCTCACCTATTTTGAATTTTAAAAACTAAAGTTAAATAAAATCACTTGTTATGCATTTGTTAACCTGAATGTTTCCTGTATCATCATTAATGTTGAATTTTTTTTTCGGAATGAATATAAAAGTAAATTTCAAGCTTACTTTATCTTATCTATTGGAATTTTTTTGGTCCTTAACTGTTCTATCATGGCGTCTTCCTCTGAGGGTAGTAACACAAGCAAAGCCTCTCCATCTGTTTCGTATCTGTGAACAAAGATAATCAAATAAAATACTACTGAAATAAACTACATTTCTCGACCAAAACAAGCTACATACAAACTTAATTCAAGTCTTATGATGTAATATGCTGCTATGATACAAAATAGCATAAAATCACTGTATGTATATCTACCATATTTGCTAGAGGCTTTGAGTCAAGTACATACTCAATTGAAAGTAATTTAATTTTTAAACCTAGAAAGGGACCATAACTGAATGCCATCAAAATCCACTGACGAAAAAAATAAATAAACTTTTACAAAATTGCTTGAGGTATTTTTCTACAACCAGTGTTTCTTTAAGTTATGGATGCAAATTTTTATTTTCTTTGTAATGTCAAACATCCAATAAGTTACTCCCTGTGATGGATGCAGAAGAATCTTGGGGATCAATTTATTATTATTTATCATTCCTTATCATTTTTGTGTTTTCAAAAATACAGCAAAACATGTCATAAGAGACCATTCCTTCTGCCAACAAAAAGTGGTTGCTGCAGACAGGTGGTCTCTCTTAACAGGTTTCAAGATCAAAATTAATCTTCATTTAAAAAAGGAAAAATACCCAAAATTACTGTACATATAACTTGTTCTTTATTCATGGTTCTTGTTAAAATATTACATACATATATATCAGGGCTCAGGATTTTTTTTTCTCCATGAACTTGTCCCTGGGACAAGTGAGTTGCAATAGTTACTCATCCCTGTCCTCATTATACTTAACACAGTATACTGCTGACACTTTTGCTAAAGAACACAATGCACCTGATGCATGTTTGATGCTAAAATGGGTGAAAACCATGAAAATATGTTCTAATACATGACCCCTTCGATGAAAATATAATGCAAGAAAAGGTTTGTAACTTGAGAAATTGCAGTTGCATACAGAGCCCTTGATTTCTTAGTGGCATTCGGATTTATAGTGATACCTTTCAGTATTCTAGAAGTCATTTTAACATTGATACATTTTCTTTTCAACGAGCTAACATACATCTTTATGAGTTAGATAAGAGAGAAGTCAACAAACAAAAAATGGCAAAATGTTATTCTTTTCGGATATTGTTACGCTTGCCGCAGATCAGCAGTATTTTCAAAACTGTGCAGCTTTTTTAATACACTGTCACACCAAAGCAAACATGCAGCAGATGTTTATATAAGTATGTAATTACTTTTCAAAAAAAAATGTTGATAACTTGCATTTGAAAGAATTCCAACCGTCTCTTTTTCCACCAACTTTTGTACTAAATTATCCATTTTGGTCAAACCTCCATTACAGAAAGCTACTCATGGGTGCCATAAAAGGGAAGATTGCTGATTGGCCAAAAGAACTAGAATGTTTCTAGGTCAATTAAATTTTGACCAATCAGTTGTTGTTTTGACATTATCTGCATCATAAATAGATTACAACAGCATGCAATATGTGAAAGTTGGTGGGAATTGGGTGAGACACTTAAAATAATTCAGATGTAAGTTGGCAACATTTCTCCTGTGAAAAGTAACTGCATATTAAATATCTGCCAGCGTCTTCACTTTGGCATGACAATGTATCGAAGATGTGTGATAGCTCGTTTAAAGGGAAACTTTCTAAACATCAAATTGATGCCTAAATTATTTAAAAGTTTCACCACTGAGAAATTGAGGACTAGGTGTGAAACTGCAACATAATATGCTCATGATTTTTACCCATTTTAGTATCAAACTGACATCGGGTACCCGAGTAAAAAAAAACAAAGTTGGCTTCCTATGCGACATGTTGTAGATTGACAAATAGTAGGTAAATTAGGCACAAGTACATAGCAAACTTTTACTCGGCCCAGTCAATTTTAACCAGCTCAGGACGAGTGATTTTCCTGAGCCCTGATATATATATACACACAAACACACACACACAGACACACACACACATACAGTGATCACAAACATTATCATTTTTAAGTTCACATTGTGGCATAGGAACAGCAATGTTAACTACAAGGTAAATCTTACTTATCCTGCTCATAAACTGTAAAGTCAAGTGATAACACTTACTCAATAAATCTATTTACAGCAAAAAGCCAAAACCCAAGTCATCCATGATGTAAATAATAAATGGATCAACTCAATGAACAAAAGGATGTAACAGATGTGCTAAGGTGAACAGATGATGAGATCTCTGACAGTGGCACATTCAGCTTCATGTGCTGGTTTTAATAACAGCAACAACCATAAAGCAACTGAGAATACAAACCTTTACAATAACTGAAGAATTATCTCATCCAGAAAATGCACATAACTTATTCAGCAAAAAATAAAAGAGACCTCGTTCACCTGTCATTACATAATGTAACTCCACCAACACATGATTTAAGGCAGTACCCGTCACACGACAGTGAAGGCATGGTGAGAATATCTCTCATTGTGACATTAACTGTACTTTGCGGGTTTTCACAATTAATAAACAAACAATATGAACCTCTGAACTATGCATAACCATGATTCAAATCCTTTAAAGACTGAATGGTTAATTGTAGTTTTTACGGTACTACAATGGTGGTTTGTGCCATCAGTCTGGTTTATGGTCTTGGGCATACAACTTTACTCTGTAAGCATATGAAGTGTTCCAGTCAAAACCCCACATTGATATGACTTTCCATTCAGAACGATTAGCAATAACAAGATTTTCAAGATGGCTGCTGTGGTCTCCATATTGGCTGTCAGATCAGCACCATTTTCATTTGGAACCAACTAGATATCGTAAGAAGTCTTTTAGTGAAACCCCCATGTTGATATGACCATCCATTCAGGTGGAGTAGCAATAACAAGATTTTTAAGATGGCCATTGTGGTGGCCATAAAGGATGTCCAGGCACCACTATTTTCATTTAGGACAAACTTGACATCATAAGAAGTCTTCTTGTGAAAACCTCATGCCAACATCACTTTCCATTCAGGAGGAATAGTGATAAAAAGATTTTCAAGACAACTGCCATATTGGTCATACTGGATGTCAGATCAGCACCATTTTCATTTAGGAACAAGTGGACATCATAAATCTTCTGGTAAAAACTCCATGTCGATTTCATTTTCCGTTCAAGAGGAGTAGCAATAGAAGGTTTTAAGATGGCTGCCATGGTTGCCACACTGTACATCAGATTGACACCATTTTCATTTAGGACCAAATAGACATTATAAGAAGTCTTTAGTGAAAACCCAATGTTGATATGACCATCCATCCTGGAGAAATAGTGATAACAAGATTTTCAAGATGGCTGCTATGGTGCCCATACCGGATGTCTGAGCAGCACAATTTTCATTTAGGACCAAACTAGACCTTGGACTCGTGCTAATGGATAGACGGACAACACAGATCAGGCCATCCCATAAGCTCTTCTGGTCCATGATCAGTAGAGCTAAAAATGAAATCATTTACATGTTCTATTTTGCCTTGTATCTGCAGGAAGAACCAAATAAATTATCATGTGAATGTTGTTTTGGCAACTTAAGCCTTGTTCACAGTCAGCTGACTGCAAAAAGGTCTGAAGGGCAAGCCTCACTAACATTATCAAGTTTGGGAATCTGTCATTATGGTACTTCTTTATTATTTTCCAGTTCTGAAAAGCTACCCCTGGGGTAAATTTGGTCAAAGACCATCCTCACAAGTGACCATTGTCCTCTACATGCTTCAGCATCTACATGGGATTTTTTGATAGTCCCACTGGCTGCTTTCTTATCCTCCCATTATAATTACACAAGAAGATCTAAGTCATAATGTACAAATGATTCTTTTTCTCTCTCAGGAAGAAGTGATAGTGGATGCATTCCATGAGACCTGAAAGCAAAGGTTATTTCGGTGGAATTCTTACAGAATTTCTTGTTAAATATACTGCTAATTCTGCTCTTATTATGGTCCTTTCCTCTCAAGCATCCCTGATGTCATTATTTGACAATTTTGTATCCTTGTACATGAAGATGTTACCCTTTTTCACCAGTTTTTCTGGTAGTTCTGTCTGGCAAAGTGATTTACCACTTTTGGCTTTGTACACTTTCCAAAGCAGCAGGTACAAAAGCTGTGTCCCAATTCTGCTTTTGAAACATAAGGTTCAACTGAGTAAATGCTGGTACAATATCCACAAGCATGTGCATCATGTTAATAAATCTAAGTTCAGTTAGTGTTTTCCTGAAGTCTCTTTTTATTTTCATTTGGCTTTTTTAGCTGCTGGTAATATGCAACAAGTTGTTTCCATGACAAGTAAACAGCATGCAATGCCTCATAAAAAGCAGACCATAGAATCTCATGGACTTCCTCGAGTTTAACCTCTTCATTTTCTAAAACATTCTGAACTGCCCTTAACTGCTGTTTTATCAGTGGATCTTTTGATATAGTAATACATATCAGTTAATATCTCCTGGAAAGTCTTTCCTATGTATGACGTATCATCAGCTGCTGTAGATGTGCACAATGCCAAACAATGGGCAAAATAGGTTTGATCAGAGACTCTATTCTTCCTACCAACCATAACAGAAACTCCTTCACTTCCAAATGAATAAACATTTTCAATATTTAGACCCCTAGATTCCATGTAGGCTTTCAATTTATCAAATATGACTTGTGCACTAACAATAGGCTCTACAAAAGGCAGATTTCCCAGGAAAAATCTTTTCTGATCAAAAGTTAAATCTATCATATGTGCATACACAACTAGCTTCTTTGTAACATTAATGTCAGTGCTTTCATCTATCAAATGGCTAACAATGATCCCCTCTGAGGCTGCTGATTGATTGCATTTTTACTCTGTTCCAAATTCCTTAAAGTCACATAGCCCTGTGAATGACAGAAATCAATCAAAGACATATACTTTATACGTGCTATACTTTATGGAACCTATCATTGCACCAGACTTTTGAGTGACTGCTTTGTTTGCTGCAACAGCTAAATTACTGTGCAAAGCATCATCTCTCATGGCTTGCTGATGGTAACTGCCCTTAGCATGATGAGAATAAGTTGATGTCCTAAAGTTTTGAGATCCAGTTGTCATACAGTTCTTTGTTTTGGAACTTATGCACAAAACATTTTCATCTGAATGATATTCTAGCCAGCTATGCTCATGTTTCCAGCCTTCTTGAAACATATGCATGAATTTTCCCTTCTCTATTTCACCATTTTTAAGTTCAAATTTTTGTCATTTTCTGTTGGTCTTTCATCTTGGCTTTTATGGGTTTCACCTTCTTGTTTTAGTACAGTCATCATTTCTATAATCATTCTGATTGCTGTCATTTTCTAAGCATGATACTGGGGAAAAGAAATCTTATCTGCCATTTGATATCTACCTCTCAGTAAAACTTGGCTGCCTTTACAAATGCAAATGGCACTATGTCAAGGTCGTATCATGAGGCTGGTAGCATGTGACTTACGAAAAATCACAAAAAAATACAAGTTTTTCTTTAATCAAAAATGTCCAACTGCAGCGGAAGTTACCAACAAACATTATTTGAATTGGTTTCATATTTTCATTGCAGCTATTACAATTCAGTAGCAAGCCGAGCTTATTCTAATCATAGGCTGTTTCCCTGTCACAAGAAAAACGTATTGGCGGAGCTAAAGTTGGGATAGGGTACCAGTCTAATTCTAAGCCAAGAAATATTATGGCATATATCAAGTACAATATTATTTCTGGACGATCCATAGTTTCACTACAGTATATATATATCGGTATAGGAGAATTGTGAAAATAGGCAGGCCAAGCATAGATGCAATCAGAAAAGATCACTTAATGGAATTTGTTCATTTTCAAAAAATCAATTTATTGAGAAACAAATTTTTTCTCGTAAAATAAGTATCTTCAATAATACTTACCCAATCATAATACCTTAGCAGAACTATTACTACCTCGCAAATCTAGCCCTTCCAGTCTAAAACATTTTACCTAAAAAGCTAAAAGTTATCTGTCCACCTAGGTGGCAGTTAGAGTGATCTCCCCTTGATACAGGGATTGGCGCCAAGTCCCATGAATACTTCAGTTACTACTGGAGCGGAAGGCATGCTCTCTATATGGATGTAACTGCAGGGAGGCTGGGAGGGTCTATGTGTATTATGATAGTAAGGATTATTGAAGAAACATAATTTACTACAAAATAATTGGTTTCTTCTTCAAATACATTTCCTGATCATAATACCTTAGGAGAATAGGTAAGAGGTGGAGGGAGTTATATCCCCTTACCCCAGAGAGGCTATCTCCAGTCCCCTAAGGTATGTGAGACAGCTTCTAGATAACCTAACTGGAGAATAGACTTCATCTGTTGGGAGCAGCTTCAAAAGGGAAAATTTTTCCCTCCCGCAAATCCAGCGGAAGTCGTGAAGCTGCATCCTTATGAAGCTGTCAAACGACCCGGGAAGATAACCTGTTGTGCCACGGCTATAGGTCCTTCTAGGTCAAATTGAGCCTTTTAGAATTACAGATCTCTGAGATAAAAGCTGGAGAAAGTGGACTCAGACCTCATCCCATGGCATGGATAATGTTAGTTAGGAAACAGTTTTGCTCAAATGCAATGCTTGTGGCAACTACCCTAACTTCGCAAGTCAAACAAAATGCATAGCGAATTCATTTGATCTGGGGTTATTTCTTGACATGTGGAGTGAATAACTCATTTTATCCAGGACGAAAGTGCCTGTACTGATATGATGTCCTTTCCCTCTCCCTCAACACACCGGATCAGTCCTTTTCAAGGACCACTTCAGAACTCACACTGGGTCCCGTAGATGACCTTGAGATGAAGTGTCTAAAGTAGACAGCTATTTCACTACAAAAACCATGAATGGGAGCCTGTTCTTGGCAATGAAAGCAGGGGCCATCATGAGTGATACTGACTCCTCCTGTCAGAACTGCAAGTATTTCAGGTCAACTGATAAAGCATGTATCTCACTGATTCTGCCTGCTGTCGCTAGTGCAATTAGGAAGCAGGTCTTATATGAGAGATGAACCAATGAAGCCCTCAAGAGCGCAGTTAAAACAGTGTTTTTTTTCAGACAGGTTAGCACCCATGATAGATTCCACTTTGGGCACAAAGTCAATGCCTTTGGACATGTGAACTCGAAATATGAAAGCAGATTTAATAGGTCTAGTTTTGTCTGATATCCTATCTTCCATGATGATTGGTGCTGTTTCTCGTCAAAGAGTCAAAGTAGGAAGTTAGCTATTTGAGGTACTGATGCATTCAATGATGCAATGTGTTCGCACTCATACCATTGTGCAAAAATTCTCCATTTCCCTCATACACTTTCAAAGTGGAGTGCTGTCTCGCTCGAGCGATTCTCTCCACCACTTGATGAGAGAACTGTTTGTTCTTGAGGGCTTGTTTAAGATGATCCAGACATACTGGTTCAGCAACCATAGATTGGGATGGAACACCTGCCGTCGTGGTTGCTTGAGCAGATGAGGAAATATCTCTATTTTCCTGTGGATTTCTGCCACTAGATTGATAAGGTCACTGATCCACGATTTTTTTCCACTTGAGTGCAGCAATCAGGATGAGGCAACACTCCAATTCTCTTGCTTTCTGTATCATGTTCAGAGACAGGTGTGTTGGAGGGTGATCATATGCATCCAAGACAAAGGTTGGGAGTGTTGCATTCCCCTTGTCGCCAATAGATCCACCAGTGGTCAATCCCAGCAGGCACATATGCGAGTGAAAACCAAGGGATGAAGCGACCATTCTGCTTGTATACAAGTAAGCTAATACCTGTAGTCAGCCCAGAATATGATGAACTTGTCCATGGATTTGTTGTTGGAGACACCAGCTTAGAAATTCCCAAAGATGAATGCAAAGGTCTGGGGACTTCGTTCCCCCTTGCCTTCTGAGATAATTCACCACAGTGGAGTTGTCGGACAGAATGAGAATGCCCTTTCCATGTAGATTCTCCTGCCACCAATGGAATGCTTACCATATGGCTCTGATTTCTAGGATATTGATATACAATAGAAGATCCTGAGTGAGCCACTGTCCAATGGCCTCCTGGAATGATGGGAGGAGATGTGCACCCCACCCCGTTGCATTGTGCTCACATCCATACAAATCATCAACTCGAAGGTTGCACCTGCCAGGGACCACCTGACGTAAGCCAAGTGAGGTTCTCCCACTTCCGGAGATGTGACTTCAAATGCATTGTTTGTTCCAAGGAGCAAAGTTTCGACCACCATTGGGACAACAGTATCATTTGTAATTACCTCATAGATATGTGTTCTAGGAGAATGATGTCCACTGTCACATTGAGTAAACCCTGTAGGTGAAGGATTCTCAGGCTGAGAGAAGGTTCTTTGTAAGAATTGAAGCCCCGGTTGAAATGATTTCAATGCATGTTTCTGCAGGAGACATACTCTATACAGGAGGAATTGTCGGGCTGAAATTCAATTCTTGCAAGAATTGGAGCTAGCTTTGAAATGATCGGCACTTCGATACAGTGGCCATATGGGTCCAGTACTGGGTTGGGTATAGACCATGTGACTGCATTTCAGATGCCCAAGTTATGGTACCAGGGAGGGATACGAGACCCTGAATCTCTGTCACCCATCCCATTAGGTGCAAGAAAAGGCTGTGTCAGAATACGTAATAGCCATACATGATCTCCGTCAGATGGCAAAGTTCAGTCTTGATGAAACAGAACCATTGTTTCCTTCTTTGAGGCCAGGTTCATAGCACTTACCAGTAACTTGGCTGTCGGTTGCCCTGGGTCCATAATAACAACTGGGCACAAAACTATAACTGACCAAACAGTGGCATGGAATGGTCGCGGTACTATACAGTATGTCTCCACCAACTGGATGTCTTTTCCCAGATGCAGGGACTGAATATGTGATATTACATCATTGTAAGCAGTCACCCTCAGGCATATTTGAAAGCTAGACTGGGTTCGGTATTGACTGTAAGCGATCTATATCTGATAGCATGGAGAGAAATTGGGGTGGAATGATCTCCTCATCTCTGCTTTCATCCATATTGGTTCTCAAGAACTGTGGCTTTGAACTTGAATTGGATCTGCAAGAATTTTTCCTCCAAGTAGAGTCCATAAAAATTATAGATACTGTAGCACAACAGGCAATGGAGAACGCTGGGTGCATCGTGGCACCATACGAGATACTGAACAGCATAGTCAGGCCCATCATTCCGCCTTATAAACAAGAACTTCTGTATTGACCTGCTGCGATCTGATAAGGATCATAGAGTCCTATCGTGAAGGAACAGGACCATTTTATCCTCCATAACATTATCAATTGTTGCACTATCAATAGGTAGACTGAGCCCTAAGAGTGCCAGTGCACTGATGTCGGGACGTCATACGAGATACTGATCAAAGAAAGTGGGTCCATAATTCAACATAATAGGCAGGATCGGCTTTGTTATTGACCTCATGCAGTCAGATTCAGATGGAAGAGTCCAACAGTGACGGAACAGGGCCATTGTATCCTCCATAACCTTGTCAAATTCCCTATGCCGGGGCAGGTTATGGAATATGTAATCTACAAAAACAGTCCCTACTAACACCGTACAAGACGGCATCTGAGGTGCTTACTGGCAAGGGATTCGCCATTCCTATGGCTGCTACTATGTCTCTGCAATGCTCTCCAAGTCAGCCACTCAACCTAACAGCGATAACAGTTGAACGCCAGTTGGTCTTTGTTGATTAGCATGTCAACAGATGCTGGAACTCTGGACCAAACTGTTGATGGATAAAGGAGGAGAAGAACAAAACTCTGGTGGCAACAAGCAAAAAACTTCCTCTATTGACACTCTGAAGGCAGAGTCTTCTCTTGTCATAATGAGATCTAGCAAAGACGATGAAGCTTGTAAGCATACTTCGTTGTCTCTAGGTGAACGGGTTGATGCTGAGGCCTCCTGTGCAATCTGAGATCAAGCTGGAGAAGATTGTCTAAAGGGGTGGCCCACCATGCTCGCAGAATGTCCTGATTGGGATACAGTTACTTCCAAATGATCACTAAGCGAGTGCTCCCTTTGAGTGGCAACAGCATGAGAACGTAGTGAATCCATATCCAAGTGTACTGGGACACTAAACTGGGCACCGGGTGCATTGTCTGAAATGTGGCAGATCCATGAGAGTGCTTTGTGGTGTGGAGTAGCCAAACTGGACAAAGACCTTCCATCTTTTGACTTAAATGGTAAGATCGACTCTTTTGGTGACCTGTTGTGATCAGAGACGTACGGCAGAGTCCGGTTGTGACAAAAGTGCCATTTTATCTTGCATGACATTGTCCCATTATTTGTGTTGGGATGGGTTAGATATATTTTATCCACAAAACTGGTACATACAGCTGATGAGTGAGATAATATCTGAGTAGGCTTGCTTTGATCTCGATCTCGCTCCAATGTGGTCGATAAAGGTCTTTTGGAGTACAATGTATGATAGACTGTGGTGGTGACCCATTGCAATCAAATCCATATGGCAGAGTCGAATCATGGTGGAAGAGAGCCATTGTAGTTGGCATGATGGTGTCCAGTTGATTAAGTTGGGACAGGGTACGGGATATTTTAATCAACATAGCCGGTCCATACATCTGAAGTGCGAGACAGTAACTGAGGTGGTTAGTTTTTATCTTGATCTCGCTCAGTGGCTGGTGATAAAGGAAACTGGGTGTCGAGCTCATGCTGTAAATGCCTAGTGGTTCTGCCAAGAAAGGTTTAGCATGATGCGGCGGTGAGGGAGGAGCCAGAGCTGTCACTGACCATGATAGCTTGGATCGCTTCGTGGTTGATGAACTGTGTGGAGTGCGATACCCGCCGAGAAGCAATTCATTCACCACCGTGACATCAGCATGTATACTGATGACATCTTCATCCCTCAAGGTGCGCTTCTGCGCCTTCCCCTTTAGTACCCCAGTCCTGGTGCCCATTGACTTTCTGTGCAAGTCGAGACATGTATTCGTAGATTGGCAACCGAAGCAAGCTACACATGTAGAGTGGTTGTCAGTCCTGTGTTTCCAATGTTTACAGAGCTTACACATGGTCTTGCCCATGGTCTAAATATGTAAGACAAAATAAATCAGACAATATATACAGGGGTAACCTGGCACGCATCCTGCTTTATGAAATCAGAGTGCACATGCAGAGCTACACACTATGACAATTTACCTGTAGAAGGGTGCACGTGGCAGCCAATACAGGTAGAGTATTGGAGTGTCACTATTAATACTTACGAAGCGGACATTGAAATTTCAATTCTAAAAAAAGTTACCCGTAGGAAAAGCCAATTGACTGTCTATACAGGTAAAATCACTGAAGCATTGCTTATAGTAACTACAAAGTGGACACTAAGACTAAACTATGTATAGAAAACTTACCTGTACATATCCAACCACGGCAGAAACTATACGGCAATATAACTGAGTTTCCTATAGCACACACAATACCTGCACATAAAATAAAGCTACAGCAATGTGAGGGGACGCACTAGCAACCCGAGCAGGCACATACCAAGGGTGCCTAAGTGTGCAACGATGGCAAAGTTATAATTCTAAAGAAAGAGAGAGAACTTTGTCGTTGAAAGAAAGAAGCAAGAAAAGTTGGAAAATTGAGATGGAGTATACTTCACTTTGATGAGAATACTCCTCCAACTTGCTTTAAGGTAGAAAACTTCCAGAATACTTGTATGTGGATTGCAAGGCCTCTCAGTCTGTAGAGATAATGCTACTCTATCTAACTGCCACCTAGGTAGGCAGATAACTTAGCTTTTTAGTTAAAATGTTTTAGCCTGGGAGGGCTGGATTTGTGAAGTAGTAATGGTTTTCCTAAGGTATTATGATCGGGTAACATATTTGAAGAAGAAATGAGGATATTTAATGGCAGGTTGGTGCAAATGTATCAAATTGAAGGTAAATAAAATGCCTTGTCCATTTTATTTGCGCCACTTTTGGAATATTGAATTCCTTTTTTGTGGTATTTGATGTCTATTTTATGCAGATCCCACAATAGTGAATCCTAGCTGAAACAATGAACTGGTAAGCAGAGTCAACTTTTGCCCTCATGTTTTGTGCACTGCGGTTGTGAACAATCTGCACTCTGCAAGCAGACTCTAGTCAGCAATCATGTTTACCAAGGAATAAATACAGGTCTGATTTTACAATACCATCATTTATAGCAATGTTGAAACACATATTTTGACCAAAAATATGGTTGCTGGTCGCATTTATCAGGTGGTCACTCATACCAGTGCATTTATATAGCAAAATTGATCTGTGCATGTCAATTATGTTCATAAATGACAGATTGTCGCTCACAGCAGAGAGGTAAACCAAACCTAGTTTTACCATAATGACATTTCTTTTGGTACTAAAATTTGAGGATATATTTCAAAAACATGGGTCCTACTTTTTTTTACAGATGTATCATTATAAGTTGGATCTTTAACACTATAGTTTGCAGCAGGCATGAAATGTATGAAATTGTAACATGATAAATGAAAGTGAATCCATAACAATTATAATTAGAGTTAGCTTAAGGTAAGGGAATCTGAGTCACAGTTTAAACATTATTAATCTCTTATGATATGTAAGCCTTTCACATGATAATGATAATGATGATAATGTAAGCTCTTTAATTGGATTACCATGTCAAAATGCAAAAAATGAGAAAGAATTCTAGTCCATCATACCTTGCTGTTCTGCCAGCCCTGTGGATATATGTGTTGGCATCCTCTGGGCAGTCAAGTTGCAGCACCCAGTTCACAGCAGGAAAATCTGTTGGAATATAATAGGTTTTACAATAATATAAGACAAAAAAATTATAAAATATAATGCAATTACTGTAGATACTCGCTTATACGTCGAGACCAATTGCAAACAACAGACCCTGATCTGCTGTCGCATGATGTGCTGGCAGGTTAGGGTCTATATTGTTTGTTCTATTGGTTGCTCCTAACAAACTGCATAGACCCAGATATTCCAGCACATTATGTGATGGCAGATCGGGGTCTATGCAGTTTGCAGTTCAACTCAACTTGTAGGCAAGTATATACAGTACCTTTTGACCAAATAATAAATTTAAAAAATAAAAGTCCAATGGATCTTGACTTCAGGAAAAAGGAAAATGTCCTACCTACTCATTTACGTATCTATTTCGTTAAAATCACTGCTTTTCATAACATGTCTCATTAAGTATACTGTGAAAATTCATGACAACTGGATGAGAAATGTCCAAGTTTTAAACAGATGAATTTGTTATACAGTCAATTCCTTCTATTTGTCCAACTTGGTTGGTCAAGCTCTTTATCAAGCCACAGGGTTATGTAACAGTTCACACCCAGCTGGGAATCAAATTGGTTTGTAGACGATTGGATTCTCGGTTATGCAAAAGCTGACTGACAGATACCACCCTTGGCCAAGGGATCAACTAAACAATGCATTTTCATTAAGAAAAGTAGCTTTCTACTTACAGGGTGTATAAAGCAACATCAAAATAATAACAAGGTCACTACAATACCTCACTGATCTGCGTAGCAAAATTATACATTTTCATATTTGATTATGAACAAGTAATTATTTGACATAAGACATATTGCTTATTGTTAGTTTGACACAAACTTGTGACTGAATGAACGTTTAACTTCACTATCTGCCTGATGACTTGTATCCACTCTTTGTCAATACAAATTTTCAGTATTCTTCATACCACAATGTACAATATACACAGTGCACAGACCTTAGGGAGGGTATAAATTACTGGATCAATTTAAGTAACAACACATAAAAATATTCACTAAAAATTCAACAGAAAAGTTGAATGAAAGTTTTAAAAGCATTTAAAGTTCAACATTAAATATTTTCTCCACTCTGCATTTGAAGCCTTAGTGTAACAATACTAAAAATATTTATTTGTCTGAACAAAATGACATACCTGTTTCTGTTTTCTTTCCACGTAAAAAATTTGGACAATAAAACATGTCCTAAATAGCTTCTTTGGGACCCCAATATTACTTTATTTTATCAAAAATTCCTTTGACTACTTTCATAACAAGAGTCCCTCAAAGGAATTGACACTCTACTGGCTGAAAAGAATTTCTAGGAATTCAAGATAAGACCATTTCTTCCTTTTAAGTGCACCCCCATTGTCAGACGTTGAATTTGAAGAACCCGCTGACAAAGTTGAAACTGGCTTTTATTATGCAGATGACAGCGATGACAAATAATTAAATGATGTATATTTAGGACCAACTAGACATCAGAAGAAGTTGTTTCATAAAAACCCATGTTGATATGACGATCCATTTAGAAGGAATACCAATAACAATATTTTCAAGAGGGCCACTGTGGTGGCCATATTCAACATCAGATTGGCACCATTTTCTTCAAGAAGTCTTCAGGTGAAAACCCTATGGCAATATGACTTTTCATTCAGGAGGAGTAACAATAACAAGATTTTCAAGATGGACACTGTGGCAGCTATACTGGACACTAGATTGATACCACTTTCATTTAGGACCAACTAGACATCATAACAAGTCTTTTGGTGAAAACCCCATATCAATATAAATTTCCTCCTAGAAGGAGTAGCGATAACAAGATTTTCAAGATGGCCACTGTGGTGGCCATATTGGACATCAGATTGGCACCATTTTCATTTAGGACCAACTAGACATCATAAGAAGTCTTTTAGTGAAAATCTCATGTTGATACAACCATCCATTTAGGATGAGTAGCAATAACAAGATTTTCAAGATGGCCACTGTGTGGCCATATTAGATGTCTGAGTAGCACCATTTTAATTTAGGACCAACTAGACCATGGGATGAATGTGTGTGTAAAGTTTCATGGCAATCCTTTACGTGGTTTAGGAGTAGTGATAACAAACTTGTGCTAAAGGATGGACAGATGATGGATGACAGAAAACAGACCATCCCAAAAGCTATTCTGGTCTATGACCAGTAGAACCAAAAATGTATTCTGAATTCTGATTGGTTAAAAATGTCACACATGCTCAATAGTAATAAAATGTATTCGGTTTCCTCACAGTGATTTCAGCTCCACAAAACAAAATATTGCACCCACGTAGTGATATTTTATTTATCATGATATGAAAGTAATAAAACAATTATGGACTTTTGTTTGCTTTCCCTTATCATATTTAAAAGCTCAATAAAACAATGTTATTATTATATACTTAAGTGTGAGAACATAAAAATAATTGATGAAATATTCTTATCAAAATATCATGGGTTTCACCACATGATGAAATATATCCAGTAATAACACAGGAAAAGAAAATTTCCTCTATGTATTGAAAATATTCTCTCTATATATTGATTTGTTGGTTTTAACAGTACTTATAACACATTATTGGTTATATCATGCTGAGAAAATGGAAGCTAAGTGCTTTTCCCAAGAACACACCAAGACAGCTGACCCAGGCTGGCCTGGGTGGGTATCGAACCAACAACCTTTGATTATGATAACAATGCCTGGACTCCCATTTAAACAGAGAAGTTCATCCCTACCGGATGTAGAGTACGTAACTGGTGTATCCAATAAAGTTTCTCTATCTTTTAATGTTGCTTCTCAAGAGCTTTGGATCAGATTGGATAATTTCTATTAACTGATACTGAACACAATTTATGTTGTTGTCCAGTTGGTTCAAGTGTTTAGACATTGGGGTCTCCTTCTTATTCAGGATATTCCTTAGGTGTTCTTTTATTCCCACTTGGAATTCCCTTTAAGTCTCACCTAAAAGAAATTGCCGCAAAAGTGGCAGATGAGTACGTAAATAACATTACGTGTAGTACAATGACCTCATAACTTGGAAGTATATTTGAGGGTTGTAAATGTGCTTCTAAATATTTGAGATTTAACCATTTTCATGCAAAGGTGCAATTAACTGTCTCGCAATCACTCTGTGAACGCTTTACCCATAAAACCTCTACTTGAAAATAGTCTTTTGAAAGGCTGTTTCACATTCATCTGCTTGTTGAGTGTATGGGTAAAAGTCAGGCAGGTTAGTTTTTTTGAAGTTTCAGAAAGGATAGTGTTCCACGAGGATACAAATTCGTGGTCATTTGTAAATCTCAGGTGCAAGTTGATCTCTAGACCTTGAGCTTTTTTGCCTCATCGGCTGCACTGTTGTAGATAGTCAGTTACTTTTTGTGGTTTGACAAACTTTGATAGTATTTTCCTAGTTTCTTTGCAGTGACAGCTTAAGTGGTTTGGGAGTAGCAGAGGCTTAACTTGTTGGCATTCTGAAACTGGGTTGTCCAGTTTTCTATTTTTTGTTGTTGTTAACCTCTCTTCTAATCACTGCGGATGTGGAAGAGCTAGATAGAAGCAGATGCACTTCCGTAGAGGCTCATCTGGCTCTCAGTGGAATTGGGATCAATGAGATTGGTATCCTGCAGAGGGCCGCCTTCACTTCCAATTAAGTCAAAACTGGAAGAAGGTACTGCCTGATGGAATGTGGAGGTGTTCCATCCCATCTGCTGGGGTGGTCTAGTCATCACCCAGTCCCTGACCAGTTTTATTATCTTTGTAACTCATCAGAGGAAATAGTTCTTGTTGATTCATTTGTTCAACTGATCACAGTGTCTTGTTGGTGCAAAGTTTATATACCCCCCTAGCCACAGGTACAGCCACTTTTGGGTCATGTGACATTAGCTTTCCCCCAGTTAATGGAGGCTGTTGTAGCACAACCTTATGTTGCAGCCAGTGCGCTGTTTTTCAGATGGCACTAATGTTTAATGCATCTGGGATTCTAATGACATTATTGTTTAATGAAGCTGGGATTTGACTTAAATAGTGGTTGAACATAAAAACCAAAGAAAGTTTTTACGTAAAAACAGGGATTAAAAACGAAGTGGCTGGAAAACTCTTTTGAATTATTAATTTAATAATTACAAGGATTGTTTATCCTGTGTTGTGTAAGCAAACATAGCTAATCTCTGAATAACAAAACAAAACCACCATGGTATTTCATAAGGTTCTTGTTCTTTCCACATCCGCTGGCATATCGTATTGTTGCTATAGAAACATTCCTTGTGGGATCATAAGATTGTCCACAGGATTCATGAGTAGTCGGATCATAACACTGTCGACAGGATTCTTGAACGGGGTGTCTGTTTCCTGAAACTGGTTGAGGGTGACACAAGCCGAATTGGATAAAATTATCTTGACTGGCACCAAGTTCCAATTCATGGTTGGACTTGTTATGTACTCAAAAGAAAATCCTTGATCAGATAGGTTGATTTCCGCATAATCAGAAATATCAGACACAATTGGATGAAGTTGGAATGGATCTAAAATAGTTTCTGTGTTCCCAATGACTTGACATTGGGGTCCAAGATTTGTTTGGCAGTGAAATGATTAGATCTGACTGGTTAGGAATCCAGATTCCCCTCGTCATGGGAGCATCAGGCATATATTATCATATATTAAACAGTTATGCTTCTTCTTACATAGAACACTTCAAAGTTATACATTTCCTAGACTTAGTTGTTAATCTTCTTTAGCTCAATCAGTTAAAAAAAAAAGCATTTCATGGACCAGGTGTCTCACCTACATGCAAGCAAAGGCATATACACACTGCTACACCCCTGAAAAACTTTAGAACAAAACTTTCACACTGATGACAACCCCATGTGACAAAATGAATAAGTAAAAAGAGCATGTGAATTCTTTTATGTTATACGCACCCAACCCCCTGGCAGCTATGTCTGTGGCAAACAAAACAGCATGCTGTTTCCAGACAAACTGGTTATAAACTGCCACCCTTTTCAACTGGTTCATCCCTCCATGTAGAGCCAGAACTGGGATCCCTGGCCGCAGTCTGCAAAATGCCTCATGTACATACCTCACCTGAAAATACAGTACTGTCTCAATTATCAAAGTTTGCCTAATTCAGATTGCTGGTTTATTCAATCCAATAACATACTACTGTAAATGTTAAAACATCGTTTTCAATCATCCAAATCTAAATCATCCAACCTGTTTTCATGTCTTTATATAAATATGTATGATCAGATAAATAAGTACTGTTCACATTACAATATACTAATATATGACTGCCCTGTGTTATGTAGGCACTAGTAGAGCAAGGCATACTCTGACAGCACTGACCAAGAAACCAGTTATTTTTATTTGGGTCACTCTCTCTCTCTTACAGAGATGCTGCCAGGATTTTATCTAAAGGGGGAGCTCCCCCCTTGTCACCAAAATACAGGGGGAGTAGACAAAAAATGAGGGGGATTAGGAAACGGCCATAGTTCAATATTTACTTAACACATAAATATCCATCTCTTTCTTTCTTCCTGTTCCACTTTGTTAGAGCTCTATTAAAATCAAAATCCTCAAAAGATGTCTCCTCTAGTTGTATAAGCATTAATCTGTTGATCATTTCTGAGCTTAATTCGTTCCTTATCTGTGTATGAATATTGTTTTGTGCTGAGAATCCCCTTTCACATAGCTTGCTAAGCCAGCTTGAACAAGTTGGAAAACTGTTCTTTATGGTTGTTATGTGCAATTTTCAACAGCTCATAGGTATTGACTCTTGAACATCTCTGCTCCAAAATAATATTTTTCACTAACAGGAGTTCTGCCAAAGTTTCACTTTCTAAAATCAGTGCTTTGTTGACTTCAACGCCAGATTTCTTATCTGTTCCACAATGTTGTATTAGGACTTTAAGTCCATCAATGTCATAGTCTGCTTATTCAGACAGAGGTATTTTGATCAAAAATAAATATCCTAACTTTTTAATTTCTTTTTAGATTCATATTTATTCAATTGGTCTTAACCCTTAGAGTGCTACACAGTTTTGTAGCACAAGATCCCTCAAGACAAAATTGTTTGAGAAAAGAAATGAAAATTGCACTACTTTTAAATTGCCTGTATTTTAATTAGGCTTGGTATTCTGCCTTTTCGGCGTTTAATTTCGAAGAACCGCTTATTATGGGGTTGACTGGCATGCCGTCTGTTTTTGTCCATCCAGCATGTACATCGGACTCATATTCAACATCATTTTTGGGCTAAAAATTACTCACTGGTATTTCCAGTAACACTCTCCAGGCTCCATTAATCTGACATACTTCAAAATTTTAAAAATCATTGTCATCATTGCTATCATCAGCCAGTATTTGCCGATCGAAATCATCATCTGAAGATCAACCATGTTGGGAGTCGGCCATTTTAGTTTTCTAGAAGCTCTTACTATAAACACGCATTTGTAAAACTTCCTTCACAAATGCAAGGTTCAACCTCAACAATGCTTGTTCCAGGGCCCAATATTCAAATCAAATGTACTTTAACAATCGTTCATGTCAAGCCGAAGTACTCAGATGTGTAAACAGTTGCCTACCAGAAAAAAACCCCCCAAAAAACAGATGACACAAGCGTTACAAGACCTCTACTGTTGGCGCGACTTATGTGACAAGCACTTTACGGGTTAACAGCTAAATAAAAATTGTACACTGCGCAGAGTACATTATATGCATGACTTTAAACTAATTTGCGGGAGTTCCCGCACATCACTGTTTTACAAGTGCACGAATTCATACAAATTTTGCACGATTCATGCACCCTGACTCTTATGGTGACCATGACCTTTAACCCAACATCTGTAAATTATTTCCTTTCCATATCAGCAAAAATCATCCAAAAAATGCTGTGCCATTATGAGACTGTATTGAAGTTATTTTACAGAAACATTTTCCCTTGTCTGCATCACAGTGAACTCAGCCTATGACCTTCTAACTCCAAAATCAAAAGGTATTTTTCTTGCTCCAAATGCAAACTATTTACATAATGTAGTCAAGTATATATGGCATAGAACTAACTTAGTGTGCAGATATCTTTTATTTCTTATTTGACTCAATGTGACCCTGCCCTTTCGAGCCCAAAATCAATGGGCATCTTTCTTACCTCAAGTGTTAAGCATTCACAAAGTTTGACCACGGTAAACAGTCTAGAACTAAAGTTATTAAGTGGAAACCATTTTTCTTCTTTCAGTCATCTGACCTTGACCTTTGAACTTAAAATCAATATATTTCTTCCTTTCTAATAATGCAAACTATCCACAATATTTTGTTATGGTACAAGGGCTTGAACTAAAGTTATTGTGCAGAAACATTTTTATTTAAACAAAAAGACCATGACCTTAGACCTTTAGACATACATTCTTTTCCTTACCCTAAGGACAAATGTACAAAATCTGGTGAAGGCACATGGTCTAGAACTAAAACTGTTTTAACTTCATAATGAATCATCCCAAGTATGAATAAAATCGTGAAGGGGTAGAGCAAATATAAGCCATATGAAAAAACTTTATCCAAAAGGGCTTGTTCTATGACAGTGACCTTGACCCCAAGGTGAAAGGTGCAAGTGAGCATGTTGCTGAATGAACTATCTTAGCTTCCTAATGACTCATTTAAAGTATGAACAAAATCCATTAAGGGGTTTAGGAAATATATGCACACAATAGTTTTAAACCAAAACCTTCATGCACATTTTCTATGACTGTGACCTTGACCACAAGGTCAAAGGGGTGAGCACACATTTCACAGAATGAATTGTCTTATCTTCATAATTATTCATGCCCAGTATGATGATAATCTATAATGGGGTTTAGGAAATATACGTAAATAAAAAACTTCAATCAAACCCTCACTGTGACAACCGCAACAATGAAACTGGTGGAAAAGTGATTGCTATGTCTCCATTCCTACTAACATGGGTTCGACAAAAAACACAAATATTTTGTATCCCGATTAAAATTACAATAACATTTCTAGGGGAAAAAATCATTGTAAATTACAGTGTGGAAATGAGTTATTACAATTAGGAAAAAGTAGCAAATGAGAGGACATCGAGAGCAGAAAAGAAGGCACCTGGGGAAGAAGTGAGGACATTAGGGCTGATGATAAAGGGGCCCACTATATTTTAAACTAGCTATAGTACAAACAGGTATATGTGAAGCTGGTACCTACTTGTTTACAGCTCATGAGGAAGACAAGAACTTTGCTTTTTAGATGATTCCTGACAAATGACCACAAGAAGCTCAGTTTTTCACGGAGCTCACAGATAACATAGCTCTGAAAAAATAAATACAAGGCAAATTTATTTTCACATCTATTTAAAATAACTACATATTTTTAGCAATCTTTAGGAAGAATTTTTAAATTTTATTGGGAAATGCTACTTGAAATTACCTTTCTCCCCCCCCCCAAAGTTATGCTTTCTCAGTCATAAACTTCACATTTTCACGACACAATTTTTCAGAACTAACCAGTAGAAATGCCTATTGTAAAATATTCAAGTACTGTTATTGACAAAGTTGAAACTATCTGAAAATACAAATAAAATACATAAGTAATCAAGAACTATATCATGTGATCAAGTAAAATGTCCTTTGAATATTTAAGTGGTGGGCAGGAACACAAAACAGTGATGAGTACAGAGCAAATTACTCCAAAATGTGTCCAAAATAAGGAATAAATATGATGCTTTAATTTTATTGATAAAAGCTTCCTTTATAAAAATTGAGTTATCTAGATCACAAATTTTCATTATTTGTGAAATTACTGAGCATTCTTTATCATTGCTATTATTAACTCTTTGTATTTGTGAAATTACTGAGCATTCTTTATCATTGCTATTATTAACTCTTTGTATTTGCGCCACTCTTGTGACACAGCTGAGGCATTGTGATGTCATTGTTTGCAAAAATGATTATTCCTCTATATCTTTGTTAGAAAATATTCTGAATAGTGCATGACAGGTCATCTCTTAAAAAGACAAAATGACAACATTTGTAGATTTTTGCACTTTTGCTAATGAATACATGTGTTATGTATGGTTGAAAGCAGGTACGAATATGTATTGGAGACAATCTTCTAGAGATACCTGCTCCAGATTTGTAGGTGTGCTGTGTTGAGCATTCTCATGTACTGACACATACATCGGATTCTTTAAGCTTAGACGAGCCAGATCCTTCACTGAACTAAAAATACACAGTAAAAAGAATACATATACATGTATTATTGTCCATACTTTTTTTGTCCCCTCTAATTTTTCATAAACCATTATATATACTTTCCTGAATACAATGTACCTCATTTCATCCACATAAAATCAACATTAACAAAGACACAGTAATTTGAAGGCATTATACAACTTTTACATTATGATTTTAAAATTCCTTTTTTGGCACCATTTTTCTACAACAACATCAAATTAAATTGTCCAAAGTTATGTTTTCTTGTATCAAGGTCATATATATATATTGCAGATAAGAAAAAAACTGTGCCTGAAATTTCTTTTGTTTGACTTGAATACTGTTCAGACTCAACTATCTAAACCCTTATTACCAAATAATTGGGGCCCCGGGTGGCCGAGTGGTCTAAGGCGCTCGCCTTTACCGATCACTGCCATCTCACCTCTGTCCGCGTGGGTTCGAGTCTTGGGCTAGGCCAATGTGGTTATGTGAGAAAGCTTGCCAGTAGTTTCCCGTGGATCGGTGGTTCTTCCCGGGATTTTCCCGGGTTCTTCCTCCACCAGATATACTGGCCGCCATGTATAGCCTATCATGTGCTGAAAAATGGCGTTAAACCCATAAAAAAACAAAAACCAAAACCAAATAATTGGTTTATCTAAAATAAATGCATGATCTCAAAAATACTGTGACATTTTTAAGTATTTCTTTGATTATCATTTTTCATCTGCAACATTTTCATGTCTCATAATTCTTTAGATTACTGAGCATCTAATGTAACAGCTCGACCTACCTAACATGAAACAACAGTAACAACATGGGATTGACACTCTACTGGCCAAAAAGAATTTCCAGGAATCCAAGAAAAGACCATTAATTCTTGGTAACTGTTGAGTGTTGAAACCATGTCTGATATTCTTGAGAGATTTTCAAGATGGCCATGATGGCAGCCATACTAGATGTAAGATTGGCATCATTTTCATTTAGGACCAAATAGACATCATAAGAAGTCTTTTGCTGAAAACCGCATGTCAATAGGACCATTCAAGATGGCCACTATAATTTTTTATTTAGGACAAACTTGAATATCATATGAAATATTCATAAGAAAACCACATGTTGATATGACTTTCCATTAAGAAGGTTTCACAATAACAAGCTTTTCAAGATGACTGCCAAGGTGGAAACATTGGATAAGATCTGCACCATTTTCATTTAGGACCAACTAGACATCATGAGAAAAACTGATGTTGACATGACCATCCATCCAGAAGAAGTAGCGACAAGACAATTTTCAAAATGTGGTCAGATTGGCATAATTTTCATTTAGGACCAACTAGACATCATACAAATCTTTAATTGAAAACCCCATGTTGATATGACCATCAGTTCAGGAGAAGTAGCAATAACAAGATTTTCAAGATGTAGCTGGAGTGGCTTTATTGGAAGTCCAAGCAACACCATTTTCATTCAGGATCAACTACACTTCATAAGAACTCTAATAAAACCTGTGAAGTAAAGAATTTTAAATTCCTGTAAAATATTTGCATCTATACCTTGTCTGTGTTGCTGAGAAAAGAAGAGTCTGTCTTTCAGAAGGAAGGTTCTCAATGATAGCATTCATTGTCTGGGCAAAACCCAAGTCCAAAATTCTATCTGCTTCATCTAAAACTGAAAAAGACAAAGCAATGTATATAAGACAGAGAAGCAAAGTCCCAGTTTAATTTCATAGCTGAGAAAAAATCTAGGAGCTCACATGACCCAGGGTTTACCACTGTAACATCTATAAATTACATACTGGTATGTGTTCCAAGTTTTTTGTAAGAAAAGCACTTCTTATATGAATAAAAAACAGATAATCAGTGATCGTATTAATGGGAGAACTTAATTACATCAAATAACCACCTGAAAACAAAAAATTCAATGAAACAAATTTTTCTTTTAATATTCATTAGACCTCATTTCTAAGACCTCCCTCATAATATAACCACTTTTCTTAAGTCATATGAATTATTGCATTACAATGTTTTTACTGTATTTTTGGTCATGTAAGGAAAATTTTTTTTTTTTCATAGAGAAAAAAAAATGTGTTGCAGATGACAGTTAAATTTATGAAGAATACTTCATAAATCAGCAATTTTTGCAAATCATTGTGGACAAAACCATTGTTGGTTTCTTTATAATGACATTTTCAGTACTTCATTTGAATATATCATGCAGAGGAAATGGGAGCTAAGTGCCTTTCCCAAGGATACAAATGAGGCAGCTGACCCAGTCTGGCCTGGGCAAGTATTGTACCTGCAATCCCTGGATGATGAATCTGATGCTCTACAAACTCAGCTCCCAAAGAAAGAATTGTGCCATATTTTTGGACTTATTCACCACTAAAAAAAATGTTTAGCAAATGACATGAGTTCCATGGAATGCAGTGTCCAGCTGGTAAAGGGCATTATGATTCTGCTTACCCAGACAAGACAGAACATATCCATGTACTAACTGTAGACTTATAGTAATATTCTACCAAAGCTGCAGTTAAGTCCTTCACTATAAAGCACCTCATTATAACACAGTCCCTTACATAACATGGTTATGACCATGGATCCCATTTTTGTGATGCATGAAGTTTTGATACTGAACATACCTTTGTAGATTGCAACCTTGCTTCAAAAGCAGTACAGTTTTTTGGCTCTTCTGAACAGAATTAAAGTGGGGAACCACTATACTCAAACTGATAAAGAAAGTACAAGACAAATGAAACTTTATAAAGTACCTTAACATACCGCAAAAAGGTTATATGTATGTCTTGTCATTCAAAGGCTTGACAATAAAAGGGTACCTGTCCAACTTAAAAACAAATGTCTTAGTTAAACTACAAAATGTTTTATGACAGTGTAAAATGAAATTTTAGACACTGTACAAGGTGTGCAACATATTGAATATAAAAATTAATTAAAAAAAGACATATCTGCCATCTCCTTTGCTAAAAACTCAACTGGTTCTACTACCCACAGGAATACCACTCTTGCTTGAAATCTGGTCATTATTCATTGACATACAAATCTTCACAGCTAAGGAACTACAGCACTCACTCACTATAAGGCCCTTCATTATAACATGGTTCCTGTTATAAGGCAAGTGGGTCCCATTTCAATATGTGGTAGTATAATTCTGGTAGTATAAATACATGTATCCTATACTTCATTATTCAGTAGTATAATTTATGGCTCTCATGAACAGTGTTATAATGAGGAAGTACTGTACTATAAAATCATGACTACTGTGAAAGTGTAATTTATGACTTCTCATGTTTATTCAAATCTAGTCCTGTAGCTTGCTTGTTGTCCATTTTCCTTTAAGCATCTGCACCCTATGTGGTCCATGGTAGCTCAGTTAGTGGAGCATCAGACTTGTAATCCAAAGGTAATGAGTTCAATACCCACCCAGGCCAGCCTGAGACAGCTGTCTTAGTGTGTTCTTGTGAAAGGCACTTAGCTCCCATTCCCTCTGCCAATAATGTTAAAAATGTCATTACACAAACAAAAACGACCAAGAAAACAGCACCCTATATACTGTTCATTAGTTCTTGTAATGGGATTTTTAAAAACAAAATCTCTGATATTCATTTAGAACTAAAAAATATGTTAATGGAACTCTAATATCCTATCGTAGCAAATGAAATATACAAAACTTATTCATATGTAAGCATTTATGAATAAACAGACAAGGGTTGCTGTCACACTATATGCTACTACCACATTGGTGGTGGGCATTGAAAGATCAAAAAATATTAGACCTCTCCCTTGATAACTCTAAGCGAGGACACGAGTTACCGAGGGACCTCAAAATAATTAAAAAGGGGATGCCATCCCCATTGGACTTCAAGAAAAACCGGGAGGGGGGTGTTCAGGTCTGTTTAATGGCTGAATACTCATTTTGTAATCACATAAGGAATAATTCTCAATAAAGAGCTTTTTCTAATGAGGTTGTTCGCTTTTTGTATAGATTGCCTTAATTTTCAAGATACCCAACCTCCGAAAGATTGTTAACAACATTACTCCAAGAGGTTTAAACAACCATCATGTGTATGCAAAAACATTGTGTATTACATCACAACTTTATGTTGATGATTCACAACAAAACAAGATTCCTTTTTTTTTAAACTAGGGACATTTATTTTATGAAATAAACGTCAATGTTTAAACTCGATTTATTTTATTGTTTCATTAGTAAAATTCTGATGCCATTATTTCATTGCAAGTAATAGTGATCACGATTTTCTTCACGTTCAACAAACAGGGGAAAATTTGGGGGTATTTTCTGGCTTAAAAAATGGGATCCACGTCTGACCCCGCATTATAAGCAGGTTCGTGAGTTATCCAGGAAAGAGTTATCAAGGGAGTGGTGTATATTTAAATGACAACATATTAAATTACCCAGAATTTTAAGGGAATCTGCTGTGAAAAATGCTGTTTCATCCATATGCTGCAGAAGTCGCCCTGGGGTACAGATAACAATGTTGGTTCGATGGATCCTCTCCGATTCTTCTTGTAATTTCTAAAATAAATCATAAAGAAATCAAATTAGCTATAAAAAAAAACATACATACAGTATACATCAAAAGTTATCATAAATAAATTCATGTAAAAGTCTTTAAAGTAATTTCAATTCCAAATTCATCATGTACATGTTGATTGAGGAAGCCACTGGGCAGATTTACTAACGATCTTTTACAGAGCAATATGATTGATTTATTTGAAACCCTCTAAAATAGCTGAGATTTTTTATTTTTACCTTTGCAAACACATCTTTTTAAAATCAAACATCAAAAATTAAGTGGACCAATTGGTCAGGAACAGATAACAAACAACTTAATTATGACAGATTTCATAGCTTTGTTGTGTAGACAATTCTTTAAATCCATATTTAGGGGTCTGCTGAATCTTTCAATCACTGAACCTTGTAATAACTTCCCTTCCACTTCAAAACTCTAAGCTTTAATACGAAGAACCATAGTTTTGGGGTTTTTTTCAATTCTTGGAGACCTAAATTCTTTACTGTAGCAAATTTGGAAATCTCCCTCTTTACTTACAAATGCATCAAGAATAGGCAGTTTAATGTTGTGCATAAATTGGGACATTTTCAGAGCAAAACGTCATTTATGTCAGCTGGTTGTAGTATAATAAAAAAGTTAAAAATACAAAGATTTGAATCTGAAGGCTCAATGTTTTTGATCAATTACCTTCCCTCCAATCACCAAACCAGCAGAAAAATCATGGAATCGTCCAATCTTGCGAAGCACCTCAAATATTTGGTAGGCGAGCTCTCTGGTGGGCGAGATGATAAGGGCACCTAGACCATCCAGCTGACTCCATTTCAACTGGTACAGATTCTCCAGGACCTGACAAAAGTTTCTTTATTCAATTTTATCATACAATGTCATTGCTCTAACATTAAACAAACCAGTTTCATATTTTTGATACCAGCAGGGTTTTACACTCTTTCAGGACCCAGAGGTTTTCAGACTCTTTGGGATGGGAGTAAAAGAGTATAAGATGATACATTGTTTTAAGTGAATATTTACAATATGGCATACACATTGTTACACAGGGTAAAAATGGTAGGACAACATGTTGCTGCTGTGATTATCAGTATAGTGATGTAACTACCTGGATTTTAACCTGGAAAATTAGCAATTTGTAGCATGTCTCAAGATCACTGATGTACTGGTACATGCAGTAAAACAAAACAACAACAAAAAAACAACAGTACATGTCTTATCGACACTGACAAGAAATGCACAACTTGAGCTTTTTTTTTAAAACTACTGACTGGTGCAAAAAAGGAATTTTCTCAATGCAGCTCTTATCCCTTTTAGTTAAAAATTCATTAGACCTCCTGATCTGGAAAGTAATGTGTAATTTTCAGTTGCAACAAGTGATTTGCCTCCATTTTTACGTGATGCAAAACCAAGACCAAATATTTGTATCAACATGTCATGAGGTCACAAAGACAGGAGATTATAACATTTTTATCTAGCTGTGGCTACATAATCTCTACAAGTCACTTGCTATATTTTAATTATGGTGAGGAGTACCCACCTTCACCAAATATAGCAAGGGATTTGAAGAACTAAGGTAACCTCAGTCAGTAATAATGTACACTATAACGACCAAGGTATTCAAATGTACTTAAAGGCATTTCAATTCTCTATTTTGTGGTCCAGGGCTCAAATTTAACACAAATTTCTTTGTAGCCAGAAGGACTAGTATACTAAGAAATTTACTAGTCCTGCCAAATCTTTACTAGTCCTGTCCACAAAACAATGTCACACACTCGTATTGAGATTAACAACAATTTTATTTCATAAATAGCATTATCATATGAAATGCAGAAGTACAGAAGTATAAATCTTGCTTTTTGTGTTGCCCACAGCTTTCATGTGCATTTACCGATTCAATATTAAAGTTCGAACAACCCGCAACAAAACTGGATGTTTTCTCTGTGTTTGTTTTTGCGAATTCTGTACACCAATTACACCCCATAACGTTCTTCTCCTCATCATAATTGAGCCATTCCCTGTCTTTTGTCCATGTCTTCTGAAACATTCGATATCGCTTTTCCCTATCATAAGAATTATTCCTCTCTTTTATGTCATTTTCATTCAACTTTTGCTTTTTTCCGGTGGCTGAACGCCTTCTATAAAACGCCACATTTTGCCTGTTATGAAAGGAGGGAATTGTGCCTTGTTTTGAAATACGAGATGTTACAGTATAACTGACGCGGATTATTTAAAGTAAGAAAAGGAATGGCACAGTGTCCTTTATAAAACAAAATCAGATCAAGAAACATATTTCAAAGCATGTGCCTCTGCCCCCTCCCCCTTTAAAATTAAATGGCCTCTTCCTAATAAAGACTTGACTTCAGCGGATGTTCTGCAGGATCAAAGCAGTGGCTATTGTAAACACTGTTATAAAATATTAGCATCAGAAGATGATGTTAGTTTCAGCTTGGAAAAGGTGCGTTCCTATCGAACGAAGCCATCTGACTCGGCACGTTGTACTTAACAGCTCCAATTATGGTCTCATCATTAACAGCAGAAGTTTGGTAATTGTTCCTAATTAATCAAACCTCAATGTATTGTTGAAATTAATAATAAGGTGGAAAATTTTCAAATCTTAGATGCTCAGAGATTTTAATTCCCAACAAATGTACGGCATTCTGCTTGGATATCTCCACGTGTATTCAATTATTTGTTCATCTTGTAAGGGAAAAATATAAAAACTATTTTTATCATCACAGAAAAAAGTAGTTATATGGAAATGATGTGTCAATAACGTAATCGTAACATTGATCTAATTCTTATAATTATTTTGATGCAAATGTAAAATATGCAGTTTCCGGTTTGTGACTGTTGGAGCGTTTAGCTAGCAAGCCAAAAAAAAAAAAAAAATTAAACAAACAAACATACAAACTACTTTCTTTGAATAGTTTTTGTCATGTTTCTGTGTGTGGTATACCGCTTTGTAGTTTGTTACTGTGGTCAAGTGGATAAAGTGTGATACCAGCATGCACACACATGCAAATGCACACGTACTTGACTTTGGAACACGAGGTCGGGAGTTCGTGCCCAGTGGTGGGAATATTCGTTCATGCTTTTTGCTCCATGACGCTATGTCTAATACAGATTCCGTATTAATTTTCTTACTTATATGAACTTTTCCAAATTTATGTATGTGTAGATGGTCAAATTTTAATATTTTCTGAATATTTCCTAAAAATGTCATCATGTCATGCATTGAAAAAGTTAAATTTGGTTATAATTAATAAGCATTCTAGCATTCCTTTTTAAATGTTATCTTTGGTGAAAATTTCTTCTAAACATTATCAGAATCATTAAAAAATCTTTCATGGAAGACACATCTTTATGGCTTGGTGTGAACGATGAGGTCGCTAACTGCAGAAAGCTTGGCAATCTGGGAAAACGTAAACTCTTACCGAACATTATGATGATTTGGATTCCATGTTGTATGCGTGCGTGTGTGTGTGAGAGAGAGAGAGAGAGAGAGAGAGAGAGAAAGAGAGAGAGATGCTTTAAAACAGGTTAATCTCAATTTTATATATTATATATAATATGCAATAGAAAAATGAAGAGAAAAAGAAATAAGTAAAACATAAGTACGATCTCTTCACTATCCATGTCTAATATAGTGAAGTTCAGCCCCTCTATAACAGCGTGCGTTGCAATCAGATGATCCAAAAGAAACAGAGGAAACAACATTGTTTTATTTATGGTTGAGGGGAGAGATCTTAAATCTGATTAATTTTCCGCATAAAAAGTTGTAGAATGCCATAAATTTGCTGGAAATAAAAATCTCTTAACAACTAACATTTGACTATTTCCACGTCATTTTTCATTTCATACGTTATCAGATTAATTAGGATCAATTACCAAACTTCCGCTGTTAATGACGAGACCATAATTGGCGCTGTTAAGCGAAATGCGCAAAATCGGATGGCTTCTTGTTATAGAAACGCACCTTTCCGAGGCAGAAATTGACTTCATCTTCTGATGCTAATATTTTATGACTGTGTTTACAATGATCACTGCCTTGATTCTACAGAACATCTACTGAAGTCAAGTCTTTATTAGGGAAAGGCGTAAACAAACGCTGACTGTTGATAACCGAAACTTACTAGCCCATCGGACTATTAACATTATGAAAGTTACTAGTCCGACAGGAAATTTACTAGCCTCGGGCTAGCGGACTACTGCTAATTTCGAGCCCTGTGGTCTATTGAATAAAATCAGTGATATTTGCCATTTGATTAACAGAATCTTACAAGCTCTCATTAAATTACTAGTTACAATATTTTTCTTGCCAAGACAACTGTTTCATAAATTTTACAAGAACTAATGTAAGACCCTAAACATAAAATCTATCTTCTATTCATATTTACTTCAAAGTTTCTCCTGATGACTATCCCACAATTAATATTCCTTATCTCAGAATGACCATAATTGATGTAATTTTTTGAACCCTTTAATTCTTAATATACAGTGATCCATAAAAAATTTAACTTATTTTTTGTACTAATATTTTCAGAACATAGAAATTAGTTTTATTATTCAAAAATTCTAAGTTTTCATACAGATGAAGTCAAAAATCACAAGATAAATGTGCTTAAGAATGAAAGTATATGTGTGAATACTGGTGAAAAATGGCTTAAATAAAAACGATTTATACTGAAAATGTGTTCTATGCAGTGGTTCTCCTCTTGTATATGGCATCCCTTCTGCAGCAGGACAGTGGCCTCATAAGAGAGGTGACCTTTCTAGAGAGGTATCACACAAATGCAAGTAATAATTACAAATACAGTAAGAAAGGCATAACTACTTTTTTAAATATTTAATATTTTCATTTAAAAATCACATGCATGTTATAGAATCAATATAACAAAACTTATATTAATGTTATATAAAGAATAATCATCAATCAAGGTGCAAAACCATTAAAAAAACTTGTCAATAAAATCAGAGTACAAACATCTGGCTGTAGCTATGATATACATCCATTCCACTTTACCACTACTTCAGAATGTATAATTGACCATGTTTATTTTAATCTTTCTGATGTCAAATATTTTAGCAATGATAATAGGACTCTCCATCTTTTCGTTTCACTGAAATTCTTTCACTTTTCATTCTAAACTGAGAAAATCAAAAGACATTTTGTACTTTTTGCAACAACTTATTCCTTCATAGTATTACCACTGTCAAACTAATTTGTAGCCATTACACGAAATGCTCCATGTTTACAAATGAAGTGAGCTTGCCATGTGATCAACCCTTTTCCATCGGGACAACATCTCCATTCATACTTGACCTTTGCCACCGGGATACAACTCAGCTTGTATGTTCACTACATTCTGTCTACCACTTCATGGAAATGTGGATTTAACCATAATACATCATCATTTTACATGCATTCTTTTGAAATGAAGGAAGTAAAGGTAGAAAGTACACAAATGTTGTCACAGAATGAGTTTAAAAGACCCCAAAATAATTTTTTAACAAGCAGAGATCGAAAATTGTGCTCACTACTCAAGCTGCAAGTGATGGCAATTTTGTGCTTGCAGAAATAGTTGAAAATAAAGACAATTTTGTGTGGAAAATTTACATTTTAGGTAGTGAGGATCGTTGTCTTAACTTCATCAAAATGAACAGATTTGAGTTGATCACTGGTTATTTGAACATTTGATTTCAAACACGAGTTTTAACATGCTGAGATCAACATGGTGGACATCACTGTAGCGGCAAATTATGGTAATGATGTGGATGATGATTTTGATGAAATATAGACAATTTTGTGGGGAAAATTGACATTGTATGCAGCGCAGATAGTGATCTTGATTTTTCAATGAAATGAATACAGCTGTTTAATAACTGGTTAGTAGAAAATTTTATTTCAAAACTGAATTTTAACCTGGAAAAGATCAAATTGGTGGACAATACTGAAGCGGCAAGTGATGACATGACTTTTGTGGATGCCGATTTTGATGAAAATATATACAATTTTGTGGCAGAAATTGATATTTTAGGCAGTGGGGATCGTTATCTTGACTACACTGAAATGAAATGAGCGGATGATAATTAGTTCATTGGTATTTTTTACTCGGATATTGACGATGATAGAGACTTTTATGGTTTTCAAGCTAGCTGGACATTTTGTTAACTTCACTGCTCATAAAGTTCACCCGCATACCGAGGTTAAGATCTGTGCATAATATTATGAAATTTTACTGCATTCCTGGAAACGGACCAAAATAAACCCAACAAAACTGATATTTTTACATTATAATTTATTATAGAATAAAAACACTGAAACAAAATGAACAGTTTTGCCAACTTTCCAGTAAGAATCTGTTCTGCTTGCTTTCCAATTCTCATGCGAGTAAATTTAATAAAATTGAAATAACCTCTGACATTCTTGATTTGTATTATTTTGTTGCCATCTTAAAGTGCGTAAAATTCTTCAGATTTCATACACTTACATATATGAGGTAAAATGAATGTTGCAGATAGAAAAATTGCATTGAAAGTAAGTTTTAAAAAAAATGTATAGTGTTTTTTAGTTTACTTAACTTTACTTTCAACTGAATTTTTTACACCTGAAAATTTTCAATGAAAAAATATAAAACTTTAAAGAAAATGTTATGCTTTTAAAATGGTACATAACTTTGAAAAATTATTTGAAAAACTTGTCCAGTAAAGCCATATTGACCAATGTCACTGCATTCCCTCATGCTGATACACCAATGACTGAAAAATTTTCAGTTCTACATAACTGCCTGGCTGATTAGGCTTCAGTATGAAAAGGGTTAAAAACAACATTTTTATGTGCATACAAAAATTTAATGAAATATGGCGTATTTTAGTTGCTGTGTTTTTGCCATGTTTCTCATTAATCTCATTCTAGTTTCCCTTTTTCCCAAATTTTTTCCTCTTCCTTCTAAATTTGAATATGATAATTGATGTTATTAACAAATGTAATGTGTTCCTTGACATCTATATTTGGCATGCTATTCTTGTTTCTCTCATCAAATTGTTTTCAGCTTCAATCATTTACTTATTCTGTAATTAAGTCTTAAACATTATCACATGGGAAAAGTGGCATCCTTGTAATAGAATTAAAAAATATGTAAATTGCCTCACCTGCAATGGTCACCCTTTGACCTTAGTAATACATTGCCATCTGCCCCAGTGATGTTGACCTCTGACCTTAATAACATATTACCATCTGACCCCAATGATCTTGACCATTGACCATAGTAACACATTACCATCTGACCCATGTGATCTTGACCATTGACCTTTTATAAATTCCTATGCTTAAAATGTTTCATTCCTCAGTTAAACTTATGCACCAAATCTGATAACAATTTTGCAATAAAAAAGATTATATTATATGGCCACTTCTTAAATTTTCAAAGATTTACTCCAAAAGCTAGAAACGTTTCATCCCGCGACCGAGACCTTTGATCCTTTGATTAATTATACCCAAGGATGCTCAATGTACACTAGTGAATCTAGTTCAAAGTCTTATTCATGGACACATTATGTAAGTGATTTTGTAACTGACCGGTGTGACTTTGATTTTTGACCATTTGGCATCAAAATTCCAAAAGATATTTTGTATCCAATGGCAATCTTCTTTGAAATTTCTTATGACAATTGATCCATAGAAACAATATATACTACCATCAACTTTAACCAATGACCACCCACCCACTGTTTATCCAATGGTTCCTTATAACAATGACCTTTGAACTTTTTACCATTATTCCCTACGGCAGTGCCTTGCTTATTGATGTAGTTGTGAGAAGTCTGATGATCTGCTGAACAATGTAAAAACAGAAGATACTGACCTTTATCAAAAAGATGGATTGACAAACAGATGACAAATGAAAGAAAGTTTTTGCTCTTAAAGTAATGAACAAGGTAACTTTCACAGTGATAATACCTCTTATCCTTCTGTGACAGCACCAGACATTATCCAATCAAGCAATTCAGTGATACACTAATATAAACCCTTTTATATATCTACACAGGCTGACTTTTAAAACAATTGATGAGAACCCGGGTAAGTCAGTATCCCAACTAAACAGAAATTGAGAGATGCCGTTCTGATTCTAATGTTCCCATTTTTCTTCTACGCACTCCAAAGTGTCTGGTTTTTTTTACATCATTAAAGTAACTCATCAAAACTTTTATTCTAAGTATTAATTCCTCATTTAATATTCATATTCTATTCTTTTAAACAACAATTTTTGTTATTTCAACAAAAATATATCAAAAGTCATCAGCCATGTATCTCCATACTGCAAACCATGTCATTCAGCGTAAAAGATGTCCTTAAAGTAAAAGGTAACCTCTCTAAAAAAATTCCAAGCCATAACACTACAATACAGTGCATCAAATAAATTAAAACCGGCTCACTGTGGAAGCAACACAAGTCCATGCATAAAGGACAAGTAAATAAACAACTACACTTACAGGTATCACGAAAGCCAAAGTTTTCCCCGACCCAGTTTTGGCAGCTCCCAGTATGTCATTGCCCTGAATTGCCAATCCTATTGCTTCTCTCTGAATGTCTGTTGGGGCCTCATATTTGGCATAATTCAGACCTAAAATATTTATAATAATAAAGAATATTGTGAGCAGCAAACTATGTGTAAATTAACCTATCAACAACCATCGCTTCAAATGGTACACAACAGAACCAGGACAACTGTTCTGAAACTTGTGAAAAATTCAGGATAATTGAGAAAATTTCAGGACATGTTAATAATGAATGACCACGGCATTTAGGTATCTGATTCCTACTAATAACTGATTGTTGTTTGTGTATGTAATAAAGAATATGTAACTGAATTAAATGCAACTTATTGGTATATTCTCAAAAGAAATTCAACTGCAACTTCAATGTTATAATTGTATTGTTTATTCAGAAAATCAACTGCAACAATAAAAATGGAACAATTGAATTCTAACAGTCAGATGTTACAAAAACAGGAATCATTCATTATCTGCAGGACTCATTAATTACCAGAATGCTTTCCTGACACTAATACTTAACTGGTGTACTTAATTATTTACTTCCTAACACATGATTTACCATATATTTGTTTCAGTAGAAATTTTCTCTCAACTAGTTTTGATTCAAAACATTAAACTTCAAACAAAGAATATACTGAACTTGACTGATATTGTTGAGTACTGATAAGTATTCAAAAAGTTGAAACAATATTCCTTCCAGGAACCTTTTTGTTAAAGAAAACTACTTGTATAAACATGCCATACTTGTAAAACTTTTTGTTTGAGTAAAACTTATATTAATCAAAGGCTCTTTTTTTCAATGAAAAAAAATATATTAAAATAATATTTTTCTCAAAGTTTGAATGGAAAGTACAGTCGATACCTGCTTATAAGTCGAGTCCAACTACAAACAACATAGAACTTGATCTGCCATCGCACAATGCGCCAGCAGATCAGGGTCTATGTTGTTTGTTCTACTGATTACTCCTAACAAACAGTTTGCAGTTGGACTTGACTTATAAGCGAGTACATACATTAGTATTTAAAACCCCAATAAGATCAATATTAAATGAAAGACAATATTTTGGACTTTTTTATGCATGGATTTGTTGTATATACTCACTTATAAATCGAGTCCTACTGCAAACTAGATCTATACAGTTTGTTATGAGTTATCAATAGAATAAACAACAGAGACCCTGATCTGCCGGTGCATTATGCAGTTGGACTCGACTTTAAAGCGAGTATAAATGGTAACTTTTTGCTGATGAAAATTTAACATTTTAGTTTAAATGCTTAGTTCTAACATTTACAAATGTACCTGTTTAAATGTAGTAGACACATGCAACAAAATAACAGAAATATTAACTATGTAATACCAGGTTGGATTGATACAGAATATATATTTAAATAAATAATAATAAAACAAACACACATTCATAATGTAAGTCATCAACTTCTAGTATAACCAGTGTACAATATTTTCTACAATAACCAAATAATGGCATCAGGAAATTGACCCTAAAAGTACTTACAGAGCCATTGAATATTGATTATTTTAGCAACAAAGCCTGATTAATTTACATTTTATAGCAAAAATAATGCTAACAATAGTTATAAACATACAGACTGACGAAGACCGTGTCTTAGTACATCACAGCAGAAAACACTGTAACCAGCATGCATATTTGAGATTTATATCATTATTTTAAACATTTCTCAAATTGTTCTGGCCCTTTAATTCAGGTGAGGACACTGTGTAATGCACTCATCAATGGGTCAGTATGTGGTGATTCAGCAAATCAGAAGCAAGTTTATGTAAACCAATCAAGGATGTTAAATAAGCAAGGGATGGGGCATTAGTTTATGCTGCATCAACTCCACATATAAGTCATAGCAATTAAATGAGATTTCGATTAACAGTCAACCTGTCTTAACTGCCCACTGACAAATCCTTTAAAAAATGTCAAACATTAGCCATTGTGCAAGGACCAACACCCAACTGAAACTCTGCAACAACCCAATGCACCCATTTTCTTTTTAAATATTCAAAAATGTTTCTATAACTGATTATTTCTTTTCATAGAACTATTGAACCTCTTTCATGTAGAAGATAAAATATAGCACTTTTCTAGCACTTTTTTAAAAACAAGTTTATGCAATATATTACAAGCTTTTGGGTAATTCCATTAAAATGACATGACAAAGAATGGGATGGAAATATATAAAGGGTAGTTTCTTTTCCTACATTAATGCCAGATATATTTCATCGTGTGGTACAAAATAAGTGATATTTTACCACAAGATCAAATATATCCATTATTAATATAAGAAATCTTTTTATAATATACATTTACCAAACATACTTCTGAATTGAAACTTCAGAGATTAAACTCACTCGTCTGCACACCACCCTTTTTGTAGATTCCCCTCAATTTAAGTTGCATTTATTGGCTGATCATAAAAATATAAGAGATTTGAGAGAACTGCTGATTTGGGATGAACTAATCTGTTGCAATAAATTACATTTTTGACATTTTGTAAACTATTTTACCCCATCTGACCACAAAAGTCTGATTGAGCACTGCAACACAGTGGCTTTTTTCACACTGTTGTCAAGGTGTCAAGGTAATAACAGGGACAAAGCTTCGTAAAGAAGCAAATGGTGAGAAGTCAAATATCTTTGACAGAAATAATTTCCATGCCTGAGAGGTAATGCAGTTTCCATTTATTGCTCAAGCGTACAAAATACTCAGGGTTTTTTGTGTGCTGCAAATATCACTTTTACTGGCACACACATTCAAGCATCACAACTCATGGCAGGAAATCTTGTATTTTCACATGATAAAATATAGGAATAAAAAAAAATTGAAAACATACTTCACCAATAATTTTCTGTATTTCACACTTAAGTATTATAATAAAAATGAATACTTCATCCTTCAGACAGCGTTGGAATTACAAGAGACCCCCTTTGTGTTCAGCCCACCTTTTATTTAGCTAGAAAAGACATACATAAAAAACTTTAATGTCGAGGTTAATCTGGAGTGTGGTTGGATGGAGTGACAGACATACACATGGATGCCAAAATGATTGATATATCAAGCTTCTTGCCAAGGCACGCTAAACAAAAACCGCAGACCTGTTTGCTTTGACAAATGTCTATCAGTAGTTTACCCAAGTCCTGTCCATAATTTTAGCCACCTGCAGTGTCTTCTCTAGGACATGCAATCGTGGGGTTTACACATATTTCTAAAAATCTGTGTTAAAAAAATGAACAGATTGTGCACAAACTGCACATAATGGCAAACCCTACCTTTGATTACTTCTGTTTAGTAATGAATCTGATGGATGTCAATCTGTTCATCCTGGTTTGTGAATTTGATGCATAGATTAATACTCATCTCCACATACAAGAAAATGTCATTCTGAGTATCAAGTACAGTTAATGAACCAGAATAGAGTATTTGGTTATCCTCAGATGAATATACTGTTTATCACTGACTGGCACATAAAGCAATTGCTGCATTCAGTTTCCTGCTACATAATGAAATATAAACCAGTCTCTGAGTTTCAGACATGAGCATGGCAAATGACAGTTTATGTTCCCTTTAACATGAGCAATAAAAAAAAAAAGTTCCTAAAGGAAAATTGCATGTTTTTTCAAGCCTTTATCTTCATCAAAGGAGGTATCCAGTGGTGACTCTGGAACCTCGTAAGTGCAGGGATACATAGAAGTGGAAACCTCATCCAAAGTGAGCAAATCAAACTCACCCACCCCTAAAAATGGCACCTAATTGTCGATGATGACCCGTGAATTTTGATGACAGTGAATGCTAAAAGAACAACACAAAAAGAAGGTACTTTTCTGAAAAAAATGGCTTAAAATGTGGCCTTGGTTTAAAAAAACTGAAAATTGTGGAATGGTTTGTGCATTTTGCATTGAAAAAAACAAGTCAAACAGTTTTGCAGGGGATGGATGCTTTTCAAACACTGACTTTCAGCAGACATGCTGAAACTATAGATCACAAGGTTTCTGTTATTGTCATATCACAAAAAAGTTCTTTGAGTAAAGCTGTGGTAACTACTATATGTAAACAATTAAAGTCAATCACTGATGCAACCAGAACTGTCTAGTACTGGTTAGCAAATGAACAGATTGCAACTTTAATGTATGCATCTTTATTATAACTGTTAAAGTTACAAGGATGCAAAGCAGTAGAAGGGTTGAAGGTTGACAGGAATACAACTTATAACTCTCACACTACTGCATAAGAGCTGCAAAAGGCCATTTGCTGACACACTGGTGGCTTGCTCGTATATTGTAGAAAGTATAAAAGACCATTTATTTATGTAAAGTTTGTGGATAAAGATTTCAACATCAGACCACATTTTATTGTTAATTTTACCTAAGGAGAGAAAGATGCTGCTTCCATAACATACGTGTTCATTACTGTATTGTCTGAGAGTAATATCTCTGTGAACAAATAATTTGTTAAGTGTCTGACGGGGCCAGTTTGATGTGTGGGAGCAGAGCAATGTTGCAGCTGTGAGAAAGGAAAAGTCACCTTACCTCATTAACATATGCTGCATCAATCACAGACTGGATATTTGCACCAGGCTGACTGCCTGTAAGTTAGATCAAATGCAGCAGTACAAAACCACATTAACTATTATGTATCACTACTTCAATGCATCATCTGTCAGAAGTAGGAGATTGGCAAAACTACCAGAAGTTATGGAGCAGCCTGCTATTATGGTCATGGAAATGTATGATATAAGATGGTTCTCATTTCATATTGTCTTTGAAGGAAATCTACATATCATGGGATGCCTTCATGACTAACTTGGAATCCGGTGACAAAACCAAAGAATATGTGAGAGAGGAGCTTCTGAGCCCAGAACAACATCAAAACCTCCCACAGGACAAGGCTTGGAAACAAAAGGCTCGGAGTGCCAATGACCATTGCCACAGAAGGTCCGCAACTGAAAGATTCTGACCCTTCCAAAACCCACCAGGAATTTAAATAGAAAAACTGGTGAATCTTTCAGAAATTCAAATTTAACTGAAGTCTGCTAAATTATAAGCACAATTTATTTCCATGCATAAAAAGGCCTGTAAATTGATGATGTTTTACAGTTTAATTTTAATTTAGAAAATCCCACCTAGTCTTGAAATGGGGAGAGGGGAATCAAAATTTTCAGTTCTAGAGTAGACCCTGCACCTGTCTGTAGTTTGTCATCCTAAAACTAGCAGCTAACATTGAAAAACCTCAGACAGTATGTATGCGATTATTTCCAGCTTAGCTGATCCTATAATCAGCCAACAAACACACCTTTCTAAAACAACTAAAATTTCCATGAATTTGCTGATGTCAAGTCAGATTCTTGGTACATATCTTCACTTCTATTAGAACCTGTCATCTATAAATCAGAGTGATCATAAATCCCATTGCTTTATTTTACTTGTCAATGGTTCATCAAAGCATCACACTCACAGGTTTAGCCTCACTCAGTAGATGCTTGAATTCAGTGCTATACAGCATTCTCAAGCAATTTGGTGACACAGTTGATACACCTAATAAATGAACAGAACTGTGGCATGCTGCATCTTTGTGGAAAAGGAATTATACTGTACAATAGATACCTTGAACTGTAGCCCACATTTTTATTAAATTTTCCATAGAAGCAACAGTGAAATGTTAGTAGTAAACAGTTCATAAATTGTTTTGAAATTATGCCAATCTGTCTGATATTTTAAGTGTTTACTTAAAAAGAGACTGAAAACACCACTGACATACATCAGTAGTTTATATGAAAATGACTTGGACTTTGACATGGCTGTAAGGGAATAAATATAGGACAATACAAATTGGTGGCGAGTTTTGGTAATGCATTTTACTGATATGACTGAAATACAGTTTTGATCCTCTTGGACCTTTAAAAACAATTGAGCCACATAAATCATTATACTTGTGGAAAGATAAAGCCATCTTATAGCTCTCTTATTACAAGTTAAATTTTGCTTGGCAGTTATTATTTTGTACTGTTTCAGTTAAGTTTCCATTCTTTGCATGTAGAAAAGTAGTATGGAATCTAATATCAAACAAAAAATTCTGAAAAATTCAGATCAGTAAATCTGTATTTCACACTGACAGCTGACATTACACATCAATAGGTCAATACATGCCATGAGAGCTAAGCACAGTTTTCATGGCCGGAAATTCCAGATTTTTCAAGCAATACTGTAAACAAAACATTTTCTGGCAGCTACTGCATCATTGGAAGTTTTTACACATTTTTTATTAATTATGTTTTTTAGATACACAAATAATTATATGTAAAAATATGAATTATCATTTTCTTAGACAGCTATAATTTGCCAATTTTTTAATAAGAATATAGTTCCTCGTACCAAAAGTTGCAATGCCAGACAATAATTATAATTTTTATGGAATGATGGTGTAAGTAAAATTAGAGGGCAGTATTATCTCCAGGACGCAAAATTGTGTAAATCTCAACCTCCCCAATTTAATGAATTCTCCCTTTAAAAAATGAGTGAGGATGTGAAAATCATGCACGGTCAATTCACTGTAGAGCAAAAAGAAACCTGTAATAGTCATTAATGTTAACAAAGCTTTACCTGATAAATTAAACAACTGACATCTAGATCAAATACCATATTCAGATGCTTACTCTGTGACTTTTTGCAATTGAGCAAAGATACACTTTCATTGATTTGCTAGTTATTAAAAGTGTTTTACCAACTGCACTTGGTGAGACTGTACAATGGCAGATATGCAGTTTTCAGTGGTAAAGTCTCTGATGTTACATGCTGTTCTAATGCATATGACATAGTGCCATTGTCATGACACATGATTGCTGCTTCAGTGACAATAATGAAGATAAACAACTGTAATTTATATGTTTTTTCATTAGAAGTTATTTATCATACACATTTCACAAAATACTCTATAAGGGGGTCTCTATTTAAAGATGCTGTTTTCATATAAAAACTGTCCCCCTTAAAAATTGAAAATGCCTCCTAACGAAAATGCCAGATCAGGGAAGTGTGTGAAAATCCCAAAGAAATAACTGAGAGGGTATTAGAAATTAGAGAAAACACAATAACAAATTTCATGGTCTACTGATTTCTTTCTTGCAGAGATTAGTTTGGCAAAACTAAAATGTCTTTTTTATCTGATTTCTTAGGTGTATCAAAGAAAATTTGCAGAACTGATCCTTCAATGAACTCTGCAAAAATAAAAATATGACTACCATCTATACTTGCTTTTAAGTCGAGTCCAACTGAAAACATCATGGACCTAATCTGCCATCACATAACACACTTGCATAATGTGCCGGCAGATCAGGGTCTATGTTGTTTGTTCTACTGATTACTCCTAACAAACTGCATTGACCCAGATCTGCCAGCATATTATGCAATGGCAAATCTGGGTCTGTGCAGTTTGCAGTTAGACTCAACGTTGAGGCAAGTATATACGGTAGGTAGAGTGTGATCAATCTTGACCAAAAGCATAGTATACTAACCATCTAAAGTCTTCTTGACCAAAAGCATAGTATACTAGCCATCTAAAGTCTTCTTGACCAAAAGCATAGTATACTAACCATCTAAAGTCTTCTTGACCAAAAGCATAGTACCGTATTTACCGTATATCTTGGGACAAGATAAAATAAATGATTTTTTTCCTGTCCCATAACTTATGGTTAAACTTTTTTCCAACTAGATCATATGTCCCAGAACTTAAGAACCGAAACAAATTGTGTTTAATTTGCTGCCACCCCCCCCCCCAGCACTTCATGTTACAATAAGGTAGGTAAATTTAACGTTTATTTGATAATAAACTGAAAGAAACTAACATTGTACTGTTCTTATTTATTCCTCTTTTTTGTTCTTCATAAGCAATTTATGTATAAAAGACACAAACGTATCCACTATCACTAACGTATCCACTAACACAACATGGTCTGGTAATGTAGAGTACCGGTCGTGTGTATAGATTATGTCCGGTAACAACATTGACACATTATTTTATTGACGTGAATATAGATAAACAAATCATGTTTGGCTGTCCTAAGAAGTTTGAATACCGGTATATTATCAAACTGAAAATTGGATCCAGCAAAATCACAAACAATAGAAAGAGAGAGAGACCGAGAAATAACCGATTGCTTGAAGGCATCAGCAATTCACGCATGATCCGGTGTATGGTGCAAAATAACCAAGAGTGTATTATATCCAGGTTAACAATGTAATAATATTTCGCAAATAAAAATCATTATTAGTAAATACATTAACTGCGAGTGAAAATGACAACATTTTTGCTAGCATGGGTTACCCTTGTACAAAAAAAATATTCTTAAAGACAATTAATGCTGTGTATGATGTTGCATCCATGTATTTACCCTGCAAACATCAATTATAATGACAGGTGGCAAACAATAGATGCTTGGGTGGTGAATAAACACACCTGGTAGAGACTTCGGCTATCAAATACAAAGATTATTTTATTACAAAGCAAGCCGACCCCGGAAGCCGACTTTGGATTCTTTCAAGTATGCAGATTTTTTATATACAGAGTAGGCCGACCTAGGGAAGCCGACTCTGGTTTCTTTTTACCGGTATTCACAGCAATTTCGAAAATAAATTGAAACAATGGAACAGTTTGAATGGAAAACTTATCACACATTGTTACAATAAAAGTGACTCCTCACATTCATTGTTACCATACTATTTTAGCATATATAAAGGGGAATACAAATAAAACAAAATAAACCACATTATACATCTCAGCCGTGATGGATAAGTTTGTAGTAAGATACTCAAGTAGCGAAGATGCTTTGCCTCTTGCATGGAAAGAAAATCCTTTGCCTAAAAATTCACCTACGAGGCCCATAGGTCGACCAAGAAAGCGTGCTAGAGAGGAGGAGTGTGATGTCAAGGAAAATGAACCAGCTGCAAAAAAACACGAAACTGTGGATCCCACCCAAGAGAGAGATGATGCTTGTGAAAATGATGCTGTCAGGCGAGGGCATTGCAAGCGTTTCACCCTAAAGCAAAAACAGGAAGTAGTTAATTTCTCAACTTTTCATGGGATTAGAGTAACAGCAAGACATTTCAAAATCCCTAAATCAACAATCGGCAATTGGTCGAAAAAAGATTTCTCCCAACAACTGAATGAATGGGGACATATACCAAGGAGTGGGAGACCAGTATCCTATGGCGATGATTTAGATGGAAAAATAGCAAAGTGGGTTCTCATCCAACGAGATCTGCAGATCCCCGTCAGCGTGGACACTATCTGTGCTTATGCCAAAGAATTGGTGTCAGCTGAACGTCCACACATTGACTTTCAAGCCAGTAGGAACTGGGCGACCGGATTTTTAAAGCGGCATAATTTAGTGCTTCGGGCACGGACATCGATGGCCCAGCATCTCCCAGAAGATTTGGAGGAGAAAATAAAATCATTCCATGAATTTGTGAAGGCCAAAAGAGAAGAAGATGAGTTCGAAGACAATATGATCATTAACATGGATGAAACTCCAATGTACTTTGATCTCGTTCCTGGACGGACTGTTGATAAGAAGGGGGTTAAAAGTGTGAGAATTCGCACGACTGGTGCAGATAAAAAGCATTTAACTTTAGTCCTTGCAGTTTCTGCAGCAGGGGATGTGTTGCATCCAATGATAATTTTTCGCGGCGTGAGGGAGCTAAAGGATATTAAGGTACCGAAAGGATGGATCGTACGCGTGCAGGAGAAGGGTTGGGTTGATGAAGAAGTGATGCTGCAGTGGATTAAAGAGATCTATCTTAAGTACACCGGAAAGGAACGATCTCTTTTGGTGATGGATTCATTTCGGGCGCATATTACGGATAATGCAAAGAAGGCTTTGAGAAGGGGTAACGCGGTGCCTGCAGTTATTCCGGGTGGATGCACCTCCAAGCTGCAGCCACTAGACATCAGTATTAACAAGCCAGTAAAGTCCGACATGAGGAAAAGCTGGTCAAACTTTATTCGAAAAGCAGCAGAGGGTCTTTCAAAGCAAAATGACAACACTTCTCGTATTAAGAGTGCAAACAAACAAACAGTTGTGGATTGGATTGTGAAAGCAGTCGAATCGCTTCAGGACAAGCCAGATCTGATAAGAAAATCGTTTAAAGTGTGCGGTATTAACAATAACTTGAATGGTTGTGAGGACAATGTGATAAGAAATACTGAATGTGTTGAAACTGTCAGCGACAGTGAAAATGACGAGTTTGATGGGTTTGAGCCTGAGGAGGTCGAGTGGGCAATTAAGAATTTGGACAGCTTGAAGGATTTTAATTAAATATAGTACCGGTATGCATGTCTGTTCAGCGGTTTTTGGATTATGTTCAGTGATCATTGTTGTATAAATAAAAAGGTTTTGGGTTTCGGAATTAGCATGTTTATCTTTCATTTTGTACCTTCACTATCTAGCTCAGTAGCTTTCATCCGTAAATCTCTCTCTCTCTCTCCACATATTTTACTTAAGTTATACTTTCTCCTGTGTTCATTAGAAGTCATATGGCCTATTTTATTACAAAGCAAGCAGACCCTGGAAGCCGACTTTGGATTATTTTAAGTGTGCAGATTTTTTATATACAAAGTCGGCCGAGCAAGGGAAGCCGGCTTTGATTTCTTTTTAGCAGTATTCACTGAACCGGCGTCAATTGTGCGGCATGATCACAGGAAGTTCAAATAAATTCTGTCAGCTTAATATAGGACTCTACTTGGCACTTAACAATGAACAAGTATCAACTTTGCGGCTCGATCAAAGGGTTACGAAAACAAAGTGAGCTCGATCAAAGGGTTGGGAAAACAAAGTGAGGCTGCCTTTACAAGCTAAAGGGTTTGGACTGGCAGATAACTGAGGAAATATTACTTGGGAATTAGATCTGGCTTATGAAAAAGGCAAATATAAATCAACTCAAAACTTTTACTGCATCAAACAGTGTTTATACAGTAAAACAAATTATAATACAAGTACAGGTTGCTCCGACTTGCACGTATTTTGTACGTAGTGCAAACATCTAGTCTCCTATATTGCCCATAGATTTATCAAAATTTGTTCTTCAAAAGTTTGCAGTTAAGAAGAAAAGTGTAAACAAACAACACTGACAGCGGTTTTTATTTTATTTATGTAATAAAATATAAGTTTGAGTGCATTTTTTTTACCAGCTAAGCTATCGATATTATGATTCAAAAGGTGTCCCACAACTTACGACTCGAAAAAAACGATCTGTCCCAGAACTTACAGTGCACAAAAAAATTACTTTAAAAAATAAATTTATGGTGTCCCAAGATATACGGTGTCCCAAGATATACGGTAAATACGGTATACTAACCATCTAAAGTCTTCTTGGACAGTGGTAAATCTGTGAACTTCTTGATTTCAGATGAATCAATCTGAAAGAGAAAATATCCCATGAGATATATGGATCAAAAACAGTGATCTATGAGACATACATGTACCAACTAAAGATAATATATTTAGTCTATTTTCTGCCCATAAAATGAAAATTATTTTAGAGATTGAGGGACATGATGAATCATCCAGTATCCATGAGTTCTACTCCAAAACCAGATAATTCATTCAGTATCAATACTAGTTCTAATTAAAACAAGATGAATCATCCAGTATCCATAAGAGTTCTAATCAAGACCAGATGAATCATCAATTATCCACATGACTTCTAATCTAGACAAGATGAATCATCCAGTATGCATACAAGTTCTAATCTAGACAAGATGAATCAACCATTTTCCATAAGAGTTCTAATCTGGACAAGATGAATCATCCAGTATCCACATGAGTTCTAATCCTGACAAGATGAATCATCCAGTATCCACACTAGTTGTAATCCAAACAAGATGAATCATCCAGTATCCAGATGAGTTGTAATCCAAACAAGATGAAAGATCCAGTATCCATACAAGTTGTAATCCAAACAAGATGAAAGATCCAGTATCCATACAAGTTGTAATCCAGACAAGATGAATCTTAAAACTGACTTCCATCACAAACAATTTGAAAACTGAGATAACAGTATGACATTGTTCATAATGAGCTCATACCACGCTGTCAACAAACCTGCTACAAAGTCACCATTTCATACAATTTTCTTAACCTTTCTCAACCCTTTAACATGAGATATTGATTCTAGGTGATGAATTAATGTTGAGATCCTAAAGTCTGTACCCTGAATAATAAATTGGCCACTTATGAAAGAAACCCAAAAACTGAGTGCTTGTTTGCTCATATTTAGAATCATTTGACTCACTGTTCAATCTATGAGACAAGCCATTTTTTCTTGTAAAATAACATGATGAAACTGGACCTAAACTGGTATTTAACACTTTGAATATATCAAGTAAAATGTTGAATTCTTGATATGATGAATATGACAATCATAGTCTATGATCATATATTTGGTTGTAAAAATGCTTAAATTTCCTGAAAATGGAAAATGCAGCATCTAAAGCATCAGGATTAGGGACACACTAAACACCCTGTGAAATCCCATAGATAAATGGCCATGGCTGACTTGCATCCGGGGTGTGTCAACCATATGCTGGCGCAGATACTCCTCCACCAGAGGTTTATATTTCATGTCGATGTCAACTTGTTTTGCAATCTGCGCTAATACCCCATCAGTGCTCATCACCTGTTCTAGAGCCATGGGCCCAACTAGAGGATTGGTCAATACAACATGCACTGTCAGCACTTGTGCAATCACTAGTGCATGGAGATGGTATTGCCACAAGTACTTCGCTTCAATAACAACACAAAATATAGCATTGGCCTCATCTTCAAATATAGTGATGCAGAGAGAGCACAGATCCACAAACTGTTGCTCAAACTTGACGTGAGCGGGATGGTGTTTCGTTCTGGACCAGATTTGTTGACATACAGTAGGCGATAAGTACCTGCTATCTTTTACTGAGCAGAAAAATATCATGGGCAATTGGTTCTCCAGAACCACAGACGGCAAGATGAAATTTTGGGAAAATCAAGTGAACTTTGACATCTGGCATTTGCAATCATTTGTTACCCATCATTTCAACAGAAATGGCATGACTGACTGAGATGTCATGCAGCTTTTATCAGTTCCATGTATACTACCATGTGAGAAGGATTCTCACTCAGCTGCAGTGTGCATAGCTGGGCAATTAAAGTGTCATGCTCACAGGGTAAGATAGTTCACAATCACATGATCACAGGAAGTCTTTACCATAAATATACTACACTGAAAGCAAAATGTGAAAAAAAAGGACAAATGTATAGAATTGTTTGAATAATAATTCTGAGTATGCAGGAGACTTCAATGAGTGATGGGGGACACCTCTCATCCCAAGAGCAAACCTCCCGGCCAGGAGATTTATATATATATATATATATATATATATATATATATATACCTAACGTCGACCCTCCTTACTTCGTGACCGTCCTTGAATCATGCGCCATGTTTCTCTCGACCTCATGCGCTTCTTTTGGGATCACGACCTCATCAACTGGGCTAATAGTGTTCGTTGACAATGACAGCAAGTGCTGCTTAAGTAATATTCGATGAAATGAAATTTAAATACGTACTACAATTCAAATTGAAAAAACACAACGAAAATGGACAATTTTACTAATGCCATATTTGCCTCAAGTTCGTGGCGCTAGCAAAAATGTGTTAGCGGTTCAAAGCCAGTGCCGCTGTTCACATGTTGGTTCTCTTTACCTTTTTATTAGTAGGAAATCCACGACAGAGATTTCTCAGACGACAAAGGCAATGTAGAAACTGTTTCTATAACATGCACTTCTTATATCATGTTAGAAAAAAAAAATTAAATGGAAGAGTATGCAGTATGAAATTCTTTATTGGATTATTGTAATGTAAGGTGAAAAAATCTTTGTTGTGACATAGCCTGAAGAAAAAAATATCTTTTAAAATTTCAGCATATCTGTAAATACAATAATTATATTGAAATAGCTTGAAAAAAGTTAATGAAAATATAGAGACATTATAAACAATCTATTTCCACACTTTGGCCTAATTGTCACATTCCAATATTACACAATGTGCCCTTTATTTCTGGGGCACGAACCATGGATGAACTTGCGGAAATAGACAAGTTAAGACACGTTCAGAAAAACGGTAGAGTTAACACACATTTTTCAACGACGAATAAATTAGGTAGATATAGTTGAACACATTCTATGGTGATTTTAATAGTTTCTCACAATATTATAATGCAAGCATTAAAATTCACGTTAAGGGCATGAACTATGGCAGATCGAGGATATATATCAGCCCACACCCTATTTTGAGGCAGTGTCATAAACTCCCAGTTCTCGAGAGAATGCATCTTTCAATGATGTCACAACCCAGTGTTCTCCCCAGGGCCTTTAACCATAGTGGGCCCACTACGCTATCATTTCAAACCCCGATAACCCCCGATGCTTTAGAACCTGCCGCTACGCTATGCTCTTGTGCCGCTAAGCTTCAATGTTTCCCACAACCCTTATAAATTAATCTGTTAAACAAACATCTTGTCACCTAATTCAAAGCCCTATTACTCAAATGACACCTGTTCTTACCTCTTCTTGGGTATTTTATTAAGATAATCCAGGATAATTACTCACCCATTTAACCATTATCTGGCTTGTGCGACTGCCGGTGAGCGACCTTTGGTGCGGGTTTCATCTGCACAGAAATAGTCACGCGGTTGGCCAGCGACGATGGAGTCTACTGGTAGTGTGTTATATATATTCCAGTCATTGTCACTACCACCCAAAGCAGTTACACATATTACATTAAAAATTCTTGTGAAAAATGAACACACCACCTTCCAAGAAACGTAAAATTACCAAGCATCCGGCTATCCACATGTTGGCCTGGTTAGGAAAATCAGAAATTGGCGTCGCCAATAGTGCCATAGGTTCTGATTCCGATAGTGTCAGCATAATTTCCACAAAGAAAGAGATCAAGTAACGAAGGACGGGATTTAACAATGAATGGAAGACGTTATACCCTTGGGTGGAAATTGCTGGATCGGATGGTAAGTTTTCCATATTGCTATATTTTGGTTCAGATCTACTGGGGGGGGGGGTAATATAATTTTGATATAGTAGTAACCAGTAGTTGTAGTTGCAATTGTTGTCGTTCTTATTAAGTTGTGACAAGGAATGAAAGTTACATTGTATTCACGAGTTGTTATTATGTTGACATAGTTTACTCTGAGCAAGAGAAATATAGTTTGGTCAGTAAACCTTAACTTAAGTGTGTGCTGCCCTATTAATTTCTGATTTCTCTTTTCTGTCTATCCAAATAATAAACGGAACAATCTTTATCTTCCAGTTTTACCTCTTTTAAAAAGATATAAATAAAAAGTATTCCTTCATTAATATAACTTAAATAGTTTCATCCATATGCTTACTAATTATTCAGTAAAGTCATTTTTAATTTAATTTAAACTTTTGAACAATATTTAAGCTCTCTGACATTGATTCAGTGAAGAAATTAAACAATAGCAAACACTTTGATATATTGTTCTTAATGGAAAGGAATATGTATATATCTTCTGTGATGATTATTTGAAAACACATCACTGTCTTGACTCTTGAAGAATTTGTCCTAGGTAATTCACTTAATTAGGATTCAGGTAGTTTGTCTGTTTTTTTGTACATCATTAATAAATTGTATGTTTCATTTTTTTTCAGATTGTGAAAGTTTATTCTCCTCAATGAAAATTATTAAGAGTGTTTTAAGGAACAGGTAGACACAGAGGATAATGAACATACATGATGACAATCACCACTGAACACAATCCTTAAAAGACTTTAATTTTGATGTGGCAGTCAGTATATATGGCAAAAAGAAAAAGAGACATATATATTTATTTAAATTAAGAAACAAATGAGATAGACATTAAGCCTTGTTATAACCTAGGTAAATAAAGAATACTATGTAAATATATACACTTCTTTTTTATTTCATTGATATTAATTTGTTTCACTTTTATGACGTTAACGCACGGTTTTTAAACATTTTATGACCCTAACGTGCTTACCCCAATGCTATCGAAAATTTCTGGGGAGATCACTGCAACCACAACATTAATTTACACTGATCAATACCAAATCACACAGACAGAATTTTTTTTCGAAAATTCTATCCTTATCGGTTGTGAAATGAAACAAAGATACATACCATGAAAAAAATGCCATTTCACTAATTCTCTTTTTTTCAATCAGTAAGTCCTCATAAAAATCCTTACTAACTATTATGATGGGGCAATTCAACTTCCCGCCATAATAGGCATCCAGTCTGCTACTCAACAAGTTAGAAACGTTGATAACTGCGTCAGTAACACCGTTTAGAATGGTGTACAGTGTTATATAGTTTGATGTGGATCTGTCATAACTGATTTTCAGAGGTGGTTTTTTATTATTATAATTTGTGGAAATTTACAAGAAACATAAACTTTTATGATATATTTCATAAGTAAATTAGTATCCTTTACATTTTTGCTTATTTAAATCAAAGTATTAGGATTTTCTATCTTATAATTAAGCAATTTTACTTTAACAGTAAATTTTCAATAATCTTTGAGACATTCTTGATATTTAACTTATTTTGACCAATTTATTTTTTTAAGATTAGTTTGATAATGGAATGGCATGAATGATAATAAGTGGAGAAAAAAACCTTCTCCTGTAACTTTATGTTTTCTGTCTGTGATTATTTGCATTCTGGTTAAATAAGTTGTGAAGGATGCAAAACAGTTTTGATATTCCAAAAACAGTGCATTCAAAGATTGAGGTTCTGCATGTTCACAATGCCAATTAAGTATTGGGAAAAAGGTCACATGCTAAATCTAATAATTTTTAATTATAACTACACAATTTTATAATAATACCATTGTGATTTTTCCAAATTTGATTCTTTTTGCTTTCGAGATAAAATCTGTACCAAAACCAAATTAATGATATATGTTAGAAGAGCTAATGTCAAGTTAAATTTCTTTCTGTAATTTTTCCCATAAAGTTTAGTTTTCTATGTCCTATTGATGTTCCTCTGCAATATAGTTTTTTCCCCCCAAGCATATGTACAATGGTGTCACTAAAAGAAATAAGACTTTTGTGAAGTGCATCATAGTGGGTGATGTAATACACAAACTTTCCAACACGGGGTCGTCTGGTTGAAAGCATGCAAAAAAGAGTATTAGGGAATATATCATTGTCATTTTTTATGCATACTTTGCTAAAATAACTAATGTTTCTAAAGTACCTCTCATCATTATGAAAGGAGTATATTTCTGAAAAAGGTGAAAGTAATAATATATATATATATATATATATATATATATCCTCTAGCAACCACTTTTCGTGCACTTAATGTGAATTTTAACGCGTTCGTTATAATATTGTGAGAATCTATCACAAAAACAGAGAAAGTGTTCAACTATATCCATTTAATCATCGTTAAAACATTTTTGGCATTCATGTACATTAGTTCAGAATTACCGTTTTTCCGATCGTGTGTAATTTTGCTTATTTCCGGAAGTGACGTCCATGGTTCGTGACACACACTAAAAAGTTATGTGGCATATGACCGGACCATGCCAGTTAGACCAAGGTATGGATATTATTAGTTTATAGCGTCTCCGTATTTTTCACATTAAAATATTTTTTATTTAAAAATGAATCATTTTTTTCGTTAATTCTATATGCAGTTTGTGCACTTACATTACTGCTTGCTTGTTCTCTACCATATAGATACATGACTCAATAGACATACAGAGAGACAGAGGGAGAGAGAAATTTAAAAATAGACACTGGTGAATGGATACACAATTTATTGTAAAAGATTCAATGTCTTTTGATGTAGAACATATGTTTATTATGAAATAATACTGAAACAAAAAAGTAGTAGTGAATAGACATTTCGTGTAAATTTTTCTTACGTTGTATAAGACACTCCACATGATTAAAACCAAATATTTACATTGGCTATCAAGTTGTAGAAATTCCTAAAGTGGATTATCCTGTTCAAAATATGTAAACAAAGCCAACATGTGATCGGCGGCGCTATCTTTAGCATATAATAGAAAATTCAAGGCCAAAATGTCTGACATAAAAAAGACATTAGTGAAAACAGATTTTCATTATGATTTTTTTAAATGACATGAAATTACCTTTTAAATCTAATTTTTTCTGATTTTACTGTTTAATTCATTCAGGTCACTCTTTAAGAAAGCTGATGACATCACTATCTCGAAACAAGCGCGTTAGAAGGCGAGAAACATGGCGCATGATTTTAGGAGGCACATGAAAACTGGCCATTGGACGATATATATATATATATATATATATATATATGAGACAAGTTATTTAATATTATTGATTACAGCAATCTTGGCAGCACTTGCAATAATTTACCAGAAAAATATGTCAACTATTTTTTTTAAAGCTGTTTACCTGGGACAATAGATTTTCAAAAATGTTCTACCTCTGCTGTTATGTTTTTCTTATGTAACAGCTTTTTAAGCTAATGTATCTCCACCGAAGTACACCTACTTGTATATTTATTGACAGAAATAAGTATACTGATGAATAACTAGCAATATTTTAGGTTGTAAACTGACAGATGTCTGATGTACTCGTCAGACTTTTTGCATGCGATAAGACTTCGAAAACTGGTATAACCCGGAAAATAGGTGCATCACTTGTATATTACAAACGTTACCTGATCATATCGTGCTTTTAAGGATTTAACTTCCTCATCAACAATCTGCCATCCTTTCTTCTTTGATTGATACAGTTGTTTCTTCTGAGCTTTTCCCTTGTTTCCACGATAATTATTTGCTCTTTTAAAATTGTTTTGTCTACCTCGTGTTGTCTGCTTCATTTTCGAGACATACCAGAAGTAATTTCGAGACCTACCGGAAGTAGCTGTCTGATATCACATTCTAACCTGTTTCCCGGACCGTAAGTAGATACCGAACATATGTGTGCAAAGGTACTTCAACGGTCCAGTCTAATCACAATCTTGCTAATAAAGTTAGTACAAGAATAAGATTGGTACAAGAGTAATGACATGTAACTGAGGTTAATATGCATGACATTTGTGAAAAGAAATGCATTTAGTTTGTTTGTTGCATATAATCTTCTATTGCATGGTTTGTTTTCAACACATTTATTTTGTACACGAAGTGATGGCGCTGTTCGGTATAGGACAGAACAGCCTAATATTTGGTAGCACATACGAGAAAGTTTTAATTATACATATTTAAAGGGAAATTAGTCCGAGTTTCCTCTGACCCTTCACACCCCATTTTTGATATTTGGACATTTATGTTCGGGTGTGGGATCAGAGCCCATTGCCTATCGAAAAGTTGGAATTCGCCGCCACCGCACGGATGCGGGATAGGGTAGCTGCTTACTACCGGGTCTAGCGAACTTAAACGACCTTACATCGAGCCATACCTGCATGAAATCGATAGGAATATGATTTATCTTCTCAGAAATTGCGAGTATGACATTCGATTTGTCTTTAATCCGCTGACAGACGAGACGAAACTGTAGCGTTGATGAAATTTGACCTGGTACACGTCATTAGCATTGCTAGTCACGTGACTACCCTACTCTCGCAACCTACATGTCCAGGACATCAGAGGTCAAATAGTCACATGATATCAACAATAAACCCCTTTCCAATGTTGTTGTACAAAAAATTCGGAAACATTAAATGAAAGTCACGTAATGTTTGCAAAAAAACGAAAGGACACACAATTCTCAACATATTTATTCCGAGAACAACTACCAGAAACCTGTCGCTGTCACAGTAACCTGGAGAAAGCCAGATTCGTCAAGCACAGAGCACATTGTTAACGTGGTAGTCACGTGATACAAACATAAAACATCATTGACATGTGCTCTGTGCTTGATGAATCTGGCTTTCTCCAGGTTACTGTGACAGCGACAGGTTTCTGGTAGTTGTTCTCGGAATAAATATGTTGAGAATTGTGTGTCCTTTCGTTTTTTTACAAACATTACGTGACTTTCATTTAATGTTTTCGAATTTTTTGTACAACAACATTGGAAAGGGCTTTATTGTTGATATCACGTGACTATTTGACCTCTGATGTCCTGGACATGTAGGTTGAGAGAGTAGGGTAGTCACGTGACTAGCATTGCTAATGGCGTGTACCAGGTCAAATTTCATCAACGCTACAGTTTCGTCTCGTCTGTCAGCGGATTAAAGACAAAACGTATGTCATACTCGCAATTTCTGAGAAGATAAATCATATTCCTATCGATTTCATGCAGATATGGCTCGATGTAAGGTCGTTTAAGTTCGCTAGGCCGGTAGTAAGCAGTTACCCTATGACGCTACCGCGCGGTGGCGGCGAATTCCAACTTTTCGATAGGCAATGGGCTCTGACCCCACGCCCCAACATAAATGTCCAAATATCAAAAATGGGGTGTGAAGGGTCAGAGGAAACTCGGACTAAAGGGAAATAAACTGTTTGTCTCCATTTCTTTACGTATATTCTACCAATAAATAAGAAGAACTTGTATTTACCCTATCCCGCTTTCGTTGGCGGCTATAGCAGTGGCGGCGCGAGGGTTTGAGGTGCCCGGGGGCAACGTTCTTTAGTGGCGCTCTTACTTTGCCGTAGAAAACAGTTTTTATGTCAGTTGCCAACCTCCAACCTCCCCCCCCCCTCCCACCATCTACGCACCGGTTGCAGCTGCAAAAAAAAGAAGCTCCCGACGGTGTCCCTCCTCGGCCGGCGCCTGGGGGCAATTATTACCCCCCCCCCCCCTCGATCCACCACTGGGGTATAGTTTTACTTTCAATGGTGTGTGTTTGTGCGCGCATATATATATGAATGTGTTATTTTCCTACGCCTTTTTCGAACTTCGTGTCATTGCATGTATGTACATACGTACGTATGTATATGTTTGTATATATATGGGAATTATATGTATGTACAGGAACCTATAGGTTCCTAAAAGTGTCAAACATCACACTATATATGTTCACTTCGTTTCGGTTGATAACATGTTCATTGCGGTTCGTTCCGGTTTTGTTTTGGTTCATTGTGGTTCGTTCTGGTTATTCAGCCTACTCGGTGTAAATTAGTTAAAATTTGTGCCCAACAGCATTTTAAATTTTTTTGTTAAATCTAAAAACTCACTATATTAACAATCCTCACATAGTAGATGCAAGTGAAAGATATCAATTTAAAATCTTTAAGAAGCCAAAGATAATATGTACAATGTGGTGAATTTCATGTGTGTCAGTATAAAGCATCTTCCAGAATATCTAAATACATTTTTTTTAAAGTAATAAAAAAAAATGCAACAAAGGATTATCTGCAGTCTTAAGGGCTGGTCTTTTAATATCACATACATGTAAATGAACATTTATATATATATATATATATATATATATATATATATATATATATATATATATATATATATATATATATATATATATATATATATATATATATATATATATATATATATATATATATATATATTCGTGCATGTTTGCAATTGTTTCTACCATTCGATATATCAGGTCAGTAATGTGTAACAAAATATTATATATTAAAATGTCACCTTAGATGTGTATGCAGGTTATATCTAAGCAAATACAGATACATGTATTCATGTACAACGTAAAATTAAAGCATGTTCTCGTGAGAATAACGGATGTAGTCGCACACCTTACCCATATATTGAATTTAAATACACACTGTACATAAATGCCTGTGTTAACCGGAGCTGTTTGTTCCAACTTCGTCAAATGATAGAATTATGCATTTAGCTGTCCTTTGAAGGTATTAATTATATAAATCTTCTCATTTCAGGAGTCAGAAATTCCGCAAAGTACGAATTCCGTACAACAAATTGAAAAAAAAATTAAAATAATTTTACAAAATAGGGGAAAGCGCAATTTTGAAATGCATATACATAGTTTTGTACTTGTATACTTCATACCCTTATTACACTAGTGATTAACAGTTCTAAATACACTTTGCATTCTTTCCCGACACGTTCACCGTAACCCCACATACTAAGATAACGAACGATTATCAAAATTCCTGTTTAGGCTTCGTCCTCCTGCCCCAGCATGAACTAATAATCTCCGTATCTCAGGATATCAACTATTAGTAAGATGGAACGCAGCAAATAAAGCTGGTACGCTCGCTCTGTGAGATCGTTTGCTTACGAAGCAAGCATGCCATGGTCTCACTATGACACACGTGCAGATATGTGTATGAGTCTGTATGCCTGTGTCTATGTACGTATGCATGTATGTATGTATGTATGTATGTATGTATGTATGTATGTATGTATGTATGTATGTATGTATGTAAAGGACACATAAGGGATATGACGTTTGCCCAAGATCCAAGTTCAAAGGCAACAGTGAGTAGTGAAGACCTATGTTTATTTTAAAATAAAAAAAGAACTAAAAAATTGGTATCTATATTATATGGAAACAAATATAAACAAAATTATTGAAAAAAATAAAATAAAATATGTACACTAAGAGGTTACATTTCTGTGTGAAATCAAAATATGTTTAAAAGCCCCATATCTACGCAAGGTTTTGACATCATTCATTTTCATTCACGTGTGTGCGTGTCTATCTATTTGCGCGTGTGTCCTGTGTGTATGTGTGTCTATCTATTTATCTATCTATCTATCTATCTATCTATCTATCTATCTATCTATCTAAGACTACAGAAGGGATTTGGACGTTTGTGCAAGATTGGAATTCACAGAAAACAGTGACCAGAGACGACCTATCACAGTTCATATGAACAAAGCAACAAAAATTGTTATATACTCCTAATCAGATAATTATAATTTCTACGATTAATTAAAATACTTGTAATGAAAACAAAACGGCCAAAAATTTGATACAAATGATGAAGATGAAAATACAATCAGTTTTCTCCATTGTGGTTATATGAAACTGCATATTGCGGGGTAGATAAGTACATTTGCAACCCTATCCATTCACCGTCCTTACCTCACTACAGTGCATACGCAGGTCGCTCAGAAAACAAGATGGAAGCTCAAATTAAGACGGAAAAAGTGGGCGTTGTCGGAAGGTATTTGCTTTAATTTTTGCAATGAAAAGGATAATGGTTGTTCATTTTTCATGTCGGAATAGCTTTAATGAAGCTAAACCTCTTATACTGGCTATTCTTTTTCACTGTTAGATATCCTTTCGCATTCTTGACATAGCCTTGTTGCGTGGTATCGATATGGGAACTACTGCCGCTAAAAGTGAGTCTAAAGCGAGTTATCTGCGCCATTTACTGTTCAACTAACACGGTGTGCTATTTCAGAAGAGACCTAACAGAAAATGTTATGTTTCTGTATAATACAAAAAAAAGTTGTTTATGTTTCAAAATTTGGCTCAAATGCTATGGTTTGTCATAAACAAAGATATTTACATATCATACACCAAAAACGGTGTAAATTGTGGAACAAAATAGGCTGTGGATACTACACGGATCTTCACAAAGACTGAACGATATGCCGTAAATTCGATCATTGAGTCACATTTAATACACTATAGGCAAAATAAATCCAATAGTATAGGTGCTTGAATGGCATATTAGTTAAGTCAATCACTGCTATTAATGCGCTCGCTTTACATCTCTATCGATCTCGGATTCCGACACATTTAAGAGTATATGGCGGCTCATCTAAGGTTGGTGGTTTCCTCCAGGTCCTCCAGGAAGCCAACATTTGAGCCGTAGAGACTGCGTTGTAAATAGTGTTTGTATATTTGTTGTGCAATAGATGTTCAATAAATAAAGTTTAAACTCTGAAGTCATATTATGCTTCTGCTTACCCAAATTCTGTCTCCAGTGATCTCGCAAGCACGGGTAAATAGTTGCCATCTATGGCCTATACTTTTTTTTCCCCGGATCTCCAGTCTTCTCATCCTAAAGACCATTCCACACCAGCATTTTGTCCGTCAATATAAATTTTTAGAAATTGCTGTTTCAACCGACGTAAAATAAATTAAACTTTCGTTTTGTTATTTTACGTCGATTGTAAAGCAATTTCAGCAACCTATACACCGTGTTCTCTACAGCTCATAACGTGTTAGCGAGATACGTTCCTTGATGTGGAGGAGACTGAAGAACCAAGAGGAAACCGACCATCTTTGATAGGCGACTTGTACTCTGGCTCTATTAGAGGCCACAGATCAAAATCCAGGACCACATTGGTGTAATGCGAGCGTATTACCGCTCCAATACATATCCCAATCAGTCAATCTACGTTTATTGTAGCGGCCTCATAGGTAGAAGCTGGGCAATGCTTTTCGCTGCAGTTGGTTATCAGGTGAGGATATATGACCTAGATCCGTCTAGAACGACCCAGGCCTTAGAAGAGATCAAACTTCAGCTACAGGATCTCGACAAAAGAGGACTTCTTCGTGGTAAGCTGACGGCTGACGAGCAGTTTTCTTGCATTTCAACCGCTGCAACACCAGAGGAATGTGTCAAGGATGCATTCTACATCCAGGTATGTTCACATGAATCGAATCTATTGAGCCCAATACCACTCCGCGTCAATGTCGATAATAATTTTGAGTCAATCACTCTGCAATAGTGTCACCATTCAATCTAAGCGGATATTTTTGATGGCGTATGTGTCTTAATACGGTCACTCGCAGACTCTAACATTCCGCTACATGACTTGTGACCCAAGAAATGTGTGTTACTAATTACCTGTATGTAACGTTTACAATACTTACGTTGCTCTGTGCATTTGTAGGAGAGTGTCCCTGAAGAGGCGGAGTTGAAGAAGAAGGTTCACACAGAGCTTGACAAATACATCGGAAGTAACGCCATATTGGCCTCCTCCACCTCAGCAATCCTTCCCTCAATTATCTCAGAGGTCCTCGTCCACAGGAATCGCTTCATCGTTGCTCATCCGGTCAGTCTTCAAAAGAACTCACCAACCACTTTTGTCTTTTGATAGATGACCCTAGAAGCGCTTGTCATAGACTTATGACATTTAGAAACAACGTGTAACAAATCATATCAAAGCTAAAGGTTTCATTCCTAATTTCCATTGAAGTTATTGAGACATCACGCGTGCTTTGAAATCATACAGCTGGTTTTAGGAAAGTCCATATATATAAAAATGTTCATTTGGAATATATGTTAAATACATGTATATCAGATAGTGACTGAAGATTATACTTTCGAACTTAGATTAGTAGATTACAATCACCACGTTCAAAATATACGATATGACATTTTTGCGATAACAATCATCACGTTAAAAAAATACGTTATGATAGTTTGGCGATAACAATCACCACGTTCAAAAAATACGGTACGATATTGAGGGATATTTTATATTGCTTGCCTTTCACTATACTTATTTAATTTGCTTTGCACTGTATCAATGTCAACACTCACGAGGATAAATACTAGATATTTATGCTACAGTTGTTTAATAGAAATCCCCAGCAGATCATATCCTACCGATATGATGTTACTGTTGGGATACTCTCTCTCTCTCTCTCTCTCTCTCTCTCTCTCTCTCTCTCTCTCTCTCTCTCTCTCTCTCTCTCTCTCTCTCTCGTAAAGAAAATAAAAATAAATGGTTTACCGTAAGGTTAAAAATTTTGGAGCTTTTTTTTTACACGTAAATATGTGTACTCTGTTGAAATGCCCACATATATATATATATATATATATATATATATATATATATATATATATATATATATATATATATATATATATATAATTGTCTATATTTGCTTTCATGTTAATGGAATATCTTTCCCAGTCCAAAGTCTGCAGCAATTATCTCACTAATTTTTCTTTAAAAGAAGAGACTCGATCTTAATTTTAAAATCCAACATATTTTTTTATATTCATTCAAACTTAAGTGATAGCCATACAACTTTTTGGATCTTATTAATTTTGTATTGTTACTTTGCTAGCGAAATTTAAATAATATAGAAATGTTATTGTATCGTGTCTGAGATTCAGTTTCAGGATTGTTTTTAGAAAGTTTTAAGAATACGGTGATTTTAACCGCCATTGTAAAACCTCCAATATCTTTCTTTGGCACGAATCTATCAGACGAATCCGCCATTCTACGCCCCCATGGTAGAGCTATGTTCAGCCCCTTGGACGGACCCCGAGGTTCTGGAGACCACACGAGCCCTGATGAAGGAGATAGGACAGGAACCTGTAACTATCAAGAAGGAGATTGATGGGTTTGTCCTCAATAGATTACAGTATGCCATTCTGGGCGAGGGCTGGAGGCTGATCAGGGTAAGAATTTACGGACGGCTCCATACCATTTTGTTGAAAGATATTTCGTCGACTACGACACTTCGCAAAATTTTTCATATATTGGCCCAGTTTTTATAAGCCCGCCTTTTGCCTTTTGGTGGAGCGTCATAAGCTATGACCCGGTCTGTCCGTCTGTCCGTTAAATCTTCCTTTTTCTCACGATAACATAAGTTATACAGCACCTACCTTCGACAAATATTACAGATAAGTTCTTCTTGATGAACAACAACAACAAAAAAAAACATGAAAGAAGAAAAGTGGTTTCCGCACAATAATATTAATTCTTCATCACAGACCTTGACCAATCTTTGTGGATAGCTTGCACTTGGAGGAAGGAGGAAGCCTATTGAATTTGGGGTCAAAAGGACAAAGGACAAGATCACTGAGTGTGTACGTTCACCAAGGTATGTGGGTGATTTACATGTTGAGTGAGAAAGAAGTCTTTTGACTTTGGAGTCAACAGGTCAAAGGTTCAAAGAAAAACGATTCTTGACAGAACTTTGTCGATGGCTTGCGCTTAGGGTAATAAAGAAACCTATAGATTCTGGTATCTAAATATCAGAGGTCACAGTCACGATCATGGTAAGTCTATAAAGAAAAGAATGGTTTCTGCAGAACAAGTTTAGTTCAAGACTGCGTGCCTTGACCAAAGGTCCGGTTCATTAAGATTTGTTTGTCAATAATCTCCAGTCAACCATTCCCTACTGCTGCCTATATAGAGGAGTGTTAAATAAGGGGAGGGGAAGGGTACTCTTGTTATAAGATGAAATAAAGAGAATTTCTTCTAAAAGGTTGAAAAGATTTTATAGGAAAAATACATTCTAGCAATAGTATTAACCTTGCTTCTAAAACTACTGAGAAAATCCAATTAGGAGTCTGTAACAAACTAACTATGAAAATGCAGTACCAAAGTAATTTGATAATTCGAATTCTGCACAACATTGTAAACAAGGATGATTGTTTCAGAAAAGCGCCTTAGATAATACAATATGTAGTAGTATTTTGGAGTCATCAAACAAGGTTCGTATAAAACGATATTTTTAACATTATTCAAAACAATTGATGTTATACTGTAGTATTCTTAACTGTCATCATCTGCTTATTATCGTTCCAGGATAACGTGATCAGTGTCGAGGACTTTGATATTGTGATGAAGCACGGTCTGGGAAGGAGATATGCCTTCATGGGGCCTTTCGAGACAGCTTATCTGAATGCTGAAGGTATGCTTCAGGAATTCATCTGATTTAGACCTATGCCAATACTTCAAGGATGTCAAGAAAGAATTTTCAATAACTTGTCTTTCTCCACTTTCTTTGGTACATTACTCTAATCTTAAACAAGATTCATACGTGCTTTCGATTTTACCTATGGACATTTTTACAGTATTAGCTGTAATCATTTATTTTGCTGATTTTAAGGTCAAATGATAAAGCTGGGAGAAAGATTCTGCAGAAGAAAGAAATAATAAGTTCAACTTTTCATCCTAATAATTTTTAAAGATAAATATTTCGTGAATTTACAAACGAAGAAGAATACCTTGAGATCTTCAAGTTTGATTCTATTACATGAAATTAGAAACAAAGGATAATCGGAGAAAAGACCAGAACTTATGAACTCGAAAGTCTGCTGGCTTACAATAATCGATAAAAACGAAAATTCAAACGTGTCTCTAGTGTCTTCTTAAAATATTCTTTTCGCTTTTCATATGGTGTTTGTAACCTTTGTAGGATGGAAGATTTACTCAGAACGTTACTCTGACATGATTTATCGGATCCAGAGGTCGTTTGGGGAGCCGGAAAAGATGGTAGGCCCAACTTTAGACAAGATCCAGAATGAGTGTGACAAGATGGCCCCCATGGAGAAACTACATGAGAGACGTCAATGGAGGGACAGGAGACTGACCGCTTTGGACAAACTAATCAAAGACATGGAGGAGGAGGATAAACAAGCAGAAGGACAATGAACTTAGTCATGGATTTAGTAAACGATTTGAAACATTCCATGACGTGACTAATGTTCAGAACGAGCCATCTAAAACTATTCTTCAATAAAATTGACAAATAAATCAATGTTTAAAGCTTACAATTGGAACTGCTCCTGAATGTGCCGAGTGTATTTAAGGAGTCATTAAAAACAAAACTGACTCAGTTGTCTCTGTTTGTATACGATTTATTCACGTTGTTTATTACTATTACTATTATTATTATTATTATTATTATTATTATTACTGACCGACAGCTCTGGACAAATTGATCTAAGACGTGAAGATCATGATGAGGAGGAGTAAAATCAGTAGAATAATGAACCTGGTTATCATATTAATCAACAACAAGAAGTGCTGTATTACGTGTTGTATTACTTGAAAGTTTTGAATAAGTCCTAGTTGAATCTGCCCCAACAACACTGACAAATTTAATATAATATTTGTTCTTGCATATCATTAATTTTATGGAATGCATTTGAAAGAATTTTATTGAAAGTGCAATATTTTCTGCCACCTAAAATTATGAATAAATACTTTTTATTTTGTTTCGTCTGTGTGAATCCGACAGCATAGACCATTTTATTGTGTACAGTTTCCCTGTTTCAGCGAGTATTGCTGCCTCTGTGACTGACATAACGAAAGAGATCTGCTTTTTATTTTTTATGAAGTCCAATAAAACAGCTATACTATTATTAGAGGACGCTAGAGCGCTTCTTGGCTTGTCTCCTGTATTCATTAAATGGAGCATCTCTTGTGACTGTCCAGCAATAGTCTACAAGCATTGATGGGCTCCATATGCCCTGATAGCGTTTCTCCATTGTTGCAATGTCCTAGTGAAATCGCTCGCCGTGCTCGTCGCTCACTGCTCCGCAGTTCGGTGGAAAAAAATCTAGATGAGAGTGCAAAAAATGTATCGTTAGTGACATCTTGCAACCAAGGCTTTTGTATGCCTTGAGGAGGTTTTCCATCAACTCCCTGTAGTTATCTGCCTTGTTTTTTCCGAGCAAATTTGTTGCCACTAACTGGAAGACTTTCCATGCCGTCTTTTCCTTGCCACGCAGTGCACGGTGAAATGCATCATCTCGAAGAAGTTCACGAATCTGAGGACCAAGAAAGACACCCTCCTTTATCTTAGCTTCACTTAACCTTGAAAATTTTCCACGGAGGTACTTGAAAGCTGCTTGTGTTTTGTCCATGGCCTTGATGTAGTGGGAATCTCTCGCACGACTATCCCATTCGCAGAGAAAACAGCAGTACTTTGTGTATCCAGTTTGCAGACCAAGCAAGAGAACAAGAACCTTGAAATCGCCACAAAGCTGCCACTGTTGTTGGTCATAGTTTATGCACCTCAAAAGTTTTTTCATGTTTTCATAGGTTTCCTTCATATGGACTGCATGACCAACTGGAATTGATGGCAAAACACTGCCATTATGAAGCAAAGCAGCTTTAAGACTCGTCTTCGATGAATCAATGAACATTCTCCACTCATCTGAATCATGAACGATGTTGAAGGCTGCCACCACACCATCGATGTTGGTTGTTGCAGGCTACAAGATCATCTTCCATGAAGAAGAATGGAACAAGATCCTTTTGACGGTCACGGAACATGGAAACCCTAACATCACCTGCCAGGAGATTCCACTGCTGTAGTCTGGAGCCAACAGCTCTGCCTTACTTTTGGGTAGTTCCAAATCCCTGACAAGGTCATTCAGTTCACCTTGTGTTATGAGGTGTGGTTCAGAGGAGGAGGATGGGAGAAAATATGGGTCATGTGACATTGATGGTTCAGGACTAGACGTTTCATCCTCTTCCTCTTTCTCGTCTGACTTAAGTGAGAATGATTCTGGTGCATCAGGAACCATCATTCCTTCCTGTGGGGTACTGGGCGTATAGCTGATGGAATGTTTGGATAATGCACACTCCACTTTTTCTTCTTTGACAAACCTTTCCCAACTGGAGGCACCATGCAGAAGTAACAATTGCTGATATGATCTGTTGGCTCTCTCCAAATCATTGGCACTGCAAAAGGCATAGATTTCCTTTTCCTGTTCATCCACTGGCGAAGATTTGTTGCACACGTGTTGTAGCATATATGTGGGGCCCACATCTTGTCCTGATCTCCAATTTTGCAGCCAAAAAAAAGTGATAGGCTTTCTTTATCATAGTGGTTATACTGCGCTTTTGTGATGCAAAAGTCACTTCACCACAAACAAAGCAGAAGTTATCTGCATTGTTCACACAAGTACGAGGCATCTCTGCTCACTTTGGCTAAATAGAAATGTGTCTGTTTGCAAAATCAAACACTGACAAATAAGAGAGCACGACACTGTATGACTTGTAGAGCTGATGTAAGCTTAGTTATGATTGCATCATCCACGACTTCAATTCATATCATGTATGACACAATACCAGCTTCAGATTGCATCATTCATTGTTTTGCCTAAAAAGTAAGTACTGTCCAAACCCAGTCATAGATTTATTCATAGATCCAGTCAAAGATGTATTTTAGTCATTTCTGGTTTAAATTGAGATCCCTTCCCTTTATAACTCACTTATCCTCCGCTATTCCCAAGTCAAGGGTCGTATATACTGACCCAGTATAATATCTTTAAAACTAGAGCCAATCAACACTTTTAAGCATCATTTTCGTTTTCAGTGACCCAGAATTAGTAAAGTTTGACAACATTTATTGCGGAAGCATTTTGGCTGTAGACCAGTGTAATATTGGCTTGCCAATTTAGGCCAATTACCAGCGAATAAATTTAATCTGGTTTCTTTGTCCTCGTCGTACTCGCTAATAGGAACGTTAACAGTAGTTTGAGGCCATGGAAACTGAATTCTCTATTTTTTTTTTTTTTTTTTTTTTTTTTTTTTTTTTTTTTTTTGGAGGGGGGGTATATTTATTTATATATTTATAACTTCCAGGAACTACATTAAAAATGTAAAGTGCAGACATCATTGATGGTTGAAACATCGCGAAATATTATTTTCAACATCTATCTTTCAGAACGAGGATCTATTCCTCGTGTCTAGCCTGATGTTGTTTCTCCAAAAATTTACAGTTTTTGGAAGTATCACTACAGTTACTTCCGAGTCTCATTCGGAGAGTCGAAGTTTTTCGACTTGAATTGGAAAAGGACCAGGATGTTCCGAATGTACCTTGTTGTTTTGTACTGGGACGTTTCGTCCCTTAAACATGTTCACTTCTTGTACCTGAATTGATGTATTTTCTTTCATTTCCCATTTTTTTTTTTTTTTTTTTTTTTTTTTTTTTATTTTCCTCGGTGTACTATCCATCACTAGACAGGGACTCGGGTGATATGTTGAATAAAGGCCTTCGTATAGTGTGAAACCAGGTATGTTAAGTGTGCTTTCATTTACTTTATCACAGTTGGTACACTTTACATACAGTGTCAGCGGTTTATTATTTTTTATATGTCAATGAGTGAACATATGACTTTCTGTGAATCATATTGATCCAAATAAGCCCCATAAAATTCTTGCGAAATATTCTCATTACTGACTGACTGCGCCCGTTGGAATTCCTTGCCCCGCCTTCTGGAACCTTCGTTTTTTTACTATCACTATCACCAATATGGCGGCCGTCTTTTAACTCGGTAGTCGAACGGATATTGGGAATAGACGGGGACTATAACAAAAACGCGCAGTAGTGGTTACGTATGTTGGAATATAGCAGAATTCTCCGAATACCAAACTAAAACTATAACATGAGTAAACTCGCTGGACTTTCGCCTAGTTAAATCGAAAATGTTGGAGAACCGAGAAAATCTATAACGCTGCCCAGCACGGAACATACCGAGGCTATGTAGAAAAAAAAACCGGCAACCTAAACCGCCAGGATAAACGTGATTTAAATGTCAACCTATAGCCTATCGGAGTAAATAAACTCACCTTTCTTGTGAAGAGAATGTCGACAAATGCTGGTCTCTCAACTGACAAAAAGTTATCCAACACAGCAGCATTTCAAATCAAATAATGCAAATATCCGGCCACAAAAACATTCCAAATCAAATAATGCAAATATCCGGCCACAAAAACATTCAATCTGGGAATCAGTATTGAGCCATATGAATGCAAACCGGCAGCAGCATAACACCTTTAGATTTATTTCTGCATCCAGTAATCAACCCTTCAGACAAATATCCATCAACCAGAATTGTATTCTGTATTTAAATGTGAAATATAAGAATTTATTGGCCAAATAAGTTTCTTATTTTTTTTTCATTCCTATATTTTCACATGTCAAAAATATATCCTTATATGAAATATAAGATTTCACATCATGCCATGGGACGCTTGATTGTATGTGCATGCAAAAGTTACACCTGCAGCAACAAAAACGAGCACTTTGTGAGCTAGAACAAATAAATAGAAACTGCATTACATTTCAGACATGGAAATTAATTCTTGCTGAAGAAATTTGACTCGACGCCGTTCTATATGAAGTTATTTCCCCTTACTTGCTTGACAACAATGATAAATCCCATGTGGCGCATTGCTGAATCGGAATTGTGGTCAGATATGATCAAATAGTTTACAAAAATGTCAAAAATGTAACTTACTGCGACAGATTATGTCATCCCAATCTTACCGCTCTCTTAAGTCACTGATAATTATATGATCAGCCTATGAAAGTGAGGTTAATTTACGAAAAGGGGTGATGGGTGGGGCGCTGAAGAGTGAGTTTAATCTTCGATTCTGGAGCAAGTTTGGTATATAATAAAAAGAAAATTTTCTTTTCCTGCGTAAATACCGAATATATTTCATTTTGTGGTACCAAAAACGATATATTTAACACGTGGCTTCGACACTCGTTAAAAGATCACGTTTTTTGTACCACACGATGAAATATATCCGGAATTAACGTAGGAAAACAACATATCCTCTATATATTTCTTCTGCCATATCCAATACTGCATCTGTGGTGAACGTCTATGGTGGAATCGACACTTTTCTGTGGAAACGTGGTAAACAGTCTCATCGAAATCCATGTATGTGGCGCCTCAACAACTCCAGCTTACACGACCAAGTGAACTGTGGAACATCATAGATGAATTTCCACTCGAGATCCAGTGTTAAAAATGATGTTGTTCAATCAATTGGAAGGAGAGTAGCTCTTTTATATGTAATTTGTAAAAAAAAAAAATCTAAATGTACTGGTTATCGATTTGTGCAATATTACTTGTACTCGCGTCTGAGACTATTTTTTCAGGTAAAGTGTCTTAAGTGAAATGCCAAAATTCACGTTTTTTCTTTTTATCTAGATTCTTTCCACTCAAAATAAAAGTTATGTGATAAACAGAATCTCAAACGAGCAATGATTTAATATTAAATTTATGAAACTCGTTTAATTATTTCCAATTTTGGAAATTATTCAACTCGTTTCATATATTCAATATTAAATCATTAACCATTTGAGATCCTCTATGTATATGCAAAGGAGCCGAAATTTATTGTGCCATATTTTTTATTCGTTTATTAATAGGTTTTTCTTTGTTTTAGTTTCAAGTCATGCGTTGGATTCTTTTTATAGAAATACTATACATGATTGCAATTTTACTTGGCTGCGAAAGTAATTTAATTTATTTTCCTTTCTTTATAATGTTTAAAATTCGTTGATACATTCGTCAATCGCACACTATCTCCGTTTAGATATAATTTCAGATATTCTCTACAAATATTTTATAAAGGTGTCATTTCTTTAGGAAGAAAAGCATTTTTCCATTTTTCTCTTTTATTTTTTTTTTCTTCTCTTAATCAATAATTATTAGATTAAGTCTATACCAACAATTATTTAATGAGTTTCTAACACAAATGTAAAAATATACCGCTTCTTATGTTCTTCATATTCCGATCAAATAATATACTCAGTCTTATTCCGGTTTACTAAAATTATTAGTTTTGATATAAAAATGTAATGCATTTAATACAAGTATTTCACACATTAGCCTAAATTGTGTGGTTACGCATAAGGCAAGGGCCCATGGTATTCAAGAACTCATTGAGATTTTATGGATTTGTAACAGGAACTTTCTCATGAGATTGCCCATCAAAGCTAAATAATGTCTTACAACTGGCATTGATTAAGTTTCATAATCAGAGAAAATTATTTTCCGGTAATTGGATCCATCCAGCTTAATTTTAAATACATATGTCACGGGAAATTTTGTAATTTTTTTTAGCATACAAGATAATTTTGTTAACTATGATACTTAGAAGGAAGAGACTACAGATCTATTTTCCCATATTTTTATTTCCACGAAAAATTTATAAATTTTCAGTTTAATATATTATAATGTTAACAAGGGACATTACAATTTCAAAAAGGCCACCTAAGTTCAATCATAGTGCTTAGATAATACACAATAACTAACATACATTTTGTTTAAAAATCGTTTTAATTTAAAACTTTAAGTATTTTTAAATTGAGTTGTTGAATATTTAATAAAAGGGACAAAAATGAAACTGACGGAACAACCTCGACAAATCTGTAGATATAAAACACGCGAGTAAGATGCATCAAATAGTATATTAATCTTTAAATTCAGTATCAAATGGTATATTAATCTTTACATTCAGTATCAAATGGTATATTAATCTTTAAATTCAGTATCAAATGGTATATTAATCTTTAAATTCAGTATCAAATGGTATATTAATCTTTAAATTCAGTATTTATCGAGAAACAATTGCAGTTTATTACCATTAACTGAGTACCGTCTACACTCGTGTATACGTCGAGTCCAACTGCAACTGCAAACTGCACATACCCAGATCTGTTTTCCCATTATGCACCGAAAGATCTGTGTCTATGCAGTTTGTTAGGAGTAATCAGTAGAACAAACAACATAGATCCGGACCTGCTGGCGCATTATGCAACGGCAGATCAGGGTCTATGTTGTTTGCAGTTGGACTCTTTTCTTTGAGTCACGATAAATCAAAGGCCCTAAACTTCTTTTTATTACTATTTATGTGTTTATCTACGATAAGAAAAATCGAAATGAAACGTGTTTGTTTTCTCATAATAAGTAAGAAAAATATGTTTGAAAATACTGTAGAGTCGCATTGGAAATAAATAAATAAATTGAACACCAGTCTATCAAATATTTTTTGTCCACACAAGTGCATAACTCTGTTTCTGTACATAGAAAAGTAGTTAGATGGATACATAAGGAAAGTGTTATTTCTAGCCACTAATTCATCTGAAATTTTCCAAGCCAAAAAGTCTGAGCAAACTTGCAGATAAAGTTAATTACGCCATACATACATACATACATACATACATACATACATACATACATACATACATACATACATACATACATACATACATACATGCAGAAAATCATAGTTTTGACTTTGGTTTTGGATGCTGGAAACTCTAGTCTAAATATTAGTTGTGAAACAATCTCGTATTTCTTTCTTTCTAAAATTAAAAAATAAATCATGTAGTTAACACAAATCACTTAATTAGCAAATACGATGCCATTTAGTCATCAAAGTGGCACTCTAATTAGCTCCACTTTCCGTTACAGTATTTTAATATTGTGACTCTCATTAGAATAGTTATACATACATGTACATGAAGTGAGAGATATGAAAATGCAAGAATGCCTTGAAAAAAAAGACTTTACACTTTTATTATTCAATAATGAAACGTGTCTTTCCCTTTTCATAAGTAGTAACTTATCTGAGAGACACATCAAAGAAAGGGGAAGAACTGTGCCGGGTTTGGTTAGAAATAGCTTGATGCCAAAATGGCACGATACATACCAGGCGAACGCCGTGTAGACAAACTACATTTTTGCTCTGTGAGATCGCTCATTTTCAAAACAAAGACACACGAACACATGAGTGCGCGTGAGTGTGCCTATGTATGTATGTATGTATGTATGTATCTTAAAGACACAAGTTATTTTGACGTTTGAACAAGATAACATTTCACGGACAACAGTAACTAGAGAAAGCCTACAAGTCCCCCTATCTTCGCAAGGTTCTGGCAACATCATTCATTTTCATGCATGCGCGTGTGTGCATATGTACATCTATCTATATATTTATCCATCCATTAATCTAACAAATAAGGGATCCTTGAAATACGTACACTTGGAATTCTAATTTGTGCGGTAAATCAAAATACTTGTACTTTTTTAAAGTCCCCTTGCTACTCAAGGTTTTGAAAACATTATTCGTTATCGTTCATTTGCCATAAGCATTTTTTTTAAAACTAAGTTATATGCAAAATTAAACGAGAGAAAATCATAACACAGTTTCTTCAGTGAGTTACTAACTTGTGGCAGCATATTATGTACTCTCTTACTGGCCTAATATTTGATAAAACCGGAGAAGCTGAAGGTCAAATTAGTTTTCTGCCTTGTTTACACGCGAAAACTTCGTAATTCAGGTAGATAATCATATTGTTACAATCCCAAATATTCGCCGTCCTTCTCTCACTACAGTGCATACTCGGTCGCCTGGGATAACAAGATGGAAGCTCAAATTAAGACGGAAAAAGTGGGCGTTGTCGGAAGGTATTTGCTATAATTTTTGTAATGAAAAGGATCTGGTTGTTCATTTTTCATGTCGGAATTGTTTTAATGAAGCGAAACCTCTTATACTGCCTATCCATTTTCCCCGTTAGATACCCCTTTGCATTCTTGACATAGCCTTGTTGCGTGTTATCGATGTGGGAACTAGTGCCGGCAAAATGAGATCTAGAATGAGTTATCTGCGCCATTTATTGTTCAACCAACATGGTGTACTATTTTAAACGAGAACAAACAAATTTCAGATGACACAAGAGTAATTATTCCAAGCAATTATATGTTAAAAATGCATCCAATCAGGCCTGCGTAATTGTATTATATTACATATATACTTCATAAATCTTTGATATTAAAATTTATTGCACACGTTTGTAATTGTATCGGGCCGATGTACCATAGAAAAACCTTGACGGGAATATATTATCCGTTTGATACAAAGTAGAAGACTCAAGAGAAAGTTTATTTTTCTGTATGATACAAAAATCATAGTTTATGTTTTGAAATTTTGTCATGATCAGTTATATTAATACAGCATACACCAGAAATGGCGTGCATTGTGGAACAAAGTCGGATGTGGATACTATGCTGATCTTCACACAGACTGGGCGTTATGTCGTAAACCAATAAGTCACATTAAATATACTACCAGCAAAATAAATCCAGTATTGTAGATGTTTGAATGACAAATTAGTTAAGTCAATCTTTTCTGGACCTGTATAGTGCAACGGTAACGCGCTCGTTTTCTACCTCTCCAGCACAAGTGTCGATTCCTGATTACGACAGGTTCAAGAGTATGTGGTCACCCATCCGAGATTGGCGGTTTCCACCGGGTCCAGCAGGAAGTAAAGATTTGAACTGTAAAGAGCGAGTTATTCAATGATCTGTACATTATGTTAAAACTTTTAGTCGTTGTCTTTAGGCGTCTGCGTTGCTAGGTTCTGTCCAAAGCGCATGGGTAAGTATTTGTCATCAGGGCCAATGCGTTTTATCCGGCTCTCCATTTTCGTTCACCTCAAAGACCACCACACACCAGTATCTAGTCTGTCAGTATAAGTTGCTAGAACTTGCTATTTCAACGGACGTAAAATAAATAAAACTTTATTTATGTATTTACGTCGATTGCAAAGCACGTTCTACAACATATGCAGCTTAGAACATGCTGGCGAGATGCGGTCTTTGATGTGACGAAGACTGAAAATTTCGGAGGAAACCGCCGAACGTTGATAGGCGACATCGTACTCTTGCATATATTGAAGCCAGAGATGAAACCCCGGACGCATTAGTGTAAATCGAGCGTATTACCGTTCCGCTATCCATGACCGAATCTATCAATCTTCTTTGATTCTAGCGGCCTGATCGGCCGAAGCTGGGCAATGTTGTTCGTCGCAGCTGGCTATCAGGTGAGGGTATATGACGTAGATCCGTCCAGTACGAACCAGGCCTTGGAAGAGATCAAACTTCAGCTACAGGATCTTGACAAAAGAGGACTCCTTCGTGGTCAGCTGACGGTTGACGAGCAGTTTTCTCGTATCTCAACCGCTGCAACACCAGAGGAATGTGTCAAGGATGCCTTCTACATCCAGGTATGTTCGCATGAATCAAATCTATTAAGTCCAATACCACTCCGCTTCAATGTCGACAATCCTTCCGAGTCAAGCACTCTGCAACAGTGCCACCTTTTAATCAAATTTGATGTTTCTGACGGCGCATGTGTCGCGGTACAGTCACCGCATGTGTCGCGGTACGGTCACGTGCAGACTCGGATATTCCATGCACCACTTGTGTCCCAATAAAAGTGTGTTATTCGCACTAGTTACTTATGAATAGCCGACAACCGTAACGTTCACAATACTTATACACGTTGCTACTGTATTTTTGAAGGAGAGTGTCCCTGAAGAGGCGGAGTTGAAGAAGAAGATTCACACAGAGCTTGACAAATACATTGAAAGTAACGCCATTTTGGCCTCTTCCACCTCTGCCATTCTTCCATCAATTATCTCCGAGGACCTTGTCCACAGGAATCGCTTCATCATAGCTCATCCGGTTAGTATGCAGATGAATTTGTCTCTTGCTAGATGACCATAGAAGCATTTGTTATAGACTGATCAAATTTAGAAACAACATGTAAGTAATTATCAAAGTGAAAAGTTTCATTTTTATATCGCACGTAATTTGTAGTGGACTTATTGATGTAGCAAGCATGCTTTGTAATCATACAACTGATTTTAGAAAAATTCCTCATATAAAAATTTACTTTTTAATATATGTTAAATACATGTATATCAGATAGTGACTGAAGATTATACTTTTGAACTCAAGAGTCGAACGTACTCGTATCAATCCACAGTAGATAACAACCACCACGTTCGGAAACATTCCGCATAATATTTTGTCGATAACAATCACCACGTTCGAAATAAATACGGTATGATATTTTGGCGAAAACAATTGCAACACTAAAAAATACGGCATAATATTTTTTTATTTTTATTTTTTTTAATGTTTTTTTTTTTTTGTTTGTTTGCCTCATATGACGCTTTTTAATTTGTTTTGCACTGTAACAATGACGATAGTCACGAAATTTTGATTTCAAGGATAAATACTAGACGTTGTACAGTTGTTTAATATTACGTCCCTAGCAGATAATGTCCTACTACGGGTATGCTGTTACTGTAGGGATATACTTGCTTTCATTTGATCTCTCTCTCTCTCTCTCTCTCTCTCTCTCTCTCTCGTAAAGAAAGGGAAAAATACCCGGTTATATATATATATATATATATATATATATATATATATATATATATATATATATATATATATATATATATATATAGTCATATAGTCATAGTCATAGTTATAAGTTAATCCAGTAGTATCTTTCCCCATTTACGATAAGTAGCAATTATCCCATTCCATTTGCGGCGGGGGGGGGGGGGGGGGGTAACAAGGGACTAAATATCATGCCCAGATTCTGAAACTGTTGATACTCAATCAAAATTAAGTTACAACCATAGAACTTTCAGGATTTGTATTAACTTTGTAGTTTTCATTTGGCATAACAATTTTAATAATATGGATATGTGTAAGTATACACATATATAAAGCCTTAAGAACACGGGGTTTTAACCGCCATTATTAAACCTACAATCTCTTTCATTGACATGAATCTTAAAAGACCAACCCCCCATTCTACGCCCCCGTGGTAGAGCTATGCCCAGCCCCCTGGACGGACCCAGAGGTCCTGGAGACCACACGAGCCTTCATGAAGAATATCGGACAGAAACCGGTCACTATCAACAAGGAAATTGATGGCTTTGTCCTCAATAGGATTCAGTCCGCTATTCTGGGTGAGGGCTGGAGGCTTGTCAGGGTAAGGATTGCTGGACAGTTCAACAACATTTTGCTGAAAGACATTTCGTCCACTACCACACTTTGTCCAATTTTAAAATATAGCCCCAATTTGTGTACGCCCGCCTTTTGGGGAGCATATTTATGCTATGACCCGATCTGTCTGCCAGTAAACCTTTCGCTTTTCGCAGTTCTGCAGCACATACCTTCGCTAAATATTACAGGTAAGTTCTTCTGACGATTGAAAGAAACGTATCGATTTTGAGATAAAAAGGTCAAAGGTCAAGGTTACTGTCTAAAAGAAAAAAATGGTTCCGCACAATAACATTAGTTCTACATCGTATACCAGGAATACACATTTTGTGGATGGCTTGCAACTGGGGTAAGAAAGAAGCCTCTCGATCTTGGGGTCAAAGGTCAAAGTTACTATGAGGAAAAGAAGAAAAATTGTTTCTGCACAAAAATTGTTTCTTCTTTACAGTTTACAGTTTACCTTCACCCAAGTTTGTGGATGATATACATCTTGGGTTAGAAAGAATCCAGCTGAGTTTTGGGTCAACGGTTCAAAAGTCAAGGCCACTGACTCAAGAAGAAAGCTGTTTTATATATAAAAACTTTGGTTCTAGACCACGTACTTGGACCAAAGTTTGTGGATGGCTTGCACTTAAAGTATGAAAGAGACCTATATATTTGGGGTTCAAAGGTCAAATGTTAATGTCGTTGTGGCTAAAACAAAATGGGTTTTAGAATATATTTTATTCTAAATCAAGTTTCTTGACCAAACTTTTGTGGATGGCTTGTGCTTTAGGATAAATAAAGAAGTCTATAGATTTTGGGCACTAAAAGTAAGAGGTAGCGGTCGTAGTCAATCTAATATACTTCATATGATTTCTTATATACAGTTATAATTCAGATATCGTCTCAAGTTTATAAAATATCTTCTATAATTTATAAGATATGGTATACAAATTATGAGATATCTGAATCAACTCTGTTTATAAGATATTTGTTTTATTTTATAATATATCTTAAAAAGTATATCATATATCTTGTAAACCTTATGAGATATCTTATCAGTTCTGTAAGATTTATTATATGCTTTGCAAGATATCATTTAAAACTCATAAGATATCTTATAAACTTTGTGAAATATCTTGCGAAATTTGTAAGATATTTTATAAACTATATGAGATATCTTATAAACCTTATAAAATATCTTATAACATTTATATAGGTTATCTTATTACCCAAATTAAAATTAAGATAGCTAATATATTTTATAATATATATTATAACCCTATTCAGATATCTAATAAACTTATTAATATGTCTTATAAACTTTATAAGCTATCTTAGTTAAAATTGTATATATCTGATAAGTTATATAAAACATCTTAATGAGCATATTATATATCTTATACAAGTTTTCAGACATCTCATATTGTTGATTAGATATTATACATAGTTTATGAGATATCTTAATACGGTTATAAGATATCTAGTTTGTGGAATAAATGGCAAGTTGGCTATTACCTACACAGAGGACTATTAAACACGGAGAGGGCGTATACTTTACCGTTGACTGTAATCTTGTAGGAAGATAAACAGTGTCCTAATAAATGGCGAGAATTTCTTACAAATTCGACGAACAGTTTCTCTTGAGGAAGATGTGCTGAAAAAGTATCACTGGAGAAATAGTTATTTAGGCTGAAATGTCGAATGGCTGTGCACAGTGCTGGAACACCTCATCTAACGAGTCTGTTTATGTACCGTCCATCTAGATTACACGTATTTTTTATGTAAGCTGTTCAAATCGACTATTTTCTTGTAATTTCCCTAACTTCTCCAGGAAAGATCAAACGAGCCCAGTGCAAAATCAATAACAAAGTTAAATGATAGGTTAGGTTCCTCTTTCGCTCTTACATCTACTGTCTTTCATACTTACATTTTTTGCATCCTAAAGGTTTGTGCAATTGTTCATTTTTAGAACTTTCCTTTCAATTTGCATCACATTACCATTATTATAGTGACGTGCCGTTAAGCTCTAATACATACATGCATGGATACATACATACATACATACATACATACATACATACATACATACATACATACATACATACATACATACATACATACATACATACATACATACATACATACATACATACATACATACATACATATATTATTTGCTGGCATAAATAAGTATTAAAGATGTATATGGAAGTTAACGTAAGTGATGAATAGTAAGTGGCAGATGGATGATGAATAGTAAGTGGCAGATGGATGATGAATAGTAAGTGGCAGATGGATGATGAATAGTAAGTGGCAGATGGATGATGGTCGTAAATGAGGATGATTCTATCGGGAAAGCGCCTTTGAGAATACGATGTGTAGTAGTACTTTAGAGTCATCACACTAGGTTCGTATAAATCAATTGTAGTCATCACACTTGATTCGTGTAAACCGATATTTTGGACATTTATCCCGATACTTGGTCTTATACTTAGCAGTCTTCACAGTCACCAGTTGTTTCTTATCGTTCCAGGATAATGTGATCAGTGTCGAGGACTTTGACATCGTGATGAAGCACGGTCTGGGAAGGAGATATGCCTTCATGGGGCCTTTCGAGACAGCTTATCTGAATGCTGAAGGTATGCTACAGGAATTCATCTGATTTAGACCTATGCCATTACTTCAAGGATGTCAAGAGGGACTTTTCTCTAACTTGTCTTTCTCCACTTTGTTTGGTACATTACATTACTCTGATTGCAAACAAGAGTCATATGTCTTTTGGTTTTACCAACTGTCATTTTTTACATTATTAGCTGTAATCATTTATTTGGCAAATTATAAAGTTAAAATGTAATGCTGGTAGAAAAGTTCATCTAAAGCAAGAAATTCATATGTTCCACGTTTCATCACAAAGATTTTAAAGATAAAATGTTTCATGAATTTATAAACGGAGAAGAAGACTTGATTATAAGCAATTAGGGACTTAGAAAGTTTGATGGCTGACAATAACAGTAAAGTAAAAGTCAAAACGTGTCTCTATTGTGTACTTAAAATCCTTTTGCTTTTCATATTGTAGTTTGAAACCTTTGTAGGATGGAAGAGTTTGTCAGAACGTTATGCTGACACCTTTTACCAGGTCCAGAGGTCGTTTGGGGAGCCGGAGAAGATGGTAGGCCCAACTTTAGACAAGATCCAGAGTGAATGTGACAAGATGGTCTCCATGGAGAAACTGCAGGAGAGACGTTAATGGAGGGACAGGAGACTGACCGCTTTGGCTAAACTAATCAAAGACATGGAGGAGGAGGATGAACAAGCAGAAGGACAATGAACTTAGGCATGGATTCAGTAAACGATTTGGAACATTTCATGACGTGACTAATGTTCAGAACGAGCCATCTAAACTATGCTTTTAATAAAATTGACAAATAAATAAAATTTCATAAGACAGATTATTTGTAAAACTGATTATAATATAGAAGATGGATCAATAGTACGTTAGCCACACGTAAAGCTTACAGTTGGGAGTGCCTTTTATGAGCTGATTGTCTGGAAAGTTGAAGGAGAGATTAAAATAAATCTGACTTAATTTTCTCAAGGTCTATACGATATATGTACATTAGTTACTATTATTATTAATCCAAGACACGGAGTTGAGGAGGAGTGGGTGTATATGACAATGACGAGACAAATAAAGAAAATAATGAACTTGGTTAACAGGGAGCGTTCTGTTACGTGCTGAATGTCATGAAGGATTTGAATGAGTCGTACTTAAAGCTGCCGCATCAACGTTGACAAATGTAAATATTATAGTTTGTCTAGACTCTTTGCATTTTTTTTACAAATGTTATAAATGTATTTCGAAGAATTTAATTAAAAGTGCAATATTTTGTGCTAGCTAAAATTACAAATAAATAGTTTTCATCGTCTTATTTTGTGTTTGTGTATCCGACAGCATAGATCATTTAAGGTTTCCCGGTTTCAAGGAGTGTCCCTGCCTCCGTGACTGTGAAAACGAGAGAGGTGTTTGTACTATTATAAAGACTCTAAAATAACCCCAGCGCTAGTAGTAGAGTTTAACATAAAAAGTTCCAATGTTTTCCAAAACCGATCACTTCCATTTATGCATTATGTGATTGCGCATTACTTGTAAAAACAACTTACCTCCGAATTGAAGAGTTTGAGAATTTGAAAAAAATAAATACCTCTTGAACTGAAGAGTCTGACAACAGAAGTGCTCGAATGGGCAATTTCACGTTTTACAAAAACACACGTTAACACATTTTTACAAAGAATTTTACTTTGTTCACACAACAATTAATATGTATATCAGTATGACTTCAGCAAGTTATTACAACCAACAAAGTACGGGAGTCAAGTGTGTGGAACTGTTTTGTTGGAGTTTGTTTTTGATTTTTTCCATGATTTACCGCGAAGCTGTTAGCATAGTTGGGCAGTGTAACCATCAGTACTTTAGTGTGTGTGTGTGTGGGGGGGGGGGGGGGCAGTTTGAAAAAAGTTTAGCATTTTTTAGCTACATTAAATTAGGACGGATAAAAATACTTTATTTCATACATTTTTTGATGATTTGCATAGAAGTTTTTTGTATAGTAAGTACTCTCGATTTTCTCGCCAAATATTAGATAGGTGGGAGGCTCCTCGAGGGTACATGACCTAGAGTGGGACATGCCTAATCAGAGAAAATGAGAGAAAATAAGCAAGTGCGAACGAAATTATTCGGAAAATTAATTTCAAAGAACGGCAAATAAACGACTTGCAACCGAAAATGAACGTAAACGGAACCGAAGATAACTTAAAGGGACATAAACGAATTATTATAACTACTGAAAATAGAAATTTAAGTGCAGCGGAACAGTATTTCACTGTTTGTGAGTGGTATTATGAGGTATTGTGAAATATCAAGGCAACTTAGGTGACTATCAAATAAATTTCTTAAGTGACTGAGCTCATTTTCCATAATTGCATTCGGTTTCCTTAACTTTTGCCCATTTTCATTCATTTTTAAAATTTAGCCACCGCGTTTAAAGTATGGCAACCATCGTTACTACGTATTTTTATTTTAAGATTAGATGTTTAATAACGATAATTGTAACTAATGCAAACGAAGTCAGCAAGGTGTTTTATTTGAAAGAAAATACATGTACTTTTATTTCGTTTATTGAAACCGAGTGGAAAAACTGACTGGAAATGTAAAGAAACTGTGAACCAAAATGCTGTTTTTTGCCTCTCTCAACGAATTGAATTGTGTAAGCTGTATTGAACTTTTCAGTGATTTTCGGAAAAGGGTTTCTGTAATGTTGCTGTACATGCATCATTTGGTAATTTGTGTTGTTACGTCTAGGGGTTAGAAATTGTAACAAAAGAAAGAACGACTCAAACAAGCTTTCACAATTTCTAAAATATAAATTTAATTTCCTAAAATATTAAATATTTCAAACAAACAAAGTGAAAAAATTAAAAATAACTTTCAGTTTAGAAATTCCTAAATAATCCTAAATGTCCTATTGAATTTTGATAATCCGGAAGTTAATCCAAAGAATTCCTAATGAAATCACTAATGTGTTGATGTGCCACAAGAAACACAGTTTTAAATCTAATTGTTATTAATCCCAGGTAAACTCCTGTGAATGTAGAATATTGTTAAGTTTCTTGAAGAATAGTACTTAAATCCAAAATGTACTATGTAGATAATAGATTTTCACCAGCTGATTTTACAAACAATAATAATCTTCCTCAATAACCTTATGATTCTGGAGAACTGCAAAGAATGCCCATTCACTAGTTATATTGGCATTATATAGTCTCTTACGGCGTAAAAGAGAATTAAAACTTCTAATACTGCTACTTAGAATGAGTTCTGTCAACAACCTTCTTTAACCAATCAGAAACTAGGTCGCGCATGTTACTGCTTGTAGTGCCTTTGTACTACAATTAAAATACCTTATTACAAATCAACATGATGTTGACATAGGATTCTGGTCATAAAATCTGCACGCTTCACCACGTGATGAACCATTGTGGGTTAAGCTGACCGACATAATTATTGATTTTCCCAGGACATATCATGACTCATGTAAACATGTTGAAGTACATTGTACTTTACAAATAGCGTAGGCTACTGAACTAAGGAATTATAATACAATGATTATAAACCCAAATGAAAACTACTATAATTTAAAGTTAATACATAATGCCGTAACAGTGTTAAATAGTTTCTAACCATGAATCGAGAAAGTTTATTCATCCAAATTTTATAAGACTGTCGGATTCACCATTGTCACTAAAATAAATCTTATCTTGGACTTGTATTGGCTATGAACGTGAAGTTCTCCATGAAATGAAGACTTGTTAAAAATGAACCTTCATGTGATTTGACAGTTGTGTTCTTGAACCAATCAGTTAGTAATTTTCGTCCAAGGTATATCATTAATTGCTCGTAGTCTTGCTTTTGTACTAATTTATGTGCATTTAAGTGTGACTATCAACCTCGGTTTAGCTGTAAAACGTCAATTATAAAACTGAAATAATTAAAACAAGATACCGCACCCTTCTATCCTACGCAAAAGCGAAGAAGCATGTCATATTTGCCCGTTCATTCGTTGTTTTTTGTAATACCATATCATATTTGCCATTTTGTAACCACCAGGGTCTGCGCTGTCGTTCCTGTCCGTATTGGTGGCAGTAGTTTTTGTGAATGTAAAAAAGTATTAAATCCTACTGAGAGATAGTATTGAAACTGTCAACCCGGAAAATCACTTTGACAGAGATTAGAGTTACACTAGGAAAAAATTATTCCTGACATTCTTTGTGGCAAGGCACACTTTTATACACAGCTTGGAGACTGCTAATTAGCTATTGGGATTTTCAAATGCATGTAATGAAAGTCTGAAACGAAATGGGTGAATGATGTGGAAGAGGACAATCTGGTGCAATTAATTTAAGTCTCCGTCGATTCAAATAATAATTTTTTTCATTATAGAAAAATCTCGTAAAAGTTATCTTGCTTGGTTGGTTGGTTTTTATCGGCACTTGATTGGCCATATCATTGTGAAGAAGTAGGACAAAACGAAGCAGCCAGTCAGGGTTGACCTGGGCGGATGTGAAACCGACGCTCTTACAACTGAGCTACTGCGGCTCTCCACAATGCTTCTCTGTGCACAGTTGTGACAAATATTGACGAAATTCCGTCAGGACTCGTGTTGCTATTTTGAAATGTTTGTCCAAAATCAACGTTATGGGGTTTCCCCAATACGGACAAATAAAATCAAATAAAGTAAACGTTAAGTACAATAGTGGATATTCAATACTGTATCCGGCGTTTACATTGCCATTACAAGTGAAAAACCTACAAAGCACACAGCTGGTAATTCATGTTAATCTTGATGTCTGAAAGAAGAAAAAAAGCTGCTTCAATATGGATCCTTCATCCGTCTTTGCGACTTGATTTTGTTAGGTGAGCTTACATTATATGTAAAATATTTGTCCATTTGAATTGCACAAGCGCTATATGTATATGGACATCTCTTTTTTGAAGACGTTGTTGTTATGCCCCGCCAAGAAGGTGGAAGAGATAGAGGGTGTTACTCATGCCCATTTGTCTGTCCGTCAGTCCCACCTTGGTTAAGCATTGCGTTAATGCCTATTTCTTATGTACCTGCGGAGTCATACAACTTTGTGCTTTTATGCATCTTGTTGGTTGCTACACTCTTCCATCAAAATTAGGTCAGTGTGACCCATTTTTCATAGTTCACTGACTTTGCTATTCGTTCGAGTAAAGTCATACTTTGGCATATTTTGCTTCACTCTCCGTCACATGATGTCATGCCAAAAGATCTCTCATCATCGTAGTAAAAAAACTCCGAAAATGGGGAAACTTTAATACTCCCTTGTTTAGTCAAATACTAGTGTGTTACCGATGTTAACCAAAGGTAAAGCACCGATGCAAAAATAGATCATTCTTAAGGCTCCCAGCAAAATCATTTATAATTTACGTGAATGTTGTTTGAACGTGTTGGAAGACATCGTCACATTCATCAAAACCTGGTAAAATAAAACTTCCAGTCACCCAAAAGAAGAAAGCGCTCGTTCAGTAAGGAGGGTTTCTTCTGATGCTGATGGCCCCGTTGTTGGCCAAAGTAGATATTCCCATGTTAGGAGCGATAGGTGGTTCTCTTTTAGGTGGAGTGATGACATCCGCTGTTTGAAATAAAAACGAGTGTTCCATTTCGAATAACAGCAATGATAAAAAACCTTCTCTTACGGAATGACGACAATTAACGTTGGTCCCCTATAAACGGCAGATACACCGCCGCCGCTGGTACGAGCATCAGATACCATACTTGTCATTGAATCTTAATCTCAATGAGATGGATCACTTATAACAGAGTTACAGTCTTTGATGGATCGACCAGAATTATCACAAACGGAAAAATGGCAACGCTACGGACCATTATTGTAACGTCTTCAAACGTTTCACCAGAAAGCTGTAGACGAGGCAACAACATCCACTCTAAGTGCCCTCGAGAATTTACTGACCAAAGAAAACACAGCTTACTGCGGTGACAACGACAGCCACTGTCACTGCCACAGACTCTTCTTTGAAGGACGATGCATTATGAAGACAAGTGGAAAACAGCGTTCCCCAAGAAATGCAGAAGAGAGCAGGTTGACTTCTATGAGTTCTCTACGATCGTTTTCACGTGTCATACGACGAACAACATCGTTTTGTGTATCAAGAGAAACCTATTCCTGGATCCAATGTGGTAGATTTGATCTTAGATTCCTTCAACAATTTGAACCTATAGGTTGGCAGCAATTCTCCATAGGACTGAGCGAAACAAATGTGCCTCAAGATGCCGCAGGGAATCTACAACGTTGGCAATGAATTCACGTCATCGAATTTTACAATCGAGGCCTACGTTGGGACAGAGCGAGGAACATGAGGATGTGAAAACATTGAAAGAGGGTATTAATAGGGAAGAGTTTCAAACCCAACCAACTAAAACACCTACGTCAAAGACGACATCAAGTCTTGCATCCACGTTGACACCTACACCGATTCGACAAGAAATCAAAGCAAGGGTCAAACTGATGATGTCGACGCCATCCCCATAAGAAGCAGAACAAAATAACGAAGAAAGAAGTGAAAAAAGAACAAATCACACCCGCTTGAGTTGTACCTCTGACATTCAAAACCATTTCTGAGTTACGGCGAGCTCTGAAAGTCGTGTTGAAACAAAGTGGTTGACACGTTCTGCGATGGGAAACTGACAAAGGCACTGAATTTCTTAATCGACAGATGCAACGCAATTGAAGAAATGACACATGTACTTCGATGGGTTATCGAAAAAACTTGAAGAATTTTCTGTTGTTGATGATGATGTCTTTCGAGTAAGAAGCTAGGGATATATTTCCACCCAAAATAGCAAACAAACAAGGAGAACTTTTGATAAACAGCGTTTTGCTTTCAGAAAAAATACATTTTTACACGATGAGAGTCATGGTTGTCAATAAGCACAAGTTGGTGTCGTGAAACTGATCGTTGAATATATTCCAAATCGTATCGATGGGCTATCGAGCATTGCAATAATAGTAGATAATATATGAGAGAGCTGAAACACAAGTTAAATTTAACAGTTTCATTTTTTTTTTTTTTTTTTTTTTGCCTGGGTTGTCCACCAAGCACAACAAATAAAATATAATGATTCTCTGATTATTTAAAATTTCTGACCTATCTTGCTCTCGTATATTATCTACTACTGAAACACACCAATTTGAGCATGTATTAACGAAGATATTAAAGGACCACTTTCATCTCTACTGCATAAAAATATAAAGACCAGTGACCCAAACGTAACGTTAAATTCTCATAGAGACTCCACAGCCCGCCATCACCACCACCACCACCACTATTGTGTGTGCATGACGCTCTGTTTCGGAATAGGATAGTAATGGTAATAGTCTAATGGAAAAATAACCATTGCGTAACAGATCAAACTCAGTCTAGATATTTAAGTGACTGCTATATAGAGGTAACCTTCTTGTAGGTGTGACCATTACAGTTAAAAGTCTTAATCTCATTTCACCAAATCATTCACAAAATATTTAACTATGCCGGATTATAAAATGATTCCAAGCAATAAGCACCCTCTATCCAATACACACCTTGCTAGTAATCAAATTAATTACTTATCCACTTTCAGACAGATTTTGTCCTTACATAACTCGATGCATGATTTAAACTCATTTTTCAAGAGCTTTAACCGACATGAGTGTCATTAACTGCAATTTACAGTTTAATTGATGACAAAAGTAACTGAATGTCCCCAGTGTTTATCAGTGGCCTGCATGACCTCTTACGTAACGGTTTGTATAAACCTTTTGATGAAGTGATAAAGATACCGACCAAACCTATCACTTATCGCTCGAGTCTGAGAAGTATGTAATATCGATTTATTTGTCTGCAGCAATGTAATATGCCGTAAGATTCTGTACACATATCTTGTTTCATCAAGGTGAACATGAGTATATGAAAAACACGGATCTAAACTAATAATTAAAAAACAAAACAAACAAAACAAATACCTTTACTGAATCGTACACTGTAGCTAAGTCACAGTGATCTGGTTTTAGTACACATGTTTGGCATATCTCAGGATGCATGGACATATCGACTGTGAAGGCCTTTTTCTTGTACTTGGGACGTAAGTCAGGTATACACGTATTTATATGACGTCTCTGAAAACATACCTAGAGCGACCTCCAATGTTTATCTAGACACCTCTGGAAATTAATGTATAACTCTTAAGGTTTATATTTTACTTTGGTCCGTAACTTCGCTTTGTTACAACACTACCAAATAATTGAATTGGGATAGGATGATTAAGTGCTCTTTTGGCACATTGATATAGTCGCAATACTCACCTTCTGTGTGCCAAATGTCACAACGCGGTGCTGTTCCTGATGGCCTGGCAGATTCGTCGGTTATATTATCGAACGTAACGAAAACATTGCCGGTAAAAACGAAGAATAATTAGACCTAATCCTTCTCCTCTGTATCCATATTCATCCTTATTTAATGTTTTAATGTGTGTGTGATAGAGAGAGGGGGATATATTCACTGTTAAATTAAGACACTTTATGACCCTAAAATGTCACTGTTATGATATTGCATGTTGTGGATAATGTTAACGATAGTTACTGAGTCCGCATAAATGTATTGTATACCTTGTTAGAAATGCATTCATGGAACACGGATGCCAAACCAAAGTGCCTGAAATTTTTTTTTTTTTTTTTTTTTTGGGGGGGGGGCGCCGTCTGGAGCTTTTTTTGCGAACACCCCCTCCCATCTAAGCACTCGGTTTCAAGGCTTAGATGGGAGGGGGTGGAGGTTGGCAACTGACATTAAAACTGTTCTCTGTGGCAAAATAACGGGCGCCACTAAAGAGCATTGCTTCATGGCGCCTCGGAGGGGGGCGCCATTAAAGAACATTGTCCCCGGGCGCCTCAAACCCTCGCGCCGCCACTGAGAAAAAGGTAACATTATATCCCCCTATCACTGTCAACATGGTACTACATACATATTTATCGAGTTTCTTTTCCAGTTTGGTATATAGATAGCCTAAGCAGCCATTCCAGTTCTGAAAATTTTGGAAAATGAGATAAAATAGTAGAAAATGCATGATTGTTGTTGAAGACGGTAGCTAACACTGACACTACCCGTCTCTGTAGTCACGAAACTCATCAATTTAAATGCATACCCAAAGTAATATATATATATATATATATATATATATATATATATATATATATATATATATATATATATATATATATATATATATATGGATAGATAATTGCACACTTGTTTCATTTCATAAAGTTATCCTCTGTTATTTAGCAATATATTTCAACCGAATAAATTTAAATTTTAAAATTTCTTCTATTTAAAGCATTATGTTCACTGATGAAATTTTTTAAACAGAACCACGGATACGGGGCCAGATAATCAGGTGTATACATAATGCTTTATTTGTCCTCAATCTCAGCCCATAACACCTCACACTCGCGTAACCTTCGGAATTAATTATTAACAACTGGCTCTCAAAAGGATTGAAGTATTTCAAATTAACTGGCAGTCCATTTTATTGTATCCCTATCGCTTAATACATCTGACATAAATCGCTTTATAATGCTATATATTTTACCTAGCTGGCCGGATCCTAAAGCCTTCATTTGTGTGCAGATCTATGGCTTGACTACAGATCCTCAATACACAGACTAATATTCACACAATGCAATACACGACTCGTGTTAGAACCGCCTGGATAACAACTGTTGAAACAAATTCTATGTAAAATCTCCGTCTCAGTGAACACAATTGACTATACATCTATCAATCTGGTTCTAAGAGCCAAAAGAAAGACACTGAGCCAAACGATGAACCATTCAAGCAATGGATTAATTCGCTCCCAGTCACGATTTTAAGTTGTGTAAAGCAAAAGGACAATACAGAGCTAATTGACAGTGTTTTCAGCTTGCGATATGATGCTATAGGAAAGGTGTTCAGACATTTTTCAAAAGGATCCATAAATAGAGCGGTCTGAAAATGTAGTTTCGGTTGAACAAATCACTTCTTTTTCTGGAAATATGTTTAAATATTGACACGTTTTGAACTGAACTTGTAGAAGAGTGGAAACCTGTTAATCAGCTTTTAACTTTGTTTCGATTTGACCTGCCGGATCTCTTCACTTAGAAACAGTCAATACACGCTATCGTTTGCTCAAGTTTAAAAGTGGTAGAGGTTTCAGTGTTACAATGTTGTGATGGTTTTATACTTATTGGTTTTTCTTTCTTAAAGAAAGATTCTTGGAAGAAAATGAGGTTGTTTCAGTCTCAAGTTGTTCTGGAGGATGCAGAACCCCCTCCCCCGTTCTCTATAGAACGAGAGGCGACCCGGTCCATGCCGGTGTTTCTGAGCCAGTTTCGAGATGGCAAGACGCGGCTGCCGACGCCTGAGAAAGTCGCCATTATGGAACTTTCCAGTAGCTTTGAGAAAAGAAGGCTCGGCAAGCATCAGCAAATATTGACGGACATCACACAGCGGTGCCGAGAGCAAGAAGTCAATGACCTATCCTGTAAACTTAGCTCTAAGGTTAATTTGGCAGTCACAGGGAAGGTAGGAAAAGAGGTTACTTTCTACTCAACGACATTTATGGGTTCTAAACAGCGTACGGCAGTCATATTCCCCAACGTCATTGGAGATATGCCGCGAATGCACAACGAAAGCGTGCATTCATCTCTGCGGTCTGTCTTCGAGAGAACTTATAAACATTTTCCCGCCAGGAGAATCATTCGACAACAAGCCAAATTCGACTTTCTGCGAATTTCTTTACCGAAGATTAATAGCAACAACATTACCATTCCCATGTCGACACAATCTGAGTCAACATTTGGCAAGGCAAAGCTATTAGAGAGACAAAGAATCAACGGACCGATACAGCTAGATCACTACATAAGTCCAAAACCCGATCATCTTGCTCCATTGGTAATGCCATCTCTGCCACTCGATTCGGAGAGGGACGGAATTGAGTCGTATTTTTCCGCGCAAAAGGTAACAATTGGACAAAAAGCCAGAACGAAAGAAACACTAGACCAAAATCAGCCCAGCAGCACGAGAGTGGCGCAGCCAAGGAAACCACACTTTGAGGAACATGTCATTTCCAACTTACATCAAATGGAGTTAGGGGGTGGTAACTCTCCACCCCCAAATTCAGAAATTAATCCGGACCAGTGATATCATCTGTAAATACGTAATAACCATGTAATCACGTGTCCAACCTGAAATTCTGGAAGTTTTGTCTATAACTTATTTAATAAGGTATTGCATTACTTGAATAATAAACTGCATTGTGCAGGGTATTAAACATCCGACGTCAGATTGGAACATTGACAGAATTTACACCAAGTATTGTGAACACATTGCAAAGAGATCAACATTTATACGTTTTGTGGTGACGCATGCACAAATATTTAAATCTCGCCGAGGCACCTGTTAAAATGTTTATGTTTTATGTCGTGGCGATGTGATTTGTGTTCAACAATGAGCAAGCTCAGAAAAATCGAACCCAATGATTTTTTGTGTCAAAAGTCATTTTAACAGTGACTATCCTGCACATAAAGGAATTATGTTTTAATTATAAATATTGGCCATTCTAATTAGCTACAACAAATTTGTGCGATGTGATGATGTGTTGCAAGTGGGTGAGCAATCGCAAAAGGTCTCACTATCGCTTCGTTGTTCGTTACAGAAGGTATAATCATCTCAGCCTAATAGGATCTAGACATAGTTTCTGATTGGATGTAAACCTGGCAAGACATAGTTTCTGATTGGATGTAAACCTGGCTAGACATAATTTCTGATTGGATGTAAACCTGGCTAGACATAGTTTCTGATTGGATGTAAACCTGGCTTTGTAGGAAAATTGTCCCAAACTTGTAAATTTCTGGAAAACACATTATTTTATTGGTGTGCTTGGAAAAAATAGCTTGAACCAACTCGAATCCTCTCCAGTTGATTATTGCACGGAGAGGGACTGAACTGTGTATTGTTGGTTGGTAACAGACACTGGCTGTACCGTTCTTACCTATATTTGTTCACTTGTAACCTGATTTATACGGTCAGAAATTAATATCCATTTCGTCTTCACAGGTCTGATATTTACCATTAGATTTCCCTCTTTCAATTATAATTCTTGATTATCTTTTTTCAGCTATATTGTATTCTGAACTTATCACGTCCTGATGTGCAAGAAAGTACTAAAGATAGTATTGTTGTTCAACTTTCTCGATCAACATTTATCTCTTTTGTATATGTTAATAATTATCTTTTGTGTACATTAGCAACCTAGTCAATACTCTCTTTCAAACTCTCTGACATTGTGACTACTCCTTTTACATGCTATATAGTCAGGGCCGGATTAAGACCTTTAGAGGCCCTAAGCACTGAAAAGATTATGGTGCCCCCCATATGTAATTAAAAAAAACCCAAAAAAACCCCGTAATTTCTCTGTTTTTTTTTTTTTTGTTTTTTTTTTGCCACTGCTTTGCTGGTGCCCTAAGCACGTGTTTAGTCTGCCTATTAGGTAATCCAGCACTGCATATAGTCTTGTGTCTCGTGGAGTCAGTTCCGAAAAATTACAGCTGTTTCTGTGGATGTACTTGCTAAGACAATGTCTCCTAATAGGCAATGCGTCTGCACAACTACTTATTCTTTGATACTCTTTGAAACCTTCAAAACTACTTGTATACAACAATATGATGCATAAATATACTTACAATCATGTTTGGAACGTAACAGTGATCAGCTCTTAGCCACAGAATGTGTTATTGAAATAATAATTCCTGCTTTTTATCAAGTCAGGGTCAAATGAACCTAATACGATGTTTCAGGACTCAGTGAACTTACGTGCTGTGTAGCATGCTACATACAAATTTAAAACTTTATACACAGAACAAGTGGAATGTCAGTTATACAATCAATTGCTGGAATTATACAACCTGTCCACGGTACAAGCCATTCAGTGTGACTTCCATGCAGCAAAGTATCTATAAATACATTTCCAGGTTTTCTTGTGGGGACCCAAATAGGCTCGCGCTATGCTATTTGAGTTTTTTTTTTTTTTTTTTTAGATCGCCTATGTTTTACCACCAGGCTGTATTGGCATAGTTGGCAATGTGAAACTGGTACCCGGCTGCGCTCGCTTACTCGCTACACAAGCTTGTTTTGTTAATAAAGTCTTTAAAATTAGTTTGGAAGATGGTACAGTAGGCAAGTATGTGTCAGCTATTCACAAAAATTGCTTGAGAAGTTTGAAGAAATTAGAGCCACTCAGACAAGAAAACCAGCTGAGGTAAATATATTCTACTTCATTGTTTTTGGTGTGCTTCGTCGTTTTCGCGAAACATTGCTTTTAGTAAAATTACGGGGAAAACTGTCTTCGAATTGGACGCCGCTATATTGAAAAACAAGTTCGATTGGAAGAACGTTTGTGCCTCTAAATTTGCTATAAACAAAGTTTATGAACTCGATATAACGCACTAAAGACACCAGAATAGCAGCTTATAATTTAATCTGGTCTTCTTGTTTGAGCGGCTCTGATTTTACCAAAATATTTCGACGAAATACTTAAATCAGCTGAGATTTAAAACTAACCCTGAAAAAGCCTGCCCGTGACGAAAATTGAAGGCATTGCTTCTGCAGCAGAAGGTGACCGATTTTGTAGACTTTAGGCCCTGTATTCTCACATCACAGTCTGGAAAGTCTTGAAACTTTCACTTTATCTCGAATAAACTTTATCTCGAATAAACATTCGCCTTAAATTTTAGCGGAGAGTTGAAAATGTTTCAACAAACCTGTGTCTGTTTAGAGTGTTTTAAACTTGATATTACAAAACAATGACATAGACAAATTTGGGTTTCTACCAGCAATACAGTATTCTGCATGCTACAAACTGCTATGACACTTCTGAACGTTCATATTCTTTGATCCTTGTGCATACCTGTAATCATTATTGGTAGAAGATTAGGAAAGGGTTTTTACTATGATGAGCAATCAATATTGATTAAGAAAAACCTGCCCATTTTTATTGACTTTTTATATAGACTAAACAGGGTTATAGTTTTACATTTTCTTTCTTAACTTTATTCTCTGCAAGTAAGCATGCAAGGGCCCTAAAACCGGGGCAACTCAGGCGGCTACTTTCGCAGTTATATGATTAAAATCGTATATAACAGTACGACGGTACAAGTAGGCAACGAATACAACAAAGTAAAGGTAAAACTCCAGTATTTGACGGATAAAGTTCATCCTGACCGGGGGATGGGGGGGGGGGGGGGGCTACGTACTTCGAATTCAACGTCAGTGTTCCCAAAGATGTCGCACCACTTATAAAGTTGTTTTGACGTCCCTGAATGATTACTTTTTAAGCTTATATTTCCCTTAGTTCTAGCTTACAAGACAAAAATGCAGAAGGACCTTACGAGGTATTAGGCTTCCAGAGGAATAAATATAGGTATAAAAACATTCCCTCACATTTGTTCTCGTCTTGCGTTTTACATTTTTTGTTTAGGATTACAAGTATACACTGACTTATAAGTTGGGTCCAACTGCAACTATATAGACCCAGATCTGCCGTCGCACAATTCGCCAGAAGATCTGGGTCTATGCAGTTTGTTAGGATTAATCAGTAGAACAAACAACATAGACCCTGATATGCTGGTGCATTTTGTGATGGCAGATCAGGGTCTATATTTGTTTGCAGTTGGATTAAACTTATAAGCTAGTACATACGGTATTTGTGTATTTGTGATACTACTCAAGCAGCGTGGATTTAATCTTTATCTCATCTTATCTCGAATAAACTTGTATCACAGAATGTCAATTTATGCACTTTTGCATTGAGTTCGAGTCACCTGCCCAATGAAATTTGAGAATTAATGTAATGTTTTGTAATGTTGAACTTGAGTTTCTAGGCACTAAAATTTAGGGAACGTACAGGGGGCAAGATCTCATGAAATTTTCGCCTTTGCAGTATATGCAAGACACAACACCATATCAAGTGTTAAAATAAAATAATCAATTTACAAATTACTCAGAATTACGAAGTATTAGGACCCTCAGAGAAGTAAATGCATCTATAAAAACATTCCCTCAGATTTATTCTTGTTTGGGATTTTCAGTTTTGTTATTTACGATTGAGTGTACATGTGCCAGTACTATGTATCTTTGTCATTTGGTCTTCCCTAGATGCTTTCCCATTGATGTGACAAGAGAAAAAGATTGACGTAAACCAGTTTGAAACAATACATGCATGACCAAAGAAAAAACTGCATCATCTAAGTATATTGTCCTCGGTCTTGACTTAATATCTGTGAAATAAAAAGGGACATGGATAACTTTGTTATAATTAATGTGCACTACAACTTTTATTTTAATTTTGTTTATAAATATTAATGTTTATTTCAAGAAAATTATTACAGACGAAAATGCAATCAACTTACAGGAGCCGCTGCAGATCAGTGGTTAGCGAGCGTTACTCAGAATCAATGGCTTCCGGGTTGGATTCCGCCAAGACAACCGGGTCGGCTACCGTGGCAAGTCGGGGCTGGGGGGGGGGGGGGGGTCACGGGGGAGGTACGGTGGGGGGGGGGGGGGAGGGCAATTGCACAGGGGTCCGGCGATTTCTAGGGGCCCGCTATCAACTAGGTTATAAAAAATAAATTAATCATCGCAGTAAATATTAAAATTTGTTCCTTGCAAGAGTCTAAGTTATGATAGATTACTACAGGTTTTATATGCAAAACTGTTCACAGGTTTTTATATACAAAAATTAAACTAGCTTTGGGGCACATGACTGCTCCGCCCATGGGACCGGAATTTCTGTCGGCTGGCCTGGGGCTAGGCACAATTCTCCACTTGCCTCGGCAGTAAATAGTCTTTAATATGCTTATGTGCCGTTAAACGCCAATCAGTCAACCATCAACTTACTGTAAACACAGTGGCTCGGTGTGTCCTTGTGAAAGGCACTTAGCTCCCATTTCCACGGCATGATCTAGCCAATAATGTGTTAAATATCCCGTTAAACCAGCCAACTGTATTATCGATCAAAACAATCAACATACATAATATTGTAAAAAAATTCAACTACAATATTTCATACATTTTACTCTTCTTTTTCTATATAAATATATATAAAGGGATAGAGAATTTACATTTTTTTTTTCGTTTTTTTTTCTTCTAAATTTTAAATTGATGAAACGTCCACTGTTATACTTTGTAAAACTTTTTGTTGGAAGAAGATTGTCTGTTATAATCAATTTTCCTGATCAATGTAGGTTTACATTCGAACTATCTGGATATCTTTTTATATATTTAAAAAAAAAAAAATTTTCAAAATGTGTCATTGAAAAAAAAGATAGTTGCAAGGTCTTTTGTGTGATCGAGTTTGTTAAAATTAATCTGATAGTAAGAAGAAAGCAACGTTATAATCAATACTTTCATTTGCTTGATAGCAGTAAGTGTGATGAGTGTCTGGTAATGGGTACGAACAGCACTGTGTTATACTTAGGACGCATTAAACATAAGTACATAAATATTGATTCAGAATAATGATGCATACCATGAATTCAATACTTTCATTCATGCACCGAATTAATAATTGCAGTGTTATTCAGATTATTCCGGGCTTTTGTTCAGAGATTTGATATTATGTAGTGATTCTTTGCTATTTTGTGAAAGAGATAACTATAAATAGAACCTGTAAGAACGTATTTGCCAGATTTATATCTGCCTACAGATCTGCCTTTGTAAAAAAAAAAAAAAAAAAAAAAAGCAAGCATATTTCGACCAGTCAGCGAACTAGTCCACACACATACATACTTACAGACATACGTACGTACGCACATACATACATACACGTGCAGCATGCCTACTTATTTATCTACCTACCTTTATACATTAATTGATTGATTGGTTGGCTTTCAACGGAACAGCAACATATGAAGGGTGATATAGTGCCGAGGCAATCGGAGAAAATTGTCTTCCCCAGAAACACACCATAGCAGCCGATCCAGCATGGCTTGGGCAGGATTTCAAACCTGTGCTCTTTTGGTCGCGAGACGACATTCTAATCACTCAGCCGCCACGGCTCACACATTACACACGTACATACAGACAGAAATACGTGTACACATTTACTAACAGACAGACAGAGGTGACACACAGGCAGGCATACACATTTTTGGGGGATGAGTATGTCCAAGAGTATGTGTGAACATTTTAAATCACACTGAACTCGGCTCTACGGATGAAACTATATAAAATATCGACATCTTAAATACAAGAAGGACCCGTTTTTATAAACGTCTCAACCAGGGTAGGTATTCAACTCAAAATCTCCTGACATATGGTTTGGTTTGGTTTTGTGCGGTTCAACGATATTTTTCAGCACATGATAGGCTATACATGGTGGCCAGTATATTTGGTGGAGGAAGAAGCCGGGAAGACCCTTTTAAAGAACCAACAACACGCAGACAGAGGTGAGATGTGAGTGATTAGTAAAAGCGAGCTCCTTAGACCACTCGGCCACCCAGGGCCCCCTCCTGAGCTATCTGGCTCGTTAAATATTAGGGGATTTAAAAAAAATAAAATCGCATGCCTAAAATGTCATGCCAAAATAACACATCCATTGTCTTTTGTTCTTTTCAAATAACATGTGTTGACAATTTCAGTCCACTCAAAGATTAGTTGTTGTATGACGCCGCTGGTTCATGCATTGGTGCCTAATGCAAAGTTTAAAAAATAAATTTATTTCTGGTTCATATATTAACAAATAAAAATAATTTTAAACCTTTTGATTTTTTCGTGACCGAACTTATTGGAGCCACATTAGTTGATAATATAAAAGCATGAACAAATTACTGAGCCGTACATTGCTGTTGTTGGCTTGAAGCCGTGGCCGGACTCTGTTCTATGCACAGATACATACCATGGGATAAGCGATTATCCAATACTGCAGGAGTCCATATTTATATGCGTACATAGTTTACCTGTGCAAGTACACTTGATAAGGCAGGCCAGACCTATATCTGATTTGGTCTCAGGTCGTATTGATCATATGTACAGGTATTAAACAATTAATTCATATAAAAATCTCTAGCTGTCAATAGAAACAACAGTTTTATATGTTTATTACATATCTTTCGGTTGGTTAGCATGCTGCATGACAATAACTCGGGGAAAAAGGACCATTGTGTAGAGATATTATTGTGATAATTTAATAGCGAAGGTGCTTAGGGTATTCTGATAAAGCTGCATAAAATGTAACATATAATTACATGCATACATATAGACCGACAGTCACAGGGACACATACATACAGATCGACAGGTAAATAAATAAGATAATGGGCAGATATGAGCAAAATGATTGAGTCTAGTGACCGCGCGCTTATTTTAAGATCAGTGCTGCACTTCTCAGCCTACTTATTTAAATTTTTATGCAGACGAAATAACACCCATTCTATACATGTGATTTATGAGTTGATTAATGCCCTATCTTCAGTTGTTAAAATAGACATAACCTGCTTTCCCCAAATTGAAGATTACTTATCTACCAATAATCGTCTTTGGAGATTAATGAATAAACAACAATAACAGAGTAAGCGTAACTACGAGATCCTTAAATACATGGGAGTGGACAGACGTAGGTGTCCGTTCATGACTGCCACAATATGCGATTTCCACGGAGGTCACTGCGATTAGAAGAAGGATCAACCATTTGACCCCATTCTCGCCTTCCTTATCGTATGTTGATCCGCTTTCAAGGGTGATTAATTATCTGCAAAGAAGCGTGTTTCGCGGATTAATGAATACACAACAATAACTGAGCAACAGTCGCTACTAGATCCTTATACACTAGGGAGTGGACAGACGTCGGTGTCTATTGGTGACTGTCACTATATGCAGTTACCACGGAGGTCACCGCGGTTAGAAGAAGGTTAAGTCATTTGACCAAAGGCTCGCTGTCCTTACCTCTCTGATGATCTGATTCTCAGTGCGATTACCCCCCCCCCCCCCCCTCCTCTCTCTCTCTGGATTTAGATCAACAACGTAACCTTACTGACCCTGATGGCACATGTGCATCTGATAGCATTTTATTTATTTATATGTTTATTTATTTATTTACATTCAAATCTACCTTGGTCACCGTTATTAAGCAAATATCTGTCTTAAACAGTCACTTTTTCCTAGTCCTTTATGCCAGATTATTGTAGAAATTAAACTCTGTTAAGCTACCACCTTTCTTGGAATACCGGTTTTTGTCTTTCCTCTGATTGCTATCTAAGAAAGGTTTGACAGTAGTTGCAACTGAGCGAACATAGGAGGTTTTGAAACCTTCAACAATCATTTTAAGCAGTGGAATGATGGATGTATATGTGTTACACTGATTTCCAATAATCTTCTTGACCAATGAGGCCTGACCCATGGCTATCATTGACCATTCAACACGTAAATCTGCCAGACAAGTACCCAATGTCATCGAAACGCTCGAACATGTCATGGTCTGATATTTGAAACGCAGTCACATGTTACTTTAGCCCACTTGGACAAGCTTCAATCGTCAGTCTCCGGCACGATAATGGAAGATTGGGACGGGATTGGATACTAAAAAAAAAAACAAAAACAAACAAACAACAAAAAAAAAAACAAAACAATATAACAAACCTGAGATAATACATGACAGTGTTAGGGTTGAAAAGCCCTGTAGTTACTGCTGTACAGTAAGAAAAATGATACAAAATATGTAAATATAATTTAAAACTATGAAAATATTTACTAGATAAAAAAATAAAGAAATACATAAATGTGAATTGAGAGAGAGAGAGAGATGCTGAGAGAGAGAGAGTATATATATATATATATATATATATATATATAGTTTAACGGCACATCAGCATAATGTTTGATATATAGTGCCGATTAAAAGTTAAGTTCAAAAAATGTAAGGATAAAGAGATGTAGACAGCTTAGTGTTATCGAGTTCATAACTGAAACGTTGCTATTACTTTTTGCACCACTGCATAGGAGTAAGCTTGAATATGTCTAGGTAGAAGTAAATGTATAATTTACCTGTATGTAGTAAATGTATGAACTTTATAATTAAAAAAATGCATATTAAATATGAAATGAGTCAAGAGCATCTCTAAAGGAATATATATATATATATATATATATATATATATATATATATATGAGTGACATGAATGGAATCCTTTCTTCTCCCAGATACCACTAGAGTGGGGTGGGGAGGGAGGAGGGAGGTACATTTTGATAACTATGCTATATTAATTACTTCCAAAGAGCATCCTATTAGGCATTATGTAGATCATTTTTGAAGTTCACCAAAAACATACGGGTCATAAGGTTAATGGGAGAGTTATCGCCCAACATTCTCTTCCAATTACGAAACAATAAAAAAAAAAAAAAAAATCCCCTCCCGCTTTGGATAAAATGAGGTCTGTACCCGGACATACACCCTTACTTCTACAAAAAAGGCTTTTCGTTTAGGTTTCTTTCTAATACGTTCCATGTACAAAAAATGACAGAATCAACCTCAGTGGTTTGGTGTGACACATGTGACATAGGTCTGAGGTCAAAATTATTGTCACAAGCAAGATTTTAACAAAACCATTTAAAAAACACACTTTGTCGACAAAGTCGTATATTTTGTGGATTTTTTTTTTTTTGTTTTTTGTGTTTGTTTTTTGTTTTTGTTTTTGGCCTGATTAAAGACTGATGTTTTACCTCGGAGACAACAATTAGTTGACGAGAAAGAAATTATTAGACTGAGCAAGAGCTTGTAGAACTTTTAAATTTTATCATAGGATCAATGACTGAAATTTAAGTAAGTAAGGAACGAATACATTCTTAATAAGATGACTCAAAATATAGCTATAAATTATTAAATTGTTATAAATTGAAATATGTATACTACAGTGTTTCATGTAGAGTGTAACGTTTCTCTTTCCAACTCAAATTATCTTCAACAAGACTGGAGATGACGATAATTCCATCTGTCGTCGTTAGTATATAAGATTACTGACGTACCTCTTTGCATATCATTTATCCAGATTTGGTTCCTTCGTTGCCGATTATATATATATATATATATATATATATATATATATATATATATATATATATATATATATATATATATTCTCGCCTTCTTACCTCTCAATGCGATTAACTCTCTCATTTTCCAAATGTTACAGAGTATGCGAAGTCAATAAATTTGTCTACCTAAGTGAAAATCCGCTTAGCGTTTCTTGTGGAGTCAAATAATGAAAATCTGTCCGTCCTGGGAAGGAATCTAATAATAGATAACTTCCTGAGAAGGATATTAAAATAGATCCTTCCTAGACATGTACTTATTTCTTGTTATTTTTCATTATTTGTTAACAGTTTTTCTTCCCTGTGCCAAAATGTACATGTTTATTGTTCTATACGTGTCATTCTTTGTGAGCTTTGTGTGTATTTGTTTCTGTGTATATATTTACCGGTTCCCTGAGGAGACCTTAAGCTCAGAACGGGGAAACATTGTTATTTTACTAGCGCCGTTTTTCAACTTGTGTGTCATTGTATGTAAAGGAATGACCTCGATGCTCATAAATGTAACTTCCTGATTACTTTACCATCGCTGCATGCAAATAAGATTGAATATATCTACTTTTTGGAAAATTCTCATTCAATATGAAATAAATAAATAGCACCTCTAACATGACTTAAATCTATTCTTCTCCCAGATACCACTAGAGTTGGGGGTAGGGTGTCTGTAACATTTTTGAACCCCTCCCATTTATTGTGCTATATTAATTACTTCAAAAAAGAGCAAAAAGTAGGTATTATATGTTGATCACCTACAACCCCTTACAATATATGTAAGTAGTATATGGGGACAAACATGGCTATTGTGGAACACTGTGAACTAACATTACGGTCGCCATTTTGAAAATGTAGACATTGGGAATTCCATTTTAAACTGTCCATCGGTTTAACATTAATGTGGCTCTCTGGGGACAAGGGAATTTAACATTACGCCTCCGTGTTTTGAACAATTTACTGCGACAAGGGAAAACGTAATCTTAAAGCTACATTTACTGACCAACACATACACCAACTAACCAACACACCGTTTGACTGACAAGTACCCACGTATATCCTGACCAACACCCATACCTACTAACCAACACGCCGTTTGACTGACCGGCACCCAATCATTTATTGACCAAAACCTATACTTACTAACACAATGAAAGAGTTGGAGCGCTTACACATATACACAGCATACTATCAGCCCAGAAAAGAGAAGGAATATACACACACTGAACACACAAACATACTTATATACTATCAACACGCCGAAGTGTAAGGAGAGAAAAGGGTTGGAATATATACACAACCCTATCCACACAAGCATACTTATATACTGTCAAAGACAAGGGAAGAAGTGCTTACACATTATATTACTAACACACACACGAGAGAGAGAGAGAGAGAGAGAGAGAGAGAGAGAGAGAGAGAGAGAGAGAGAGAGAGAGAGAGAGAGAGAGAGAGAGAGAGAGAGAGAGAGAGAGAGAGAGAGAGAAGAGTTTAGAGGGAATTTTAATTTTTAGTTGTGAAAGACATACAAAGACATAAACAAATATTTCCAATAATTGAATAGTATCTCTGTTTCTGAGAAAACCGGGTGGCCCTGAAAAGGACCGTTGGGGAGGTTACCCAAATATGGTGGCACCATTTTCGCTGTTCTTCTTCGCAAGCTTCTCCGCACTGCAGGTCCATAGACTAATACTCCCTCGAGGTACCCTTGCCTTTCCACATATACTCTTCTTTTCCAGATAGCCTTGTATGTGATCTTGCTGATGGCCCAAGGGTAACTTCTCATATATACGGTGGTCTGGATTGAAGAGCATACTGGAAATGATGGTCGATGACTTCACGTTTGTCCACATCTTGACTTGTCTTTAGAACAGATAACACAAAGGGAGAACGCACCTCTATATATAGTCTAGGACCGGATCGAAACTAATTTGAAGGTTCCACCAATCAGAACGCGTGTGAGATAATTCAGTCAGGGCGTGTTGTCTATCTTCCGGTCAGAGAGTAAAGATCGGCGAAGAAAGAAAGTCGTGAAAATTTAGAAAGACTGAATATACTTACATTGTAAAATTTAAAGAGTTCAGGTCTCAAATCCAGGCAGAGAAAGCAGATGAGGACACTAATGGAGAGTTGTGGCTGAAAAAAAATCCAAACTGCCTTTTTCAGGGCCATTCAGATCTATCAGAAACAAAGATACTGCTCAATCATTGCCAAAATTCTATGTTTTTGTGTTTGTATATGTTTGTTTTGTATCTTTGTGCGCACAGCAACAACAACAACTTAAAAACCACCTACCCTCTACTCTTCTATCTTGTCTGATGGCCTATCAGTGTGAGTGATGATATGTTTATATGAAAATGTATCAGCGCACTCCTTGAATATGTCCTCCAGTTTTCTGATCTGAAAATCTTCATACATTCTGAATGGGTGATACAAAACGCACCGTGACTTAAATATGTCACACGCCTTTTGATTATTGGAACTCCAAATCAGGTTAGATTCGCTCATAGACTATAAAAAGAGGCGCGTTTGTCTATTGTGGCACTCATCGTCGATTCTTGAACATGGCACAACACTGCGAAGTGGGCAAGTTGGTGGAGGCTATGAGCTTGTTGTGTACAGTGGAGCACCGCCTGGACCGGGTGGATGAAAGATAGGAAACGATTATAACAGCTCAGAGATTAATTAAACAGGTGATGGAGGTGGAGACAATAAAGATAAAGAAGGCCTAATGAGGTAAAAAGGAGAGGGAAAGAGTAAAGGGAGAACAGGCGCAGGAACGCTGCAACCAAAACTGGATTAAAGTTCAGCTGAGGCTAAGGGACAAGGAGAGCAGTCCCCGGTCAGGGAGATATGGTCACTAAAGGCAAATGTGGCCCAAAAAACCGATCGCTTTTCAGGACTAAAACCAACGGCCCATTTCAGGGCCGCCCAGTTCTCTCAGAAAAAGAGATACTACTCAATTATTGCCAATATTTGTTTAATGTTTTTGATTGTCTTTCACGACTAAAACTTAAATACCATCTCCACTCTTTTCTCTCTTATGTGTGTGCATGTGTGCGTGTGCGTGTATCTGTGTGATAGTATGAGAGTGTCAGCACTTATACCCTTGTATGTGATAGTATAAACGTACATTTGTGTGCATAGTGTGTGCATATTCCTACCCTTTTTAGGGCTGATAGTATGTTTGTGTATATGTATAAGCACTCCTACTTCTTTCGTTAGCTAGTAGGTGTAGGTATTGGTCAGTAGATGAGTGGGCGCTGGTAAGTCAAAACGGCGTATTGGTTAGTAGGTATGGGTGCTGGTATGTCAAGCGGCGTGTTGGTTAGTAGGTATGGGTGTTAGTCAGGAGATAAGTGGGTGCTAGTCAGTCAAACGGTATGTTGGTTAGTAAGTGTTTGTGTTATTCAACAAAGGTAGTTTTATCATTACTTTTCCTCTTGTCTCTATAAATTTCTTAAACACGGAGGCGTAATGTTAAATTCCCCTTGTCCACAGAATAATATTAATGTTAAATCTGTGGACATTTTAACATGAAATTCCCATTGTCCCCAGTGAGCTACATTTTCAAAATGGCGACCGTGAAGTTATTCTCATTTTTCCCCAAGAACCATTTTGTTCCCATATCTCTGCACTATACTAATGTATGTATATCAATAAAATGAAACACAACAACAATATGGGCAGCAAGAAAAGCATGTAATCGACAGTGGTCTTTGTTTTTAATCATACGTAATTATGATGATAATTACTACCGCAAACAGCTCGTACTGCTCTTCGAGAATTGTTGATAGTCACTATCACACTTTACAAATTTGATTTATTGAACAAAAGAGGCTTCATCACGGTTGTTTCGGACGTTTTCAAAGTACTCCTCTCTGTGGAAGAGAGACGCGTCCAGATATGGAAAAACGACATTCTTGGTGATTTGGTTAGTCCCACAAAAATACAGTTCAGTGGTACCTGGTGTTGGATGGATGCCTTTGTCTGAAACCTGAAGATGCTTTAATTTGCATCCATGTTTGCCGATTTGTAAAACAGATATGTTGGAAGAGAACTACTAGAGATCAGTGCTGCATGTTAGAACTGCATGACACAGTTACCATTATTCTATGGCGCCTATAATCAGAATTTTGGTGACCTTGCTGTGTATAAATATCTTTCAAAACTTTCAACAGAGGCAATACTGTATAGATTTAGTTTTAACAGAATATGTCATCAAATTAACGTGAGAGCCATATGGTTTATATATTGGTCAGAATTTACAACTGACATTTATCTTTTTCTGGGTCCACAAATACCTCTAGACTGTTGAAAAATACATTTTATATAATCAGAAAACTCTGCTGATTAGGCATATCGTTCTTGGAGGAGGTGGAAAATATATTAGTTTATAGTTCTAATGGAAACAAGATGGTTGCATGGCATACACACATGCGCACACACAGGCTCATAAATTCATAAATAACATTGTAAATAGAGTATATATTGATATTCATGTCACATGGCTGAGTGGTTCAATGTAAAATTGTACAGTCTATTTAATTATTTAAGCTATGGAAACCAAATAGTCAACAAAAAAGACAGCTGTTGTAGAGTATTCCAAATGAATAAGCTTATCAACATAAAGCAAAATCCGCTTAACGTTTCTTGAGGAGTCAAATAGCGAAAATTTGTCAGCCCTACATTCTTATTTCCGTTTTATAATTTCTGTAACAAAAGAAAGATACAGAATTGCAATTGGCGCCTTTAACTCGCACCTAGAACTCGGTCTTTTATTGTGTTAAACAAATATCTTTGTAAACGATCAATATAGGCGTTTCCTCGTGACGTAAAAGAGAAAGTGTTTGTTGTCTCCCTTACAAGGACAGTAGATCGGAGTGGAGTGGGTCGTAAATTCGAACCACATTGCCTAATAGGCTATTTTTAGTACCCTTTACCAAGGTACTTTTCCTGAGCTCAGCTTTTTAGAACTGTTGTTTGTGGCAAAAGTAGTTGTTAGCTAATGTTACTTGCTAAAAATGCAAAACCACGTTAAATAAAGAATATTTTCATTTATATCGAGACCACCTCATTTGTTGCGGTGAAGGACTATCTCTCCACGCTATGGAAACAGCAAAATTTTGAAGACAATAAATAACTATACTTAAATAATATACATAAGTGTGTTGAAATGTTTAAAGAGAAATACTTCATTAATATATTAAGAACATTACTTAACCATATACTATGGCCAGTACTTCAATAACGGCCATCATAACTCGATAAAGTCATCGTTATTTTATTTTGTTCCCTCTACTTTTGAACTTGATCTGAAAATAAACGCCAGAATTTCATACCTCGAATCATTGAGTCTATTGTTGCAGCTTATCGTGGTTGAGTCCGCAACTGGAAATATTGTGATTCTGCTTTGTGTAAAGTGCGACCATTACCCATAACTCTTCGGGATGAGCCATATCCGGTTTGATTCGCCATAGAAAGCTTACACGACGCAAATACCATACTTATTTTTGCAATACTGAACAAATACTATAGCTTTAAGCTTATATAGATTGTAACAGTGTAGAAGACGAAACAAGAAAATGCCAAAAAATAAAGGTATAATCGGTTTACTTTCATATATTTGGACTGTAATATGTTCAGATCACAACGGTTTTCCCATCGTGGAAAATAATTTTTCAATTTTTTTTTAAACAAAATTTTAACTCTGTATATTCATCGGTTTTCCTTTTTATCTTTGGTTCATTTAATTGGCCAGCTGTCTATGTATTTAGCCATTCATCTGCTTATCTATTTCATTGAAAATGAAATAATCATCATGCGGAAACGAAGAAAAGTTTTCGTAGCTTATAAGTAGGGATAACCAGTGATTTTAAAGTTTTTAACAACTGAAAAAAAAAAAACGGTGCACTTTGCAAACTTTCACAAAGTAGAATGCAAAACATGAAGTATTAATATTAGTATAACTTACTGTTTGATTTTGGCATGTTTTCAATCTTTTCATCTTTGACGTTTTTCAAAACCACCTAAAAATTCTTGTTTCAAAATTTTGATCGGTGTTGAATTTCTTCCCCTAAAATCTGTTGCATGTGGATTTTATTTCTTGTTTAACTCATCATCATTCCTTTCAGTTATTTAAATAAAAAAATATTTGGAATCACAATCCCAAGATTTGTAAAACTAAAATTCCCTCCCCCCCCCCCCCATCATTAGTCCTCCAATGTAAGACATCCACTCTGATATTTATGCTTGGGTGCTACGTCTTACTACCTAAATAAATGGCATTGTGTAGCATGATCCCAGATCAACTGACGGGAACTAGAGGCCACATTTTCAGGAATATCTCACACACTTGGCAGCACATATTGACACTTTTCCACAAATTAAAGTCTAATTGTTTTGGTCAGACTATACTTACTCTGATGTCAGTTTCCTAACAGGATCAAATTTTGACACAAGCAGGTGGATGTCTTTTCAAGTTCCGTTGACATACATTTAAGTTGGTTGAAATGCGAGGGTAGCCAAGGAATATTGAAGTCAGTTAAAGTTGGATTTTATTTCTTTAACAAAATGAAGAAAAATATACTAATGTTGATAAAAGCCATTATGCAGCTTGGTTTCGTTTAGGACACTTATTTCGTCTTGATCGACTGGGGATCACACTACACAGCGCGATTTATTTAAGTAGTAAGACGTAGCACCCAAACATAATAAATATCAGGGTGGACATCTTACATTGTAGGACTACCCCCCTCCCCCTCCTTTCATAGTACATATATACATAACAAACAAATAACACTTCATTATGTCCTATTTGGCTTTATTACTCACACACAGCAAACATTAATTGCTGACTTTTTTCTTTCGAAAAGAGTTGAATTTCAGTATTACCCTTAAGAAATTAATTTCAGTATTTTCCATTTAAAAAAAAGAGTTGGATTTCAGTATTATCTAGAGATTAATTTAAATATTATCGAGATATCATAAGAATGAAAAGCACATTTATTAGTTTCTTAGTAAATTCCTTGCATTGAATGCCTAGGTAACATATAAATGATGGAAAAAATGATGCCCATAATGTAAACAAAATGGATACAAGACTTTAATTTTTTTAATTGAACATGTGAAATAAGGAGACATTGATTATACAGAAATAGGTATCATTGGTTGCAATTACTGCATTATTTGAGTAATTTTTAAAACATTTTTCTCTCTCTGGCTTAAAACTAGTTAATAATATTTATTAATTTTATTTACTGATGACACTTGGATGCTGGTGACATAGGCTTTAGACTGTATCACATTATGTGACATTTGCGTTCTGGTGGTATAGAATTTGGATTACTTTTCTTCAAAGTTATAAGCATGTTCGTACTGATATTTTATTTAATGTCATCAGATAATTGTAGTTTTCAGATATGTATCAATCAGCCAATTAAAATATCAGAATGAAATTATAGGCAAAATAAGGCGACAACTAAATCCTGATAGAAGAGAATGGAGAGAAACAAAACGTGGTTTACATGGGTGCAGCCATATTGAAATACGCACTTCTGGTTTTGTAGCTGCATCACACCACATACAAGATTCTACTAATTACTGCTTTTTCCCTAAAATCAATTCAATTTTCATCAAATGATCCTAATTTATATACTACACTTGTTAAAATATTATGTGATTCATCAATATATAACTAATATATAGCATATAACTAATTTTATAATTTTCAAAATATTTTGTTGATGTGAGAAATTAATGACTCAGCCTAAGAATCATGAATGGATCACAGCTATATTTAGAGTCATGTCACTTGTTTCACCATTGGTAGTTATTTTTTCCATCCAATCACAAGTTTGATACAAGAGTAGGTAGAAAAGTGTGGGTGTTTACACATAAATTATGCCCTGAAAAATGGCACCTGGAAATATTTGCTACTAAGAGTAGTCTTCCCTATTGGTTATTGCTACTATAAGGATATATTTTATGATTATCATAGTAATTTATTGTCCTAGAAATGAAGGCATCAACCCAGATATGTATGATGGGGTGGGTGGGGTCGACGTCTTGTTTCCTTAATACTCGATGCCCTATAGCTCTGTCCCTGTATGCTTTGTCAGGTAACCAAAAGACCAATTTTCAAGAATATCGGGCATAGTTGGCAGCCCATATTGACAACATTGCACATCTTACAGTCTAATTGCTTTAGTCGCAGTATACTTACTCAGATTTTTTTTCCTGACTGAAATGAATTTCTGCACAATCAATTGACTGCATTTTCCAAAATATGTCATTTGGTTGAGGAATGATGATAGCCAATGAATGTTGAAGTCAGTCAAAATAGGAGTTCATTTTCGTTGACAAAATGAAGCACCTCTTCATTCTTTTCTGGACGACATCTTGTCAACATTGGCAAATTCTTGCTTGAGGAGAAAAAATATTGCTGTTCAGGGCCTTATATTCATATTTCTCTATTAGCGAACATTATCCATCAATCTGTTTCTTATCAGTCGTCAGAATTCTTTTGAATATTATCCATACATATGTTTTCACTTTACTGTTTACATGTATCACAGTGGTTTGTGTGTCAGTTTCATTACTGCTGTTTAATGCAGTGTGCATTATTACCACATAATTAATCTCCTAATTGTATTAGAGATTATACATTCCCCCATTAATTATTTAGCATTTGTGACATAAGCTTAATTCATATTTGATACTTCTTTACCACAGTTTACTCCTCAGTTAGTACATGACTTTTTACTCATGGGTAAGTAGTGAAGATACCAACATAGATGACACAACCCAGGTTGTTGTTAAATTTTCTTTTTCAGAAATGTGTGTTTCAGATGTCACAAAGTATGAGCATAAAAAAGTCCCATGGGATACCCACGTCACATGTCTTTTGTGCACAAAATGTACACGAACAGACGGCTGTCCAAGTTGTTTATGGTCCGAAAGTGTTTGGGACCTAGCCAAAAACAGGTGTACATATCAGGGTTCTCAATTGACATATACCCTTGGGTTTTGATGCTTGGAACTTAACTTTGAATATAGGCGGTATGTCAAAAATACTGTTTTAAAGGCTGTCTACTGCTCATACCATTTGATAGTTGAAATCTTCCCAACAACTTTTGAAAAATGAATTATTATTATTATTTCGGGACAAAAAAATTGGTATATTTGTGCTTTCTATCCCCACAGTATAGAAACCAGTGGGAACCAGTCTGCAGGGGACCAGAAATATTGTACCGGTAAAATTATGTGCGGCTGAGTAATCAGATTGTCAAAGCTAACATGTGTACACAACAAGCTGTTAATTGATTACCTTACTGTTGTTATCTGGAGAGTTTAAGACCAAATGCTGGATGTTTTATGAGGGTGTTATAAGTAATAAAGCAATCAAAGGTGGTAATGGCTTTCAAAAATTGGCTGACCTTTGGCCGAGGTGAGATAAAAATGAGAGATCGACCAAAAAATGATTTAGGCAGAAACACTTGAGTAGGTATTTTGATTTGTTGTATTTAATTGTTATTGCATTGTTCAAGATGTCTTTGGAGTAATATTTAAGGATAGTTGATGAATGTTTTAGTTCAGTTTGTGTCAAAATGTAGAAACATAGGATTTCTCCCAATGCCAAGGCATGCTAAAAAATTACTGGTTAGTAAATATGAAACTCAGGATTACATCTTATATCCAACTCAGAAGCATTCTCCTCATGATCAACTTAGATTGGAGGAGTATTGGAAAGCAGTCAGCAGCCACAGGAAAACTGAAGTTTGAACTTTCTTGCAGGCTGAGCATGTTTTTTTTTTTATCATTGCCATATTCTTATGAGACAGAGAAGACATTCTCCGTTGTTTGCAAAATAAAGTGATTCAAGTGGAAATATGGACCAGAAAACTATTGACATCTTGTTAAGTGTGAAACTTAATAATCACAATTAATGTCATTAGTGGTCACCAGTCAGTGATCATGTGAAGGAAACTAAAAATGCTTGTGGATTTTCTTTTAAAATAAATCTTTGCAGTGGACTACAAGATATACACCTCTTCCTTTTTCACTGAATTGTCATACACTGGCTCATATTAATTAATCAAAATGGCTCCAAGAATTTTCTTTTCTGTCTCAGTCTCAGAAACGACCTGCCAGTGATGATCATTCCGATCCTCAGACTCCAAAGAAACAGAAAGTTAGTAAAAAATTCTGAGGAGAAGGAGAATAAATCTCCTAAAGTTGTCAAAAATCTTTAGCATCAGTTTGCTCCATGAATAAGGAACAATCCCAGCAATGAGCTCATGACTCGAAAACAAATTACTCTTGAGATTTCAGTTTTGACTCTTGAGATTTTTATGCCAAGGGTTAAATGACTCTTCAGTTTTTAAATCTCTTGAGAACCCTGCATATAAAGGAGGAAAGAACTACGTTCTTCCTGCTGTCCTGCTGAATCCTGAGGATCTCTGCATATACAGTCTAATACTGTAATACATCCCCCCCCCCCCAATAAAAGAGTTAGGGACAGCACCTTCCTGGAAAAAGGAGCTGTTACCATGCTGGATGAAGAAACAGTTTCTTCTCAATGGAGAAGTGCACTCCCCCAAATAAAAGAGGGAGAAGCAGCACCTTGCTACTCATGAGTGAAGACTTACCCCCAGACTAATTGTGCCCCCATCCCCCACCCCCCCATGTCAACATTCTCTCCAAGTACGCAAAGCCCATCTGAAGCAATGAGCAGTTCGCGCAACCCCAAGAGGGCTATTCTGCATTCAAGCTTTTGTTCTGGGGAGTGTTGTTACCACAGATCTGAGTTGCCATTGAGTTCAGGTGACCGGTCACCAGGTACACACCGGCCACTAGTCATGATACCGGTCACTTGGTACACATTTGGTCACAATACAGGGCAACATTCACTGGTCATGATACCAGGCATTGGGCATCGGTCAAGTACTTGCCAAATCTAGATATGGAGTCTGGCATCACGTAAAAATCCCCTTTCTCCACACTACTGAATTATTCATTCACAGACAGAAATATCTTATTGATGTTGATTAGCTTGATCACCAAGTAATGTACAGGTGGAAAAAAATGTCCTAAATATAATCTTTATAGAGGAGAATGGTTACTTGAGCATGAGGAATTCACATCTTAATATGGAAGACTCGTGACATGAGAGGCTGATAATGATCACAGGTGCTTAGGTGATGGATTTATTAATGTCTGCAATCAATATTCACTTTTCCAGCATTATATACTTTGAATCAGTAGCTGTTGAGTCAGACTATAGCACAGTTTGCTACAGTTTCCTCATCAAATAAAATAACCATGACCTGTACAGTGGACACAGTTGTTATAAGGAACAAGGAAATTGTTGAAAACTGTGCTGTAGTTTGACTCCACAACAACTGATTCAGAGCATATTTTAGAGAAATTAATTAATCATAGATGTGAGTGCCTGTGATAATGATATGTGTTTGAATTTCTTGAATAAATAGGAAACAGATAAGGGTTTTTGTGACCCCTGTTTTATTTTTCTAAAATACCTCATTTTTCAACCTAGTAGACCCCACTTTTTCCATTTCTGGAATGAACACTGGTCCATTATAAATTGTGGCGCATAAATGTGCCGGTTGAACCTCTAAAACTTTCACAAACCTGTACCAGTCTAGTGAATCATTTCTTGACTGTGTCACTGTACTGAATCCCCATGTGATTATGGGAGCTTGTGACTGCATCAGAAAATACATTATCAAAACCAGTAATTAGATCATATCAACTAGACACTTTACCATGTGGACTCAAAGAAACGCTTATTACTATGTGAGGAGAATGAAACTGAACACAAGCGCACAAATATAAAAATTGGAAAAAATTGGTGAGCTTACGGCCACAACATGGGCATTTTGGGGGGAAAGTGAAAATAATATATTGCAGTATTCCCGCAGTGGCACACTCTAGGTACAAGACTGGGACATATTGAGTATTCTTGACTCTGCACTTCATACTGTGGAGTTACACTATGTACACAGGGACAACTACAACAATATTGCATGACATCCAAAAAGTGTTCTGAGTATGAAACATTTTCACTTTCCAAGGGTTGTTGATCCATTTTGTTCCACATTGATCCCTGATCCCAGGCATATGTAGCTAGCCAAAACTGTTTTATGGTGTAGATTCATAGGGGCATGTATGCTCTTCACTTGTGTAAAGAAAGTGTTTTTTGCATTGCTTAATATAATAATTTCTTTAATGAATATCTGGTTCTGGTTTCACACGATTTACTCTGTATTAGGCTTCAGCTGCAAATGTAATTTGAGAACAATCCAACCAAAGAAGGCATAGAATACCAATTTTCCTTATACAAATTTATGTTTTAAAATCAGCTTCAGAAAAAACAAATGTTGCCTCTAACAAGGTATTAAATCTACATGCAGTTAATAATAACCATCTTTCTAACATTTTTTTCCTGCTTTTTTGTAGGAAAGGGAGGTAAAAACAGGAGGAGAGGAAAGAACGAAAATGAAAATGAGAAAAGAGAGCTTGTCTTTAAAGAAGATGGTCAAGGTCAGTTTTCAGTTTTACATTATTTTTTATTAGCTTTTTCTCTCACAGTGACTGTTACAGTTAGTGAAAACGAGTAAAGTATATGTATGGCAAAACCCTGCCTTAGATGTTGTCACCTAAAGCACGATGGATCTGCAAGAGAGTTCCTAGTGAACCTGATTGTAAATGAGCATGGATTTAAGTCATATATATATCATGGTCAGCTTTATCACAAGGAAAGAATTTTTAGTGTTGGTGGCTGCATCCATTTATTATAAATTTATTACTGATAGGGAACAATATGTTTGCAAATTATGATGCAGATGACAGTAGCACGCGACCAGTCAAGGACAATGACCCCCAAGGGGTTATACCAGTTTGAAGCTGCTTCTACCCAGTACTAACTACTTTGACCTTTTGAGTGTGCAATGAAGGCCTACTGTTTGTGCAGACGGAGGAAGGAATGATGTGAAATTATAATGATGTGAAATTGTTAAAGTCTGTATACAAGGATCCAATTTTAACCATTTTTTTCAGTTTGTTGGAATTAATACATTTGAGATGCCTTTTGAAACTATAATGTTTTGTGAAATGTGTATTGTAAATAACATTTAAACAACTAAGATAAAAGTTACAACTGTTTAACCCTGTTATCTTCAACACATCTGTGGCATGTACTGTGATGATGGAACTGCATTACAGAGCTTCAGTTATTAGATATCCAGGAATATTATCTACCCAACTCTTTTTCTGGGTTGTTGGGAATTCTACCACTGGATGGTCCATGGGTTTTCTTTTCTTATACATATATGGCCCATATAATGAACCCCTGATGACCCAGTCATTCTGAAATGCAATTTTAAATTACTTCTGCCATCAGAACCAAGTAATTGTGCTTATTAACTGATTAACTGACTTACACTAACCAACAAAGAAAACAGTGCCTGCTCCTATGTTATTTCCTACTTAGTCACCATTACCAGTTCGATTTATTGTGGACATTCATAAGGGTATTACTGTTCACTGAGTCTAAGGTATTATTGATTAAGGCATATTGTGGCAAATCGTCCATACAAAATTATGTTTATTTCCAGACAACCTACTTATTATTCATACATAAATGCTCAAAAGAATCACTGCTATTATCTTGCTACAAGAACAGGTCTACTACAACATGGAACTCAAAGTGGCAGTATGATTGACATTGACTGTTGACGGCTTGTATCTCTCACAACAGTACTTTGCAGCAGATTTCAAAGGGTACACTAGTCACTTTCAGCTCTATATTGCACGAAGCATCAAAATTTCAGATTTTTAAAAATTCTTAGTTATTGGAACATACAGATGAATTCATGCACTCATTTTCTTTAAAGTTTATGCAATTGTAAAAAACAAGGAAAATAAGCTAACTTTAGACAGTCAGTGTCCTGTTGTACCACCTCTTTGAAAATAATGACAGCCATCAAAGAAATATTTTTAAAACCAGTAATCACATTCACACCTGAACAAAAGTGAAATAAAATCACACATTTTCCAATACTTATTGAATGCATTCTTTTTCAGAAGGAATTGCTTACTTTCTGATACTGAAAATACGTGATCATTCAGTGAATTACATGAATTTCTTACACATATCTACTTGCAAGGTTAAAGCAGTTGCCACTAGCGTAGCATTTGAGTACAATTGCTTCCTAGGGTGACATCATCCAAGCCATGGGATGGCATTCAGAGATGACATTCTGAAGCTTTTGCTTCAGAGACCTATCATCTCAAAGGGCTCAGTTTGATGGTGGGACCTATATTAGCAGCACAACAGACTACCTTCCCAGGTTGTTCAGCAGATTCATAATGATGCAGGTTACTCTGCTTCAGCTGGAGCAAATTTCTTTTTCTCTAAAATTCATCCATACATAAGACCATGTGCTAATCTTACATGCTAGCCATCTCATCTCACATGAGAGTCAGTGCTGATTCACATATACGTTAGGATATTGATGATGGGGCAAGCAAAGGGGTAAGGAGGTGTAAATTCTTCAGCATCTTACCTATTCTAACATATTCTGTTTATGTGACCAGTGCTAAAAAAATCTGACGCCCGGGACCTCTGATTTCAGATCAGGCCCCTCTTATATCGGAAGTAAAGTGCCTATTGGGCTTGTCGAAAACAATCGAATTTGCCTGAGAAAACTTCGATCACACTGATGAAATGTAGAATTCTATTTGCAAGTTGTTGAAAGACTAGTAAATTATTAATATTTATCCCCATACATGCCCCTTACCTTTATGAAGATTGTCTGCTTACCGTACTTTCATCGAAAGCAGTAAACTTTGTGTACAAAGTGAAGCAGGTTACCTATGAAGGGGGAACTTATTGCCTGGGTTACCTACAATTAGTGCTCACTTGGTTTTAACATACATGTCATTTTATTGGTGGTAGGACAGAAACACCATTTTTAGGCCATCCACCATACATGCTGTTTTGTAGTTGAAACCTACCGCTTTTGAAAATTAACATTTTTTTTTTTTATGAAAAAAAAAAAGACCCCCCCCCCCCCAAAAAAAATCAGTATTTGTACGTTTTCTATCCATGCATTACAGAAACCAACCAGAACCGGTGTACTGGGGACCAGAACTTTTCCAGCAGTTGTTAACAACCAGTGCAATTATGCGTGGCTGAGTAAACGGAATAAGGCTAACATGTGTACACAACAAGCTGATTACCTTATTGTTGTAATCTGGAGAATTTAGGCCAAGTGCTGGATGTTTTTGAGGTGTTATAAGTAATAAAGGGATCACATGTGGTCCATAATGGCTTTTGAGTCTTTGATTAAAAATCAGCCATCCTTTGGTGGAGGTGAGATAAAAAGCAAAGACCTACCAAAAATGATTTTGACAGAAACACTTAAGTAATGTAACACTGGTTAAACATATTATGCAGCACCTATGAACAACATCAAAAGTGTAAAGAGAAACTTGATAAAGCAAGACATGCTTCAGATGCTAATGAACATCAACACTGATAATCTAATGAGTAAGGAGGACATTGATAGAGCAATTGGACAATGGATGACATCACGACCTGAGGGAAGACATTGTTTTACGTTAACTATTTTGAGATCTGAATAAATACACAAGTCAGTTTAATATGATTTTGTTTATTTCGTTTCATATTTAAAGTACGGTAATTGCAAAGTTGTGTGACAAATAATAGTACAAAAACAGGGCCCTTGTGAAACATAGAATTGGAGTCAGGGCTTGTGGAATTTGAGCCAGGGCTTTTGATTTTTTAAAAGTCACCAGCCCCGGGCCTGTGTCAGAAATTTTTTTCTTTGAGCACTGGTGACATATTTGAAGAAGAAACCAATTTTTGAATTAAATTGGTTTTTATTGATAATACTTGGCATATCATAATTACATGATTTTGTTCCAGTCCCTCTATCCAATGGGTGACCACTCTAGTTGTACTTCTGCCTGGACAAGCAGACCATAATACAGTGGTCCCCTCTTATAAGGCCACCCCTTCTGCAGCAAGAAAGTGGCCTTATAAGACGGGTGGCCTTTCTAGAGGGGGATCACACAGTTGTGAGTAATAACTACATATAAAGTATAAAAGATGTAACTAATTTTTATATATTTTATATTTTCATTTAAAAATCACAGGAATATTATCTGGTTAAGGACTCAGTATGATACAACTAATATCAATGAAATTTTTAAATAATATGAATAATCATGAATCGTGGTGCAAAACTACATTGTCGGTAAATTCTGGGCACAAACATTTGGTTGTAACTATCCCTGTACGTCCGTCGATTCCGTCTTCCCACTCAATGCAGTTGAATGTATATTGACGATGTTTATTTGAATCTTTCTGACATAAAATTTCTCCGTAGTTATCAAAAGACTCTCCCTCTTTTCGTTTAATTTAATTGCTTTCACTTTTTGTTCTAAACTGAGAATGTCTGACGATATTTTGCGACAACTGAATCCTTCGCGGGCATTCACAAAGGAGGCACAGTGTTTACAACGGAAGTGAGTCTGTCACGTGATCGACTTTTTTTTTCTTCTTCCCCAGTCTGGTACTTGGTTATATACATTTTATAATCTATTAGAGTGAAGCCATAAAGGCTAACATACCATTTTACTATCTGGCGACCGGATGTCACGCTTACTTGAGCTGAACAATGCTGTGCTTCTCTGCGGTTAGCTTTTGTCCTCTTGATAATTATCGGTGGTATTAATAGCCAGTAATTATCAAAGTGACACTAGCTATTATCTAAGGAACACATGGCAGTAATTGGATTACTTAACTCTTTGTAAGGATTAAAGTTACTTTATTGGCATGTTGGAACAAAATCTCAACGTGTTGAATTGAGAAATTAAAAAATATTATCAAGATTTTACTCTGTAAACAACCATTATGTGGCCGCTCGCGGGGGGTAAATTTGACCGTTTTTGCACTAAAATGCTGGCTGCTGGTCACGTTAGAGGGGTGGCCGTCCTTGAGGGGTACTTTTGAACACAAACTCGTCAGTGCCAAGGGATTGTGGCCGTATAAAGCGGGTGGCCGCTGGTCAGGGGGGCCATTCAAGAGGGGGACCACTGTATAGTAGTTCTGTTGCTAAAACAAGCCAAGAGACGTAAAAGTCTTTTTGTATTACTGCCTCTTTAGGGTATATAGTGATCCTTGTGTCCATCCGGCACACAATCTTGTTAGTGCAACTAGTCCTGCAGGTTTTGGTGATTTGCCATGAACTAGGTAAACATTTACACTCATTCATCCCATGGTTTGGTTGGATCCTAAATGAAAATTGTGCTGCTCGGAAATCCAGTATGGCCACTACAGCAGCCAACTTAAAACTCTTGGTAATGCTACTCCTTTTCAACGGATACTCATATCAGCATAGTGTTTTCACTAAAAGACTGCTCATGGTATCTAATTGGTCCTAAAAGAAAATGGTGCAACGGCAAAATCTTGAAAATCTTGTTATCACAACTACTCTTGAACAGAAAGTCTTATTGACATGAGGTTTTCACCAAAAGACTTCTTATGATATCTGGTGGTCTTAAATGAAGATAGTGCTGATCTGACATCCAATATGGATGCCATGGCAGCCATCTTGAAAATCTTGTTATCACAACTTCTCCTGAATAGGAAGACCAATTGATACGGGGTTTCCACCAAAAGACTTTTTATGATGTCCATTTGGTCTTTAATGAAAATGGTGCAGATCTTACATCCAATATGGCCACCACCCAGCATCCATCTTGAACATATTGTTATGGCTACTCCTGGATGGATGGTCGTATCAGCATGAGGTTTTCGCTAAAAGACTTTTTATGATGTCTAGTTGGTCCTAAATGAAAACAGTGCCAATCTGATATCCAGTATGACTGCCACTGCCGCGATCTTGAACATCTGGTTATTACTACTCCCCCTGAATGGAAAGTCATATTGACGTGGGGTTTTTACCAAAAGACTTTGTATCATATCTAGTTGGTCCTAAATGAAAATGGTACCAATCTGAGGTCTAATGTGGCTGCCACAGTGGCCAGCTTGAACATCTTGTTGTCACTACTCCTGAATAAATGGTCTTATCAGCATGGGGTTTTAACTAAAAGACTTATTATCATGTTTTGTTGATCCTAAATAAAAATGGTGCAAATGTGATGTCCAATATGTGGCCTCTAGAAAATGCTTGTTTTTACCATTCCTCTTAAATGGAAAGTCATTTTCACATGGGGTTTCATCAGAAGAGTTTTTATGGTGTCTAGTTGGTGCTAAATGAAAATGACTAACCCTCAATATGGCCACCATAGCGACTATCTTGAAAATATTGTTATCTCTACTCCTTCCAAATAGATGGCTATATCAGTATGGGATTTTCACCAAAAGACTAATAATATGATACTTAGTTTGGTCCTAAATGATTATGTTGCCAGTTGTACATTCAGTATGACTACCACGATGGATGTCTGGAAAATCTTGGTCACAGTGCCCTCTGAATGGATTATCATTATGACATGGGGTTTTCACCAAAAGACCTCTAATGATGTCTACTTTGTCCTAAATGAAATTGGTGCCAATCTCACATTCCATATATCCACCAAAGCAGCTACTTCGAAAATCTTGTTATTGCTGAAGATTATTAGAGATGGATTCAGCACTTACATGGTAGAAATGGTCTTATCTTGAATTCCTTAAAAAAAAATTCGCCCAGTAGTGTCAGTTCCTTTGAGGGACTTGTGTTATAAGAGTTGTTGCCGTTCTTTACCTGCAACTGAATGCAGTGTATGACAGAATCTTCTAAATGAAACCAAAATTTCGTTGGTACTAAAATTCATTGATTGTGGATGGTGTCCTATTATTGATACAGAAGGATCTTATTATGTACCACGAAATTCATGAAACCTGGTATGTCACAGTATTGAAATCACATTAATGTGGATCAGATACAGGACTTTATTTTACAGGTAGTTTTAGTTGAAAGCACCATAAAGAAATAAATCACATATGGACTTTTGATTGTGTGTGTTGTATTTTATTTTTCAGAATATGGACAAGTAACCAAAATGCTTGGGAATGGAAGACTTGAAGCCATGTGTTTTGATGGAATCAGACGATTGTGTCACATTCGAGGAAAACTGAGGAAAAAGGTTCTTGTCCTCAGTCTTTTGTAATCCCTGTACCACATAGATAGGGACAAAGCAAATATATTATATATTACTAATACTCTTACTGATATAATATTACATACATAATATTATTTTTTAATAAATAAAGAAGTATGACAAATTAATAATGAGGTGTTTGATCATCATGAAAAATATTTTAATGGTAAATGTGAATACTGAAAAATTAATGTCATAGAGGAATGACACATACGGTGATTGACTTGTATTGCTTATGTACCAATTTGTATATTCCCAGGGTACCCATTTTGCGGTTTTTGTGGTTGTTACAGATCATTAAAAAACCCAACCTATCAATTATCCATTTTGTGATGAAAATAGGGCCTCCTACTGTGCATATCCACAAATTTAAATGCCATGTAAATTAGCAGTTAATTAAATGAAGCTTGTACAGTTGTTAATTTTAAGTCACAGGGACAGATTTCACATGTACATATACTCAACAAGACCTTAGGGTATTTATGGTGATTAAATAATTGAATTTCTATAATTTACATATAATCTCCCCCAAGCTAGATTGTAAGGTTTTTTTTTCTGTCACAACCCTCAGCACATAAAAAATTTCGTAATCTTTATCAAGTTGTACACTATGGCCTTTTTGATGTTACTGAAGTAATTTTATTGTGGAACAAAAATGCTTGTGTAAAACTGGGAAAATCAGTTGAGACACATATGCAACAGTATGTTATTGTTGTTGTGTGATTGGAACTTACTATACATGATGATGAACAGACAAAATATGTTAGAATGAAGAGATAAAGTGTATTGAAGCATAATTTTAACTAGTTTGTATTAGTTTTGAAATTAAACTTTTGTTGGCTCATAAACTAATTACAGTCATCGAATGAGCTTAACTATTGTTATGTTTTGGTATACATTCAACAAGAAGAATTTTATTATCCAAGGATTGTTAAAAATTATATTTAGGAAAAATGCATACTTTATTTAACCCATTCAGAGTTGTGTAGAACTGGCATTTTTTTCAGTCAGTGGTGTACCAACATAAGAGAATGCACTGACTTTGGTCAATCTGGCTTTAAAGGACAAGTTTTTAAAATAGTTTTTCAAAGTTATATACCATTTTAAAAAGCTTAAAATTGTCTACAAAGCCATATCTTTTTTAATTGAAAACATTTTCAGATGTAAGAATTCAGTGCAATATAAAGTTATGGCCTAATTGTTTTAGTTATTTTCTGTATAATAGACTGATTTAGAGCCTAAAACCATGCATATATAAAAGCTATAACTACCTTGCATCTGTTTTATTCTTTTATCCTGCTGACATCCACAAGATTGGTATAAAATCCATGAATAGAACACAAAACACTATTTGTAAACACAAAAATTTATGTCTGTCTTTTATACAAAGATATTGGTCAAATATATACATGTAATTACTAAAAATATGTTTAACTAGTCACTATGTTCTACTACTTCTTAAGTTCTGCATGGTATTTATAGAATCAGTTATGCTTTATACACTGACAGACATTGCACTGTTTGTCTATTTCTTTCTTCCCCTCATCTAAACGAAAGTTGGGCCAACACTTTCGGTAAACACTGACTTTTGGAGCATGTGGCTCTCTTGTCCACACTTGGCTGTCTTCTTCATCAGATTCTGTCTCAATTTCGGACCGACTTGACGAAGAAGATAGTTCAATGTCACTATCAACACTTCTTAATTTAATATTGTCAAGTTCGTCCTCGGAAAAACCTGAAAATTTGGATTCTCGATCGCTAGCGTAAGCAAAAACCATTGTTTCCACTGTCAACTACAAACACATGTATTAACTAACACGTGGTACAAAATTTAAAAAAATCCCCGGATTTAGTAAGAACAAATCATTTGTTAACTCTATTTTGATTGGTTGAATGTCCTTTTACTTCCAATTATTGACCAATAAGACCGATTGTAACATGAACATACAGTGCGGATCTATCCATCACCGGGGTACAGGGAGCATAACCAGCAAGCGGATATATCAGTCACTGGGAGTAGTAGTGCTTTGTTTACAAGCGGATTTATCAGTCACTGGGGAGGCAAGGCACATTTATGCAGCAGATATACACGTCAAAGTTAAAGAGTTAAAACTCTGTTTTGAAATAAAATTTTCACCAATTTTTTTAATTTAATTTTTGACTCACACTTTTAATTCTTGACATAGTATTTGTGTACCTTTTACAATTATTTCCTTCTTTTCAATATTGTACACATAAAATAATGATGTATTACACAGTTAACAGCACACTTCCACAAAATGTTAGACTGAGTGTAGTGAATATACGACTGGAATCTTATCCCAATTGAATATGTAAAGTACGACTGTAATCGTATCCAGTATGAAATGAGTAATTATTTTGATTTCAAATGGATTAAACACCATGGATTGCTTAATGGGGCATACAAATTATGTGACAGAATCTGCAGATATGTTAGCTCAGATAGCTCTCTTTTTAACCTTGCAACCAGATCAGTGGTCAATAGTGTAATAAATAAATACGATTTTTGCCTGTCACTACATTGAGAGACCATAAATATCGGCTTGTTCAGTGACATGGAAGCTGCATGTTTACCCACCTTTGAAGTTTTATCTTGAAGGCAAGTAAGGGAAGTAAGTAAAGAAAACCAAGTTTATTAGCTACATGTGCCTGAAATTTCTATCTAATGGACAGTTGTTATTGCAAGATGACATAACAGTTTCAATAGACATTTTCATTTGTCTCTCATTTGAATGTACTCACACCAGGTGCAATTTGGCTTCAGGCAGCAGATGAGGGAGTTAACTCGCTGCAATTTGCCATTTCTGCAACTCTTCGTCTTTACGTCATTCTCTCTGCCACAAAAAAAATGGGCTCTTACTATAAATCGATTATTGACATAAATAGCCAGATCATATATATAGTACTGGTCAGTATCTAGAGCATAACTTTTAGATACAAGGCAGAAAGAAACAACCTCATACAAACTCACTTGTCTAACATTGACATTCAAGGTAATGGAGACCTCATTGTATCTGACTTTCATTGCTATAGGTGTGGATCAATGCGGGGGACATCATTCTTCTTGGTCTGCGTGATTATCAGGATACCAAGGCCGATGTTATCTTGAAATATACACCTGATGAAGCCAGGAATCTGAAGGCTTATGGAGAATTACCAGAATCAGGTAAATACTGTGTAATGGAAGTTTTGCAGCCATTGTATTATATTTTTTTTCATCAGTCTAGCATTAATTGAAAGCTGTCGGGAAGATTTTCAAGCGTAAAGCATGAATGAAAGGTTGTGCCTATATATTATGGTAAATTATATATTGAGGGCAAATTTAACACTGCAGTAAATGTTTTGTTTGTTTGTGATCAAACACAAGCTTGTAAGGTACAGGTCTTATTCACATTGTCACACCTGCGCTAAAATTCCTCTCTTCCTAAAAGAACACCTGCTATAAGATACCACATAAGCTTGCCAGGTATGGGTCTTATTCACATTGTCACACCTGTGCTAAAATTCCTCTCTTAAAAGAACAACTGCTATAAGATACCACATAAGCTTGCCAGGTATGAGTCTTATTCACATTGTCACACCTGTGCTAAAATTCCTCTCTTCTTAAAAGACACCTGCTGTAAGATACCACAAAATGAAATTCTATATCAGGTACTGTAGATGTAAGAAAAAGATCTAAAACTGCATTTCACATGCATGAAAATTGAATCTTATTGTCTTAGCCAAATGATCGATTTGACCTTTATCATTAAAAAATGCATTCATATCAGATATACATTGCATATTTAACAAAAGACAACGTATCTCTGCAGCAGTATCAAATGTCATCTGTTTTCAGAGACATTGTTTTTGGCTGAGCTCGTTTTAGTGGAAATTGAGACAAAGCAGTCAATTTTCTAGCAGCAGTGGCATCAACATTTTTAGCTCTACTGATCAGAGACCAGAAAAGCTTATGCGATAGCCTAATTTCTGTCATCTGTCTGTCATCCATTTGTTAGCACAGGTTTGTTATTGCTACTACTCCTAAACTAATGAGAGGATTGCCGTGAAACATTACACGCACATTTATCCAAATGTTGGTCCTAAATTAAAATAGTGCCCATCAGACATCAATGATGGCCACAACAGTGACCTTCTTGAAAATTTTGTTATCACTATTCCTCCAAACTTCGAAAGTTCCAGAGTTTTTCAAGACAGATCACTTCCATGGAGGCATTATGGGATTGCTAACAACATATAAACTCCAATGAGCATGGACAATGTTACATTTTACAAAAACACGTTACCATATTTCATGTAATTTTTTTTATATCCTTTAATTTTTTATTCACCATCCATTTCTAAAAATTTTAATTAATTGTATCATATTTTCTTCGTACATAGCACTGCATATTTCATCAAATCCTTTAAATTTTCATAGAAACAAATTGTATTGAAAAGATTTACATTTGAAAAAAAAAATTTGAAAATATTGCCAATTTGTTTACAAAAAACATTTTTTTACAATTAAAGTGGTTTTTGTTCTTGTTTTTTTTTTTATCTTTGTATTAATTTTGTAACCTCATATTTTTGATGTGTTAAAATTGAAGAGTTTCCTGTTTCAAACAGCTTCAGAAATATACTGAAGTACGATTTAGATACATCCAATGACCAAATTATTGTTTTGCTAAGCATATATTATAAATGGTGATTCATTTAGTGTAAGTTCCTAATTGAGGCATCAAATAATGAAATAGGTGATTAAGAAATAAAAGAATCACCATTCATAAGCATGCAGAATAGTCTTTCATCATTTCATTCTTTTTATTATTTTTTTTAACCATATATTTTGATGCTTTTGATTTGAATCAAGAAGAAAAGTTCAGGTTCCAGATGGCTTTGAAAAAATACAGATGTATGATTTAGATAGTCAAACAAACAATGTAATGTTTGCTGAGTATATGTTTGATATAATCTCATATGAAAAACTTACCTGAATTATTGGTTAACTCCGCATAGCCTGCGTGTTTAAAGATGAGTTATGATGCCATTTAATGTTTTCTTATCAAATTAACATTGTATTGACAATCTATACTATGATACACTCATCTTTTGTTATCTTTATCATTGAGTACGAAGAACAAATGATACATGTGATTGCTTGTCATTACAATATCTACTACTGTTTGGGCAATGATCTTCATAGCTCACTGACAGATTTTCATTTCCCTATTAGTAGCCTCAGTAGCCTCCTGTTTGTTCTCATCTGTTGAATCTTGCCCTCAATCCGGTATTGACTCGAGTAACCTGCACAAAACTCTAGGCATATTTAATTAGCATGTAAATAACACTGCATAGCCATGTGGTTCTTGTGTCAATTGATATCGTAATTAAAACAAGAAAGAATTGTTTATTCGGAAGTGTTACTTGACAGTGAAATATAGTAGTGCCCTTGTACATGAGGAAGATCACAATCATCAGGTAACTGGACAATAAAGACTACAATTGCCTTGTAACCTCTCTCTTTCTCTTTCACTCCCTTTCCACCTACAATATAAAAACTGCTCTGAATACATACGATCTTACACACTGACACAGTGTTGTTTCATCCATCTCTCTCTCTCTCATGCACATTCACTAAAAAACAACAAGTCTACTGTTGCTATAAGAATACAAGTTGCATAGAACTTTTTGACAACTGGGGCTCATATCATTGCTTACAATTTACCTATAATATTACATGTACAGACCATCTGAATTGTTTTGCCAAGATAACACACCATAACAGTACAAATAAATATGCTCTGAGTACACACGATCTTACACGCTGACACAACATTATTGCTTCATCCATCTCTCTCTCATTCACTAATTACAACAAAAGTCTGAGTACTTTTATTTTTATTGTAATTGGATTCTTGAGTTGAGAGCAAAGTGGAAAAAAAATTGTATGTTTATTTTGTACGTTAGTACTGTTAGGTCGTAGAATATTATATGTTACATAGACCTTGTTTGGATCTGAGTCCTTTATTTTTCGTACATGGTCAGTACACCAAAATAATACTTTTTTTTTCTTCATATAATTTTTCGTACTTTGAAACTAATATTATTTTGTGTACAGAAAATTATATGAAATACAGTAACATATTTCTGTGCAGAGTTTAATTAGTTCACATTACAGTCAAGACATATATTAAATTGACTTCAACAAGTCATCACAACAAAGAAAGTAAAGGGGTCCAGTGTGTGGAACTATTTTGTTAGATTCTAGACATACATATGTGTCTGCCAAGTGGGTTGACGTTGGGTTAATGTACAAAATTGCAATAAGTGTAAAAAAAATATGTTTGTAGGGTATATGTCAGCAATTTTATTTTCATTTTTTTTTAATAAAGGATGTACAGATACAACCACCGGTAATGTCTTCATATCAATGGTGGTTGTTACGTATGTCTGCCTCGATAAGAATAATGTCAGGACTCGGTGAAAAATTATCATTGTAATGAATATGATTATGGATTATTTTTTGCATTCATTTATTTGCTCAGCATACCATTTTCATATCAGGATCTGTATTTAGGATAAATCACAATAAAACAAAGATAATTCATTTACTTAACACACTTGCTTACCCTCATGGGTCAAGTTCATAATGTTGACTGATCTTTTGAGCAAGGGCTTGATATGCAGAGCCTGGCCTTATTGTTTTTGTTTCTAAAGTTTGTCTCAAGCAGAGGACAACAGTTCCAGTTTTGACCTACTAGCAATTATAATGCAAGGAAAAATGATTTCACACTTCAGTTTTTATTCTTTTTATGTACAAAAAAATGGGGCTATTTACATGCAATTTCACCTGGTCAACGATAACTTTTTGTTGCCTGGGTCAGGGAGTTATTGTCCCTGCTCTCAAGGCAGGTTCCACTGTTTTCTTTTACCAAATTGATAGTCATCTTTGCTGATTTTATCCAGTATCGTCTACTTCAGGGTTATAACTTGATTGAATGTTCAAACCTGCCCAAGCTTTCAAGCCATCCGTATATTTTATATAAATCCCTTTAAAATTGCTATATTTTTATGATCCATATATCTCATTTCCCTTTAATTTTTCCAAATTCTGAATATTGTTGTGGAAGAAGCTCATAGCAATTTTTTTGTCCAAGTCTCTTTTTTTCAGAAAAAAAAGAATAAAAACTTTTGATGCCATTTAGACCATTTCTGTGAGAGAAAAGTACGTCTTGGATGTATGTTGGCACAATAATATACAGAAAAATCACGCATTTTATTTGCCGAAAATGTGTTGCAAAAAAAGAAACCACAGAGACCACCTCTGCTATTTCTGAGATTGGATTGACATTCAGATTAGCCAAGAAAAAAATTGTTTTGATGCATTAGCAACTTCTTGGTCAATCCTATTTTTGTAAATCGTCAAGGCGGTCCGAGTGGCAACTTTTGACATTCAAGGTATGATCCATAGGATTGACCTCAAAGTTGTGAATATTCTGGCACTAGCAAACATGTTTAGCACTTGAAAATTTAGGGACTTGTGCTGGTGCCTGCAGATTTTTGCCTTGAGGTTGCTGGCTTCTGCTAGTGTAACATATTTTCAGGATTGTATAAAGGATGTAAGGGACTAAAGTTACTGACAAAGTAAAATGCAGAAATTCATAATTCACCAAGAAATTGAATCTTATTAGTTTTAAAAGAAAATATTCAGAGAAAAAGTAGAATTATCCACACACAAAAAATAGATAATAATAAGTGATGACAAAAGTTTAATAGAAGGCAGATCCATAGCAGAATGTTCCATTGTGCAGGCTTTTTCTGGTGATAAGATAAAATATGTCAGTATTTTTCAGTGCGAAATATTACTCTCTGGGAAATTCAAGTGCCAGCTTAGAGAAAAAGAATACACTGGAATTATTCTTCCCAGGATGTGACATATTTAAAAATCAGATGGTGTCGCTTGACCAAAATGCTGTGTTATGGGCATGGTTTTTAATATTCATAGCAGTTGGTTCCATTATCTTCTTTAGGGGTGAAATGGCCTTTTACTTGCAGTGTTAAAACAAAAGTTCAGTATATATTAGGTTGTCTCCTTTAGTCACCTTATGACCTGAAATGGTGCATTAGACCTACTCTATATCCATGAGTCTGCATGGGAAAGTGTATTAGGGTTTAGACATCCCTTGTTCCTTGTTGTCAGTCACAAATTATTTTTCTCCTTTGTGACATATTTTAGTAGTGATATTATTTTTAAAATAATGACAGAAAAAGTCATGATATCTTGTAATAGTCCACTGGCAGGGCTGATAAAATCCCATAGCCCAACGTCCCGGATTATTATTTTCGACGTCGAACAAGTACAATTTTCCAGGGCGCTACTCCGGGACAAATGCTTTTTTAATATTTTAAAACAAGTTGGGCAAGCATTAATTTTCATACTTTAATCACTTTATCTACCTTTATCTGGCCATTCATCCCCTCCAGGCATACTGAATGCTTGAATCAACCTCTCCATTTATTCATTCACATCCTGTGATACTACATTAAATAGTCCAAAGCGACATAAGCCAGATTCTGTGGCAGTAAAAATGTCAGATATGACACAACTAAGAGACAAAGATCAATGGCTTGAATTCATTGGTTTTGAAGGAAAGATGTTTTGCAGTTATTGCAAACAATATTCCAAACTGGCACAGGTTGAAAATTCAACCAGTGTGTTTATCAATAGAAGTGACAAATTCGTGATTTAATCAACCAAGTTTCATGACAGTTTTGGACTTCATAAGGCCTGTGCAGCACAGTATATGCATGCCACTAGCCTGCATATGCAGAAAATCCCTGAAGTCAGAGTAGCTAACACTCCACTAGGAAAAGCCAATTAAAACTAAATCAGAATGAAATGAAATATAAAATAAAATGATAGTTCTTTTTAACATAGCCTACACCTTAGTCCAGTATGGAAAACCTTTTTCTGGTGTGGAAATTCAAATGCAGTGTGCACTTCAGGAGAAGAAGGGTGTTAAACTTGGTCCAAATAATAAGAGCACACTCGAGGCAAGAGACTTTGTTCTGTCAATTGATTGTGTCTTGAGAGAAGAAGTTAGGGAAAGTCTGAATTCCAGTAAATTCCTTTCCATTCTTGCTGATGGAAGTACTGATGCTATCGTATCAGAGCAAGAAATAGTGTATATAAAATGCCTCGACAATAAAAAAAATGAAGCGCTTTGAAGAAATATGTTGTACATTATTTCTTTTGTTTTTTCTATTGATTAAAATGCATACATCTCATCAAATCTAGGCAAGAGGATGAGATTTTGGGACAAGTGAAAATGTAGGTGGGACAAGTGAATTTTCTGAAACATCTTGTCCTGGACATGTGGCTGACATTTTATTTTGATCAGCCCTGACTGAGAAACTTAATTTTAACACATGGTAGCCCAGACCAAGCATTCTGGCAGCCCAGACTCAGCATTCTGACAGCCCAGACTCAGCATTCTGGCAGCCCAGACTCAGCATTCTGGTACTAACAGGACTCTGAGCAAAATATTCATCAGCCCCCAGTCATGTTGGATGTACTCAATACTTGTTTATTTGTGAGTTCCTGATGATATATACATTATCTTGAGATTATTACTCCAGTGCATTATGTTAATAATATTGACTAATTTGTAGGGGTGAAACGATTCATCGATATATCGATGCATCAATACTTTTTCCATATCGATACAAGAGGTGAAGAATCGATACAAAACGACATCTACCCTATATAAGTTACTTTAATCTTCAGCAGTCATGAATAATTATTAGTCATTTGCCTTCTTATTCTTTAAACTGAGAATCAATAATGTATCTAATCGTAGGCTGTGTATCGTGAATCGTATTGATATGTGGCACAGGAGTATCATTTCACCCCTACTAATTTGTGAGTTCGGGTATTTAAAAATGTTGTATTCAGTTGGTAATATTAGAACATTTGTAGCCCTATATTTTTTATGATTTTCCTTTACAGTCCCAATATTTTTTCCCTATATTTATGAGACCCATTGCCCTATAAAATCCTTTTAATTTCAAAAGCATGGCTAGGAGGCCTGGGCTGTGGACACTGCACCCATATCTGGGATTTTCCTTCATTCTTTTTAAAATTATTGGGCAAAAATTTACTCATGCCAATGAAATAAACCTCTCGGTTTAGCATATTCTTGAGCTGGCCTTTTAACAAACTTTTAACAAAATTTTGTTGTGTAAGTACATGTATGAACATGTAGCACAGGGCTATTATTTAGGACACCTGTAAATGCATGACATGGATGATTTGCTTTATAATTGCAGCAAGAATCAATGAGACTGGCATCGATGGTGAACAGGAAGAGAACATCACCTTCGAGGACTTCTCTGGTTCAGATGATGAGATTGATGAGGTTTGATTTCCTTATTTTAATTTTACCCTTAGGAAGTTTCAGGAGTTTTAATTTGCTTAGGGCTATAATTCAAATTAAATTCACCTCAGTATCATGATAAGTACTTCACCCTTAATTGCAAAAAGAGGTCTCTGTGGTCTATATTTGATACTTCAGTGACTTTTGTTGAGATTTTGTATTTAAAGATCATTTATTGGTGCTGTTTATGTTAGAGTCATGAATCTTGATAATTTTGATGTATCTGAGTTAATACTACACCCATAAAAACGAAAGATCACTGTGACCTACATTTTATGCTGTATGAACATATGTTGAGTATTTGTGTTTAGCTCCTATGTCGATTTCTCCATGCTGCAATCATTTATGACCAGTACAGTTTTAGCCACCATTATTTACATGTTACTACTGATTAGTCTGGCTTACAGCCTGTAAGTGTCCAGTCTAATAAATTACCTTTGTGTCAATCTCGGCTATTGGTATGGTTTGGTTCGGTGTTTTATGGCACAACAACACTAATAGGTTATTTAGTGCCAAGGCAATTGGAGTAAAGTGCCTTGCCCAAGGACACACAATGGTAGCCAACATAGGATCATCAAACTGTCGGATTAAAACCCACACCCTTTCATACCCAACTGGCATACTAACCACTGAGCCGCCACAACTTCTGCCTCCATTAGTCACCTCTTACAGTATGCAAGAGGGAGTATTAGGCCTGATCTAACATGATCCAGACATCAAGAGAATTTATGAAAATTTAGTCGGTAGTAAAATTACTGTCAGTTGACCTTCCATAAATGCAGATATGGCTAAGGCTTTATTATTATACTGTAAACTCTCATCAGAAGACAGTGAAGATTAAGGTCCTTTTTATCAGTAAACTTGAGACCAGGTCATCTGTAGGGACATTGTTTAGAAAACTCCAAATGTGAATTTTAATGGCTGTATTGAGGTTCTGTCAGACAGATCCAGGTATACTACTAAAACTAACTAAACCCTTCATTTTTTGTCATCTTCTACAATTAGTTACCCACTTAATTGATTTCAACTATGTCTTAGGCAACCAGATTATTAGGACTTGGCGACCCAAAATTGAAATGACTGCTAAAATTTTTAAGTTCTTTGACCTATGGATACTAAAATTGTATAGGTACTTGTACTTGGAGTTCTGCCTCTCGCCTTCTGCAAGGTCAGGGCAATACAGAATTTTGAAATGCCCCCAAAGTCACCTGTAACTTTGTCTTTAATAATAAAAACTTGTTGGTTTAAGTATACACTGTCATCTTGTGTAGAACTATATGTTGTTTATACTTTGAGGGAAACAATAGAACTTTTACAAGGGATTCCTGTATAAAGGTAATTTTGATTAGATTCTTTTAGTATGTGGGACTGACTTTGTATGAGTAACCTCCCTTTGAAAGAGCTTTGAATAGACTGCAGGAAGCAAATGACTAATTTGTTATTTATATTTTTATTGTTTCAGATTTGATGTTTACTTCCAGAAAAACCATGTCATGTTTTCCATCTGAGTGGATCTGTGAAATTTTGTGATAAATACAGATCTTGTTTCAGATATTTTCCTTCGATAATATTGTGCACATCTTAATTGCAGTTTACTCACTTATTAATGTTCAAAGTTTCATATAGTACTTTTTACATCATAAGTAGTCTTTCTTTTACGTAACATATTTTTTTTCTAAGAAACAGATATTCTGATTTTATGATTGATGAATGTCTTAATAGTTTAGACTGTCTCTATAATTCGGACCAATAACGGTGGTATATGTCATTTTATCAGATGTGACAGGGCAAAATTTTGATTTGACGAAATAACTATTGAACATACATGCTGATTTTCAAAAGTTTTTCTTTACAGGTTCATATGAACTTGTGCATAAAAAATTGAATTTTTACTCCTTAAATTAAAAATATGTTGAACTAATTATACATGAATTAATAATAGTTTGTACTCAGGAGAAGTGTATATTTTGGAACAGCAAATGTTGTGGACTGTAAAATTGGAATATTTTATATGTGGTCATTATATTCCTATGTTCAAGCAGTGGCCAGATCTCAAAAGTAGTAAACAACTACACAATTAGAACTATGTCAATTAAAGTTACTTGTAATGATTTAGTTTTAAAATATTTTATTTGAAGTCTTGTGAGGCCCTTTCTGGCTAGTACAATTGAAAAAAAGAACAGCTATCTCACATCAAAAGTACACTATTCATATTAATAACCAGAGACACTATGCTGTGGTAGGTCATCTTGAACAGGTTTACTATTTGCTTTACATGTGAATGAGCAGGACTTTACAAGAACTGGGTATTGCTTGCTTTCCATGTGAGGCTTCAATTGTTGTGATTATCTGAGCTGATTACTCAGGAATGTACTGTAATTTACAACAGTAGTATAGTGGCAGTTACTCACAGGCTGTTACTCCCATTGTGTAAATCTGTTTTTTTTTTAGTGATGAAAATGCTGATTAATTCAGGAACTGGTTTTAAAACAAATGATTTGAAAATTTAGAAAAAATTGCTGTTAGGTTCATATCGACAAGCCCGCTTTGAAGTTGCTTGGTATTATTGTGTTATGACTTTAATTCCCTGTCACATATCATGAAATGACCTATAAAAATTACCAGTTGTAAGTGGTAGTAAGTGGTAGTTGTTAACAATAACATGTATGAAGTTGTAAGTGGTAGTTGTTAACAATAACACGTATGAAAGAGTTTTTTTTTTAGAAGTGCTGAGAGTATATTAATTTTGAATTTGTGAGACTCTACAATAATCAAAGGGAGGGGAGATACACCATTCTTTCCAAAATGGTTTTCCATATTTTATCACCAGCAAATAAGAAGGACTGAATGGATCATAAATACAGAACAATGATTTGAAGCATTTTCAGGTTGGTGGTGGTGGTGGGGGTTTAGCATCTGCTCAAAAAAACAAAGAAAGACTATAATATTATGAATCAAATTTGTTAAACTGAAACCTGTGATAAATGGCTTAAAGTGAACTAGATTTTGAACAATGTCCATCTGCATTGAATTAGGTACTGTACACTCATCAGGTCTGTCTTTTCTACTATTGAAATTAAAGTTAATGCACATAAATGTACAGTGTTATGATATTTTGATCTTTACTTTTTGTTATGCCCCTTGCATACTTGATATAGAGGATATTTAGTGTTACCTTGGTATCTAGGTACACATGTCAATTGAATGCCTGGCCATACTCACTTTCCTAATGTCATAAAACCGTTCGTTAGCTCTTCGGGTTATAGACCAGAAGAGCTTATGGGATGGTCTGTTGTCCATAGTCTGTCTTTCCATTAGGACAAGTTTGTTATCGCTACTCCTCCTAAACTACCTGGAGCATTGTCATGAAACTTTACACACACATTCATACCAAGGTCTTGTTGGTCCCAAATGAAAATCGTGTTGCTCTGACATCCAGTATGGTCACCACAGCAGCCATCTTGAAACTCTTGTTGTTGCTACTCCTGAACGGAGAGTAATATCGACATGAGTTTTCACCAGAAGATGTCTAGTTGGTTCTAAATGAAAATGGTTCCACTTGGAAATCCGATATAGCCACCACAGCAGCCATCTTGAAAAACATCTCACTTCTCCTCCTTAATGGATTTTTATATCAACATGGAGTTTCACTAAAAGACTTCTTATGATGTCTGGTTGGTCCTAAATAAAAATGTCCAATATGGCCATCACTGCAGCCATCTTGAAAATGTTATTGTTACTCCACCTGAACAGAAAGTCATATTGACATGGGGTTTTGACCAGAAGACTTCTTATGTTGTCTAGTTGGCTCTAAATAAAAAATTATGCCAATGCGATATCCATTACAATTTCTTGAAAATCATATTGCTACTCCTCCTCGGTGGAAAGTTATATCAATATTGGGTTTTCACCAGAAGATTTCTTATGATGTCTGGTTCATACTAAATCAAAATGGTGCTGATCTGGCATCCAGTATGGCAGCCATCTTGAAAAACTTATTATTGCTACTCCTAAGTGAAACATCATATCACCAGAATACTAAATATGTGATCTACTTGGTCCTAAATGAAAATGATGCCGATCTGACCTCAAATATGGCTGCCACAATCAACAAATCTTATCACGTATTCTCCTGAATGGATTATCATATCAGCATGGGGTTTTCACCAAAAGTCTTCTAATTGTGTCTAGTTTGTCAAAAATGAAAATGGTTTTGAGTTTACATTCAATATGGCTGCCATAGTGGCTAATTTGAAATCTTATCGCTCAAGAGTATCAGGGATGGTTTCAGCACTCTGTAGTTTAAAATAAGCAATGGTCTTGCCATGAATTTCTCGAAAATCTTTTCAGACAGTAGAGTCTAAATCCCTTCGATGGACTGGTACGTTTTACATGCCTTTGTTTAGTAACTTAAGGAAGTCTTGAGAGATCAAATTCTGCAAAACTATTAATAAGTTAGTAAACTTTGTTTCTCAACTTGTTGCATAATCATTTTGCAGTATTATCATCCCTGTTTGTTCAGCTGAGTCTTCTCATGAAATCTATTTGTCACTTCTGCTCCATAACTTTAAACTGGATTGGATCAAAAGAACTACATAAATTGAAATTAAAAATAATACCCATTCCTAATTAAGCTTTAACATGTTTTTCGTCCAAATTTTGACAAGTTTGATCATTTGTTTTTCATAGACTTGTGTACTGGTTTATTATTGTCAGTAATTTTCTATTTCTTACTGAAAAACTTCCAACTTGTTTTGGAGGGAGGGGTTAATTATCTTAAATAGTCAAGTTTAAATTAAAAAATATACCTATTATTCACCCTGTAAAACATCACATTTTAGTTCTGAACTTGTTAGGGAAAATCAAAATATCTGAGGAAATGTTGTTAAATTTTTTTTTCCTTTTCTTCGAATAAATTAAACATGGTGTTTTAAATGCTTTTGTTTTTCGTGGGTTTGTTTCCCTTTAAAACTTATCATATAACATTTTTTGTTCAGTCAGATTTACATTAACAGGTGACATCTTCCAACAGATCTCAAGATACAAGTCCTTTCATCCTATATTTACAGGATGAAATACAAAATAAACTTATTTACTTTCATTAGCAATCTGTAAGCACCTCCATAGAGAAATATTTTTGCTCATGATTGGGCTACATATGCATGGAATTTTACTCCTTTAAGTTTGATATAAATTTTCGGCATGAATATCACAGATTGAAAGGTAATTGCAGAAATAAATATTCGTTCATTTGACAAAGATGTTGAAAAAAACGTTTAAAAAAAACCTTTTTAATTAAAGCTCTTTGAAAAAGAAAAAGACATGAGATTTGATATTATACTCAGAATATGAAAGCATTCAGTGTGTTGAAAAAAGAGGAGTGTAAAGCCATTAACCTGAGGAAAGGCAAAGTCAACATTGCTTTTTCTCTCTGTTTGGGTGAAATGGCTGCCACTGACTATTTTGCCTGAATTACCCCCTAGAATGGACAATACTTTTAGCAAAAGCATGAATCGATTTCATTTCTTGGTTACAGCTGATATTACACACTCGTAAGTATTTTATGACATAATATAGCCTGCCAGGTCTTGTAGATCTGCAAAAGCAAACTTACTGATTTTTTTAAATGTTAAATCCAATTTTTTGGACAGCATTTTATAATATTTGATAATGGCCAGTATTAAGATCATTCCAGCCTCCTGAAACGGTCACCTCCCATCAACATCAAGTACTAAACAAATGTAGACGGGGAATGATAACTATTTTCACCCCTTGTCCATTTTACATCATCCAACAACCAAAACTACTTCAGTTAAGTTAACAGAGTATGTCGTACATGTATTATCCACAAAAATTAGATTTAAACGTTTTGTTAAAAATTATTATAGAATGAAAATTGTCCAATTATAAAACGTTCTTCATCGATCCATCTGTCTGTCCATACATGTATGTATCCATCTATGCACCTTGTGAACACTCTTGCATCCATTATTTATTATTAGAGTTGATCCAGATTTGTAGTGTAGCTTCATCTCGACAGAAGTTTGGATGAGTTTTACAATGAGCACATTCTTTGCACATCTCTTGATTGTCTTACCATTGGCATTTCTAGTTCACAGTCTTATGAACAGTCTAGTTTTCGCATTTATCATTAGATTTCAACTAAATTTTGCGTAAAATTGGCTCAACAAGAGCTCAGATAATTTCGAGGATGAGCATGTATTGCACATATTTCACGTATTTATGACCCTTGATTGTTTTAGCGTGGGCATTGCTAGTGCAGAACCTTGGTTACACTCGAGCTTTCACATTTATAATTTGATTTCAACCAGATTTGCAGAGAAGCTTCATCTCAGCAAGGGGTCAGACAAGTTCGATTATAAGCACATTCTGCACACAGTTTTTATTTGATTTAAACCAAATTTTCTGTGAAGCGTCATCTCAAGAAGAGCTTTGATGAGTTTGATGATGCACAATTTTATTTCAAGACTTTCCACTCTTGATCAACTTTGGCATCCCAATGGCTTGTGAACATTCTAGTATTCACACTTTTTATTTGGTTTCAGTAAATTCACAATGAAGCTTCGTCGTAACAACAGCTCGGTTTAGTTTGATGTTGACTAGGATTTAACCATATTTTACAAAGTTATGGCTAAATAAATAAATTTAAAATGGGCTTCTCACTGGCTTGTGAACAATCTAGCAGTCACATTTTTATTTCACCAGACAAAGGCCCTAATGCCAGGCGTGAGTTTAGTATGATCCTGCGTTCATCGTGCGTCGTATATCATGCATCCATAAACAATTGCTATTTTCAACTTTTTCTCACAAACCAATGGGAAAATTTCAATCAATTTCGCAAAAAGGATCCTGACTTGAAGGGCTTTCAGGCTTGCTCAGATGATTTTGATGCAACATTATTGAAATAGTAAAACCTTCAAAGGACTTCGACGAAGAAAAAAAGCAAAAAACGCTCATCAGGATGTGATCACATTAGACAAAGTTTTGAAGGGCTTTCAAATTTTTACAAATGATGCCGATTTGCCATCAAATATAGCCACTGTTACCAGAAAGAGAAAGACCTTGCAAAGGATTTCGTTTCAAAAACTGCTCGACAGAATTTGGCCAAATTTGACAGCATCTCGAAATAAAAGGCTTTTAAAATTGTGCCAGTGACGCCAATCCTCTGTTAGATATGATAGCCATTACTGAAAATAGGAAAACCTTTCAACGGCTTCCTTTCAAAAAACTACTTAACACAGGTTGACCAGGTTTGACTTTAAGCATCCTGGCATAAAGGGCTTTTAAGTTTGTGCAAATGATGCCAATCTGCCACCAAATATGGCTGCCATTACTGAAAAAAGAAATGCCTTTAAACAACAACTCAGAAATAACGACACAAATTTACCAAATTTGACAGAAAGCATCCTGGCTTGAGGCTTTAAATTTTTTTACAAATTATGTCAATTTATCATCAAATATGGCCAGCATTACTAAAAATAAAATAAAAACTTGAAATAACTTGTCGAAAACTGCTTAAAAGCGTTTGACAAAATTTGACAGCATTCTGGCATAAAGGGCTTTCAATTTTGTACAAAAAATACTTATCTGCCAACATATTTGGCGGCCATTACTAAAAATGAAAAACCTTTAAATGACTTCTTCTCACCATTACTGAACATAAAAATTGAAGAAAAAAAAAAGGAATGAGGAATGTTTCTCAAAAATCTCGAAACAGAATTTGATTAAATTTGACAAAGCTTCCTGGATTGTAGGGCTTTCGAATTTATATAAATGATGCTGATCTGCCATCAAATGATGCCAATCCATCATAAAATATGGCCACCATTACTAAAAAAAAAATAGAAAAACCTTTAAACGACATGTCATAAACTGTTACTTTAAATAGAAAAATCTTTAAAGGACTTCTAAAAAACGGCTCAACAGAATTTAACCAAATATAACAGAAGGCATCAAGGCACCACAGAAGTGCTTTCAAATTTGTACAAATGATGTCCATCCGCCATCAGGTATGTCCAAAACTGAAAAACCTTAAATAACTTCCTCTCAAAAGCCACTGAACAGAATTGAACCAGATTTGATAAAAGCATCCTGGCATAAAGGGGCTTTTAAGTTGGTACAAATGATGCGGAGTTGCTTTCAGATATGGCTGCCATTAGTTTAAATAGAAAACCTTAAAACGACTTCTCAAACGTCACAACATAATTTGTCTAAATTTGACAGAAAGTATCCTGGCGTGACGGAATTTCAAATTTGTCCAAATAATGCTGATCCTCCGTCAAATATGAGCGTATTTACTAAAGATAGAAAATCTTTAAACGATTGATCAAAAACCATATTAACAATGTGACAAAAAAAACTTTGATAGCATCGTGACATGATGAGCTTTCAAATCAGTACAGATAATGCCGAGCCTCCATCAAATATGGCCACAGTGACTAAAATTAGAGAAGTCTTTACAAGACTTCTCCAATCCGCTCAAAAGAGTTTGTCCAAATTTTAAAGCATTCTGGCAAGAAGAGTTTCACTTCTATACAACATATGCCGACCTGTCATCACATTTGGCTGCTGTTATTAAGAATAGAAAAAACCTTTAAGTGACTAATCCAAAGAACTGCTCAGAAGTCGCGTTGGCTCAGTTGGTTGAGCGTCGGACATGTAATCCTTGGTGTGTCCTTAGGAAAGGCACTTGGCTCCCATTTCCTCGGCATAATATAGCCAATAATGTGTTGAAAAGTGCTGTTGAAATCAAAAGCAAAGCTAAAGAAATGCTCAAGAGAATTTGACGGTAAGCACCCTAGCTCAAAAGCCTTTCAGGTTTCTATAAATGATGCCAGTCAACTGTTAAATATCGGCGCCATTACTATAAAGTATAAAACACTTAAACAACTATATATATATATATATATATATATATATATATATATATATATATATATATATATATATATATATATATATATATATATATATAAAACAACAACCGCTCCATATAATGTAGCATTCCCATTTATGCACTACAGTGTAATTCGTGTACAAAAGCTGCTATGCACATACATTTGTAAGATGATTATGATTACATGCAGAAAAAGGTCATGTATATCTAGTAAGCACTATATGTATGATTTTAGAGTAAATATAAAAATCTTATTCGCACACACTTATGAAGTTCACGCCATATGCGTATGCAAAGTTTTATAATTATCAACCAGGTGCTTTGCTCTAGTCCGCAAAATTACTTATCATGCAGCTTGTAGACGATGATATTTGCTGTGAATGTGACATCAACGCTCAGTAGTTGTTGACTGCATCATTATCCAAATCATATTGCTCGTTCATTAACATGTTACCAAAGTAGACATATTATGCAGATTAGTGTGATGCTTGTTATTTCATGTACGCAGAGTGTGCAATACAGAACTTTATTTAATTTTCATCAGACGGTATTAAACTAGGTACAATCTACTTATGCAAAGGTTGGGAGATAGTTTACGCTACTTAAGTCAGCTTACTGAAATGGCGAACTCTTAATTGATGTAAATCAGGTGAGCGATATCAAGCCCACCTGGATTTCTTGTTTGTTTTATTTCAACCAAATTGGTTGTGAAACTTGACCAGAACAAGTTATAGGATGCTTTCGACAATGAGTAGACTTTTAGCTCACCTAGCCGTAAGGCCATGTGAGCTGATGGTATGGCCTTGTGTCCGTCGTGAGTTGTGTGTCGTTTGTCAACAATTTTTTTTAAACCGCTCTGGAGTCCGTATTTCTGATTCCATTTTAAATCAAACGTGGAGGCCCCGGTTGGCCGATTAGTCAAAGACGCTCGCCTTTACAGATCACTCATACATCTCACCTTTGTCCGCGTGAGTTAGAAACTGGGCTCAGCGAACGTTGTTATGTGGGAAAGCTTGATAGTTGCTTCTCGTGTGTCGGTGGTTCTTCTCGGGTTCTTCCTCCACTGAATATACTGGCCGCCATGTATAGCCTATCACGTGCTGAAAAATGGTGTTAAACCCCACAAAACCAAACCAAAACATTAAACCAAACTTGGAACATGGGTTTATATTATCAAAATCTCAGACGATTTCGATCATGACGAGATGCATGGATAATAATCAGATGATCTTGCACCAGATTCGCTGACCTTGTTACCACTCTGGAGGTCATATTTCAGATCCGATTTTGGTCAAACCTGGAATATATGCTTATATCATTAAGATCTCAGACGAGCTCGATAACGAATGAGATTCACGTATACTAATGAGGTAATTTGCATCTGATTGGCTAAGTTTGTTACCCCTCTGAAAGCCATATTGCTGATCATAATTTGATCAAACTTGAAATATGGGCTTATATCATCAAGATCTTGGATGGGTACGATAATGCATGAGATACACGCATATTAATGAGGAAATCTTGAATCTGATCAGGTGACCTTGTTACCTCTCCGGAGGCCAGATTTCTGATCTGATTTTGAACAAACTTGGAACATATACTTAAATCATCAAAATCTCAAATGAGTTCAATAATGAGAAATATCCACGCATATAAACGAGGTGATATTTGAATCAAATTGGCTGAGCTTGTTACCACTTTGGAGGCCGTATTTATGATCCGATTTTGATCAAACTTAGAATATATGCCTACATTATCAGGATCTTGTACAGGTTCGATAAAGAGCGAAATGCACTCACATTAATGAGTTGTTCTTGCATCTGATTGACCGAGATTGTTATCACTCTCGAAGCCGTATTTATTATCTGAGTTTGATAAACTTGATATATGGACTTGTATCATCAAGATCTTGGATGGGTTCGATAATGAATAAGATCCATGCATATTACTGATGTAATCTTGCATCTGATTGGCTGAGCTTGTTATTACTATGGAAACCATATTTATGATCCCATTTTGATCAAAATTGGAATATATGTATATATGATCAAGATCTTGGAATGTTTCAATAACGAGCGAGATCCATGCATATTTATGAAGTGATATTGCATGTGATTGGTTGAGTTTATTGCCACTCTGGAAGTCATAATTCTAACCCGAATTTGATCAAAATTGGAATGTGTGCTTATATCATCAAAAGTGAGTGGCTGAGTTCTTGAAACCACATGTTTGATCAGTTGGGTTTATTATCATCTAGGTCGTGGATGGCTTTGATTATGACTAAGAGACCGTGCATATTAATTACCCCTTTATCTTTCAAAATATGTTATAAGAATATAGTAAAATAGGTGAAATCAACATGATATAAAGTTTGGGAGATAGTTTCCAAATGATAAATTCTTACAATATACTAAATAAGCCCGCATAGTGACGTGATCAACTGTTTAGTTATGTAAGACAAGTTAGAGATATCAGGCCCACTTGAGCCTCTTGTTACTGTGTGTTACAGAGTTATGACCCATGATCGACTTAGACTGAGCATCCCTTTGAATTGCGAACACTCTAGCATTCACACTTTGTTTGTTTAAATCCAGTCATATTTGCAGCGAAGCTGTATTACAACAAGAACTTGCACGAGTTTGACAAAGACCAGATTTTGACCTTAATTTACAGAGTTATGTCCCTTGAAGATTTAGACTGCATTTGACTGTGCTATGAACAGTGTAACATTCTCATTTTTATTGGATTTGAACTGAATTGGCTGTATAGCTTCATTTTGACAAGACCTCAGATGATTTATATATTGATCAGATTTTAACGATATATTACAGTGATGTGGTGCTTTAACTGATGCACCTCACTGGCATTCATTTTTTTATTTTTTTTTATTTCAACCACATTTGCTAATATAATTACCCTCGGCAAGGTCCCAGGGAGTTTAACTATAACCATGCATCGCAATATTTTGCTTAACACTCCAGGATCCAATGTGGATACTGCGGTGTCTAATATCAAACAAATTTCCTGAAACGCATTATCTATACAAAATTTCAAAGTAGTTTGATGTTGAGCAGATTTAGACAATGTGTTATTATATGTCCTTTCTAGTTTTGTTGAAGAATAAAGTTGAACCACCATTGGCTAACATTATTTGGATTTTTTGTGATGATTACAAATGAATGACAATAGATGCCTAACATTCGCACATTCGCGGGAGGTCATTACCATAAGTGTGCAAATTAAAAGAGAGAAAAAAAGAAGACAAAAACAAATAGTCTATCCTTCGCCCACTGCATGCCCGTGTATCCTCTGGCTATTGAAATTACATGTATCATCTTTGTTGCAAACTAGGTTTAAAATTAAAAAAAAAAAAAGAGTACGTACCAGAGTTCTCCTCGGTGCTATTTACCGTCGTGGTCCCGATACGCTATTATTTCAGGCCGCGATGCTTTTTCACCCCCCCCCCCCCATATGCTATGCTATACCAATGCCGATATGGTTTTATGTTTTCCGATACCTTTAAAAATTATAATGTTAAACAAACATTATGTCACCCAATTCTGAGCCCTATCACTTGAATGACACATTTTCTTATCGCATCTTGGGCATGCAGCTAAAATAATTACCCCACTCGCTTAAAGCTGTTATTTTTTGTGCCTGGCTTGAACCGTCTAGCAGACAAGTACATTTCTAATTAGGAATTCCAGCTAAAAAAAAATTGCCCATAATCCTTGACAAAACGGGTGAAAAGGTAATTTTGTTTTAGCCCAATCAGACGCGAATTATGACGCGGTGGACATATCCAGGTCCAGCACTAAAAACAAAATTAATCGCTGTGTCCAATATTTCATCCTATAAACGTATGAAACTGTTCCCGATTTTAGACTGAAATCTATTTTCAATGTTGCCGTTTTATGGTATGCAACAACTGTGGTGAAGCAAAATAAGACAAGTTTTAATATTATTATAAAGTTTGAATAGTATTTCATCAATATTTTAAACATCTGACGTAAAACTATGCACCAACCCCCCCCAAAAAAAAGACCATAACAAACGAAAACAACCTCCAGCACAAAAAAAACAACAACAAAAAAAGATTGAAGTGACTATTTTTAACATTATAAGTTAAAACTTTCTACACTCACTTTTCCCTATTTTATCGTCGCCCTATTCTGGTTGGAAAGAAAAGTCATTTCGCCCAAATATTAGAGTCCAGAATGGACCCTTAATTATTAGCCTGGGAGTCTTTATATTCCTTGTTTCAGTCATTCTATTAATTTCTCTCAGAAAGTCAGTATAGTAAAGGACGTCGATTTCTTTTTTAAAAGTTTTGATTGAGAATGGGACCGAATTTCAGCACCGAAACAGGCCCAGAAAAATCCATGGGATTTTCTCGTAAAGGCTTTGACTTTAATGTGACTGTAAAGAGATATGAGGTAGGGAAGAAAAGAAAGATATATATTATTAAAATTGAAAGACTGTAATGAGCTTTGGCGTGAAAATATAATAAAAAACAAGGAAATAAAGCATATTATTTAAATATATGTACTTTCTTTTATGTGTCATTGATTTTTTCACTTTTATGATGATAAAGCGAGTTTATAGCTAAACTAGTCATAGAACAGAAGAGCTTATGGGGCTGGCCTGTTGTATGTTGGTTGATTGCCATAAAACTTTACACACACATCTGGAACATCAGCCATCTTGAAAATCTTGTTATCGTTACTCCTCGTAAACGGAAATTCTTATCAACATGGATTTTTTTGTTACCAGAATGTTGATGATGTCTAGGTGGTCCTAAATAAAAATAGTGCCGATTCTCACCTCTAATTTGGCCGCCATGGCGGCCATCTTATAATATTATCACTACTTCTCCTTGATGGATGGTCATATCGACATGCGCCGTATGAAAATCGTCACCATGGCAGCAAGTTTATAAATCTTGTTATCGCTACTCCTCCTAAACGGTAATTCAAATCGACATGGGGTTTTCATCAGAAGACTTCTTATGGTGTCTGATTGGTCCTAAATGAAACTAATGCCGATCAGGCATCTAATATGGCCACGAAGGCGGCCATCTTAAAAATCTTGTTATCGCCACTCCTCCTGAATGGATGGCCAGAACTACATGGGATTTCCACCAAAGATTTCCTATGATATCTGGTTAGTCCTAAATGAAAAATGGTGCAAATCTTACATCCGATATGGCCACCATGACGACCATCTTGAAAATCTTATCACTTACCACTATTCCTCCTAAATGGATACTCATATTGACATAGGGTTTTCGCCAAAAGACTTCTAATGATGTATAGTTGGTCCAGAATGAAAATCGTGCCAATCTGACATGCAATATGGCCAAAGATCTGATTATCACTCAAGAATATCATAGATGGTTTCAACACTCAGCAGTTAACAAGAAGAAAGTATCTTTATCTCGGATCCATGGAAATTCTTTTCGGACACTAGCTCGTCAGTCCCTTCCACTTGAGGTAGACAAATTAAATTTGATGTGCATGTTTGTGTGCATACGTTAGATTACCTGATTAAGTTTTCAGTCTTTATAACACTTTTTTTTTTTTTGCCTGCTTTATTTGGACATAGGTCTTTTATGTCTGCATGGCGGTCTAAAATCAACATTACGTCAGTGGAGATATAATTGCTTTACAAAAATAGTGGAGGTATACTTGCTTTACAAAAATAGTGGGTGTATATTTGCGTTACAAAAATAGTTTCTTGTTTGCTTTGTGATGCACAGAAACAAAAGTAGTATATGGCAACAATATCTCACTAGCAAACGAACTTACTGTAGCACAGACAGACTTGAGCGGTTAGGACAACTATTATGCCTTGAGCGCAAGTGCAGCAAAACGGCGAAGGCAACCAATCGAACAGAAAATAATAATTTGAAGGATTTTACGCATCATAAACAATAGCACAAGGCTAGATTGTATTGAATTCAGCAGTTTTTGGAGAGGTCATACAAATATTTCACATGAAAGCAACATAGACGATATCAAGACGTAATTGCTATTAGTTTAGAAGTTTGGATGGTATTAAGGTATTGTTAAAGTTTGGATGGTACTAAGGTATTGTTAAGTTTGGATGGTATTAAGGTATTGTTAAAGTTTGGATGGTATTAAGGTATTGTTAAAGCTCGGATGGTATTAAGGTATTGTTAAAGATTTGTCGAAGAACAATATTCAGCAGAATAAAAGTGTAATTTTTTATATTTAAAACTTCGAAAAAGATGTACACTTATATTTCAGAAAAGATGTAGATTTACAGATCACTTTCAAGGATGAAAACATTGAAATAAGTAGGATCAGACCTTATATTAAGATGGTTAAAACAGTGCAGTGTGACAAAGAGATAAATTACGTATTTGATGTGGGTAAGTACATACAAATTTGTTTTCGGATAGATTTATCGTACACTTTGAAGATCGCGTAAACTTTATTAAGTCAGCCAAAACATATATAAGTTATGAAAAGTAAAGTTAGTTTTTAAACAGCATATGGTGACCCCGTATATGAAGTAGGTTTGGCAGATTCAACCTTGAAAATAACAAAATTTATTTAAAAAATAAATAATTGTAAATTGATATAAATAAAAGTTCATATTTAAGACGGCCGTTCTGTTGAATTTTTGATAACACCGAAAGACAATTTACAATGCATAAAGTATTCTCTGGTTGTTTTATTTCATTCAAATGACCGACAAAGAACACTATTTAAGACATCTTTACTATGATCCTGAAAATCCAGTTGCTTACACAAATATCAATTGATTGCGGCAACAAATTAAACAGGAGACACACACACACACAAACACACACACACACACACACACACACACACACACACACACACACGCACACTGATTTTAGAGAATATTTAACTGAGCAATCTACTTTAGTACATTGTACATGCAAGAGAGACAAAGTCCATACAAAAGATATTATTTAAGTCGCGTGGATGACCAGTGGATGACCAGTGGCAGGCAGTTGTTGACATGTAAGCATATGAAAAATACAACGATGGATAAGACATATTTTTGAAATAAGTCAAAGCTGAAAGAGTGAAAAGAAAAAGGGAAATTTATTACACAATGCTGTTTCAGAAAAGACCTGCAAGGATACAGTTCGGTGAAGGAAAACTCCCGCGTAGTTGAAAGGTTTAACAGAACACTAAAGACTATAATATTGAAGTATTTTACTTAATATGTAAGCAGAAAATGGGTTGACGTTGCACCAAATTTAGTTGACGGTTACAGTAACTCTCATCGTATATCAATAGACTTTACTCTGGTTGAAGCATGCAATGAAAATAAAACAAGCCAAAAGTATGGCTCAATTATTCGGCTACCTGACAACAGATACATTTAAGAAGTCATAATACAAAATAAGTGAAACAGTCAGAATTTCAAAATACACAACAATTTTTCAAAAGAGAAACCTTTCTAGCTTGACTTGGAAAATATTCAAAATCAGGCAAGTTATTTTAGGTGATCTAGTTGCTTGCAAAGTGGAAGACTTGAAGCAAGAGGATATAGATGGCATGTTTTACGAATAATAGATGTCTCTATACTACAAAAAACATTATACCATTTTATATATATATATATTACATACATACACATACATACATACAAAGTTTCAAACAAAATTTGAAGACGAAAAATAATGAACGGAAAGCGTATGATGAATCGCTTAACAGTTGGGAACCAGATGAAAAACATTGTCATTCAAGTAAATGATGTATCATAAACACGCTATCTATCGATGACGACTGACGAAGAGTATGTAAATAGCATTAAGGAGGAAGACAACTCTGAATTGTTCGTATTAGAGCATGAAGGAGTAAAAACCAGCATGATACATGAATTTGTCTTGATCCTCATATCTGATGGAAGAATGAAAGTACATCCAAAATATCAGAAGTAGATCACAAATGATAAACATGAAAGAAGTGATCAGGCGACTTCAATCTACACAATGAACAAACATTGTTATAAATGACATTACGAATAAAATGAAATAGATAGTATTCAATAATATTAATTTGATTCCAACTACATCTAAAATAAACTGAAAATGAGAAGAAATGTAAAAGATTGCAAACTAGTCAAAAGATTTCAAACACGAACAAGGGTAATAAAATTTTGATGAAATTATGAGTGAAACATAAAAACCAGTACACCATTCATAGTGTGTAGAGATACTTAATTGGAAGCTGCAGTTTTCATATGAATTTTATTTGACATCAAGTAAAAAATAACATTAAAGTACAGAAATAAATGCTGCAATTAACAGTGGATTATGCTAGCACACACATAAAGCACGGTGTTGTAGATAATGGTGCTGGAGGACGTAGCACAGCGATTTGTGCTGCGCACAACAACATGTATCAGAGATACAATCAGTTGTAAAATGTTGCAAATGCAATAAAGAAAAACCTATTGAAAGAAATTGAAAAAAAAACAAAGAGCAAAATACGAGAGATGTAAAGATAGTGTACAATCAAGGCGATTAAAAGGGTACTACAGTAGAGGAAAAATATTAGAGAAAGAAATCAACAGAGAATTACAAGCGAATGTGGGAAAACAGTTTAAAGAAGCTCAATGCATTTCCACAAGATAAGCCAATTTCACACTATTTTTAAAATCTAAATAATGAACATTTATGTACAGACATATATACAATATTTGTTTTGTGGATCCCAAATAAACACTGGATGACTCCAGTCCCATAGTAATAGCTTCTAGTTTGAAATAAACAGACTCTACTTCTATTGTGATGAACCTAAGATCGAAATTACCAATAACACTGGACTACAATTGTTTCAAAGTCGTCAGCTTCAGAGATAAAATGTGCTATTTATTAGGGATTTTGATGTGCTGAATTCAAATATGACAATTAAAACAACTGATTGGATACTGTTTCCAAGATATTTAAATTTTACATTTTTCGTCTATGTATCTTGTGTACATAGTAGAGTTTTAATCATAAATTGTAAACCTCGATCTTTTCATGTGTTTATGGTTGCTTTGCATGATAATATTTCACCTGTCCTGTTCTGTTTATGTAACACTGTAAAAAGACAGCAAAAGGGTTATATAAATAAAAAATATATTGAAACAAAAGTCAAAAAACTATTATGTATATATAAGTACATAGTTTAGTCATTATTCAGTGTCGACTCGGTGTTTCTTGGCTTGTCTCTTGTATTCATTAAATGGAGCATCTCTTGTGACTGTCCAGCAATAGTCTGCAAGCTTTAATGGACTCCATTTGCCCTGACAGTGTTTCTCCATTGTTGCAATGTCCTGGTGAAATCGCTCGCCGTGCTCGTCGCTCACTGCTCCGCAGTTTGGTGGAAAAAAATCTAGATGAGAGTGTAAAAAATGTATCTTTAGTGACATGTTGCAACCAAGGCTTTTGGATGCCTTGAGGAGGTTTTCCATCAACTCCCTGTAGTTGTCTTCCTTGTTGTTTCCGAGAAAATTTGTTGCCACTAACTGGAAGGCTTTCCATGCCGTCTTTTCCTTGCCACGCAGTGCACGGTGAAATGCATCATCTCGAAGAAGTTCACGAATCTGAGGACCAACAAAGACACCTTCCTTTATCTTAGCTTCACTTAACCTTGGACATTTTCCACGGAGGTACTTGAAAGCTGGTTGTGTTTTGTCCATGGCCTTGACAAAGTTCTTCATCAGACCCAGCTTGATGTGCAAGGGTGGTTACAAAATCTTCCTTGATTCAACAAGTGGTGGATGCTGAACACTTTTCGTCCCAGGCTCTAATGACTGTCGGAGTGGCCAATCTCTCTTGATGTAGTGGGAATCTCTTTGCACAACTATCCCATTCGCAGAGAAAACAGCAGTACTTGGTGTATCCAGTCTGCAGACCAAGCAAGAGAGCAAGAACCTTGAAATCGCCACAAAGCTGCTACCGATGTTGGTCATAGTTTATGCACCTCAAAAGTTGTTTCATGTTTTCATAGGTTTCCTTCATATGGACTGCATGACCAACTGGAATTGATGGCAAAACACTGCCAGTATGCAGCAAAACAGCTTTAAGACTCGTCTTCGATGAATCAAGAACATTCTCCACTCCTCTGGATCATGAACGATGTTGAGGGCTGCCATCACACCATCGATGTTGTTGCAGGCTACAAGATCACCTTCCATGAAGAAGAATTGGACAAGATCCTTTTGACGGTCACGGAACATGGAAATCCTAACATCACCTGCCAGGAGATTCCACTGCTGTAGTCTGGAGCCCAACAGCTCTGCCTTACTCTTGGGTAGTTCCAAATCCCTGAAAAGGTCATTCAGTTCACCTTGTGTTATGAGGTGTGGTTCAGAGGAGGAGGATAGGAGAAAATATGGGTCATGTGACATTGATGGTTCAGAAGTAGAAGTTTCATCCTTTTCCTCGTCTGTCTCAAGTGAGAATGATTCTGTTGCATCAGGAACCGGCAGTCCTTCTCCGTGGGGTACTGAGCTTATAGCTGATGGAATGTTTGGATAATGCACTGTCCACTTTTTCTTCTTTGACACACCTTTCCCAACTGGAGGCACCATGCAGAAGTAACAATTGCTGATATGATTTGTTGGCTCTCTCCAAATCATTGGCACTGCAAAAGGCATAGATTTCCTTTTCCTGTTCAACCACTGGCGAAGATTTGTTGCACAAGTGTTGCAGCACATGTGTGGGGCCCACCTCTTGTCCTGATCTCCAATTTTGCAGCCAAAATAAAGGTGATAGGCTTTTTTAACCATAGTGATTATACTGCGCTTTTGTGATGCAAAAGTCACTTTACCACAAACATAGCAGAAATTATCTGCATTGTTCACACAAGTACGAGGCATCTCTGCTCACTTTGGCTAAACAGAAATGTGTCCCTTTGCAAAATCAAACACTGAGAAATAAGAGAGCACGACACTGTATGATTTGTAGAGCTGATATAGGGCAATTTCTTCAGCAGAGTGATGTAAGCTTAGTTACGATTGCATCATCAATGACTGATAGGAATAACATGATGCAATTCATATCATGTATGATGCAACACCAGCTTCAGATTGCATCATTCATTGTTTTGCCTAAAAAGCAAGTACTGTCCAAACCCAGGCATAGATTTATTCATAGATCCAGTCAAAGATGTATTTGAGTCATTTCTGGTTTAAATTTGAGATCCCTTCCCCTTATAACTCACTTATTATCCGCCATTCCCAAGTCAAGGGTCGTATATACTGACCCAGTATCTTATCTTTAAAACTAGAGCCAATCAACAATTATAAGCATCATTTTCGTTTTCAGTGACCCAGAATTAGTAAAGTTTGACAACATTTATTGCGGAATTATTTGGGCTCTAAACCAGTGTAAGTACAGCACCTTACGCATGCCTCCTACGATATCTGATGCACAAGTTGACCTTAAAACTGCAAAATTATTTGGCATGATATAAATATTGACCACACTGAAAAGGTTATTTCACTAACAAGCCATTGAACATTTGTTTATTCTGATGTAGTCACAGCAAAGGACGAGGTAGAGAGAGACAGAGCAGAGTGTGACAAGATATTTTATTTAGTAGAATTAACGTAACGGGATAGATGATCTGTATTTGAGATTTCATACTGGCATTGGAATTGTTCAGATATATCAGAGCTGGTACAATTAGTTTACAAATGTCATATTTACTTTCAAATACGAAAACTGTAGAATGCCTTTACCTGGTGAGGATAAAGTTAATCCAACCAACTATAAAGAAATTTAATTTGATCAGCAAGAATTTTAACAATCGACCAACTCATGACTAGATGATACCGTGAATTCACTCGCCTTTGGTGACAAATATTTCAAAATTACAGAAAACGGTTTTTACTATCATAAAAAAGATGAATATATGGATATAAATAACAAAGATAGAAGATTTATAACTGGACAAAACAAAACAAAAATATTTAGCTTTGGATAATGGGCTTATAGGATAAGGTTGGATTATTCTTATGAAGACGAAGGAATAGGTTGACCATACTTTTTTTGCAAGAATGTAATGGTCGGACACATAAAGTTATTGCAAGATTGAATCAAAACATTAGATCTTATGTAATCTTCATCTTACCTGCACATGTTCGAAATAGACGAGCATTACACTGTATGTTTCCACTGTCAAAAGTTATTTGTGGAGCTAATACTGAGGTAAGCAAGGTTACGACTCAGATGAAAACATTACGAAAGTATTTTCAAAATATTTATCAGCTTTAAGAGTGAACTTATACTATGTGTTGGTGCTAACTGTATCTTCTTGTCACTGTGTGACTTATACTATGTGTTGGTGCTAACTGTATCTTCTTGTCACTGTGTGACTTATACTATGTGTTGGTGCTAACTGTATCTTCTTGTCACTGTGTGACCTGGTTATGAAAATGGGTAATATGGTTGGATACAACAACAATTTGAAAAAATCGATTGACTCGTTTAAACTTGGATTAAACCTTACTCTCACTATTGACGTATTAAAACGAAAACATTATTGTGAAGGCTAACAATAATGCAGAGCACAAAAAAGAAAACAAAGTGATAATAATTATGTAAACATCATTGTGATGACCATAGTCGTACGGTCAGATCTGCTAATGTGATCCGCTATTTGGATTTTCAGATTGCACATGGCAATCAAGAAGTGCAGACAAAGTCCAATTTCGAACTTTAAAATCCCAACAGCAAGAAACCAATATTAACCACGAAGTTCAGACAAAATCTGACAATGAAATAAACCAAAATACATTTAAATAATTTCAGATCGTTGCATGAAAGCTAGTTTCCTTTTAATAGTAACAGCGTAACGGCGGACCTTTGTGTACAAAGAAACTCCAATTGAAACATGCAAGTAACAAACCAATTAATGGGAAAACAAGTCAAGTAACTTCTTTAGTAATGAAGGAAGCAAGTTGGCCAGTATTCTGAAACAACTATTACACTTGAAATAACACACAGTGGAGATGATGCTACTTTTTCGCTAACTCCAGCAAATAATTGGCAATATTTATCAATCTCTTTTTAATTTGTCAACGAATGAATCATCATTATTCCTGATGGAGCACTACCGCCATCTGTTACTCCGGCACCACCACCACAAGCTATTAAACGTTTAACTAAATTTGTTACAATAGTTGCTATTGTCATACCTCCTGTAGCTGTTATAGCTAATGATAATATTTTTCATTTTCAGTAACCATTTCAGCATTTTCTCTAAAAGGTCCCTCCCACTGTGTTAGATGTTGAAATAATTGCACTCTTCTACTTTCATTACTTTTTAATTATTCAGCCTATACAGCTTTTCTGTTTGGATCTGTTTCTTTACTGATTCCGTTTTGAACCCAACAATCTGTTTTCATACATTTAAACTTCTATAGCTTTTACATCACTCTTTAACCCAATTTTCTCTTGTATAGTGAATAATCTTTCCAATGCAAGTGGAAGTTCTCCACTTTAAATTTCTCGTGTTATTCATCAATTAAATGTTCTGCTTCTCTTACTGCTCGTTTTATCTTTTGTTATGAGTTTTGGTAGGTCACTGTCTTTTTGGTTCATATATGTTTTCCTTACCAAGAAAACTATTTTGTCACAATAACATACACGGATGATAAAATATATTTTCATAAACTTAAGTGACAAACATAGACAAGTTTTTTTTTCAATGTGAATTAAAGCGTTTACCTAAATAAATAAATAAAAGGTGAATACAATTTTTCTCGTTCTGTGATACTCCTGTGTATGTACGAACTTTGTACATTTTAATTTTATTTTTAATATACCTAATATTTATATTTTATATTTAATATTCATCTGTATAAAAATAATTTGAATTTGAATTTGAATTTGTATTTGATTTTTGTTGTTGCTGTTGTTAACTAATAATGCTAAAATTTAGCAATCCGAATTAAAATTAGCAAACATTTGTCATGTGAACTAGTCTAAAATTGTCATCTTTGTGGTACCTCTATTTCATGTACTCTTTGTTATATTCGTTTACATTTTATATTTTATTTTTTCTACTTTTAACTCCTTCATACTGCCCTTATGGCAAAGTTTACAATAGCTGTTTGTGCTGTAAAAATTAGTTATGTCTTTTTCTTGTTCACATTTTGGACTGACCTTTGTATCGATTGTTATTATTTATTACATAAATTTGAAATTCATGTTAACTTCATTGAAGATAACTAGCCTTTTTATCACATTGAACTTGTCTTGATTTAACTGTCAATATTTAATTACATTCAAATAGAAGGTGAAAAATGTAAAATTGAGGAATCTAAGATTGACAAGCCAACAGAGAAAGTAACTCCACAAAACCCAAAAGATCCAAGTAGAGCTGAACTTGGCAAACAACTTGAAAAACGTTCACAAAAATTCAAATTAGCCAAAGCTGCACGTCGAAAGAACGAACATAAAGAGTCTTAAGCATCTCAAAATGAAGGGAATTATATAAGTTTACAAAACTAAGCCCAATCCATTATTTGATAGGTAGTTCTATACTTGTTTTCGTTATTTTTGTTTTTATTTTGGTCAAGAAGCAAAGATGTTTGTTTTACAAAGTCGTAAACATTACGTTGTAGTTGCAAAAGACGTTGAAGTTAATAATGAGCAATCAGCCCAATCACAGCAACAAGAAAATTAAACCATGTCTGTATCTTACAACCCAATACCAGAGATGCTGTAGCAGCTTTTCGGTAATAAATAGCATAATTTTTAAAAAACGGTAGAATGTAGAATGAAATCAAAACATCTTATTAACTCTGTTTACCACGCATCACTAAACTCACAGTTGCATATAACATTCTCCTTTTAAATAAAGTTGTTTCAGATGCCAACAGATTCCCCATCAAACATATATATTAGAGAAAAATGCAAAACTAACTATATTATTTTCCCTCAGTCAGTTCACAATGGACAACCTTGTAGCGCATATAATTTTACCCGATAAAACACAATTTGTTAACACTGTAAAAAGAAACGTAAATCAAACTTACGTTGCTAAATGCTCATAACTTTGTCAGGTAATAAATAGCACAACATTTGCCAACAAATACACAAATCTTGACTGAAACAAAAATATTATTAACACATTTATCATACAATATTAAACTCCCCTATTATAGTTACATACAACATGCTTTTAAAAAAAATACTGAGGTATACAATAGGTACACCATCAAACATAGATATTGAGGAAGATCCTTAACTGATTATTCCAGTTTACAACTGACTACTTCATAGCTTACGGAATACTGCCAGATAAAATTGTTACTTAATAAATTATTACTAATAGTCCAAATTATTAATTTTGTTTTAAAATGCAAATCAAAGAAAAATCATGTTAAAATTAAAATCCAACAGTACAACCTAACACATCTATAGAGTCGGTATAATTAGTTACCACTCGCAATGCTCAGACTCACAGCGTCACTCTAAGGTTAAATCTGTCTCTTTCCAATATATAAATAGCACGGATTTTATCGTTAGATAAATGAGCGGAAAAGTACCAAGTGCCCCACCATTGCATACTACACTGCGATGAAACAACAGTCTCAGTTTTAGACTGCAAAAAGTTAATAAGATGTAAAATGATTTGGTTAAAGAGATCGAACATTACAGTGTCAGAAAGAAACACAAAGTGGCATATACAGTTTCGTATTGGTTGGTGGTTCTCATGGCAACAGTTCAATTCGTATGGGAATAACATCAACTGGATGAGGTGTTGTATGGATAGCTGGCAGTGTAGTTGTTTCTTTGACTTTAGAGCAAAATTATTAGGATTTATTGCGAGAAAACTTTCAACAAGAAGTTGATTTACTCAAACGTTTCAAAACTTGATGATACAGTAGCATCTGCCACAAGTAAGTTGAAAAGTATTGACATGATAAACAAAGCTATAAATGACGATGAAATCAATAAAGATGAGTTTATTTTGGTCATGAACGAGAACAACAGATGCGAAAAGACATAAATGCAATCATGAAGTAAATAAGCAAAACAGAAAGCCAAGACATTTAAAGTACTCACGATCAAAACAAGTCACTAAATGTTCTAAGAGAAATACAAGAATATGCTGATGAAGAAAATACACACAATATTATCCACACACCATGCAATCTGATCCTCGTAATCTCGCATTATTGAATCGAGTGCAGTATTTCTTCTCATAAAGTCAATGATGTCATGTTCCAAAGGAGGTAATCCATAAGAATCAAAATACTCCACACTGTGATCGTTGGGAAAGTACACTACTACCCAATGGGTTCCTGGTCGATGACTGTTGTCGGGGTTGATGACACAGGCTTGAACCTCTTTAGGTTTGCAATGAAGAAGTTCATCTTTAGCACATACCACAGGATTCCAAGAAGCGGTGTTCGAACTGCGAGTCAACAGGTAATGAAGTTCCCAGGTATTCATTCTTCTTCTTTTTGATTCGTTCATAGGTAATGATAAGGCATCAATTCACTTTTCCTTGAATATGTCTGTCAAGTAAGTTGATAAACCACGGGTACTCTGTTGCAAGAGAGCTTCGTTGCGTTGGGTCTCCAGAGAAGTAAATCCTCCATTGGAATGGTCACGAAAGTCTTTATACCACTTTCTGAACACCGTCTCTTCTGAGATCAGTGACCATGCCTCATCCAAACACTCTTCCAACTTCTCTTCTTGACTCATCATTATACAGTTGTCGTGTTGTTTCTGACCCATATGATCAATTTGACATCCAAAACAATGGACTCTACTCAGGACTGTAATTCTTTCAGCCAAGTCCGTAGCAAAACAGGTGACTAAATGTTGTTCTTGTTCTTGTCATCTTGACATCCTAACCTCTTTTGTTCTTCTTTTTGTTCTAGATCAAAAACATCGTCATCGCCTATCTCCATAGGTTCTTCGTGTTTAATCTTTTTTTAAAAACTCTAGAATCACTTCTCTCAAACTGTTAATTTCCAGAGTATTGTCAAATTCTGCATACAAGATGATTTTATGAGGTGGAAATGTCTTTCGTCGCCGTCTTGGTCGGGAGTGAAATAAAATCCCCACAAAGCATATCATCCTGCATAATATTCGTACGAAATACCGTGGCTGCTGTTGGTTCCTAACTGTCCTGTGGCTTCAAACAGAATCAATTAAGATCTCAAATAATTTTTCTGGGCGAAGTGCAAAAGGTCTGGTACACAATGTCTGTCCATCTCGAGTTTCGTATATCTTGGACACGTTGAAGTGTTAAAAGTCTAAAGGATTTTGATCGATGGCTCCGTTGAGTTCTGCATTACTAAAGATGCCAATGACCAAACGTTTGGGGAGATGTCCTTGGAAAACATGATCTTCGTTCTTGGGTCGGAGTCCAGAGGCAATGGTAAACGTTTTCACTTCCACTATTCGAACAGAATATTTGGAGGTTGTTCTGCTCAAAGTTTGACTGATGTCGTTGGCTACTTTAGCTAACACTTCTACACGGCGCAAGTAAATATGGCTTCGCCGATGATGGTTTTGTACTCTTTCGCATTAGCCATCAAATGGAAGACGGTACTACTGCGATTCAGTCTCAGGCGTACATCCACTCCGTTCAACAAATACTTGTCTTGCAACCACTTGTCCAAATGTAAACGATCCATCAGTTCTAAAGTGCGCCCTTGTTTGATTTTCTTTCAACGGTCGTTAAATCCAACATTGTGAGGATTGTCATCTGCAGTTAACCCTGTGCCGTTGAAGGCATACAAAGTGTCAGGTTTCCATATCACGGAAGCATCCAGATGGGTGTTCGTGGCTTCTTTTCCGTACGTCAAGAGATTTTCCAGGCAAGCTTGTTAAGGGTAAGTATCCATGCTGCTGCTGACTTGTTTGTTATTCAAGTACAAATCCACTTCGCTGAAAAACGAATGCATGAAATTGTTGTCGGGAGCTACTCAGCCATAATCCCCTGGATTGGTGTTGTCCGTTTTAAGCACTTTGAGTTTCAGGTACAAGTGACTGCTATTCAGATCGATGTAATCTTCGGTTTGCCCTTTAATTTCAAATTTGATAGTGGTTGGGGTAGTCAAAGACGACACAGGATAAAATTCTACCCATAGGGATTCTTGCATCGTCATCATGGTAGGTGGCATGACATACAGATCGAGTTCTGACTTGGTACATTCGCAAGAATCTCGGTGCATCGTTTTCTCAGTTAATAATCAAACAGGTCTAATTCTCTGACACTTCTTATTTTCTTATTCTTTTTCTGAACGCCGTGTTTATGAGATCTGAAGGGGTTTCGAGGTCTCTTTCTGCAGTGTCCTTGCTGTGGTGTCGAGGAAGAAGTAATGACAGGGCCAGAAGTGTGAAGCAAATTTATAGGAGTGTCTCGGCGACACATTTTATCCCGCTCTCATAGAGGACTCTTTAGGATTTTGTTTCAATGAGAACGTTTTGAAAAAAATTCTTTTCCTTGCGTCAAAACGGCATCTTTTAAGGCATGTAATCCTCGAGTCACCATGGGTTTCGAAATATGAGCGACCGTACGAAAAGCGGATTTTAACGTATCTGCTAAACCATGTCCTCGTTGTCGACAGACTCATTGGTACACATGATACATCTTGTGTTACAATTCACTGAAGAATCATTTTCGAAAATGACTCTTCATTTGGAGAATAGAATATTATGTCCCAGATATCTTTTTATACTAATGTTGACACTGTCAAAATACGATTTACTGACAGGAAGATAATGAGGGTGTACAAATTCACGGTGAACGTGATACATGTTTCCACCTTTTTCTTATGCATATATGGTAGACTCCACTTTGAAAAGAATGACTCTCAGTAACGGAGCAGATGTATTTCCCACCACGTTGTACTCTACCAGATCGGAGTACACAAACAATATAAAATTCAGTCCTTCGTTCAATACGACATGGTAACAAAAATACTTGTAAAATCGATCGTTGTTGTAAGCGTCTTTCATAGGAGACTTGATGGTTAATTCTTCTTTTTATAGTCGATGACTAAGGAAGTGGAAATCCAAGAATAAAAACTGGGGGGATATCCTTTCGAACGCACTTTGACTTCTTCCAGTCGACGTTTGCCCACTTTACGTGTTCTTCGATCGAGAATGCTTTCAATATCGTACACGTCGTCTTCTTTTTATGTCACTCGTTGTAACTCAGACAAGTAAAAGGTTCCTTTTAACACTTCTCTGTGCATGTCTTCCAATTTATAGACAGGTTGATCACGTCCACGGACTTGTCTAGTTACACGAAACAATTCGGTGGTCCAGTTAGGTAAATAACCTTTGTCAAAAGTGCGTTTGGTTTTTCCAATGCGAATCCAATCTGCAGTCTTGAGCACCACTGCTTTCTTGTGTCCAATCTTGGGCGTTCCAAACAATCGATCAAACACCCTCACTTTGTTTGCAGGGGAAACTTCTTCGGGGGCACATGGGATGATACGATGGTACGATTGATTGTAAGCTTTGACCAGACGTGGTAATACGTCGATGTACTTGAGAGAGTGTTGATATGTGCAAAATATTTCCACATGCGTTCTTTCAAAGTTATTTGAAAACGTTCCACGACACTGGCTTTCTTTTCAGGAATTTCCGTGGTAAAAAAATGAATGTTTTGTTGTTTCAATTCTTTTTGAAAAGCTTGGTTCAGAAATTCGGTGCCTTTGTCTGTTTGCCAAAGTAAAGGGTGACGACCACTTTGTTTCAACACCAGTTTTAAAGCGCGTACTAACTCGGCACTGCTTTTATAAGTCAAAGGAACGACCCAAGCTTATTTTGAAAACACGTCAATGACACAAAACAAATATTTGTAACCACGATTGTACGCTGCCAAATGAGAGATATCGGCTAAATCTGCTTGCCATGATGATCGATGCCAGCCACTTTGGTTTGAGATCTGGAAAATTTTCGTAGAATGGGTTTGTGTAACGTTTACGTCGACCATTGTCTTACTTCTGGCAAACGTACACTTTTCAGTTTGGTTTTAGCTGCCCGATACAATTTTTGAACTCCATAACCAACAGCATGTGCAGGATTATAGTAAATGCTAGCTAAAGGCGCCTCCACGATGGGGTTGATAGTGTCACTTCGTGGGGTATTGGGGGTTTGGACGAAGCAGAAGTTGATTGTGAAGTGGTGACCTTTTTCTATGTGTCTTTTTTCACTTCTGTCTTCCCTTCTTTCTTTCTTTCTTTTTTTAATTTTTCTTTCTTCTGCTGAAGAAGGTGCGAACATCATCTTTTTAGCCCAAGCTTTCATTTCGTCTCGTTGAGGTGTACGGGAGGGTGTCAACAAAGAAGCTGCAATCTTTCTAGGTATGGGAGCAGACGAAGTTTGAAACACTTCTCCTGTGTCGTCTTCTAGCATCCCCGTGGCGGTGTCTGTTTTAGTGGTTTGAGGTTCGCTCTACATCATGGCCTTGAAATCTCTCAGAGCTGGTTTAGCTGTTTCGTCTAAAGCTTTCAGGTGAAAGAGATGAAGACGTTGCAATACTTAGCCGTACCGTTGCGATTTTTTTGCTTCTGACAAATCACTTCTATCCATTAGCGATTGTAATTCTTGTTGTAACTGTGACATTTTATTAAGATTATGATTGGGAGGTAGATGAGGTATCCGTTGTTCGTACCAACGATGGAGTTCCATCCATCGGATGTAAGGAACTAAAGTCAGTTTTCGTCCTTCCATAAGATCCAAAGGTACAAATGTGCTGTCTTTCTAGAGAAGGGTGTTCTTTTTATTTTCTTTTTCTTCCCCTCCTTATCTCATGACTCCTCCTAAAAGAGGTCCAGCAATCGATCACAACAAAGGGGCAGCTATTTTTAACAACGGTCATATCAGCATGGGTAGAAATCCTCCTCGATGCACTAGAATTGTTTCTTTTGACTGACGGGTATTTTCTTTTTGACCATTTGTCGAAGAACGTTCCGACGCTTTCCTAATTTCTGTTTATGTATCTTGGACAAAGGTACAACACATTCAAACAATATTCACACACGGTATCGATGATTTCTCTCGAGCTGTTTGAATGAGTTGTTTTCGCATGGGAGGATTGGATTTAGTCAGGACTGACAACACATCCCAATGTTTAGCTAAACGAGGTGGGAGTACTTTTTTAGTTTTGACTTTCCATCTTTGTGTCAGGAGCAAACACAAATACCGAGGTCCATCTGATCCCACAGTTTTTTATACTGGAACTCGTCTCCATTGATGGTCAGCACGGCGTATCAACTTTATGGTGGGTACCACTCGAAGATGAGGTGTTTTCAATGGACTATAAATCCAGTAAACTTTATAACACGCCTGTTCTGTCTTGGACTTTCGTTTTAGGTGAGGCCACTTTTTTAGCGGCAGCCGCAGTGGCAAAAGCAGCTGAAGTAGACACCCTCGAAGAAATGACTTTTGAAATAGGTTTCCATTTCTGCATCAAATTAGGAAAAACTGGTCTTACATCAGGTTTATCAGGCATCATCGTGAAGAGCGAAGAAGAAGCGGCAGGAGGAAGAGACACCGCCACCTCACTGCCTGGCTTTCTTGAGTACGCGCGCGTCCTAGCAGTAGAACCTCTCTTTCTGGCAGGAGGAGATGTTATTTTTTTCTTGGAGGACCTTTTATTCTTGGGGCTTTTCTTTTTCTTGTGTGTGGTTTTATGTGGCTGTCTTTGGGGGATTTTTTTGTTGTTGTTTTTTTGTGTTTTTTATTTTTTGTTTTTTTTTCTTCTTCTTCTAGGTTTTGGCTTGGGCATTAGGATTCAATTTCAAAAGAGAACGAATAATGATACCTCCTAAAGAACCACGTCCACCAGATTTCAAAATGATTTTGTTGTTTGGTTTGTGGATCGATTCTTGGATCTGCCAGTTGTGACAACACACTTTTATATGTTTCAAAAAAGCGTTGGGTTTGATGGGGTATGTGAATAATGCCTTGAAGTAATTGATGTGATTTCAAAGTAAACCATCGTAAGACTTCTTTGAGACTAGCTTCAAACAAATGGGCACGGATTTGTGCATTTTGTTCGCGACTGATGCCATCCAATTTGGCAGGCGGATGAGATTGAAAGTAAGTCATCTTCAAGACTGTTGGAAAGAAAAGACGGTGTGGATGTTTTTAAAGTTTTTTCGGAGAGACCCCAAAGGGGACGTGTAAATGACAGGACCTCCTTCTTGGCACCAATAGTGAAACAAACTGGTAAGAAATCTAAAAAATCGGGAGTGGAGGGTTTTAAATCCATGAGTAAATACGCATGAGGTGTTTGAGTGGCATCGTCATTAGCATAATTTAGCCAAGAAGTTCCTAACTGTTTGGCTAACACTTGAACTTGAGATTTGTCTCTGGGACTTTACTCTGTCTCTGGGCATTACTTTGTTGAAATAACATTTTGAGTAATGTAAATGATACTGGCATTACGATGATGTCCTTTTCGTGTAAACCAAGATTTAATTTCTTCTTTGTTTTCTCCTAACATGTCATCGAAGATGATCAGATGTGTTTGACTCAAGTCAGACACGATCCCATCGTCTTCGCGAGGAATGCCTTCTACAAACGAAATGGATTCTCTTTGACTTTCTTGGAGCAAGATGTAAGACGATTGCCACTCTTTGTAACACCACACGATACGCTGAGGGGGACGATTAAACAAATGGGATTTGTGTTCGATCAAGCATTTGACAAATTCGGTTTTGCCTGAACCACTGGGTCCAGCAATTACCACGTTAAAAGAATGGCGAAGATACAAAGCTTCCCAACTTTGAAGATCTAACTTTTCGTCAATCACTTCGAGAACAGAGGGGAGGAGGAGGAGGAAGATGCAGCCATGACTATGGTATGGAGAATTGTAAGGGATCATGAGAGACACAGGACATTTTATAAATTTCTTACACGTTTAGGGTTTTTTCAAAAAGTGTCAAACAAAACATATTTACATGTCCAGAATTAAAACACGAAAACACAAAAGAGATAAATGGCTAGGTACATCAATAAGGACCAAATTAAAAGGACCAAGGCTGTGTATAAGTAAGTGAGTGTACAACAATAGTTTCGATGAATGTGTTTTCCACGAAATCGACGTACACGATTCATAATCTCTGTGGAATTTAGTGTCTCTAATTTCTCCGACGGTAAGGTCCTGTCTGCCTCAGGCGTATCGATTTGTACGACGGTACTGTCGTGAACTTGTACTAGGTCTTCCTCTGTGTCGGGTTCTTCTACCACTGTTTCTAAAATTGTTTATAATCTCACTTTTATCTTTGGTTCTAAGTTCACTTTTTCTTTTCTTAGTGACACGCAAGGTCTTTGTCATAGTGTACCACTACTTGTAGCATCCATCGTAACCAAGACTTTTCCAGTGACGTTCATCTTTCCAGTCGTCAATTTGTTGGTGTAACCAACTAGCGATACACTTTTCTTGGTAAGTATGAAGCGTGGATAAAGTTTGACAAATGTCTTCTTCACACAGAGGTACACTACTTGTTTTCATCACTATTTTCAACACTTTTAACACAATTTGTCTTTTGTGTACTGTGAAAGTGTGAATGGTCATGTCTTTGTTGCATAAATAGTCAACAAAGAATTTACTGGGAAACGAAATCAGAGAAATGTCGTCACTAACACACAAACAACACGATGTCCAAAATTCAATGGAATTGTAGAAAGTGGAAATAGTTCGTTTAACAGTAGTTTGTAATCCTCTAAGTTCCGAACACTGTCATTGACTTCCGTCCACGGAATTCGTTGCAAGACTGAAGAAAACGGTCATGGCATGGTCACCTTTTATATCCAGGTTTCCAAGTTTTTGTATCTTTTATGATAGTCTACCCCAAGACATCTGTGATAGTCTTTCCCAAGAATCAGTCTTCTTATACTGTGGAAATAACAATAGTTTAAAACTCGATAAATGATTTTGAGTTTGCGTTTCACTTTATTTTAAGAAACTCTCTGTAAATGCGTTCTCGCAGCTCCAAATGTAGATTCTGAATGTGCTCTTCTAAACTAGTCATTCACAGCCACGTCTTTTTTTTAGATGAAGTATTCACACGTTTTCCAAATGGAATCTGGTGGTAAAGGATATCAAAAACATCTAGTGATTACCTCGCTACAAATGAGACGGCGTGAAGGAGTTTCGTCTTGAGGCGATACTTCTTTTAAAAGTTTTTTTTTGTGTGTGTGTTCCTGTAAGTCATGAACTTTTTCCTGAACGTCGTTCCATGGAATTCTGTGTAACAGTGTCACACTGAAGGTAGAAGTCGTTACATCCAAAGTCTTAACGGTGTCAGGTAGTCATTCATGAATGTTTGACCGTTTGAATACTTTGAAAAAAATCAGTAATTTTATAGGATTTAGATACCAATGGTTAATACGTCTATGTCGTAAAGGATTTAGTTGTTCTATGCGTTTCACTTGAATGTGGACAAGCTCTTGGTAAATGCGTTCTCTTAGCTCAGGAGGTAAACGACGATTGTGCTCTTCTAAAGTATCCGACATATTACTTCTTTGGACCGACAAAAGGGTGTAGTGACAGGGCGGAGACCATCTGGCATGTTCCAGGTAAGCTGAGTCTTTATACTCCCATTCGTGAAGTGTCATATCACAGCTGAAACACTGGACTTTATCTCCTTCTCCCAAAGTAACAAACCCGGCTCTGGCTAAAGCTGTAGGAGTAGGTCCTTGCATATATTTAGGGCAATTATCTTTGAACGTCTGCCATCGACTTTCAAAGTCACAACAGATAGGCAAAGCCAATGACAATGTGTATTCTTCTTTGATGAGTAGTAGTTTGCCAGTGTATGGATGGCATCCACAGGTAGGTACACGCTTAGCACCACATTGAGCAGTAAAGCAGAAAGGGCGTCGTGCTGCATCGCTTTCGCTAGTGAAGCGGTAAGACATACGAACAGCATCGCTTTCGATGGTCCCAGAGGAGTGGCAAGGTCTTGCTGCATCGCTGATGTCAAAGCGTACGGCATCCGTCTAATTGCAAGGCACCGCATCGCACTCGAGTTCATGATCGAACTTGGAGACAACATTAGGTCCCTCACTCGGTGGCTGTGTCGAGTTCGTCAGTATCGGTGCCAGTGTACTGGCCTCCACATTGAACTTGAAGTTCAAAAAGTGAGTTCCTCGCTCGGTGGCTGTGTGGAATTATTATTCATCGTTCTCTGTCAACGTTTGTATTCACCATGCAGTGTCGGTCTTGGAACTTGTCCCTTTTTGATACTGGAGAACGGTATTGTTCGCACGGTGGAAACACCAGAGAAAGGTAACGACAGCTTGGACACCATCTGGTATGTTGCAGGATAGCTGAATCTTTATAGTCGATACGAATTGTTACACCACAACTGAAACATTGCACTTCGCTTCCCTGTCCAAAGTAGACAAATCCTGCTCTGGCTAAAGAGTTGGAAGTGGGTAATCCATTCCTATGTTTAGGCCATTTTTGAACGTGTTCAATCGACTGGAGCAATCACAATAGTCAGCCAAGACCACGGGAAGTTTGTATTCTTTCAACTTGAAGTCTGCATTGGGTCCATCACACTGTTGCTGTGTTGAAGTCATCATGAATCTTGGTGACTGTCTGTTCTACTGAAGATCGGCGTGTCCATAAGGTAAAGTGTTGTGGTCTGGACGTGGCACTCGTTTCTGGTACACAATTTGACAGACTTTTTCGAAAGGTCGACTGACAATTTGGTAGTTTGGCAAACGTACAGTTTTGTGGGACTCTATGTGTTTACACAATAGTCTTGATCTTGCCCGGACTGTCAAGCTTCATTCAAGACATCAAAGTTGACTTGTTGACTCGCTCGATAATTCAGTGTCAATCCTTTGACTTTGCATTTGGTATGAAGTTGGCCTTGTCCGTCTCTGTATTGGTAACCGTAATTTTTAGAGCCACCGCCTGCAAAACTGATAATCGGATCTTGTGGGTGCTCGTCCGTTCATGCTCCTAAACGATCCCCTTCGATGGTTGAGTGTTGGCTATTTTGACGATGGATGTACATACAACTGTCGGTGTCAAAGTACAGGACTCGACCTCCCAAAAGTTCCAAGGCCTCATACAATTTTAAGCGAGCATTGGCTATCACGTAGAGGAACTGACAAAGGTTCGTTGACACGTCGAGCAATGAGGGTGTTCTTCAGAAGTCCATGGTTTGGAGGCTAAACAGCTCCGACATCTCGCTCCGCAATGAATGTGTTGGTCCCGACTGTTAAATCCTTGGTCACGTTTCTCGCAGTAGTAAGCGTATCCAAGAAATCCTGTGACACTAGTGATGGTATCGAAATGCTCTTGATGATGATACACGTGAATGTATTTTCCATCGGGGAAATCGGTCCTCCAAACACCAGAGCTCCGCGAATCGTATATTTTCAAGGTATACCGAGGAGACAAGGCATCTTGAAGCTTCTGCATTTCAGGAATGCCACACACAATCTCTTTAGATATGCCTGCTTGTTGTAACAGGAGTTCTGCTCCTTTTCGTTGTTTGGCTCTGTCCAATTGTCGAATGCTGTCCCATGCTCTTTACAATTCTGCGGTCTCGTTTTTGTCGGCATACGTTCGCCCCAAGAAGATGGCACCGTCTAAGTACATCTGGTCTTGGGAGTTGTCAATTTGGACAATACTGCGGTTGGTACTGCGAATGTCGTCCACCATTAACACTTTGCTTGGTCCGCTGCCGTTGGAGGTGAAACGTGTGTCATGTGAAGCGTGGCTTTTCCACCAGTGACGGTAATTCGTCATTGGATTGTTAAACGTGTTCAATTTTGTCGAGGACTTTAGAAGGTGTTAATTCTGCCGGGGTACTCGATCCAGACAAGAGACTACGAACTATCGTGATGAATAGAAAGTCTCAAACGACCGTCCTCTTTAGCTGTGCATTGTCGTGTCAATGTTTCTAACAAGGATTCCCACAAATCGGTAATGAAACCTGCGGCTTTCTCGGGGGGCACTTCAGACTTGAACTCTTTAAAGTTGACCATGTAGATGAAAGCAGTGGTTCTAAATTTTTTACAAGTCAATTTTTGCCTCTCTCGAATGTGATAATAATTTTCTGGAGCTACAGATCGACTTTCTTTATTAGTGGCTCTGAACTCTCTTGACCTTGTGGATGTAGAGGGTATTGTTTCAGGCTCACTCATGTCCAATCCGAAATCATTGGCATGTACTTGGGCTAACACTTCATAGCGGCGTATGTGGCGGTACGGAAAGTCGTCGTCGACGCCTCTTGGCTTCTTCTTCTGGTTTCTCACTGAAATTGTGTGGCCGTTTCATTTTGATTGCAAACTTGAATTTTATTCAGATTTACACACGTTTTCTCCCTATATATAGAGAGAGCTTCTTACCCTCAGAGTAACTATTAGTCATTCAACTTTCAAACTGTGAAGATGGAGGAATCAAGACAGACTGTCTTTCTCGTCAGAGATTTACATAGAGTCATTCGAAAGTATACCACTTTCAATAAGACTACAGACGACTCCTCTCGGAAAAATAGCTAGACGACTGAAGAAGTTATACGAATATATGTCCTAGCTCACGTTTTTCAGATAATAGACACATTTTTGACCGACGACTTCGCCCTCAATAAATATTAAAGGATACCAGCAAACAGAAAAGGAATATATGTCCTAGCTCACGTTTTTCAGATAATAGACACATTTTTGACCGACGACTTAGCCCTCAATAAATATTAAAGGATACCAGCAAACAGAAAGGTTAGGCAGTATATATATATATATATATATATAGATATATATATATATATATATATATATATATATATATATATATATATATCCATCAACCTATTTGGCTAATACTTTTCTTACAGACCGAGTAACACTAGCTCACTTTCTTCAGCTATTTCCACTATTGTAAATTTAATTAAGTTAATAAATGGACAGTGTAAAAATCAATAATTGCGAATAACTTAAGAAAATAGAAGGGATGGAGAAACGCAATACTGCTTGTAGCAGGTGCAAACAATGTGTATACAAACATAAGACTGATCGTGAATATTTGATGTCTTACTATTTTATATCGGAAGCCATTGATGATGATAGGTTTACATGCACGTGTGGTAGTACGATAAAATATATGCCGTTTAACAAACATTTGAAAACTAAAGTAAGCAATAAGTATGAAAATGAGAACTCAGCATAAAAAATAAACTGAGACTCATATGAATGAATATATGAAAGGGAGTTACGAAGTAGCTAAGGAGGTAAAAAAATAATAAAAAAACCTCACAGGAGTAAATTTGTAATTGTACATGATTTTGTAGACATTATGCAAATGTGAAGTATAAGTCTCACCCTAATCGCTGAGTGAGCGCAGCGATCTTAGAGGACCTCCACCGCTCACTTTTCACTTTATATGTTTGTAATTTCATACAGATAAAAATTTGAAATAACCAGTAACATTATGTATGATTAGTTAGTGCATACAACTGTGATAAAATAATTTTAAACTTAGATAAATTACTAATGGATTTCAGACTTAAAAACTAACATGCAATGCACCTTATTTTTGTCCTACAACTCATTTTAAAGCTACAGTTAATAAAAACGATGCAAACATATTTAAAAACAAAAACAATATACCCCACATAATAATTGTTTTTGCAACCCACTGAACAGTTTAGAACAAAGCACAGTGTAATATGAAATGTTGGCTAATTCAACTTTGCAGGATAGATGGCAACATCAGTGCAGCCCCCCCCCCCCAAAAAAAACCCAACAAAACAAAACAAACAAACAAGGAAACAAAACACTAACCCCAACCCCCGCAATCATTTTTCTTAATGCGCGCTACCTCCAAGTATTTACAGTTATTTTTAGTCTTTTTAAGCCCTCAACTAAAAATAATAGCCAATTTTAAACTTTTAAATCCCAAATATATACAGATACGTACCCCAAAATAGGAAACATCTTTTACAAAATAGGCCAGAAACTTCAAAATGTTTGCCAACTTTGGTCGAAAAATAATTATAAAAAAACAACAACAAAAAAACAAACTTGTATTCAAATAATTTCCATCCCTTCAATGGCATGTACGTATGTATTAGCGTTCTACGGTACAACAGCACAATAGTGGCTATATGGTGCCAACTAAAGGTAACTGTTCAAAAAATGTAAAAATGAATTCCAAAAACGTTATGAAGGTCCTTTAAATGGAAGTAGCAACAATTTCCAGCGAAGAGAAAGCAAGTACAGGACCACTACCTCCAGCTTCGGATTTTAGCTTAACTCGAAAATGCTTACAATACTAACGTCATAACAGACAGGTACAGTAAATTAAAACTAGGGTTTGGAACAATTCAAACCAATACTAGCAACAGAGCTTCTATGCGACTTTATGTTAATTATTTATTTTACTCCAATGACCACTGCATAATAGAGAAGAATAAGAGCAAGACTCTGGAGGAACAAATAAACTATTTAGAGGAGATTTTTGTAGGATTTCTATTTTACAAACACACGGTGTAAAACTTGAAAATCAAAGGCCCTTTATTATATGCAGGCCCAAACTGCTACACAAGAAATATCGCAAAACAGGTAATAAGAGTCGAAAAGGAAAAGCAGATAGATAATTATGTAATAGTACCGTACAAAGTGGAACTGGCAGATGTATAATTAAAGCATCCACTGGATATATTTCCAGCGATTATGCAAAGACTAGCGACAGATGATAATTATTTTATGGACTTCGACATTGCACAGGATATGGCGGAATTGTCGATAAAAGAGACATGGAAAAATGGAGATGATCCCTAAAGACCAAGTGAATGGCATTGATCTTCCACTACTCTATAACGCGCTAAAGTTGTCGAAAATTAATTGAGCTCTTGCGACGATAGAAACACTTATCAACAAAGTCACATTTTATTGACTGACGAAAACAGAAAAACTCTGACAAAATACCCAAATAAATTACTCGTTTTAAGCCTTCAGTTAATCAATAGAGCAGACATAAATAATAATTAATTGCATTTAGACAAAATTCGACTGAAGTTCTCAAGCTTCAAGGGCTTTGAGAGTTGGTCAAATGATACCGATCTGCCATTCTATCCGACTCTTTTTCCAAAAGGTCCTGATCTTGAGTTTCTTCCCAACAGCACAGGGTTGGTCATTGCATGAGAAGGTACTCGATAGGATTGCACTGCATATAGACCATAGTATTAAAAACATTATGTTAATCCTGGATAAAATTAAATAAGTTTATGCCCGCTTGCTTATATTTGCTTCAGGCACATGTGTAATTTCCGGTCTAGAAAGGGTAGGAATGGACTTCATTTTACACAAGGACTTATGGAAAAAAAATTTTATGACAAAACTTTCCTATTTTACAAGAATACTCTTTGAAGAATGGAGAGGTCATGTGACGATGATCTTATTTAGCAATGTATTATTATTAAACGGGATTATCCTTGACTATGGCGTAGACTGCAACTGTTATTAATAGTAATATTAATAATAATACGACTCATCTTACATACTCTTTGTGATGTCGAATAGACTCTTTTGATGCCAGTATGTTGCATTTTTAATTTTGAAACCAATGTTCAAGTGGTGAATCAAGATAATAACTTAAATAAGCACAAAACACTATCATCGAAATAATTCCTGCACAATAGACATATCACAAAATACGTCTCCAGAATTGTTTTGTTATTTCTTCAGGAACAATGATGAAGACATATCCTGGCACCTTCCTTTCCGGGGGAGGGGGAGTGGCATGTATGCATGTATGTATAGAACTGTGACAATTCAAAATCTGTTGTCAGTTACATTAGGGCATGCATAAAATGAAATATTAACTCCGTTATAAGTATTTCATCAGATACCTGGTGTAGAGTCCGTGCCCAAAATTATTGGTATTTATTCCAGAAGTAACGCGGGAAAAAAATCTTTTCCAGTCACGTGGACAGAAATGAAAAGATACCGAACAACCACATACACTTTTTGTTTCCTTTCCTAATCTCAGTCTTTAGTGAATTTATAATTACAAGAAGTGACTTTGAATAGTTGAAATTAGCCTGCTAAAGTTCTTGCATAAACGACGTAGCACATATCAAGTTAACATAATTGCAATTAGAAGGTTACAATTGTTTATGTAAAATTAATAATTCATGTAAACATAAGGAAGAGGTAACTTATGTTAGGCAACATCTTTTACCAAGGACCTGTACACTTTAAGAGACCATGGCTTCTTTTCAAAGCGATTTGAGTGAAGCGTCCCTTGATACAAATGACAGCGATTTCATTGGTGGAATAATTAGGTCACCCAACCTCATTCATGATAACAATAGAAATTGAATTCAGCACTACGCTTAGTACACAAGAAGGGAAGCAAAGCCCTTCTCATTAGAGATTTAATTCACTCTAAAAAAATTGGATTGGTGTGCCATACTGCTAAATGAAAGCTGTATGTTTTTTCAGGGTTTTTGTGTGAGGTTGTTTTGTGTTGTTTTTTCAGATGAGAAGAATATGGTTACTAATCACCTATAGACACCAACTGCCTGTACAAAACAGCCATCATGAAGTGACTAGCTTTGAAATTACATGCTATGTAAATAGCAGGAACACTCCTAGAGAATGCCTTGCTTTTTGAAAAGTCGATTATGATGTGATGAAGTCACTATTTAATGACCAGAACTGGCAAAACATGTCAGATATGGATATATATTAAACCTTAACCCTCTTTTCAACAAGCTCTGGACAAGTCATAAATACCTGCATTCCAAAAGTTCAAAAATATTATATCAGGAACAAAAATTGTTTTGGATGAACCAAGATGCTTTCGCAAAGGTGGTAAAGAAGCAGACAGTATTCCAGCGCTATGTAAACACTACGGAGGGATAGGACTATCTTTGATATGTTTTGGCCAAATATCAAGCAAAGTGGCCATATAGTTATGAATATTGAATTTATATTATGTGTCCATGAGATAGGTTGTACTTTAGTGATCATTTTGTAAACAACATATTGACAGCATTTGAGTTCAAGGTCAGTCTTGTTTACATAACATTTAACAATTAGATTGGAATTTTCCATATCTTGATGTGAGAACAATCACGTACGCACCGTAATTTTCCATTAGAATTACTCACATTTTAGAATATTCTGCCAGGTGACTTATTTTTATATTTATACATGTTTGGTAAACAAGATTTCATTCCTATACTAAACTTCATATTATTAAGATCAGTCTATTAAGCAATTTATTTTAGTAATCAGAGCAAATTCAGAGAGAGGCATTTTTTATTTGAAATATTCATTTGAATTACTAAAAGTGCTCATTGGATTAATACTTTACCTTGGGATTTAAGTGAATTCGTTCAAAGATATTCTGGATTACATCATTCAGGTATATCAGGACATTCAAGACTACTGACACATCAGAACATTCAAGAATTCATTCGGAACATTCTATATTTAGGATTTGTGATTAGGACACTTACGATTATTGGATTACTGTAAGTGTCTTTTGAATTTTCACTTTAATTGTTTAGAAATAAATTGCTTGTTGATTTTACTTAATTTTAATTACATTATTTGTTTCACGTTCTTTCTGTTACATTATTTTAATACCTAGAGTCGTAACAATACACACACACACTCAATGTTTTGAGTAGTATCTCTCTTTTCTAGATATCTGGGTGGCGCTGAAAAGTGCCGTTGGTTTTCTTCCACCACTCTTTATTAGTGGCCGCTACACTTCCCGGGTCGGGCACGACAAGTTGCACATCGTTGCCCCCATCTGTCTCCACTCAGATATGTTTCCGTGGAGACAATGAGCTTATAACTAGGCTCGTTAGCCTCCATATCCCGTTCATCTAGCTCCTCTTCCGGAATGCATTCCTCTTTTCCCCTCTGCCTCATTTTCTCATGAACCCTCATCCAGTTGGCATTGAGTCTCTGAAAGTCTCTCTCCCTCTTTTTTTCCATTCCCTTTATCTCCTTTCTTCATTCCAGGCTGCCTTAATCTTGATAACTTCTTTCTCCAAGACTTCTCTCACACCCAATTGGCTATTTTAAGGAAGTCTTCTCCCTCTATACATGCCTTTGGTTGGGGTAACACTCCATTTCGTCTACCTGGCCTAGGAGTTACTCCACTCTCTCCATGAAACTGATGGCTTCCCTTAACTTTCCTACTTTGCAATGCAGGTTTTTCTTTCTCCCAGTTCTTCTGGTAGTCTACAACTTCATTATCCAATACTGAGAGGACAAGTTGATTTGACAATTTAAAATGCATCACGGTCCTCTTAAACAATGGCTTGTCGGGATGGAGCTTCTTGATTTGATCCAGGAGGCGATGAACATATTCTGGGTGTACTAAAGTTTTTCTTAGTTTTCCAAACCTATTTACCCTCATTCTTGTCTTCTTTGTCGAGTCAACGATGGGTGGTAAGACTGGCAAACGCATCGCTTTATATGTGAGAAGTACTAACGTGAAGGAAAACCTCCCTATTATTCGATAGGCATACGTAAAGAAAACATTCTTTATTGGGGTGGGGGTGGGGGTGGGTTTTAAACAAAGATCGATAGAGAGAATGTGAAAGAGCATGTCAACACAATTTTTGGAGTAACAAATAAAAAAGCTAACACCATTTTTTCAAAATCAACATTTGAAATAATAAGAAAAGGCTTCTCTAACTCAAACATGTATACAAACTTACAAATTAAACATGAACGTATTTACAAGATTGACAACATTGTGCAGTCAGATTAGACTTCCAATGATCTAAGACTGTGTCATTTTGCCATCGATGGACACCACGTTTCTGCGCTAAATAAACTAGATAGTAATAATGTTCACAAAACCACCTTTCTGTTTTATCATCTTTTCTAGACTACTCACGATCAAAACAAGTCACTAGATGTTCTAAGTGAAATCGAAGACTGCGTTAGTGAAGCAAATACACACAATATTATCCACACACAATTTAATCTGATCCTTTAATCTCATATTATTGATTTGAGTGGATACTGTATTCCTTCTCATAAAGTAAATCATGTCGTCTTTCAGATGAGGTAATCAATAATAATCAAAACAATCCACTCTGTGGACGTTGGGAAAGTTGACAGCTACCAAAGGATTCCTGGACGATGACTGTTGTCTGTGTTGCTGACATTGGTTTGAACGTCTTTAGATTTTTGACGTGGAAGTTCATCTTTAGCACACACCACTGAATTTCAAGAAGCTGTGTACGAACTGTGAATCAGAAGGTAATGCAAATCCCAGGTATCCATTTTTTACCGGTAGTGATAAATCATCAGATCACACCTGACTTTTTCCTTGAAAATATCTGTCAAGTAAGTCGATAAACGGGTAGTCTCCGTACTCTGTTGCAAGAGTGCTTCGATGCGTTTCGTCTCCAAAGAGGTCAATGGAGGTAAGGAATGGTCACCCAAGTCTTTATACCACTTTTTCAAAATCATCCCCTCTGAGATGAGGGTCCATGCCTCTTCCATATATTCTTCCAACTTGTCTTCTGAGCTCATCATCAAACATTTGTCGTGTTGTTTCTGACTAGGATGATTGATTTGACATCCATAGCAATGTTCTATGGCTAGGCCTGTGATTTTGTCAGCCAAGTCACGAGCAAAACAGGACACTAAATGTTCTTTTTGTCAAGCCATCTTAACATCATGACTTTATTTTTGTCTTCTTCACTTGTGGTTTGTGACTGATATTGTTGTTGTGGATAGGAAACATCCTCTTCGACTATTTCTATAGGTTCGTGTTCCACCTTTACTTTTCTTCTATGCTCGGATCACGTCTCTCAAACTGTTGATTTTCATAGTATTGGCAAATTTTGCATACAAGATAACGTTCACTGTGTTCGCCAGAGCTACTTGCGAACTGAAGTTCCACATGAAGCTGGCCAGGTTTTGTACTGTGGAAATGTTCCTCGTCGATGCCTTGGTCTGGAGTGAAATCAAAGACACAACAAAGCATATCCTCCTGCATAAACATCGTACGAAATACCACGGCTACTGTTGGTACCTAACTGTCCTGTGGTTTAAAATAGTGTGAAGTAAAATCTCAAATAATTTTTCTGGGCAATGTTAGATTCAAAGGGTTTGGTAGGCAGCGTCTGGCCATCTTAGATGACTTCTATCTTGGACACGTTGAAGTGTTGGAACTCGAAAGGATTTTGATCGATGACTGTTAAGGGCAGCATTGCTGACGATGCCTATGAGCAAACGTTTTGGCAGCTGTTCTTCGAAAACATGATCTTCGATCTTGGATCGAAATCATGAGGCAATGGTGAAGGTTTTAACTTCCACTCGTCGTAGAAAATAATTTGCTGTCGTTCTGCTCAGAGTTTGACTCATGTCTTTTCCCACTTTAGGTAACACTTCCACACGTCGCATGTAAAGTCTGGCTTCTTCGATGCTCGTTTTGTACTCGTTCGCATTAGCAATCAAATGGAACATAGTACAACTTCAATTTAGTCTCAGGCGTACGTGCACTCCAAAAAACAAATACTTGTCTTGCAAGCACATGTCCAAATGCAAACGATCCGTCACTTCTAAAGTACCTCCTAGTTTAATCTTCTCTCGACGGTCGTTAAATCCAACATTGAGAGGATCGTCATCCGCAGTCAACTCTGTGGCGTTGATCTTGTCCAACGTGTTTTCCATACCACGGAAGCATCCATATGTGTGTTATTGGCTTCTTTTCCGTACGTCCAAGGATTTTCCTGGTAAGATCGGTAATGGTAAGTGCCCATGCTGCTGATGACTAGTTTGTTATTCAAGTATAAATCCACCTCGCTGAACAACGAATGCATGAAATTATTGACGGGAGCTACTCTGGTATTGGTGCCTGGATTGCTGTTGTTCACTTTGAGAACTTTTACTTTAAGGTACAAGTAGATGTTATTCAGATCGATGCAATCTTCGGTTTGTCCTTTGATTTCAAATTCAATAGGTGCTGAGGTGGTCAAAGACGACACAGAATGAAATTCTACCCATTGGAATTCTTGCATCGTCACCATCGTCGGTGTCATGGCAAACAGATAGAGTTTTGACTTGGAGCATTTGCAGGAATCTCGGTGCATCATTTTCCTTTTTTCAGTTAGTAATAAAAATTGTCCAGTTCTCTGACAGCTGCTGTTCTTTTTTTCTTATTCTTTTTCTGAACGTGTCTATGAGATCTGAAAGGTTTTCGACGTCTCTTTCTGCATTGTCCTTGGTTTGGCGTAGAGGAGCAAGTAATGCCTTGGCTAGAAGTGTGACGCGAATTTATAGAGGTATATCGGCGACCCAAGAGGTCTTTTCCATTTTGAAGGAGCATGCCTTTTCCTGCTTTCATGAAGACGTTTTTAGGACTTTCTATGTCAATGATTACGTTCTGGAAAAATTCTTTTCCTTGCTTCAAAACTGCATCTTTTAAAGCATGCATTCCTCGAGTCACTGTTTGTTTTAAGATGGGTGCTACCGAACAAAAGCTCAATTTTACATATTTCCTAAACCATGTCCTTGTTGTCGAGCGACTCCTTGGTACACAGGATACATCTGTGACAATTCATTGAAGAATCGTTTTCGAAAATGTAGTTTCACTGTGACTTTTCCTTTGCAGAATATAATATTTGTACAAGATCTCCTTTTATCCTAATATTGACACTGTCAAAATACGATTTACTGACAGGAAGATAATGAGGATGTACAAATACGTGTTTCCCTTATTATCGTAAGCAGCAATGGCAGAATCGGCTTTGAAAGGAATGACTGTTAGCAACGGAGCTGCCGTGTTTCCTACCATGTTATACTCGACGACATCTGAGTACATAAACAGTAAATGTTGTCCTTCGTTCAATTCGATAGGGTAGCAAAAATACTTGTAGAATCGATCGTTGTTGTTAATGTCTTTCATAGGAGCAATAGAGGTATATCCACCCAAAATAGCAAACAAACCGGGACAAAAAGTATGGCCATCATTTTGCCGTCAGAAAAATACGTTTTAAGACGATGAGCAATTGTGTGGTACTCGATCTGTACACTTTGGCGAGCTTTCTCCAGTGCTCTGCCAAACTGATCGTTAAAAATAGCTGAAATCGTTTCGACGAGATGTTGAGCATTAAAATAATATCGTGTTGGAATTCTCATGGTGTAGGTGTTCAATTGAGGATTGGCTTTTTTGAATTCGTAATAGATAGGATAATTTTTGTCCAAGTAGTTCTTGAACTTGTTCGTTCAGGATATCGACGACGAAAGTGTTTTGACCGTCGTTAATATTGATGGCTTGAGTAGGCTGAATGATTTCTACCAAAGCTACTTCCTAAATGAGCTTCCTGATCCAACTGTATGGCTTGAGGTAATTTAGCCGTGAATGAACATAATGTGTTTTTGGGAAACGCATCCGAAGAACTGTCACTGGATAATGGTAAATACAATTGGTTATTTATAGTTCGATGGTTCTGGTCTCCGAAGAGTCACTCGTTACCAAAGGAGAATGGTTTTCCAAAAGTTCTTAAAGAGGACTGCTATTGTGACTGGAACAGTGGTGACTCGAGTTTGAAGCAAGGCTACCGTTGTTGTTGTTGTTGTTGTTACCGTCGGTGTATTTTAATGACGAATTGGGAAGAAGATAACCAATACAACTGCTGAGTAAAATAGTACACAATTGTTTATCTCCTTGTTGCAAACTCAAATTTCCAATGGATGCTCCGATGACACAATACATCACAAAAATTTGGCAGAAAAGGACCATTTGACACCACCACACCAGATTTTTTTTTTTTTTTGGTACTTCTTGAAGAGATGAACTCTGAGAAGGAGAGATATCTGCTGTGTTTAACGGCATGGTGGTAATTTATTCTTCTTTTTATGATGCCTTGTGAAGCTGCAATCCAAGAACCAAAACTAGGTGGATATCCTTTCCAACGAACTTTCACATCTTGAAATCGACGTTTTCCCACTTTGCATTTTCTTCGATCGAGAATACTTTCGATATCGTACACGTAATCTTCTTTGTTGGTCACTCGTCGTAACTTGGGCAAGTAAACAGTTCCTTTTAACACTTCTCCGTTCATATCTTCCAATCTGTAAACAAGAGGATCACGTCCACGTACTTGTCCGATGACACGAAACAATTCAATCTTCTAGTTCGGTAAATAACCTTTGTCAAAAGTGCATTTTACTTTTCCAATGCGAACCCAATCTCCGGTGTTAACATGTCTTTTTTTATCTGGTTTGTGACGTTCCAAACAATCGATCAAACACTATCACTTCGTTATTAGGGGTCACTTCTTCTATTGCACATCCGAAAAAGGTGACGATGTTTTCCTAATCGCTGTTTTTTGTATCTTGGACAAAGGCACCGTTTGTTTCAAAACGTTCAAACAACATCCACATACGGTATCGATGATTTATTTGGGTGCTTTTTGAATGATTTGTTTTTGCATTTGAGCATTGGATATGATCAGTACTGACAAAACACCCCAATGTTTAGCTAAACGATTAGGGAGTCCCCTTTTCCCCTTTTCTGGATGAAGGTTTCGTGAGACCATGATGGTGTCAACTTCTTGGTGACATCTTCGTTTCAGGAGGAAAAAACTAAAGTGGATCTTATCCAATACTTCTTCCTTTTTCATACTGGAATTCGTCTCCGCTGATTCTCGGCACGTCGTATCAACTTGACTTTAGGCACTACTGGTGTTTTCAACGTACTAAATCTTGCCATTTCTTCTTAGGACACATTCAGTAAACTTTGTAACATGCCTGTTCTGTCTTGTAATTTTGTCTTAGAGGCCACCTTTTTGGCTGCAGTAGCAGCCACTAAAGTAGTAGAAGAAGACGTCAACGGAGAAGAAAAAATTCCTTTAGAAATGCATTTCCACTTTTTCATCAAATTGGGAAACACTGGTCTTAAAGCAGGTTTGTCAGGCATCATCATGAACGAAGAAGAAGATGGGGCAGGGGAAACTGTCACCGATCGAGATTTACTTGAGTACTTGTGCGTTCTAGCGGCAGTACATCTCTTTCTTGCAAGAGATGTTGTTTTTTTCTTGGGACTTTTCTTGGGGCTTTTCTTTTTCTTTTTAGCATATGAACGAACCTGCTGCACGACTACCACCACTACCTCTCTTGTTATTTTTTTTGTTTTGTTTTGTTTTTTGGTCTGCAATCTTTTAGGGGGTTTGACTTTTTTAGCTGCGGCATTAGACTCCCATTTTAAAAGTGAACGAGTAATGACACTTTCTGAAGATGTACTTCCACCAGGTTTCAAAATGATTTGTATTTTTGGTTTTAGTATCTATGTGACAAAGCTACTTTATGTATGTTGTTTTTTTGTTTTTTTTGTTTTTTTTTGTTTAGTTTGTTTGATGAGGTATCAAAGTAAGCCATCTTAACACTTCTTTGAGACTAGTTTCTAACAAATGTGAACGTTCTTGTGCACTAATCAATTTGTCAGGAGAATGACACTGAAAGAAAGTCATGTTGATTACTGTTAGAAAGAAACGAAGTGAATGATGTTTCTATCGTTTTCTTTAGACAGACGAAAACGACGAAGGTGACGTCTAAATGACAGGACCTCCTTCTTGGCACAAGTTGTGAAATAAATTTGTACGAAATGTCAAATAATTGGCAGTGGCAATTGAGCCAAGGTGTTTCTAATTGTTTGGCTACAAGTGCGCTCTGCTTTACTTTGTTGAAATAAATTTTAAGTAATGTAAATAATACTATTATGTATGATGTTTATATAATATTATAAATATTTTAGGAAATTATAAATGTTTCTTCACTTTAATATTTGCTTAAATCTTAATGTTTATCAGGAAAAACATGTTTAACTAGTGTCCTTGAATTAGGTTGTTTTGATCAATATGTTTTCTCAATTTGAAGGTCAAGGTTGAATTTTGTTTACAAGTAAAATTACATTAAGATGACTCATATTCTTGAACATTCTGTCATGTGACCAATCTTTATATATGCCATGTTTGGTGGACATTTATTCGGTTTTGACATTACCATCAGTCTTGTAAAGAGCTATTACAGTTGTGAAAATTCATTCCAAATTCTAAGAGAGGAATTATTTTAAATATTCATTGGATTATAAAAGTGCTCATAAACTTTTGGATTTGGGATTTTTAATTGATGATTTTGGAATTTATGTGAACTTATTCAGAGATTTTGGAATACTTCATTTTGACATCAGCACATCAAAGATTACTAGTACATCAGGACTTTGGAGACCATTGGCACATAATAACATTCAAGGACACAGCCGTGAATTCGGAACATTCTATATTTAGGACTTGTGATTAGAACAATCATTCTTATTGGATTATTAGGATTTCAAAACACATTACTGTAAGTGACTTTTTGATTTTTCATTTTAATCATCTAGTAATAAATTGCTTGTTGATTTTTACTTGATTTGTTGGTTTCACTTTCTTTCTGTTACATTTTTCTTAGACCATAGAGTCGTAACATAAATTGGGGGTCGTCTTCTGGGATCCGAATTTCTTTAAAGCATATTAGAGATATTAAATTTATCTTTGAAATTCATATTGATTTTGTCTTGGAATTTTTTTTTGTCTTTGGCAAAGATTTTTATATAGAGAAATTTTTTTTTGTGTGAAACCAACAAGCATTTACAATGGCATCTAATGTTCAGAATTTCATTTCAAAACCTACCCAGGAGGGGTTAGAGTGCATGAGAAAGGATGAGTTGCTTGAGCTTGCCAGAAAATACAGTCTATCTGAGACAAAAGTATCATTGACAAAACAGGAGATAAAGATTATTTTGATTCAGTATTTAGTAGGAAAGGGAATTTTTGATAGCAGTGCTTTAAGTTTGAAGAGAAAGCCTGTATCTGGTTCTGACAGGAAATTAAGGGAATTAGAGTTAAAGAACCAGATGGATTTAGAATTGGCAAAGCTTCAGATTCAGAGAGAGAGAGAGAAAGAAGAGAGGCAGATACAGATGGAGAGAGAGAAAGAAGAGAGGCAGCTACAAATGCAGAAAGAAGAGAGGCAGATGGAGAGAGAGAAAGAAGAGAGGCAGATGGAGAGAGAGAGAGAGAGAGAAAGAAGATAGACAAATACAAATGCAGATGCAGATGAAAAGAGAAGAAAGGGAAATGCAATTTAAGTTAAGAGAATTAGAACTGGCAAACAGAGCACACTCCACTCCTTTAAACACAAGTCCAGGTTTTGATGTTACTAGATATATTAGGTTAGTACCCCCTTTTCAGGAAAAAGAAGTAGATAAATACTTTCTTCATTTCGAGAAAATAGCTGAAAACTTGAAATGGCTCAGAGAGCATTGGACTTTGTTATTACAAAGTGTACTTATTGGCAAAGCTCGTGAAGTCTACACTTCACTGTCAGTACAACAAAGCACTGATTATGATGTGGTTAAGGAGTACATCTTGAAAGCTTATGAGTTGGTACCAGAGTCATATCGACAAAGGTTTAGGAATTGTAGAAAAGAAACTGGACAAACTCATGTCGAATTTGCAAGGGATAAAGAACAACTATTTGATAGGTGGTGCTCAGCCAAGAAAGTTGATCAAGCTTATGATAACCTCAGACAGCTCGTATTAATTGAAGAGTTCAAGAGGTGCATCCATAGTGATGTTAAAACCTATCTTGACGAGCAGAATGTGGAAACTTTGGAAAATGCTGCTCGTATGGCTGATGATTATTCCTTGACTCACAAAATTTCATTTGGTAATAAATCGTCCTCTCAGCAGTTTTCTGGTAAAAAACCATTTCAATCTCATTCGAGTACTTCCAAATTTCACAACAGCACAACTGTTAGGAATCAAACATCTGATAAGACTGATCAGAAATCCTTATCTCTTCCTACGTGCACTTATTGTAAAACGAAAGGGCACGTTATTTCTGATTGCTTCAAGTTGAAAAATAAGCAACAGCGTAAAGACAGAGCTTTTCCAAATGCTCTTATTTCTACGAGGTCAAGGTCACGGTCTTGTATTGAAAGCAATACATTTGTTGGGTCGAACAAACCCCAGTCTGATTCTATTTTGGAGGCTTATGAACCATTCATGTCAGAAGGTTCTATATCACTTATTGGTGATTCTGCCAAACCTATCCCAATTAAAATATTAAGGGACACTGGAGCTTCTCAGAGTCTTTTATTATCAGGTACTTTGCCTTTGTCTGAGGAGTCTTCTTCAAGTGAAAGTGTTCTTGTTCAGGGAGTAGAGTGCGGCTTTGTAAATGTTCCTCTCCATTGTGTAAATTTGGCATCAGACTTAGTTTCTGGACCTGTGACTGTTGGGGCAGTGACTTCTTTACCCATAGAGGGTGTTCATTTATTACTAGGCAATGACCTAGCTGGAGATAAGGTTGTGGTTAATCCACTTGTAACTGACAAGCCTTGTTTGGATCAGAAAGTTGATCCTGTCGAAACTGAAATCCCTGATTTGTACCCTGCTTGTGCAGTTACTAGAGCTATGGCAAAAAGAGCTCTTGAGAGTGATGTTGATCAGGATATTATTCCTTTAGCTGACACATGTATTGGTCAGTCTTTTGATGAGGTCACTTTTTCCTCAGGTATTGATCAATCAAATGGTATTGATCACAGTGATCCTCTTTTGGCAACTCATTCTCTTTGTTCTAATCAGGATGACTAACGACAATCCCTTGTCGTTGAACAGGAGCAAGATCCTGAGATATCTTGTTTGTTTCAGAGGGCTATTAGTGAAACTGAAGCCACACAAGTTCCAGTGTGTTACTTTGTGAAAAATGGGGTCCTTATCAGGAAATGGAGACCACCTGATGTACCCGCTGGTGACGAGTGGTCAGTGAGCTATCAAATTGTTGTTCCTAAGTCATATCGACAGGAAATTCTTAATTTAGCCCATGAAACTCCTTTGGCTGGTCATTTAGGAGTCCGTAAGACTTATCACAAGATCTTGAATCATTTTTATTGGCCGAAACTCAAAAGTGATGTTTCTAAATACTGCAGATCTTGTCACACTTGTCAAATGGTAGGAAAACCCAATCAGAAGATACCTAAGGCTCATCTGCAACCTATTCCTGCATTTGATGAACCATTTAGTAGAATAATGGTAGACTGTGTTGGTCCTTTACCTAAAACCAAGTCAGGCAACCAATACTTGTTGACCATCATGTGTACATCTACAAGATTTCCAGAAGCAATTCCTCTGAGAAATATAAAAACTAAAACTATTGTGAAAGCTTTGGTGAAGTTTTTTACACTTGTTGGCCTTCCCAAATCTGTCCAGTCAGATCAAGGGTCAAATTTTATGTCTGGAATTTTCCAACAAGTTATGCATGAATTAGGCATCCAACAGTTTAAATCTTCTGCCTATCACCCTGAAAGTCAAGGTGCTTTGGAAAGATTTCATCAAACTTTGAAGAATATGATTCGATCATATTGCTTTGATACAGAAAAGGATTGGGATGAGGGTGTTCATTTGTTGTTGTTTGCTGTTAGGGAATCAGTTCAAGAGTCGTTGGGTTTTAGTCCCTTTGAACTAGTTTTTGGTCATACTGTCCGTGGACCATTGAAATTATTGAAAGAGAAACTTCTTTCAAATGAAGATTCAAAGATTAATCTTCTTGATTATGTTTCTGATTTCAAATACAATTTGTCAAAGGCCTGTGAAGTAGCCAGAACTAATCTTCACACTACCCAGTCAAAAATGAAATTAAGGTATGACAGAAATTCACAGGAAAGGAGTTTTAAACCTGGTGACAAAGTTCTGGCTCTCTTTCCCATACCTCAGAATCCTCTTCAGGCTAAATTTTATGGTCCTTATACCTTTGCAAAGAAAGTAAATGACTTAAATTATATCATTAACACTCCTGGGAGACGGAAACAGAAACAACTTTGTCATATAAATATGTTAAAGGAATATTTTGACAGAGATAGCCCAGCTAATTATTCAGTTAATTTAGTTGTACCTGTCCCACACAGTGAAGATATCAACGATGGAATACAATCAGACTATAGTGACTCTGGTATAACCAATCTTCGGAATTCAGAAATATTGAACAATCTAGACCAGAAACTTTCACATCTACAACAACATGAAAGAAATGAACTAAAACAGCTATTACATGACTATGAGCACTTGTTTCCTGATGTTCCAACACGAACAAGTAAAATTTATCGTGACGTTGACATTGTAGATTCTGCGCCTGTGAAACAGCATCCTCATAGGATGAATCCTCTCAAACAGAACTATCTGAAGAAAGAAATTCAGTATTTACTGGAGAATGATTTCATAGAACCAAGTAAAAGTAACTGGAGTTCACCATGTATTCTTGTTCCCAAGCCAGATAATACATTCCGTATGTGTACTGACTATAGAAAAGTCAACAGTGTCACCAAAACTGATTCATTTCCAATCCCAAGAATGGACGATTGCATTGATAAAATTGGAAATGCGGAATATGTCACCAAGTTTGACCTTTTAAAAGGATTCTGGCAAATTCCACTGACGGAAAGGGCAAAAGAAATTTCAACATTTGTAACTCCAGATGGACTTTATCAATATAAAGTCATGCCGTTTGGAATGAAAAATTCGCCTGCAACGTTTCAACGTCTGATGAACATGATAACATTTGGTCTTGATAATTGTGACGCTTATATCGATGACGTCATTATCTACAACAACACCTGGGAAGATCATTTGAAAACCATTCGAAAATTCTTCGATCGACTCAGTGATGCGAATCTGACAATTAATTTGAGCAAAAGTGAGTTTTGCCATGCTTGTGTCACAATTTTAGGACATATTGTGAGACAAGGTCAAGTTAAACCTATAGAAGCTAAGGTCAAAGCTATCTCTGAATTTCAAGTTCCAATTTGTAAAAAGCAACTGATGCGATTTCTAGGTATGGCTGGATATTATCGGAAATTTTGTTCCAATTTTTCCAAAATTGCTGAACCTTTGACAAGTTTATTGAGTAAGAAAACCAAATTTCATTGGTCTGACAAGTGTCAGGAATCTTTTGACAAGTTAAAGGCCATGCTTAAGAATGCACCAGTTCTTTCTGCACCAAATTTCAGCCAATCATTTAAATTATCTGTTGATGCAAGTGATGTAGGGGTTGGTGGAGTATTGATTCAGGAAGACAAAAGTGGTGTGGATCACCCTGTGTGTTATTTTTCTAAAAAACTAAACAAGCACCAGAAAAATTATTCCACAATTGAGAAGGAATGTTTGGCTTTGATATTGGCTTTACAGCATTTTGAAGTGTATGTTACCTCAGCTCTTTCTCCAATTATTGTGTACAGTGATCACAATCCCCTTACTTTCATCAACAAAATGAAAGATAAAAATCGGAGATTGTTGAGATGGAGTTTGATATTGCAGGAATATAACATTGACATCAAACACATCAGGGGAAAAGACAATGTGATTGCAGATGCACTCTCACGTGCCTAGAAATGTAATATTGCTTGATGTAATTAAGTCCAGTATCATAAAACATGTTCTTATGTAATTTTGGTTATTATAGTATTAGATGTATATTCAAAAGAAAGCTTTATTATATAAAATCTTTCTTTTTCTTTATGAGGGGAGGTGTTATGTATGATGTTTATATAATATTATAAATATTTTAGGAAATTATAAATGTTTCTTCACTTTAATATTTGCTTAAATCTTAATGTTTATCAGGAAAAACATGTTTAACTAGTGTCCTTGAATTAGGTTGTTTTGATCAATATGTTTTCTCAATTTGAAGGTCAAGGTTGAATTTTGTTTACAAGTAAAATTACATTAAGATGACTCATATTCTTGAACATTCTGTCATGTGACCAATCTTTATATATGCCATGTTTGGTGGACATTTATTCAGGTTTGACATTACCATCAGTCTTGTAAAGAGCTATTACAGTTGTGAAAATTCATTCCAAATTCTAAGAGAGGAATTATTTTAAATATTCATTGGATTATAACAGTCCTCATAAACTTTTGGATTTGGGATTTTTAATTGATGATTTTGGAATTTATGTGAACTTATTCAGAGATTTTGGAATACTTCATTTTGACATCAGCACATCAAGATTACTAGTACATCAGGACTTTGGAGACCATTGGCACATAATAAAATTCAAGGACACAGCCGTGAATTCGGAACATTCTATATTTAGGACTTGTGATTAGAACAATCATTCTTATTGGATTATTAGGATTTCAAAACACATTACTGTAAGTGACTTTTTGATTTTTCATTTTAATTATCTAGTGATAAATTGCTTGTTGATTTTTACTTGATTTGTTGGTTTCACTTTCTTTCTGTTACATTTTTCTTAGACCATAGAGTCGTAACAATACTATCATTAGGATGATGTTCTTTTCATGTAAACCAAAGTTTAATTTCTTCTTCGTCTTCTCCTAACATGTCATCGAATATGACAAGATGTGTTTGACTAAAGTCCGACACGATCCCTTCGTCTTCGGGAGGAATTCCTTCTGCAAACGAAATGGATTCTCCTTGACTTTCTTGGAGTGGCGTGTAAGCCGATTGCTACTCTTTGTAAAACCACACGATACGTTGTGGAGGACGATCGAACAATTGTTATTTGTGTTCGATCAAATGTTTGACAAATTCGGTTTTGCCTGAACCAATGGACCCAGCAATCAACATGTTAAAGGGATGGCGATGATACAGTGCCTCGCAACTTTGACGATCTGACTTTTCGTCAATCAATTTGAGAACGGAGGATGCACCCATTGCAATGGTATTTAGAATTCTGAGATTCCATCAGCGACACGAGACATTTTATACATTTTATACACGTTTACTGCTTTCAAAGTGTAACAATAACCAAAATCATATATATACATTTAAAAGTCAGTTTACAAAATTAAAACACTAAAACACATAAGGCATAAATGACTCCGTACAGAAATAAGTCACAAATAAAAATCACCAAAGCTGCATAGAACAGGTAAGCGTACAATTTTCTCATTCTATTTGCGTCACATGTACTCTCTCTGTATATGCTCTGGTGTTCTATTCTCTGTGGAAATCATTTGCCCTAACCTCTCCGGGAATGTAATTTCCTCATTCTTTTATATATGTACAATACTACTACAACTCCCGTGGGCTCGTTGTATGTCTTCCTCTATTTCGGGTTTTTCTACCACTGTTTCTATTTAAAGAGGCTCCAATTCCACTTTCACATCTGGCTTTTCTCTAAATGGTTCTAAGTCAAATTCCTTTTTCTTTGATCAGTCACACACTATGTCTGTATCATAATTAGCCACCTCTTGTATCCAAGCGAAGACTTTTCCAGTCATGTACATCCTTCCAGTCGTAAATCTGTTAGTGTAACCAACTAGCTATACACTCTTCTTGGTAAGAATGAAGAGTGGATAAAGTACGACGAATGTCTTATTCACACGGAAGTACACCACTCGTGATCATCACTATTCTCAACACTTTTAATACCATGGGTTTTTCGTGCACAGCTAAAGTTTTGGTGGTATTTGGTGCATGTACTGTTCATAAATTGTCCACAACGAATCTGCTGGTAAACGAAACTCAAGAAAAGTGGTCAGTAACACGCACCAGAAGTCATCAAAATTTTAATCGAATCGTGTGAACTTGTGGAATCAGTTCTTTTAACAGTATTTTAAAATCCACTAAGTCTTGAACACTGTCATTGACTTCCTTTCACGGAATGTGCTGCAACACTGATGGCAAAAGTCATGGCATTGTAAGCTTTATATCCACTTAGTGTTTTGTATTTGTCATAGCTTTACCGAGAATCAGTCTTCTTATACTGTGGAACTAGCAATAGTTTAAAAATCGAGAATTATTTTGAGTTTGCGTTTCACTTGAATCTTGACAAACTCTCTGTAAATGCGTTCTTGCAGCTCCAAAAGTAGATTCTGAATGTACTCTTCTAAAACTAACCATTAACAGAAATGTCTTACGTTTTGATGATATATACCCACGTTTGCCAAATGGAATCTGGTAGTAAAGGATATCGAATAAATTTAGTCATTACCTCGACACAAATCACACGTCGTCAAGGAGTTTCATCTTGAGATGAAACTTCTTTTAAAAGTTGTTTTTTTTTTTGTTGTATGTCTGTATGTTTTTAACTTTTTTCTGGACTTCGTTCCATAGAATTCTCAGTATCATTTCAACATTGTAGGTAGAAGTCGTGACATCCAATCTTTTATCTGAGTCAGGTATTCATTGATCAATGTCTGATCATTTGAACATTTTTAATCTAATCAGCTTTTTTATAGCATTCAGATACCAAATAGTTAAAACGTCTATATCATAAAGGATGCAATTGTTCTTTGCGTTTCACTTTAATGTGTACAAAATCTCTGTAAATGCGTTCTCGCAGCTCGAATGTTAACTGCGAATTATGTCTTCTAAAGTATCCATGTGGATAATAATCATGCCCCACCAAGGCATGTTCCAGGAAAGCTGAATTTTTATACTCCCATTCGTGGATCTTCACGACACAACCGAAATACTGTACTTCTTTTTCCTCGTCCCAAGTAGATAAATCTGGCTCTGGCTAAAGATTTAGTAGTGGGTAATCCATCCAGATGTGTAGGCCATTTTTGGAATGTGTTCAATCGACTTTCAAAGTCACTATAGATAGGCAAAGCCACATGAAACGTGTATTCTTCTTTGATTTGTAAATCTCGATGAGCTAGTGGTATCCAGAGTGGTTTGTGAGTGCATGGATGACATCCATAGATAGGCACACGAAAGGTATCACTTTTGCCTGTAAAAGAGAAAGGTCGTGCTGCATCGCTTTCGATAGTAGAGAAGCGACAAGGTTCTGTTGCAATGTTGATCTCGCAGGGTACGGCATCAATCTGGTTAGAAGGCACAGCATCGCACTCGACTTCATTGAACTTGAAGTCTGCAGTGGGTCTCTCACTCGGTTTATGCGTTGAATTCCTTTTTCTATGCCGGCGTTTGTATTCGCAATGATCTTTCTGTCTTGGAACTCTCCCCATTTTTATACTGGAGCTCAGCGTGTCCGTAAGGTAACGTGTTATGGTCGTAAGTCGCACTCATTTCTGGTAGATGATCTAGTATACTTTTTCTAAGGGACGACTGACGATTTGGTGATTTTGCAAACGTACAATTTTGTGAAGATCCAACTTTTTGTACGCGAAAGTCTTGATCTGTCCTGAATTTAAGGTCTCTTTTAAGACGTCAAAGTTTACCACTTGACTGGAACGATAGGTCAGTGTTTACCCTTTTACTTTGCAATTGGAGGGCACATGTCCTTGTTGGTCTCTTTATTGGCAACCGGAATATTTGGATCCACCACTAAAATTTCCGAACTCGTCAAGGGGTGTGCGAGGTCTTCGTAATTTATCAAAATTTAACATTCACGTGGGATATCCACGTGTTTAATAAGTTTTTCTTTATCGTCGACGAGTTGATTGTATCGACATGGATCTGCCAAGTATTCTGTCTTTGGCAATATTGGACGTTGAGCCAATTTTCCCCACAAACAATTCAACATCACTTTTGAAAACGATCGTCCTCTTTCGTTCTTTTCCACTAGAGTGATGCCTTCTAATGATCGGTACCATTCTTTGAATGTCTCTTTGTCTTCTATAATCTGACACCAACACCAAGGATAGCCGCTAGCTTCTTCCTTCAGTTTTAGGAATTCGTTGACGTAGCCTGAGAAAATCCCTTCACTGGAGTCTTCGTCTTGTCTGTGGTAGGAAAGTGCCAAATTTCGTATACTTTTAACACTTGATATCCACGATCGAGACCAGGAAACAATTCGGATCTCACCTACGTCCCTGTCAAGGCTCGTTCTTGATCATCGTGGAGGTAAGGTTGGTCTTAATCACATATTTCAGCACACGTACGACATAAAGGATACATAAGTTTTCCGTGGCAACGGTGAGCTACAACAGGATGGTACAAGTTCGTAGGTGGTAACCTTTTACTTTTGATCAAAACTTCGTATTGGCGAATGTGTTACACGTCAATGTGTTCTGTCAATATTTCAGGGTGACCGGTGGGGAATCCAGCATATTTACACACCAAAGGATACAAGAAATGCACATCGATATATTTGATTTGCTCTCGTTGAGATTAGTTCACTTCGTACAGCATTGGTTCGTCAACCAAACAAACTGTCGCGTTGATATAAAGGTTCGATATCTACCTCGTCATAATTTTCGACGATGCTCATAAATTCTTGATCGGTTTTAAAACGTCGATCGTAGTCGAGTTCCCACATTCTATCACTTGATATCCCAGACTCTCTAAACTCAGTTTTCGCTGGTATGTTTGCTCGCACAACTCTTCCATGGTGAACTCTGAGAAAGGATTTTTCGGGTCTCGTTGAGGAAAACAAGTTGGGGATCCGTGAAATAAACACCGTTGAAATTCGTAGACAATCTGTGGGTTTTCTAAATCCCATCCATCCACGGACAGATTTCCGATTTTCTTTTCTCCACCATATCTAGCATGTTGTCTTCAGTTTCACAAAAGTAATGGAGCCAGCGCAAAGCTTTGGTGGAATATCGACGGCTGACAGAGATATTTTTGAGGGGGTATGATAGCTAGTTTGTTCTGGGGCATGAACTTCTTTTGATACACTAATCCACACGCTTTGGCTACGGTAGAAGCTTCCTTCAAGGGATCGATACCTACGTAATCCATGCATACGTGTTTAAATTCTCCACAACACCGTCCTAAAATGTCCACATAGGATCAGCCATATTTCAACATTTCTTTTGAAAGTCAAAAGAATATGAAGAGTAGACTTGGTACTAGGCGTATATGCTTCTCGTTGTTCTGTGTGCATGCCGTTGGGGTCGTAGTAACGAACTTCGGGCAAATGCGTGAGCACAACGTGTTGATTTGCTTCGGTATTGAAAAAGAGTCGAAAAATAGCCTTTAATCATTTCCGTCCTGCAAACGTTTTAGGCATATCCGTCATTCCAAACGTTTTAGGCACTCTACTCAAAGGCATGACCAAATAACTCATGGAATCTTTAAACTATACGTTTTCTACTATCGTGTAAATGAGTTTGGCTCCATGCGTGATTACTGTCAGAAATTTAGCGCCTTGTTCTGAATAATATTTCAAAAGAAATTGTCCGTCATAACATGAGTCATGACTGTAGCATATCAATGGCAGTTCCCGTAACGCTGGACTTCCTCTTCGCTCCTAGTGTCGTCGATGGGGTCTGAAATCCATTGGGCAAAATCAGCAAGAGTACGTGAGCCCCGAAATATCTTTTCTCGTCCTCCTGGAATCTTGCTACTGTTTGGTCAATAAAATAAATAGGGTCTTGTATTCACTTCTCACAAGCATGATGAGCTACAAACACATTAGGGATGTGAATTCCAGTCTCGTGTGAACATTCAAAGTAACAAAAAGATAAAATCCACTTGTTACGTTTTATTCTTGTTCTGATCGCCCTCTAATACTTCCTCGAGTTCATTGTCATATTTTTTAATGTAACACTGATGATTGAAGTCAACGATTTGGTCACAATAACGGCATCTTTTCTTTCGTGGACAAACGTGTGACTTTCTATTATTCGTTCAAACAAGATGTCCACAAGTGGAGCACACTTTCAATAATTCGCAATCACTTTTCTGTTGTTGTTGTGATTGTTTCATTCGATGTCGTTTGTAACAGGTTGGACTCACAAAGGTTCGCTAGCAATTAGAGCAATGAATTCGTTATTTTCCTTCAGGAATGCAAGGTCTGGAAACTAAACACCCACGACATCTCTCTCTGCAATGAATATGTTGCTTCCGACTGGTAAATCCTTGGTCACATTTCTCGCAAAAATAATTGTATCCGAGAAATCCTGTGATAGATGTAATGGCATTGAAATGATCTTGATGATGATAAACGTGAATGTATATTCCATCTGGAAAAGCTGGTCCTCGAAACACGAGAGATCCACGAACGATTTGAGGGTATGCTTTGAACGTATAACGAAGTGCCAACACATCTTGAAGTTTCTGCATTTCAGGAATTCCACACATATTCTCTTTGGAAATGCCTGCTTGCTGCAAAGGGAGTCCTGCTTCTCTCAGTTGTTGAGGTGTCTCTGATCGTTTAATCTTATCCCATGATCTTCTCCATTCCACTGTATTGTTCTTTTTAGCATATATTTGACCCACTACGATGGCATGGGCTAAACATATTTGATCTTGGTCGTTGTTAATCTGAATGATACTTCGTTTGGTACTGCGAAGTTCTTCCACCGATAAAACTTTGCGTCGCCCGCTACCTCTGGGAGGTGAAACGTGTGTCATGTGAAGAGTGGCTTTTCCATCAGTCATGTCAAACCCGTCATTGGATTGTTGGTGGTGTTGAATTTGTCGATAATTTTGGAAGACGTTAATTCTGCCGGTGTACTAAACTCGATCCAGACAGGAGACTTCAAACTGTCGCGAGTAATGAATAGTCTCAAACGGTCGTCATCTTTAGTTTGGCATTGTTGTTTCAATGTTTCTAACGATTCCCATAAATCTGTAATGAAACCCTCTGCTTTCTCTGGTGGCACTTGAGACTTAAAATCTTTAAATTTCACCGTGTACGTGTAAGCTGTCGTTCGCAATTTTCTGGAAGTATTTTTTTTAATCTTCTGGGACCACTTTCGTTCTTGACTAATATTTACTCTTTTAGTCTTATAGTGGAGGTAGATGGTGTTGGTTCAAGCTCATTCATGTCATCTTCAAAATCGCTGGCATGCACTTGTGCTAACACTTCACACAGCGTATGAGGTGGCACCGAAAGTCGTCTTCGTCTTTTGGCTTCTTCTGGTTTCTCCTCAAAAAGATGTGATCGTTTCATCTTGATTCAAAATTTGATTTGACTAGGGTACGCACTCTCACCCTATAGAGCTTCTCACCCTAAGAGAATATATTCATTCAGTTTTCAGTCTGTGAAGATGGAAGAGTCAAACAACTCTCACACTGTTCCTTCTGTTTCTTCCTGAAATTATCATACACTCGTAATGATGGAGAAGAAGGTGAAGATGGTACTACCATCGCAGGCATCAAATCTTGCCGAGACGATGAGAAATCAACCAAAGCTAAATTGAAATCCTCCTCCTCTGGAAGAGGAATATTGGCTACAGCAGCAGTAGTAGTAGTCGTACTATCACTCCGGGTATACGACGAAATGGCGGCAGGCGCATCCCAATACATTATCTTCGTTTTATCAGCCATAGGTATTGTATTTCAACTGTTCCGTAACGGTAAATCGTGTGAACGCAGGTGTACATATATATTGAAAGTGACCCTAAGAATCAGCTGTCTTCTGATTGGTCCATTGTGTCTCCCGTTCTCAAGACAACCTGACAAGATGTGGATAAAACTAGAATCATCAACCGTCATTACCAGCATGCTTTTTAATCCAGACTTCCTATATTATGTGAAGACATCGTGGGCCATCATGAAGATTACTGAGACAGCCATATGGAAACGAAGGATTTATGTGGAGAGACAATGATGCCTGAAGAGGGTCTTAGTCTACGGAACGACTGTGAGACGACGTTTGCGGAGAAGAACTGTGAAGTGGTGTGGCATGTGTTAACCATCTTCTTTCGTTAACAACCCCAACGGCCCTTTTCAGGACCACCCAGATCTCTAGAAAAACATTTTGCCGATATATATGTGTTTGTGTATGTCGATGTCTATGCTTACAACAAAAACTTAAAACCCCTCACCCTTCTCTTATGTGTGATAATATAGTATGCTTGTGTGGGTATAGTGTGTCTATAATCACTACCTACCCTAGCGTGACAGTATGTTTGTATGTATGCAAGTATAGCGTGTGTATAAACACTTATACCCTTTTCGTTAGATAGTATGTATGGGGTGCTGGATAGTAGTCAAAACGTAGGTGCTGGATAGTCGTGTGTATGTGTGTGTGTGATAGTAATTAAAAAGTGTGTGTGGGAAAGTAATCAAAAAGTATGTGCTGGATAGTATAACAAAAAGTGTGTGTGGGATAGTAATCGCAAAGTAGGTGCTGGATAGTAGGGTGTATGTTAGATAGTATGTACAGATTTGAACATTACATTTCCCGTAGACCCCTATAACGGCCCCCACATATGAAACCTAAGGACATTTTAAACACAGAATTTCCCGTAGACCCCTATACATTTGTTAACATGGAAAGGGTCTATAACGCTCTGAGGATAACATTACATTTCCCGTAGACCCTTATAACGGCCTTATATACTGACAGCAATACAATCTGATCAAACAGGCTAGAGTGTTACATTTCGTTCCAAGCTGAAATCAAACCCATTCATCGAGTAACAGCAACTATTGCCTAGCACCAACCAACACGGCTATGCGCCCATCCCCCAAAAAGGTAAAGTTCGAAAAATACAAAAATGGATTGCACGGAAATTTAAGAAAATAAACCTTTCCAAATAAATGTAAAACTAAAGTACAAGGAGATAAAATATAAAACGTAAATATGTTAACATTCTGTAAAATGTATACAAAATAAAAGATAATGGTAACACGTAAAATCCTTTAAACATATGGTCAATTTTTTTATATAAACTGCATTCCATCATAAAGCCCACGATTTTCTCGGGTGGTATATTATCATGTAGTTTCTTCACTCAGTTCACATCAAAATACTTCTGTCTCACAGGGTGGAAGTTGACACATTCGACAAGAATGTGTTCCACTGTCAGTTTAACCTGGCATGCTATGCACTCTAGTCAAGAGAGATTGAGAGAGAGAGAGGGGGGGGGGGCAGGAATGAGAAGATCCCCTTTGGGGCTGCCTAAAATTGGCTGTAATGTAGGGGTGGTTGTAACATGAAAGTTAATTTTATATTAAATTTATTATGTTGTGTCTTGTAAATATGTCTCTTTCATAAATTCTATTGTTTTATTGGATGGCTGGATGCTAAAACAGGCTGGTCTCTCTCTCTCTCTCTCTGTATCTCTGTCTGTCTGTCTTTCTGTCTGTCTGTCTCTCTCATTATAGACCTATTTATATATGACAATTTACCACTATGCTAATGTATCTACAAATAGGGCGAAATTTAAAAGGTTTCATTGGATCCACTACGCTTCCCGTTTCTCAGATGACATTCTGCTGCTATACTAATATATTTACCAATACGCCCAAAATTTAAAAGGGTACCATTGTACCTACTGCTCGTCCCCTGTTTCTCATATGACATTCTGCTGCTATGCTAATTTATTAACCTATACGACCAAAATTTAAAAAGATGCCATCGGATTAACTGCATTTTCAATATTTCTCAGATGACATTCTGATACTATGCTAATTTATCTACAAATACGAGCACAATTTTAAAAAGATGCCATCTTACCCACTGTACATCCCCTGTTTCTAAGATGACATTCTGATACTATGCTAATTTATCAACAAATACAAGCAAAATGTATGAACACTGCTCCTATCCTGTTTCTCAGATGATATTCTACTACGATGCTCATTTACCAACAAATATGGTCGAACTTTCGAAAAGGTGCAATCGCACCCACTGCACTTCCTATGTTTCTCATATGACATTCTGCTGCTATGATAATTATCTACAGATACCTGCGACATTTTAAAGGGTGCCATTGCAAAAGAACAACATTCTGCTCCAATACTAATTAATCAATATATACGGGCGAAATTTTAAAAGGTGCCATTGCAAGGTGCATATTCTACTACAATGCTAATTTATCTGCAAACATAACAGACCTAAATTTTAAAATGTCTCATTGCACTCACTGCTTTTCCACTGTTTCTCAGATGATATTATGCAACGATGCTAAATTATCTACAACTACGGGCGAATTTTAAAAGGGGCCATTGTACCCAATGCACTTCCAATAGTAGGACAACATGCGAGATACTCTAGGTAAAGGATTTGTCATTGCTAAGAAATAAAAGTAAAGTCAAGGTCACTGAACGTTGAAGTTATATTGAGCCTAGGTATGTATATTTTAACCTTGGGGATGAAACAGATATATTACAAAGAATCGTTTTTACACTTCTCCTCTCTTTTACTGTTTGTGGATCCTGGAATACGTTTTCTCAATAAGGCACGGGGACAGCACACGAAAATCTACGTGGATTCAAATCCACGACGTCTAGTACCAGAGATGAACCTTGACCTCTCAGAGGTGTTCACGTTTCATAGTTTGGTAAGACACGATACTGTTATATATAAACATACAGGGAGACAAAGAGAGATAGATACAGAAACAGGAGACAGAATTTCGCACATGATTTTGTACATACCAATGCAGTGATATTTTCTCCAGAGGTAAATTATGAACCAATGACTGGACCGATTGATTTCTACAATTTTTCAAAGTAAGAAAGACACATATTTTGTTTATGTATAATATTTATCAATTAAACTTATGAAATGAAACGATTTAACCTTAAATTGATTTCCATGAAATTTACACAATTTATGTTTTTACATCCTTGATTGCATACACATATGTGTACAAAAGACTCTGGATGACAAACCATGTCACATCACTGTGCAGATTTCAGAACATACAACTAAAGTCACAATACTGCCAACAAACAATGTTTGATGCAATAGAAATGTCGAGCCGCAAGACGAAATCTTTTAATTCTATATTAAAATCATCTGCTGTAATTTCCTTAAGTGACAATTGACTATATCGTCTCAACGCCAAGTCAATGAATGCATTTTTTATTTTTTTTTCGATATTGTCATTGTGTTAGATATAGTTTGTTTGCCATAACACGACCTTGGGCGCAGGTATGAAAAATTAAGTCTTCTTAAAATAAATTCAAAATATTGATCAAAGTCTTCTTTCATTGGTTTATTTTTACATTTTTCAGTACCATGAAATATCGTTTAATTAAGTTTCTTTGTGAATTATATGAACAATTATTTTTCTTCTAAAATTGCATCTCCGGTACTCATTTGTTTAGCAGTGGAAGTTAAACAAGGAAAACAAAGTTAAAATCCCCTGTCCATCAACATTTTGTTCAATTTAGAAAACAATTTATTGCCAAGAATCTTTTCCTGCAAGAAGAAATTCCTTGGTATCGTGTGCATATTTCTCTACACCGATACGCAAGTGCACACAAACATATGCACACACATGTAGATAGATAGATAGATAGATAGATAGATAGATAGATAGATAGATAGATAGATAATAGATAGATAAAACACATCTGAAACGGGCATTATTGTTTCTTCATGGTCAAAAGTGGCATTTGATATCTACACCGCCGCTGACATTTTAGGAATGACGCATTTTACTTGCAATTATTTCTCTTCAAGCATGTATGATATTAATTATTATTATTATTATTATTATTATTAAAAAGCATATTAGCGAATATTATGTGTATATGATGCCAGTAAGGTAGTATAAACTAGTTCAAGGTGCTTATACTTATGCAGGTCTTACAACAGTATGCTTCCAGATGAGCATTTGCTGAATCTAAATTAGAATTCTTTCGCAAGTACTAGTAAGTCAAATTATCAGTCGACATCAAACGAAAAACCTGCAGTGGCTTGTTTAGGACTTCTTTTTATCTTGGGTTTTTTTTTTTTTTTTTTTTTTTTTTTCTTCCCTCAATTGTGTTGCTTATCATCACGGTTTTGAGCGGAAAAAAGCGTATCATTACACCTCTAACATATGAGTTCTGTGTAGATTGCACTTTTGGCTTCCGGTGCTAAACAAATGAGTGCTAGTCATGTAATTTCTCAAGAAAAACATATCACAAAAAATACACAAAATTTAAAATCTGGTCGCAACTGCAAATCAAAGTTTATTTTGTTTTCTTCTGTTGTTTGTTTTTGTAATCATACAAATCTGACAACTTAATACTTATAAGATCTGTTGTTGTTGTTGTTGTTGTTGTTGTTGTTGTTGTTGTTGTTGTTGTTGTTGTTGTAATGATAAGAAATCTGTCTGACAACTTTTTGTTTATAAATGATAAGAAATCTGTCTGACAACATATTGCTAATAAAGTTAAGTAATGTGATTTTTTTTTCTTAGTTCACAAATATCTTCTACCAGCCGCATGGGAGCCACGGTGATTCAACTGTCAGCTTACTTGACTAATCACCAGTGGGTTTCGGCTCAAATTTCTGTCCTGACCAACCTGTGTAGTGTGTCTCCAAGCAAGGCACCTTATCTTAATTGCCTGGACGCTAAATAGTCTTTCTTTTACTGATGTGGCGTTAAAACACAATCAATCGATCAATCAAATCAACAGTCAGTTTTTCTACCACTGCAGTGTGCATTACAAAAAATCATAAAAAGCAAACTATGAGCACTTTTCTACTGTAAAGTTTGAAACATTAAATAATATTAAATATTAAATATCATGTAATACTATGAAGCAAAAGAATTTTAAAGTGATGAATGACATGATCAATGTTAAAATTTCTTTTCTCTCTACAATGTCTGTCATGTTTGAAGTTAATATCACCATCTAATTTTGTCAGAGAATTTTCCCAACTTGAGGCAAAAAAGCAAACTGTCCCTGGTGACACAATATTTTCTCATTTGCTGAGTAATTTACGTCTGGATGAGAAATGCAATACACCTAATGACTACTTCAAAGCTGACAATTTATTAGAGAAGAAGATTTAGCATCAGACAGTGAGACGGTCCCACTCAAGCTTGTAGGTTATGGTTCGCGAAGAGGAGCTGAAGAATACCAGCATCAGCTTAAGGATAATGATTGGAAAGAGAAAAGAAAAAAGGCTGTTAAAGAGAAGTTTTAATATTTTTAAATTCATTGTTTTTCCTAGTACAGGAACTTCACATGAAAAAAATAATGCAACAACTGTTGAAGCAAATTTTAAATGCAAACAAATACAATGTCATGTATTTTTCTTGTGCACTTCGAAACAATTTGATACAAGATACAAACATTTCCTTGCAAATGCCACTCTGGCTGGAAGAAAATGTCGATCATTAGTTTAAACAATATTTATTTGCTGAACTTTTCAGTAAATCGTACATGATACACAGATTCAGAACCGGAAAATAAGCGCATTGCGTGCATATAAATCCCTCTCCGGTAAAGTGCATCAAGAACATTAACGACTCACTTCTCTTACAAGATAAGTAAACATTGTCAGAATGAATAATCATAATTATGTGTAAGTGAATGATGGTATGAAACAACGGTGAGTGGCGCATGGCAAATACATATATTATATATTTATTGCACCGACATACACTTACATATGCAAAATGCATAAAGCAAGTACGTTTGAAAATTTCTTCACTAATTGGGAAGTTCATACGATGTCATATCAAGGTCGAGAACTAATAACGGATGCTTTGCAATGAACAACAGCAGGTTTTAGTTACAGAATAAACGCGAAGAAGGTGACGATGTTAGGGACCGCTTGGTGGCAATCGAGTTGGAAATTATAAATCAATGAATGAAATGAGTAAGCTTTGTGCATTTTGTTATATCCTTGACGCTTTTCGTTTTTAAAATCGATAGGGGAGTACAAGCTGCCGGGAGGGTAGGCGGAAAATACAGTGCGAATGTTTGCAAATATCAGTATTGTAGACAAGGTGGGAGCTTTTTAAGCAGAAAGCACTTCCTGTTTGTGTTCAGCATTTAATATCAAAGTTGCTGAATTTTACCTCTCAGATGTTGTCCAGTATTTACATTTGTAACAATTATTAGCAACGTTATATATGTCCTCCTTACCATTACAGATGTAAAGCTTTGGAATATAACTAGAATGCACAAATCTAAACACCAACGGATGTGATAAGAATTGGGTCAGTGGGGTATATAAGTGAATCCGAGTGACCATTATATTTTAGTTCTTTGATGCAAAAATATTAAAGATAATCATGCTTAGCTTTGCAAACGTACCTTTCCTCTTTGATTTAAAGTTATCAAACGCGTTTTTCCGGTTAATATCCTGATGTTATTAGTATCTTATTCTGAATCTCCCTTTGAAGAATTTCCCATAAGAGATTAGTTGCAAAAATAGAGATAATCATGTTTTGCTTTGCAAATTTACTTTTCCACTTTGACTTAAAGTTATTAAACATGTTTCTCCGGTTAATATTCGGAGGTTATTAGCATCTTATTCTGAATCTCCCTTTTACGAATTCCCATAAGAAATTTGCAATGGATATCACATATTACTATCCCTGGTGCTATCCCTGGATCCTACATGTGTACTAGATCAGTGTTTACTTACTTATGTTATTCAAGTAGGATCCAGGGATAGCACTTTCCACTCTGTCTGGTGTATATTTCTACATATCTATATTAATTTCTATATGCCTTGATTTCTGCCATAGGAATCCGGAGTGACTGTGTATTATATGAGAGTTTAATTACTGGGTGGGCATGCGAGTGTGACTTCTACGCACGAACGCTTTTATCAGCGACTGACCCAGATTCGAGTCTCGGTAGGGGACGAATTACCTGCATGATAATACTCACTCTCTCTCTCTCTCTCTCTCTCTCTCTCTCTCTCTCTATATATATATATATATATATATATATATATATATATATATATATATATATATATATATGTCATGCTTCAGTACTTTTATGGCAACCTGTCATGTTACATTTAAAACTTTGCTGTGTTAAGTGCTAGGCAATTTACAGTTTTAAACTCAGCGGTGCATTATTTCGATTATTGTCGAATGCAGTATTTTATAATTCACATATATCACTTTCTTGAAAATCAATGGATAGTATCAATGATTGTATATGAATGCAAATTTTATCACTCTAACCATATGTCCAAATTAATAAAGAGCATTGATGAATATTAATATTTGTGTAGGTGTGTTCAAAAGTAAAGGAGGAGCAATGATTTATTTGTGATGTTTTCGAAGATATGCTGTCTGAAAAATGAAGGTATAATCACTGCTCTTAGTATGATGGCACGTAGAGATAATCTCTATAGATGGATGGGGCTAAAGGGAGTCGTTGCCGTTAAAGTTCATTCATCAAAACGTCTGTTCAAATCAAAAGGATTTTAAGGATAAGGTAGCCCTGGAAGCTATTACAACAATACAAAACTCATGGAAAGTTTGTTAAATAAAAGGTACAATGATTTAGCGTACATAAAATTTGAAATTGCTGCATTTTTAGACCCAATTTGGTAACGTAAAGGCATGGTATAAATATATGAATGCATAGAGTAAAAACTAAGGCTTGTGGCAGGCACCTGTCTGGCATGTAGGACATGATGACCTTAAGACATGGCCTTAATCATTTGGGTATAGCCCTTGTAATAAGTAAGTAAATATCAAAAAGGACGTGAAGGCATTACTTTGTCAAACTGAGACAAAATATTGGTAAGAACATAAGTATAGAACAACTTTACACCCTGAAGGTTACATTAAAAGATAAAATGCTAGCAATCGTGCACGTAATGGAATGATCGTACACTTCTGTTACTAGAAATGTGTCTGATACGTGCTACCTTGTAGGTGCAAGATATTTAATGCAAACTCTTCTACAATAAACTTATATATGGCTGTGAATTAATGCTGGATTAAATGGGCTGAAGTCCAATATTCATGTATGAATAACAAGTTTAAGCCACCCAAATGATCGAGATTTTTGGTTTAAATTAATCAGTAAACATAAAACTTTCGCTATGATAATAGTGTCAGAAACAACGCGTCCTGAACAATGGTTTCAAAATATGAGCATATACCTTTTTCGACACCACATAACCTGATACTAATTTTCTTTTTCATAAATTCTGCAGGACTGAAGCATTTACATTTTAGAACATTCAGAACATACAAGCGCAAGTTTTTGGAATGAGAAACGGTGTTGCCAAACACAAATTTGAAAACTGTTTTAAATAAAATGAAAAGTAAATCAATTTCGGGGGCGTGGGTTATGACTGGGAAATCTTGAAGAAGTGAATGCTTCTATTTTTACAGAAAAAAAGGAATTAAGAAAAGAATTTATACATACACTCAAATATGTAGATTAAAATATTCTAGGTTATTACTAATGTAGACTGATAGACCGGAATCAGTTAATTACAGAGTATAAATATATTGATACTAAAGCCTTCGACCGAAAATTGCTATATTATTTAAAGAATCCAACTCTTAAATTTTACATTTTAAAATCTTTTCGATTTGTATCATTTCTTTCTTTAAACTTTTTGTGCGAGAAAGGTAAGGTTTCTGTAGTCATAAAAAGTTGTTGTGGCGTCCGTCTGGCTTCTAATTTGGTCAAAATTAATTATTTCTCTGGGCCACGGTTGGCCGAGTGGTCTAAGATGCTCGCCTTTACAGATCACTTACACATCTCACCACTGTCCACGTGAGTTCGAGTCTTGGTTCGACTAATATGTATGTGACAAAGCTTGCCAGTAGCTTCCCGTTGGTCGGTGGTTCTTCCCGGGGTCTTCCCGGGGTCTTCCTCCACCAAATATACTGGCCGCCATGTATAGCCTATCATATGCTGAAAAATGGCGTTAAACCTCATAAAAAGAAACCAAATTATTTCTATCTTAACCATTTTCTCGAGGTATTATAAGCTTTACGCATCGATTCAACAGGCACATGAAAAATAATTATTGATTCTTAGGCGAAAATATCAGAGCAAACGATAAATGTTGCTCTTCTTTCATGGCACGATTATGCATGTAACACATATTTATAAAAAATACAATCGATCTGTTTCTGTCATAATGTTACCACAGTTTCAAGTTATCTACTTAAAATACATGATCTTTGTCAAAGTTGTTGTTTACAACTATAGTTTAATGAAAGACATTTATGTAGATGCTATCAGGCATACTTTTAATTGAACTTTCATTTAACATTGAGGAAATATTGTACAGATGAATGAAATTTCGTTTAACATTGAGAAAATAGTGTACAGATGCATGAAATTTCATTTAACATTGAGGAAATAGTGTACAGATGCATGACATTTCGTTTAACATTGAGGAAATAGTGTACAGATGCATGACATTTCATTTAACATTGAGGAAATAGTGTACAGATGCATGACATTTCGTTTAACATTGAGGAAATAGTGTACAGATGCATGACATTTCATTTAACATTGAGGAAATAGTGTACAGATGCATGACATTTCGTTTAACATTGAGGAAATAGTGTACAGATGCATGACATTTCGTTTAACATTGAGGAAATAGTGTACAGATGCATGAAATTTCATTTAACATTGAGGAAATAGTGTACAGATGCATGAAATGTCGTTTAACATTGAGGAAATAGTGTACAGATGCATGAAATTTCGTTTAACATTGAGGAAATAGTGTACAGATGCATGACATTTCGTTTAACATTGCGGAAATAGTGTACAGATGCATGACATTTCGTTTAACATTGAGGAAATAGTGTACAGATGCATGACATTTCATTTAACATTGAGGAAATAGTGTACAGATGCATGACATTTCGTTTAACATTGAGGAAATATTGTACAGATGCATGAAATTTCGTTTAACATTGAGGAAATAGTGTACAGATGCATGACATTTCATTTAACATTGAGGAAATAGTGTACAGATGCATGAAATTTCGTTTAACATTGAGGAAATAGTGTACAGATGCATGAAATGTCGTTTAACATTGAGGAAATAGTGTACAGATGCATGAAATTTCGTTTAACATTGAGGAAATAGTGTACAGATGCATGACATTTCGTTTAACATTGCGGAAATAGTGTACAGATGCATGACATTTCGTTTAACATTGAGGAAATAGTGTACAGATGCATGACATTTCATTTAACATTGAGGAAATAGTGTACAGATGCATGACATTTCGTTTAACATTGAGGAAATATTGTACAGATGCATGAAATTTCGTTTAACATTGAGGAAATAGTGTACAGATGCATGACATTTCGTTTAACATTGAGGAAATAGTGTACAGATGCATGACATTTCGTTTAACATTGCGGAAATAGTGTACAGATGCATGACATTTCGTTTAACATTGAGGAAATAGTGTACAGATGCATGACATTTCATTTAACATTGAGGAAATAGTGTACAGATGCATGACATTTCATTTAACATTGAGGAAATAGTGTACAGATGTATGACATTTCATTTAACATTGAGGAAATAGTGTACAGATGCATGAAATTTCATTTAACATTGAGGAAATAGTGTACAGATGCATCATACTATCTTTTCAAGCATACACCTCATTTTCTCAGTATCTGGCGTACTGAATTGGATTATTTGTGCTAAAAGGGCTTCTATTTTCATTCAATTTAATAGGCATTACACATTTTGTTTAAAGTGTCTGAGCTTTAATTTTTCTTTGGACCCACAAAGCTGCATCATTCATCATAGAATTGAACTACGCCCATGAAAAAATTATCTAAATAAGAAAATTGTGTATGCGCACTCGTATAATTTTTACCGTCTATACATCAAAATCGGATTAATTAAATTGGTTACAGAACTCGACCATCAAAGGTCAATGGTTTTCACAGGGAATTCCAGTTTCTGCTACCTGAACAGAAAAGCTTAATTGGAAGATAACTGAAAAAATTAGTTCTAAGCATGGATTGCTTCTTATTCTCAACAGGACAGGTCTTTTCCCATAATTTTGCTCTCTGCCTCAAGAATCCCCGTCAAGTTCCTTTTTGTTTTTTAATGTTTTATCCGTCGTGAGTCCTGCTTGTGATTTTTGTGCTAATAAAATTCATAATCTTTACTCTAACATTTTACCTTTTTCCTTACATTCAACGGGCAAGATTTTCCATCTTCCAAAATATTTCAATTTTATCGCTATATCCAGATCTGCCTTCCATCTCAATGGTCCACGTAGAAAGGTAGTTTATAATCTGTTGTTATAATTTCCCTTTAATCTTGGTCATCGAAAATAATTTGCGTGATTTTCAAATGTTATAAAACCAATTATTACATATTCTAGAGTTAATTATTGGGGAGACAAGTTACAACTCGGATCAAAATCGACTCTGTATTCAAGATGTCGCGACTTTTATTCTTAGAATCTAAATCTACACCACATTCAAGATGTTGCCACTTTTACCCATCGAATCTAAATATAGTCTGTATTCAAGATGTCGCCACTTTTACATCTCAAATCTAAACGTACTCTGTATTCAAGATGTTGCCATTCTTACACCTCGGATCTAATTGAACTCTGTATTCAAGATGTCACCACTTTTACACTTTTGATCTAAATCTACTATGTATTCAAGATGTTGCTACTTTTACATCTCGAATCTAAATCTACTCTGTATTCAAGATATCGCCATTCTTACACCTCGGATCAAAAGCTACTCTGTATTCAAGATACACATATGATATAAATCTACTCTGTATTCCAAATGTCACCACTTTTACGCCTAGGAACTAAATCTACCCTGCATTCAAGATGTCGCCACTTTTACTCATCGAATCTAAATATAGTCTGTATTCAAGATGTCGCCACTTTTACAGCTCAAATCTAAATCTGCTCTGTATTCAAGATGTATCCATTCTTAAACCTCGGATCTCAATCTACTCTGTATTCAAGATGTCGCCACTTTTACAGCTCAAATCTAAATCTGCTCTGTATTCAAGATGTATCCATTCTTACACCTCGGATCTAAATCTACTATGTATTCAAGATGTCACCCTTTTACACCTAGGATCTAAATCTACTCTGCATTCAAGATGTCGCCACTTTTACCCATCGAATCTAAATATAGTCTGCATTAACGACGTCGCAATTCTTTCACCTCTGATCTAAATCTACTCTGTAATCAAGATGTCACCACAATTTCACCTTTGATCTAAATGTACTCTGTATTCAAGATGTCGCCACCTTTACACCTCGGATCTAAATCTACTCTGTATTCAAGGTGTCGCCACGTTTACATCTCGAATATAAATATAGTCTGTATTCAAGATGTCGCCATTTTTGCACCTCGGATCTAAATCTACTCTGTATTCAAGATGTCGCCATTTTTACACCTCGGATCTAAATCTACACTGTATTCAAGATGTCACCACTTTTACACCTAGAATCTAAATCTACTCTGTATTCAAGATATCGCCACTTTTCCACCTTTGATCTAAATCTATTCTGTATTCAAGATGCCACCACTTTTACACCTTTGATCTAAATCTACTCTGTATTCAAGATGCTACCAGTTTTACACCTTCGATCTAAATCTACTCTGTATTCAAGATGTCACCACTTTTACACCTTTGACATAATCTACTCTGTATTCAAGAAATCACCACTATTACACCTTTGATCTAAATCTAGTATGTATTCAAGATGTCACCTCTTTTAATCCTTTGATCTAAATCTACTCTGTATTCAAGATATCGCCACTTTTACACCTTTGATCTAATCTACTCTGTATTTAAGATGCCATCACTATTACACCTTTGATCTAAATCTACTCTGTATTCACGATGTCACCACGCTTACACCTTTGATCTAAACTTTCTCTGTATTCAAGATATCGCAACTTTTACACCTTTGATCTAAATCTATTCTATATTCCTAAATGGTACTATATCTGCTCTATAATAAATAGTGAAAATTAGTTATTTTGAGGATGTAATGTGTTCCTAAATGACGGTTATTGTCATCTAGGAGGCAGTGTTTCAACACGTAACGGTGGACCAGATGACATGTTATTAAGTTCGTAAATCAGTTCAAGTTCTTTTTCATGATAGTGCGACACATAACCCAATCAACTCGCAAATAATTATGGTCTAATGCGGACAAAATGTATCTATGATACTTTCAAAATTAGAAAATATAGCTTACGAGATGTACATCCCCAACAACTTAATTATGCCAAATTGACATAAACTCACTCCCCAGCTACGGTTGCACCGTTACCAGTCCATTTGCAATTGTATATATGTTGCACCGTTACCTGTGCATTTGTAATTGTATATATGTTGCACCGTTACCTGTGCATTTGCAACTGTATATATGTTGCACCTTTACCTGTGCATTTGCAACTGTATATATGTTTTAACAGCCTCTTTATATGTATCATACTTTTTATTTTGACTTTCTGACTTTGTACTTGAACTTCCGCACTTTATTTATTTTCTATTGACCTGTTTACTAAAATACACTGTTTTTGTGACGAGAAGAGAAGAATGTATGTGCTTACGTCAATTAAAACAATTGAAAAAGTGCAGAATTATTTAACATGTTTCGTTTCAAACCCCATTTACACAATATGATTCTTCCTTGTATATCAACATGATTCCATCCTAGCTTACACGTATTGAACCAGATATTATTAAAATCATCCTCAAATGGAGTAACCAGTTCTTAAAGTTTTCACAGATGGTGTTTTTACAATGCAAATCTACCTCGTCATAATATTGTTGATACTTTTGTGTCATGATAGCTTTTATAAACCATTTGGTCAGTTTTTAAATGATGCCGTATTTAGTCTCGAAGTACAGCTTGCATCATGTAAAAGTATTAAATAGTATATATTTCCATAAAAATAAATAAAAGCCATGCAATATTAACCATTATGACTACATTGATTAGCTTAAAAAACAATGCTATAAGGATAGTTCCTTTCAGATGCGATTCAGTTATTTCTGTTCCTGTTTCAGATTACGTATAATTCCCCCAGTATAAATCCTTATTCCCGTTATTCATTCAATTTCAGCGAGAGTTAAGTGTTTTCAAAGTGTATGGTAGAGGAATACAAAAGGCACATGAACAATTGATACCAACGACACAATGTTCAATAGTTTATGAGGGAAAATGGTACATAATTTACCCTTTGGATCCCACTGATTTAAAGATAACATTCTCTGTCCATATTCATGATTTATGTGAGAAAACGTAAATCAATCGAAGTGAAACACGTTTTGCTATTCAGACTATACCACAGTATTGACAAGTTGTGGGCGGTTAGACTTGTTATTCCGTACAAACATCACTTCATTATAAGTATATATGACAACATATTCGTCATATTTATCCGCCTTTCTCAAATCCATTTATGGAGCCAGAGGGACTTCTATCCCATCTTTTGTTTTTTCACCAATCTGTTCAAAGCATTTGGTATCATTTTTCTTTAAAAGGTTTACGATAAAATTGCTAAAATGTGTCACGTAAAAGCAGTGGCGGCGCGAGGGTTCGAAGCGCCCGGGAGCAATGTTCTTTAGTGGCGTCCCTTCTTTGCAATAGAGAACAGTTTTTATGTAAGTTACAAACCTCCAGCCCCCCCCCCAACCCCCATCTAAGCCCCATTCCGGTTACAGCTGCAAAAAAAAAAAAAAATCTTCCGACGGCGCCCAACTTCACCTTGCGCCCGGGAGCAATTTCCATTCCCCCTCGACCCCCTCGCGCCGCCACTGCATACAAGTGTAGGTCACCGCCACATTTGTGCCATTATGTCCTAAGAAAGAATAGCATGCCGCCGTTTAAAATTGGAATAGATCGATCGAAGCTTGTCAGAAAAGGGAGAATATATGTAAAAAAAATATTAATCAAAGCAAGCTAACAATTCTGAGACTAAAAAAAAGAGAAAAAAAAAAAGAAAAAAAAAATCACGACTAAAATTACAGCAAGTCATTTGTCTTTTATATACAAGAAATATTTTAAGTAAATTTACATCATATGTATTACTGAGAACAGAAACTGCTTATGAATGGCGTGCGATTGTTTATATTTAATATTATTATTTTGGCTATTTGACTGTTCATAGTCACAGCTTCCTGCTGATCCATGCTTTTTATGAACACCTGCCAGAGGCGTAGCAACTTCCCAAACAACACCCCGCTACTGCGTGTGTGTTTTTGTGTGTGTGTGTGTGTGTGTGTGTGTGTGTGTGGGCCCATAATTAACCTTTGCGTGGGTCAGAAATTCTTGCTACGCCACTGACACCTGCACATACAACATAAAAATTAGAACTTGCTGCGTACAAGTTCAGCTCTCAAAGCAATCTAAAGACGGATTTTGGCTGTCTCATCCCCAATAGTGAGCGACAGGGCGAGAGAAGTATTGAATTTGATGATCACTAACGCATGTTACGCTTGTCTTTGATTTGACTTCATGTCAGTATTGTCGCCGATATTGATTGACAAATGTGGCAAACTTGCAATTATACCATAGCTTGTGGTTATTCCATTCCACCAGATCTACAACAGGAGGTGTGTTGCTAATGTATTGACATGCAAATTCAACATGAAGAGCCAGTGCTCAGAGCTTCCAGGTAATTGGACCTCTAACGTCGTGCGCCATGGAACCAAAATCGTAGGTGGAAATGCACCACCTTTCCTACTTATCCAATAAAATTTGCTTCTCCATCTGCATAGTTAATGCGGACACGTAACGGATCGGTAATATTGTGTGATATGTCATCGGCAAAAGTAGCTGACGTGTTATAGCTAACGGAGATAGAAGGAGGTATTGGGTTTTAAGTATAACACCCAAAAGAGAAAGTGAAATATAATGAATTTGAACATCATATTTGCAACGGCCATCATTTGCTTACAAAAAGAGTACATTTTGGCTGACAATGAAAAACTTAGAGGATGCCGTTCGTCAAAGTTCAAATGCCAGTTGCAGAATAAGATGCGACGTTTGAGAGACTTCAGTAGAACTATAGATCCATCCTCCAGAATTTTAGTCAGTTCTCTAAGCAATGTACAGATGGGAACCGAACGGGAAGAAAAGTCCTTGCAATCAAAGCGACCACAACTTGGTAAGTACCCATAGCGTACTTCATGCCTTCATTTTCCAAGATAGTCACACTTAATACATGTACTGAATAATTGGCGTGGCTTCTTGAAACTGGAACAATGTTACAATTTGTTTATATATGAGAAAGGTATCATCGCCATGTATCAGAACTTTCTTAATAAATAATTTTTAATTTCTTCTAAACTTTCTGTACCCATTTTCTCACACAGAGTCAAAGTGACGAACCTTTATGTTAATTGAGATTTAAGTCAAGATTTTCAAAAGCTACAGCTGTAGCAAGGAAACCATTTTGGTAACTTTTATTTAACACATGACCTGCGCTTTTTCCTAACACACAGTACATGGAGACATAAGACCAGTAACTAAAGGACCATTACAGTGACAATGTCGGAAAGGAATACTGGTGAACTAAAACCGCGAGCTGAAAACTTGAGAGATAAACAATATAATCAAGAAAGATGACTAGTAATTTAAACAAACAAACAAACAAACAAATAAGATTAGTATGTAATAATAATCTCTTCCTTTTCCCTTATAAGGTTAATCCCCCAGAAAATGAGTCAGAATACATTTCCCACGGGTAGTTTTATTCCAAAGAATATATCGCATGGGTAATTTTGCTTCTTTCTTATTTCATAAATGTCATGCAGCATTACACTGAAATTTGTTTTACAGTTGAAAGTAACTGAATATGTGATGCTTACATAATTTTAGATATTTTTTGAAGTTAATTGTAAAGTACAGTCACTCAAATACTTTATTAGTCTTTCCTACCTCGACATTACACCTTCTATCATGGAAATTATTTGGTTTCTTCTCGATGCTTTTTCAAACCTATCTTTGGACGCTTTATTGTCTAATTATGTATTCACCAGCCACAAGTGCATTGCAATATTTTAGCGATTAGTCCTTTATTATCATATGAAGCTTCTATCAATTTTTATAGTAATATCCAGTTTTAATTGCTAACATATTCAATCTGGATACTTGAATTTACTGATATAAATGCAACTCATTTTGTGTTATTGATTTCATATATCTTGTCCATATGACAAAAGTTTGCCCTGAATATCAGAGGCATCACAATCTGTGATGTCAGTTGACGAAGGAGCTCTAATACAATGATCAAAACCAATATATAACCATGCGAATCTACTACAACTGAAAATAATAACTGGGTAATAAAAAGTACCACGTGCGCATGCGTTCGGTGGTGAAAGCTCTTTATTCACAGTCAAAGAGTAGGTCATTACAACCAGCTCTACTCACAATAATCTTTTTTCACAGTCAAAGAGTAAGTCATTACAACCATCTCTACTCACAATAATCTTTTTTCATCTTTGTGGTTGTTGTCACTGTTTTCTTGATTCATTCATTTCACAGATTTCAATTTTGGGAAATTTAATAAAAACTAAGCATATCTCAATGTGAACATTCGGAATCATATTCCGATGTGTTTTGGTGTTGTTCTTGAAGTAGGATCTTGCATCAGGCAGGCACGGTTTTACACAGATGAGGCTGCTTTTACTGCTTCTATAGAACGGGAATTTCAGCTTTACATACAAGTTTGTAGGTGTCTCTCATTAGATAATTTTAGCGGAAACGTTATCGCTAGGATTTTGAAAATTCCTAAGAGAAACACTATATAAATCAGAAGAAGCTCAGTTTCAAACTGCAATTTCAGGCATAGACGATGCTGACTGTACTAAAGTATTCAAACGGTTTTGCTTGAAAAATGGTTCCGTTTATGATCTGAACCAGCCATTCGCTGCTCCTATGTAGATACCAAAAACTCGATTTATTCTCGTTTCCATGAGAAACTTACGCACACACTGCCGTCAAAATCGCAGAATAAGTCTCTTCAAGATAGACGAATAGTCGCAAATTACATCCGCCTTTAGTAGCCTTGAAACAGACACGTGTTTTTATTGCAATTAAAGTAGTTTACGTAAAACAATTGCGAGATGTGGAGAATTATGTACTAGAAGGGAGAATATAAAAAATACCAGAAAGGAAGCGAATTAACGCCAAAAATGAAAATAGATGTTAATTAATGATAATTATAACTTTAAACGACCAAAACGTAATCTGATGTACAAAACCACGCATCAACATATAAATGAATATATGTGACAGTACAGTATAGTATTTGATACTGTAGTGATTCTTTAACCTTTGGGGTGAATCGGTTACACTTTGTAGACATGGATGTTATTGGTATCAGCGACTGTAAAGGCCATGCAAACTGTACTTTTAGTGTTCAGTTAGCAAAATGTTTTGCGTTCATGTTTTGATGAAAATAAATAATCCTGTTATTTTGCATTCACATATGACCTTTTGTAAGTACTGGTGTAAAATGCAAACACACATTCTCGGCACCTGCGCCAAAAGTAAGAATACAAGAATTTTAACCAGTACCATGTGAGGAACGTGGCTGACTTTGGTAAGGCATATCTTGTACGGTGGACAGCTCTAGATCAGGCAATCTTTTTTTTTTTTTTTTTTTTCTTTTAAGCCTTGAAAAAATAGAATAGAAGATCCACATCAACAACAATAACGACCGCCCTTGGTTTTCATTGACCTACCCGACCGCAGATAAAAAAAAACACATTCATTTAAACTATCGTCATACTCCCGCCTCTATTTAGTAATCCTCCTATCTGTCCGTCCGTCCGTTCTTCTGTTCAGCTCAATCTCATTAGCGAAACTAGTCCCGCAGTTTTTGTTGGATTGCCATGAAACTTGGTAAATCACCTGAAAATGCGCACATCGAGAAATCACTTTGCTCCAGCAATTTTTGTTACAGGTATTGCCATTTTTGTCTTGTAGCTTAATGTATTGTATCACACAATCTCGTTACCGCAAATAGTCGCGCAGTTTTTGATCGATTGCCATGAAACTTGGTAAATATTATCGTTATTATCTGAAGAAGCGCACATCGGCAAATCACTTTGCTCCCGCAATCTGTGCTGGAGGTATTGCCATTGCAGCTGAATGCAGTGTAAGACAGAATCTTGGGAACTCACCTAGTCTTGCATTTTTTTTATGGATGCCGTGAAACTTGGTACATATTATGGACATCATTTAAAGATACATTTACTGACAAATCTGTGTGCGTCCATGATTTTTGTAAGAGTTATTGCCCTTTTTACTTGCAGCTGGATGCAATGTATGACAGAATTTTGTGAATCATACTCTTGCAGTTTTTTAGTATATTGTTGTGAAACTTAGTATATACTATGGTAGTCACCATAAGAAGATGTTCGTGTTGACCAATCATTGAACTAGCACTAATTTCACAAGAGTTATGCCCCTTTGTTTCTTTTTACTCAGACTGATCTCCATAATGGGGTAGGGGTATGGTGCGGGAGTGGAGGGGTATGTTTACGTGAGAAAATTGCTAACAATTTCTCTTGTTTGATTTGGTTCCATATTTTTTAAAGGGGATTCGAGTTTAAAACGGGAGGTTCGCTTTCCATAAATTGTCCAAATTTATTTGTTTTGACAACGAACAATGTGCACGTTTTTCTGAAACCTTCAAACCTCATCTGAGTCCGCCCCTTTGAATAGATATGGTAAGGAATGAATTAAACACTATTTTTAAGCCTTTAATCAGATATGTTTCTCTGAGAAGGATGAGACCAATCGTTTTTGGTCATCCCGTTGAGACATCGTTGTCGACATAAAAATGTAATGGAAAATTATTTACCAAATAAGATTGATTTCTCTGTTTGATACATATAATTCTGTGCAATTTAACTTTTGAGTTCTTGAATGCATGATAAAGTTAGGTGGAGTCTCCTATACTAGGGTAACTGCAGTCATGTGTGACAGCCATACATTTTATTCATAATGTGTATCGAATCTCAAGGGGACGTTTAAAACATCAATATCTGGCGTTAACATTCTTTCATTATCAGCACTTTAGTAAAATAGTAAACGTTGCTCTAAATGTAGTGAGCATTGGGACATCCCGAAACTCAAAATGTAGTGAGCATTGGGACGTCCCGAACTCACAACGTAGTGAACATTGGAACGTCCCGAAACTCACAATCGTCAATTATTTATCTGCATCACTTAAAAGTAAGTAAGGTGAGTGCGGTTTGACTTTGTTTCGTTTCTGCACTTATGAACTTAGTCATTCTTACGAATATTGTGAAATATTGGTGCTTAGCATTCTATATCTCTGACTTGCTTAGGCAATACTTGAATCTGAGAAAGACAATATAAAAAATATAAGTCTTGAATTCTCATCGATGACTTCATATTGACGTCAATTCTTGGTGCAAATCTAGGTACTATATTTCAATGAGACTCTTTAAGGACACACACACACACACACATATGTGTGTGTGTTTGTAAGAGGCTAAGAAGTCAATGACATTTACATATTATGATTTTTAATAAAAAGATTTGTAGAAGATAACTATAACCTCTTTTGACATTAAATGCATCAGGATATTTATATAAGAAAAAAATGTCCGAGCTGTTGGTAGTTATAGGTTGTGAAAATAATAATAAAAATAATAATAATAATTTTATTGTTTCTTGAATATTCAAATAAATTGTTGTGAGAAACTGATATATTTATGAAGCATGTCTCTCATGATGTTCTAAATTGAATCAAGCCCTTACCATCTTAAAGATATAAGTGTATACAAAAATAAGTCATTTTCCCCACACAAATGTTTGAATAAAACACAAAAATAAGTCATTTTCCCAACACAAATGTTTGAATAAAACACAAAAATAAGTCATTTTCCCCACACAAATGTTTGAATAAAACACAAAAATATATAGTTTTCCCCACACAAATGTTGAATAAAATACAAATATAAGTCATTTTCCCCACACAAATGTTTGAATAAAACACAAAAATAAGTCATTTTCCCCACACAAATGTTTGAATAAAATACAAAAATAAGTCATTTTCCCCACACATATGTTTGAATAAAACACAAAAATAAGTAATTTTCCCCACACAAATGTTGAATAAAATACAAAAATAAGTAATTTTCCCCACACAAATGTTTGAATAAAACACAAAAATAAGTCATTTTCCATAACACGAATGTTTGAATAAAACACAAAAATAAGTCATTTTCCATACACAAATGTTTGAATAAAACACAAAAAGAAGTCATTTTCCCCACACAAATGTTTGAATAAAACACAAAAATAAGTCATTTTCCCAACACAAATGTTTGAATAAAACACAAAAATAAGTCATTTTCCCCACACAAATGTTTGAATAAAACACAAAAATAAGTCATTTTCCCCACACAAATGTTTGAATAAAATACAAATATAAGTCATTTTCCCCACACAAATGTTTGAATAAAACACAAAAATAAGTCATTTTCCCAACACAAATGTTTGAATAAAATACAAAAAAAAGTAATTTTCCCCACACAAATGTTTGAATAAAACACAAAAATATATAATTTTCCCCACACAAATGTTGAATAAAATACAAATATAAGTCATTTTCCCCACACAAATGTTTGAATAAAACACAAAAATAAGTCATTTTCCCCACACAAATGTTTGAATAAAATACAAAAATAAGTCATTTTCCCCACACATATGTTTGAATAAAACACAAAAATAAGTAATTTTCCCCACATAAATGTTGAATAAAATACAAAAATAAGTAATTTTCCCCACACAAATGTTTGAATAAAACACAAAAATAAGTCATTTTCCATAACACGAATGTTTGAATAAAACACAAAAATAAGTCATTTTCCATACACAAATGTTTGAATAAAACACAAAAAGAAGTCATTTTCCCCACACAAATGTTTGAATAAAACACAAAAATAAGTAATTTTCCCCACACAATTGTTTGAATAAAACACAAAAAGAAGTCATTTTCCGAACACAAATGTTTGAATAAAACACAAAAATAAGTCATTTTCCCCACACAATTGTTTGAATAAAACACAAAAAGAAGTCATTTTCCCAACACAAATGTTTGAATAAAACACAAAAATAAGTCATTTTCCCCACACAATTGTTTGAATAAAACACAAAAAGAAGTCATTTTCCCAACACAAATGTTTGAATAAAACACAAAAATAAGTCATTTTCCCCACACAATTGTTTGAATAAAACACAAAAAGAAGTCATTTTCCCAACACAAATGTTTGAATAAAACACAAAAATAAGTCATTTTCCATACACAATTGTTTGAATAAAACACAAAAAGAAGTCATTTTCCCAACACAAATGTTTGAATAAAACACAAAAATAAGTCATTTTCCCCACACAATTGTTTGAATAAAACACAAAAAGAAGTCATTTTTCCCACACAAATGTTTGAATAAAACACAAAAATAAGTCATTTTCCCCACACAATTGTTTGAATAAAACACAAAAATAAGTCATTTTTCCCACGCAAATGTTTTAATAAAACACAAAAATAAGTCATTTTCCCCACACAGATGTTTGAATAGAACACAAAAAAAGTCATCTTCCCCACACAGATGTTTGAATAGAACACAAAAATAAGTAATTTTCCCCACACAAATATTTGAATAAAACACAAAAATAAAACACTTTCTTCAACAAGATTGTTTTTGTTTTGTTTATTTCAATTTGGAAAACCAATATTGTTATGATACATCTGCGTTTGAAATCGAGGGTAATGTGAGATTTTAGCTAAGGAGAAATCTTTTCTGAGAATATTATAAGTCATATTTGCTGGTGAATTTCTCATCTTGAGAATTAGAACATTTCAAATATTAGGACCTGATAAGTGGAAACTTCTTTCAACATTGCTTGTGCATGATTTTAAAAGATACAAGATACAAGATATAACTTTCAGTCAAGCCTAAATACTTTTAAATAATTAGAGTAATGAAATTGGAAGAGCTCAAACATGTATTTGTTAGCATATTCGTTAATTAATCTATGATTGCCATGAACTTAATTATAACGGAGCCAATAGCTAAAGAAATGAAATGTGTGTGGGTGGATAGGTTGGAGGTTGGAGTGAAGCAAGTAACAATATGTGATAAAAAAAAACGTGAGAGATTTTCAAAGGTTGCTCTTGTTTATGGCTACTGATTCACGTAACATCTAGTCATAGGTGTTACTTGGAAAAAAACATCATAAGGTGGTTTAGTTTATTTTTGCAGGTCTTTATTACAGCTGTCACTGATCTATTAATAGCTGAAAATATCGGTCATTAAGCTCATCATGATATTATTTACAATTTTTACAATCAGTATGTCAATGATAGAAAACGTTCACTGCTTCTGCGATTTAATTTTTTTTTCGTATTATGTGGATTTATTTATTTGTTTATAAATTTTTAAAATCAGATTTTAGAAGTGACTTATATAAAGTAGTTAAGTTTAGCACAAGATATTATTTTTTTTTTTGGACACTTTATAGTAAGAAACGTTCTTTAAAATTCTTGTATATGTCTCTCTCGTGTTGAGCAACAATTGTTCTTAACAGTGTCATATGTGCTGTCTTTGACATTTGGTTCATGTGCAAACACATTTCGAATTTTAGAATCAATCACTAAATGAGATTTCGAAATAAAGTATAGAACTTTAAAGCATATGGAAAATACGAATGGAATGAGTCATAGCAAAAATTATAGAATACTTGTATATCTCAAATGAATAAGTGCATTTTGTTGACTTTACACCAGAACAGCAAGCACTGATAGAGGAACATAGGAGATGGAATTACTTGAACAAACATGATCCATTGATATCCTCTATTCTTGCTTGACTCAATAGTAACAGCGTGAAATTTTATGTGCATGTTCTTTTGTGTTTGTGCATGTACGCCGGGAAGCTTGATGTCACTGTCAACATATAGTTTGGTGTGGACAGTACAAGTAATTATGTTGGGCGCATTCATTTCATGAGTCAACATTTTGCACGTTAATTAGAATATGTCGCAGGATCTGAAGATTGCCGTAAGTCGTTACCCAAGTCTCCAATACTAGTTCCAAATCGCACTTCTTGTGACACAGTTTATATGTTGATTTTTTGTGAGTAACAATAAATACTGACAAAATTGAGTTTCCAAACATTGTAAGAAGATCTTTAGTTGGGGAAACTTTTACATCATTTCCTTGCTGTTTAAGAACAAGATAATCAAATATGTATCTAACAAATTGACTCTACTTATGGCCAAGTTGTTTCACAGTTACAGATTAAATATTGCAAAATATAAATATATTGACATTAAACAGGCTTTCTGTCATTCAAGAATATGTTGGCACCTAAAATCTCACGAGAAGTCATGCACGCTAATGTATCTTACTTTCTCATTTAAAGTAACCCTACTTACTTCAAACATTCTGATGCTGGAGCATATTGACTTAAAACGTATTGACCGTGTCAATATGACGTAGCTGAAATACAACGCTTGAAATACACAAGAGTATCTCTGGAGATGCTCACAAAATTCATTTGTATAGTTAAATCGTTAGCAGTGCAGACATCGGTATTTATCTACAAGATAACAGAGATAATATGTGTATCGTTTTGATGGGAATATATGCTTGTTATTTTCATTTTGTCATGAAGTATGTAGATTGAAATTTATTTCCGCTGTAGAAAATGAGCAAATTCTCTCTTGAGACAAGTTCAGTAGACACATTTGATCATGGTCATTAAAGAAAAGCTCATAAAAAGCTGATAGAACCTGTGGATTTAAATGATGCTGATTAAATTCCATCAACTGAATGCTTCATATAATGTATATTGGATACAGTTTTAATGTAAAAAAAAAAATGATTAGAAGAAGAAGAAAATTCCATGCAGCATATATATTCGACAGGATTATACACATTTTATTTTACGTGATTTATAATTTATATGAAAGGAAAAGAAAACTGTGCCGAGTCATCATTCTATATATAAAAACTATGCGACAAACATCAAGACCAGCTCTTTTCACAAAATTACAAATAAATTGATACTTTATACACCCGGCCGGCAAATATTTGATAAAAACTACTAACAAGGTAGTTCAAAATTAATGTTGGACATTCTTAAAAGACAGTTAAACTGGTTTATTTATTTTGCTTATAAGCTATATAGTGGAAGACATCGATCAAACCGTGGAAGTGCGAGTTATCTTTTCAGCAACTTTTTAATGTCTTCATATTTATAAACTAAATCTTTTGGCGATCATTAAACTCCATCCTATCCATTAAGAAATAAGCTTCACTTATAATCACGAATAGGTAACAATGCAAACTTTAATCAATGTCTAATGATTACCTGGCCTTATTCAACTGGTAAAGAAACATGGAAGAAAAAGGTCCAGTTTCTCTGCGAAATGACCAAAGAACAGGTTCATTTAAGGCAAGAGAGCCATTGGAGAGCTGATGGCACAAGTATGCATGGATTGCATAAAACACTAAATGTTAAGTAGTCTAATACTTCGAGTTTCATCATCGGGCGATAATGAATATATGGAAATAATCGGGAGATAATGAATATATAGAAACAATCGGGAGATAATGAATATATAAAAACAATCGGGCGATAATGAATATATAGAAGAAAAAGAATCGGGCGATAATGAATACATAGTAGCATTCTGCAGGTCAGTGATATTTATTATCAATGGAAATCTTTTTACAATTGGACAACATGGGGTTCAAACATGTATGCACCATGCTAGTTTCATTTAATGTAAATAAAATGATACTAAACTTCCTTATATATTTCCTTCATTTTTCTACATCATTAATGAAATCCAGTACATTCATTATAAATTCAGATGCACCAAGTCTAATATACTTATGTTAGGTGCTAACGTGACACAACATATAAAAATCAGCATAGGTTATGTTGCATTGTCTGGAAATAGCTGCGTTGGAATGAAATGACTTTAATTTTTAGTGCAAATGACCCTTCAATAAAAAGCCGAATCACACCTGTTGTCTTTTTGAGGCTGCGTAAATGCCAACAAACTTAAGTCAATGCACATTTTATTTTCTTTATAGGCTTTAATGCTGATTTCTGTTTGATGAAAGAAAGATTCTTCACTGCATAGAAATCTCTGGAAACAATCAGAGAAACAATCTTAATAATTTTCTTAGAGAGTACAACATATCAGCACATTTGTTTAATTAGTGTAGTGATACCTAGAGAAAATGACAAAAGTTGCACCTATGTACTACATTTCCTTTACTCTGTCTGTAGCAACATTGAAGCATACATGCAAAGATTGGTTGGATTTGCTCCAGAGTACGATTTGTTTCACAAGACAACGGTCTAAATTTCGTGTTATGTCATGTAAGGTCCAAACACAAGGTCAGATTCATCATAAAATGAAGCTTCCTTCATATATTTCAGTTACGTAGAATAAATGTCTGCTCAAAAAATCCTTATTTAAATTGTAAAGACCATTATTTTCAATTTTGTTAAAGAAAATAAATATAATAAATTATTGGCCAAACAATCTCCACCGGGTTGTTGCGTTAAAGTAAAACCGTTGCTCCCCCTCCCATTTAAAATGATACTTTTAATCTCTCAATAAATATTTTTGAAGAATTCTGGGCCATTTCCGGGACACAAACCTGCATAGTTAGAGCTTATTTTAACATTGATATACACACTTTGGAATCAAAAGAGTGTCGTGAACTAATTTTATGTTGATTTCAAATTATCAGAAGATATTTAAACTGTTGATCACTGTGAGCGTTATAATTTGATACCTTCAGAATTAAACATTTGGTATCTTCTGACCAGACCCATGGCCTAAATGTATACTTTATCATAGCTCTATGTGTCATTTTTAACGAACAAATTGAAATCTTTTTATATATAGAAAATTATTTAAAAAACAGTCTGAGTTGATAATTCTCCTAAAGACACTAAATATTACTCCAGAGATGATGCTAGGGCTTGAAAAATGTACCATTGTTCCATCATATTGGAATAGCCGATTCACCCGCATGTGTTCTATTGCCATTATTGTAGTAGCCCAAGGGTGAATAAAAACATTGGAGTCACTACTAAGCAAATCAAGTTTTATTTTCATCCAAATGAAGTTTCAAATAAATTAAAGCTATGCATCCATATGACAAAATCATGTGCATATATAAGAAAGAAATATCATCTACATCTCATGCTTCTCGCCTTAAAAAAGGAAAATCTATACTTTTTAACAGTCATTTTGTTCTCGAGTATGCACCAAATACTGAATTACTTACTTATTTAATTTAAACGCATACAGTAATTAGCTATAAATGCATCTAGGATATCTAATTATTTAAACAATAAGTTTCCCATGGGTTTTCTCCGTATGCTAATCAAGGTATCACTAGCATAATTGGGTTCCCTATATATGGCCTTCATTATTCTATATGTTGTATGAATCCAGAGAATTATTTGAAAGTTCAAGTGCACCAAAACAATATCAATTATGTTAGGCACGCGGAGACGACATATACAAATATCAACATAGGTTATGTGTTGCATTTTCTGTAAATAGTTGGACTGGAATGAAATTTCTAGAACTTTTAGTACTTGTGACCTTTACAGACCCTGCCGATTAACACCTGTTTGCTTCGTCAGATTACGCAAATGCCAACAGGTCGAACTCAATAAGCGCTCTATTCTCCTTGTAGGCTTTAATGCTTCTTTCTGTTTAATGAAAGTGAGATTCTTCACCGGTTAGGAAATCTGCAGGAAAAATCAGAGAATAATAATAATGAGTTTCTTAATAACTACAATAGAATGCAATGACAGATCATTAGCTTAATTAGTGTAGTGATATTTTGACACGATTGCTTGAAGTTATTGGAAGGGGACGACAACATATGATGGCCAATTGTAGTTGGTTTGGATACAGACCAAACCTCTCGCTATGAGAAACAAATAAATTATTTTACAGCGTGATGTATTGCAGATTACAATTAAATTTAGTGAAATTGATGACACTGAAATAATCTTCGGTATGCGAACTAAACGCGTGTTAAAATATAACTCATTACTCATGATGCAGTGGACAGATTGATTGACAGCTCTTGCCCTTAAATTAATGCATACATTTCTTCAATAATCTGCAGGATATATGAAACGTCCCTTTCATAAATCTTAGAAGTATATATATATATATATATATATATATATATATATATATATATCCTGTTACTAATATGTATAAGCTTCCCTAAGGCATAGTTTTCAGCATAATAATGTCAAACAATAGTTCAGTAAAACTTCGCGTGCTAATGACCCAGGTTAATGCCACGTTTTGTAGTCACGTTTCAAATACTTCATATTTAACTACATGAATTAAAAAATATAAATAGGAGGAAAATAAACATTTCTACGTTCATACTGTACACACACACACACACATACACACACACACACACACACACACACACACATATATATATATATATATATATATATATATATATATATATATATATATATATATAAGTGTGCCACATAGGATGGAAAGATAAGTGCGAAGCATTACGTTTAACTAAGCCGTACTCGAGAATGTACATTTGAAAGTCTGTTTAAGTGATTTATATGGATTTCAACCGGTTTAAACTATTTTCTTTTTTTCTGTATATTTATTACAAGAGAGACTGCTTACAGTTGACACTGGCCATACATACCAAAACAGTTTTAGCGAAATTTGCCGATTCAAGGACTGTTGTTGGGTAGAGACGCTCTCAGAAACGGTCCTCAAGTCACTTTTCGGAACGTGAGAAACGACGTATCCATACGCAAGAAAATGGCAACCCTGTGAACATATGTGTGTGTGTGTGTGTGTGTGTGTGGCAGTTTACATTTTATATCTCAAAAGTTAAAGTTTCGACAGACGCTATCTTATTGTCAAAGGAGCGCTGTGTTCCCGGTGTTACGGACATTATGGAGGCGCTCTGCAAATATTATGTACTTCTGAAAGAGTGACAGGTGTAAGGTGAAGTTGTTTGAATTTGCAACATGCACAATGAAGAGATTGTTGGCATACCTCTATGCTATTTTCATGTACTGTGGCTGAAAGTTCTTTACATATTGTACTTGTGGAAATTGTACATGATCTAAGTACACAGCTGACAAGAATGGCCTCTCCCAGGTGCTCGACAAATCAGCCTGAATTAGTCCAATGTACGCTATTTTTTAGCAGTTATTAAAATAGGGAAAACGAATTTTTCCAGAATAGGCAATACAAGCTTCTGAGAGAACAATGAATGAATAAAAAATGCATAAAAAAAGTAAAAAAAAGTTTTCGGCTCTTTTGTACAATTTACCTTTGAAATCCTGGAAGTGAAAATGACCAAGCGGAGCTAGCAGTTTTTTTTTTATAGATGCACATCTGAGGTAAGACCAAGCTGTATACTCTATAACCCAAATTGCACCCATCAATCATACACCAAAATAAAAAGAATTAAAAGTTCTTTTAATAATATCTACGAGGTACAATGTCTTTTTTAAATAGCCAGGATAACCAGTGAGGAAAACCTGTGAAATTCTTTTTCTTTAAATATCTAACCATATGCAAAATACGAAACTGTAGAGCGCCACCTGTTTTATTTACCCACTACAGCATTGGCAAAATAATGCCAACAACATTTCATTTCTGAGTAGAAAAGGTTATTCGCATAGCTTCACAGCTAAACCTGCGTTACGAATACACTTGGAATACCATGTAAGACCTGTTTACATGTGCATACAGACAAAAACTAACTAATTACTTGACGAAGTGGAAAAATTCGAAACAGATTTTGGCAATACAAAATCGACAAATTAATGTTTGGAATAATTCTTGATACGTTTTCAAACTCGTGAATTTACATAATATCATAATGTACCATATGTGTTGCATACAAACACAAAGTTATGCACCATATAAACACGTAAAGGCATTTCTTATCTCCAAGGATGTTAATAAATACTGAATATAGCTTTAAACAAGGAAGAATTATATCAGTGCATAAATACAGAGGCTGGTAAATAATGAAACTTCTTTTAACACCCCAGCTTTTGCTGACGCTATTGGGCCTATCCTTAAATAAGATCTAAATAACAATATATACTGCGTGACAGATCTAAATAACAATATATACAGCGTGACAGATCTAAATAGCAATATATACAGCGTGACAGATCTAAATAACAATATATACAGCGTGACAGATCTAAATAACAATATATACAGCGTGACAGATCTAAATAACAATATATACTGCGTGACAGATATACATTTTATTCCATTATCTAAATAACATATATACTGCGTAACAGATATACATTTGATTCCATTATCTAAATAACAATATATACTGCGTGACAGATATACATTTTATTCCATTATCTAAATAACAATATATACTGCGTGACAGATATACATTTGATTCCATTATCTAAATAACAATATATACTGCGTGACAGATATACATTTTATTCCACCAGAGTTTGTGTGGTAAACATTCAGCTGCACGGAATATACTCAAAGATCGACGTGACATTGATACACATTTCAAGGCAAAGGTTACGCAGCATGGAATGGAACAGTAGGTACAAAGCATGACGCTAACTTTCTTCAGACTCGAGGATATGCATTTGAAAGTCTGTTTTTAGTGTTTTACATTATATAAGCCTATTTGAACCTTTTTTTATAAACAAATGCATATTTATTACAAGAGAGACTGCCTACAGTCGACACTGGCTCTAACATGACAGCTTCAGCCAATTTTGCAGATTTCTAGCTTGCAAAATGTATTTACAAGTCATCACAATCGAAAATTCCAAAGCTGTTATTTGGTAAAATCGTATTGGCAAAGCATTAGTCGTATCAATTATTCAAGTTAAATATCACTGTTTATAAATCAATTCACATACAAATAACTAAAGGTATACCCTACTTCAAGCCGTAGTGGTAAATATTACAAATGTTGTTCAAAGCAGTAGAAATAGCATTGGATTCACAGATACGAGTCCTTGAAAATTAGATACGTTCTTTTGATACCCGAGTGATATCTATCTATCTATCTATCACATGGGCATACAAAATGGGATTGGGGGGGGGGGGGGGGGTTGCGGGGTAAGGGCAAGATCCAGTGGGGGCCCAAATGTCCCATCAAACAACTTTTTTTCATTGGGAGGGGTGAACCACTAATTAAGTTTTGGGGGCAGAATTTCTTAATACGCTACTGATAATATTACTGTTATACGATGTATCTTTTTCCAATATAACATGTTCTTGCTTCACCTAACCTAACCATGCTACTTATCGTATCAGGAGAAATTTCATTATGGGTTTAATTTTCACGATTTGTACAATCTGATCATAATTCTTGAATGTTAAACCCTGTGGGAATTTTTAAAAAATGATTGAAGAACTGCACAATCGGGGAATATTAAACACGCAATCGTTTCAAAAGATAGAAATTGGAGAATATTTAACAATGCGGACTTTTTCTATATATTGTATTACACGACAGCCTTTTTTGCATATTTCTTACAAAAGGGTGAAGGAGGAGAGGACATTTTGTCTGAAAAGAAGCATTGACATATGATAAAAGATCTTTGACTTTGAAGGACAGAAAATGGCTGTTGATAATTACCTTTTCGTTAAGATTACATTTGTATCTTAATGCACACTGCGCATTGCTCTTGAAATGGTATGCAATGCTAGATAACTCTCAAAGAAATGGTGTTCAATGCTAGACCACTGACCAGAATATTGTCAAGCTAATTTCCATTACTAATTTAATCATCTTCTTTGAATAAATAATACAGAAAAAAAAAACTACGTGCACAATAAAACAGCACCAGACATACGAAATAATATAATTCTTTGGAACAGAACTTGTATAGCTATAAATTGAATAGGGTTTGGTTACATAATAGTCCATTCGAGATGGAAGATTATTGTCGCCTTCCTCGCCTTGAAATTATTTTTACGTCTCGATGAGTGAAATCTCTAGAGACATGCAAAAAAGAATCAAGGCCTTAAATTGTTAATTACTTTCTCACATGCAATGTATGACTCACGAAAGTTAGGAGCTCTCACAAACAAACATCTGAGAAAAGACCAAATCCTCTCGTGGACTTCATCAAATGAAGTCGAATCGTATTTGTATAGTCTATGATAAGTCTTGAATGTACAAGAAGTTTTTACTAAACCCCATGGTTCCGAGCTGTAACAAAAGGGGTATAACTCACCAATTACTATTTTCTGTCGCTAGATGATGCGAGTGTACTTTTAAAATTCCTCGATCTGTTCTCTGATTAAAAGTCTTTATTCATGATATAAACTTCTAAAACAGGGAATCAGACAATCTATAGTAAACACGTGTCTTATTTTTTTGTATGATTATTTTCTGGGTTGAGTTCCTTTGTGAACACTTTAGTATTGCTTCCGAAACGAATTTAATATGATGCACGTGTGCAAAATAATGTTCGTTTGTCTGTATGTTTTTATTTGTCGTCTGCAAACGGAAGCCTATGTATGACACTCTATATGCAAATAGGTATCTGAGTGACGCCAAGAGATTTGATGTCTGATATGCAAGATTTAAAATGAACACTGAAGTTCCTGCTTAGACCAACATTGGCCATCTATTTCTAATCATCTTCAATTAAAGTCAGAATCGGACAGACAGGCACATTTTGCAACCTCGTCCCCCATCCTCATATAAAGTCGCCGTCAGCTTATTTAATATTAATCAGTAGAACAGAAAAAGTAAATTAAACCAATTAGGGTTTCAAAGTAGGTCATATTTGTTTGTAAGCCATGAAATTGTCCTTCTTTGTTTACTTAAAAGTTTTAAATTAAATTTGTATCCAATATTAGATGCGCGTGTGCGTATGTGTGTGTGTGTGCTTGCGCGTGTGTGTGTCTGTGCGTGAAAGGCTTGAAGTGAGTATTATAGCTGGGACAGTGTTGAAAATATACCCGAACATTTAAGTGTATTAATTGAAAATTTAAATTTTTACTAAGTCATCTGAGTAGAAGTGGCACAAAAACGTCACGATTTCTGAGGAATATAACAATCTTACTTCAATAGAATGCACATTATAGATGCTAATGTTTATATAAAATAATCATCAGGACAGTACTTTCTACAGAAAATGTTTGATTCTAATTACACGCGATATAAACCACGTGAATGGTATTTATGGATGGCGAGTCTCCATAATTGCATGTAAGGAATATTAATCAGGTGGGGTTTTTTTTTTTTTTTTTTCTTTTTTTCTTAGTAAATCAAATCGGTTCATTACATTTACGTAAGCATTGATATACTTCACTTTATCATAACTCTTGTGTGCATAACATGCGTTCACTCCTGGCAGTGTAACAAAAAAAAAATAATAATAATGAGGACTTTGTACAGCGCCTAATCTTTAGAAGCTCTAAGCGCTTTACGATATTAGATAACACCTAAAAAGATATATAATCATTTAATTACGAAAACAAACACCATGAAATTAGAAAACAAAAAAATGCTGAAAATAACTATGGTAAGGAAACATTGTAAAGTCTTTAAGTCTGTTCTTGCAGTTGAAATAAGTGAGTTTTAAGAGCACTCTTGAATGAGATCAGAGTGTCCTTTTGTCTAAGTTCAATGGGCAATTCGTTCCTGGGCCCTGGTATGCAAAAGAAGGTTGTCTGTATGACTTCGTTTTGATAGTGGGAATAATGAGAATACGAGTGTCGGAAGAGGAGCTGGGGTGTACACATCGGTGAGGTCAGATAGGTATTTTGGACTGGAGCCAGTCACCAAAATGTAGCATAGAGAACAAATGTTGTGTTTGAGTCTGGATCGAATGGGTAGCCAGTGTACGGTACAGAGCAGGGGGAAGATGTGCTCGGTTCTTACTACTCTAAGAATGATCAGAGCAGCTGTGTTTTGAACTTTTTGAAGCTTGAATTACAATAGTCCAGTCTTGAAAGTACTAAGGAACACACAAGTGTTTTAGTGGCATCAACTGAAAGAAACGTGCCAATGGAGCTGATGCGTCTCAGCTCCAGATATGCAGCTTTGCATATGTTCATGACATGTAGGTGTAATGAGAGAATACTGTCCAGAGAAACACCTAGGTTTCGTACTGACTGTGTGAATTTAATGTTGGTGTTGCTGATGATTATTATTTGAGGTAAAAGACATGAATGAGAAAGTCTTTGCGTTGTGATCAGAATGGCTTCTGTTTTATCACAATTCATCTGCAGTTACATATATCATCCATAACTTGACATTGGAAATGCACCTCTCTACGCCTTGGATTGTAGCATCAACTTCAGTTGGGTGGCTAGATTTGTATATTTGATAGCATACAATAATTACCAACTTAGATAACAATCATGCAAATTTCGAAATATATGCGTGTTGAAAATAAAATTATAGTTACCGCTGATCGGTAAAGATACAAATGGAAAAATAGTGCGTCCTCCAACTGGCTTGAAATGACTAAAAATATTTTCTAAATTTACATATGAAATATTGTTTAATCTGTTGTTTTTTTTTTTTTTTTTTTTTTTTTTACATATTTAATCATTACAATGGTAAGTTTTTAAATGTTTGATAGAGCTTCTTTGTATCTTTTTTTTCATTAATATTATCATGTATTGTTTTAAAAATCATTTTATCAGCAGGTAACACAATGTTTATTGGTTAAAACTGCGACCCCTAAAGATAAAAAAGAAGCTGATTGTAAAGGAGAATGGATTTCAGAGACACTTTTGTGCAAAAGCAAATAAATTTACACGTCCAAAAAAGTATTTTGAAAAAATTCTGGAACTGTCAACTTGGAGGTGCTATTATAATAAATAATTTTGAAGTCCAGTTACATGGATTTTAAGATCAAAACATGAGATTTTATCGTAAATAAAGGTAAATTCATTTATAAATAGTCCTTAAGTAACCATCTAATGTTAATACCACTTAACTTAATTAAATGCAAATTTTTGGAATTTAAACCTTTTATTCCTTTTTTCCTTGATATTTTTTTACTTGTGAAAACAACAGTTTCAATATTTAATTTTACTATGGAAATTATCACATAGGTGCCTCTCATTGTCACCTGTGATATTGTATATAATGTATTGTGTACATAATGCACATAACTAATTATCAGTTTATAAGGTTGGCCAAAGCTTCTCTACTTGGATGGATTGGATGTATAGGCACGACGGACCATTAGGCAAGTATTGCAGACTACTTGAAAACAGTCAATACTCATAGTCAGTAATGACTATAGATTACAGGTCCAATTTGTTTGACTGTTTACTATAATAATATTATTGCGTGTTACCTTTTCTTTTGTTATTGTTGGATTAAATTACCTCTGAAATACCCATGCCGTCAATTTTTGGGCACAGTGCAGACGTCTATCTGCCGTCAATTTTTGGGCACAGTGCAGACGTCTATCTGGCGTCAATTTTTGGGCACAGTGCAGACGTCTATCTGCCGTCAATTTTTGGGCACAGTGCAGACGTCTATCTGGCGTCAATTTTTGGGCACAGTGCAGACGTCTATCTGCCGTCAATTTTTGGGCACAGTGCAGACGTCTATCTGGCACAGTGCATACGTATGTCTGGAGAATACTAAGTACTATATAGATATTAACAAATGGTTTATCTGAAAAAATTTTGTTCACTAGTCCATGGATGGTCCCAAATAACTAATTATCAGCTAATTATCAGCTTTCTTTTCAAGTGATCTTGTTGCCATGGTTCGCATTAATTGCAAATATATGCAGTATCACAACTAAAAAAATACGGAACACGGCACACTAATAAGGTATATTAAAACATCCATTTGCCGCTTTTGTGAAATTTTCAAGACTTGCGGTATATGTATGTAAATTGTGTCGTCTGTGGTATATGTATGTAAATGGTGTCGTCTGTGGTATATGTATGTAAATGGTGTCATCTGTAGTATATGTATGTAAATTGTGTCGTCTGTGGTATATGTATGTAAATTGTGTCGTCTGTGGTATATGTATGTAAATGGTGTCGTCTGTGGTATATGTATGTAAATTGTGTCGTCTGTGGTATATGTACGTAAATTGTGTCGTCTGTGGTATATGTGTGTAAATTGTGTCGTCTGTGGTATATGTATGTAAATTGTGTCGTCTGTGGTATATGTATGTAAATTGTGTCGTCTGTGATATATGTATGTAAATTGTGTCACGTTGTATGAAAGAAATATCTGACTATATGCTAATACAGACAAATACGGCAAACATTTCCAAATAATCTGTATTCTATCGCGTAAAACGTGCAATTCGACCTATCTTTTCATTATATATATATATATATATATATATATATATATATATATATATATATATATATATATATATATATATATATATATATATATAGTTGCATTCTTCACCTCCAACCTCCACCAGACTGATAACTTACCAGACACCATGATCAAGTGAATACAATATATGTATACATTCAAATTAAAAACAGAAAAAAAATACTTAATGAGATAGGAAAAAGTGCAGGTGCAAAATAAGGTCATAGATACAAAATACATACTTACGCACGTGCGTACATACGAACATACATACACAGCAAATATATGCAACATGTTTGCAATATGCATTCTGACAGGAAACATAGGAATAGGCAGGTTTCACATTCTTGCTTCTCTACTCTCCGCTTTTCGCGAGATAATGTGTGGTTTGACATTGAAGGGGCATCGTTACAGTGAATCCCGTTGAGTGAACGAGAGAAATGCGTAAATAAATGAATAAATAAGTGCTTCATGTTAAGATTAAACGTGTTTTTTTAATTAAATAAAATCGAAAACAAATATATGTATAATGGTGTAGGAATTAGAGACGCTTTTTTTAACCAGCAATTTTGCGATCAAACTTACGTTTACTTAATCGCGTAAAAAAAAAAAACAGATTCATACGTTTTGACTATATAGTAAAAAGTACGTTTGAGTACATCATCGACCATTCATTTGATAAATATCATGACTTCTCAACAAAAATTAATGCTTCTTTCATTATCGTGACTATTGTTTTATGTGCCATGAAAGTTTGACCATACTGCCAAATATTCCTCGTACATATGTAGCCGTGTATCGGGAAACCATACCACCGACTACCTTACAATTTCTTGTCTCACATATGTGTTGTTGTTTCTACATAATGATGTCTATAAATTATATATACCACGGACTACATAATGACATCTATAAATTATATATACCACGGACTACATAAGGACATCTATAAATTATATATACCGCGGACTACATAATGACATCTATAAATTATATATACCACGGAGTACATAATGACATCTATAAATTATATATACCACGGAGTACATAATGACATCTATAAATTATATATACCACGGACTACATAACGACATCTATAAATTATATATACCACGGACTACATAATGACATCTATAAATTATATATACCACGGACTACATAATGACACATATAAATTATATATACCACGGACTACATAATGACATCTATAAATTATATATACCACGGACTACCTTACGATTTCTTGTCTCACATATGTGTTGTTGTCTCTACATAATTACATCTATAAAGTGTGTATGTCTTGAGAAAAGTGAGAGAAAAAAAATTGGAAAAAAGCCGAACAGAAAAAAGCAAGAAGAAAGAAGTTAGGCACAAAGTAAAGAATGTAGGTCCATATATAGTATACTATATATATATATATATATATATATATATATATATATATATATATATATATATATATATATATATATATGACTTGCGTAAGGGATGAAAGAGTCACAAGAGAAAGGTGTGTAAATGGAAGAGATAAAGTAACAGAAACAATGCTAGCAAAAACATACAAGATATATATTCTATATCCTAATGGACTAGTTTAAGATGTATGTACAAAATATGAAAGAAAAAGATAATTCAAGATTGTGGCGGTATGAATGAATTTTCATGAATGTATTTAAGCAATTTCAAACAATAGGTAGAAATATAACTGCTATATTACTGTATTAATATATTCATACCAATCAGTTTCAAAACATTCCAAGTTATTGTTTCTTTTGGCTCATTCCTACCCACGAAAATAGGATCTGTTATAAAGTTTCTAAATAATGACAATGACAAATTCTTGATTATACTCAGGTTGCAATACGCAACATATCAGGTAAAATATTAGTATCTCACTTTGCATTCGTCTACATCAGCCAGGGACAATATAATGGTTTTACAGTATAGGCAGTTCAACTCAGATTGACAGCAATATCATAATCAATACTCCAGTGGAATACAAGCAAGTACAAACTTGCATACATCTCTTCGCATCGCAATACATAGATTTTGATATAATTGGAAAGAAAGAAAATAAATTACGATAAATGGAACACAAATTAATCTGTAGTAAACTCATTACCTTACAATGATGAACCTATGGTACTTTTCTCTTCCTGTAGAATTTAAAGAACAACATACACATCGAATAAAGATGATTAGAAATTAACGAAATTTTGATAAAATAATATCAATCATTTAAGAGTTTTCTTAAAGCATCAGGTTTCTGAAAACTCAATAATTCTTTAAACTTTGGTACATCTGGTCTGATATAGAAGTGTTTGGGTAATAGTTGCTTTCTTTGTTCTCGGAAATAGCTTAATTCAAGGAGATAATGAAATTCATCACCCACGCAGTTTTGCACGCAAAGTTTGCACAATCTTTCATGTCTAGGCCAATTTTCTCATCTCCCCTTATCTATAGGTGAACAATAATTACATGTTCGAAATTTTATTATATTTGCCTGTTATTTTTTGTAAGTGTGTTAATAAATAATGTCCTAATTTTAATTCTGTTTTAAAAATCATATATGTATTGACTTTTTTCGAGTTAGTAATGGATGATTCTCATGTCTGTATAAACTGATCAAGAAGTCTTTCCTTAAAGATTGTATCTAACCAGGATTTATTGGGAATGTTTTGATTAAGCCAAGTAAATTGAAAGCCAGTTCCGATAAGATGTTATGAATGCTCTCTATCCATTTGCTGCTGTCTCGACCATTATTATAATCCTGCAATAGCCTCAGATACATGATATAAGATAGTTTCGTTTGTTTGTTTACATTTAATGATGGTTTACCCAATAGCCAACCATTCTCCTTTTTATTTGTAAATATAGAGAGGCTCTACCTAGTTTACCAAAAATCATGTATGGTGATATATTTATTTATTTTTCCTATTTTTAAATGTTTTATTAGCACTATCCAAAATAATTTTTGCAATTTCATCAGAAATTTCATTTAGCTTATGTTTATCGATATTCGTATCTTCTCTCAAATCAAGTATTTTGTGAGTTAAGGCTTCAACCGATTCTCTTCTAATGCTTGCTATAAAAATATTTTTCTTATCAGATCTCCACGGTCCTTTTTTGTTAGATTTTGCCTCAGGGTAGCACGTATTTACCTCAGTATATGCCATGGAAGTCACTACATTATGACTGTCAGAGAGCATTGGACAAAAATCATGAACACAACATTTGTTTGACAGAAATTAAACCTTCTACAGTGGTAACTAAATAGTCTATTACACTTACACTTTTACTTGTACATTTGCCTATTCCTCTGTCATATCCAATTCTTGAGTTGGCTATATACAGATTGCAATTTCTACAAAGCTCTACCATGCGATTGCCATAGTTATTAGGCCTCTTTTTATCACAGGCGTGTCTTTTCATTGGGATATCATTATTACTGAGACGCTGTACGTCGTTAAAGTAATCAGAAGCGATTTGATCAAGGTTATCAGTGTTATTAGTATTGGTTGACAATGTAATACACTCATCAATATCTGAAGTCCAGCTGTTCCAATCGCCTAACAAGAACACATGCTGAGTTTCATGCAGTCTGATCAGTAGCTCATCCTCAATTTCATCAAAAGCATCTATTGAAGAGTATTTTGAACCCTTGGGAGGTATATAAACAATTCCAAATATGAAATCATCTTTCGTTTGGAGCAGTTCTTTGAAACTGTTAACCAAATGTATATTCAGAATTGTTAGATAACAGTTGTTTGATATATTTAGTAATTGATTTTCTCACAAGCAAAGCTATGCCACCCGAGGTATGTTTGGTATTGTGTCTAATTTTCAATCCCTCAATCTCATGATTTTCAAAACAAATTCATTCAAATTATGACAATTTGGTTTCAACAAGACACATGATATCAAGTTTGCTTATGAAATGAATAAATTCAGAATAATTTAATTTTCTCTTAAAACCAGACATTCAAAAAGGAAAAGTTTATATTACTTTTGTTTCCATTTTGACATGGGTCATAAAACTGAGCTATTTGCTTACAGTATCCACACTGGCAACCCTAAACAATGGATATAGCTTCATTCAATGCCACTCCCACTTCACCCATTGTTGTCACGCTCGACCTCTCGTTGTCACTCGCGTGCACAGATGGAGAAGGAATCAGGCTTGTTTCATCAGTTTCAGTTTCGTGTAGTTGTATGTGGTTCTATAAGTGATGTTCAATTCCTGAGTTATGTATGCCACATGAATCGCGCACATCACACTCACTGTGTTGCACTTCGGAATAACGCGTGTCCGAGTCAGTTTAACGTTGAGAATCTGTTCGGGGTAGAAAATCCAGTATTGCTCGTGTTCGGTTCTGGGGTTCTCGGCCTGACTAGGAGTACACAGCGGGGTAGTTGTGGTCCATTAAGGTCCAGCTTAATTGGGGTCCAGCATAAACTTGGGCCTCATGCACCGTACCAAGTTTGTGTAAAATTGTTCTACCGTGCATGAAGGTTTCCCTTTCTAACTTTCATATACGCTGGCAGACGCAGTTTTCTTCGTTCTATTACTTCTTTAGGATCTTGTACGCTGATCCCATATTTCTTATTTCGTAATTTTTCTGGTGATGCCTTTCTTATAAGTTATCTTTCCTTAAAATAATTGAATGTTTGATATGATGAGTCGCGGTCGGGGTCGGGGTCCAGGAGTTTGCTGATGCTTCATTATGTGGACTCTTTCGACATGAACTTGATCAGCACGGATGTCAAATTCTTTTTTCAATAAAGTCTCGTAAGATTGTTTCAGTGTTTCGCCCATGGTTCTTAATTTCTGTTTCAGCTATACCAGTGAATGTTAGGTTGTCGTGCATACCTCTGCTTTGCAAATCAGAATGGCATTCTCTTGGTTGATTTTGGAAACATTTTCTTTCCATTTGTTGTATATGCTTTCTAACTTGAGTGTTAGTACTTGACTGTTTGTCCTGTTTGTCACTTATACATTTTAATGCTTTTCCATTTCAGAATAAAGTTTGAAAAGAATTTTCACTTCGTTCTTAACATCCACCAAACTTGCTTCTAGGATATCTATTTGATGAGTAATGTGTCCAGTATTTGATTTATTTCTGCAATGTAGAGCGGAGTGACGGGATCTGTGGTGAGACATTGAAACATCGGTGAAGGTTGCAAAGGTTGTTGATTTGGTAAATAACATGGAGAGATTCGATTTGGTTGTTGGTGGCCATATTGAATCATGCTATTCATGTTATGCAAGTAATGGGGTCGAGGTTATATAGTACACTATTTATCATATAATAGTTACGTCCTTAACTCAAAGGTCAAGGTACGTACAGATGTGAAAGTCACAAGACGAGCGTATCATGTGCCGTTTGCTCTACTCTTGTTTTCACACGTGCTAAATTCTTCCCAGCAGTCTAGAACATTAGGACCTGTACTATGACTTGATATGGAGAACTGAAATCCAGATACCATGAGATAGTTTCTATTATACCGTACAGCATTAGAACCTATACTAGGACTTGATATGGAGAACTGAAATCCAGATACCATGAGATAGCTTCTATTATATCGTACAACACTCAAATCCAGACACCATGAGATAGTTTCTATTATACCGTACAACACTCAAATCCAGACACCATGAGATAGTTTCTATTATAATGTACAACATTAGGACCTATACTAGGACTTGATATGGAGAACTGAAATCCAGATACCATGAGATAGTTTCTATTATACCGTACAACACTCAAATCCAGATACCATGAGATAGTTTCTATTATACCGTACAACATTAGAACCTATACTAGGACTTGATATGGAGAACTGAAATCCAGATACCATGAGATAGTTTCTATTATACCGTACAACACTCAAATCCAGACACCATAAGATAGTTTCTATTTTACCGTACAACACTTATTGTGCCTTAAGCCTTTGTGATATATCCATCTATCTATTTATCAATCAATCAATCAATCTGTATATCTATCTATCTATCTATCTATCTATCTATCTATCTATCTATCTATCTATCTATCATAATCAGAATAGTTTATTCAGCTTTAAAGATACATAATGTTAATTGCCTTAATATGAACAGTGTTAACTTAATCTGCTTATTCAATGGATGTAGTATTTATGTGTCTTCAAAAACAATTATCAAAAAGCAAACAAAGACAGTAGTGGTCAAGATATTATGCTATATCTTCATTTTATTGAAAAAGAATCTATCTATCTATCTATCTATCTATCTATCTATCTATCTATCTATCTATCTATCTATCTATCGATCTATCTATCTATCTATCTATCTATCTATCTATCTATCTATCTATCTATCTATCTATCACAGACAGATATATCACACACTTCATATGAATAAATAAATGCTAATTAATGGAATACTTTAATTTAATTTATTAAAACCAAGCCCACTACATCAAGCCTACCAGCATTATTGATAGATTATTATTCATTGTCAAATTAGTACAATAGTGACAGAATGTGAATCAACCTACACAGTGAGAATGCATCATGTTTAAAGATCATTTTATGCCGCTTGCTGACAAGTGCGGGTGCGCAGAAGGTGCTATCCACTGCATTGATACCACTCAGAATCATAAGAAACTGATATATTCAAAGGAATGTGCCATTCTAATCTATAAACCGATGGCAATATTACAAAGAAAACTCATTGATTTTAGTTAGAAAATAGATCTACATTTTTTATACTGATATTATCATAATTTAAATGCCACACTCAGAAATATTTAATACTCATACGCATTTTTAATTGATTATAACATCTTTCATCATTAACAGGAATATAAATTGTACTTAAAGTTAATGGAATATGGATCGATGAGTCTCCAAGCTGTTGGCGTTATCCCTCCATCCATATTATCATACAAAAGAAACATGTCTGAAATATTTTGAAAAAAAACAAAACAATTTAATATCTTATGTAAACAGCCAATATTGAGTGTTGGTGTATTGAACTGATTGAATGTTTCCAGAAGTTACCGGCCGATACAAAGACCTTCTCAAGAAACAGTCATATCAAACTCTTTTATATTTATTTTTCACCATGTCGGCACATCAGATAGGAACATTTCTATTTGCACCATCAAGGAATCACTGGGCGGAAACCTCGTTCGAACGCTATTGCTGAGCCGCAATGCATTACATCTCATAGCCGGTCAACACCACGCACAGTCATTTAGCGTTAGCGGTCCAATCTGGTGACCATACCAACTGTACGTCAATGTTCTATTGTATCAATGTTTTCTTCTTTCCAGCTGACTCTTGAGATCTGAAATTTAAGACAATTTTTGGTTGATGGCAGTAAGCATGAAACGTTTTCTCTCATGAAGAGGGTTACTGAATCAATTCCACCAACACCTTTCAACAGAATTCCATACGTATAGCTAACAAGCTGTTCGTACTCCATCTTTTTAATTTCTCGGGACACAGACAAAAGATGATGTTGAATCACATAATTCTAAGCCACGAAATCCAAGTTCGTTTTCATATCTGTTTTGTAATTCCCGTGAGATAAAAAGAGGGGATGTTCTTTCTTTCTTCCTGACTGTGCCTTAAAACATCTATCTACATTTCAGACCTAGAGAAATAGTGAGATAAAAGGTCAGAAATTAAGAGTTAAGTATTGATCCCGACAAACAAGAGGAAATCCATTTATATTAATTTCTACTACCACCTAGAGTATACAGCATACTTATAATAGAGAACTCTTGGTGATTTACAGCTAGATGACTAACGTTCCGTTAGGTTTAAAACCACTATAAAGGGACTATGTAAAACCTTAGCTAGTTTCAAATTCTTGTGCCGGGTTTGTTTCCAACAGACATGAGTTTATACGTCATAAATATGGCAAACTCTGTTGTGTTCTTGTCAAGTTACATGAACTAAAATTAGACTTGTGGTAGTGGACGCTAATAGAAATAATAAAGAAGAGTTTTGTCCATCTTACAATATTAGTGATGACATATTGGATGTAACACTAAAACATAATAAAATATGGAATGTATGTTAGCTTCCCATCTTATTTTTGCGTATTGCTAGACAAAGATAACTGGCACCTGTACAAGTTTTGTCTATATTGTGTATCATATTCCCTGAAGATGTCCGTGGAGTTGATGAGACATAAATAATTCCTTTCAATCTAGAAGTACTTATACTTTATGCCAGTAATCGGAAGTTATAAATTGAATTTTTTGTATAATAATTTTACCTGATAAACAAAAGTGGATACAGGTTAACCTTTGCATATTTTTCAGATGATCACTGTAGTGGTACAAAGGCGGAAAGCCGACTTTCAGCTGTTTCAGTGTGTGTGTGTGTGTCTGTTTGTGTGTATGTGCTTTACTTCCTTCGATGGTAAGATAAGATGTTAATGCATTAAGACTCAGTGCACATGGCTAAGGTCGAGAATGCAATGCACTCGCTCCATCATAGAAAAGGCAGTAGTGATGTTCCTATCAGGCATGAGTACTTGTTGACAAGTTGATATGATATAAGGTTGATATTACAGTGATTTGGGAAAAATACTTTGCTTTAGTCTGCCAATAATGTCTATTTCTTATGAAGACTCAAGAGTGATACAGTTTGAAGATTTATGTTTACATACCCTGCTATTATATTCCAGCTAATAATGAAGCACATCATGACGTCTTTTACCTACATTAGAGCAGGAAGTATTTTCTGTGAGGTACTAAAAATGGCTTGCATCAGATGTTTTCTGTACTTCGCATTTTCTAGTTTAACCGGAAATGTAGATTTTAAAGCTTAAAATATTTTGCACATAGGGTACAATAATATTTGCTGAATCAATGAAAGGGCCTGCGCTGCATTATTCTGAGACGAATTGAAAATTGCCGGCTCCAAAATAGCTTGAAAAAATACTCTTGCTTTGATTTGTATAAAAAAGTACTAATTATATCCACCATATTAGTTGGAAAATATTTATCTTAAGATGAAAGAAAAACAATATCATGGATGGAAAGAAAATTCTATCTCCCATCCCCCACCCACCTATCCACCCAGTGGTGGATCCAGGAATATCGCTTAAGGGAGGGCGTAAAAAAGTAGGCAATGTGTATGTGGGACGGAGACCCCGGAAGTTCCTGCATTGTAAGCGTTTAATCGCCAGTTCACTTTCTCTGCATAATGTGTTCCGACTGCGAATAAGCGGTTGCGCTTCGGTTAATGTAATACGGGATACCTGTTAAGGAATTTGCTAACCGATTCAACCTTAGCTTAGGGTGCAGTTTGTTCATCTGCCAGCTTCTGTTTCTAAACTGTATGATGATAACCTTACATTTGAAAATGTAATCCAAAATGTCTCAACAATTTATCAAAGTAAGACATAATTAATAGTCTATAAATTTAGCCAAATAACAATACATTCTTGCAGGATGTAGGAACATATAAATATTTCCAACTCCTTTCGCATATCAGGCTTCACTAAAACCACAACAATCGCATACCAGGGTTCCCTAAAACCACAACACTTGCATACCAGGCTTCACTAAAAGCACAAGAATTGCATATTGCTTCCCTGTTCCTTGTAAAGAAAATGGATGGTCAGCTTACTGCAAAGAGTAAATACAAGTAGATATCGATTTTATTGTCAGTACGACTTTTTGTTGTCCACATAATAGACTATATGCAATATAATTAGCATCGTCAATGACTTTGAAAACAAGAAGCTGGTCACAAAATCTTTGCGATCTGTGGACTTCACTTGTGGACAACAATGTATCAGACATTGTGTGGTAAGCACACAACGATTCCAGGTTCTTTCAGAACGGTGATATCAGTTTTAGCGCGTATCAGCACATTGGAAAATCTGAACATTATAACCAGGACAAATGATGCAGTCTGTAATGAATGGATTAGTTATAACAGATATCACTTATGGCAGGCTGTAAGAAAAGCCGCCAGTGGATTTAACCCACATATTATTCTTCTGGTGGCATTTTGTGTGATATGAGCCTTCTGCCTCTTGGTTACAAAACTCTGGCTCATCAGCAATTCTTCAAGAACAGAGATCTAGTCTAGCAATCCCATAGAACACTTGCACCATCTAATTGCACACAAGAGTGATCGATGTATTAAACAGTTTTTTTTAAATATTTTTATTTTATTTTATTTTGTCACCATGTACTCGTTTTCCCGACACACAGAGAGTCTATATCAATTTAACACCCAATGAATCTTGATAATTCGTGCTAATACAATTGCTGAACGAAATAGTGGATATTAATGTGTACCATTAAAGAATGATAAAGGATGATAAAAAACACACATAACGCTAATATTAGATTAAAAATATGTCTCGTTGATCATGCGTTTATACTGAAGTGTTTCAAACTGTATGCGAATAATAAGTCTCTCTCTCTCTCTCTCTCTCTCTCTCTCTCTCTCTATATATATATATATATATATATATATATATATATATATATATATATATATATATATATATATATATATATACATAAAATACTTTCATGTCCTCAGGGCCAACCTTTTCACGAACATGATAATTTGTGTGATAAAAATCATAAATGTTAAAAGGACAAGCTTCATCCATCACTGAGTAGAGGTCTGAACAAAATTATACCTAATATTTAAAGGGGCAGAATGCTCGGCCACAACAAAATTACAAACGGCAGTGCAACACCACTCTATGCACTAAACCCAGAAATATTCAGATGCAACGTTGTCCTTGTCGCAATTTGATCTGATTCAACTTATTCTTGGTAAATTTGTATCTCAAAAGAAATACACTGGAAGTCACACAAAAAAAACATCAGATTTTCTACTAATTTGTTTTAAGTTTCAACCCCATTTCTCAAGGGGTAACTGACTTATTTCCTTTTCAGTTAAGGGGCCACGGGTGGCCGAGTGGTCTAAGGCCCTCGCCTTTACAGATCACTGACATCTCATCTCTGTCTGCGTGGGTTCGAGTCTCGGCTCGGCCAGTGGGTATGTGAGAAAGCTTGCCAGTAACTTCCCGTGGGTTGGTGGTTCATCCCGGGGTTTTATCATGTTCTTCCTCTACCAGATATACTGGCCTCCATGTATAGCCTATCATGTGCTGAAAAATGGCGTTGAACCCATAACACCAAACAGAAACGTTTTCAGTTAAAGTCAGGCCGCATTTCTTTACAAAATGCAATGAGTTGGAAATTACTAATGAACTGGTCCCACGAACGTGTCTATCATTGGTACTGAGTGGGCCAAAATGGGGCTTTGAAGTTCTGCGCCAATCTTCAAAATTGTGTAAGTTAAGAGTTTTAAAAACAAATGTGATATAGGTTATAAACAGTACGAATCAGTAGTGACGAAATGTAAGCAAGGTTATAAATCGTTGACCCAAATAACGTCTAAGATTTCACATAATATCTGTACTTAATTCCTCGATATATTTGTACAAACAACAACCATAAACGCGTGGATTTTCAATATCCATTGCATTTAAAGGCATAATAACATTTCTACATTGCAGTTCATCCTTTAGGATCAAGTTCCTTTGCTAATATTGTCTCTTATGTCCATAAAAAGCGTCTGTCGGTCGAAATGTCATCTATTCCAACTGGCACCATCGTACTATCTATACCCAAATTATATATATTACTGGCCAAATTTGAGGTTCTAGTCTAGGATGGTATAGTTTATCATGGACAAGAAGAATTTTATATTTTCTATCGTCACACTCATTTTGTATGATTTCTTTATTCAAAATCTCCAAAACCCCTGAAGATTTTTGAAGAACTCATTCGCACTATACTTCACGTATTAAATGCCGCTGACAAACACGTTCGCAATTGGCCATTCGCGGTGGACTTTTTACATATGTTTCGCTGTTTACATCTTGCAAACGAGATCTGTAAAGCAGTGATTAAATGTAGGAATATTTACAGTATCCCAGATATATAGATATGAAAGTGTGCAAGCTGAATTCCTGATGACTAGCATGTATATCAGCTGCTGTTTTATCCACTCCTTGTTCAATTTTATGATTAGAAATTTGTATAGCATTTTCAGCTCATGGTATTTGTAGTACACCCATGAGGGCCAATATACTTGTAAAATTCGGTCAGTGCCTATATTTATTTGGAAGCTCCCTTTTCTAAATTTCATAAAATGGCAGGCTTCCTATCATCTCAAGGAAAAGTACAACTTTTATTTTATATAAAAAATCTAAAGGCTGAAAAGATTTTATTTGCATTTTTACGCAAAACTCAAAGGAAAGCTGATTATTGAGCATTTGTAACGTTGTAGACTCTTGCACAAATTCTTGATAGTTCTTGTACAATAACCATCATGACAAAGTGCATTTGTAATGCATCTATGTATGTATGTATGTATGTATTTATGTATGTATGTATGTATGTATGTATGTATGTATGTATGTATGTATGTATGTATGTATGTATGTATGTATGTATTCAGACATCCATTCACTTATTAATCAATATCTATACATACATGCATACATACGTACATACATACCAATATATTCTCCTTTGTAGTGGATTCATATTGTAAGAACTTAATTATTCATCATATTTGTCCTCACATTTCTTCAATTTTATATTATCTAACGGCACGATTTGTTATATAAGCATTAACAACTGTTTAGCTTTTCTCAGGTTTCAAATAAATATTTTAACTTAAAGAGCTGCACATTTAATTTTGGGCTAGAGGAAGGAGTAATGTCACATTAATTATTGGAACAGCTTCATTCGTAATTGTTTCTGATAAAAATAATGGTGTGTGTGTCAAACTTTACCACTTGGGACTGCAATATTAAATATTAAACACAACTTTCAGGCAATGGCTTTAGACAATTACGTTGCGATGAGCTGTTGTCAATTGAACATGCATTTTTAATGGTGATTTAAGTATGACAAGTATCATGCAACATGATCTAATGTTTGTGATGATTGGAGGATCAGATAATAAAGTAAATAATAGCTTTTTTCAATTTACAAAGTTTATAAATCATTAAGAGGAACGCTCCAAATTCTACCGCTCAAAGTATCATCACACGTCATACAACTGTTAGATAAGGAATGTCGCTTAAAGTCTTGTAAACGATTTTTAAAAATGTTTTTGATAATAACTTACAAATTCAAAAACTAATCATAGGCTTATAAATAAGATTTTTCTTTTGGTAAGCTAGGTTCACTTCCTTGGTTTACTATTGAGCTAGGTTCACTTCCTTGGTGTACTAGTGAGCTATGTTCACTTCCTTGGTGTACTAGTGAGCCAGGTTCACTTCCTTTGTGTACTAGTGAGCCAGGTTCACTTCCTTGGTGTACTAGTGAGCTAGCTTCACTTTTGAGGTATACTTAAATTTCAAGTAAAATGATGCATACATACTCAATAGGAAAAGCAGGTTCTACTTTACCTAGCTTACCTGTTATAAGTAAAAAGATTTCAAAAGGATTGTCAAAAGTATATATTTTTATTCATCAATTATAAATATATTAATAATTGATGTTAGTTAATCTGAGGTGTTATTACATGATTTTCACATAAATTTCAAAACATCTGTGTGATCTCTATGAATATATCAGCCTCATTCTCTCCACGAATATACATACATTTGAGCAAGTTGTGTATAACATACAATTGAGGGTTCATTTTGTAGTTTAACTTACATTTCAAGAGTAATTTATTTTTGGAACTTTCATGGCTTTGTTTTAGACGTCCGGTTAAAATGAATACACGCCTGACTCTGAGTGTACGACACAAATTTAAGCAGTGACAATTGATAATTCTGTCAAGCTCACGACGATAAAGTGTGGACCGACATTAATGGTGATGATGACGAAGAGGAAATCTGGATGAGTAGGGGCCAAAGTCCTCATAGCTCTAAACCCCAGGAAACCCGCCACTGCATTGTGTAAAATAGTCTTACAGTCTTTTGCAACAATAGTCAAATAATTGTATAAACTACCTAGTGCTTAATTTCGAACGTTGAACACCCAATCAATGTATTGAAATTAGAAACCTAACCTTACAGATTGCAGTTTCCGTGTTGTTGTTTTTTTTAAAGTTGTCTGAATATTTATGTTCGATGCAAAAATATCTTTCAAATGATGGTATGCAGAGGAAGAAAATGAGAGTAATTCAGGTTAAAATATACTTTTGCAAGAAAGAGAAGGGACTTTTAACAAGCAAATATATTTGTAAGACCTGGTTTATTGCTTCAAGAATCTTCTTTATTCAGAATAAAGTCAAGAAAACTGATTTTTTGTGTTGTAATAATTGATATATTGTCTAAATCCTAGGATGGAAGCTTTGCAAACACTCAAAAATACGGAACACACATATAAGACTTCTCGAGAAAATTGAAATGTTCGATTCTTCGAAAGGTTTCTGCTAAGTGTCACTAGAGGACTGAGACGTCACTTATGGATGTCAATCAAGACTGTTTTCTTTGTTGTGTCATGAAATTTTTTCCCGTAGATTTAAAAGACAGTCCTTGTAAGTGAAATTCTTTGCCTTTATATTAGTTCTCTAAAATTAAATGAAAAATAGCTTTTTTTACTCCATAAAAGGGAACCTACAGATGTTACAGTGAAGCAGTGGAAAACTCGATTATTATGAATTATTTTTATTAACCATGTTCTTCATATATTCTTAAAAATATTTTGTTCACATTTGTACTCTTTCTTCTCATACTTTTGTCATACATTTCCACCATACATACTACCAAAAATTATATCTAACACGTGCACTTGCGTTCTATTTTGAATCTGTAGCAATATATATTGTGTAAATTAAACGGTTCAATGGTAAATAAGTAAATAGATTTTTATATTATGCATGTGACATCCTTGAGATCTTTTTTAATGCAGAACTTTCAGCGCTAACACATGAAGAAAAAAAATAAAACAATATCAGAAAGAAAGAATGCAATTATTGTAGATAAATGTCGTCGATTTTCAAAAGTTTTCCACAATGTTTTTCTATCACAAGAAGTTCTCAATACCAACATGTTAAGAAAGAGAAAGTGGAAGCCCGAATTATGTTTGATTCAGGGAAGGTGAGTTGTATTAAAATACATGGTATTAATGTAACATAGTGTATTGTATTAAAATACATGGTATTAATGTAACATAGTGTATTGTATTAAAATACATGGTATTAATGTAACATAGTGTATTGTATTGAAATACATGGTATTAATGTAACATAGTGTATTGTATTAAAATGCATGGTATTTATGTAACATAGTGTGGCTTAAAGTCCTCTCCAAAAGAAAACTCTTCAATAAGAACTGGTTATAGATCATAGTTTTGGTATCACATTTAAAATATATTCTGACTCCCTCATATATCATTTCTTGATAACTGCAGATAAAATTTAAGCTTACATAAATTTATCATGCTGAATGTTGCCCGAGCACCACGAATGAAGATATAAGTATTATTTGTTTATCTCGGTTTTACAATATACTGTTAATTTATTATGGATTCATAATATTAAATATGGTTGTTAAGTGTTCTAATGCTGTCATGCATTACTGTTTTATACGATATGTAACATCTATTTATAATTTGTTCCAAAACCAGGGGAAAGCTAAAATACAATTGAACTGTGGGTCAAGAGGCCTAAAAATATTTTACCAAGTAAACTGTTATATATTACCACTTAATTATATCGATTATCATGTATAATCGTAACACTTGTTTTATGATATTTAGAAACTTCCAATGTTGTTTTCAGCAGTTACCATATTTCTAATTAAATTCATTAATACACACACACACACACACATATATATATATATATATATATATATATATATATATATATATATATATATATATATATATATATACAAGAAAATGCTTTACAGATGTCCGCGAGTGTTTTCGCGATAAAACCGACTTTATCTGGAGCCATCCGGCAATCTTCTAAAAACTCTGAAAGGATTTGCTGGGCAATAACTTCATTCTTGCGGAAAAATATCACGTTATCTTAACATATCTCGCTTTAATCCACTGGAAAGATGTCTACATAAGCTGAGATTTAAAATTAAATTCATCCGATCTGCTACCGATCTCTTGTACATTGTGTATAAGTAAACTTTTATGTTAGAATTTTAGTTTGTATGGGTTGCTTTAATTCATGTCATATGTTTCTATATATTTGTGAAGGTGATAGAAACTTAAATTGTAAGTGACCTAACTTTATTGATCCAGTCAAAAATGTCTAATTGTGTTACAACCAGTGATACAGAATAGACTGGGATCTTCTGTAATGAATGAAATCACCGAATTCCCTAATGGCGACGACAGCCAGAAATCTATCACAGGTATTCTTTGGATCAAACTTATTATTTTGAAGAATAGTATGACTGTAGTAATATCAGGGAACATGGTTGATTATTTAACGCACCAGTAATGTACATATATCGATCCATTTCTTATCATGAACTATATTACATTAAAATAACGGCACATATTACACAAGTAACAGGACATATAGATATGGAATTGATAAATATGCGTATACGGTCTATAAAAATAGAATGAATTTGATTGTATATTATTCAATTACTACCTGATGGTTCATCCCAATCAATAAAAGAAAATAGTTTCCCCATGAAAAAAACTCGTACAATCTACATCGAAAAATTAACATTTCTCCTCACCCCTTTGAAACTGTGAAAGTACAAGAAATAGCTGTAAATCAGTAATTTGTATCCCTTGAATTACGAGATATCTGTAGAGTGTAAGCAGTGTCTGTTCTCGTTCCTATTATTATGTCCTTATCACCAAAAGATGTCAATCTTAATTTCATCGTCATTTTTATTTGCTAACATTGTTTCATCGTTTAAACTGACAGTTATTGTGCCATTTCTGTTTGGCATTTCACGTAGTAGACTTTCACACTTCCGTCATTAGTGAAGATTTGACAATCTACGTTGTTGACATTTAGTTACAAGTTATTTGTCGAAGAAAAGCTGAGCCTTAGTGAGGCTGGAAATTGTGAATTAATTGGAGAAGGCAAATCAAATAGTTTGTCCTATTGATCCGACTTTACCTCTGTAGTTTTACCCATTTTCGTGTATTCAGGCATTTGGAATAAGAGAAGTTTTATTTGTACCTCAAAGCAATGAACGTACAGCTGCTGACATCGATGTGGGCATGTGAAAACGGTAGCATAATGATAACATTGTACAAGCTGTAACTCAAATGTAGTGAAGACACCATGAAAAATACCGATATATTTGTTACATATTATTATTTTTCTGTCAATTAGGAAAATGTTAATGAGCTCAAATCACCAAATAAGGACCAATTTTCGTTTGAAAATTCTTTTTTTCTTCATATATACATAATTAATATATCAGACGTTATGGATTAACAAATTTGAGATTTTCTGATTTTGTTTTGGTTTCTTTTCCATTGTCTGCAAACATATCGCTCAGTCATCTATAGCTTACTTTTATGAGTCCTGTGGCACCACTCACAGTTTAGCGACATTGAATTATATATCTACAGCTGGTCGCATAGTTTGCCAGCGACACATTTGTTAAAATTGCATATATATCAGAATCTTTTTCGTCTCATATGACACTTTTTTCCCCTTTTTCTCTGAACGCATCAGTTATTTGATAGCTTCACATCTGTGTTTGTAGGATGTTGGATTGTGTTAAAAAAATTCTTTGTTTCTTTTTGCTATTTACAGAAATATACATTCTAGTTATAATTACATTTCTAGATTTGAAAATAAACTTAAACATAGTACGGACACTTGCTGACTTGACCTAAAATGTAATCCAGAGTGTATGTTAAGTCTGATGAGAGAATGTTTTCGCACTCAATACATTGTTTATATTTAATAAATTATGTTTACAGTATTTCAAATAGTAGTAAAGAATATATATACGGCTTTTCAACAAAAAACGATATTGCAAGCCTTGTACTAATTTGAGCCTACAGTGCTTCTTAGTGCCATTTCCTTGAGCAGTAGGCACATTTAAAAATGGAAACTGCTCGAAAGGAATTCTAGATCCAATGAACTAGAAAAATATGCTGTAGTAATTTCGACACAAAGAGAATATTGACTATTGCTTGACAAAATTTGATAATTTCCCCCTTTACTTGCCTGATTATACCAGGAATACCGTAAATATTTCTCTTTCACATCATAATATTGTGAACACAATATCAAAGCATGGAATTCATCTTGAATCAGCAAATATTCGTTCTCAAAACAATGTTCATAATAACTCATACTTCGTTTTATATATAAATATTTCCCAGTCTCATTCTGGAACAAAACAAAAAAATCGAGCTCAAGCTTTTACATTAGTAATGAGGCAGATCTATCAACATATATTTTTCAACATTTATCATTGACTTATATTGACTATATATATCCTATTTTGTAGAGTCTGATAGATTTCAATACAATAATTGCAACATGTAGTCCTTCAATCTTTCGCAACATTTTTCACTGAAAAAAGCTCATATCACCAACATCTTGACATATCCACACATACCCAAACCATACTCAAACAAGATGTTTTTGACTTTAGTACATCGTAACCAGTAAGTAATGAATGAAGGTAATCTTATATATTCACCCAATAGTATTGAGTCACTAATGGATTGAGATACATTCAAGAAGCGGTAATAGAATCTCACATGTACCTTTTCAATCGCATTAGAGCATTCATATCCCCAAATTTCAGAGCCATAACAAGGAATTGGTTTAACATAACATCAACAATTTAAAAAAATTTCACTGTGATTGAAATATCCAAATTTAGTTGGATAACTTATCACTGGCATAACAGATTTAGTGTCATGTGACCCTAACGTTTTCTTTTTTCGTTAAGACCACATTAACTTTGGGGTAAACTAAAGCCCCATATAATTATAAAATGATACGACTTCAATTGGATTATTTATTTATCGACCATTTCTCATAATAAAGGGCCACCGTTTCTCAAATGCAATAATCGTTGTTTTATCAAGGTTGACATTCATTCCGGTAGTATCACAAAATGTTTCCACAAAATTTATTTGTTCTTTTAAATGTACTACTGTTTCTGCACACTTTGAGATCTCATCGGCATACAAAACAGCATACAGATCTGATACATCATTTGATATAAGTATTCCACGTTTGCATCATGATCTAATTAAATCGCTTAAATCACTTATAAACAGTGAAAACAACAGAGGCAAGATACACAACCCTGACGAGTATCCATTGAACATCAAAAGAATTATGTTAGACCACTCTTAGTTCTTACACAAAAGTTTAAGTTGCGATTCATATTTGTCAGGATGTTTAAGAACGTGCCTTGCATTCCATTCTTAAAGAAAGAAATCCATACTATATCATTAGGTATAGTACCAAATGCTATGGAGAAAAAGATAAATGAATAATAAAATCATCCTCTAGCTTTTTAAATATATTTTGTACGAATAATTGCAACAAAAATAAATCAGTGGTAGAGTATCCTGCCTGTGATTCATCAATCATATTTTTTTCTGTCTGTAAGGAATTTTAAACGTTCATTCTATATTTGTGTAAAGATCTTACACATTGCATTAAGTAAAGATCTTACACATTGCATTAATTAAAGATCTTACACATTGCATTAATTAAAGATCTACCTTTGTAGTTATTTGGGTTGTTTTTAAGCATTTTTAAACACAGATTACATATAATAATTTCTGTTTATAATGCAGGAAAGGTGCCAGTGCTAAAAACTTTGTTAAATAACACAGTAAGGGTGCTATATGCGGTTAGGTGTTTTTGAAAAATTTGATTACGATACCATCAGATCCACACACTTTAACAATTTGTGTTTAAATTGCTACTTCAACTTTACTTTCAGTTATGTCGCTGTTATGCATGTCCCTTGACGTTTCGGCATTTGTAATTACAAGGTAGTTGATCAAATTTTCAAATTAATCATGTACATTATAAATAACATAGCTATCAGAAACGTTAAGTGGTGGTTAAATTACTGGAACCATTCAGAAGCTGATATATTCGATTCAGTGTTCTATACTATGCTGACTGTTTCAAAGTGAGCTACACAATTGAAAGGTTATTTCCAGCTTTAACTATAATTTGGTAAAATGGATATTATGTATGCGAAAATCAAGGAGCTTACTGAATCAAGAAAGGTTGTAAACAAATGCTTAGCGATTAAGAACAAAGATGGCCTCTTGCTTCAAGGAGTTGAAACGATCCGCAACAGATGGAAGGAGTACATTGAAGAATTGTAGGATAAAGAAGGCAAACCAAGAATGGAGGACATACATCTCGAAAATGAAGAAAGTGTTGGAGGTGACGAGAAAGGACCTGATCTAATAAAAGCGGAAGTGAGGAATGCAATCAAGGAGCTCCAAGTTGGAAACGCAGAGGGAGTTGACAGTATACCAGCAGAGTTTATCAAAGTCTCGGAGAGAAAGCTGAAAAAGAATTGAGTGTTCTGTGCTAAGGTATGTATACAAAAGGTAAGTGGCCTGAGGATTTTACAAAATCAATAGTAGTGACGCTACAAAAGAAGCCAAACGCTTTAGAATGTGCGGACCGCAGAACAATCAGTCTGATTTCAAAATCATGTTAAAAGTATTGATAAATCTGTTAGAGACAAAAGCAAATTATTTCATCGGCAAAACTCAGTTTGGATTTAGGAAAGCATGCGGAATGAGCGAAGCAATAGCAGTGATGAGAATCCTATGTGAACGAAGGCTATAACATGAAGAGGAGCTTTTCATCTGCTTTGTCAATTTTGAGAAAGCATTTGACCTGGTTGAGTGGAAAAAGCTGATGGAAATTCTGAAGAAGATTGGCGTGCATTGGAGAGACAGGAGACTCATTACCAAACTATTTTTGGAACAGGAAACGGTAGTTAGAGTGGCAGACGGTAATTCCGAACCAGGACAAAATTGGACGTGGTGTCAGGCAAGGTTGTTTGCTTTCACCTTTACTCTTCTCCATTTACGCAGAGATGATGATGATTGAAGCAGAGGAAGAAGAGGAAAAAGAAATTAGAGTGGAAGGACAACTACTGAAGGATGTTAGGTTCGCCGATGATCAAGGAATTATTTCAGGATCAGAAAGTGGTCTGCAAAAGTTGATGGACTCCTTGAACAAATATGGAAAGATATACGACATGAAAATCAATGTGAAGAAGACCAAGGTCATGAGAGTTTTCAGAGAAGGAGATAACGATCTGAATATTACAATCGACGGAGAAAGAGTAGAACAGTGGAAAGGTTTATATAGTTAGCATCTTTGATCTCAGATGATGGAAAGTGCCAAGATCAAGTAAAAACAAGAATTGGAATGGCCAAAGATGCATTCAACAAGAGGAAAGAATTGCTAACACAACAAATGAGCAAAGATCTGAAGTAAAAGATTGTCAAAACCATTGTATGGAGTGTAGCGCTCTATGGTTCAGAAACGTGGACGCTGAGAAAGGAAGAAAGAAGAAGGCTTGAAGCATTTGAGATGTGGATATGGAGGCGCATGGAGAAAGTTAGTTGGAGTGACCGAAAGACATATGAAGAGGCGCTAAGATTGGTCGATGAAAAGAGAACTTTATTGAATGTTATACTCAAGAGGAGGAAGATGTGGATCGGACACATTTTAAAAGGTGAAAGCCTGTTAAGAGAAGTCATAGAAGGCAGAATGGAATGAAAACGACCAAGAGGAAAGCCTAGAATCATGTTACTGGACGATCTCAAGGAGAAAACTCATATGCAAACATGAAACGTAGAGCGATGCTAAGGGAAGAGTGGGCAAGATGGGTGCCACGAACCTGCCTTAGGGTAGAAAACCAATGAATGAACGTTCTTATTATCAGTCTTGTTCTTTTTATATAAATGTTTAAATCAGTTTTTTTAAGATATGTATAATTTTCAGTCCTACTGATTGTTAGGGACTAAATTTTACTGATTAATCTGCGTCGTTTACATTTATTTCTCTTTTTTAAAGATTTTTATGCAGTCAAAGTAAAATTTAACACAAAATATCAACATAAATATGTCTTTGAAATCGTCATTCCAACAATATTTCACAATATATGTTAAATTACAGTGATATTTATTTTCCTTTTTGTATGTCGGTGTCCAAAGTCTCCAGGGGCAATTTCATCGTGTATGCTAAAGGGTAGTGAGCAGATTCATCGCGTTCTTCCACGAAGAAATCTGAAACAATTGGAATAATTCCGTTGACGTGGTAATATAATCAACAACACTAGCACCATTATTAGCAGTACAGGAGTATTTACCATCATAATCTAATCCTGAAAAAGTATACCATTGTGTACGTGTGCATCATACGTGCAGCATAATCCAACAAAGACTTTTCCATATAAATTTTTAAAACGTCACAGTCTTTAGACTTTCTGGGGATAGAAAAAGAAACACAGTCTTTATTGTAAGATACATTGCCAAAGATTATCGTCTGGAATAAAATCAAGAAAATATGAATACGAGGTTGAAAATCAACAGCAAAATGTACCAATCAGGATACATTGATTTGATTTTTTCTAGGGTAATTTTCAATTAACCTTATACCATTCATATCTCATTACCCATCACATATCGGTGATCTTTCAGACAAAGGATACTATAATTGACGATTATAAACAAAGACACTGTCGTCAATAATCAGTTTGTCATAAAAAAAAATACAGCTTTCTGATTGTTATTCCTTGACTTATTAAGAAACGGAATAAAAACATTTTCCAGACGTCATGGACACGAGAAGTGAGGTCTTTAGTAATACCTTCTTGAGACAAACTAAATAACTTTTCCCGCGCCTTCCGTAGCGAAATGCTCAATCCTTTGACTTGATAAACTTTACTATTATCGGTTGATTGATATTGTTGACAGCACGAATTCTATGTGCTCTCTTGATGACAATTCGGTCAGCCTGGGGTACCTCGGGGGTATTACGCATAAAGTTGCGAATCAGCTGTTCACTTCATTCGATTTTCCTTCAAATCCGTGAAAAGTTAAATTATTTTGCCTTGACTGGAACTCGATACTATCAATACGCTCTACCAATTCCAATACTCTCGTACGAAGATCATCATTATCTTTTTTCATTTCTTCTTGGGCTTTATGCAGCATAGCTTGCTCTATTTTCATTTCCGATCCCTAGGTTTCAGACATTTTTTACTTAGTGTGGCAAACTTCTTATTCATATTCACCATTTCAGACCAGATGTTCACCATCGTTTCTAGTAGTTAACTAACCTCTGATTTATCAATAGTTTCAGACGTGGAAGCAGCCGTTTGACGGGTTGCACGAACCTCCTTGACAATTTAGACTCTTTAGAGTTATTATCTGCCTTACCTGTTGAATGCACATTTTTTGTCTGCCATTTATAGTACGAAGCAATGAGAGAACAACTACATTTGTGAAAGTTACAGCAATTGCAAATTTCGATACAGTCAGAACTTGCACTTTCCAGTTCTGTTTACTTCGCTGATGAAACCCGCCAATTCTCATAATGTATTTCCCCATATTCCAACAAGCGTTAAGAGCTGAATAGCACGTCCTTGTAGTTCTATTATCTAGGTGGTGCTCTACAATTGCAATTTCGAAGACTAAGTGTTTCTTGGAGTATATTCAGCACAATAAATGCTTGAAATTTCGTGCGTGGTACCAGAGAAAACGAAGCAGAAATACAAACATGTGATATTGAAAGGAAACGACCCATGATCTCCACTTATCGTCTGAGTGAATGATTCCACTGATAGCGAAGATACCAAACGTTTCATTACTAATTCGCCTACTAATCTTCGCAAATACTGTTTGTAATTTTGTAATTATGAATTTCGCTCCCGAAATGCCCTAATGGTGGGTTGCCGTGATGAGCATTTCCCTGACCTCACCCTGTAGCAGGTAGTCGTGGTAATAAACGAAGCCTCTTGTGTGTGTTATAAGCTTTTACAAATAAGTAGCTAGGAGGTTAAATAAGATATTACTGCATATAATTTCAAGACAGTTTTCACCGGAGAAGAACTGAGGTGCGTAAGCTTTAAAAAAAAAGCTAGTGAAGGAGGCAGCTTGCGGTTGATATCTTCAAAACTTTATGCTTACGACCCATAACTTACCTATTAATACACACTGTCTGCATATACATTTTTTCGTTAACTAAAACAACAAATTATGAACATCACTTAATGCATACCTATATATTTCTGCATAATTTGTCGCCAAGTTTTAATTGGCTTTGTAGGCATTGAAAAATGGACAAATACTGCCCTACGAATTAAGATGACCATCAATAATATGACACCATTATTACGTGATAACTGTCAATTTGGAAAACTCGAACAGGAAAACTCATTAAAAACAGGTTTTCAATAACAAAACTTCAGCTAGTTTATTATATTCTTGACACTGTACGTTAATTAAATGGAAATTTGTTTTTATCTTAATTACAGGGCTAAACGTTGATAAACTTGTTCTCTTTTGCCTGAGGATTTGTTTCTCAGACAAATGTATTTAAACTATTATGTGCATCATCCCTCAACCATATGATTAAAAATCATCATCATTATTATTATTATTATCATCGTCTTCGTCGTTGTCAACGTTTTTATAGTCGTAATCATCCTCCAGATTGTTGTCTTCGCCATCGTCGTCATCCCAAAATCATCGTCTTCGTCATCATTGTTTCGGTATATTTCATTTTCTGCTCCACCGGTACTTCTCCATGGTCCAAACATTGGTCTGGTGTGTCACTTACTGATTGGTCTTCGGACTTTCTTCCTGTCTTAAGAGAAAGATATTCCATAGGTTTGAATGCTGTTCTTTCTCTCGATCTTCCTATTTTTCATATCCATAAAATCCTTGAATCGTCCGATTACTTTCTTTAGTTTTCTTTTGCTGGAAATAACCATGAAAAGTCATTGCCTTTTAACAGCTCTTTCTCCTGATACAGCTTGGCTGAATGAGAAATATGAATGCTTATCTCTTCTCATAGTTTACTTCATGATGTAGGCCTGCTTGAATCTCTATGTACAAATCTAAAAACATGCATGTATAGGTCGAACAGGGCTGTGTTTTGTCTGTTCTCTGAATATGAACGTGTTTCACTTCCAGTATTGGTTGGCTCTTTTTGGCGACCTTGGTTATGGTCGCGTGACTTCATTGTTCTGACCAAAGTATAATCGAGGTTCATGCTATATTTGACATAAGCAAGATTGCGGACATATTGGGGTTGTACTAAAGCAACTTGATGGACAGGAGTTATCCATCTTCGTTTGTACTTAGGTGGTTTTTCACGTGAACTAGACAGTGTATTTTGTTAGACTAATTCTCGGTAGGAACATCACAATACCAGTCAATCAGTCAGTAAAATCTGTATTCTAATAAGTATAAACCTGCTTATATTGTTATAAAATTTTAATTATTTCGACACAGAATATTCGTTATACGTATATAGAGATACAGGACTATGCATATTCGAATACGCTCAATAATATATATGTTGAGGATGGATTATATGTTTAATCCTGTTTTCTTTGCATTAATCGCTTCATAAACATATTTGGTAAAACTGCATATAATTTTTCACTTGCTACTGCATATAATTACTAAGTTAAAACAACTGACTATATTTAAAATCATTGGGTGTCTCAAATAATATTTGTTCATTAAAAATTGTGCATAGTTGTTGGCAAACTGGACATATAAATAGAAAATGAAATTAACTTCTACCATTGTTATGAATCTGAGAGATTTTTTCAGATTTATCTAGTCTGTTACTACCATATACCCCCGTTTGAATATGAAGTTGATGAGGTGATAATCCTAAATATGTAAGGGTACTTCAATGTTTTTACTATTAGTCGATTTTAAGTAAAATTTATAATAATAATCTCCCTTGCTAGAATTATAGAAAGTTAATTTATCTAAGGACAGATTTATAACATTCCATTCAGATATATACATATTTTTGAAAAGTTGATAACGTTTCCTGATTTTGTGCGTGTGTCACAAACTATCAGCTATTTGTCTGATAATTATACTCTGTTGGTTTGTCCTCTATTTATGGGTTACCGGTGCTTCCTAAGATTAGACGGCTTATGTTTTTATCGACATCAAACGTCAAGCAACTATTATCGCCAGATTAAACTTTTGTGTTGTGCAGTCACAATCCTTCTCAGTTTAAAGCTTAGGGCCTTGAAAAATGAGGAAACATTTGTGTTCTACATCTGCTCAACCAATTCTAGACGCAGGATTAACTTTACAGGTTTTTTTTAATTATTATTATTTCATCCATCTAATTACTCCGGTTGTTGTTGTATTCTGTTTCTGTTGATTTTGTTGTTGTTGCTGCTACTGCTGCTGTTGTTATTGTTCTTGCTGTACTTAATGCAATTGTTGTTGTTGTTCTTGTTGCTATTATTGTAGTTTGACTTTTCCTCCTGACTTTCTTAGTCACCATATCTTTCATCGAAATTAGTATGACCCCAGGCCTTATTTTATAAATTGTTGTTTCTTTGACTAGAGTTTGTTCCGCACAGCATCGCGAATGATACCCGTGTTTGTTTCTCATTTAATTTTCACGTCATCATCTCGAAATGTAGCTAAAATTATCAAATTCGCATCGTGCACGAATGATTTAAACATAATTCTTATCGACATACAGCGCAACACCATTCATTCGATACATGCTTAAAAACAGTGGTCTGTAATCCGCTATGTTCGTACAAGTGTTGTGGAAGAGTCCATTTTTGATACAGCACTAAACCTTATGGTAACCGTCGCGTGGCACATGTAAACAAACATCGTCTGCATCGTCTACAGTTTTCTTTAATTTGCATTCTACTTTCACTTAAAATATCAGTCAACAAAAAACCAACCAAAGAAAATATTGCCTTAAAAATGAATGTAATCAACCTTTGAATATAAAGAAATGCACAGTAAACAAATTTGGATAATAATAATAATAATAATAATAATAATAATAATAATAATAATAATAATAATCACGATAACAACTTTTCTACTGATCTATTTCACTTGTCCCAAATATTATCTTAAACACTATTTTAAATGATTGCTGAATAGCTTGACTTCAGTGTATTATTTGTGATTTTTACAACGTAACTTATTTATTTATTTTAATCCTTATATTTTTTCAACACCCATATTTAAGTGCCCAAAATAACATTATATAAGTCATATAGCCCATTCATTTTTATTACACAAGTCCATTGTTGACAATGTATGCCTTTATTTGCATAGTTAAAATCCAATAAAAAATTTAAATTTCTTTTTTTGTAAGCAAGGTAAAGCATTATTTTTTAAAATACACGAAAGTTAAAAAGTGTGCCTCCTATTATAATTGTGAATAACCCTGTTGGTTAATTAGAGAATTATGTGTCTCTCCCCCTCCCCGATATTTAATAAACATTTGGTCCATTTGTACATTGTTTTCATTTTAATGGTAACATACTTTCGCAAGTCTGGCTATAAATATTATGAATTTGGCACTGGTGTGGACAAACATCAATGCTATAGGTAGAGGAAAAACATATTGTTTTTATGGGGGAAAAAAACAAAAAATACTTTTTGGCCAAGTAAAATGATTGGCACTGTCAGAGAGAGGGTTCAATGGTTAACGTTTTCTTTTCTTTTTTTACATTTAATTTACAAATAAGACCTTGAAATTATGAATTGCAACTGCAGTATATTAAAACATTGCGATACATGTTTCATACAATATAATTTATTTTAAATAAAAAGATGTATTATATAATTTATGAATAATTTTGAGAAAATTAAACATAATATGATTAACAATATGTAACAAAAATATTTTTCAGTTGAAACATACATAGGTGGGTGAGGGTCATAAACAAGCAAATTAACATGCAGCCTAAAAACCAAGTTTTCTAACATGACAATAATACAAGTTCCAATTAGTAATGAATTTCTTCAGCATTTTTAGCTCTATTGGTCACGGATCAATAAAATACTTATTAAATGGTACATTGTCTCTCATCCACCCGTTATAAAAATGTTCTATTGCTACTCCAGGAGTAGTTGGTTGTAAATGAAAACAGCTCAGACTGGATGTCCAAGTTGGTCATTTCATGATTTTCAAACATCTATTCTTGGCTAGTAGAATGCCACTCCCTTTAAATTCATATAATGCTGAAAGGAACTGCAACAGTTTTTACTCTGCTATAACTGTTTGATATACTTGATTTATGGTAGGTTTATGAATGTACAATATTGTTTTCAAACATGTAACCTGCATATATATGTGTGCATGTGTGCAAATTACTATATTTAATGTATAATGGACCTCAGTCAAAGGCCAACTCTGTTATTATGTACTCCACTTAATGTTAATATTTTGAAGGGAGTACACTGTTTAGTTTCCAATGCTCAGATAATTCATTTTTGTCTCATCTACTTTAGTAGAGAACACATTTATCATATTTTAAAACCAAACTTAGTCGATTTCCTGAAAAAAAATTCAAACTTCGAAAGAAGAACAAAATAAATATTTTATATGAATATTTGTACTTTGATTATTATTCTGTACCCTTATATATATATATTTATATATATATATATATATATATATATATATATATATATATATATATATATATATATATATATATATATATATATGTGTGTGTGTGTGTATGTGTGCCTGTGTGCATGGCAAATGCATCCTTTAAGAATATTTCCCTCATATGGTCACATGTAATTAAATCCTATCCCATGGACCACAATGTTATTTGACTATAGACCACAATCTAAAATGTTTCTGAAAATGAATATGTTATCCTGCTAAATTTGACATATATTGTATATAAACTTCGATACAACAAGCCTTGACTCATCCTTTTAAGCCATCAGCAATAAATATTGCACTGCTTTTTTTCAAAACTAAACTGTTGTGTATTGTCACACCATTATTTTGCAGAAAGGTAATTTCCCCATTTTCATATGTCATATGGGATGCGTACATTTTGATTAAAAGTAAAGAAAATGAACCTATTAAAACAATTAACTTCATACGTTTCGTTCAGACTCTTCTAATTTCATCATTAAGAAATTGAACCTGCTGTATACCTTGCATCACAGTATTCACCAACAACATTCATCCCAAGTTTTAAATGTTACCTTCAATACACCACCACATCGAGACTGATTCAGTAGAATATAAATAATTATTGGGGTGTATCCATGTACAGCCTTAAGCTAAATAGATTACCGCCCAATTTGTACTGTTATTTCAATACTTCAGATGTGCTGACTGTACTATGAACAAAGACAAGGACACAATATCTTCATACAAGTACTGGTTTGTACCAACATATCTGAGTTTGTATCAGTTGGAGAGTTCCATCTCATTCTTTTCACTAGAGAATCAAAATACTACTCAGAGTGACCTAATTAGAAGTAAAGCCTAATATTTTGTATCATGCACTATGTACTATAAATGTCACGAGCATTCACTCTATGAAGAGGTGACCAGTTTCATTTTTTATTAACCTAGCAAGCACAATGCAGTGAACATGGACATTAAGATCTTCAATTTGGTATAAAAACTAAAACACAGAATCATATTAGATCAATTTAATCAGATTAAAAAATGTTTGCTAGCTCGAGCTAGTTAAGATATTTAATTATCAGCACTTGCTCAATTACTGACAATGCTTTGCTCACAAAGATTTCAGAATATTTTCAATAATTATTCAACAACACAGTCAAGATTTCTTGCTACTTATTGCAATTGCAACTCAATTACGGGTAACATTGACGTATATAATTTATATTACGAGTTTATCATGAACTTTATCTTGGACAATAAATGAATAACAACTGGATTTTCATTTTAAATCTGAACATAAACATGGAAGCTAACACATAGGCTCCACTTTTCAATTGCTCATCACAATTACATGTTTTCAATGTGACATTACCTCCTTCGCCACATTATCATCATAATGTGATATACCTCAATGCAATTAAGTTTGATATTTCAACAAACATTGAAATGACCATTGATAAGTAATTTCTAACTGACAAAATCTGTGCAACTATGCCAAAGGACAATTTGCTTGCAAGGTAGTTCACGATCCCTACTGTAAGAAACATACCATATAGTTACAGTGTACTAAACCTGGGGGGGGGGGGGGGGGTACAGTGGCTGAGTGGTTAAGGTTGTGGCTCAAGATTGATTTCATATCAAACAAGGAAATAAAGTCATCACAAGGACTAGCGAAAAACCAATTAGTCTTTACAAACGAAGACATAATCTTACATTAGGATAACATTTTCTTTAAGAATAATTGCTTCTTGGAACAACTAGCCTGAGACAGGTTTTAAATGCAGTGAAGTTAACCCAGGCTGGAATGATTTGTCCTTTGAATTCTCTCCAGACTGTTACCAGTGTATACACATCCCAACATTCCTATACATTTAAATAAAAATATGAAAAAGGGTAATGAAGGTTCACAAAATAACAAATGACCGTGGATCCAACATGTTATCAAGTAAGTTTTGCGAGTTTAAATACCAACAGGATGACCTTCAGGTTCGGAAGTATGGAGTTGCTTGAGTTTTTTAAAACACTCCTTACTGCAGGCCTTCTTTGGATACATGCACTAGTATTAACAAATAACAAAACTTCCACATTCGTAGTCACATGTTATCGATTTTGGAAGTAATTATTACTATAAAAATTATTCGGTCAGGGAAAACTGTGCAATAATAGAGTCAATGGAACCTTCATTTTATATATATTGAAGAAACCCATATCTAGTCATAATAGTTATATGAGCTGTAACATATTCTGGCAACTGTTTAAAAATTTTTTGGCAGGATCGATGTGATCATAATTTTAAACTTTAGTGTCTCTATCACGAATATACAAGGTTACTATCCCAGTGCTGATTTATTTGTCACTTGAATTCGTTTATTTGATAGTTTCTGCAAAAATAAGTTCAAAAGGCAAATAGTAAACATTAAAGCTGATTGCATGCGGGCGAATTCCCTATAGTACAGATCAAAGGTTATACTGATTTTGTGTCAAAGTATCTTTCTCATTATCATCACGCTACCAGTAGGCATAAGTTCTGTAATAAGTTGTCTAAATTATTATACACTCTCAATATTTCTATAAAGGATGCGTGAACATGTATGGCCTCGAAAATAGGTATCTGCTTGTGGATGTTCTATGTTTTAAAAAACGAAACAAACAACAACAAAAAAATGATCAACTGTTTTAAATTTCTGTTTAATGTCCGTTTATGCAATGATTTGTCTGATGTTAAATAAAATCTATAATAAAAAAACGACTTGATGCAAGAAGCATAATCTGACGTAATTTAAGGACATGAATAGCGATGCAACTGCCAATAAATCACAAGGGAGGCAACTACATTATGTTTAAAAATAGACGAATAGGAAAGCTGAACACTCCTTAATAAGCAATCGACTCTTCCACAGGTCATGGCGTCGTCAAAGAATTGAATGTAAACAGACCACCCTGTTTCAGCATCTATTTAATGAGATGTGTTAGGCTGTACGGCGATTCGAAAGGTGTTGAAATATTTCATGCGCGAAACGAGTAATGTATTTTAATCTACATTTAAAGACGCTGACCTGAAGATTAACGGAGCTACAGACGCGAATATCATTCGCGATGCTGTGCGGAACGAACTATAATAAACTTAGCCTTTTCTGCATTTTATATGGATATATTCATCCCTAAACCCGATCAAAAATCCTATGTAGATAACAATGCATGGTACAATCGTGTTTTTGTTTTATTATATGAAATCACATATTGCATTAGGCCTCAACATTCCTTTTGAAAAGCACTCTCGCATGTCTCAGTTTTTATTATTTTTGCAGTCCGTAGATGGTGAAGAATTTTATATTTTTCCTAACAAGCCTGTTCACACAGGTATATAAAAACCAAGATAGCTTTATTTTTATTTATTTTTTAATTTTAATTTTTTTTTTTTTTTTTTTTTTTTTGTTTGGCGTTGTTGCTGCTGCTGTTATGGAACATGAAATTAAATTTTTAAACAAGACGTAGGGAAATTACACATTGCTAATGTGTAAATTCTATCCTACTCCTAGAAGTTTCTTAGGGCAACCTTCATGACAATAAAAAAAATCTCTTTTGTAAATTTGGCCTTAAGGTGCATCGCAGAATAAATGCACCGTATACTTACTACTTCTCTTACGTGCTAATAACTGGTATGAAAGGAGAGGATATGACTCTATCACCAAGAGAATAATTAATTGCATTACAGTTTCCGTGAGATAATTACAAGTAATGGACAAAACCTAACACGACACATTTTGCCGTGCATGTGGTGGCCTTTACCAATGACATCTCGTGCACTATCAATGTAATTGCTTTGCCTTCCTTATAGTAATGCAATGTTATTTCATGTTTTATGTCAAAAGTTTTAAACTATTTATTTATTATTATTTATTGGGGTTTTTTTTCGTAATGCATTTCTCAGACTGAAGTAGAATTTCTTTCATCAGTGATGACGTTTTTGGTAAATTGATTCAATCAAATTACATCGTGAAACATTAATCAGCTTTTATTGCTTTCGCTTGTTTGGCTTTGCAGTTGTTTTATTTTAGGCTGCATTTGTTTGATTGTCTTAATAAAGAAACACGTATTTGTGTCACAACTCTTTGCACTATGATATTGCTATGACGGAACGATTAGAGTATATACAACTAGACGCCAGACGTGGCTAACATTTCGGGAGAGGACTAGGAAAACCCACCGCCCAATCCCTTTGAAAACTTTCTTTCGGTCAGATATCTAAATGGATCTAGCAAGGGATCGCGTGTGTCAAGAATTTATTAAGATAAATGCATAAAAATGAGAAGAAAGAGTGAACAACTAGTTTTAAACTGCCTTCGCTGTTTCGACTCTCGTTGAGTCTTTGTCGAAGGCATTTACAAAACTGTGTGATCAACAAGACAAACAATATACACAAAAGAATCATAGAACTGACAAAACTTTACACGGCTATGTCAAATGGAAGCATTGTTTGAAAAGTTTATATGTCGCGCCAATTGGTTTGAATTCTGATGATAAAAAGGAGACCTATTTGGTATCGACCTACAAAAGGAGCAGCAATAGTGTTATATATTTTCTTCATGACAAGTGGTATAACCGTAGATTATATCCCGGATAAATAAATAATACCAACAAGAACTACAAAAGACAGTAGTAGTTATTGGTGAGTGAATGAATAATGAATGTGTGTGTGTGTGTGTGTGTGTGTGTGTGTGTGTGTGTGTGTGTGTGTGTGAATTCAGAGCTCCTTCACCTGCATGCTAAATTTGCGAGGTTGAGTGCGCATTCATCAGTGAATATGTTAGATCCAGATTTGCCTCCTAATGATGTGCCGTAAATCAGGACATAATTGATTCGTTTGAAATCTTAAATTGAACAGGTAGATTGTACTCTGATCTTAAATTGAACAGGTAGATTGTATTCTGATCTTAAATTGAACAGGTAGATTGTACTCTGATCTGCCGGCGCAGTATGTGACTTTATGCAGTTCGCAATTGGGAGCGCCTTAAGTATGAAAAAAAGCATTGTGGTCTAATGTTTACTTTTCAAATTTATAATCCGAGCTTTTAAAGTCTGGGACCTTCAGTCACTCAAAGATAATACATTTTTTACTTTCAATAAAATATAAAGATTTATAAAGTATTAAACTGTATCGTGGGCACTCGACTGCAATAAACAACTGTATTCCCCTTTTGCCTTTTAAGATTTCTGATAATATTTATGTCCTCAATGTCAAAAGACGGTTTCATCATGTAAAAGTAAATTGTGCATCGTCCCTTATATATCACTAGAAACAGATTTTTAATATTAAAACAGGACTGGTTTCATATTGTTATATTTTAATTGTGTACACCAGACAGAGCTCAACTTTAAGGAATGAAGCCATTTGACACTCCTTTCGAAATTAAGTCAACCTCGCAGATAAGCCTATCTTGAAAACAAGATGTCATATACCTACGGTATTTTGCTATCGGAAATAAGACTGTCGCGAAAATAAGACTTTTAATATATTTAAGTCCTGAATTATATATTAAAAAAAAACTAAAATAAAATCAGAATCCAATTAAGATGAAACATTCTTAAAATGCTGAATTAAGTAGTGTGAATTTTTTCCAAAAAATATTTAACATTCCTAAAATGTCCATCAGTAATTTTACATGTAGATGCTTAGAAAACATATTCCCGTCATCTACTAATATTTTTTTCTTCTCAAAATGACGCTAACCTCGAAGTGAGCTGTCATCGAATATTAGCCTCTCATACATTACTAAGTTCATACTTGTCGGATTGGTGGAGTATATCATACGTAATAAAGAAAGTGGAAAGCCTTAAGGTGCTGTTGTGAACGAAGAATAATTTGCTAACCCATACTGGCTCTGGACGATTAACTACGTCACAAATATTCTGTTATAGCCTTTCATATTATGACTCAAGTAATTAGTTTCATTTTGAGATATATTTTAAAAACACCTGGTATTGAAATGTCGAACGAATTGGCGATTGAAACTTATGTTGTGGTTTTCATTTCGATTTATATCACTCCCCAATTTGCATGGTTGAACGTTAAATACAATACGTAACGAACATTTTCCATATTGTCAACAATTAAATTAGAGAACATAATTTATTCTATGACAATTGTTTTCGTTCAGTCCTAGCTGTCACCATCCATAATACTGTCAATGATTTTAATAGTATTCGATACTATTATCGCGCTCTATCAGACGAACATCTGGGCATCCAATATGTTTTCAACCATAATCTCATTTATGATTTGATCAAAACGCACTATTCTCTCCCAAGATCATCTGTCTCATCAAATAAGAACCGCGATATTTTATGCTTGTTTTGTATTTTTTCAAAACCTCCACGTATTATAGGAAAGCATTCGAAAGTACTTCATTCAGTTCAAAGTTGTATTGATTTAATGGATCTAGGTCATCCTTTCTTGCTTCCAAAACAAGCAATGAAGCAGCATCCATTGAACCCAGATAGCTGTCATTCAGCATGTCCGCTTTTCAATGTCTTTGCATCCCATTAGATGCAGACATGTCTGGAATAAACGAACATAGATTCCCATAGCTTTTATTTTGTGCGATCAGTCATATTTTTAATCTGATAGCATATTGAACAATCATATTTTTCGATCAACAGCCAATGTCCGACATACAGACCATACAAACACATGCGTATATATATATATATAACCGCGACCTCCCTTCGATCCCTTCGTCATGTCATTTTATTTTGCTAACTTAAACATAATAAATTGTATAGGTCCAATTTTAGCAATCACATGACTTTTCATCACATCTATAGCCAATTTTACCTCCAAACGCGTCGGATGATCGTAAAATGTCCTTAAATAGGGTCATCAGCACGGAGTACGCGCATTGTACATGTTCTAAAGCTCACGCGTAAGCGAAACATAAGTTGTTTTTTTTTTATATTACCCCAGACATATTTACGATTGCAAGGTTGGGGGCCTTGGACTCACTGTTAATAATGTATAAGTCAATATAAATATGAGATATTGATATGTAGTGGATTCAAATTGCCAAAGAGAGAGAGAGAGAGAGAGAGAGAGAGGTTGCATAAACATATATTACATAGTAGTATTTTCATATTCTTACGTATCTACTTTTTGGTTTTAGTTATCCGCCCTTCCACCCAGAAATAGTACATATATGCATACGTATAAACATACATACATACAAGCATACAAACATATGTGTACCTCTACACACACTTGTATTTATAGACATATAAATATATTATTTAAATACAGTGAAACCTCCCTTGACCGGGCATTGCTGGGACAATATGAGTGGCTAGGATCTGGGCATTGTATCTATGTATGAACAGTCAAACAGGTGGGCCAACCCAGGAAAACATCACTGTATATAGACATGTATACTTTACCTAATAATGCATCCAATCTTATCAACGCATATCTTACTACGGATGGAATAGTAAAAAGAGTTAAATTAAAATTTAGTTTAAAAATAGCTTTTTATAAGGTTGCTTTTTGTATCAAAATTTTCCAATGTGCAGTTCGTGTATGCAGAAAACCTTTCTGACAGAAAGTGTTATTTCAGTTCTTTTTTAAAATGAGACATATTATATAAACATAAAATTTCAACTGTAATATAAATAAATTAATCACATCATCAGCTGTTCTTTTATCAATTACATCAAGCACAAATGATTTCTTTTCTAAATAAAAGTTGTGGCGATGATTGCACTCAGTCTTCATCCATTCTATAAACATGGTCCAGATTGATTCTGTTTTTGGACACTCTCATAAAATATGCGATAAAACTTCTACCGTGCTTTTGCAAAGAGAACACAAATTATTTGAAATGTTTTCAATTTGTTTTAGAAACTTATTTGTTGCTAAAATTCTATGTAAGATCTTATTTTGAAATTATTTAAGTCTAGGACATCTGGTTACCTTGTGAGGCGAGGAAGAAAGTTTATTCTGCTCATTCTTATTTAATTTGTCAAATTCTACATTTCATTTTGCAATTGAGGTTGACTCCTGAATATTAGAAATGAGTGTTTTGTATGTTTCTTTACAACCCTTTTTATTCATTATTATAAGTAAAACAGATGAGTGCATACATGGGTGTTGTATATTAGAATCGATACTGACATAAGAATTACTTTTATAGATTTTTATGACACTCAACGGCCCCTGAAATTCTAGGAAATTTACATGGAATCCAAATTTGTAACGAAACTTATCAAGATTGATCCATGAAATTTCTTCATTTGCAAAGTCTTGTATATAGCAGATTCCTTTTTCTATCCAGTTTTTGTAAATTACGCTAGAATGTCCAATAATGATATTAGGATTCATATATATATGTGTTTGAAGAAATTCGTTTTTTCAACAGTAAACTTATTATGCGATGTTATATACGATATAAATATATCTTTCCAAAACTTATTCAGGCATTTATTTGCTCTTTCAAGAAAACTAAGTGTATGTAAAATTATTTTAATTAGGCCAACGTAGATGTGACTTACAAAATGGGTAAATTTAATTACGGTGCAAATAGAAAAAAATATACATATTCAAATATCGATTGAAGTTATTGATTTCCTTGATGTATATTATGAATGCACCTGTTTACAGCCTTTTCCCATTTGAATATCATGTTCTGGAAGGGACTTAATAATTTAATAATTTAACTTGCGCTTACGTCCCGTTTGAAATCAATTAGCCCTATTTTTCAGTCAGCGGGAATATGCTTTCATCATTGGCGGAGATCGCTTCTAAAATTAAACCAGACTGCTCCATCAATATTGAGTATTGTAATGAAGCTAACAAAATACAACAATCTAGTCTTATCGGTAACCTTTGGCATCCACTTTGAAAGACCTATTCCACATTAGGTCATGAGTAGAAAACATGAAACAGCGTGAAACCGTTCATGATTAACAACCTGTTTTGAGAACGGCATTTCAGTGGCGGAGATGGGAGCATTTTCATCAGTCCACGGCTGTATCATTTGAGAATCTCGTATCCTCAATACCGTCTATAACCGTTTATAAGTCAAGTCCAACTGCAAACTGCACAAATCAAGATATTCCATAGAATCATGCGCCGGCAGATCTGGTCTATGCGATTTGTTAGGAGTAATCAGTAGAACAAACAACATATACCCTAAAGTGCCGGCGCATTATGTCTATGTTGTTTGCAACTGGACTCGACTTATAAGCGAGTATAGACGGTATGTCTCAGGCTCATTAGGTAAATATGTGTTAGAATCTGTACTGTTCTGTCAGTTAAATGTTTCATCTCAGAAAGATTCTTTAGTAGAAATGTCTACTACAACTTACATTTCCAGTACTATTTTACGTCTCAATTTATCTCACCTTGAATCTTGATTGATTTTCAAAACTTTTCAGACATAATAAAGAACATTTGCAAACGAATCTTTAATTATAATGTACACCGTGACCTTCTGTTCATTCCATTCTCCTCATAATAGTCACATAACTGAAACTTGTATAGTAGTTTCAACATCTGCATTATTTTGAAAAACAAAAGCTGGCAAGGCATTTAGTTTTTTCACGAACTTTTTGCTTCGTGAGGATATATGTATGTATATATATATATATATATATATATATATATATATATATATATATATATATATATATATATATATATATATATATATATATATATATATATGAGCTTTAGACAAATGTGATAATTTCGCCTTTCAGTCTCCATCCCCTATTGATATAATTTTATTTTACTGAATGCTTCTGGATTTCAATTTTATTGCAGGTAACTAGCATATTTTCGAGAACTAGATCCCAACTGTCTTTCCTTTGTTATTTTCTTTATGACTTTTGTCGAATCGGACTTCCACACGTTTTCTGCTGCTCTTTATATGTCTCCTTCCATGACAATTCTATGACCGTCAATTCTTCAGTGTCCGATATTTACATGGCTGTTACATGGAATCCTGTTTTTTTGTTGTTGTTTTTTTTTTATGGCCATAACTCAGACTTATTGTCATTCAGTGTTTTACCATTCCGTTCTTTGACGCTTTAATTGTCTGATCTGTATAGATTCATAGTTGACATTTTCTATTTGATGTTGGTAGTGCTGGTGGTGGTAATGCCGGATTCTGTGATAATTACACAATCCGATTTGAGACGGATCGAACTTGCCAAATAAACCTTGGAAAACTACAAAGGACTCTTGAGTTGATTAACAACTATGTGCTCACTAGAACACATGCATCTTTTGATCAGATCCAAGTTGGAGACGTAGTTAGTGATTTTTTTTTTTACTCAGTGTAATGCCAGCATATGAAAGAAACATATTCTGCGACTTTAAAGTGGATAATGCGGATTTTTCGTTTAATTACATTGAGACCATCCTGCAGTGTGAGTGAAAAGCTATATATACTATTCCTCAATGACTACGATAGAAGTCTATTCGTCCGGGTGTAATTTATTGAATTTGGTTTGACGCCAAATTGGATCTAAAATCGCTTTTACTTTAATACAATATGCCGTTTTAATCAAGTCTTGAGTTCATTCCAGAAATAACTTTCTTGGATTATGAGCTTTGTTTGGTGTTATGCAATTTTTCTATAAAATTAAAAAAATGTCGGAACTGTATTCTGGCGGGTTGAAAGTATTATCCAACATAATTTTCGACAGCATCAAATTCTCGCGAATTTAGAAATCAAAATAATTTGGGAAAATAAAATATACGTTAAGCATTTAGGTGCAGCAAATTATTTTTCGGTTGATCGTTAATTCTTTAAAAGCTGTGTAACGAATATGCTGAGTGTAATAGATCCCTGAAAATTTATTGATGATAAAATATTGATTAACAGCCTTTTTTTTTTTTTTTTTTTTTGTCACATTGGGTATTTTCAGGGATCATCCTACACTTTGTCAGTCTGGTTACTGGTCTTGTCAGTCTTTAACCAGTGACACCATACTGGACAGGGTAATAAATTTCAAATTCATTTCTGATCTGATAGAAATTCAGCCAACCATATATTTTTTATTATCTCTTAGATGAATGAATAACTGGATAATTTCTCCCTCGTACCCTTAGAGACAACTGTTTCCGCCCCCGCACAGTGCTCGAAACAATATCTGATGATTGACAGTGAGATTTTCGTTTTACTACAATTAAATGTTAGGAAAAGTTGATTGTGATTCTATCATAAGACTGGTGTACTACCGCATGTAATTGAAAAATAATGCTAAACGAACAAGATCTGCAGGCGAATAATGCACCGGCAGATCAGGAGTTGCGTTTACGGTCTGAAATCATTAGTATAACAAGCATCATTGACTCTGATATACAGGCGCATTATGCAAAGGTAGATCATGCCTCTATAATGTTCCCAGTTAGGTGGAAGTTATACACGGAGAAATATTGCAAGCAGCAAGAAAAATAAAAGGTTAGGAATATACTAAAGATATTGTCGATCATCATCATCATCTAAGCAGCTAACTTTCTAAAATTACTGCAAATAGTAAGTATGTATTTATGTATGCTTTAAAATGTACACCAGTAACCAAAAATACCATTAAATTACCATTAAAAGGTCTAATTTTGTGCATGTCGACTCATGATATATTTAACGTTTATATATAATATGTTTGGAAAAAGTAAAATGTAAGGCGGAAGTAGAGCATAAACGACAAGATGACAGTTATTGATTTTATGTTGCCTGTGAAGTGCAGTCGGTCTTTTCTGACAAATATTATTAATGCATTCCATTCAATCGATAAGAGAATCAACGTTGTTAACATTTGGTAAGTTTGTTAATCTGTTAAATCTATCGGATGATATTTTTCAGATTTTGCAGATATACTATAATGGCATGATTAATGATGAATTTATGGAATTTAGTTTCTTAAATCAAGGATTTGTTAAGCTTTCCAGATATTAGAAAATTGGACAAAAGCTGTGATCCAACGCGGTTAATAATAAATAAATAAATAAATGAAAATCGTTATTATTATTATTATTATTATTATTATTCCAAAAAGACTTTTGGTGATGGTATTGTGATTTGTTTATTGTTACTTGGGATTGGAACACTTGCCGGTCCTTAGTTCCAAAGGACTTTCCTTAGTATCTTTGCTATTCTGAGGAGTGATGCTTTCTGCAGTAGGTCTGGCTTAAGTGCTATGACTAGCTACTGCAGGCTGTCTCCTAATATGTTTGGCATAAGTCCTAGCCCTCCTACCACATATTTTTATAACTTTAATTTTAATTGATACCATATAACTATTATTGTGCTGACATACCATTAAACGCTTATACATACAAATGGGACGATTTATGTCAGCGTTGTCCAGGCTTTTCTGAGTACTCTAGCCAGGTCACATTATTTGGTCATTTTTTTCTTCTTCTTTTCTTGCGTAAATATGAGTTACCTGGTACTGCTATGTCTATAATGTAATGTCAGGTTCCTCTCCCTGTCAACCAGTACCATTCTCGGCTTTATATGCTGTATTCTCCGGTCGGTTTGGATGTTGAAATACTCCACCACTTTTTCTGGTTTGTGATCGTACTACTTGCTGGTGCACTCAAACTCATATTTCTTAGGCAGCTGACATTGTACTTCTTGGGTTAGTTTGTCATACCGGTATGTGTGTTCACGCTGGGCCACCTGACAGTGTACTTCTAGAGTTAGTTTGTCATACCGGTATGTGTGTTCACGCTGGGCCAGCTGACAGTGTACTTCTTGGGTTAGTTTGTCATACCGGTATGTGTGTTCACGCTGGGCCAGCTGATAGTGTACTTCTAGGGTTAGTTTGTCATACCGGTATGCGTGCTAACGCTGGGCCAGCTGACAGTGAACTTCTAGGGTTAGTTTGTCATACCGGTATGTGTGCTCACGCTGGGCCAGCTCGCTGCACTCATAGATCAGGTGGTTGACTGTCTCATTATTATTCCTGCATATCTGCACAATGGTGTAACGTCGTGATTTTTGTACGCTTGATTTTATTGTGCTGACCACGAGTGTCTGGTCTTGCGCTGTCATGACCATTCCTTCCGTTTCCTTCTTAAGCTCTTGCAGACGAAGCCGTCTCCGTGTGATCTCTCCAGATTGTTGTTATGTGTCCCTTATGAAAAGCCCCTGCATTGTTTTTTCATTCCAATCTGGTGTTCTTTCGTTTTGCATTCTCTGTTGGTAAAATTTCTTTGGTTCATTTGAGAAGGACTTCTTCATCACTTTCCCTGAACAATTTGGCTGGGCAACATATTTTCCACCTCGGAAAAATCTTCCATGCTGACCAAATCTCTACCTCCCATCTTTCTTGGTATATGTAGTCTGTTGACATCGCCTCTCGGTTGTAGTGTCCCATTAATGGACATTAGTTCTCCAGTCTTCCTATCCATATGTTCCAGTTTCTTTTTGGTCCAATCAACTATGGCGGCTGCGTACCCGATGATTGAGATTCGCCATATATTGATAGCTGATATTCTGTTGCCATAAAATAATTTCGACCCTAGTACTTTTTCCGCCCTTCGGACATAATCTTTTCTGGTCTTTCTTTTCATTTAGTCATGTTTTTACTGTCTGTCTTAAGAATTCATAAGTATATGTAGCCTTCATCTTCCGCTAGTTGTTCAATCTCTGGTTGTCTGGGAGCTTAACGCCTTCTCTTTTCTCTGGTTAGCCACGATTGATACTTGTCGATTCCAAATTATGTTTGTATGTCAGCGGTTACAATCCTCATTGTCTCGACCAGAGAATCTATTCAGGCTCATTTCGTCCATTGAATTTCAGATTGTACATGAAAAGTAGGTGATGCATTTTTGTACAGCTCTTCTTATGTTGGTATCATTTCCTATGCTGTCAGAGTACTCTTTTTCCGCCTTCGGCAATTCTAGAGCCTCATTTTATCGATCATCAATTGGTCTTTAGTCCCTCTTGACTTTCATCTACAGTCATTTTGCTCTTTTGGAGTAGTCCTTTCTCATCAATGTCGTCACATACCATGTGAGCAATCATTCCAGTTAGTAGCTATCCAACCATTGCGAGGCAGGCGATTCGTTTGTAATTACTCACTTTTGGACCGTTCTTTTTGTACTTTCATCATGAGGACAGTGGGGAATATTGCTTGTGTTCGGGGGCAATGTTGTAGATGAGCTGCTAATCTATCATGGGTGTTTGTGAATTTCTTGAACCAGACTCCATAAATCTCATCTGGGCCGTGGATTTTCCAGCTGGTCATTTTCCCATCTATTTGAGCACCGATTATGTGGGTTTTTTTATGACATCTTCTAACTGAGTAACATCTCTGAACTAATCTGAGAACCCTGGAACGGCCACTCATCATTGCCCTTATATTCGGTGGGTGTGCTTCAAATGTTACTCCATAATGTTGCATCTTTCTCTCTATATGCCATGTAGTTGCAATCGGTTTTGGTACTCTGTTTAGCTCTTTTGTGACGTTGATTTATTTTATTTTACATAAATTTTACAGAATTTTAATATGTTTACGTTTTATATTTTATCTTGCCGTTATTCGTGTTTACATTTATTTGAAAGGGTTTATCTTCCTAAATTTTTGTTCAATTCATTTTACATTTTTCTACCTTTACCTTTAGTGGACACCATATAGCCACTGTTGTGCTGAAGTGCCTTTAAACGCTACTACATACATTGTCTTGAATTCTTTTTTTGAGTACTGTTTGATTCTATCGTTCATACCCGCTGATTTTGCATTACAGGCATTATTGATTTCAGAGAGCGCCAGCCGTCGTGAGCCAAGTCAGTTGTAGCACAATGAATGATCTATATACATCCGGTATAGCAGGCAGATCTTCATAAAGATGGATATTTCTCAAAAGAGTATTTTGTCACTGCATGTATGATGTCATTATACATCAGCCCATATACATGTACAAATGTTCAACATTTGCAGCGGATGCTTTTGCTTCGTATACCGGACAGACAGACGAGTATGATAGCCAAAGCTCTTTCTACTGTCCAGCAACTCTGAAAATGATCATAAACAGAAAATACCAGTAAACTAAGTTACAGGATTATTATGTTGGCTAACAAGTTTCCTACTTATGTCTGCTACTAGTCTTCATACCTTCTCTAGATATTTCAGGAAATGTTCTCTATTGACCAAATGTTGTAAACATATCCAAACCAGGGGCCAACATTTCAGTCACTTTCAGACAATGTTTTCTCTTTATTTTCAACTACACAAAAACGTCTACTGTCACTAAAAAGGTCACAACTTTTTAGCAGGAATCCCTTAGGTGCTTTCAACTTTGTTTTGTTTGACACCAAGGGTATTTAAGACAGAACAACACGAAAGTTCCATCCATCTAGCTTAGAAATAATGTATGTTCTTAGATTGACACGGTTAGAGTCGCTTTATTTGTTTACCTTCACTGAGACTTCTCTGATGTTTAAGATTTTAAACTTGCTGCGCTAAGACTGTCAAACTAATTAAATCTGCGCTCTAAATAGTCCAATTGTGGAAAGATATTTCACAAAACAAATATGAAATGAACGAAAGAAAAACTATTTTACCCCAAACCCCATCCCACTCTCACAATATGTACACTTTGCATTTTGTAGAGCTCTCTACTTAAGTAACTTTTGGTAAATCTATCGAACACAGCAGAACATGTGTTTTCCTCAGGATTTTTTCATGGAAACTAGGTAGGTGCGATAGCGTTACAAACGTGTTTCTTAAACGCGCGTTATCGTCCTGAAAGTGAGAGGGACAAATCATTAGAAAATTAAGTATTTCAGGCTTATTATGAACGAATTGCGTGTAGAATGCGATGGTAATATTTATTCTAACTACAAACCAGCTGCTTACTGTTAAAAATATTTGAAATGTAAATGAAGAAATAATCCATTCTTCTGTATTTTCTGTTATTCATGGTTTGAAACAGGTAAAGTGTGCTGAAAGAAACAAGTTGCTCCTTTTCTTACTTTGGATAGACAGAGAGAATTTCCTTGGGCAGAATCCACTTGAAGTTAAGATGAATTGATCAAACTGAATGTGTGTGTATGTGTGTGTGTGTGTGGGGGGGGGGGGACTCTATGTCAAAATTAGAGCAGATGAGAAAATTTTAAAAAGTTTTTCTCGCCACATGTATGTTCCGAAAAGTCTTACCATTCGATCAAACATTTCCAGCAGAAGGAACTGTTCCATTCAGTGTTAAAACCAGAATTTAGTTTAATCGGATATTTCTTTTAGTTCATGCGAGAAATATTGCTATCGGAATCTATATTAACAAACTTTGCAGCTGATCTTTCGTCGATTTATTTTGTCGCTAATCATTCGTAGAGATTTAACAAACTTGACATGTAATACGTGTTGCACCTTTCGAGGTGATAGTGAAAATTACTAATATATAACACCCCCACCCCCCCCAACCCCCCATCATTGCTGACCGATCTCGTGACAATTTCAGTGAAGAGATGGAACCAGCATTAAAACTGTTTGTCTCACACCGGCAGTCGGGCCAAGCGAAGTACCGTAAATAAGGGCTGAGCGAAGGGTTAAATATCCCAGATTATTATAATTACAATGCTCAATTGGACTTAAGCCGAAGAATGTTTATTTAACAGAATAATTATGAAAGGATTGCGAGAAACATCATAGCCTATTGGCACTAGTACATGGCGTACCGGCGGATTCTAAAGCGTCCCTGGTAGAAATGATAGCGTACCCGGACTGCGAGGGTAAATGGCAAAGTGGAAAACAGTGAAAATATACTATACTAATGCCGTAATGTTTCAATAAAATTATTTCAACTGTATACATTTTCTCTTTACATGCAAATACGTCCAATTCAAACTAACAATTTTAAGACATAGTATGGTTGTTGTTTTATCAGACACTGTGTTATATTTTATATGCATTGCACTTGTTCCAAACTTAGACCAAAATCGGGTTTCGAGCTAGGCGTAATGTTAACTTACTTAGCATATTCGAAATGACCACGACATGCTCTTTGTTTATGAAAGGCCATTGAAACAGATGCGTGTGTTTGAAGAGGTAACGCTTTTTCAGACCATCGAGTATGTATGGACACAATCTCAAACGAAATCACAATTAATCATCCGACAGAAAATATACAATTTACAGATGAACCCGAAAGAGCCCATCGTGTTTAAACGACCTTGACATTATTATACGGAGAGGCTTGAAACTGATATACATCTGTAAGAATATGGAATACAAATAATGCAAGTTACGTATATACGTATAACTGATATACATATGTAAGAATATGGGATACAAATAATGCATTTTGCGTATATACGTATAACTGATATACACCTGTAAGAATATGGAATACAAATAATGCAATTTGCGTATATACGTATAACTGATATACATCTGTAAGAATATGGAATACAAATAATGCAATTTGCGTATACACGTATAACTGTAAGAATATGGAATACAAATAATGCAGTTTGCGTATATACGTATCACTGAAAGCAATCACCCGAAACGATCTACTGTAAATGAACAGATATAGAAAATCAAATATAAATTCATTAGTAATTTGATTTTAATGATTACATTTTAGCAAGCTAAGAAAGGAAATATTTCATAGCATATTTTATTTTCAAATGCAGGCACAGCATCTGTAATCCCGGGCATGTAACCGTTATGGCAGTATTAGTAGTATAAAGAACACTCATGATCTTAGAGTATCAGCAAAATTCTATCTATCAATCAATCAATCTATCTATCTATCTATCTATTGAGATATAATATTTTCGATACATGTACTATACATCACCTGACACATTTGGTCAAGAAGTCTGAGCCGCAAACAAACGTCAAAAAAGTAATTGTTGATATTAGAATTAATGATGGACAAAATAGTGGTGCTCAATATATCCCTGCAGAACGTCGGAAACTTAAGGCTGCTTTGGCAATACATTATTTTCCCAATGCAAAAATATACTTTCATCTGGTGAATTGCTCTCCGAAACTTTCCTGTTATAAACGCAGGAGCTTAGACATGCAAAAACCTTTTCTCCCAAAACTTTTATTTTATCTCTAAACTGGAAGTCTCCAGGGGCTGACAACAAACACTGAACGGACTAGACTGTAGCTACTTACACTCCAGAGGCTGACAACAAACACTGAAGAGACTAGACTGTAGCTACTTACACTCCAGGGGCTGACAACAAACACTGAAGAGACTAGACTGTAGCTACTTACACTCCAGGGGCTGACAACAAACACTGAAGAGACTAGACTGTAGCTACTTACACTCCAGGGGCTGACAACAAACACTGAAGAGACTAGACTGTAGCTACTTACACTCCAGGGGCTGACAACAAACACTGAAGAGACTAGACTGTAGCTACTTACACTCCAGGGGCTGACAACAAACACTGAAGAGACTAGACTGTAGCTACTTACACTCCAGGGGCTGACAACAAACACTGAAGAGACTAGACTGTAGCTACTTACACTCCAGGGGCTGACAACAAACACTGAAGAGACTAGACTGTAGCTACTTACACTCCAGGGGCTGACAACAAACACTGAAGAGACTAGACTGTAGCTACTTACACTCCAGGGGCTGACAACAAACACTGAAGAGACTAGACTGTAGCTACTTACACTCAGAACTGGAGCGCTTTTTTTATAGGTTTGCAATCCGGACTCTGAACTTCAGTGATAAATCTTTCCCAAATGACGCGTTCGGACCCCCACGGAACACGCATTACTTTAACAAGGTATACATTTTATACCAACACGGGACAATATAGACACTCTGAATGATTATATAAAACATTTTGAAAAGCGTTTGTCGGTAAATTTTCATTTGGCCTATTTGGCAACTTGGAAAAGAAACAAGCAGCCTTGTGAATCCAAATTCAAAAACAAATCCAGCTGGCAGCCTGCATATGTGCCTGACCATATACGGAGCTGGCAGCATACATATGTGCTTGACCATGTACGGAGTTGGCAGCATACATATGTGCTTGACCATATACGGAGCTGGCAGCCTGCATATTTGCTTGACCATGTACATAGCTGGCAGCATACATATGTGCTTGACCATGTACGGAGTTGGCAGCATACATATGTGCTTGACCATATACGGAGCTGGCAGCCTGCATATTTGCTTGACCATGTACGGAGCTGGCAGCATACATATGTGCTTGACCATGTACGGAGCTGGCAGCATACATATGTGCCTGACCATGTACGGAGCTGCATTTCTGACATAAGAAAGAAGAAGCTATTAGACATTTGTATCCATATGTCAAACCTCAGCAAATAGGGCGTTACCAAGTTTACCTCCAAACAAATATTTGGCAATAAAGAAGCCAGATAAGTAAAATGTCACCATTGTCATGGACGGACTTCAGTCTAACTTGGAAGCTTAGCGACGGTTAAATGATTTAAATATTATCAGCCTCTTTCAAAACCAGTTTATCATAATACAGCATTGCAAGTCAGACGTGAACTTGAAAAGTTAGGCGATAGCGCTATTTTGGAAAAAAAAAGGAATTCGATTTCTTGATTCCGAAATAATTCAAGACCAAGGTAATTTGCTCTTCATCCCAAAATTCACAAACCTGTGAAAAACTGGACTATACCAAATGAAGTTCAGCAGGTAGGCTCATTGTTTCAGAACGTTTAAGTGAAACTGGGCGTATTTCGAATGGATAGATGTTTCATATAAACTCGTTGGCTCAGAAACAGTTTCCATGTGTTATAGATACAAAGGGTTTCTTGGAAAAATTGAGTAACTACTAAACCCTCAAAAACTACATTCTGGTTCAGGTAACTATTGATAGCCTTGATACTAACACTGAACTTGGTAAAAAATGAATGTAATGCGCAGACTCAAATTTCAACTTGACTGGAAATCTTTAGAAATTATATATACCGTCTTTACTTGCGTATAACATAGTCCAAATGCAAACAACATAGACCCTGATCTGCCGTCGCATAATGCGCCTGCAAATCAGGCTCTATATTGTTTGTTCTACTGATTAGTCCTTACAAACTGCATAGACCCAGATTTGCCGGCGCATTATGCGACGGCAGATCTGGGTCTATGCAGTTTGCAATTGTTATCGAGTTATACGCGAGTATATATGATACGGCTTTTATACGACCTACTCTGGCATATGGTAGTGTGGTTTCGGACAATTGCACATTACTTTAGAAAAGTGAACTCGAAAAATACAAAATATGGCAGCCAGAATCGTGACTGGGGCAACAAAAGTAGTATATATTGAAGCTTTACATCAAGAAATAGCATGAGAAAGTCTTGAATCCAGACAACAAAAACACAAACTTACAGTTTTATATAAAATGACAACTGGCTCAAGCCATCTCTATCTCACATCTCTGATTCTACCAGATTTTAGTGATATTTCTCGCTATAACTTACGTAATGTACACAATTTCCAGTCAGTACAAACTAGAACAAGTCTTTATTACAACTCGTTTCTTCCTTCGGACATTCGAGAATACAATACATTATCTATCAGGACTCGTCAAAGTGACTCCATTAACAACTTCAAAAGTGCATTAAATAATCGCGACAGTCGTCAGTAGTGAGCTCATATAACTACTCTCGTCTTTTCAGATACTTTTATTGGGGTAGAAGGAAATTTCAAATTTTTCATGCCCGACTTAGAATAAGTTGTAGTTCACTTAATAAACATTTATTTACAAAGAATATAATCGAATCTCCTCTTTATAAATGTGGACTTGTAGAAAGTAAAATTCACTTGTGTTTTTTTTTTTTTTTTTTTTTTTTTCCTCTTTCATGCGTTTATTACCAAGAACAAGGCACCGAACTGTTTCAGTCTCTCATACCATATGGTAATTTAATTTTAAATACCTTCTTGTGTGATGATACAACGCTTCCATATGAAGTAAGCATTCGTATTTTCAATGCCTTACATAAATTTATTGAAAAGTCAAAAAGATTTACTTAAGCGCACCTATTACTAACACGCGTGCATTTCTACCGGTCATGAACAGCTGTAAACAGCAATTCCCTTTTTCCAAATGATTCTCCATCGCTTCTGCAACAACTCGCTGTACATGGAAGTACTTTTCCCTTTAATTCTCACTTTTTTCTTCGTTACGTTTGTTCTTCCTCTTTCTTTTCTCCTTATTTTCTCAACTTTATACACAGTGTTCTACACATTTTAATTAACAGTTTCTCCTTTTAACTCCTTTCTGTTCTTTACCATCATCTTTCACCAACTTTTTCGTTGTTAATCTTTGTGCTTTATATACCTTGACCAAATGCTTTTGTTTAACTAAGACACTCCTCACTTCGACTATTCAACAATTTATATTTGTTCTCATTAAAACCAATATCATCCGCCATATATTCACATATATTTAAAAATTTTGTATCATCAAAGAAGAAGAACATTTAAGACATTGACTTTCGTTCCAATCCTTTGCCTTCTATATGGAATATCTTGTAATTTCCAACAACACATTTATAAAAAAGATACGTTTAAACTGAACTAACATTTAGCATGATCGTGGTTTGGCTGCTTGTAGAAAGGTCATGCTTGACAATCCGGATCCAAATCGACCGGATGAGAAAATTTTAAATTTACTAAAAATTTGTCTGGAAAAGAACGATTTTATTTTTAATTAAAAAAGTTATCTATGTGGAAGAAGTTTGCTCAAGCTTATGCAAGTATTTATGTAGCTAAATGGGAGAAAGAAATATTTGCTAAGGCCCACAATCTACCATTTTTCTATATAAGGTTCATTGATGATATTTTCTTCATTTGTACCCATTCGGAAGAAGAACTAAATGAGTTTTATAACTGGATGAATAATCACCATTCACGAATTACAAATAAAACTAGAATTAGTAAGGAAAGTGTAGACTCCTTAGATGTAACACTATTCAAGGGAAATAACTTTGCAAAGGGGGGTAATTTGGATACGAAGGAATAATTTTCAAGAAAACTGACACTTATCAATTGCTATATAAAAATAGTTTTCATCCACGTCATCCGTTTAGAAGCATTGGTAATTCTCAAATACTAAGTTTCCGCCGGATTAGCAACAATGAGCATACTTTCATGACGCTTATTCATTGCTTTTCATAGGACTACAAGAAAGAGGTTACACAATAAGGGAACTTAGGAAAATTAAATCCGACGGGTTAAGAAGAATAAATGTTGACAGCAAAATACAAGAAATAATTCCGTTCATTGTTTATTTCAATAGACGTTCATTGTTCATTTCAATATATGTTCATTGTTCGTTTCAATAGACGTTCATTATTCATTTCAATAGACGTTCAACCTCTGAATTGAAGTATGCTAGACAAAATCTTTGTGATTTACAAAAATAATTCCCTGAAGTTTTTGGAACATACACTTTGGTTACATCTTATAAACGAAATAAGAAGATAGGGGACATTTTAGTGGGATCCAAGTTACCGAGTATCGACAAACCTTGTCGTTTTAAGTGTGAACTTCCTGGTTGTAAGATGTGCGGTTTTCTAATTAATTCAGACGTAGTAAAAATTCTGAAAACAGATAGAAATTTTAAACTTAAGCAACACATTTCATGTGATACACAAAATGTGATCAATGTAGTGTATTGTTTGAACTTTAAAAGCAGTATGTAGGTGAAACCGAAAGAAATTTACTCGTTTGGATGAAGCGTCATTTTTTCGGACAGACGACTCCAAAGACGAATAAAACATCTGTCTGAACATTTTAGTACAAGCTGCTGTAAAGATCAGTTTTGACAGAGTGATTGGCTTGTGCACAACATATACTGGTCAAATTCTGGGATAACCTTTCAGGAGCTGAGATTAATTCTGAAATTTCACCGACGGTGTAAGCTTGACCGTTGTCCTATGCAGTTTAGGCTTTTATTTTCAAAACTTTTTTTCTTGTGCCAGACCGTTGAGAGAGATTGATTTAATTATATCCATCTATCTGTATATCTGTCAATCTGTGTGTACATCCATCCATCCATACATCCATCATCCATACATACATAGATACACATATTCCACCGGTGACTTTAGTCACATGAATAATTCAGTGGCGGATCTACAAATATCGTTGGGGGGGGGGGGGGCATAAGTAAGTAGGCGAAGGGTCTGTGGGACAGAACCAACTAATGCTGCCCAGGGGGCAAAGCTCCCCAGGAACTCCTACATTTAAAGCGTGATTTTAAGGCATAATTTTAACCATCTAACTGTAAAGAAAATTTTACTCTAGGAAACGTTTCGGTTCTTTCGCCCCCCCCCCCCCCCCCTCCTCTCAGATCCGCCCACGCGTCAAGGACTCAAGATATCATTTTCAAATAGTGCTGGTGTTTTGTTTATGGAGAAACTCTTGACATGAAAAGCATGAAAACATGTGTTTCCCGATTTTGTGTATATATTTTATTTTAACAAAAGGAACATTTGTTTACAATTTTGATACCTGTGTACAATGTCCAAGTAATCCGAGTTCTGTATCGTTCGGAAACAGGGCTACAACTCAAATGGCAAAAGTATGGATTGTATTGTTTTCAATAGATAAATTGTCTTAAAGATGACAGAAAGTCTAGTCATCAATTTACTTTCTTGTAAGATTTGTTATTTTAGGCCAAGGACATATAAGTTTGGTAATCCGTACAAAAAAGAAACTTGTCTCGGACTATAATGATCTCTCTCAATGATGAAAATTCAACTGCGTAAATATATTTTATAACGGATGAGTTGAATGAAATAATATCCTGAAAACTGTGAACAAAATTCTTATCAAATAGTTAGTATTTGTTGTGTACATTTTGCGAGTGCTGTAGTGGCGGCGCGAGGGTTCGAGGCGCCCGGGGCGCAATGTTCTTTAGTAGAGCCCCTACAGACGCCCCCGGGGTTCATTGCTCTTTAGTGACGCCTCTACTTTACCACAGCGAACAGTATTTTCGCCAGTTGTCAACCTCCATCCCCCTCCCCCCATCTAACCTCCATTTACACTAAGGTGAGGTGAAATACTATGAAAATTTTAGCTAAAAAAAAAACTCCCGATGGCGCCCCCCCCCCCCCACACACACACACACACCTTAGGCTGGCTCCTGAGGGCAATTACCCCCCCACCCCCACACACAGACACACACACCCTAGACCCCTACCCCATCGCGCCGCTACTGGAGTGATGTGTGGTACAAGCCAAAACTAAGCGCAAGATTTAAAGTCTCTATGAAGTTGTTTTGATTGCGTTAAGAAACAATGACAGATTTAATCGCATTTCTGAGATCTTGATGTATTCTTTTCGTTTTAATTACAATGAATAAACTTAAAACATATCAATCAGAGAAAATGCACTGCATAAATCATTGAGGATAAAGATCTTAATTTCCGATGGATGTCTTCCAAAGACAATTACAAACAAGTTTCAAAGAAATTCCCGATTAACTTTATTTTAATAAATCCCGTTATTATGAGATTAAATTTGTGTGTGTAATATTGGAAAATCTGTCACCACGCAACAAAATCAAATCCCAAGAAGGAAGTGGCTCTTAAGAGAATCCATTGACGAATTGACTTGTCTTCATTATGGGTTGAAGATTGTAAGTACCTTCTTGACCCGTGAATAAAGCACGTCCAACGGACAACATCCGACACATGGACATTCCATCATATAATAAACAGGCGAATCATGGTGTAAGCTGTTCATTTTAAATCATAGATTGAACGAAAAACATGGACTCTGTTGTATCGTCAGCTCTGGGTTAACAATGGTGGCAGTGGGGGCTTCATAAATGAGGAAATACAGCGAGAATAGGATTCCGTTCAAACTTAATTCAATCTTGTGATTAAATAAAAGAAAAGTAAAAATCGATTCCGCCACCCCCGCAACACACAGAAGATGTATCTGTGCATCGTCGTTTATAACGTTAATGAAATGTTTCTGTGAATTCATCCTTTCAAGATGAAATATATATTTCATTACATTCGGGAACAATGGCAGCAATTTAACGTCTTCATATTTAAAACAAAATGCAGGAACCGCCTCGTGCATTGCCCTGTTTATTAGCGACATCATTGTAAATGCCACGAGCTCTACATATTGCTATCCTTATTGTCGTGTTAACATACTGCTTACTGCCCTCTCTGCGAATTTGTTTCTTTTAATTAGAAAATTTTAATTATTTTTTTTTCGGGGGTGGGTGGGTCATGAATTAACGTACTGTTGAAAGCAACACGGTTTAAATTTTCATCATAGAACAACAGCTGTTATTGATACTTGTGTAATTGAGCTTTTTCGAGCATTGAATTATTTCAAGCATTTTTATTTTAGGTATCAGAGAGGCTTTCCATGAAGAACTCGTGTCAGCACAATATATCAGTGTAAAACGAAAGTACGAAATTCTTATTTACTACCATTATAATATTTAAAACCAATGGAGGTCCCCGAATTAAGTTGGGGGGGGGGGGGGGGGGAGGCAGAATTTATTGTTACAACATTGCTTCAAACAGTAGCAAGACCATATTTGTATTTTTTTTTTCTGCTTCTGTAAACTCCTTTTGACCCACTCGTTAATTGCATTTTTTATAGATCTTTCCTCTTACTACGATGACTCTGACTAGACACAAATTTATTTCTGTACTTACAATCCAATAGTTGAAATGATTGACTTTTCCTTACTGCTGGAAACTATGACCAACTGATGTATCTTAAGCTTCCCTTGCGACAAGTAAATTTTTAAAACCTCCTTTGCCAGCAATAGTCATGCTAAAACGGAAAACTAACATTTTATCGCGGCTACAAAATGTCGTGGTCTCCAAATATCAACCAATTTCACAGAGAAATAATTTCGCGGATCTTGTGTCTTAAAATATGTTTATTCGCGGCTATTGAATTTATCGAATACGATGCTCTCGTGTACTCCGAGAAAATAAACAGCCTGAGAATTTTTTATTTTTATTTTTGTTTTTACATTAAGTGACATTAGTGCTTATTTTCTGTTCAGTGCTTCAACTCTTTTTTCAGTGACTCTAATCATTTGCGTCCTCGATAGACTTGCAAAGAAATCGTACGAGGTAACGTCTTTTCAATCTGGTACATTTGAGTCATCTTAAACAGAGTTCCTTTTTTTTTTTCTAAAAAAAATTGAGAAAAAAACTCCAGTGAATAAATTATTCCGTTTCTGGTCTTATAATGTAATTTGTCCAAATGACTTAACTTGAAGAATTGCTTACCATGCTAGAGATTCTGCTAAATCAACAAAACTTTTTGTTTCTGTTTTCTAGATACTAATCGACTTTCTGATAGTGATAATTACAACATAAGATTACTTCAGTACTCGCAAATTCTGTGATAAGGCAAAATTATATACTGTTGATTTTTGTTTACAAACTTGTACTAGACAGTGAGGTAGTTAGTTAAAAAAATTAATTTAAAACAGGGCATAATCTTCGAGCTAAGCACTAAGTCTTTGAGTTACAAAATACAGAAATTGTCTAAAATTTCAGGAAGAGTTGAACGTTCCAAAACTGTCTTGAAATAAGAAGGAAGTCAAAACAGACATTTTCAGACCCCAAATTCTGTAGGTATGAAATGCATCATAGATTTAACTACATTTTATATTGCGGCGATTATGTCCTTTTAAAGACAAAATCAATAGCTACTTCTCTCTGAAACGGTGGCAAAAATTTAACCGTCTTCATTTGTAAAACTAAAACGCACGAACTAGTTCGCATCTTCTTTAATTTATTCACGATAGCCTTGTGTTAACAAATAATTCAACAAAATGACATCTTTATTTCCTTAGTAACATGATGTGGTCCACACCTTTAATAACATGTTTCTTTTAATTAAAACAAAAAATAACCATTTCCTTATAATGACTCCATGGCTCAACTTTATTAATGTTCAGTGGAACTGCACTTTGACTTTTACTCATAACAGCAACTAACGTGACTTTTTGTAACTTAAATGTTTAAACGATACACTATTGGCAAGTTATCGCAAACTATTATTATCTTTCAATCAAGAAACTTGAGCCGCTGTAACATATCCCTCTGTTAAATAAAATCTGGAGTTTAAAATTAAATCTGTAATTTTCTTCAAACAGACACAAAGTAAGATCTATACAATAGTATTCTTACCTTTTCTCGCGGCTAAACACTTTTGCGATTCAATATCGCGGATCTGCATCTGACGTTGATCAAAATGTTTTTTACCATATGCGTGTGTTTCTTCTTAATTTCGTGGGTGCGATATTATCGGGAACTCCGCAAAAATAACTAGCTCACGATAAACGAAACGTAGTTTTACAGTATCCTCTCAAAAAGACAACGAACTGCTTGCGACAATCGGGTTGTATTAACAGTAAACAAAAATCGGTATTTAACAAAGTTTTTTTTTTTTTTGTTTGTTTTTTTTTTTGTTGTTGTTGTTGTTTTTTTCTAGCTTCTTTTCCGTAATAGACGTCTTTCCTGATGCATATGATATCTCCATATTTGTAAACTCGTCAAATGTGAAAGCAGTAATAGTTCTACGCCGACGTTGCTTAGTCCGTTCCGTTTCTGTTACAACTTGTTATTTGATTGATAGCGACAAGAAGTTTTGGTTAATAAGTTTGGATATATTTTTAATACAATTTGATTTCATATTACAAAGCTCATGTCGTAGCTGTATCTCGGAGTATCTAAATACAATTTTGAGTTTACGTAACGACTCAGTAATACTGATCTTACTGTAGTGGTAAACTGGTTCCTCTTGTATCTCCATGATATGAATTCATCATCATTAAGTACTATTTACTTTAACATCTTTGTTCTGTGTGATTTTTGTTGCCAACAGTTACACAATAAACTTTATTGCAACAGCGAATCGGACGAACAATGTATCGGACATAGATCGGATGTGACAAAGTAGAATCACAACTGTATTTATCATTGGCGACCCTAGTAGCTCAGACTATGGACTCGAATGTTTGAAATTAATCAGTCATATCTTTAAAACCGCTCAGTGGATTTTAAAGCTGCATAAGATGTCATCCATTCGGCTGGGATCATACGATGTCCGAATTTGTAGAATGGTTAAAACTTTTTGTATTCAAACAGTACAATTTCAACTCCAGCTTTCAACGGATTTTATTCACTTGATCAATGTGTCCCATTTGTTTCCTACTTATAAATCCTTCAACAAGATACTATTTTCTTTTCTCTTGGTATCGAATGTATGTATGTATATATATATATATATATATATATATATATATATATATATATATATATATATATATATATATATACATATATGTATGTATGTATGTATGTATGTATGTATGTATGTATGTATGTATGTATGTATGTATGTATGTATGTATGTATGTTGTTACGACTCTATGGTCTAAGAAAAATGTAACAGAAAGAAAGTGAATCCAACAAATCATGTAAAAATATCAACAAGCAATTTATTACTAGATAATTAAAATGAAAAATCAAAAAGTCACTTACAGTAATGTGTTTTGAAATCCTAATAATCCAATAAGAATGATTGTTCTAATCACAAGTCCTAAATATAGAATGTTCCGAATTCACGGCTGTGTCCTTGAATGTTATTATGTGCCAATGGTCTCCAAAGTCCTGATGTACTAGTAATCTTGATGTGCTGATGTCAAAATGAAGTATTCCAAAATCTCTGAATAAGTTCACATAAATTCCAAAATCATCAATTAAAAATCCAAAATCCAAAAGTTTGTGAGCACTGTTATAATCCAATGAATATTTAAAATAATTCCTCTCTTAGAATTTGGAATGAATTTTCACAACTGTAATAGCTCTTTACAAGACTGATGGTAATGTCAAAACTGAATAAATGTCCACCAAACATGGTATATATAAAGATTGGTCACACGACAGAATGTTGAAGAATAAGAGTCATTTTAATGGAATTTTTACATGTAAACAAAAATCAACCTTGACCTTCAAATTGAGAAAAAATATTGATCAAAACAACCTAATTCAAGGTCACAAGTTAATCATGTATTTTCCTGATATCATTAAGATTTAAGCAAATATTAAAGTGAAGAAACATTTATAATTTCCTAAAATATTTATAATATTATATAAACATCATACATAACACCTCCCCTCATAAAGAAAAAGAAAGATTTATATAATAAAGCTTTCTTTTGAATATAATCTAATACTACAATAACCAAAAATACATAAGAACATGTTTTATGATACTGGACTTAATTACATCAAGCAATATTACATTTCTAGCCACGTGAGAGTGCATCTGCAATCACATTGTCTTTTCCCCTGATGTGTTTGATGTCAATGTTATATTCCTGCAATATCAAACTCCATCTCAACAATCTCCGATTTTTATCTTTCATTTTGTTGATGAAAGTAAGAGGATTGTGATCACTGTACACAATAATTGGAGAAAGAGCTGAGGTAACATACACTTCAAAATGCTGTAAAGCCAATATCAAAGCCAAACTTTCCTTCTCAATTGTGGAATAATTTTTCTGATGTTTGTTTAGTTTTTTAGAAAAATAACACACAGGGTGATCCACACCACTTTTGTCTTCCCGAATCAATACTCCACCAACCCCTACATCACTTGCATCAACAGATAATTTGAATGATTGGCTAAAATTTGGTGCAGAAAGAACTGGTGCATTCTTAAGCATGGCCTTTAACTTGTCAAAAGATTCCTGACACTTGTCAGACCAATGAAATTTGGTTTTCTTACTCAATAAACTTGTCAAAGGTTCAGCAATTTTGGAAAAATTGGAACAAAATTTCCGATAATATCCAGCCATACCTAGAAATCGCATCAGTTGCTTTTTACAAATTGGAACATGAAATTCAGAGATAGCTTTGACCTTAGCTTCTATAGGTTTAACTTGACCTTGTCCCACAATATGTCCTAAAAATGTGACGCAAGCATGGCAAAACTCACTTTTGCTCAAATTAATTGTCAGATTCGCATCGCTGAGTCGATCAAAGAATTTTCGAATGGTTTCCAAATGATCTTCCCAGGTGTTGTTGTAGATAATGACGTCATCGATATAAGCGTCACAATTATCAAGACCAAATGTTATCATGTTCATCAGACGTTGAAACGTTGCAGGCGAATTTTTCATTCCAAATGGCATGACTTTATATTGATAAAGTCCATCTGGAGTTGCAAATGCTGAAATTTCTTTTGCCCTTTCCGTCAGTGGAATTTGCCAGAATCCTTTTAAAAGGTCAAACTTGGTGACATATTCCGCATTTCCAATTTTATCAATGCAATCGTCCATTCTTGGGATTGGAAATGAATCAGTTTTGGTGACACTGTTGACTTTTCTATAGTCAGTACACATACGGAATGTATTATCTGGCTTGGGAACAAGAATACATGGTGAACTCCAGTTACTTTTACTTGGTTCTATGAAATCATTCTCCAGTAAATACTGAATTTGTTTCTTCAGATAGTTCTGTTTGATAGGATTCATCCTATAAGGATGCTGTTTCACAGGCGCAGAATCTACAATGTCAACGTCATGATAAATTTTACTTGTTCGTGTTGGAACATGAGGAAACAAGTGCTCATAGTCATGTAATAGCTGTTTTAGTTCATTTCTTTCCTGTTGTTGTAGATGTGAAAGTTTCTGGTCTAGGTTGTTCAATATTTCTGAATTCCGAAGATTGGTTATACCAGAGTCACTATAGTCTGATTGTATTCCATCGTTGATATCTTCACTGTGTGGGACAGGTACAACTAAATTAACAGAATAATTAGCTGGGCTATCTCTGTCAAAATATTCCTTCAACATATTTATATGACAAAGTTGTTTCTGTTTCCGTCTCCCAGTAGTGTTAATGATATAATTTAAGTCATTTACTTTCTTTGCAACGGTATAAGGACCATAAAATTTAGCCTGAAGAGGATTCTGAGGTATGGGAAATTGAGCCAGAACTTTGTCACCAGGTTTAAAACTCCTTTCCTGTGAATTTCTGTCATACCTTAATTTCATTTTTGACTGGGTAGTGTGAAGATTAGTTCTTGCTACTTCACAGGCCTTTGACAACTTGTATTTGAAATCAGAGACATAATCAAGAAGATTAATCTTTGAGTCTTCATTTGAAAGAAGTTTCTCTTTCAATAATTTCAATGGTCCACGGACAGTATGACCAAAAACTAGTTCAAAGGGACTAAAACCCAACGACTTTTGAACTGATTCCCTAACAGCAAACAACAACAAATGAACACCCTCATCCCAATCCTTTTCTGTATCAAAGCAATATGATCGAATCATATTCTTCAAAGTTTGATGCAATCTTTCCAAAGCACCTTGACTTTCAGGGTGATAGGCAGAAGATTTAAACTGTTGGATGCCCCTAATTCATGCATAACTTGTTGGAAAATTCCAGACATAAAATTTGACCCTTGATCTGACTGGACAGATTTGGGAAGGCCAACAAGTGTAAAACACTTCACCAAAGCTTTCACAATAGTTTTAGTTTTTATATTTCTCAGAGGAATTGCTTCTGGAAATCTTGTCGATGTACACATGATGGTCAACAAGTATTGGTTGCCTGACTTGGTTTTAGGTAAAGAACCAACACAGTCTACCATTATTCTACTAAATGGTTCATCAAATGCAGGAATAGGTTGCAGATGAGTCTTAGGTATCTTCTGATTGGGTTTTCCTACCATTTGACAAGTGTGACAAGATCTGCAGTATTTAGAAACATCACTTTAGAGTTTCGGCCAATAAAAATGATTCAAGATCTTATGATAAGTCTTACGGACTCCTAAATGACCAGCCAAAGGAGTTTCATGGGCTAAATTAAGAATTTCCTGTCGATATGACTTAGGAACAACAATTTGATAGCTCACTGACCACTCGTCACCAGCAGGTACATCAGGTGGTCTCCATTTCCTCATAAGGACCCCATTTTTCACAAAGTAACACACTGGAACTTGTGTGGCTTCAGTTTCACTAATAGCCCTCTGAAACAAACAAGATATCTCGGGATCTTGCTCCTGTTCAACGACGAGGGATTGTCGTTTGTCACCCTGAGTAGAACAAAGAGAATGAGTTGCCAAAAGAGGATCACTGTGATCAATACCGTTTGATTGATCAATACCTGAGGAAAAAGTGACCTCATCAAAAGACTGACCAATTCATGTGTCAGCTAAAGGAATAATATCCTGATCAACATCACTCTCAAGAGCTCTTTTTGCCATAGCTCTAGTAACTGCACAAGCAGGGTACAAATCAGGGATTTCAGTTTCGACAGGATCAACTTTCTGATCCAAACAAGGCATGTCAGTTACAAGTGGATTAACCACAACCTTATCTCCAGCTAGGTCATTGCCTAGTAATAAATGAACACCCTCTATGGGTAAAGAAGTCACTGCCCCAACAGTCACAGGTCCAGAAACTAAGTCTGATGCCAAATTTACACAATGGAGAGGAACATTTACAAAGCCGCACTCTACTCCCTGAACAAGAACACTTTCACTTGAAGAAGACTCCTCAGACAAAGGCAAAGTACCTGATAATAAAAGACTCTGAGAAGCTCCAGTGTCCCTTAATATTTTAATTGGGATAGGTTTGGCAGAATCACCAATAAGTGATATAGAACCTTCTGACATGAATGGTTCATAAGCCTCTAAAATAGAATCAGACTGGGGTTTGTTTGACCCAACAAATGTATTGCTTTCAAGACCGTGACCTTGACCTCGTAGAAATAAGAGCATTTGGAAAAGCTCTGTCTTTACTCTGTTGCTTATTTTTCAACTTGAAGCAATCAGAAATAACGTGCCCTTTCGTTTTACAATAAGTGCACGTTGGAAGAGATAAGGATTTCTGATCAGTCTTATCAGATGTTTGATTCCTAACAGTTGTGCTGTTGTGAAATTTGGAAATACTCGAATGAGATTGAAATGGTTTTTTACCAGAAAACTGCTGAGAGTACGACTTATTGCCAAATGAAATTTTGTGAGTCAAGGAATAATCATCAGCCATACGAGCAGCATTTTCCAAAGTTTCCACATTCTGCTCGTCAAGATAGGTTTTAACATCACTATGGATGCACCTCTTGAACTCTTCAATTAATACGAGCTGTCTGAGGTTATCATAAGCTTGATCAACTTTCTTGGCTGAGCACCACCTATCAAATAGTTGTTCTTTATCCCTTGCAAATTCGACATGAGTTTGTCCAGTTTCTTTTCTACAATTCCTAAACCTTTGTCGATATGCCTCTGGTATCAACTCATAAGCTTTCAAAGTCTAATGCTCTCTGGGCCATTTCAAGTTTTCAGCTATTTTCTCGAAATGAAGAAAGTATTTATCTACTTCTTTTTCCTGAAAAGGGGGTACTAACCTAATATATCTAGTAACATCAAAACCTGGACTTGTGTTTAAAGGAGTGGAGTGTGCCCCGTTTGCCAGTTCTAATTCTCTTAATTTAAATTGCATTTCCCTTTCTTCTCTTTGCATCTGCATCTGTCTCTCCTCTTTCTCTATAACCCTCTCCATCTGTATCTGCCTCTCTTCTTTCTCTCTCTCTCTATCTGTATCTGTCTCTCTTCTTTCTCTCTCTCCATCTGCCTCTCTTCTTTTTCTCTCTCTCTGAATCTGAAGCTTTGCTAACTCTAAATCCATCTGGTTCTTTAACTCTAATTCCCTTAATTTCCTGTCAGAACCAGATACAGGCTTTCTCTTCGAACTTAAAGCACTATTTTCAAAAATTCCCTTTCCTACTAAATACTGAATTAAAATAATCTTTATTTCCTGTTTTGTCAATGATACTTTTACCTCAGATAGACTGTATTTTCTGGCAAGCTCGAACAACTCATCCTTTCTCATGCACTCTAACCCCTTCTGGGTAGGTTTTGAAATGAAATTCTGAACATTAGATGCCATTGTAAATGCTTGTTGGTTCAACACACAAAAATTTCTGTTTTTAAAAATCTTTGCCAAAGACAAAAAACAATTCTCCGAGACAAAATCAATATGAATTTCAAAGATAAATTTAATATCTCTAATATGCTTTGAAGAAATTCAATCCCGGACGAGCCCCCAATTTCTGTTACGACTCTATGGTCTAAGAAAAATGTAACAGAAAGAAAGTGAATCCAACAAATCATGTAAAAATATCAACAAGCAATTTATTACTAGATAATTAAAATGAAAAATCAAAAAGTCACTTACAGTAATGTGTTTTGAAATCCTAATAATCCAATAAGAATGATTGTTCTAATCACAAGTCCTAAATATAGAATGTTCCGAATTCACGGCTGTGTCCTTGAATGTTATTATGTGCCAATGGTCTCCAAAGTCCTGATGTACTAGTAATCTTGATGTGCTGATGTCAAAATGAAGTATTCCAAAATCTCTGAATAAGTTCACATAAATTCCAAAATCATCAATTAAAAATCCAAAATCCAAAAGTTTGTGAGCACTGTTATAATCCAATGAATATTTAAAATAATTCCTCTCTTAGAATTTGGAATGAATTTTCACAACTGTAATAGCTCTTTACAAGACTGATGGTAATGTCAAAACTGAATAAATGTCCACCAAACATGGTATATATAAAGATTGGTCACACGACAGAATGTTCTAGAATATGAGTCATCTTAATGGAATTTTTACTTGTAAACAAAAATCAACCTTGACCTTCAAATTGAGAAAACATATTGATCAAAACAACCTAATTCAAGGACACTAGTTAAACATGTTTTTCCTGATAACATTAAGATTTAAGCAAATATTAAAGTGAAGAAACATTTATAATTTCCTAAAATATTTATAATATTATATAAACATCATACATAACAATGTATGTATGTGTGTGTGTGTTTTATATATGTTTTAAATTCTCGGTAAATGTGTCTTTCCCCAAGGTGTTCATAGCAATTATTCAAATTAACATAATTTTCAAATATTCAGCTCTTCGTTATAAGGGTAAACCATGACATATACTTTACTGAAGTGACAGTTATCATTTAAAATTGAGATAATATTAAACTACAATATGCACGAAAATTACCACGTTTTTGCATGAATTATGAAACATTTGGCAAGAAACAAGGTTGTGAATGGTTAAAAATGAAACCATAAATCGTATATTGTATACTACAAGTAGGAGAAACATTTAAAGTTGACATTTTAGCAATTTTAGTCAGAAATTTTTATTTGTATATATCTTATATTACACATCCAAGCGATGAATGTTCAACAAATTGTTTGATGATTTACTGAAGCGTTGCTAAACATTTCGTGTGTAGTATAGAAACAAATGCTTTATATTTAAATACATATATGAGAGAAAAAGTTGACCAAGCTAATGACAAACAACCCGAGTGGTATCCAAAAGGAAATAAGAGTGAATGTATAGAAGCTGGGCACAGTGACAAGCTTAAAGTACCTAGGTGCTATCGCCTCTGATCAAGGTTCAAAACCTGAGGTTCTTTCCAGGATTGTGCAGACAACAACTGCACTGGCTAGGCTGAAGCCTATTTGGCAGGACAGCAACATCACGACTGGGTCCAAGATCAAGCTTATGCGCTCCCTCGTGATGTCCATATTCCTATATGCATGTGAAACACGGACCCTGACTGCGGAGCTAGAGAGAAGAATCCATGCCTTAGAAATGAGATGTTACACTGGTATACAGCCAAAATGCTTCCGCAATAAATGTTGTCAAACTTTACTAATTCTGGGTCACTGAGAACGAAAATGATACTTAAAATTGTTGATTGGCTCTAGTTTTAAAGATATGATACTGGGTCAGTATATACGACCCCTGACTTGGGAATGGCGGTCGATAAGTGAGTTATAAAGGGAAGGGATCTCAGTTTAAACCAGAAATGACTAAAATACATCTTTGACTGGGTCTATGAATAAATCTATGACTGGGTTTAGACAGTACTTGTTTTTTAGGCAAAACAATGAATGATGCAATCTGAAGCTGGTATTGCGTCATACATGATATGAATTGCATCATGTTATTCGTATAAGTCATGGATGATGCAATCATAACTAAGCTTATATCACTCTGCTGAAGAAATTGCCCTATATCAGCTTTACAAATCATAGTGTCGTGCTCTATTATTTCTTAGTGTTTGATTTTGCAAAGGGACACATTTCTATTTAGCCAAAGTGAGCAGAGATGCCTCGTACTTGTGTGAACAATGCAGATAATTTCTGCTATGTTTGTGGTGAAGTGACTTTTGCATCACAAAAGCGCAGTATAACCACTATGGTTATGAAAGCCTTACACCTTTACTTTGGCTTCAAAATTGCAGATTAGGACAAGAGGTGGGCCCCACACATGTGCTGCAACACTTGTGCAACAAATCTTCGCCAGTGGTTGAACCGGAAAAGGAAATCTCTGCCTTTTGCAGTGCCAATGATTTGGAGAGAGCCAACATATCATATCAGCAATTGTTACTTCTGCATGGTGCCAGCAGTTGGGAAAACTGTGTCAAAGAAGAAAAAGTGGACTGTGCATTATCCAAACATTCCATCAGCTATAAGCTCAGTACCCCACGGAGAATTACTGCCGGTTCCTGATGCACCAGAATCATTCTCACTTGAGTCAGACGAGGAAGAGGAAGAGGATGAAACTTCTAGTCCTGAACCATCAATGTCACATGACCCATATTTTCTCCCATCCTCCTCCTCTGAACCACACCTCATAACACAAGGTGAACTGAATGACCTTTTCAGGGATTTGGAACTACCCAAAAGTATGGCAGAGCTGTTGGGCTCCAGACTACAGCAGTGGAATCTCCTGGCAGGTGATGTTAGCGTTTCCATGTTCCGTGACCGTCAAAAGGATCTTGTGCCATTCTTCTTCATGGAAGGTGATCTTGTAGCCTGCAACAACATCGATGGTGTGATGGCAGCCCTCAACATCGTTCATGATCCAGATGAGTGGAGACAGTTCATTGATTCATCGAAGACCAGTCTTAAAGCTGTTTCGCTGCATAATGGCAGTGTTTTGCCATCAATTCCAGTTGGTCATGCAGTCCATATGAAGGAAACCTATGAAAACATGAAACAACTTTCGAGGTGCATAAACTATGACCAACATCAGTGGCAGCTCTGAGGCGATTTCAAGGTTCTTGCTCTATTGCTTGGTCTGCAGACTGGATACACAAAGTACTGCTGTTTTCTCTGCGAATGGGATAGTCGTGCGAAAGATTCCCACTACATCAAGAGAGATTGGCCACTCCGACAGTCATTAGAGCCTGGGATGAAAAGTGTTCACCATCCACCACTTGTTGAATCAAGGAAGATTTTGTAACCACCCTTGCACATCAAGCTGGGTCTGATGAAGAACTTTGTCAAGGCCATGGACAAAACACAAGCAGCTTTCAAGTACCTCCGTGGAAAATGTCCAAGGTTAAGTGAAGCTAAGATAAAGGAAGGTGTCTTTGTTGGTCCTCAGATTCGTGAACTTCTTCGTGATGATGCATTTCACCGTGCACTGCGTGGCAAGGAAAAGACGGCATGGAAAGCCTTCCAGTTAGTGGCAACAAATTTGCTCGGAAACAACAAGGCAGATAATTACAAGGAGTTGGTGGAAAACCTCCTCAAGGCATACAAAAGCCTTGGTTGCAACATGTCACTAAAGATACATTTTTTGCACTCTCATCTAGATTTGTTTCCGCCGAACTGCGGCGCAGTGAGTGAGCACGGCGAGCGATTTCACCAGGACATTGCAACAATGGAGAAACGTTATCAGGGCAAATGGAGCCCATCAATGCTTGCAGACTATTGCTGGACAGTGACAAGAGATGCTCCATTTAATGAATACAAGAGACAAGCCAAGAAGCGCCGAGTAGACACTGAATAAGGACTAAACTATGTACTTATATATACATAATAGTTTTTTAACTTTTGTTTCAATATATTTTTTATTTATATAACCCTTTTGCTGTTTTTTAAAGTGTTACATAAAACAGGACAGGTGAAATATTATCATGTAAAGGAACCATAAACACATGAAAAGACCTAGGTTTACAATTTATGATTAAAACTCTACTATGTACACAATATACATAGACGTAAAATGTAAAAACTTAAATATCTTGGAAACAGTATCCAATCAGTTGTTTTAATTGTCATATTTGAATTCAGCACATCAAAATCCCTAATAAATAGCACATTTTATCTCTGAAGCAGACGACTTTTAAAAAATTGTAGACCCGTGTTATCGAAGGAACCTGAAAATCTCATCCTTAGACCACATCTCTAATTAAGAGGTGCGCATTAGAATCCAAGGTGCAATTGGACCATATGAAGATCTGCTCAGCACCGTAAAGAAACGCAAACTAAGATGATATGGTCACGTCTCACACTCATCTGGCCTGTCAAAGACAATCTTACAGGGCACATTGAGAGGAAGGAGAAAACGAAGCAGACAGAAGAGATGGGACGATAATATCAAAGAGTGGACAGGCATGGACTTTGCAAAGTCCCAAAGAGCAGTGGAGAACGGGACAAAATGGAGAGAGATTGTCGCAAAGTCATCAGTGGCGCCCCTATGACCAGCCAGGTTACGCGAGAAATGAAAAAAGGAAACAAAACTTGACGAGAGAAAATACCAATGGGAATATTTTGTGTTAGTATTGACAAATATGTGTGCAATTTATCTCTTCGACAAGACGATAGTTCTGTCCTCAAGCCTGCATGCAATATAAAGACGCCTTCCAGCTACCACTTTGGTTTGATCTGTGGCTTCCACCGGAAATGAGACCAAAAATGTATGAGGGGGCGTAGCGGACAATATTTAGTCCAATGAGAAAGTTGCAGTTGAAATTTCAATGTCATATGTCGAGAATTCCAATTTCACATGTTGAGTCAAAGTGTCAGTGTTGAAAGTTCCGTTTCATATTTCGAATTTTGCAACTTTATCAGTTGAATTACACAGCGGTGGTTGAAAGTTCCATTCTCTGTGGCGAGTGTTTTGATTCTATCTATTGAATTACACAGCGGTGGTTAAAAGTTCCATTTTCTGTATCGAGTTTTTTTTATTATATCTATTGAATTACACAGCGGTTGTTGAAATTTCAATGTATGTATAGAATTCCAGTTTCACGTGTTGAATCAAATTGTTTGTGTTGAAAGTTTCATTTCATATGTCGCGTTTTTAAATTGTATTTGTTGAATTACACAGCGATGATTGAATATTTCATTTCGTAACTTTTGAATTACAAAGCGGTGGTTGAAATTTGAATGCTGTATGTCGAGAATTCCAATTTTACACGTTAAATCAAATCGTTTGTGTGAAAGTTCCATTTCATATGTCCAGTTTTTAGATTTTCTCTGTTGAATTACACAGCTGTGGTTGAAGTTCAATTTCCTATGTCGATAAATCCACATAAGTATGCAAGACATTGTTTTTATATTTACCCCTGTATTTACTCTTGCACCTTTTTTATTATGTGTGATGTTGATCATATTACATGTATTTTGTAATGCCGTCATGGGATGATTATCTGATTCCTGATCGGGCGAAATGACTGGCATCCCTCAAAAAATCTGTCCAAACAAGGTCTCGAATGACTTTTATTATGTTAATAATTTTTTTAATTTCTTTTTTAAATTTCATACCTGAAATCTTTATGAGAGGCAGCTTTCAGTCTTTTTTTGTGTTTTGTTTTTGTTTTTGTTTTTTTATTAAGGTCAGTTCCTCTGCATTGTTAGTCCCAGAGCAATGTAACTTTTTAGATGCATCTAGGTATGTACCACAAATATCAACTAAAGTAGGTCACTATAATTTTATTTTTACGCTTCAGTACTTTACTCAATTTATGATTTCGAGACCATGTTAGTGGGAAGCGAGGCATAGCAATCACTTTTCCGACCACGGCATCTGCGTTGTCAACAGTTAAGTTTTTTTGTGACAATGTTTAATTTGCGTACATTTCCCCTTTGTAAATTCTCATTGTACTTGGCATGAATATTTATGACTCTATGACAATTCATTCTATGACATGCTCACTAGCCCCTTTTACCTTGGGTTCAAGTTCATAGAAAATTTGCGTTATGGTTTTGGTTAGTTTTTTCATTTGTTAATATTTCCTAAACTCCTCAATAGATTCTCTTCATACTTGGCATTCATCATTATAAAGCTAAGACAATTCATTCTGTGACATGCTTGCTCACCCCATGACCTTGGAGACAGATTACAGTCGTATAAAGTTTACAAGAAGGTTTTGGTTGAAGTGTTTTCATTTGCTTATATTTACTAAACTCCTTGATGGATTTGGTCATACTTGGAATGAGTCACAACAAAGTTAAGACAAATCATTTGTTAACATACAAACTCGCCCTTTGACCTTAAGGTCATGGCCACAATCATACAAAATTTGTGTTAAGGTTTTTGTTAAAGTTTTTCTTCCATTTTTTAACTTCTTCATTTGCTTATATTTCCTGAACCACTGGATGAGTTTTCTTCATACTTGGAATGAATCACTATAACAGTAAGACCAGTCTGCGACACGCACTCTAGCCCTTTTGATCTTTGGGTCACAGTCATATACAAAATTTCCATTAAGGCTTTAGTTAATATTAAAATTTCTTCATTCGGTTATATTTCCTATACACCTTGATGGATGTTGTTCATGTATTGGATGAATTACTATGAAGGTAAAACAATTAATACTGCAACATGCACGCTCCAGCTTTGGTTATTGGGGTGAAGGTCATACGTTTTATACCAATGTCTTGATTGTGGTTTCAACGTGCAGCTCCTGGCCTTCTTGTATTTTGTTCAGTTTCTCTAGGATTATATATCATAAACATTCTACTTGGTGTTGAGATATGTCTTGGTGAGTGCAACACACTATTATAAAATATTACCTTTTATGAAATGCTGTAGCAAAGTTGTGACAAATAAATCAGTGCACTAGAATTGTGCACAACAAAATGGCGCCGCAGCAGAATTTTCTTTTTCCCTTTTTTTCCCTGCGTCAGACCGTTTTTCACATTGTGTCAGGTGTTTTTCCAAACAATTTGCCCTTTGTTCAGTTGCAAAATGCCCCTTTCATTTCTCACGAACGTAAACGTGAATTTTCTTTGCAATGGATGAACTACATATGAAACATTGGATGTTTCGAATTTTAAAAATTAACTACTCCGTTTGAAGATTTCGTTACTCAACAATAACAACAACAATATAATAATAATAATAATAATAATAATAATAATAATAATAACAACACAAATTCAGAGGCGGATGGGGAGGCTGAGCCAGCGGCCCCCCACGACGACCACCACAACAAAAAAAAAACTGAAAAAAAAAAAATAGCGCGAAGTAACCGGAATGTATTCTATAACAAATGTTCTCTACAGTTATGTATAAAATTATGTCCTGGAAACGCTTAAAATGCAGAAGCTTCCTCTAAACTGTATTTCTGGACCCGCCATTCCAATCCATGGTAAAATGAGGTTCCCTTTTGATTGTGAGATACGCGTTTAAAGTGCCCTTTTGGGAGTTTAAAGTGCCCTTTTTGGAGGATAATTACCATGCCCTTATTAGATCCTGGGGAGAAATACTTTTGAGGCACACAAGTTTTTTCTTGTTAGAAGTCTGCGACAAAAGTACAAATCTTTTCCACAATCATGACAGAAAATGACTTCGTTCCCTTTTTGCAACATTATGCCACAATCAATACACAACTAAAGAAGCCTTTAATTTTAATGTAATACAAATACAGAATACTTTTTTTTAAAAATGGCAGGTTGAATGTGTAAACATCATGGAAACGAATGGAAGACATTTTCTTTCCTTAAACACTTGAGGAAGATGGCAGTAATTACGTATGCTTAAATCTTGCAATATTTACTTGTGTTCTGATTATAACCAATATTTGGGATATCATGATTTCTAAAATACACGCAGTTCTTGTCTTATCTTCACAAATTATGGACAAAAAATAATAAAGTGTTCTCAAACAACATATGTATGGATGACAGAAAATATCAACACACACAATTTGATTCCACATTTGAAATTGAAATTCTCGACATAGCAAAATGGAACTTTCAACTAGCGCTGTGTAACTCTACCGATAACATCTAAAACCTCGAGATAGGAAATGAAACTTTCAACCACCGTCGTGTAATTGAACAGATAAAATCTAAAAACTCGACGTATGAAATGACATTTTCATCACAAACAATTTGATTCAGCATATAATTGAATTTTCGACATATAACATTGAAATTTCAACCACCGCTGCATAATTCAAAACTTAAAATCTAAAAAAACTAGACATAGGACATTTTCAACCACCGCCGTATAATTCAACAGATACAATTTAATTTAAAAACTCGATATAGAAAATGGAACCTTCAACCATCGCTGTGTAATTCAACTGATAAAATTGAAAAACTCGACATATGATATAGATCTTTCAACACCAACAATTTGATTCAACATGTGAAATTGAAATTTCAACTGCTACTTTCTCGTTGGACTAAGGTTTGTCCCCTACGGCGCCTCATACAAATGCCGCTATATTTCAACCTCATGTACGTACACCGTAAATGGATTCGAGTACTTGGATTGAAACAAATATACACTAATTATAAATGAATGTACAACTTATCATATTCGACTTGTGCCCAGTAAGTATGTATTAAATCACACAATAAAAAAAGGAAATAATAATATTGCACCTAAAAAGCAACATTATCCGTAGAATCCATATCCACCATCGTTCTTTTGCCATAATTTGCGTTTCAGTGCGAAAACAATTCGCACCGGTTCTGTCTGTCTTCAGAAGATCCGCTAATGAGACTCCCCCACACATGAACTCCTCCAGATGGTGTAATTGCACTATCGACCTTTTGATTCCCTGTTTTAAAATTTTTAAACAATTTTGACAGAAAGTTAAAGTTGCGAAATAGAAACACAAGAATTATAATATATTTAATGTAGAAAGTCGCTTACAAATTATATATACAGCCTGGGACATTTTAAAAAGTTACACAGTGTATATGTAGGAAAAACTTTTTACTGCTGGTATGTTTTACTGTTCATTTCCATCAAACCGAAAAAGAAACGTCTTCATTTTTATTACAAAACCGCCCCTTGTTAAAAAGAAAACTTGTCAGAAACACTATTAGTAAACCTTGAAATAATGAATAGCAAAAGTGTGCCAAGGAAAAGAAGCCTCAAGGTATAGTGAAGGTATCACACATCAATTGTTTATTGTTATTATTATTATTATTATTATTATTATTATTATTATATACACGCAAGGTTCAAATATATGAGACATGACATGTCTCTTATAGACACACTCATGCGTTTGTCTACATATATATATATGTAGACACACACATGCGTCCAGATGATCACATTTTTGTCTAAAAGTAGAACTGTGAATGAAGGCATGATAGCAAAGGTGTGCCGAACGGTTGGTATTTTTTATTCTAAAAAGATAATAGAGTTATTCATAATACCATAACTGTCGAGATAATATTAGATTATTTTTGTTTCTCATTTCTGTTACTCTGTTCTGTGTTGGAGTCGTGCTCTGCAAATTAGTTTCATTTAAAGATACATGTACATTGTAACAAGTTCAAATTTCGGGGGACACATTAGTAGTCCGTACATGCGAATAACCCGGATAATCGACGTTTTACCATACTATTACAATACTACTAAGAGTGTAAGACCAGAACGGGAGGTTTGTGCAGTGAGCAATATGTTTACTTGCATATAAAGTGTCTCCGTACGTACGCTTTGGGGACGGAGAGGGCACTTGGGAGGTGGAGGCGAGGCCGATATCTAATTGCTTTACCGAAACTTGACCTATAGCTGAACTTTGCATGCGACTTCACTTACAAAATATCATCATACGAAACGATCGCTGTAAAGTAAAAAGTATATTGATTTCTGTATTGAGTAAAAATATTTATATAAATCGTTACCCAGAACTGCTATTTTAAAAAAATCATTGAATATGAGCACATGTTTTGCCCTTATTTCGCAATATAAAATAATGATTCCGCAATAATTGCTGTCAGTTTTATGTTGTACGCGTATTACAGCACACGTGTCTTATCCATGTGTATATTTAGAACAGTATATCTGAATTAACATTGCAGACCAGGCTACCACTATGTTTAGAACAGGGTGAGTAAGCAATACTTGAAAATGATGAAATAAATACACTGCATGAGACTTCAATTTTCTGGTAAATATCTGACCTACTTAATTTCTTTAAAGAAAACAATGGCGGTCCGTGATTGCTAGATGAAGTGCATGATGAATCTGATGGTCACATAGGAAATGGGATCTTCTGCTCGTCCATACTTTTCATAGTGGGCTACCTCCCTTGGGAAGGCTAATACTACTGCCCAAACACTGTAAATCTGGTGATAAAATGCCCTCTGGAGAAAACCATACGATTTAATAGCTGCATCACACACGATTTACCAAAGTCTCGACGTCATAAGGAAACCATGCATTGTCCTTGCGCTCCAAACCATCTTAGCAAATATCATTTTGTATTGTACAGACTGTCGAGTAAACTGATCTCGAAAGCACATTCACAGTAACATATCTCTCGCACTGCAGAATAAAATCCATCAAATTTGATTGGTAAATCACAAGTTCATATGACGATGTATATGACCGTGTACATACCGTCTGATGCACGTGATGTGATGTCAAAGGTAGAGAACTCGTATTCGCGTTTGCAATCGTGGCTGTCGAGAAAAACGTATGCAATATTTGAATGTTGTGGCCATTAGTAGGTCTTTCTACTTCATTTTATTTTTTAATTAGCTTTTCATTTTCTTTGATTTATTCCAGTGTTAAAATTCACGTGGTAACTATGTTGAAGTAAACAATTGTAAAGCTGGCATAATTATTGTAGTTTTTCTTATATGCAACAACTGTGCGCATTACAGAAGAGGTTATCAAGTACAATGATGTATGTGAAAAGAAGCTGCAGAATTCTAAATTGGTCTGAAGGGTTAATCTCCGAGTGATACGGGTACAAATCACGCGCTTGGGTTAATGCATACCAAAGCAGGTTATATTAATCCGTATCGCGCCCACCCTACCCCGTTCAAAACACACACACACACACACACACACACACACACACATATATATATATATATATATATATATATATATATAGAGAGAGAGAGAGAGAGAGAGATAGATAGATAGATAGATAGATAGATAGATAGATAGATAGATAGATAGATAGATAGATAGATAGATATATAAACTAAGCGCGATCTGTGATTTTAGGCTTTTACAAAAAAAAATTCCAAAAAATCATTTCACGTGTGTGTAATGTATGTTTTTGAAAAAAAGTTTAAAATAATAGTATCTTCCCTCTTAATACCGACATGATTCGAAACACTAGATCAATCATGTACGATTAAATGGATATGTAATACATTAATCTTACATGATTCGAAACACGCGATCACTCATGTACGATTAAATGGATACGTAATACGTTAATCTTACATGATTCGAAACACTCGATCACTCATGTACGATTAAATGGATGCGTAATACGTTAATTTTACATGATTCGAAACACTCGATCACTCATGTACGATTAAATGGATGCGTAATACGTTAATCTTACATGATTCGAAACACTCAATCACTCATGTACGATTAAATGGATGCGTAATACGTTAATCTTACATGATTCGAAACACTAGATCACTCATGTACGATTAAATGGATGCGTAATACGTTAATCTTACATGATTCGAAACACTCGATCACTCATGTACGATTAAATGGATGCGTAATACGTTAATCTTACATGATTCGAAACACTAGATCACTCATGTACGATTAAATGGATGCGTAATACGTTAATCTTACATGATTCGAAACACTCGATCACTCATGTACGATTAAATGGATATGTAATACGTTAATCTTACATGATTCGAAACACTCGATCACTCATGTACGATTAAATGGATGCGTAATACGTTAATCTTACATGATTCGAAACAATCGATCACTCATGTACGATTAAATGGATGCGTAATACGTTAATCTTACATGATTCGAAACAATCGATCACTCATGTACGATTAAATGGATGCGTAATACGTTAATCTTACATGATTCGAAACACTCGATCACTCATGTAAGATTAAATGGATGCGTAATACGTTAATCTTACATGATTGGAAACACTCGATCACTCATGTACGATTAAATGGATATGTAATACGTTAATCTTACATGATTCGAAACACTCGATCACTCATGTACGATTAAATGGATGCGTACTACGTTAATCTTACATGATTCGAAACACTAGATCACTCATGTACGATTAAATGGATATGCAATACGTTAATCTTACATGATTGATCTAGTGTTTCGATACTGATGTTCATACCTTATTTTTTGTATTGTACACCAAGACTGGAACTATTAAGGTGTTTTCAATGACGTCCGCTTGTTGATATTCTTAGCTACATTGAATCGAACTTTTATAAACTCCAATCTGCTTTGAATCCCATTCACACTGTACAGTGAAAAAAAATTTGGAAAGCGTAAAAGAGAGGGTATATAATAAATAGAAAACCACATTCGTGTTTCGTTCCGAGTCGGGGCAAGGAACTCGTTTGATATGGCGTATGAATACGTCTCGGCCTCGTAGCCTACTAATTCATTGTGTATCGTCAGAAGAAAAAGTACATTAGCTAGCCAAGGAAAAAAGGACTTATTTTTACAGTTATTCCAAATTTTTGGGATTAAAGAACATTCAGCTTGCTCCACTTCGTTAACTATTCAACACGAGATTACGTTTTGAGATAGTTTTGCGTGTTTTCGTCCATTTATGGCTTCATGTAAGAGGTTTGTGTTGCCATTGTAGTGTAAAATTACGTTGTTTTATGCTAATAATAGAGTAAGGATATTGCATCAACTTCCGTGAATGTATATATATATTTACTCACTGCAGCCATCAATGAAAGGTATGGGCACGTAAGAGACTAAACGTTGCAAAAGGTAACATAATTTTATTTAAAGACGAGATTTGAAGCCATTATTGGTGAAATAATATTCAGTCTAGGGGGTAATCATATTAACATTTAAAAGCAGAGTCACGTTCATTAAAACATAAGTTTAAAGTGTTTACGTAAGTAATTGCTATTTTTTAACACTCGTTGATGACTGTAGTTAACTGAGTGCTATAACATATCATTGTCATTTTCTTCGAGACTTCACAAGTGAACTGCAACTTGATTGATATTGTTCTCCTCCAATAAATTAATCACACGATTCCTGTGCTATTTGTTAATAAACCTGTATCGCATTTATATATATATTATACGCGTGTAATAACACTACATGGCACAAATAACGTCATGAAATAATAGAAGGCAAGGAATAATGTATGAGGTATCCGAATATACTTTCGAGTCATTTTACTACTAATTTTACGGTTTTATTGAATAAAATAAGTTTTTCTTCGTCGTTTAAAAAATAAATTAAATTTGTGCTAATTAAAAACTAAATTTATGAAATTCATAAAATAATTTCGATTAGTTGCTAGCCAAGGTTGCTTCCATATCGGAGTAACTGAGAACTATGTCACGCGATCACAAATGATCAGTGACGCGACAGTCACGTTTAGCTGCTAGCCAAGGTTATGAAAAGATGAAAATGATTCATTTGATAACCTTCATAAGTCTCTCATTAAAAAAAATCGTATTATTATCTCAAGATCTCGATTTATAATCCGAGATCTCGTTTACGTATTCATCATTTGAAATCTCGGATTGCAAATCGAGATCTCAAATAAGTAATTTGAGATCTCGGATTAGTAAATCGAGATCTCAGATTAGTAAAGTTGCTTCACATTTGCAAAAACAGTCTAAATTTCATGCCACCGTTGATCAACCCCCCCCCACACACACACACACACACAACAACAAAAAACACTACTTTCGACTGTCATGACAATTTTAAAACTTTTACTCACTACGCTACGATAGCAAGGCTATTCGAATGGACAACAACTAAAACCTATGAACATTAACGGAATCCAATACGTGTGAAATATTTAAATCGAAATGTCACGAAAGCTGATATCGTCAGCTTAAGTAAATTTAAATATCACGAAAGTGCTAATGTCTGGTTATGGTACCTTTTTTTTTTTTTTTTTTTTTTTTGTTATCTTGTAATGCTAAATAAATTTGCATTTAAGTGAATTACAGATGGACGCGGAGATTAGGAACACTTTGTATGCCATGTACCAATGATTACACTGACTAAATAAAGCGCTTGTCTGATTCCATGTAAGGTTTTATAGGAAGCTCTGTTAATGAGAAATTTGTAATTGGATTTGGGGACACACCACAAATAACTTTCAAGAACATGTACCAAGAGATGATAAAATCCCTTTCTGAGCGACGTTTGTAAATTTGTGTAAGCCAAATGTCATTTTATATACTCCAATATTGAATAGTTACCATTCGGAACCAAGGGGGAGGGTTAGGTGCTTCCATTAAAAGCTTATGTTGTCACCTTTTTCCAAGAGCTCCTGCCAGTATAACTGATTACAAGTATCGATTTAAATATCAAAATAATATACAAGACTTTAAGTTTTGTATGCGAAACAAAGTGAGTTATTCTTCCAAGATAAATCGCAAATTAATCCAACTTAGCGAAACACGCTTTTCAGCATGATCTATATTGACGGTCATTGTTCCAATTTCTAGATTTGTGGCTCGGTTCTAAAACTCTAAAGCTTTTAAAGAGACAATGAGAGAGATACGTTTGTACAACTGAAGAGAGCAAAAGTTAGAACCCATTTTAAAAAGTTTAATTTATAACAAAATACATAAATAAATAACAGGGCTACTTCTTTGGCTCGCTATGGCAAATCCCCCACCCCCACCCCTATGATCCCACCCCTCTCTTTCCGGACCGTAAAATTTAAGCTTCCTCCTCAAAAGTTATTGATGTTTATTAACTTTACATAGGTCAGACGAAAAATTGAACAAAGAAAGGGAATGGCAGTACATAGACGGCAAACAAGAACAGATGATCTCAGATTATTAATAGTTATTAAACATCTACGTAACTTTTCAGGCGGATACTTCAAATTTCTTCCTTTACTGGTAAATGAATATATAAGAGAAGAAAAGGCACTTTACTTTATACGCACTCTCCAACCAGACTTTGATAGTTCTAATTAATTATTCCAGAGTCATTAAAGATATATATTTATTATTAGCATAGCCATTTAAGATGGAGGATTACGTGTGGTTAAACCTAACTATTTTGCTGCAACAGAGCTGGCATTACTTTTTATAAATATCTACATTACCTTGGGGATATATAGAAATTTTTCACGGCATTATTTTACATCTTATCTTCAGACACCATAAATATTCGAACTCACCAACATTCCGGCCTGTTTGGGTACTTCTTTAGAACCAAACCAGTCATAATTTCCTCTTTGCCCTTGCCAGGACCGGAGCAAAGGGTATTTGGCGCCCTAGGCGAACCTTCAGCCTGCTCCTCCGCCACAATTAACTTTCGAAAACGAATATTGTACGTTTATCCTTTCCCTCTGTTTTACTCTTTCTACTTTTAGAGGGTTATTATCTTCTATTTTATTCTATTTCTATTTTTTTTATTCATTCAGTTTTGTGCCCCCCCCCCCCCCCATTTTGCCGCCCTAGGCGACCGTCTAATTCGCCTAACGGTTGAACCGGCCCAGGCCCTTGCAATAAAAATCTTGTTTTTCCAGTTCTCTGATATATGACCTTGTACAGAGTGGCACATTTTTGTTCTGATTCTTCCTTATGCAAATTTTTAGTTATTAGTAGAGAGATGTTTTTGAGGTATTTATAGCAAAGATGTTCTGTTTGGTTGTGAAAATAATAATAATAATACAGTTTTATCTCTCTCAACTGTCGAATTCTTTCCTTCAAGTTCTGTGTATTAAGATTTATTTATTTATTTTGGAAAATCCAATTCATCATAGCGGAAAATATAGAGCAGTAATTTCAACAAGTGTCAAGTGACAGGAGTAGTAGAGTCATCTGTTAAAATCTGTTTTCTGTTAAAAATGCTTTACATCTATCGTTGGAAAAAGGATAATATATGAATTCAAAATATAAGCCAATGCAAAGGGAAAGTTACTGTTTTATTGGAATGCTTGCAAACAAAGGACATCACAGGTGCCACGAAACATGTGGAACCCCCCCCCCCCCAAAAAAAAAAAAAAAAAAAACAACGCTTAGTTGATTATAGTGGTAATAGCTTAGAAATTTTAGAATCAATGAAATGTTTTTACCGTGCATGATTGATGCTTTGAAAACGACGTTTTCAGCAATATTTCCATTAGTTAAAGCTCCATATGTATTCATTAGTTTCGACATATGATTATCTCTGCATCCAGTTCTGTTTCTATCTTTTTTTTTCTGCCCATCACTTATGCATCCGAATGACCGGTGACGTAACCGCATGACTATACCTATCATAGTGCGATAATCAGCTTCTCAAAGAATACAAACACAAAACTATGGAGATTTCTTCGACAATTGTGCAACATTGTGGATTACATTCGATTTCATCCTCACGTAAACAATCAGAAATAATCGAGAGTTTATCACCAATTAGTTAAAAAAAATAGTACCAAAAGGCTTACATCTCGAATAAACTCGTTTTCCTGACTTTATTCGGGAACAGAGCAAAGAGGGAAGTGGATGAGACTTACTCCCTGTTAAAATGATTGACTTCGACATTCTGAGGGAAAATAATATATTTTACATAAACTTTTTCGAATCGTAAATTGACCATTCAAGTTTTCCTCTGACATTTCAAAATACACACCAGTAAAAGCGGTTGGACAAAACAAAAACTGATGGTTTCAAAGTGATTGCCGCATGATTGATTAACATTTACTTGCTTGCCTTATGTAGGCCTGTTCATAGCCGGATATTTCCCGTTGCTCTTACGAAAAGGTTGTGGGAGTATAATGAACAAGCGATTCTTAACAGTTATAAAAGCAACACTCCACATACGATCAATTAACAGATTTACCGCCTGGTATCACGGCATCCGCTCAGAAGCCAAACAAATGGCAGGTTGTTAATAGAATCGTGGCAAATTACCGCTTGTGTAGGACTTGAACGTTTATTGATCCCAAGTCACTGTCTACGACTTGGAAGTTTGATTGTAATTCCGAGTGGGCTACACTTCTTCAGCCAGCGTAACGTAGCAGAAGGTATTGAAATAATATTCCACCACTTTGAAATGATGAAGCTATACAGGATCGAAAACCATGAGAGTTAAGTTACCATCTTAATTGGAAGATAATGAATCAATCTTTTATTCTAAGCATCACACGGAACAAAAAGAGGGACCGACCATTTACATTTCTCGGAAGGATGGAAGACGGGGAATATTTTGCAAAAAAATTCCGACCCCTAAATAGATTGAAAAATTAATCTTAGTCTTGCTCTGATTTGTAGGGGGTCGGGGGGGGGGGGGAACCCTCAAAACTAATTATATCCATCATATTAGCTGAAAAAAAAATATCATAATTGGAAAGACAATCCCGGCTCCTCTCCAACCCCCAACCCCACCCCACCCCCGCCATTGTCTACCGACCCTCCCCCCCCACCCAAGATTAAATAGTCGTTTCTTTAGAATGTCCTACGTATATCTGACTGCACCCTGTGTAATAACACTGACTTGACAAACAAATATACGCATAAAATCTCGTTAACAATTAATATTATTGGAAAACGAGTTGTTCGTGCACCCTATAGCAGCTTTCTGGGTCTAAGCACTGTACACGCGTGCTACTGAAAATATTTAAATAATGCCATTACAATAATTGTCGATCTGACAGCCATATTTCTAGGTCAGGTAATGTCTTGTTTACATACAAATCACACAATTATTGACCTTGGTTGAGGTGAATATGTATAGGTTATTAACTTAGTATTGACAAATATTCAACTCGAGGTTACGTGTCGCAGGATGCCCGAGCTTGTGAGGGACTACTACGCCGCACGAACGAGTGTCCATTATTTTTTAATACTCAGTCAATAACCTCCTTATTATATAATTAAAAACAAACATATTGACCATTCTGTTATGTTATAGAAATAATACAATTGAAACATAAACATATATCAACGTTTTATTGAACATTTACACATCGTTCCATTAATGAATGAAACCTGAACATCGTACAGTAATGGGGTGATTCTCATTCAACATAGAACAAAAAAACACAGTTTGTTAAAGAGGATGGAATGTCATCTAGCCAAAGAAACACAACGAAATATTGATATTAGGGGAAAAAATGACACAATACAGCAATGAAAATTGAAGATACAATTATGAAAAGATGAAGGATCGCGTGTGTCAAGGATTTATTAAGATAAATGCACAAAACTGAGAACAAGGAGTGAACAACTAGTTTTTAAACTGCCTACGCTGTTTCGACTCTCGTTGAGTCTTTGTCGAAGGCATTTACAAAACGGTCTTGGATAATACCTCTCAAAAAACAAATAGATTCATTTTAAAGTCGATTGTTTTTCATTAAATTCCGAGCATATGATAAAACAATGCTATTCAGAGTGGATAAAAGTACACTGTTTAAGTGAAAGTGAAGTTGTTAACTGATATATTGCATCGAAGGTCAGTTTGACAATATCTCTCTCTCGTACTAACAACAGCAACTAGCGATCACTAGCCTTCCATTTTCAGTATTTTTATCAATCATGTTTATTTTGTATTTTCTTTTTTTCAATTTAAATCTTTGAATGTATTTAGATTTTCTTCATTTAATTTGCATGATAGATATTTTTATTTGGATGAGAGCTATATCACTGATTCTCCAGCACTGGTGTCAGGTAGAAAAGGTTACAATCATTGTTGACATATGCTGGCCTTCAGATTTATGATGTAGTCAGCTTTCCACGTTTCCGTCGCCATTTTTATTTAGCCGTAGCCAGAAGTAGTTCATCGAATGCGATCAAGTGTTGACCAAATAAGGAAGAGGTGAATATCTTGACTTAACTAAGGTCAATACAGATGAATATTGACCAGTGCAACAACGTTAAACAAAGGGACTATTTATGAAGAATATAATAAGTAGTTTTATTAAATACTTCATAAATAGTCTCATTAGTTTAACATTGTTGCTACCGGTCAAAATAAAACTATCTATCAACAAATGAAATAAAAAAATCTGAACACATCCAAAGAAATAAAGAATAAATAAATATGAAATGGACGGCTAGTGATAGATTGTTGCTGCTGTAAGAACGAGAGAGAGAGAGAGAGAGAGAGAGAGAGAGAGAGAGAGAGAGAGAGAGAGGTACTTTCTGACGTGACGACAATGTATAATCATGAATTATTGCAAATCACAAGACGTTGCGTAGGCCAATGAAAATGCAAATCACAAGACGTTGTGTAGGCCAATGAAAATGCAAATCACAAGACGTTGTGTAGGCCAATGAAAATGTGAATTAAGTAATGCTTACATTTGTGAGGAACTTGTTTGTGTCATTAGATCTATGTATACGTGTACAAACTAAACCAAGCTACGTATCTACATACAAACAAAAAATACCCATCCATAAACATACATACATACATACATACATACATACATACATACATACATACATACATACATACATACATACATACATACATACATACATACATACATACATACATACATGTTACAATCTTACTTTCAATGCTACGGAAAGCCTCCCTCAGTAATGGTAACAATGCATTACCCCTTATTTCATGTGTAATTTATACCCCTTTTCATTTCTATAAAGTGTGACAGGAGCTCTCGGCATCAGTACACCTTGATTTGAAGTAATATTACATGCTGCATTTACCCGTATATGAAGCTCACCCATCTTCAGAACAGGGTACACCCATTATTCACACTCACTCATTCACTCATTCCGTGGCGTCGTCCATTTCTAGACATGCCGACTGAAGACGTGCTTTCCATCTGACTCTGTTGGCGGTTAAAGGCATTGTATCATCCAGGTTTAGACAGATAAGGTCAGGGTCCCTCTCTAGGGCATCGTTCCAGGTGTTCTTTCTTATTCCACGACGCTTTCTACTGTGACGTATGTATGAGGTTCCAGTTGAGTAATTGTTTAGGGATTCGGTTGTCCTTCATTTCCAGTAAGAGTTCCCACCATGAAAGTATTTTCTGAGCTAGAAGTCTGGTGGCACTTGGTTGTTGTTTTGTCTTATTTCGTGCTTCTTTATTTCTTTTTTTTCTTTTTCTTTCTTTCATTCTTTCTTTCTTTTGTTTCGTTTATCTCGCCAGGATATGATGAGTATTCGGCAAAGGCAACGTTGATTGAATGCTGGCAATTTATAATAATGTGATTTCTTTGTTACTCTTTGTGCCTCCCTTCTAGGGGATGGGTAGCATTTCACCTTTACTCCAGTTCTGTGGTGGTTACTTCGTCGTCCATATGCAAACAAGCACTTATTGTAGCCACTAGGGAATATCTGAGCAACCATCACGGAGAATTTCTACTGTGACGTTCACCATTCCTGGTAATTTCCATCTTTTATGGAGGCATGCTGCTTTTTCTGCCTCTTGTAATGTTGGTTCGTTAAAGTCAATTTCAGGATCATCAGGTTAACTTGGTTGTTTTTGGCATGGTTCATCGAATGTGTCTCCATTCAGCAATTCATACAAATTTAGTCTGCCATCTCTTGCGCCTGCCTTCTTAATCTGCAATCAGTTTGTCTTTTCTGTCACTCATCAACTTGATGTTTGATCTCTGCTTGCCTAATATCTTTATTCTGATTATGTGTACTTCTTTTGATATCCTTTTCTTGCTGCTTCGTCCAGGAAGGTAGCCTCCTGAACAATCCAGTTTGATTTGTATTTGATGTAGCTTCTTTTGACCTCTTTTTCCAACAACTTGTACTGCTTTTTCTTTTCTTGACAGGCTGGATCTTGACCTTTTACAATCACGGATTGCTTTCTCTTTTATAACAGCTCAGAGGTCCTTCCTGGCACCCACTCATCAATCTTTGACATTCCAAAGACCGGCACTTCCGCATCTGTTTTTTTTATTTACTGATTATTTTTGCTATCGATATCTTTATGGGCTTCAAAACGATTGGTTAATTTCATTTTAAATTTCTGCTGTACTGTTGGTACCTTTCGAAGATGATCTGCATATTTTCGTGTTGGTTGTGACTTGTTTACTTTGGCCTGGCTGATCTTTACTTTTCCAATAACGAGCTTGTTGTAACTATAGATTTGTGCACCTCTGTATATTCTGTTTCCCTGCAGTTTAGCCTGGGGCAGCAAGGTAGCCGGTTTATATGTGTTGCCGCAAAGAGGCACTGCGGGAGTCATGGTGGTGGAGACAATACACTACTGTATTAGACGCGTCGCACACACCCTGTGGCAATACCACTAAGGCACCCAAATTTCGGTGTACCGGCAGACCAAACAATTTTAAGCACATCGGCTAGTGATGCGAATAAAAGACAATCTTGGATGCATTAAACACTAACAACCATTCTGTAAATACATATACTTTATGTTCAGAAAGCAAAGAGAAATTCTTTTGATCGAGTTTTTGTACCCACAGTATAAGGCAATAATCGCTTCTTCGTGACGTTTTCTCCTTAAAATAAAACGAAGACATTGTGTACAGTTATTGAGTTTTATGATTTCATATTTACAGTAATTCTGTATTTATTCTACATGTCTGCGGTCTGTCATTTATTGTATTAAAATCCTTTCCTGGAAGAATCAAATAGACGCAGAGAAGTATGTGATGGGAATTCTCTACAAGTGACCCTCTTTTTATGGAAAATTTATTTTTCTTTCAGATGAGATATATTTAGGATATAATTAGTTTCTACACGGAAATCACTGTGTAAAAACCCATCAATAGCCATGTTGTCTCAGGAACGGCTGACAATGTTAATAAATGACATTGGACCCTCCATCCATTAGCAATTCATACACGTGGTTTGTTTTCTGTTTAAATCCACAATGTATGATGATGTTAAGTAACTAGAGCCATACAGATGAATTTATCCGTCACAATATCTTTATTTTACATAATTTTGTCACGTTCATCACGAACGCTCACAACCGTCTCGGTTATACATGTGATTTAGAAGGCATGATGACCTTTATTTGTTATTGCTTGAAGGGTCCTGTGCTAAATAGTTTGCGATGTTACGTTTGTTTTACTTTAATTTTAATGATCTTAATAATTCTCTCTCTCTCTTTCTCTCTCTCTCTCTCTCTCTCTCTCTCTCTCTCTCTCTCTCTCTCTCTCTCTCTCTCTCTCTATATATATATATATATATATATATATATATATATATATATATATATATATATATGCACACGCACCTATCCGCGACATTCGATTCAAACCGCTATGAAGGCAAGTTTTGAATGTCGAATGTGGAGTGAACTGGGAAAATCTCGTGGCAAATGACCAAGCCAAGAGCATCTTTCATGCCAAAATAAGACCATATAGATAAGAGTCAGGAACAGGACTATTCACAAAGTCCTTTCATGGTCTTAAGTTGGCATTAATTTCACCGCCAGTCTTGCTAGCTTACTATAACAGACGAGCCTTTTTCTCAGTCTCAGATGACATATGATATTGCATACATAAGAACTGTCATCACTTCAGAGGAAAACGTTGCTTCCAGTCTTGTCATCATATTCATCTTAAATGCATTACAGATACACATATACCTATGACGGATTTTACATCTTGATGCGTCACAGATACATCTATACCTGTCATGGAATTTACCTCTCGATACGTCACAAATACACATGTACCTTTGATGAATTTTACATCTTGATGCGTCGCAGATACACATATACCTGTGATGGGTTGTACACACTTTTATCAGGACTTCTCTTTGGCATTTGAATTTATTTTTGTAAACGGTAGAATTGGTACTTAGTGTCAACATCTTGTCAATTTTAGAGCAGAGAACTAGTTCCTTGAGCTCTTTTCAAATGAAAGGCAGAGGTTTATATGATACTGCAGTTCGTTCGTTCATTGGTGCAAGTGTAATGTCATGCAGTTCGACCTCAAATGTTCAAGATAAAGAATATAAAACATTAGGATGTGAATATGGGTTATTCGCGCGCTTTTCGAAGGAAAATCAGTGATTAAGTGATTTATTTGTACGTCCTAAACTGTTCAAGATACAGAATATAAACTTTAGGACATGATTGGGTGTTCTATGTAGATACAGAATATACACTTTAGGATATGATTGGGTGTTCTATATAGATACAGAATATAAACTTTAGGATATGATTGGGTGTTGTATGTAGATACAGAATATAAACTTTAGGATATGACTGGTTGTTCTATGTAGATACAGAATATACACTTTAGGATATGATTGGGTGTTGTATGTTGATGTGCACAACGGGTTTAGAATTTCCATGCATCTCCTTGGGGCGGATGTGGGATGGAGACACTTTTGCAGTGGATTGAGCTAAACACAACTGAAGGATGTTGAATGGGGACACTTTGGCAATCGATGGAGTTAAATACGACTGAAGGGCGTGGAATGGAGACACTTTGGCAGGGGATGGAGTTAAATACGACTGAAGAGCGTGGAATGGAGACACTTTGGCAGGGGATGGAGTTAAACACGACTGAAGGGCGTGGAATGGAGGCACTTTGGCAGGGGATGGAGTTAAATACGACTGAAGGATGTAGAATGGAGACACTTTGGCAGGGGATGGAGTTAAATACGACTGAAGGACGTGGAATGGAGACACTTTGGCAGGGGATGGAGTTAAACACGACTGAAGGGCGTGGAATGGAGACACTTTGGCAGGGGATGGAGTTAAACACGACTGAAGGGCGTGGAATGGAGACACTTTGGCAGGGGATGGAGTTAAACACGACTGAAGGGCGTGGAATGGAGACACTTTGGCAGGGGATGGAGTTAAACACACTGAGGAAAGAGCGAGATATGCACCTATACTTCAGAATTATTGTTTACTTAATGGATCAATGCGAGAAGTCTACAGCAAGATAGCATATCCCCACAGACTACAGACTAAAAGGAGTGAGTCAAAATTATTCAAAAGCTGTTCTGTACATTTACAGACCAACCGTAATAATGGTATATTTCAAGTTTTTATCTTAAACGGTGTAGGAGGAGTTCAGTATTATCACATACTTCCTGGAACCACATTTTGCTGTTTAATTGTGATGTTTTGGTATTTACTTTCCTTTTTTCCTCTGGTTTTGCGATTAACACTAAATTCGCATGCCATGCGTGTTTTAAGTCCATCATTTTCTAATGCGCTGTTTTTGTCCACATCTGTCACTTTTAAAGAAATTGCTATCTTTCAAAACCCAAATGTGTTCGTACTCCTTATTACTGATTTTTGTGCACTCTTCTTGAGTCGTCTCCATCGGAAAGATATTCTTTTGGTACGTCATTTATTTTAATGGAATACAATTTTCTGCAGTTTCCCAACTGTTAAATGATTCATCATACCCTATCATTTCGCAAGTACATATTTTTTTACCGTTCATTCTCTTCGTCTTCAGAATATTTCCAACATCATGAATGTCATCTATTTTGTCGTCTATGGATAACTCTTGCTCATAAAACATTATCTCTTATCCTCTCCCTTCAATTCTTCAAGTTTGTAAACTGCAAGATCACCTAAAATTACTGGCATAATTTTACAAATTTCCTGGGCAAAGTTAGAAAGGTAACCCTTTAAAAATATTGTTTTGTATTTTAAAATTGCAAGTGTTCGTCTGTTTTAAATTTAGGTGTTCCAAATGTATCAGTTGTCATAGATTGATCCATACTTTTGATCTGTTTTCTTCCTTGCTTGTTTTAACTGGAATCATGTTTGTTGATGAATGATGAGTGTTATTATAACAGCAATTAAAATAGGCCAAACGTCAACCGTTTTCTAATCCCATTATGAGAGAAATACTTCCACATTCTAGGCTTCTAAGTTATGTTAAACCTTTCCTCTACATATGTTTTTTTGTCTGTGTAAGTTGAAAAGTATTCGATGCTTTACTTTTCCAATAAATATAAACAAATAAATACGCTTAAATGATAACACACTAATAAAATTGGACTCCGGGAGAAGTCAGTCATCTAGGTAATGCAAGATATATTTGCAAAATATATGCCAAACAGTAACCTGTGCAATAGCAAGGATCTTTACATACAAAGGCTGCTGTGAGTAATTTCTATAAGTAATACACTTTACCTACTCCGGCTGCTATGAGTAATATCTATAAGTAATATACACAGGCTTTTTTGAGTAATTTCTATAAGTAATACAGATACTAACAGCTACAGTGCCAAATTGAACAGTTCTCAGGTTCAAGTTTGTTAACTATGACAAAGTTAGTGACAAGGGAGTTTTGAAGGACATTGGTTCCAGCAAGGTCTTAAATCCAACAATCTGTATATTTCTTTAAAAGTAAGAAACCCTGTCTTAACCAATTTAAAAATGGCGACATGACTAAGCATTCTAGTGACGAAATGACACTAATCTATCGAGTAAAAACAAAATGTATTGTGTATTTCCAAGTTATTTATGTTTTTGATCAATAATGCTATGGAGACTCACCTTGGGAAATGTTCGTAAACAAAGATAACTATCAATAGATTTTTAGAATAGATCAAGACTGAGTGCAAACATTTTCATCAATTGTTTTTAAATTGCAAAAGAAAGTTGTTTCTGGGTTAAATAAAGGAAAGGGCAAGCAAAGTTCTTTCTGGGCAAAACAGAGAAAAATGCAACCTAATGGTGTGATGAACTCAGTCAGATTATTACATGAATAGATGTAACTTGACTAATGAAGCACGAAACATATATTTTTGTAGCAAAGACATATGAAAAGAATTGGACTACATTATTGCCTCGGTATATCGCCAGACTTCGTTGAGGAGAATACAAACATCAAGTATAAACTGCGCCGACGAGATGACAATTGATAATTTTCACGTTTAGTTCATATATTTGCGATATATATATATATATATATATATATATATATATATATATATATATATATATATATATATATATACATATATATATGGGGTTTTTTTTGCATTAGCTTCGGAGTCCTTTTTACATAATACTGCTCGTAGCCAGTGATGAGAGAAGTGTAAGTAACTTGAGTGTACCTGTCAAGATAAAAGTTGCAGAGACATTTAATAAGAGCTGATTACTTTATATTTTTTTAGCACCTGACTTTTCATTATATCTTTATTTATTGTAGCTTTACTATTGCTTCAGACAAAATAGTGTTAAGGTTATTTGGTCTTGCATTTACCGTTTTCATACAACATGCAATTAAAATTAAACATACTGGACATACAAAACCAAATACTTTTATTTTCTAGACAGGCAAAGATAGATAGAAACGTCGAAAAAATGGCAATAAAGCATAAAAATTCAAAAAAACAGCAAAGGTATCTACTCAACAATATTCACACATTTATTTTTTTGTATATTTATCTGTCTGTGCGGGATCATTGAGATAGATTCAATCGCATCAATCTATCCATATATTTCTCTGTCTGTGTGGAACCATTGAGATAGATTCATTCACATCTATCTATCTGTCTGTGTGGGACCATGGAGATAGATTGAATCGCATCCATCTATCTATCTGTGCGGAACCATTGAGATGGATTGATTCAATCGGGTCTATCTATCTATCTATCTATCTATCTATCTATCTATCTATCTTTCTATCTATCATTCTATCTATCTATCTATCTATCTATCTATCTATCTATCTATCTATCTTTCTATCTATCATTCTATCTATCTATCTATCTATCTATCTATCTATCTATCTATCTATCTATCTATCTATCTATCTATCTATCTATCTACCTAAATATCTATCTATCTGAGAGGAACCATTGAGACAGATTCAGTTACATCTGTCTATCCATCTATCTTTCTCTCTGTGCAGGACCATTGAGATAGAGAGATTCAATCACATCTATGTATCCTTCTTTCTATCTATCTCTGCCGAACCATTGAGATAGATTCAATCGTATTTATCTCTATGTACAGGACCTTTGGGATAGATTCAATCACATCTATATATCCATCTATATATCTATCTATCTGTTCATCTATTTATCTCTATGTGCAGGACCTTTGGGATAGATTCAATCACATCTATATATCCATCTATATATCTATCTATCTGTTCATCTATTTATCTCTATGTGCAGGACCTTTGGGATAGATTCAATCACATCTATATATCCATCTATATATCTATCTATCTGTTCATCTATTTATCTCTATCTGCAGGACCTTTGGGATAGATTCAATCACATCTATATATCCATCTATATATCTATCTATCTGTGCATCTATTTATCTCTATGTGCAGGACCTTTGGGATAGATTCAATCACATCTATATATCCATCTATATATCTATCTATCTGTGCATCTATTTATCTCTATGTGCAGGACCTTTGGGATAGATTCAATCACATCTATATATCCATCTATATATCTATCTATCTGTTCATCTATTTATCTCTATGTGCAGGACCTTTGGGATAGATTCAATCACATCTATATATCCATCTATATATCTATCTATCTGTGCATCTATTTATCTCTATGTGCAGGACCTTTGGGATAGATTCAATCACATCTATATATCCATCTATATATCTATCTATCTGTTCATCTATTTATCTCTATGTGCAGGACCTTGGGATAGATTCAATCACATCTATATATCCATCTATATATCTATCTATCTGTGCATCTATTTATCTCTATGTGCAGGACCTTTGGGATAGATTTCAATCACATCTATATATCCATCTATATATCTATCTATCTGTGCATCTATTTATCTCTATGTGCAGGACCTTTGGATTAGATTCAATCTCATCTATATATCCATCTATATAATCTATCTATCTGTGCATCTATTTATCTCTATGCTGCCAGGACCATTTGGAAAGATTCATCACATCTATAATCCATCTATATATCTATCTATCTGTGGCATCTATTTATCTATATGTGCAGGACCTTTTGGGATAGATTCAATCAAAGCCTATATATCCGTCTATATATCTATTCTATCTGTTGCATCTATGTATCTCTATGTGCAGGACCTTTGGGATAGATTCTTTCACATCTATATATCCATCTAATATATCTTATCTATCTGTGCATCTTTTATATCTGATTGTTGCAGGACCTTAGGGATAGATTCAATCACATCTATATTTCCTTCCTATATATCTATCTTTTCTGTGCATCTATTTATCTCTATGTGCAGGACCTTTGGGTAGATTCAATCACATCTATAATATCCTTCTCATATATCTATCTATCTGTTCATCTATTTATCTCTATGTGCAGGACCTTTGGGATAGATTCAATCACATCTATATATCCATCTATATATCTATCTATCTGTGCATCTATTTATCTCTATGTGCAGGACCTTTGGGATAGATTCAATCACATCTATATATCCATCTATATATCTATCTATCTGTGCATCTATTTATCTCTATGTGCAGGACCTTTGGGATAGATTCAATCACATCTATATATCCATCTATATATCTATCTATCTGTGCATCTATTTATCTCTATGTGCAGGACCTTTGGGATAGATTCAATCACATCTATATATCCATCTATATATCTATCTATCTGTGCATCTATTTATCTCTATGTGCAGGACCTTTGGGATAGATTCAATCACATCTATATATCCATCTATATATCTATCTATCTGTGCATCTATTTATCTCTATGTGCAGGACCTTTGGGATAGATTCAATCACATCTATATATCCATCTATATATCTATCTATCTGTTCATCTATTTATCTCTATGTGCAGGACCTTTGGGATAGATTCAATCACATCTATATATCCATCTATATATCTATCTATCTGTGCATCTATTTATCTCTATGTGCAGGGACCTTTGGGATAGATTCAATCACATCTATATATCCATCTATATATCTATCTATCTGTTCATCTATTTATCTCTATGTGCAGGACCTTTGGGATAGATTCAATCACATCTATATATCCATCTATATATCTATCTATCTGTGCATCTATTTATCTCTATGTGCAGGACCTTTGGGATAGATTCAATCACATCTATATATCCATCTATATATCTATCTATCTGTGCATCTATTTATCTCTATGTGCAGGACCTTTGGGATAGATTCAATCACATCTATATATCCATCTATATATCTATCTATCTGTGCATCTATTTATCTCTATGTGCAGGACCTTTGGGATAGATTCAATCACATCTATATATCCATCTATATATCTATCTATCTGTGCATCTATTTATCTCTATGTGCAGGTACTTTTGGATAGATTCAATCACATCTATATATCCATCTATATATCTATCTATCTGTGCATCTATTTATCTCTATGTGCAGGACCTTTGGGATAGATTCAATCACATCTATATATCCATCTATATATCTATCTATCTGTGCATCTATTTATCTCTATGTGCAGGACCTTTGGGATAGATTCAATCACATCTATATATCCATCTATATATCTATCTATCTGTTCATCTATTTATCTCTATGTGCAGGACCTTTGGGATAGATTCAATCACATCTATATATCCATCTATATATCTATCTATCTGTGCATCTATTTATCTCTATGTGCAGGACCTTTGGGATAGATTCAATCACATCTATATATCCATCTATATATCTATCTATCTGTGCATCTATTTATCTCTATGTGCAGGACCTTTGGGATAGATTCAATCACATCTATATATCCATCTATATATCTATCTATCTGTGCATCTATTTATCTCTATGTGCAGGACCTTTGGGATAGATTCAATCACATCTATATATCCATCTATATATCTATCTATCTGTGCATCTATTTATCTCTATGTGCAGGACCTTTGGGATAGATTCAATCACATCTATATATCCATCTATATATCTATCTATCTGTTCATCTATTTATCTCTATGTGCAGGACCTTTGGGATAGATTCAATCACATCTATATATCCATCTATATATCTATCTATCTGTGCATCTATTTATCTCTATGTGCAGGACCTTTGGGATAGATTCAATCACATCTATATATCCATCTATATATCTATCTATCTGTTCATCTATTTATCTCTATGTGCAGGGACCTTTGGGATAGATTCAATCACATCTATATATCCATCTATATATCTATCTATCTGTGCATCTATTTATCTCTATGTGCAGGACCTTTGGGATAGATTCAATCACATCTATATATCCATCTATATATCTATCTATCTGTTCATCTATTTATCTCTATGTGCAGGACCTTTGGGATAGATTCAATCACATCTATATATCCATCTATATATCTATCTATCTGTTCATCTATTTATCTCTATGTGCAGGACCTTTGGGATAGATTCAATCACATCTATATATCCATCTATATATCTATCTATCTGTGCATCTATTTATCTCTATGTGCAGGACCTTTGGGATAGATTCAATCACATCTATATATCCATCTATATATCTATCTATCTGTGCATCTATTTATCTCTATGTGCAGGACCTTTGGGATAGATTCAATCACATCTATATATCCATCTATATATCTATCTATCTGTTCATCTATTTATCTCTATGTGCAGGACCTTTCGGATAGATTCAATCACATCTATATATCCATCTATATATCTATCTATCTGTTCATCTATTTATCTCTATGTGCAGGACCTTTGGGATAGATTCAATCACATCTATATATCCATCTATATTATCTATCTATCTGTGCATCTATTTATCTCTATGTGCAGGACCTTTGGGATAGATTCAATCACATCTATATATCCATCTATATATCTATCTATCTGTTCATCTATTTATCTCTATGTGCAGGACCTTTGGGATAGATTCAATCACATCTATATATCCATCTATATATCTATCTATCTGTGCATCTATTTATCTCTATGTGCAGGACCTTTGGGATAGATTCAATCACATCTATATATCCATCTATATATCTATCTATCTGTTCATCTATTTATCTCTATGTGCAGGACCTTTGGGATAGATTCAATCACATCTATATATCCATCTATATATCTATCTATCTGTTCATCTATTTATCTCTATGTGCAGGACCTTTGGGATAGATTCAATCACATCTATATATCCATCTATATATCTATCTATCTGTGCATCTATTTATCTCTATGTGCAGGACCTTTGGGATAGATTCAATCACATCTATATATCCATCTATATATCTATCTATCTGTGCATCTATTTATCTCTATGTGCAGGACCTTTGGGATAGATTCAATCACATCTATATATCCATCTATATATCTATCTATCTGTGCATCTATTTATCTCTATGTGCAGGACCTTTGGGATAGATTCAATCACATCTATATATGCATCTATATATCTGTCTATCTGTTCATCTATTTATCTCTATGTGCAGGACCTTTGGGATAGATTCAATCACATCTATATATCCATCTATATATCTATCTATCTGTGCATCTATTTATCTCTATGTGCAGGACCTTTGGGATAGATTCAATCACATCTATATATCCATCTATATATCTATCTATCTGTTCATCTATTTATCTCTATGTGCAGGACCTTTGGGATAGATTCAATCACATCTATATATCCATCTATATATCTATCTATCTGTTCATCTATTTATCTCTATGTGCAGGACCTTTGGGATAGATTCAATCACATCTATATATCCATCTATATATCTATCTATCTGTGCATCTATTTATCTCTATGTGCAGGACCTTTGGGATAGATTCAATCACATCTATATATCCATCTATATATCTATCTATCTGTTCATCTATTTATCTCTATGTGCAGGACCTTTGGGATAGATTCAATCACATCTATATATCCATCTATATATCTATCTATCTGTGCATCTATTTATCTCTATGTGCAGGACCTTTGGGATAGATTCAATCACATCTATATATCCATCTATATATCTATCTATCTGTTCATCTATTTATCTCTATGTGCAGGACCTTTGGGATAGATTCAATCACATCTATATATCCATCTATATATCTATCTATCTGTGCATCTATTTATCTCTATGTGCAGGACCTTTGGGATAGATTCAATCACATCTATATATCCATCTATATATCTATCTATCTGTGCATCTATTTATCTCTATGTGCAGGACCTTTGGGATAGATTCAATCACATCTATATATCCATCTATATATCTATCTATCTGTGCAAAACCATTGAGTATGATATATTAAATTGCATCTATCTATCCATCTATCTGTCTGGAACCATTGATATTGAGAGATTCAATCAACCATACCTATCCATCTATCTCTCTATCTGTGCGGAACCATTGATATAGATTCAATGACATCAATCTATTCATGTATGTATCACTCTGTACAGAACCACTGATATATATATATATATATATATATATATATATATATATATATATATATATATATATATATATATATATATTCAATTACACCTATCTATCTATATATTCAATCGCATCTATCTAACTACCCAATTGCTCGTGAAATGTATGTGACGTTTGAAAAGAAAGCTATTTCTGGCAGGAAAATTTTTAGTTTATATTTTCATAACAATACGATATATTTTGTGCTTTCATCTGTAAAAATAACAAATCAACTTAATAATAAATGAATCACACGGTCACAATGAATTGTTTATTACACCCAGGAAACAGAAAATTATCCAAATGTTTTCACTCTCTCTTGGTCCATTCTATATTATTATTTTTAATCAACATTATTGTCGAATATTTACAGCAGACCCCAAAGTACTATTGCATAAGAAACATAAAATATCAATAAGTTCACAATACAATTTGTTTAATATCTATAAGTGAGATAGGATATAACTTTTTTAGAGTCTGGATAATTAAAACGACAATGAAACATTAACTCTTATGAGCTTTCTACCGACATTAGATAGAACATACAGATATTACATAAGCATTATTTATACGACATAAAAATAGCATACTGCATCATTAAAATAAGAGACAAATCACATAACACAGAACTTAAAACATGAGCAAGCGAAGCCCTTTAAAAGAGTCAGCACTTGAAAGATAATTTTTAGTATTAGGTATCTAAAAGAAAAACATGTCAGAGTTAAAAACATGTGAAGATGTACATTAAGCCTTAAATAGTAACATAAAATTGAGTTGCTAGGTAACTTGAAAGGAATCACAGGTCATGATTAAAAACATGTGAAGATGTACATTAAGCCTTAAATAGTAACATAAAATTGAGTTGCTAGGTAACTTGAAAGGAAGCACAGGTCATGATTAAAAACATGTGAAGATGTACATTAAGCCTTAAATAGTAACATAAAATTCAGTTGCTAGGTAACTTGAAAGGAAGCACAGGTCATGATTAAAAACATGTGAAGATGTACATTAAGCCTTAAATAGTAACATAAAATTGAGTTGCTAGGTAACTTGAAAGGAAGCACAGGTCATGATTAAAAACATGCTGAGTCGTAAAAAAAAGCTTTGAGAAACGAAAATGAAGTAATAGTAAGGTCATTGATTGTACAAAAGACGAACAGTATCAACATGGCAGGGGAGTTTAAGGGAGAATGGATAGATTAAGGTTGTTTTGCACAACACAATACAATCTTCCTACGAAACATGTCGCCTCGTAAAAAAAATATGCAAATACCTCCATTTATTTACTGATTTTGTGTTAATTTTTATATCTATTGACTTCATACAAATTTTGGTAAAACATCAACTAATTAAATTTGTTTTTACAATTTACCACAGGGATAGTCCGTATTTTTCTTCTTGTTTATATTTTGCTGAATCCTCCTATCTGTGCCCCTAATCTATGTTCATGTAAACAATGCTAATGTCATATTTGTTAACATTATCTGATATAAAATTGGCTTCATATTCTGCGTACTTTCTTTCTGCCTACTGGAATGCAGGTCTTTGAGAATCGATGCTTGTTCTTGATGACGATGTTGTGTTGTTGTTGTTGTTTTGTTGTTGTTGTATTTTGTTGCTCTCGGAACTAGTTTTTTAATAAGGCCCAAGAAGACACACCCTGCCCCCCCCCCCCAATAAAAAACCAAACCAAAACCCACACAGCCTTGCCGTTTCGACTCAAACCTCCAAACATCGCCTTTAGCGCTGAATTATTGCGTGCAAGTATCTAATTCACACCTATCAGGGCAATTTATATATTTGGCCGCAGCTGCTATGCATGTACTGCTTGTCGACGCATTTAGTCTACTTCCCGGCTGTAATACGATAACAGGTAAAGAAGCGTGATTTTTCACAACTTTTGGCCGCATATATGGATAGTTAATGTTTTATTATTAATATAAAAAAATGATCAATTTGCAACCAGATTTAAATATTGTAACTTTTTATTTCGCCTACACATAAATATTAAATATTAACGATGAAAACAAGTCCATTTATTATCACACCATTATTTAGAAACGACGACGACAATGACAAGAACGAGACGTTACAAATGTGAAGATTTTTATTTTCAAAGTATTATCCACTGTAGCCGCGTAAAGTCATTTATTATCGTTCTTAGAGTGTAATGACTTCTGGTAGATAAATTAACGCCATGACCGTCTCTGAGGCAAACATTTTAGTTGAAGACCCTAGAGAACTTGAGGTTTTGTTCGGTGTTTTAAAGCACATCAGCACTAGTTGGCTATTTAGTGCATAATTGGAGTAATGTGCCTTGCTCAAGGACACATCACGGTAGCCGACATGGACTGATCTGATGGAAGAAGTGTTCAAACTTCTTTCACATCTGCCACAAGCTGGCCATAACGTATACAGTAAAATATGTATTAATAGCCCACTTTTTCAGACAGTTTAACGTAGGATAATTTCATCACAGAGCTATATATTTATTTCTGTTAGAGGATTCCGGAGTGACTGTGTTTGTAAAGGAGAGTTTATTACATGTATTTACAATTAAGTTCCATCCTGTTTTGAGGATGCGTGCAAAGTCGACAGGGTAAGGTGAGTGGTATTATAATACTCTCTTACAAATCACACGGCAAATCACAGTCTTTCCAAATTGGACTCGATAATAGCGATTGTGTTGGTCAGCAAAAATCGTATATAGAGAAGAAGAAAAAAAATGAAACCCCCCCCCCCAAAAAAAAACTAACAAGCAACAGTGCGAAAAGTTTTGCACTACTGTTTGTCAGTTTATCTTTCATAAAAAAATATTGAAACATTAAGGCACTTTAGCAGCTGGTCTGTATCTGTATTAAGAGACCTGTCTTCAGAGACTAGTACTTGTTCCAGAAGGAATGTCAGCTGACATACGAACGCAATCACTGTATGATTAAAAATAACTGTCTTACCACAGAAATCTCCTCAGGATGTACAGTGAAGTCTTTCAGGTGTTATATTATTTTTTTTTTTTTTGGGGGGGGGGGTATATATATTTTTTTTTTTGGGGGGGGGGTTACAGACTATGATATAATTTTTTACACTCAGTGATGTGGTTTAAAAAACCAGACCAACATTTATGTATATCTAAACCTCAGATTGCAAATACAAGGCCAACAACGGTGATTCTCGTTGGTGCATGGGTACAGTGCTCCATTTACTGCGTGGACCGAGTTTAACAACAACATAACTTGTAATCTTGAACCTCATAAATAACAATTGCCAGTTAAAGACCCAGTCGCAAATGCTGTATCTTAAACTTCGTTTCGTGGAAGAACATTTAGGGGAAAGCGCCATATAAGCCAATCTGTGTCGGACTAGACTCGTTTTCTGAAGATTTAGTAGTATAGAAGCAAATTGTTCACATGAATTGCTTTTATTTTTTATTAAGTCCATTACACACTATCTGTAGACACGGTTTAAAATCCGGTACGATACTCATGCAAGTTATTTTGATAATGACACTGGGACATTAAGAGCACGTGCTCTGAGCTCGGCTTTGCACACTCTCGGCTTCGAGTTGCATGTGTAAGCTCACCTTTTTGTCGTTTTGTTTACATCACGCCATGTGTGTGTGAATAACAATATATTGGAAATCACCATAGCTTATTTACATTCTAACGCGTCAGCCTGAGGGTACAGGTTCTACTCGGATTCCCCACTTTTCATCTTGACGTGATGTATAGTTTTGTAAGCTATTCTTAACTCTTTTTCATCAGGAGAGTCACAAAATCATGTCATGCCATTGTCTGAATTTATCATTTTGCGAGGGAATGGTTTTTATGACGGATATGCTGTTATCTTAACTAATATTTGATAATAGTGTATTCCGTCATCCGTTCTCGAGCACCCAAAGAGCCAGAGAGTTAGAGCGCGTGATTCATCGTTAGAGCCAGAGAGTTAGCGCGCGTGATTCATCGTTTTAATTCAAAGTGAGCGGATATGAAACTCTTTGTAACGTTTTGCACATTTTTGACTTAAAATGCTCCTGCTGTTATTCATATTTACGGACACTTCCATGATAAAAAAAAAACTCAAATAAAACCATTAATATCAAATCCAGTTCAGACATAGTTTGAACTTAACCAACCAAGAGTCAAGGAACAGAAATGCGATTTCAGGCGGTGTTTTTATGAGTCTCCGTGACTCAATGGTTAACGTGTCCGAAATGTGACCAACACGGCTCGGGTTTGAATGCTGCCGAGACCAAGCCGGGTCAGCCGCCATCCTGTGTCTCTTGGCAAGACACTTTATTTCAATTGTCTGGACGCGATACAACCTTTCATGTGTTGATGTGTCGTTAAACACAAATCAAGCGAGCAATTAGTGTGGTGTGTATATGTGTTTAGTAAGGGGAGTATTTCAAACGTTCTGAATATTTTGTAATAACTTTTAGCTTCTTTGAACCTATCAATAGATTTAACGTAACATAGGTAAATGACAGTTACGTAAAAATGTCTGAGAAGGAGAAACAATTATGTTACAGAGCAAAGAGCATACGGTAAAATCCGGGTGCTCCTTGGATCCTCTCTGACTGATATCAAGGACTACTTGTATAAAGTTTACCGATGTAATTCTCGGTCATATCCTACAATTTTTGCAGTGGTTTCATCGTTTTAAATATGGTCCGTAATCCATGGAAGATGACACACGTTCAGGAGGAACGTTGTCTGCAGTTGATGAGCGAGAAGTGGTTGCTGTGAAGGGGATAATTGATGAAGATGCTCGATACACAGTGGAAGATATTTCTATTACCACGTGCATTAATTCGTCAGCTGTTCTTAATATATTGAAGAATCAGCTGAAGCTCAGAAACGTTTGTGTAAGATTGGTCCAGCATTTGTTGATGGCTGATCAAAAACAGAATCGGGTTGAAATCGCCAAACAGCTACTTTCCAAATATGAAAAGAGTGACCAGAGAATGTGATTTAAATGAGAATGTGACAGATGATGAAACATGGATTTACTTGTTTGTAACCCGACTCAAAAGAAAATAATAAAGTTTGGATCGGAGAAAACGAATCGATCGACATAGTCGGACTGTCAAGAGAGTTATATACGCATTATTTGTCGATGCAAAAGGCCTGGTCCTCGAGTTGCATGTGCTTGACTCTGCTAGTGTCACGGGACATTTCAATTATGCCTCCAAAATCTTGCCAATAGTTGTGGAACACTATCGAATTACCCGTCCGCGTACCGGTACCTGAGGTATCCATCTACTCCATGACAACGAACCGGCGCATACATCCGCCGTCTTGGCAGATTTCCAAAAGGAGCACAGCATTGAAACTTTACCACATCCTCCCTGATTTAGTTCCAATCCCGTTATCAAAGATTTGCTGAGAGGCAGACAATTTGAAAGCCGCCATGCGGTTGGAAGTGAAGTTTTCCAGCGTATGAGCAACTTACCAAAAAGTGAATACACTGGCATTTTATAATTGTATAATCAGACTGAGAAAGTGTGTAGAGATGTATGGAGAGTTCATTGAGTGGATGCACTGGCGTACTGTTCACTAATAAAGAACTTCGTTGTACAGCGCAATCATATTCATAACTTTTTAAATACCCATCGTATCTTCCTGACATACAGTTAACCTTATCCACAAAGGATATTCAAGGAATCTGAAAACTTTATCTCTTTTTTTTTTTTTTGGGGGGGGGTGGTGGGGTGGGGTGAGGTGTCTATTATACAGAGGTTGAATATGAAAGTGAAATTAAGAACATGGATTATTAAACTATAAAATGATTGAGCAAGCGTCACTGATTGTTTTAACCGCTAAGACAAGTTTCCCTGTATTAATCTATGAACCTTTTGTATGTTATATGCATACCATGGCCATGCTCTCGTGAACATTTATCATAGCTACAATAAAAGCCTGTCTTAGCGGACATCTACTCGTAAGGTCATAATGTAAGAGTTCGTATCCTAAACTACTTTCATATTCAGCGTCTTAGGACACGAGGACTACATTTTTAGGTCCATAAAGTCTTCACTGTATTTGTTCAGTAAAACCATTCATGTGGGATATATTCAACTCAATGAATGTTCTGATGAGTGCGTGCAATGCAATAGGAATCATATAGTACACAAGGTACTGCGACCCTTAATTGGGACCGTCGCGGGGGAAATTCATTTGTTGTAGAATAACGTTGGTATATTTATCGCAATTGTGGCCGACACTCGTGTTAGTCGAAATAAATGGTGGGCATGTTTATCATGGCTCGAAGTGTGTCTAATTCGTTTAGTAGAGAATTCCATGGAAGGTTCATAAAATCCGCACTTATTTAGTAACATGACGGTTTCATGACAAGACATTCACACATAGGACCTCATTAGGTTTCAAAGAGCCTTTAATCAGATCATACTCAGCATTAACTCGTTCCCGCGAGATTCTGTGAGAGCAACTTGAAGCAGGCTGCTAGACACTAGATGTAATTAAGTCCATGACAAAATATATTATTCAGCATTAAGAACTCGATCTCCAGTGGCCTTTTCAAAGACCCAGAAATCTGTCTATATCAACTATCAACTTACTGGATCGCAACATAAGGGATTTGGAACATTTAAAATACATCAGTTTTACACCTTTTGGCTCATTTGTACGACACAAACTAGAGCAAAATCGATAACTCGCCATCGCAAATCCCCACGCTTTTTTAAAATTAATTAGTACTCCCACTCTCCACCCACACCTCGATATCCACCCACAATACTCTAGACAGTGACCAGAGGTTTTAGTTTTTTTTAAAAATCGTTGCATAAAATTTGTCTTCCTGCATGTTTTGTTTGTGTTGTTTTAAAATAAAGTATTTGCAAATGTCTCTGTAATTGAAATCTTTGTTTATTTGACCTTTGACACCCTCTGAGGGGCTACAGAGGAGTGAGCCAAGAATAATGCACTCCATATGTATGTCGTTATCATACAGACTAGAAAGTAACAAATTTCACAAATTTGTGTCCATACATTTAATAGCTGTGGTGACGAACAGATTGACAGACGGTATCACGATATCCCGACGTTTGACATTAAAGCGTCGAGATAAAAATGGAGAAACATACAGTCTGGCTCACGTTTTCCAAGCACGGGTCATATAGTTGTGTAACAAATCACTCCCGTGTTAAAAGCATGGTTGTGTTATAGGTATAACAAAAGTGAAAACTGTCCTTGCGGACACCTCCACGTAAAGAACACATGCCTATAAAGTTCATAATTGAAACATCCATTTTCCTCATTTCACTTTAATATTAATTTCTACATAAAGAACACATTCCCTCAAGGGACAACATTTTCAGGATTGTGTTATCTTGAAGGGTCAGATCTTTACGTGCTATATAAGATAACACCCTTCTTCGACATTTCATGTACCGCTGTCAGGTAGCCAACTTTCCCTATAAAGGGAATTTACCGCTGGGGAAAATTTTCATACAGCAACTTTTCCCTTTCTCAGAGCAATTTTTTCCCAACAACTCAAGAGCCGTTTATCTCTTCAGAAGGAAACAAGCTTGTCGAGAGCTATTTTTCCCAATATGTTAAAATACAGACCGATTTCCATATTCAGCCACCCCCAACACCCCCCTCCCAAAAAAAAAAACAAACAAAAAAAAAAAAAACAAAAACAAAAACAAAACAAAACAACAACAACAACAACAGACAAATGGCCATAGAGTAAACTTCGCTCGTAAATTCTCCTATATGGTAACTTTTCCCTGAAGAAGCAAATTCTCTATTGGCCATTTATCCAAGGAGCACATTATGGGCTGTGCAACTTCTGAGAGATTTGGTCTAACACTAAAATATTTTTTAAAAAAGTACACGTATTACTTTTTGTTGCCATTTGTTATGACAGCTGTTTCATAAATACCAAGAGAAATTTAGGGCGTTGGGGTGTGTACTGGGCAGGGGTAATTGGCACTAGAGTAAAAGCTTTTCGTCGGAGAAATTCTGCTACTTGGGGAAAAGGACTAGAATTGATGGGGCTGTGGAATGGGGTGGGGATTGGGGCTAGGTTACTTGAGAGTCATTTGGGGGAAATCAGCTCTGGGGAAAAACTACCCTGCGATAGCGGAATACTGAATTTTAACATTAACAAAATGATCTATTATTCCTTAAATGGAGCTTGTATTGGCAAAACCTCTACATAATGACATGTTCTCAAATAGGAAACATTTTCAGTTTCTTTGCGTGTTCTGCATTGTTAGAGTTCTCTGTAGTTTCTTGAGTTAGTTATATCTTTATTTTATTGAACACAGTTACATTGTTCTTCTAGATGTCTCCTGCTAGACACAAAATTATATAAGAAAAGATTTATAATTTTACCATATCGATTTATTTTACGAAAAACAAGTGCAATCTGCCATTTTAAAAAGATGTTGTATTTATTATTACAGTTGCTTAAAATTGTGTCAAAAGTTAGGATTATATATCATATTTCCAATTATTCTTTATTTTCTTTGCACTGTCTTCAGTATTGATAGTGCGTATCAGATTCGGGACCAATTACTCAAAAAAAACCGAATCAAAAGTCTATTGTGTTGGCTTTGAGGGACTTCTTCTGTGTACATTTTTGAAGCAGCTTTTGTTTTGGGGTCTTCAAGAAGCTCTAAAGACGGATTAAAGTCTACGATTTCATAGCCAAGCTTTGCTTATCGATTCCTGGTAACCATGAAGCGCATATCTGCGTCTCCTATTGGACTTAAACTCGGTTGACTGAAACCGTACTTGTCAACTGCAGTTGTCCAGGATACTGTTGGCGAGAAACCTTAACAAAGAAAGCTAGCTAGAGCAGTGCTTGCATGTAATCAATCATTGAATAATGTTTCTTCCTTTGGAAAGTCTTTATTTAGATAAGATATTCAAAACACTGTTTCAGGTCAAAGCAGCGAAAGTGTGTCAGAAAGTCACTATTAATAAATACCCCGTTAGCAATGACGGAAGAGGTGTATTGAATTCTGCAGTGTGTGTGCGTGTGCGTGTGCGTGTGCGTGTGCGTGTGTGTGTGTGTGTGTGCATTAGTAGAACATATTGAAAACCGCGTGATATAATTAATTGAAAGATGATAACATTATTTGGGATAATACAAGGAAGACATGGTTAGATTTTGGAGCTTGTTGGTTAAAAACTGCATAATAATAATAATAATAATAATAATAATAATAATAATAATAATAATAATAAGCATGCTAAGGGTATGGAAATAAAGTTATTTCCCCTGGAAAATTAGAAACCTGCCATTGTGTTATATAAGTACCTCATGGAAACACCCATTTAATTCTCAGCAGTTGAGGAAATGCTGGTAAGTGGGTGAAATTTCATTTGGAGGTGCCCTTTTAGTTTATGTTTTTTCCTCTTGTCGATGCAGGAAAACAAATATAAATACCTATTAAAATCAAAGTTAGGTCTAAGACACCTGTAAATTATATCAAAGTTAGGTCTAAGACACCTGTAAATTATATCAAAGTTAGGTCTAAGACACCTGTAAATAATATCAAAGTTAGGTCTAAGACACCTGTAAATAATATCAAAGTTAGTTCTAAGACACCTGTAAATTATATCAAAGTTAGGTCTAAGACACCTGTAAATTATATCAAAGTTAGGTCTAAGACACCTGTAAATTATATCAAAGTTCTATAAAGTATTGGTACTATGAAGCACCAGTTACTGATGAGATATATTTGTTATATATTCTATACTTCGCAAAAATTTTCAAGGCACTTTAGCTATATTAATTTTTCTAAGGAGAAAAAAAATGGCAGTGATACTTTTTGCAATATACGTGCGGATTTATTGCAACTGTTTCGTACAGAAGTTCCTTTGACGTTATTTTTAACTCATTTTTTCAGCTTGCAAGACTGGGCCAGATTCCATTTTTGAAACTGTACAATGCCCGCAGTATGTTGATACGGATCCCCTTTATTGCATAGAGATCCATCAGCTCTGCGACCGAAGGGTGAACTGTCCTTATGGCGAAGACGAAGATCAGACCATGTGCATGTTTCACATAGCGGTAAATCATCCTGGTTTTATTCCCACAATCACCCCTATTACTAGTCTATACACCAATTTAAAGATTTTCACTGCGCTTGTCTGATGCCGCATTGAGATACGAGCAGGGACAGTATATATCACAGGGGTTGAAAACTCTAGAGAGCTGCCAGATATCACAAGTTCACTTTTGATATGTAAAAGAGGTCCTAAGTGGTTGGTTTAGTAGTAAGATCAAAGGCACAGCAGATGTGAATTTGTCCTCAAGCTTGAAACATTGCAGTGCTTACCTAGGTGAAAGGTTGAAGTTAGCTGTAACAATAACCTGTTATAATGTGATTTATAGTTTCTACATTTTCTTTTTTAAGTCAAGACTTTAAAGTTTGCTAATATCAGTACCAAAAGAAACGTCAACATTTTCCCTCCGTGCTGATATATTTTTGGGGTAAGTTTATAACAGATAGATAATGTCAGTGAAAAGATCTAATTTTCTTTCTCTTAAGGTTAACGTTGATTTTCAGTTTTAAAGTATCAAAATGGGTAAATAAAATATGTTACTGAGTTAAAATTAGTAGCAATGCCTATAAAATTATGCCATAATGATGAATTATAGGAGCAGTGTAGTTTACCAAATATGTACCATAAATGAGCTTCTCAAGCTTCTTGTAAAAATACATCTTATGATATTACAATTACAGTGCAATGTGGAACCTCATTTGCATAACAATACTGAACAGGTGATACTTGGTGGGGTAGGTAGAAAGTTTCCAATCTCCCTGTTTGTTAGTTTCATGTAACGAGTAAACAAACACATATTTTTCGAAAGTCGGTCCCACTTTTTAAAAGGACGAATCTTTTTAACTTAGTAATATTTCTTCAACTAAACATACCTTCGGGTCTCATAGTCTTTAATATTTTTTAACATTACCGCTAGGAATTAAGACTTTAGACCTTTTAAACCTTTTTTTATTCACAAGTCCGGATAGATTTATACTATCCATCAGTAGTATAGTGTGTCACTTGGGTCTCAAAAAATGTCACTATGGCCTCAATGGAAATTTAACATTGAGGCTATAAAACCGGGTTTCAGAAATGACACAATGGTCTCAATGGGAAATGTAATATTAAAACAACATCTACTGACCAGCACCTACACCTACTGACCAACACCCGCACGTACTAACCATCACCCACAGCTACTGCCCAACACATAACTACTATACAGTGTCACAATATTGAAACCAAATGGGTTTGGATTAAGTGAAAACACCGAACTGTATGTGAATGAAATGTTTATGATAATAAAGTATGAGATCCTATACCACAAATTACTGATGAAACCATACAATGTTAGAAAAATACAATGAAAAAACCCAACAAAACAGCAACACTATTAAGACTCGAATTTGGAACACAATGTTCATCACTTCACACTTAACGTTAGCATCCACTCAGAGACAATTACACTGGATTATATACATAAACAAGATACTGACACCCAGGCTGGTGAACAACACTCCCTTAAATGTATACAAATAAATCACCTGATGATATAATCAAATGTTAAATTATGCTGACGTTGTCATATGCAACTATTGCAACTTGGTATTCACCATAATGCGAATATGATTTCAATAAAATGCGCGGGTGGTTCACATAACTACATGTATTGTTTAAAATTCAACCTGCAATGTTCAAAATGCCAAATTCTCAGTTCAAAATTCAAATCCTTAGGACGAATTCATCCTGGGTATGCTCCACACTTTTTCCCGAACTTAACGGTTCCTAGGAGGCAGTTCCAGTAACTTCTAGACGGCATACCGATATCTTCTTAACATCAAGGTGCGATACACCACATCCGTGTAGCTTTCTCTGGTAATGGCTCAGCAGTGCAACGTTCCCCCTAGCCACGTAACACGTCATTCGATTGCCAACTATATTGCGCAGCTGCCACTTATGTTGCCCAGTCGCCTTCTATGTTGCCCTGTAGCCAACAATGACACCCTGCTGCCAACTATGGCAACCTGCTGCCAACCCTAAGGTTGTAGTAAACTGTCGGTAAAGGAGACACTGCCTGACAAGAACTCGAATCGTTGTGCTAGCATATAGTACATACATCCTATAAATAATACCACAAAAAATAACAAGTGCAAGACCCAGGGTTAAAGTACTCGTGCACATTATGAAATACGGGTATCTCGCTGCGAAGGGTCTACAGCGAGATGCAGATATTACTCGATGTCTCGTTCAGTTGAAAAAAGAAAAAGAAAACTACACTAGGTAACTTTGTACGCACCCAAGATACAAAATCATTCTCATATGACATCAAATTATTTTCTTGCCCTATATTCCGTGACAATACCTCCCCCCTAAAAACAAAATGGACACATTTTAAAAATATCATGGAATACAAGTAAAAGAAAATAGTACTTGCAATTCCGCACCTGCAATGCCAAGATTGGGTAACATATATCGGATTTGCCAATCATATTCTACTCAAGTAGTCTGCACCTACATTTTCAATCCCTTTGATTGCCTCTATTCGAAACCTATAAGCCTGTAGGGTCAATGCCCAACGCATCAATCGTGCGTTAGCGACCTAGACCTTATTTAAATACATTATAGGATGGTGATCAGTTTCAAGAACGAAGTCTCTCCCAAAAAGATAAGCGTGAAATTTGCCAATCCCCCACACTAGAGCCAGACACTCTTTCTCGATTACGGAATAGTTTTGCTCCTTTCCCAGCAATATTCTGTTCGTATAGGCCACGGGCAACTTTATCATGTCTTGCTCCTTTATCAAAACTGCTCCTAACCCTGTGTCAGAGGCATCTATTCTTAAAATGAACAATTTCCGTACATCGAGTAGCTTCTTAGATAGGTGCACTGATCAGATTTTCTTTGAGCGTACAAAAAACTCTTTCTTATGATGGTCCCCATAAAAAAATTTTTGGTTGCCCCTTCCTGGTAAAATCAGACAATCGACTAGCTATGGCTTCAAAATGTGGTATAAACTTCCGATAGAATCCTATCGAACCTAGAAACGAACGAACGTGCGTCTTATTGTCTGGTTTAAGTGAGTTTCTAATTGCTTCTACCTGCTCGGAGTGCGGTTTTAATTGCCTGAGCCACTTACCATATGACCCAAACATTCTAAATCTGTATATGAAATACTGCATTTAGTGGGCCTCACCGTGAGGTTCGCTTTGCGGAGTTTGTCGAACAGTTCCGTCAAAACGGAAACGTGTTCGTGCCAAGTTTCTGTGTATACAAAAATGTTGTCCACGAAGCTATCAACGCTTACCAAACCAAATTTTGTAAACTTATAACCATTGGCATCCACGATTGAGAACATGAAACAATTCGACACTCACTCACGTTCCTGTCAAGGCGCGTTCTTGATCATCGTGGCGACAAGTTTCGAATTGATTACATGTTTTAGCACACGTAAGACATAATGGAAACATCAGTTTTCGATTGCAATGATAAGGCAACACGGGATGGCACAAGTTGGTCGATGGAAAAACTTTGGATTTGATCAAACCTTCCTACTGGCGAATGTGTTCAATGTCAATGTGTTCTGTCAAAATTTCAGGGTGGCTGGTAGGAAATCGAGCATATTTACACACCAAAATATGCAACGAAATCACATTGATATATTTGATTTGTTCTTCTTGAGATTCGTCTGCTTCATACAACAAACTGTCGCGAGGATTTAAAGGTTCAATGTCCACCACATCGTAGTCTTCAACGATTCGTCGAATATCTAGATCTGTTTTAAAACCTCGATCGTTGTTGTGTTCCCAAATTCCCATTATTTGGTATCCTTGCGTCGTTGTTAAGTTTTGTCGTACAAATCTTCCACGGTGAACATTATCAATAGATTTTTCAGTTCTCGGTGAGACACGTGGGACATGAAATAAACATCCGTGAAATTCATACACGATTTGTGGGTTTTCAAAATCTCAGCCATCGACGGAATAAGATTCAATTTTCTTTTGTTATACTTTTATATACTTGCCTTGAGTTTGACACAAGTAATGTAACAAATGCAAAGCTTTGGCTGAATATCGACGGCTGAAGAATTTATACGTTTGAGGTGGTATGATGGTTAGTTTGTTCTCGGGCATAAACTTCTTTCGGGACACTAATCCACAAGCTTTGGCAGTGGTAAATCTTCCTTCCAGGGATTGATACCTGACAATATTTCAACATTTCTTCTTGAAAATCAAAAGGTTCTGGAGAATCAGCTTGGTACAAGGGGCAGAAAGATTCTCGCTGCTCTGTTCACATACCGTCACGCTTCTAGTAATGGACTTCAATAAAATGTATGAGCAGAACCTGTTGATTTTCTTAGGTATTGAAAATTGTGAAAAATAGCCTATGTGATTCCAAACGTTTTAGGCATTTTACTCAAAGGCATAGAACATTAAGTCATGGAATCTTTAAACTGTGCGTTCCCCACTTTCATGTACGTTACCCACTTCATGTAAATGATTATGGCTCCAAACATGGTGAAATTCGGTTCCACGTTTTGAAAGAAAGGTTTCGGAAGAAACTGTTCGTCTTGTCCCGAGAAATTGGGAGCAATGACTGCAGCCTATTGATGACAGTTGCCGTAAGGATTCACCTCATCTCTATCCCAGGTGTCGTCCGTTGGATCTCAAACCAACTAAGCGAAATCCGAAAAAGTATTGAATCCACGAATTATCTTTAACGTCCCCATGGAATCACGCTACAGTTCCGAAAGTGATGGAATGAAGGTTCCTGAATACATTCGTGACAAGCGCGAGGGGCCACACAAAAGTTAGGAATATGAATCCCAGTGTTTTGAAAACATTCAAAATAAAAGAAAGATACAATCTACACGATAGTTCCCGTTTCTTTGTCATGTTCTAGTGCGTTAATAATACCTTGGGTTCATTATCATCTCTTTGATTGTAACACTTATGATCCAACTCGACGACTTGACCACAAGTGCGACATCGTTTCTTTACTAGACAAACAACTCTTTGTTATTGGTACGAACATGCTGTCCACACATTAGACACACTATCAATAACATTCGCAAGCACTCTTCTGTTGTGGACCTTATTTGATGCGACGTCGCATGTGACACGCTGTACTCATGAATGTTCGTCTGCAGGCAGAGCATTGAATAATGCTTTATCCTTCAGGAACACACGGTCTGGAGGCTAAACAGCCATGACATCTCTCGATTCAACAAATTGGTTGCTCCCGATTGCAAAATCCTTGGTCACATTTGTCACAGTAGTATTTGTATGAGAGAAATCCTGTGATACTAGTAATGGCATCGAAATGATTTTGGTGATGATAGATGTGAATGCATTTCAGGAACCCCACATATGGTCTCTTTCGATATTCCTGCTTGTTCCAACAATATTTCTGTTTCTCTCCGTTGTTTGGCTCTGCTCGAGTGTCTAATGCTGTTTCATAATCGTTCCCATTCTGCTGTATCTGGTTTGTCTGCATACGCTCTAGCTACCACGATCGCACCGGCTCAACACATTCGATCTTGTTTTGTTTTTTTTTTTTTTTGTTTTTTTGTTTTTTTTAAATCTTGACGATATTTTGTTTGGTAGTGGTAAGTTGATCCACCAATCAAACTTTGCGTTTTCCGCTGCCTGAAGGATGTCAAACGTGTGTCACACGCAGGGTAGCTTTTCCATCCATCATGTCAAACTCATCATTGGATTGTTTAAACCTGTTGAATTTACTCAAAGATTCTGGAACAGGTTAAATTCCGCAGTGTGTTAAATTCGATCCAAACTGGAGATTTGAGACGGTTCTGAATGATCGACAGTCTCAGTCTCAGACGATCTTGATCTTCAATTGTGCACTGTAGTTTCAATTCCTGTAACATAGACTCCAATAAGCCAGTAATAAATGCAGTCGCTTTCTCTGATGGGACATGGGACTGAACTCTTTAAATTTGACCGTGTAAGTGTATTTAGTCGTTCTAAATTTTTTGAAAGTCACTTTGTGGGTAGGTTGAATGTTAGGTTGAATGTTATATATATATATATATATATATATATATCTCTATATATATATATATATATATATATATATATATATATATATAGAGAGAGAGAGAGAGAGAGAGAGAGAGAGAGAGAGAGAGAGACAGACAGACAGACAGACAGACAGAGAGACAGACAGAGAGAGAGAGAGACAGAGAGACCCACTTACTAAGAGAATATTCTTATTCAATTTCACATTCAAGCTGTGAAGATGGAAGAGCAATTCAAGATCACACTTCTGGTCAGAGATTTACAGAGGGTCAGTCGAAAATACATCTCTAACAAGTAATCTGAAGAGACTCTAGATTACACCTCTCGAGATAAAAGGGAAGATATAGCTTTTAAGAGAATATATCTTTTAAGAGAAAAGACATTGGGCCTACAGAATTTCCAGAACGTCAGAAAAATGGAACCTCAAAGACAGTAGAATCCAGATCACGAGACAAAAGTAAAGATACTTGTTATCGTTGTCAAGAAAAAGGACATTGGTCTTCAGGGTGTCCAAAAAAGTGACAAAAGAGAAAACGGACGACTTGCAGAAGCAGAAGAACCCATTCCGGTGAAGAAATTCAAAACAAGACAGAACAAAGAATAATTTGGTCTTTTGTGATTTGTTTGAAATTTCATTGTGATTTCATATTCACGATAATAGACCAAAGCGTATCCATGTCTTTATTTGTTTATTATTTATTTTTAGTATTCATAAGATATTGACAGACATGCATATTTTTATAGAAGGATTTGTGTTGTTGCTGTTGTTGTTTTATTTGCAATCATTGAGTAGTATCTATTTTCGTAGATATCTGAATGGCTCTGAAAAAAGGGGCGTTGTTTGTTTTTATAAACAAATCATAGACTTTTCAACTTCAGCTGGAACTATCTTAAACCTTTTCTACATCCAAATCCCACTGTTGCTGTTGTAGTGGCTGCTGCTTCGGTCTTAATAGTGGATGGTTTGGGACGTATTAGGTCGCATTCTCTTGGGTTTGACCAAAGTAACTTCATACATTCCTCTAAGATGTTTTAGCTCCGCCAAAAATGTCCTGTAACAGACTGACGGTCTTTTTTCACGCCCTTTCTTTTCTTCATCTTTCATCGTTTGTATCTCCTCTTGTTGCTTGCTCCTCTCCTCTTCTTGTTATTTGTAAACAAAAGTCCGTCTGTTCTTCTTCTTTTCGGCACAGTTAAAAGGTATTTAACTCTTCCTTCTGTTTCTTTTTAAAATCATCCTATGCTGGCAGTGATGGAGAAGGAGGTGAAGACGGAGGTGGTACCAGCCAAACTTCTTTAGAGGATAAGAAATTGCAAAAAGCCTAATCCATGTGGAAGTCATTCTCTGGAATAATACCAGCTACAGCAGCAGTAGTCTTACTGTCACTCCGCGTATAAGACGTATCCACTGCAGGCGCACCCCAACACAAAGTCATTCGTTTCAGTCATGTTATACTGTACTAACACTGTTCCGCACTTGTGAATCGTACAAATGCACATGGGTATACATATAAGTGGTTCCAAACGTCCGCTGTATTCTGATTAGGCGATAGAGAACACGCCATGGCTGAAATATGTCAGACACATTCTGGTTGGTGGAATGCAATCCTATCCTAAATATAAAGGCACGTTTGTCCCTTGTGGCATCCGTTTTCAAAACAAGTCAAGATTGTGGACAAACGTGGAGCCATCGACTATCATTTCCAGCATGCTGTTTGATACAGACTATCTCATTAGGTTAATTCATGTGGGTCATAACCAAGATTACATACACTGCCGTATGGAAGTGAACAGTGTATATTGAAAGACAAGGTTTCTCAAGAGACTTGGTTTATTGACCTGCAGTTCGGATACACTTGGGTAGGAGAACAGTGAAGCGGTGTTACCAGAGTTAACCATCTTTTGTTAACTCCGCGACGGCCCTTTTCAGGGCCATCCAGATCTCACATAAACTGAAATACAACACAAACTATTGCCCAAAAATGTGTGTTTTTATGTGTGTATGTCTTTGACTTTGGTCTATGGTTTTCTCTTCCACAGACAAAACTTAAGCCCGTACTCTTTTGATAGATAATAGTAAATAAGTATGTTTGTATGTATGTGTGAGCACTCCTGTTCTTTTCATAGGTGATAATGTGTTTGTATGTATGTGTGAATATTCCTACCCATTCCTCTCCTTCCACTCCACTTTGGAATTGCATGTATGTTGGTGTAAGTGTGAAATGTAATTTTGTCTACTGTAGATGTTGCTCTTTCTTACTCTACCTCCTACTTTACATCCCCTTTCAAGTTGTGTGCTAGTCATTCAGATGGTGTGTTGGTCAGTCGGTGTGTGTGCTGTTCCGTTGGTGTACGTGATGGATTGTAGTTCTGTGTGTTGGTCAGTAGATTCGGGTGATGTTCCGTAGGTTCATGTGTTGGCCAGTAGTTGTAAGTGTTGGGCAGTATGTGTAGATTTAGTCTTAATATTACATTTCGATTGAGGTCATAGTGATATTTTTTTTTAAAGTGGTGGACTAATGTTAAATTCCCATTGAAGCTATAGTGAAATTGTTAAAACCCGGTTTTAAAACCTCAGTGGTAAATTTCCATTGAGTCCATAGTGACATTTCTCAAATCTGGTTTTATAACCTCAATTTTAAATTTCTACTGAGGCCATTGTGACATTTTGAAACCCGGTTTTATAGCCTGTGTTAAATTTCATTGTGGCCATAGTGACAATTTTTAGGCCCAGGTGACACACTATTTCCATCTCATGACACTGACAAAGCATACGCCTTCCTTTTTGCCTCTTTTTGCTTCCCAACGGAGCTCCATTCTAAGATTATTATTTGATCCCAGAAGATGAGTAATGGCAGTTCTATGTCGTAACGTGTCTTTAAAATAAATTGAGTATGACAATTTGTGAACAACTGTTACAAATATGCAAAACAATAAGACAGATGCGTGCTCTGACAACAACAAGAACAACAGCAACAACAATAATAATAATAATAATAATAATATTAATATTATTATTATTATTATTAGTGATCTTGTCTGTCAAATATATACGAGATTACTACAATTAAAGATAGTCTGTCAATCAATGTTATTTTCAGAATCAAATTATTATCTTTGCTACAAATATCTTTCATGAAATTAATCAGATTTAAGATAGATAAAGATAAAGAAAGATATATAGATATATATGGATAGAAACAGGGATAGAAAGAAGAATCGATGAATCGATTAATCAATAGATGGATGAATGAATGGCTGGATGGGTTGGTGAGTAAATAAGTAAGTGGGAAAATAGATAGACGGATGGATTGATTTATGCATTGATTATTTCATTGCTTGATTTAAGGATACATGGATAAATAGACTTATAGATAGCTATACATTGAAGATAATAAATGTGTTCCTAATTTTCAGACCCAACTCGAAATAACTCGCCTAGAGCAGACCATGGTACCCTTGATAAGGGCACATCAAAACAGTGAGATGAAAAAAGCAGACTATGACGCATATTGACAGCAACGTAAATAATCAAGACTCATGTCAACACTGTTGAAACAGCACAACTCATATTTTGGAGGACACGAATTTCTTGGCATTATTTTAGGTTTTCATCTGTTGTATGATGTGCATAGGTTACGGTCTTTTTCTACAAGATAAAAAATAACACAAAATTTCCAGCTAAAAAGTAACAAAAATGTACTTTGATAACCTCTATGTAATAATTTCCATGTGGGAAAGAGTCATATGTTAAGATAAGCCTATGTTTTAATAGCTGTATCGCATTTTCGTCCAAGGTCAAAATTTATTATATCTTTTATAGCAAATTTCGGATAAATGGAAATAATTTGTACATGAAAATCAAAATACTCTAGGAAGAGCTACAGTTCCAAGAAAGAATATACACCAGGCAGAGTGGAAGTGTGCTATCCATGGATCCTGCTGGAGAATACGTAGCAACATAAAGTGAAATTATATATGGCGAAAGAATATTAACATACGAGTTGGAGAAATTTTTAATCCGTCATCTAATAAGATTCGAATACGCTCCGCGGGCTACGGCAACCATTATCTTGCCTGCACGCACCAACTCCATCTCAACTAAGAGGATATCCCCAAATAAGAGATGGAACCTAGTGGTGGATATGCGCATTCGTGCGTTGCAGACACATTCACATGGCGACCCAGTAGTTAACTCTCATCTAAATACACAGTCACTCCGGATTCCTCTCACAGAAATCAAAGTATATAAAAGTTAGTTTAGAACGCTACAAATATATACCGGACAGAATGGAATGTGCTAGTTCTGGATCCTACAGGACGATGCTTGATAAAATGAAATGAAATTATATATGGAGAAAAAATAGTATCATGCATTTTAGTTAATTTGTTTTAAAGTCATCCTCTACTGAGATTCTAAACCTGGTCTGCATCTTCATGTAGGATAGTACTTTCCACTCTGTCTTGTGTATATTTTTGTAACTTTCTATATTATCTTCTATATGCCTTGATTTCTGCCAGTATGAATACGGAGTGATGGTATTTAGATTAGAGTTACTTACTAGGTCGATATGATAGTGTGTCTGCTACGCACACATGCCTATATATACGGCTAGGTTCCAACCTTTTATGGGGATGTGGGCTTAGTCGAGAGGGTATAGGGGTTGGTGTAGAGAAGACGATGGGTGCCGTAACCCGCAGACCCAGGTTCGAACTTCAATAGAGGATACATTTTTAAAACGCTATCTAACCTATATGATAATATTCTGCTGTACAGAATTTAATCTGTTGTCTCGTTGTGCAATACTACCTTAGGTAAAAAAATAATATTCCACATGTTTAGGGTATTTATGAAAACCAAATTAAAGTTACAAAGAGCAAAACACCAGAATATTGCATCACGTGTGATCTATTCAACTTTATTCTCCTAATTTTCAACGATTCATTCACACAATTCATAATGTTAGTGGACATTCTGACCATGAGACAATCAAGATCTGTGCAAAAAGTATGAGATTTTTAATTTTAGCAGTATATGTGGCGGTAGTGAGCCCATTATCTGTTTTCATGCTAAATATTTTCGAATGAAGGAATTTGTTTTCTTGATATTTAATCATTAACATCTACTTACTTACGGATATTACAAGATTCTATGGTGACTTGCGTTACATAAGGCCTTGCTTCAATGTCAGCTCTAGCACATATTTAAAGTTTCTGAATACGTATTGCTTAATAGAGTTTTAACAAAATAAGTCTTCTTTTGTTACGTTGATTTGTAACCACGACTCCTGGCCATAGTGTAGCTATAAGATGCATGAAATTGAAACGTCGACGTATTTTGTGGCTGTATTATTCATCCTGACTAAAAGATCTTCTCTAATTGTAAGTTCGGTATTTGCAGAACCCTGTTTAATTGATACAGACCTGTCAGATATTGTTTCCTAAAAATAAAATATTAAACACTTGGCTTTTGTGATACTTGATAATGGCCAGATGCTGACTACGCGCTAAGGGAGCCTTTACAATTAAGCCTAGTAGCTAATTTGGGATATTCTTTATGTATCTTAGGGAGAGAGTTGAAAATTCCTTTAAATTCAAAGGTGTGCGCATATTTACCGTATACGCATATTTTTACGAATGCTCTTATTATCCAGATTTTACAATATATATATATATATATATATATATATATATATATATATATATATATATATATATATATATATATATAATGTGTGTGTGTGTGTGTGCGTGTGTATGTGTGTCTGTGTAATTAAATATGGACTAGTAATCGGCTTGATATCACAAGGTTATTTTGTAATAAATCAGATATGAGTTAGATTTGAACTATTTAGTCAAGGTAATTTACATGGTATGTATACCACACAAAAAATGTGATTCAAAACTTTATACCTTCGTTTATTTTATTGGCATTATATTTTTAGACAGATAGCTGTACTGAAGGTGTTATATCTGATTTAGAGATTATGAACTTAAGCAATCCAGTAATTTTGTAGCAAAATTAAGCGCATATGTGTATGAACAATAGAATAATGTCCAAGACGCAAAATTCGCTTTTCTGACAACTATACTGCCTAATTACGAGATGAATGCGACTATTTATCGAATGTACCTTGTTTTGTTAGCACCTTATTTCTTGTATCGTTTTCTTGGTGTGTTGCCATATATTATTTCTTTTAATTATCCTTTTTATGTAATATTCTCTACCATATAGTCCATAGTTTATATATCGAAATATGGTCCATAGCTTATATGTCGAAATTTTGCAAATACTTTTATCATGATGCATTTCGCTGTCTATAAGCGTATACAAAAATAAGAGTATACACTGATCCATATCTAACATTGCAGAACAACTTAATTGAACAGTCTCATTTGCAAATATAATGACAGAGGAAAGTATTGAGTGACTAAAATGGAAAAATTGCAAAAACAAGGATTGTGTTGACCCACATTAGTAAATCCATAAAAAAAAATGGAGAGGCTGAAAATAAGTGGTAACATTCAAATAATCAGAATTTAAAGGCGCACAATTAAAGTTTTTAACGTAAATTCTTCAGCATCGTGGCTGACAAATGGAAATAAATGATTTTATTTCATGCCAATGTAATCCTACATCTCTGACTAGAGCTTAATAAAGATGTTCATTGTTTCTGTATCAAAACACAGGCTGGAACTATTTAAGGTTGTTCACTTACGTCTGCGCGTGAATATTCTTTGATGCAACAAATCGAACTTTCATAAATCTAAGTGTACTTTATTTTTCAATAAAACTAAAAAAGTAACACACAAATCTTATACAAAATGAAGTGATATAACAAATACAAAACCACATTCGTGTTTCGTTCCAACTCGGAGCAAAAACACGCTGATATGGCGTAGGAATACATTTCAGCCTGATTGACACTACTTATCTCTACGCAATATATAAAATGTTTCTTTCTGCCTACAGTTTATGTTTCATGTTTTACACGATTCATGAGGTCACAAAGCTTGAAATCGAGTACACCCTGCGCCTGCGTGAACGGCCGTAGCGAAATAATATCTGAGCTTTTATTATTCCATTACGAAAATGTCTTACCCCTCTGTTTGAAAATTCCCGATACATCTGTCCCCTTCCCTCCAAAATATCAAGCAATTTTCAGCCTCTATATCTGTCTTTTCTTGAAACAACTAGGTGCTACACCCAGTTTGCATGAAATACGAGTAACATACCATTATGCTACTTCATCAAGACAGTTTTTATTTATTTAGTATTAGTCTTGAACTATTGGAACTTGGCACTAATAAAATGGACAGGATGGACGCCAATAAAATTATTTATGTCTGGGGGTTTTCCCGCACTTTTGCGGATATAATATTGCTTATTCCTCAGTGCACCTTTCCACTAGTTGGTTTCCATGTAACCTGAAGTCCGACTACAACGAGAGAGAGAGAGAGACAGAGAGACAGAGAGAGATAGACAGAGAGAGACAGACAGACAGACAGAGAGAGAGAGAGAGAGAGAGAGTGCTTGATATGATGTTTCACAAGGCTGTGTAGATGACAACTTAGCTTTCCTATCCTGGATGTACCCCTAGGAGTTGTGTGGAGAATGACTAGGAGTTGTGTGGAGAGCGGGAGCGAGGTAACGAATAGAGTGATGTGTGAAATTGTGACTAACTCTATCTGCACCGACTTAGTGGGTGATCATATTTCGTATTATGTTGCAGGAGGAGGATTTCATAATAAACCAATTTTCAGATCATGGTTGCAGTCCCCGCGAAGGGGTGGAGTTGAACAGAGGGATTGGATTTTCGTATGTAATTTAAATTGCAGATATTTGAGATACTGCTTGTGGATAATTAAATATTTATCGGTCTCATCAAATCGAATCACGTTCATGTGCAAGTATTCCCTTGTGTAGAGAACTTTTCAGTTTGTTGTGGATCAGCTTAGTTATCAATAAATAAACCAAATATTACCAGACATTAGTCTTCTGTAAGAAGGTCGGGAGTTTTGCTTCATCTCTTCGAATACAAACTTATTAAAATTGTCAGTGATATTTGTATTTGAAATAAGCAATGTTTGAGGACTGAAAGTTACCCAGAAAACATGATCTCTAAACTTAAGGAGTGACAGATGCAATACATTCTACGAACAGTTTTTTGCAAACAGGTTACGGATCTACCAGTCCAACGCTACAAGTTGTTTGAGACTGCATTTTATTTTGGTTTATTTATTAATTTTATTTTGTTAATTAATTGTTTTTTTATTATTTTTTTTATTAATTTTTTTATTTTTGGGTTGGGGTGGGGGGCGGGGAAGGGTCAATTGGACAGATTCCTCCTTTGAAGACAGGTCTAAGAACAATATGGCTATATGATCAACAAAAACTCCTTTAATGTGTGTATTTTTTTTCTCCAGCCGACAACATCTGGTTTTAAAAAGGGAGGTATAAGGATCTATTGTGTATGGAACAATTGACACCAAGACCCGTATTCTCGATGTTCACAGGCAAGTCAAAACCTAACATCAATCAGGTGTGGTATTCGCAGTACGCTTAATACAGGAAATTTAGCATGCTAGTAAAAGAAAAGAAAGTTTTGATCCCGAGGATCCTGTTTGATTCAATCTCCATTCTAATTCAGTATTATTTTGCGTATGATGCAGGTCCTTTCATAATATTACGCGTGAAGGTTTTCTTCATATTTAAATTACTTTTCTGTCATCTAATAACCAAAACCATCATTCGTCCAATTTAGGTGAGCAGTCGATTTTAAAAAGGGCCATATTTAGGGAGTTTTACGAACCCACCCTACACAACTCACATCATGCATCGTTTGAGAGCTTATTATGTCGTCTGTAGGATGATGTACTATATGATTCTGACAAGTGGTTCCGTAACCATGGAAATGGCGTTAAAAGTGATAAATAATCATTAACATATTGGCCAGAAATATTAAAAAGACACACATGGAATTTATCGTTGTGTCCCACAAATAATTAGTGCCTACAATATATATAAAAAAACACAATATTTATTTTTCTTTCCATCTTTGAATTGGGGACGCTTAGGCACATGACCTTAGTCTATTAGTATTATAATTGTTGATGTCATCAGTCATCAGTAACAATATCTTGCATGAAGACCACCAAATAGACCCAAAGGAACATTATTATAAGCTGCTCTTCCTGATTTGTTCTAATGACACCTGTGCATTTATTATAATAGATATTCTCTGGTAATCATTTGCAACCTGCTTTGCTTCAGTAGCAATTACGACTTCAGCTACCGTAAAACACTTTTTAAAGGTGCAAGGAAAGGGGGAGGGTTGGCGGATGCTGTTGTAATTCCTATTTTGTTTGGCAGACTTTGGCTAATACTAAATGGTGCTTCTGTCTGCAGGCAGATGCTTTATTTTTTTTTACAAGCTGTGATATAATTTCTTACGATAAGTTTTATTTTGAAGAAAAAGTACCTCACTATATATGTTGTATGGAAAAATGGGGAAGTTTCCTACGAACATTTATGTCTGAATAATTTATTGTCACCTCACTCATTTTTCTAACACAATGACTCTGAAAGATGAATATATACACACCTGACATTATAGTGTTTTCGATTCATCTAAAAGTTGAACTTATTGGATATTTTTTTTCAAAAAACGTTTAATTTTGAAACCTTTTAAACACGTATGCCAGAAAAGAATAGAGTAATTGTTACAAAGTTCCACAAAACGAATCATAAATTCCAAACTGAAACTGGATCGCGTCAAAATTATAATGTATCTGAAAGAAAACATATACTAGAAAGTACGATGCACGTGAATAAATTTAATTCATACAAATTTGCTGAGTTGCTAAATAATACAAATGCTAACGTAATTTTTAGATTAAGTAAATTTATAGAACTAATATTGAAATCATTCTGTTCCTATGGAAACTCAAAGTAGTTATACAGATTATATTTTTGTCTCTCCATTTTGTCCAAAATATTGATCAGAATATAGATCCTTCACAGTTTTCTTTTCTACCTTACTTTACCCGTTATACCACCAAGAATAATAATTTGTATTTGAACTTAATCTCATATGTCTATTACTAGAGTTGGCAATACTGTTCTGTTCTGAGAAAAATAAAGATATCAAGCTTGATGATTTAATGAGTCAGTATTTGATCCTCCTAATGGAGGATAGCATGCAAAATATATGTTCTATGTGAACTAGGATAGAACACTTAGATGGGAAATTGCAACAACAACAAACAAAAACATTTTTGGAATATGTTGTTAGGTGCAGTTTCTATATCTGACGTCACCAGTGTTTGGTATGATAAGTAACACCTACGGATGATGTTCGGATTGATTATTTGACCATTGTAAGCAATTAAATGCATTACACAGCCAATAGGGACCAATATTATGCTGTAAAACTTCAAAGTTATCGCAGTAAAATGATATATAGAATCACAGACGCATGCATGTTTAAGAACAATATTGGAAACCTCTCCTTGAGACCGTTCTCGAAATAGGATCACTGTAATTACTATGATATTCTCTCAGTTCGGTCTATATTTGTCAGCCATCATAAACTGCGTAGGCAATCTGACAACCCTTCGTATAATCCACTAAACTATATAAAGATCCCTGACACATTAATTGCGAGTAAACACTGTAAATAGTCTTTGAAAATCACTGCATGTTAATAAAGAACTTCAGGAGAGATTCATCGAGGAGGTCTTCATTTTGGTTAGCTTTGATGGCCCTATAATATAGATCTGGATTTCAGACATCTCCTGGATTATGGCTTAGACTAGTACTGTCTGGTTAAGGCTGGAACTAAACAGCGGCTACCTGTTCGTGAAACATCGTATGGATCTCTGTCAGCAGAAGGAAGTCTAAATGATATTTCTTGGCAATCGTCCTTCGTCGTTCTATATAGTCTCTGCAACTGTCCCTCATCAATGCCGAGGGCACACATCAATAAGGACATTCAAAACTAAGTTAGCCGATAATCTAGAAGTTCAGGCTAAAAAACAACGCAATCTTATGGAATTTTAGACAGCTAGATTTGTGTTTTTTGTAAAATACTTATTCCCCCGTCTTCGGATCAAACAAGTCCGAACATTTCAAAATGGTATAATGGCAGTAAAATCTAATCAGGCAATTTGTATATGCATACATATATGCATATTAAATTTAATTTGTCTACCACAAGCATTTGGTCCAAAAATTCAACCTCCCAAAAGTTAAAAAATGTGTTTTAAAACATTTAAACAAATGATCTGATGGCCTCAAACAAAAATTAGCTCATCTACATAGAAGCATACATATAACTAACAAATTTCATTTTAAACCTCTGATGAGGTTTGATTAATTGACTTAATAAGGTTTTGTCAAGTCAACAAAGTTAAAAAATGTATGAAGAAAACATTGACAAATTGATGGAATGACGTGAAAATTCTAAGCAGGTCATTTAAATGTAATACAAATATGCCTGTTAAATTTGATTTGTCTGCCTCGAGTGTTTTTTCCTTATCGTACTAACAATGCATTATTCAAAATGTTTAAGTACAAAAAGTTCAAACATGTGTATAAGAAACTGAACAATTGCTAAAATGGTCTAAATATCTAATTGTGTTATGTATTTATAAATACAAATATATCTACCAAGTTTCGTTTGTCTACCTTAAGTGTTTATTGATTGATCTTACAATCAAGGTCTTTGTCAAAAAGTAGAAAAATGTGTACAACAAAAATTGAAAGATTTATTGAAATGGCTTGAAATTATAATCATTAGTCCATTTCTGACCATGATCAAGTGTATGGAATTTCATGGCTCTAAGATTAATACCTGTCGTACTATTGCACTAAAATAGATTATGGACGGATGTACAGACGTGTGGGTGTAGCGACTGACAGCAGCAAAACAGTATGCTCTCTTTCTGCGATAGCAGTTGGGAGCATACTAAGTTCAATGCTTATTAGTGATGCACCTAATCAAATGTGCTACCATTTTTTAAAGACAAGGTTCTGTGTGTTTGACAAATTAGCTCTGCTAACTTGAGACAGGTCCTCTTTGGAACTCCCAAAATGAGACCACGTTTAAAGGTTTGAAAATTACAGAAACAACGACTTGATGCGAAGTTCTTGAAAACAGTACCAACCAGACAGGAGATGGAACACATACAAAGTGAAACATCGCCGTCCAATGTCGCAAAGGACGAAGCGTCTCTACGTCATATTATCTTTGTGAACACATATCACCGAAGGCACTACTTAATTCAGACGCATTTCAAGCTTGTGGATTCCATCTGCTAATGGGTTTTCTCGTACGGAAAATGTTATGAAAGTACGTTAGCTGTACATGCATTGTGCAGCCCTTGAGTTGATATTGTATTTTCAAATGCAGTTCAGGAATCACTTTGAATGAAGAAAACTACACAGACTAAATCACCAGATGAAAATATTTTGATCTTTTGTAAAAACTGTTTTTTTTAAAACTATTGCCCCAAACTGAAACATGTACTGCATTTCACTTTTGGATATACATTCCTATCATGACAGCTCATCCACCGAAGACTGAATGCTTGTATAAGTAATTTGCAATTTGCACAAACTTGTTTCTTTCTTCAAAATGCAAGATACTTCCTGGATTATATACAACAACAAAAAGTATTACCTCAGGTCTGAAATTCCTGTGAGGCCTAGGGGAGAAATAAGTGTTTGGTGTCTTCCAAAAATTATTAAGCAATAGCTAACAGGAAAATGAAAGATGGCATTCATTTATAAAAAAAGGAACGTGTTTATGGCTATATAATTATTTCCATTTACATGTACGATAACTAAAATGACAAAGAAAATATAGCAAATAGAGACCGTAGTTTTTTTTTGTGAAGGAAATGAGTCATCAAAGAAAACCTTTATTACGATGATAGTTTTGATACTTTTAAGGAGAATGTGAAGAGAAGGAAAATGATTTGGATGTACATGTAGATAGAAATGCAAAACATTGGAGTAGCATTCCAACGTCTTTGCAAAAGGTTCATTACTTATATCTCAGACTTCTACGAAGATCAATATATATATATATATATATATATATATATATATATATATATATATATATATATATATATATATATATATATATATGGTAACGACGAAATTACAAAACAGTTTCCTAACATTTTGAGCCAATTAAGCACTTAGTCAGGGGAAAAAACAGCTTACGTTAACAAAACCAACACTAAATACAAAAGGCCGGGAGAACACATGTGGTATACGGGTTTGAATGACAGGGGAAATCTACAAAGAAGACTTGAATAATGGGGAGGGGGGGGGGAGAAAACAAAAGTTGTAAAAAGGTCTTAAAATTAGTAATTTTTGTTTTGTTGTCAAAAAAAAAATTTTTTTTAAAAAGTATAACAAAGAATTTAAGACGGTACGATCTGTGCAAACGCTTCGTCATCATACGTTGAACCAAATTGTTTTGACCTAATTCCAGGCAAAGGACAAGGGACATAAACCATGCCTGGCAAAAATAGATAGCATCTGGGGTCAGACAGCCGTTAATTCTCATATATATTATTTACATACATTTCTCCAAGCTGAATTCAGAGCTACATTCACTCACACTTAAATTCCAAAGGGTGACCTTGCCCTTATAGACCATTATACACGTAAAAGCTTGACAGCACTTGTCAAGCATATTTACATTGCGATCAGTGGTTTTTTCATGATAAAACCATAGGTTGTGACCATATCACACACTGGCTTTGCATGTGCACCTCCGCCAAAATACTTTGTTTTACAACCACAATGAAATGCATCCCCAAGTATAGAATGATTATTTCCTAATTATTCCATGCTAAAAAAAATAAGTTCCTTTCAGAAATAATTCTCAGTGAAGGGTATGGTCAAACAAAATCTCTGAATTTATATATGAACTGCTTTGCAGGGTACTGATCTAGAATCATTTTATCCTGGTTTGACTCCATCTAAGATCAGATACTACAATATATACTAAAGATATTATAGCCCTGTACATTTATGCGTGGAGGAAGACGAAATGATAATAAAAATTCATATGAAGAACAAAGGAATATCTACTTGGGTGAATATAGTAAATATAGATTTGAGTACGGGTGATAAAATGGTGAATGACTGCAGTTTGATATGATTTCAATGGGTATGTTAGATTTTTTAGTTAGGCCAAACTTTCCACGAGTTCTCAGTTGCAGTATGCAGTATCGTTCTTCCGTGTGAGTTCTACATCGATCCACCCCGGGTTAGACTAATTGGTATTATCTCAAGGGACTCTACTGACTTGGACATGTGATCTATTGAACTGACTGAAACAAAGGAAACGTAACATGATATGGCAATAATGTCAATGCATAACCACCCAAAATTGTGTCCCGAATAATATTTATTGTACAATTAGAATCTAAAGAGTGAATATAAGGCGCTTCCAAAATTTAAAATGAGATTATGTGTATTTATATATTAGCATTTAGCGGCACCTCATCGCCAAAATCGTTGAGGATGTATCATTATATTTAAAACACACAAGTAAAATAAAGAATTTAGTATCGTTTTCAGATGGTTATAGTTTTAGTTTTAAAAAAAACAGTAATTGTGCTGCTAGTAATAATGAATTCAATACAGGGATTTAAATTATTCCAGTTGCAACTGTTGCAGCTGGCGATTACACTGTTACTGGCGACATTTTTAGAAATGCTGTAAACGCAGGCATACGAAACCCTATTTATAACACCGGTTTTGCAAGAGACAATTTATAACAACAGGTGACAAACAAGTAAATATGTTTTTACATTTATCCACTGTTTCTGACTGTTGTAGAGATATATACACAATTACAAGAGTTGTTAAGCATACACTAATATTAAATCGTTCACGAAATAGTTATATTATTTTAAAGAATGATGTTGTTGTTTCTGATGGTAAATTTCACATTTGTTATGTCTTATTGTTGATGCCAAAAGTTGAACCCAATATAAAAATAAAAGCTGAGCTTTATTCACGATTGGTGTCTGAATATACAAAAAAATTATACTTTGAGCACATGTATGTGTACAGACAACAACATAATGCAAACGAGATCTCACTAAATATGGAGAGTTACAACAAATGCGACCGAACAACTTCCAAGACATATATGTGTTGCATTTCAAGCAGCTCCTACAACTAATGCTCAAAAACAAAAGAACATGATAATTGATAACTCTATTTTATGGCAAATATTCGTAAGATTAAATTCGAATCAATCTACCGACAGAGTCTTTAAATGTATTATTAATCCTGAGAATTAAATGGAACCGGTGCCTATATGATATTACAAGAAACGATGAATAAATATTAGGATGGTAATACAGATAATTCAACAAATATAGCTGATTTTGCAGCATTGTATCAAGTATTTCATTTTAATGTATCATAAACACAACGAGCAATTAATTAACAGTGCATCAGATATTGAAATAGCATGGTAATTAGGAGGTAGTTTGCAGTTTGGAGTTGAATGAGATGCTCCATACCAAGTATACTGTATTGTGTTGAGTGATCGATATGTAAAAATAAATGCTGTAGATGGCAAGATGAATATTATTATATATAATATCATAATTAAAGTAACAGGTTTGAACCTAACTAAACATCAAAAAGATGTTATTGTCATATTATACTACTAAGAATCAACCAATAAAAATAACATTAAATCCAAGACAATTTTATGGTGGTACATATGAATTATTTATGAATAAACATACATTTTTTAAATTCCTTGTAGCAAAAAAAAGACAGTATGATTTTAATACAATCTAACTAGAAAAAAATTAATTAAAGTAACAAAACAAGGAGGCTTTATTAGCACTATTTTACCATTTATAAACTCGCGTATATCAAAGATATAACCTACATTAGCGAAAATATTATCCAACCATAGGCCTAGCCGCGGCTAGCTGAGCAATAACTGGGGCAACCGAGAAAGCTACAACTGGATCTGGTATTAGGAAGAAACAAAGTAGAAATTTAAAATCATTGTATTTAATATAATATAACATGTCATACGTAGAATTTGGGTTAAGTTTAACATAACGTTAAGAAAATATTTTTTACAATAGTTTGCAAATTAAAAACCCACCTCAGCGAGTTGCACTAAGACTTGAGCAGTCTCAATTACATGGGAGTGTAAATTTAGGTTTGAAAAAAAATCAGATAAAACGTATTATAAAAGCAAAAAAAAAAAAAATGGTCGTGATCTAACATTTTCACGTGTACAATTAAAACAGAACAAACAAGGTGGATTTATTGGCCCGTTGCTTGCTGGTTTAGCAGTGGCATTGATTCCGGACCTTTTCTGGTAGATGATTAACATTATCAGGAAGACGTGGTGTAGGTATTTAAAAAAGTTAGCTAAAGAGTCTTTTTACCAGGAACAATATCATATTTATAAATAAGTATAGGCTCTTACAAATTTACATATTGAAAAAATTATAAAAAAAAGATTAAGATAAAAACAGCTTTAGAGGCTGCTTTAGCAAAGATATGTTACCCAAAAATATACAACCAAATGAAAAAGCATGATTGTCAATATTGAAAACTATTTTGAAGGAAATGGTACACATTGGGTTGCTATTTATAATAATCCTAAAAATATAATAATATTTAATATTTTGATTAATTTAGCCTACCCCTCAATTGATATTATTAAAAATTATATCATACAAATCAAAAAGTCAATTATTTACAATATTACGTATATACAGCATAATGATTCAGTTATGTGTGGATATTATAGTGTGTATTACCTAATTCACCCTTACAAAAGTTTGCTACCAATTAATATATTACTTAATTTTAGACATTCAATTTTTATTGAAAATATTTTAAAACGATATGCAATAAATTATGTAATAAAACTATATAATGAAACCATATTGTTTGAAGTGAAAGAAACAAACAGACAAACAACGAAGTTATAACACAAACTATAACTGGTAGAAATATCATGCAAGGAGTATACTCATTATGTAGAGGAAAAAACAACATATCTGCCAAAAACTATGTAATATAGTTATATAAATATGAATTCATATTGTTTGAGATGTAGAAAAGAAACCTATGGAAATAATGAAATTATCATACAAACAAAAACTTGATGAAATATCATGGAAGGTAATTGCTTAATAATATGTAATGCTAGAAAAACAATGTTTTTACCATCAAAACAAGGCGATAAACTTGGCATACATACGGCAATCATGCCATTGTTGCCAAAGGGTGGACTGGCGATGGCTTTTTACAGATGCTGCGGTCCTGGAAATCCGTTAGAAAATGGATCGCCAGTCAATCAGCTTGATGGGATATGTATGCGATATGACTACTGTTATAATGAAAATCCTACTAGCAAACATCAATATGATTTTTAAAAAATGCTGGATGAGTTAACCATACATAAGGGTAAAACAACGAGACAAAAACGAATGAAAAATTTTGTTGTAAGGCCCATTATTAGCCCGAAAGATAAGCTTGGGTTAGGCAAATCAAAAAACGGAAAAAGACATTGAGTGTGCCAAAATGGATTACACACCTAGTTGATGAGTTGCATTTAGTTGATATAAAAACATTCAGTAAATGGAATAAAGGACATAAATATTTACTAAACTTTAATGATACATTTAGTAAATATGCTTGGACCATACAAATTCATTATAAGACTGGAATTGACAAAGCCAATGCTTTTAAAACAATCATAAACGCGAGGATGCCGGAGAAATTATGGATTTACCAGGGTAGTGAATTCTATAATAAAATATATTTTAAAAACTCTTGCATGAAAACAATTTTGAGGTATACCACACTTACAATGAAGCTAAAGCTGTTGTTGTTGAAAGATTTGATCTTACATTATTAATGCATGGAATGCGGTACTTCACAGCAAACAACACAAATACATATTTTGATGTTTTACCAGATATGAAAAATAAATATAATAATACAAATATATGGGTATTAAAATGACTACTATAGAGGCTAGTAAAAAAGAAACGGAACATTTTGTTTGTATGAATCTATATGGTGATTCTGGCTTTGAAAGACGAAAACCAAATTGCAAAATAGGTGATATGGTAAGAATTTCACGTAATAAAAAATCAACATTTGAAAAATTATATACTCGCAGCTGGACCAAAGAATTGTTTAACATAACAAATATCAGGGATACAATCACAGTTGTGTATGAAATAAAAAAATTTAATGATGCAAAGCCGGAATTCCAAAATGCAAAACAAACATTAAAAAAAAGCAAATCAAACTTTATTTTAAAACAAGATGTACAAAAAGAAAAACAAACTTTACTGTTTTTCCGTTACAAAAATATTAAAACGTGATCATAAAAAATCCTGCGTTTTTTAAATGGAAAGGCTACGGACAAGAATTTAATTCCTAAGTACTTATCAAAGATATACAAAATATTTAAATGATCTTTCTGTATCCTACAGTAATATTTAATGATCTAAATGTATTTACATACTATTTAGATTTCTATAACACAGAAATCAGATATAACTTCATACATGTTTTGCAATTACCCTTTTATTTGGCTGCGTTTGAGTAAAAACAATATATTAATGTTCCCTTTGTGGTAAAGCTTTAAATGGGAAAAATCCATTGTTTGCCCTGTAATATATATTTTCAAATAATAAAATATGTATCCACAAACATTGGTAAAATTATATGAAAACACACAAAACACTAAAAAGTAATAAGCTATATAATTAATATTATAATTGGTTAATTTATCTCTTTATAATATTTCGAAGAAAAAATTCAGAAGATATTAAAGTCAAATTATTTTAATATTTATCAATCATATATACCTTAATAATTTAAAAAGAGGCTTTTCGTTCTTGTACTCTCGTGAGGGATAGTTTCTCGTTTTCTGTTCCGCAATTGACGATTCCAGATGCTTCGGATTTCGACATATTTGTCAGCTCTTATCTGTGAAAGCAGCAATAATTGATACTGTGATGTTGCTTAGCCCATTTCAGTTATGAGACCAGTTGTCAGTTGGCTAATAGTAACTAAATATTCTGGTAGATTTGAGTACCTTTTGCGGTATTTTAGACATAATTTGGTTTCATACTAAAAATGCGCGTCCTAGCAGTATCTTGCAGGATCTGAATGAAATTTGGAGCTTACGTAATAACTCAGTAGTAGTTATCTTGCAGTATGCGGCATATACCCAGAATAGTGTGAACAAATTTGACAGACTTATAATTTTTGTGTGTATGTGCTGTCTTCATAATATGAATTCATCTTCATTACTTTCTATATAATTAAACATTGTTGTTCTCTGTGATTTTTGTTTTCAGCAATTCCAAAGCAAAAATGTATTGCAACAGCGAATCGGTAGACCAATGTATGACCGGATTCGAATTAGTGACGTCACAACTATATCCTTTATGGCTATTCGAGAAGTCCAGACTATAGACACTTATATTCGATATTAGTCGGTCAGTGGATTTGTATAAAATCTTGGCCTATAGGTTCATTTCCTTAGTATATTCATTCAAGGAAAACACCAAAAGAAGTGTTCGTTTTCCTTTAAACCGAAATATACTTTACAGATAGCAGACCCAAACCAGAGCCCAAATATATTTACTGTAACTTGTACTTTTTTCACGTGGTTTGATACAAAAAGTGAAAGAAGATGCTTACATTGAATTGGTAAACAATTTAGGTAGGATGATTGTGAAAGACCTAACTATAGCCTGTTGAATGACAACAATATTTTCAAGACAATCAAGATTTGTGTAAAATAGAAAATTACAATCAAGGGCAGGTTACGAGCAAATACTGGTACTGAAACTGTTCAGTTCGCAGTTTATGAAAAAAGTATAGAATACCACTTGATTTAACTAATACATCATTTTGTCATGTATATTTGAGCTCTTCCGCAAGATTTCATATTCAACATGACACTTACAAAAGCCTTTGAAGTGATAGAAGTTTGTAACTAAGACTATGAACCAGAAAATATTTGTCTCAGTACGATACGGTTACTTCAGAATCAGTTCATTTCTTTTATGATTAAACTACTAGGGAAAGAATTACCGTCATAACAGTCAATACAACTTTAACAAATCTCACACTTGTTTGTCTTAGAACGAGTTTAAAGGTTTTAATACTGCGTAAACAACGTGGACAAAGTGATCTTAAAAAGTGTTTTCACTCAGCAATATAAAAATATTCAGTGACTATATGAGGTCTGCCAAATAATGTTTGTTGGCTGGGTTTTCAATTGCGATGACAGTTTAAAGAAACCAAAAAGTATTTCTTTGATGAACAACAAAATCACAAAGAAATTACCCCCACAAGTGTTAACAATTTTCACACTGATAACTATTGTATCTGGCTTCATTTGAGAAGTACACTTGGTAACTTATTACATGGTAGCGGTCGTCAACGACTTAACGTTCAACAAGGAATTCATTTTCAAATTAACGGAAAAAAATGTTGATGCTCACAAAATATATATTTATTATATTTCCAACACTAAGGGAAATATATAACAAAACAATCAGCTAAAATCAATATATATTTATTTATTATCTGCCACTCAGGTAAATACAAAAAACAATCATCTAAAATCAATTATGTTTTAGCTATTGATGAATGTACCTGAAAGAATTTCATACCATTATAATTTGCGGAGTGACTAGTTGCAATAAAACAATGTTACTACTAAAGCTGGTAGAGACTGAATACAGAAACATTTTGATTACATTATTATCGTCGTCCAACATTTCTGTATACAAGACTTATGATAAAATGTGGTATTCAAAGACGAAATGGTGATAGTAATAGCTCCTGATGAAAAATAAGAATAATGGTTAGAGTTGCTGTTTGATGTCCATTAAGGAACAAATATGTTTTGTACGATTTTTGATTGTGCCAAGTTTGACGATATAAAACAGAAAACCACATACCTAACTAAACAAATTCTTGTGGTAGGTATATCAGTATGGACGACTGCACAAAGGTAACAACTCTGTAATCAAGGGTTTCAGAGAGAATACGCGTTTAATTGATGTTTTCTACAGCAAGGAGAAAAAAGCAATGAAAACTGTATTTGAAGAAAACCATGTTATTCCAGACGAAATGAAAATAGAAATTATAGATACTTTTAAAGAGAACAATAGAAACAAACTTTTAATAGCACTTGAAGTTCTTTTTCAATACAAGGTGTTTGTACCTCCAGTACACAGTACCTCTGTCATGCTTACGCGTCAGTGTTTTAATACATCTATAGTCATTTAAATTTCTCTTAAATGAATCTGTACATCTTTTAGTGGTACTTCTATTTAAATGTTGCTTATTCATACGTCTCAGTTCTTTTCTAGTTTGAAAACGAATTGATGTGAGTTGTGACGTTTTTTCACTTGTTTTGGTATTGGTTCATTGAGTATAGAAATCCTCATTATTATTTATTTAAGTAGAAATATGTCGATAAATGCTTAATGATGTTCAATATATATATATATATATATATATATATATATATATATATATATATATATATATATATATATATATATATATTGTATTTTTTATTTAACTGTAAATATTTAATACATAGTTAATTATTTTATATGTGTATTTATTTATTTAACTTTTTACATTTATCATCAATGTTTTTCTAACTTCTACCCCTCAGGGAAGTTATATCGGAACTGCACCACTTACCACCCCCACGCCCCTGTAGGGGAGTAGGTCCATTTCTGACATCAGATTTTTTTCTACACTCCGCGATCGGACTTTCTGCTTGTAAACTGGTAATTTTCTTATTTGCTGTTGTTGTTGATATCGTGTCACGCGGTTCTTTGTGTGCAGGTTGCACATGAAATCAGTTCCTACTTGAAATCTTTATAACTTTCTAGGTTGCTTCTTTTTGGGTCTACATGGTATCATTGGCTCAGCTGTATCAACTTATATGTACTTATTTTGCCGTTTTGTCACGCGGCCCCCGTGCAAGAATACCATTAATAGACAAGCTTCTTTCTGGCTTCCTGGTTTGATTCACGTGTCCATATAGGAACTTTGCATACTCCTTTGAGTGAGTTACATCGTTGGTTAGGATATTAACTGGGGTTTTCACTAAAACACCTCTTGCAATATGTAGCTGCTCCTATTTAAAATGATGCCGATCGAACCTCTAAAATGACCTTGACGACCATCTTGAAGATCCTGTTATGACCATTTATCCTCAAGGGATAGTCGTATAGACATTGAGCTTTCCCGTAAATTCTACAATAATATGTAGCTGGTCCCGAATGAAAATGGTGCTGATGAAATGTATAACTTGATCTATTTGGTCTTTTATTCCTTGAAACCAATCATGCTTTTAGGCAAATTAATTCCTGTGAACGGCACTAATCGCAATGATAATACGAGGCTACGGGCTTTAGATAAAGGAATGTTAGTTGAGAACACAATGGTTAATTTTTCAAAAACCATTTGATCTTGTCATAATAATATAGTGACACAGATGGACATGTATATGAAAGCAAAATAATAAATTGTGGTGTTCCACGAGGCTCAATATACGGACCACTTTCGTGTGTTCTTTCTATGTATGACCTTTCCCAAAAGACTGGAAATACAATATTATCAGCTGTTCCATATCCTGATCATACTACTCTGTCTGATAAGCACAACTGTAAAACGAACCAGAGAATAATTTTCAAATGGCATTACAAATGCCTCATTTGTGGTATGAAGAGAATGTCATGGTTGTAAATGTCAATGAAATAAAGGTTTCGTTAATAACAACACAGAAAAAGAGAACAAAATTATAAAAACAAAACAGATGCCCTGAATCTTTTCTATAATAATGAAAACTAAACGTTGTTTCAAAGGACAAAATTCATTGATATTCCTGTAGATAATAATTTCCTTTGGTCTGATCATATAAGTCTTATTACTACGAAAATAAGCTCATAATGTTGGCTATTAAGAAAAAATAAAGTATTTTTACATTTCCAACAATATTGTTATCTTTATTTTACAAAACTACATTCAGCCCCATTTAGACTATTGTAATATAAAATGGTGAAATCAGCCTGATGTACTAGATGTTCAATCTAGCCTGATGTACTAGATGTTCAATCTAGCCTGATGTACTAGATGTTCAATCTAGACTGATGTACTAGATGTTCAATCTAGACTTGATGTACTAGATGTTCAATCTAGACTTGATGTACTAGATGTTCAATCTAGACTGATGTACTAGATGTTCAATCTAGATTGATGTACAAGATGTTCAATCTAGACTGATGTACTAGATGTTCAATCTAGACTGATGTACTAGATGTTCAATCTAGATTGATGTACTAGATGTTCAATCTAGATTGATGTACTAGATGTTCAATCTAGACTGATGTACTAGATGTTCAATCTAGACTGTTGTACTAGATGTTCAATCTAGACTGTTGTACTAGATGTTCAATCTAGACTGATGTACTAGATGTTCAATCTAGGCTTGATGTACTAGATGTTCAATCTAGACTGATGTACTAGATGTTCAATCTAGACTGATGTACTAGATGTTCAATCTAGACTGTTGTACTAGATGTTCAATCTAGACTGATGTACTAGATGTTCAATCTAGACTGATGTACTAGATGTTCAATCTAGACTGATGTACTAGATGTTCAATCTAGATTGATGTACTAGATGCTCAATCTAGACTGATGTACTAGATGTTCAATCTAGACTGATGTACTAGATGTTCAATCTAGACTGATGTACTAGATGTTCAATCTAGAAACGTTCAAGAAGCAATGGATACTTTAAACGTTATATCTTTATATTAAAACTTTACGTTCGAAAACCAAAATGATATTTAGAGTTTATATTAACCATGCCCCAGTTTACTTAAGCAGAACATCCAGCAACACTACAAACCTTAGATCAATGACTTCAATGAACTTTCGAATTTCAGAACCAGAGAAAGAACTATTTCAAAGCAGTATTCAATATTCTGGGGTCATTATATGGAATAATATCCCATAGGTAATTAAATAATCTTCTAGTATATCAGCCCTTCACAATAGATGTATGAAATCTAAGTCTTATTTAAGAATATTGGGTCTATCTATCTCCTTCTGCAACTGTTCAGTGTGTGTGCTGGTATGTATTGTATCATATAAATGAGTTTAACTTTGACTAGTAATTTAGTCTATTAGTCTGTATACAATAGTACCTGGATTGTTAATTAGTCTCTCTGTGTGTGTGTATGAGAGAGAGAGAGAAAGAGAGAGAGAGACAGACAGACAGACAGACAGACAGACAGACAGACAGAGAGGTGACTGTAACCGATCGCTAAAATACGCTGAAGGATACCAAGTTAAAGCTAAAAGTAAATTACATTATTTTAAATTAGCCATGATTGGGAAAAGATGTAAAAATTATATAACAGAGAGAATAATGGAATAAATATCGAAGAGAAGGAATAAAGTATATAGAATATTAAAAAAACTATCAATTGTATTATTAGCTACAAGTCAACTGAAAATACAATTTACCGAATCATCACATTCCTTTAACAGAGAGAGAGAGAGAGAGAGAGAGAGAGAGAGAGAGAGAGAGCTGCATGGAGAATTGTTGAAGACAGACGACTGCAGCAATACATATGTTCAATGCAGTGTCGGACTTGGTTGTCTTCTAGCCCTTCCCCCCCTTACCTCCTCCCATCCTCCACCCCCAGCCAATCGCTGACAAGTTCAGGTCTTGCCGACTACCCTTCCTCCCCCCCCCCGTCCAAAGAGAGACAGAATGATAAGTCTTGGAATCATGACAATTGTTTCACATTATTATTCATTTCAGCAATAAATTTAATTTAGTTTTGAAGTATTGAAAACCACATACCTAACTAAACAAATTCTTGTGGTAGGTATATCAGTATGGACGACTGCACAAAGGTAACAACTCTGTAATCAAGGGTTTCAGAGAGAATACGCGTTTAATTGATGTTTTCTACAGCAAGGAGAAAAAAGCAATGAAAACTGTATTTGAAGAAAACCATGTTATTCCAGACGAAATGAAAATAGAAATTATAGATACTTTTAAAGAGAACAATAGAAACAAACTTTTAATAGCACTTGAAGTTCTTTTTCAATACAAGGTGTTTGTACCTCCAGTACACAGTACCTCTGTCATGCTTACGCGTCAGTGTTTTAATACATCTATAGTCATTTAAATTTCTCTTAAATGAATCTGTACATCTTTTAGTGGTACTTCTATTTAAATGTTGCTTATTCATACGTCTCAGTTCTTTTCTAGTTTGAAAACGAATTGATGTGAGTTGTGACGTTTTTTCACTTGTTTTGGTATTGGTTCATTGAGTATAGAAATCCTCATTATTATTTATTTAAGTAGAAATATGTCGATAAATGCTTAATGATGTTCAATATATATATATATATATATATATATATATATATATATATATATATATATATATATATTGTATTTTTTATTTAACTGTAAATATTTAATACATAGTTAATTATTTTATATGTGTATTTATTTATTTAACTTTTTACATTTATCATCAATGTTTTTCTAACTTCTACCCCTCAGGGAAGTTATATCGGAACTGCACCACTTACCACCCCCACGCCCCTGTAGGGGAGTAGGTCCATTTCTGACATCAGATTTTTTTCTACACTCCGCGATCGGACTTTCTGCTTGTAAACTGGTAATTTTCTTATTTGCTGTTGTTGTTGATATCGTGTCACGCGGTTCTTTGTGTGCAGGTTGCACATGAAATCAGTTCCTACTTGAAATCTTTATAACTTTCTAGGTTGCTTCTTTTGGGTCTACATGGTATCATTGGCTCAGCTGTATAAACTTATATGTACTTATTTTGCCGTTTTGTCACGCGGCCCCCGTGCAAGAATACCATTAATAGACAAGCTTCTTTCTGGGTTCCTGGTTTGATTCACGTGTCCATATAGGAACTTTGCATACTCCTTTGAGTGAGTTACATCGTTGGTTAGGATATTAACTGGGGTTTTCACTAAAACACCTCTTGCAATATGTAGCTGCTCCTATTTAAAATGATGCCGATCGAACCTCTAAAATGACCTTGACGACCATCTTGAAGATCCTGTTATGACCATTTATCCTCAAGGGATAGTCGTATAGACATTGAGCTTTCCCGTAAATTCTACAATAATATGTAGCTGGTCCCGAATGAAAATGGTGCTGATGAAATGTATAACTTGATCTATTTGGTCTTTTATTCCTTGAAACCAATCATGCTTTTAGGCAAATTAATTCCTGTGAACGGCACTAATCGCAATGATAATACGAGGCTACGGGCTTTAGATAAAGGAATGTTAGTTGAGAACACAATGGTTAATTTTTCAAAAACCATTTGATCTTGTCATAATAATATAGTGACACAGATGGACATGTATATGAAAGCAAAATAATAAATTGTGGTGTTCCACGAGGCTCAATATACGGACCACTTTCGTGTGTTCTTTCTATGTATGACCTTTCCCAAAAGACTGGAAATACAATATTATCAGCTGTTAAATATCCTGATCATACTACTCTGTCTGATAAGCACGGCTGTAAAACGAACCAGAGAATAATTTTCAAATGGCATTACAAATGCCTCATTTGTGGTATGAAGAGAATGTCATGGTTGTAAATGTCAATGAAATAAAGGTTTCGTTAATAACAACACAGAAAAAGAGAACAAAATTATAAAAACAAAACAGATGCCCTGAATCTTTTCTATAATAATGAAAACTAAACGTTGTTTCAAAGGACAAAATTCATTGATATTCCTGTAGATAATAATTTCCTTTGGTCTGATCATATAAGTCTTATTACTACGAAAATAAGCTCATAATGTTGGCTATTAAGAAAAAATAAAAGTATTTTTACATTTCCAACAATATTGTTATCTTTATTTTACAAAACTACATTCAGCCCCATTTAGACTATTGTAATATAAAATGGTGAAATCAGCCTGATGTACTAGATGTTCAATCTAGCCTGATGTACTAGATGTTCAATCTAGCCTGATGTACTAGATGTTCAATCTAGACTGATGTACTAGATGTTCAATCTAGACTTGATGTACTAGATGTTCAATCTAGACTTGATGTACTAGATGTTCAATCTAGACTGATGTACTAGATGTTCAATCTAGATTGATGTACAAGATGTTCAATCTAGACTGATGTACTAGATGTTCAATCTAGACTGATGTACTAGATGTTCAATCTAGATTGATGTACTAGATGTTCAATCTAGATTGATGTACTAGATGTTCAATCTAGACTGATGTACTAGATGTTCAATCTAGACTGTTGTACTAGATGTTCAATCTAGACTGTTGTACTAGATGTTCAATCTAGACTGATGTACTAGATGTTCAATCTAGGCTTGATGTACTAGATGTTCAATCTAGACTGATGTACTAGATGTTCAATCTAGACTGATGTACTAGATGTTCAATCTAGACTGTTGTACTAGATGTTCAATCTAGACTGATGTACTAGATGTTCAATCTAGACTGATGTACTAGATGTTCAATCTAGACTGATGTACTAGATGTTCAATCTAGATTGATGTACTAGATGCTCAATCTAGACTGATGTACTAGATGTTCAATCTAGACTGATGTACTAGATGTTCAATCTAGACTGATGTACTAGATGTTCAATCTAGAAACGTTCAAGAAGCAATGGATACTTTAAACGTTATATCTTTATATTAAAACTTTACGTTCGAAAACCAAAATGATATTTAGAGTTTATATTAACCATGCCCCAGTTTACTTAAGCAGAACATCCAGCAACACTACAAACCTTAGATCAATGACTTCAATGAACTTTCGAATTTCAGAACCAGAGAAAGAACTATTTCAAAGCAGTATTCAATATTCTGGGGTCATTATATGGAATAATATCCCATAGGTAATTAAATAATCTTCTAGTATATCAGCCCTTCACAATAGATGTATGAAATCTAAGTCTTATTTAAGAATATTGGGTCTATCTATCTCCTTCTGCAACTGTTCAGTGTGTGTGCTGGTATGTATTGTATCATATAAATGAGTTTAACTTTGACTAGTAATTTAGTCTATTAGTCTGTATACAATAGTACCTGGATTGTTAATTAGTCTCTCTGTGTGTGTGTATGAGAGAGAGAGAGAAAGAGAGAGAGAGACAGACAGACAGACAGACAGACAGACAGACAGACAGACAGAGAGGTGACTGTAACCGATCGCTAAAATACGCTGAAGGATACCAAGTTAAAGCTAAAAGTAAATTACATTATTTTAAATTAGCCATGATTGGGAAAAGATGTAAAAATTATATAACAGAGAGAATAATGGAATAAATATCGAAGAGAAGGAATAAAGTATATAGAATATTAAAAAAACTATCAATTGTATTATTAGCTACAAGTCAACTGAAAATACAATTTACCGAATCATCACATTCCTTTAACAGAGAGAGAGAGAGAGAGAGAGAGAGAGAGAGAGAGAGAGAGAGAGAGAGAGAGAGAGAGAGCTGCATGGAGAATTGTTGAAGACAGACGACTGCAGCAATACATATGTTCAATGCAGTGTCGGACTTGGTTGTCTTCTAGCCCTTCCCCCCCTTACCTCCTCCCATCCTCCACCCCCAGCCAATCGCTGACAAGTTCAGGTCTTGCCGACTACCCTTCCTCCCCCCCCCCCCCCGTCCAAAGAGAGACAGAATGATAAGTCTTGGAATCATGACAATTGTTTCACATTATTATTCATTTCAGCAATAAATTTAATTTAGTTTTGAAGTATTGAAAACCACATACCTAACTAAACAAATTCTTGTGGTAGGTATATCAGTATGGACGACTGCACAAAGGTAACAACTCTGTAATCAAGGGTTTCAGAGAGAATACGCGTTTAATTGATGTTTTCTACAGCAAGGAGAAAAAAGCAATGAAAACTGTATTTGAAGAAAACCATGTTATTCCAGACGAAATGAAAATAGAAATTATAGATACTTTTAAAGAGAACAATAGAAACAAACTTTTAATAGCACTTGAAGTTCTTTTTCAATACAAGGTGTTTGTACCTCCAGTACACAGTACCTCTGTCATGCTTACGCGTCAGTGTTTTAATACATCTATAGTCATTTAAATTTCTCTTAAATGAATCTGTACATCTTTTAGTGGTACTTCTATTTAAATGTTGCTTATTCATACGTCTCAGTTCTTTTCTAGTTTGAAAACGAATTGATGTGAGTTGTGACGTTTTTTCACTTGTTTTGGTATTGGTTCATTGAGTATAGAAATCCTCATTATTATTTATTTAAGTAGAAATATGTCGATAAATGCTTAATGATGTTCAATATATATATATATATATATATATATATATATATATATATATATATTTTATTTTTTATTTAACTGTAAATATTTAATACATAGTTAATTATTTTATATGTGTATTTATTTATTTAACTTTTTACATTTATCATCAATGTTTTTCTAACTTCTACCCCTCAGGGAAGTTATATCGGAACTGCACCACTTACCACCCCCACGCCCCTGTAGGGGAGTAGGTCCATTTCTGACATCAGATTTTTTTCTACACTCCGCGATCGGACTTTCTGCTTGTAAACTGGTAATTTTCTTATTTGCTGTTGTTGTTGATATCGTGTCACGCGGTTCTTTGTGTGCAGGTTGCACATGAAATCAGTTCCTACTTGAAATCTTTATAACTTTCTAGGTTGCTTCTTTTGGGTCTACATGGTATCATTGGCTCAGCTGTATAAACTTATATGTACTTATTTTGCCGTTTTGTCACGCGGCCCCCGTGCAAGAATACCATTAATAGACAAGCTTCTTTCTGGGTTCCTGGTTTGATTCACGTGTCCATATAGGAACTTTGCATACTCCTTTGAGTGAGTTACATCGTTGGTTAGGATATTAACTGGGGTTTTCACTAAAACACCTCTTGCAATATGTAGCTGCTCCTATTTAAAATGATGCCGATCGAACCTCTAAAATGACCTTGACGACCATCTTGAAGATCCTGTTATGACCATTTATCCTCAAGGGATAGTCGTATAGACATTGAGCTTTCCCGTAAATTCTACAATAATATGTAGCTGGTCCCGAATGAAAATGGTGCTGATGAAATGTATAACTTGATCTATTTGGTCTTTTATTCCTTGAAACCAATCATGCTTTTAGGCAAATTAATTCCTGTGAACGGCACTAATCGCAATGATAATACGAGGCTACGGGCTTTAGATAAAGGAATGTTAGTTGAGAACACAATGGTTAATTTTTCAAAAACCATTTGATCTTGTCATAATAATATAGTGACACAGATGGACATGTATATGAAAGCAAAATAATAAATTGTGGTGTTCCACGAGGCTCAATATACGGACCACTTTCGTGTGTTCTTTCTATGTATGACCTTTCCCAAAGACTGGAAATACAATATTATCAGCTGTTAAATATCCTGATCATACTACTCTGTCTGATAAGCACGGCTGTAAAACGAACCAGAGAATAATTTTCAAATGGCATTACAAATGCCTCATTTGTGGTATGAAGAGAATGTCATGGTTGTAAATGTCAATGAAATAAAGGTTTCGTTAATAACAACACAGAAAAAGAGAACAAAATTATAAAAACAAAACAGATGCCCTGAATCTTTTCTATAATAATGAAAACTAAACGTTGTTTCAAAGGACAAAATTCATTGATATTCCTGTAGATAATAATTTCCTTTGGTCTGATCATATAAGTCTTATTACTACGAAAATAAGCTCATAATGTTGGCTATTAAGAAAAAATAAAAGTATTTTTACATTTCCAACAATATTGTTATCTTTATTTTACAAAACTACATTCAGCCCCATTTAGACTATTGTAATATAAAATGGTGAAATCAGCCTGATGTACTAGATGTTCAATCTAGCCTGATGTACTAGATGTTCAATCTAGCCTGATGTACTAGATGTTCAATCTAGACTGATGTACTAGATGTTCAATCTAGACTTGATGTACTAGATGTTCAATCTAGACTTGATGTACTAGATGTTCAATCTAGACTGACGTACTAGATGTTCAATCTAGATTGATGTACAAGATGTTCAATCTAGACTGATGTACTAGATGTTCAATCTACACTGATGTACTAGATGTTCAATCTAGACTGATGTACTAGATGTTCAATCTAGATTGATGTACTAGATGTTCAATCTTGACTGATGTACTAGATGTTCAATCTAGACTGATGTACTAGATGTTCAATCTAGACTGATGTACTAGATGTTCAATCTAGACTGATGTACTAGATGTTCAATCTAGAAACGTTCAAGAAGCAATGGATACTTTAAACGTTATATCTTTATATTAAAACTTTACGTTCGAAAACCAAAATGATATTTAAAGTTTATATTAACCATGCCCCAGTTTACTTAAGCAGAACATCCAGCAACACTACAAACCTTAGATCAATGACTTCAATGAACTTTCGAATTCCAGAACCAGAGAAAGAACTATTTCAAAGCAGTATTCAATATTCTGGGGTCATTATATGGAATAATATCCCATAGGTAATTAAATAATCTTCTAGTATATCAGCCCTTCACAATAGATGTATGAAATCTAAGTCTTATTTAAGAATATTGGGTCTATCTATCTCCTTCTGCAACTGTTCAGTGTGTGTGCTGGTATGTATTGTATCATATAAATGAGTTTAACTTTGACTAGTAATTTAGTCTATTAGTCTGTATACAATAGTACCTGGATTGTTAATTAGTCTCTGTGTGCGTGTGTATGAGAGAGAGAGAAAGAGAGAGACAGACAGACTAACAGACAGAGAGGTGACTGTAACCGATCGCTAAAATACGCTGAAGGATACCAAGTTAAAGCTAAAAGTAAATTACATTATTTTAAATTAGCCATGATTGGGAAAAGATGTAAAAATTATATAACAGGGAGAATAATGGAATAAATATCGAAGAGAAGGAATAAAGCATATAGAATATTAAAAAACTATCAATTGTATTATTAGCTACAAGTCAACTGAAAATACAATTTACCGAATCATCACATTCCTTTAACAGAGAGAGAGAGAGAGAGAGAGAGAGAGAGAGAGAGAGAGAGAGCTGCATGGAGAATTGTTGAAGACAGACGACTGCAGCAATACATATGTTCAATGCAGTGTCGGGCTTGGTTGTCTTCTAGCCCTTCCCCCCCTTACCTCCTCCCATCCTCCACCCCCAGCCAATCGCTGACAAGTTCAGGTCTTGCCGACTACCCTTCCCCCCCCCCCCCCCGTCCAAAGAGAGATAGAAAGATAAGTCTTGGAATCATGACAATTGTTTCACATTATTATTCATTTCAGCAATAAATTTAATTTAGTTTTTACGGACGATTATCAATCAATTATCAAACTTACGCTGTTAATTGCTGGGATAACACTGGTGCTGTTAAATACGACGTTCCAACTCAGACAGCTGCGTGTAATATAAATGACACCTTTCCCAAACCATGATCTGAATTTATAAATTGTCCAATTATCAAACTTCGGCTGTTAATTAATTGCTGGACTACAATTAAGGCTGTTAAATACTTCGCACCATGTCAGATGGCTTCGTGTATTCTAAATGACACGTAAACACATATGTATTGAATATACAAGACAGTTTGAAATTATGTAATTTATTGTCCAAATATATAAAGTTAGTTAGTAAAGTTAGTCAACCGTACTTAATGGAAATCTACACATCCTTTAACAATGTTGCAAAACAAAAAGCAAGTTGTATCGGTACTATCTTTGAGTACTATGCATAGTATGCACAGTTTCTTCAGTGACGTCAGAAGCTCGCACTTGCATATAGGGCTGTTTACAAAATGTCGCTCGGCTGTTTCCGTAGAGGTCGTATTTTGGTGATAACTAAATAGCCGGATTAAAGAGATATACACGGAGAAGAAAAATTCCTTTTGAACAAGACAGATTGGATTTCTTTCTTGTGCCTGAATCTCTTACGCTAAACGTAGGAAAAGTGACAATTTAACCAAGTTATTGATCTGACCACTCCATGATAATATTGCATTTGACATCAAATAATTTCATAAGAGGTAAAGGTTTATGGAAATTTAATAACAGTTTACTGGTTGATACAAATTATATTTATGAAATCAAAAATTGTACGAAGAGAATAAAATTACAATACGCTTGAACTAATTATGGTGGAAATATTGACAATGTATTTAACTTAGATATAAGATTTACTATATCAGATTCATTATTTATAGATACATTGTTAATGGAAATCCGTGTAAAAACAATTTCATATGCTTCATATAAAAAGAAGTGTAAATTAAAATAGGAAACGGAAATTGTACAACATATACAGTCCTTAGAGAACGGTTCCATGGGATCTTATGATTTAGAAAAATTGGAGTCTAAATAAGTGCTTGAAAGTATGAGAAAAGAAAAACTCAGAGAAAGTATTATTAGATCCAGAATAAAACGGGTAGAAGAGGGGGAGAAACCGACAAGATACTTTTGCCATCTAGAAAAAAGAAACTATGTGAATAAAACAATTACAAAATTAATTAAAGATGAAAATGAAATTATTACTAGTCAATTTGATATTCTAGGGGAAGTTAAAGAGTATTATAATAATCTATATAACGAGTAAAATGAGATAGAAGATATAGACTTACAGGACCTTCTAAAAAAACACTATCAAATTCCTATGCTTAATCAAGAGCAATATTTAAGATTAGAGGGTAAAATTACCAAAACAGAAGTATTAGAGTGTTTGAAAAGTATGAAAATTAGCAAGAGCCCAGGATCATATGGTTTCACAGCTGAAATGTTTAAAGTCTTTTGGGTTGACATTGGGGAATTTGTAGTTAGAACAATTAATGAAGAACATGAAACTGGATCATTCTCAACTGTTTTGAGACAAGGCATTATAACTTGCATACCCAAGGAGGATAAACCAAAGCAGTACTTAAAGAACTGGTGTCCACTTTATCTACTTAATGTTGTATACAAATTAGCATCACGATTCATTGCCAAAAAAAAATAAGTCAGTATTGAATGAAATAATATCTGACGATCAAATTGGTTTTGTAAAGGAAGATATATTGGCGAAAATACAAGGATCATATATGATAAAATGCACATTACAGAAGAGTTAAAAATTTCAGGTATGCTATTATTAATCGATTTTGTAAAAGCATTTAATTCTATTTCATAGCAATTTATCCATAATTTCTAACTTTCTTTAATTTTGGACCAAGTATAAGGCACTGGGCTAAAACTCTTTATTGTAATATCTCATCGACAGTTTTACAAAATGGCTATCTTTCAGAGTTTTAAAACCTTTCCAGTGGTTGTCGACAGGGTGATCCAATATCCCCATATCTCTTCTTATTATGTGCATAAATAATGTCTATTCTATTAAAGAATAATACAGATATAAAAGGTATCAAGCTAAAGGAAACAGAATATTTACTGTAACAGTGTGCATATGATACTATTTTAATTTTTGATGGCTCTTTTGAACTCCTGAAATCTTCTATTGAAGTATTAAACTTCTTTGGCAATGATATCAGGACATAGCCGAAACAAGAGCGGCTTGGATAGGATGCAAGAAATACAGTGCAGAAACATTTCATCACAGGTTAAAATTATAGTGGGTGACTGAATTTACATCATTGGACATAAAGTTTGCAGTGGATCTGGATAAAATGGTAAAGATGAATTTTGAAAATAAATAGAAATTATTACAAATTGTTTAAAACATTGGGAAAAGTGATCTTTAACACCAATTGGGAAAAACAACAGTTTTGAAAACTTTTATTATTCGAGAGCTTAATCATTTGTTTATCTCGTTACCAAATCCTCAAGAAATTTATAAGGGAATTAAATAAATTATTTTTCACCTTTATATGGCAGTTAAAAGTGGACAAAGTTAAAAGAGAGGATATGTATCAAACATTTTCTAAAGGTGGCCTGGTGATAATAGACATTGATAAATTTATATAAGCTTTGAAAATAACATGGATTCGTAAGGTTCTTCTATCTAATCGAAAATTTTTAAATTTGTTTGAGTATGAAATATGTGAGATTAAATACCTGTTTCTATTTGGAGATGCAAATGTAATGACATTATCCAAAAGACAATAAAAAAGAAAAATGCTTTCTAGCGTGATGTTTTATTGGTTTGGAAACTGTTAATAGAGAAAAATATACCCCGGACAGGAGAAGATCTTATGAAAACAAATTTATGGATGAACTCACTTATAAGGGTGAACAAGGTACCAATTTGCTATAAGAAATGGTTTGAACATAATCTAATCTCTATTGGTGATATGCTTACAGATCAGGAAACAATTATTGATTTAGATAGTTTTAAAGCTAAATATGGTATCAACACGAATGTCCTTTAAATCAAGGTATAATTCAATGTGTAAAGTTTTTATGTAAAATGTTACAGTTAGATATAACGACACCGGTCAGACCATTTATCCCTTTCTATTTGAAAATTGTATTTCATAACAATAAAGGGTGTAAAGACCTTTACAAACGGCTTTTGAAACAGATGTTAAACCAACTAGTGAAAAGAAATGGAACGAAACTTTCAATTTTAATATGGATGTATGGCCGAAAATATATACTAAAATTTTTACAATAACAAGAAACTCAAAATTACAATGGTTTCAATTTCGTGTTGGTCGCAGAATTTTACCAATAAATTCATTTTTGTATAAAAAAATATTGTCTGATACTGATAAATGTACTTTTTGTAAAAATTTCCGGGAAACAATACTGCATTTGTTTGGGAATGTGATGTGATAAACAGGATGTGTCCCACTGGATTCAGAATAAAGTGAACATAGATATTGTGCCAAGTGCAAAGACTGTAATATTGGGAGATACAAGTACAGATGGAATATGTGAACAACCTTTAGTATTTTTGTTTCCTTCTAGCCAAATGCTATATATTTATTTATATATATATATATATATATATATATATATATATATATATATATATATATATATATATATATATATAAAATGAAAAGGCATGTGCCTAGATTAGATGGTTTAAACATTTTTCGTAAAGACCACTATAATTTGGAAAAATATATTGCAATCAAATCTGAAAAGAAAGTAACACTTATGTTGATTTGGGAACAATGGGAGCCGTTATTACACCAGTAACGAAGAAAATGTGTTATAATTCAAAAGCACATTTTATAGCATGATGTATATTGTAGTGTACAATGTGTTTGTAATATAAAATGTCACTTCATGCCTGATCAACTGATATGATTTGAAAATTCTCCCTTCTCTCTCTCTCTCTGTTTTCTTTGTTGTATCTTACAGTGACGAAAAATTAGAACTATATAGAATCTAGAACTATATATTGTACAAATACGTATTACATATATGTATCATTTATTTTTATATCAATAAAAAAAATTCTGTATTAGCAACAAACAAAAAGAAAAAGAAAAAGACAAAACAAAATAGCCGTATCACCGGATCCAGTGAATGTGAGTGCGTCAAGTCTTCGCAGTGCACATTAAATGTGTAACAGCTAAGATTCAGGTCCACCTTTAAATGTAAAGTAAGAGCATTTGGTACCTTAGTTGGTCAAGAGCCTCAAGCTATACAATTAGACTAGAGGGACCAAGTTAAACGCAGCTCCGCGGTAGTATTAGTTCTGAGAAGACAACTCGCTGATATCCTCATTGGTCTTGAATGAAAATGGTGCTGATCTGACCACCCAACATGTCCTTGATATTGGGAACTAGTTTGGAAACCTGATCCATTGGGTTCGAGTCAGAGGTCACTGCTTTAATGTTTGTAATTCAATGAGCTTATCAACACAGCAATTTGTATAGATACGAACTAGAATTTTGTGTTTGTAAAACACGTCTGCTCTGGATGAGCCCCTAGGCCAATGTCAGTTACATGTATAAAGTTGTCTTTGTTATGCCCACTAAGTGCATATATGTTTATAGGATGAGCATCTTATTAGTTTCCAAGTTATGATCCCAGAGTCAATGAATCTACACACATAAAACTATCATTGACTCAAGGTACATGCGTCTAGCTTAAACGGTGCAGGAGGAGTTCAAGAACATTACACACAAACGTACGTACTGAAGGACGGTCAAACTGTATCCCAATATTCCAGATAATTTGTTTTGAAAAGCTTTTCAATAAATAAGTTGATACTCAGCACTCTGACATTTATTTCAAGGTCTAAGGTCTTGACACCGGTTATATATATCCGAAGAATGCCTTGATAGATGGCACTTTAGTAACATGTTTTTATTTTGTTTTTTAAATAAAAATAATAATAATAATTAAAAGAAGAATAAGTATGGATTTAAAGGAACTTAGCATGTGGATATGTCTTGACAGTATCTCAGACAAGTTCAGTGAATATATATCCATGGCATCATGTTCAAGAGCAAAAGCCGTGAGAAAAAAATATTTTACCGCGCTTATCTTGAAAACATGATAACTCAAAGAGATAAGAAAATATTTGTGTTACCTAAATTGGTATGATGGGGTTTCTCAACATTGTCTTAGATGGTTTCAATACTGAACAATTAAAACGAATAAGAGGAGAGAAGAAGTGAGCTTCTCGTTGTGTCCCGAAAATACTTTTCTGTCAGCTGAGTGTCAGTCCCTTCAAGAGACTATTGTATTATACCAGTATATCCTTGAAAAAATCGTCCTTACCAGCAATGACTCCAAAGTTCGATCATTTCCTCATATTAATTGTCTAGATGACTTCACTTTACTTGAAAATACTTGAGAGGTAGGGCGACTATTTCCAACCTTCAATCTGAAGAGAAAAATACCGAAGCATGGACAAAGGCATATAAACATAACTCCGTCAATGAAACTCAAAGATGGCAAGAGAGATAGACAGACAGACAGAGAGACAGAGAGAGAAAAACAGAGACAGAGAGACAGAGACATGCCGTTTAATACATAAGCTTCATAAATCCAGTTACAATTTTACTAACTCACTGAGTAAAGGTATCAGATACGTGGAGCCCTTAAATTTAATCGATTCAGGAAAATAATCAGTAAAATACGCATACGATAAGGCAGTCTGAAGACAGACTGATATTTTGTGGAATGTGCTAAATCATACATAGTGCAGCTGGAGATGGATAAAGATGTCTGTCGCCGTTGGGATTCTAACCCGGTTTGCCTGTTTCGCAGTGAGGCACACACACCACAAGGCTCAAGATCCGCACCAGCCAGGCTTGTTAGTAAATGGCCTCATATATACCCTTGACCGCGACATTCTCTGGACTGTCCCCAATCTGTTGCAGGAGAAGGACAAATTATAACTTTCGCCGTTGGGAGTCGAACCAGGTTCGTCCGTTTTACAGTGCAGGTGCACATACCACTAGACTAAACGCTCCCGACAAGTTAGACGGGTTGGTAAGTGGATATATATATATATATATATATATATATATATATATATATATATATATATATAGAGAGAGAGAGAGAGAGAGAGAGAGAGAGAGAGAGAGAGAGAGAGAGAGAGAGAGATACTCTCAACCGCTATACAAATTATAAAAAAGTAAACGCGTAACGAATAGTCTTATTTTGCCTAGCTTTTCACGTACAGTCGAATTACGCTGAACTTTATCCCTCTAATCTCTATGCATTGTATTTGCATATCATTCCTTGTATTTTTTTTTTTAAATTTTTTATTTTTTACCGTATCTTTCCTTTCCTTTTATTTTATTTTATTCATTTATTTTCTGAAAAACAGCAACAAAAAAAAACACAAATAAAGAAACGTTGACTACAAAAATCGACAGTCCTTTTACTGTGTAGTAATTTGTAAAGAAAACTCAGTGTTCTGTGGCAATTTTAGTCAATATAAAAGCGTGTTGAGTTTCGTTCATCATTATCAACAACAAAGGTACCGATCTAGTGGGATTTAGCGGTAGGTTTAACACATATTTAAAATCAAACAAACGCAATACTGCAATCTTTATGGTTCATTTTTTCCCCCGAGGAAAAGCAGCTTCGAAAATAGAGAACAAATACACTTTATTGTTCATATAAGCATATCAAGCTGTGATCTAAATTATATATGCAGTTTCATCATATATACTTTCTTTGTGAACTTCTTTCTTAATCATGCCAGACAAAGTTTCATTTATATTTGATTGGAGATTTAAAGCAATCAGGACTTTGAGAAAATCCTCTCTGTTATTTCTTCTTGTTTCGAAAATATACCCATTTGTTTAACTGAAATTCACATTGTGTTACTTAGCAAGGGAACCAAAGTTTCTTCCAAAATAATGGAGAGAGACAGAGAGGAGGGGGGGGGGGGGAGTACTGTGTGCAATAACTAGGCCAGTCGGCTGTCGAGGTGTTACGATTGAATTTACTATTTTTCATAAAAATCTAATTTTTATTGTTAAAACTCAGATTTTTATAATTTTTATTTTAAAAAAAAAGAATATATTACAGGGATCCTTCCTTTATTCTACGTTAGAAAGTTAAGTAACATTATACAGTAAGATGATACATGCAGAAAATCGCTTATGTTAGCAAATTCTTACACGTTTTATGTCGGTAAGTTGAAAACTTATATTATTGTTGGGAAGGTCATGAACTCTGAAGTCAGTGACGTGAACTTTACCCTACCTGGGGACCATTTTGGGGCAAGGAATGCGTTTTGCAACAATGTCGCAACTCCGCAACAAAAGGGTGGGTCCATTTGCTTTAACCTGTATCTTTGTTTGGAGCAAGAGGAGCGCATTCCAAACCCCAGGCTCTATATATGTATCCGTCAAAATGCATAGGGAAGCAACATCATACCTGCATGTTCAAGGTTCTGTCTATTCCTTACAGTTCGAACCTGGTAACCTCTCGCACCCCAGTGATGTAAAACCACCGTGCATCGCAAAGGAGTGACACCTCCCTAAGGGAGGACAGAATGCCCTGACTATTTCTCTCTTTCGATCTGAAAGTTTCCCAGCCAATAAATTTGTATGGGAGTCATCGGGAAATCCGAATCCTTACATAATGAAGACATAATAAGCGGCGGGAAAACAATCATAACAAGTGGAAGAAAAATAATAACCTAATAGAGGCTTTACAGAAGGAACTTTAGTTTTTCTTTGTATTTCGCAAAAGTTATATATGTATACAAAAACACTTAATTTCAATCGGTGATAATTTATAATACATTTAAGTATTGCTAAAATGTTGATGTTTAGTGCAATGCAGTTATCATAGTTTGGGTTTGTATTCACGACATTGCGTAGAAATAAATCTCGTCAAATTCGACACTTCGTCGAATGCAACATTTTGTCAGAGTCTATAATATTTGCCAATTTTATTGCCTAGAAAATGACGGAAAACCATTATGTGACGAGAGCCAGAAACGATCAACTTCTTTCTGGTTTATTTTAATTTATCCAGTAGGTAATTTGAGGGTGAAAATCCATCATACAGTCGATCGATCTAAAATTAACTCAACTCTAAGGTTCGCAAGGAATGTCAATTTATCTGTCGGCAATATTACGGCATTATTTACAATATTAAATGCAAAAATAAGACAACTACCTAAAGTTCCCGAAAATGTACGGAAATTGCCTACCATGTTATGGATGACATCAGGAAAATGATGTCTTCTCCCGTCACTAGGTAAGATTTCATTTGCGTTTACGCTGCGATACTAAGGTTCTGCTCTACAGTTTCGTATTTTGCACAGGATTTAATTTTTAAAGAAAAGAATTTCCCAGGATTTCCTCGCTAGTTTTCCTGGTTATTTAAAAAACGACATGGTATAATTTTGGTATTGTTGAAATAACGTTTAATTCCCATTATTTTGATGTATAATTGATAGGTGTAATTTAATTTTATAATACACAGCTTGGCCTTCATATGCGCATCTCTCAGAAGACTGTTAGCTCCGCTTGGTCATTTTCATTCTCTGGACTTCAGATCTAAATTGTTAATAACTAGCTGATAACTGTTTTTTAGTCTTTTTTATATGTTATAATTCATTTGTTGCACTTTTAGAACTTGGTATTGTCTACTGTGGCAAAATTCATTTTCCCTATTTTAATAACTGCTAAAGTTAGTATACTTTGGACTAGTTAAAGTTCATTTCCCGTGCACATGGGATCAGCCATTTCGATCAGCTGTCTGCCTTAGGCAGTGCATTGTTTCCCTAATATAATTTGAGGGTGAACAAAATTCAACCAATCAAACAATGGATAGATCTAAAATTAACACAACTCGAAGGTTCACAAGAAATGTAAACTTATTTGTTGCCGATATTCCCGGATCATTTACAATTTTAAATGCAAAAACAAATGACAACTCCGGAAAGTTTTCAAAAATTGACGGAAACCGCCGACCATGTTACTGATGATATCAGAATAATGATGCCATCTCCCGATACTTTGCAGACTTATGATATCAACATTGGGAAAATTCCTCAAAATTAGAGGACAAACGAAAAGTTATGTCTTTCACCGTGTTTAATAGTGATTTGGAAAAAGGCTTCCACTAGTTGACATATGATTGAACTAGAAATTTCATTTACATCAGCCCTAATTTGGGTTTTCTGGTCCTTACTTAACATGACTGCTTATCGTGACATTTTTCGTTGTTTCTGCAATAACTTGTGTTAAAAAGCATCTCATCTAATTTTGTTGTGGCTGTCTCCCTTTTAAAGGCCGTAGATAAAGCAAGTGCATATGGAATTGAAATTATTATTATAGAACCAAAATACATTTTAACTTTTTAATCAAAATATTTTTGATTTCATAGCAAGCAGTGGTACTAGACGTTGATGTTTAGCCCCTGTCCCTCCTACAAATATTAAATAACGTTGACGATGAAGTTGGAACCCGGTAAATCTGTTGCTGATTTAATAGATAAACATCGTAACTCTTTTTTTCAACTTGTCAATCTTTGTAACCTATCATTCTTTCTATAACTAGTCAACCTGTCTCGCTTGAATATTGATTGCTGGAAATTATACGCTAGGTGATGCGCTGGCTTCGTGTTTGTTCGCATGAGTGTTTGATCACCAATGCTGTCACAATCAAATGCATAAGTCAACATCCATGAAAATCAGTGTTGTCCAGGCTTTTCTTATTTCCTTCTATTTCAAAGTCAACTGTGCTAACACATTGCCTCTGAGTGTATCTTATTAGAGTTGCTTAAATCAAAATATGGGCTAGAAGTCCTTTCATCCGGCCGTTGTTCCATGAGTTTTGAAGTTATGGAGGAAAGTTTGTCAGGATACAAATGTTGCTATTCACTGGTAACATGTAACTGATAAATGTGAAAATGTGATACGATAATCTCCCACTACGCCTGGTCAGATAAGTACTAAACAGTAGCATGCCCTAGCACTATTTTCTTTTGAAACATAAATGAGGATATTTTGCAAAACCTCTCCACTTCATACAGACAGCATGAACATGGTTTTACTTCAAAGTTAATCGCCTGTAAAATCGCCTGTAAAGGGGTGTGTGTGTGTGTGTGTGTTGGTGGTTTATAATATCAGACCTGCAAACCTAGTCAGGGTTGTAGTAAACTGTAAACCAGATGAATAAATCAGCTAAATATGATAAAATATTGGACTTCACGTTGAAACTTCAAAATTTAATCATAAAATTATCTCATCTTTATTTCCCCTTTACTTAAAGAGACTATTCAGTCTGGTGCAAATTCCTGGAGACGAAGTCCAGATTTTAGGCCTAGTTTAGTCAGAAAATTTCCGAGTGAACCAATGAAGTCCAGATCTTTGTGAACAGTCTGACCCGTCACCAGTATCAACTGGCTTGGTGAGTTCATTCTCTGTTACTTACCAACAATTTTATTTATCGAGAGGGAAATTAAAATAATTGAAGCAACTCATCTCAACCTCTGTAATGCCTTAAACGTATCGGATTGTTTAATGTATCTACTATGGTCTGTTTTACGGAAGCAACACTGTATTTACTATTGATTGTAGAATATGCAACAAGACAAGTACACTCTGTCCGCCTGTCTGTAATTTTTGCAATGTCTCCGCTACTCCGTCTCTTCACCTAGCCGCGTAAGGATTTAAAAATACAAAAGTTTTGGTAGAGTTCGCACATCGTACAGATTTGGTTCTCGCGAAGAACATCAAAGAGTCTTAATAAATTGTATTGTATTCCTTATATTTTCCTCAGGGATTGGTACAATAAAGAGAGTAATCAACCACCACATAAACCACACTCGAGAGAGGGCTGAATTTGCTGCATAGTCAGCAAAACTGGACAATGGGGCGGCTGCCAGTATGAGAGGGTTGGTATCCAGAATGCTAGGGGATGTGAAAAGATTTTCTGAATCTCTAAAAAGTAATATGCATTTTAGAAACGTTGCAAAGTAAGTATCAAAATAGGTTAACCATGCACACATTGCACTGAAATGTTATAAAGTTTCTATTCTGCCTTATTAGACATGTTATGTGCGAAATCTTGTATGAAAACTGTACAAAAAACATTTCTGACATTTGTGATTGGATTCCTCACAATTTTATTTACATTTTTCTTGCAACCGATCACAAAGAGAACGCAGTGCAAAACAGATGTGCTCAATGTAAATAAATAAATTTAAAAAAAAACGATTACCTTGAATTCAAGACCTACATAAAAATAGAAATAGAGGAAGGTAAATTTGGAAATTACTTCTGAATATTCTTGTTCAGTTTTCTCCATTCCATTATGAACACCAATATGTATCCTGAATGCATTTGATCAGACTTTGTGAAGATCAAGAAGGTGGTATCACACACACACACACACACACACACACACACACACACACACACACAGAGTTTTGTTTCGTTGGTGTTAGCGGCACTTTTAACACACTATTGGCAATATCATGTCCAGGAGATGGGATCTAAGTGCCTTTCCCCAGAGAGAGAGAGAGAGAGAGAGAGAGAGAGAGAGAGAGAGAGAGAGAGAGAGAGAGAGAGAGAGAGAATGTGTGTATGCTTATATATGTATTCAAGAATTGTTATCAGGTACTCATGCAAGATCGAAAAAGGGGGCTGGCAAATCGATATCTTTCCGTTTCTGTTGCAATGCTAAATCTGCTTTTAAAATTTTGTAATACGATTATATGTTCAGTACGTCAATATATATATATATATATATATATATATATATATATATATATATATATATATATATATATATATGTATGTTTGTAGATAATGAACACCGGCATGGAACGTCTGAACTCTCATGCGGCGGCTGATATGGACAAGACCTTCGAGAGACAGAGTATGACTGAGGAAGAGGCCAAGTCTGTTGTCAAGCAATATCACGATCTAATCCAGATGGAGGGAGCAGAGAGATAGAACTTGATATCTATAAGTGGAGTTTATTTAACTCATTTGCATCTTGCTCGTGTTCAAACGGAGGAAGCAATTCAATAAAATATGAGTTCGTCTTTATCTCGTCTAATTTTTGTATTTCGTTTGTAGAAAGTGGTCGCTTATAAAAAAAAAAAAAAAGATTATATTGTCTGTAATATTTTCATTTTCCATTTTTCTTACGAACTTATCTTTCGAATAAGGGAGTATGGAACGAACATCAGCATGTCCAAAACACATTTAGAACTAATTTAGAATCAAAGTACTATGCATACTATGCATATAACTTAACTCTTCGAATAATGTCTCTGAGAGATCGATTTATTTTGTTCAGCATTTTATAGTTGCACATTCATATTTGATCATTTAATCATTTGTGATTGGAAAGATTGCGTCATATACTATTTACGGAAAAGAGTGATAAAAATGTATTGAATAATTTTTCAGAATTTAAATTCAGTGTAATATATGCGTTCTCCAATTTTTCCAGAGATCCCTATTTAACTGCCTATGAAGATATTATCGATATTGATTGAAAGAAGGGACTTATTGGCTAACTCAAGGAAAACAATCAGCCTTCCTACCTATGCGGTAAAACCAAGGGACGATAACTCTTGTAACACAATATAATAACAAACTCACATAATAGTGTTATATATATATTCGTTTTGAACCTTTCGTTCACTTTAAATGTGAACCAATGCCACATATATTTAAATATATCTACATGTACCTACCTACATATATATAAATAGATTTGTGAGGTCAATGACAAATACATTATGATTATACTGATTATAATTTGTGTATTTTTTTTATTTTTCCTTTATTTTCAGGATAATAATCAGAGTGATGCAATGAAAGACAAGCCAGGATTCGCATCCAATTTCTCATTTTTAGAGGTCAAGGGTCAGGAGCACAAAGTTGAGAGGGACAACGTTGAGGAAAAGCCGCCGCCCCAAAGATGACTAGGTATCAATATAAGTTTGCTCATATTAAATATTTTCCTCAATTTTGATAACAACATAGTTTAAACAGGCCTTTGTAGTCGATATGAGTTTGAAAATGAATGCTTAAATAATACCAAGGAGTCGGTATTTAAACAATCACAGAACCGTTATATTTTTTCCCAGTCAAAACTTCGTTAGCTATATTAAAATAAAAGCTATAACATGCATTATTTTGACAAAAGAGGCAGAAATCCTGGAAATGATATGGTGGTTAACACCTGGACCACACGTGTATCGAGATCTGGAATCGGCCTCTCCTGACATTAAGTAGTGGACAATTCACAAAATGCTCATATGTGAAACAAACTGTATCTAAGAATTCACAGCTAGATAACAAGCATGGAAGCAAACAAACAAAAGTACTTACAAATAAACAAATGCGCTCATGTAAAAGACTTCAAATACACTGTAAAACAAAAACCGTCTTGAGACCTGCAAAATGACATCATTGTATATATAATTCATTACATCCGTTTTATAAAGTATATTTAGTGCTCCATCTGGTATGCTAATTGGTTCCGTACTATTCGTTTATTCGATGGATACTCGTATTTTACTGTAAAAAGTAATTAATCTAAAATTTAACATTGGTCATTAGTAAACATGTCAAAATGCAGGAAACCTTGTAAGAACTTCTGTTTAAAGGCTTTCTTTGAATTCTTCGCAGCAAAGCTCACTTATATTTCCAAAGAAATCGTGTATTTATATATGTAAAGAAAATCTATATGGGAAGGGAGTTGGAAAGCATGTCATACTGGCATATAGGCGTATGGTATGGTCGTGCGTTCATCTTGCATCCGTCTGTCCCTCAACATTTGCTGATGTGGACTTCGCATGAGTTGCTAGGACATATCGAATCATTGTTGGTTGAAACCTTCTAACAACATGCACCTCAAAAATCTTGTTTGGAGTGACCAATCCAGTGACGGTGTGGTTCCGTGAAAAGCAGGTGTTTACATATTTTCAAATATTTTTTCAAAAATAACTTACAAAATTTTGATCAGATTTGAACGAAATATTGCGTAAGATTATTATTCATCTGCCTTCAAGTCCGTTCACGTTAGTACAACGGTGTAGACACTATTCAATATGGCCGTTGCCACTAAAAGTGAAGAAAAAACAGAACAGTGATCTACTTCTGCCGATGAAAGTAGAAAAGTTTGAACGAAATCTCCATACAACTTACCCAGTTTTTTTTTAACTAACATGGCAGTTCAACTCAATTCAGTTTTTTTTACTTATAATACACATTGCACAAATACAAAATCGGAAAGTCAAAAACTAATAACTTATGACAAAAAATGATATTCATGCCCAGTAAGTTTTTGCAGATGTCGGAACCTTGCAAAAATAATCGTTAACTGAGAAACACAAATTACGAATAATAAATTAGGCAGATATTTTTTATTTACATGCAGATATGATATATTAGATCTTCTGATTCAAGACAATCGTACATACTTTGTTACAAGAAAAACATAAGAGGATGGGTTTCAATGAGAGCCTCACTTAGTTCGCAATCCATTTTAATCCCTCTTAGACCCAAATTATATTTTTTGGCAGGGGCTAGCTATAAAATAAGACTGTTTATTGTTTTCGTTCTATTTAAAACTTTACCCCTGCTCCCGATATATGATGATAAAGAAACGTTCGTCCATCTATGTGTGTATTTGTTCTGTCCATCTTCACACAGACATTTTGTGTGAGCATATATTCTTCTGATCAGAAGTTCTAACTAGGTTTCCTACCTGGTTACATCTCAATATTTCTAAATACAAAGATAATAATGCGTGGTATCGAACCATATTTTGCCTCATGGTCTCTTTAAAATACATTTTGGATGAATTTGATTAAATTGCATATTTAATGCAGTTAAGAGTCGTATAAATGGCATATTTACCGCAACGTGATGACCCTATTAAAATCGTATGAATGGTATGTTTACCACAACTTAATGACCCTATTAAAAGTCGTATGAATGGCATAGTTACCGCAACGTGATGACCCTATTAAAATCGTATGAATGGTATGTTTACCACAACTTAATGACCTTTTTAAAAGTCGTATGAATGGCATAGTTACCGCAACTTTAAAGACAAGTCTAAAAACAGAAAAAAATTGTTAGTCTATACCCACTAAAGAACATTGCTCTCTGGCGCCTCGGTAGGGGCGCGACTAAACAACATTGCCCCCGGGCGTCTCGATCCCTCGCGCCGCCACACTAAGTACGATAACTGAAGTAGTCGGAAAATCAAGAAAAATCATCCAGTGGAAAATAAATGAACGCATAGTATACAAATTAAAGGCGATTTCCCAAAAATGTTTGACTTTTTATAATTTCACTCAATGTAGTGTTTGAACCATGGAACTTTGCATGATCCTTTGAATGTGATTCTCCTCGTTTTATGCGAAATTTACTTTTGGAGTTTCGAGTTACTAATCCCTCTCGAGTTATTTCCTAAAACTGTTTCGAGTTACTACTCCCTCTCGAGTAATTTCCTAAAACTGTTTCGAAATTACAACGCAAGGCCAAAGTTTTATATTTGTTTCTGTCGAGGTTTACGACATTTAATTTTTCCCTGAACATTCAGTTAGCATCAAGAACTAAATTACAGACATAATATATTGAATTCATTTCACTCAGTCTTGTCGTAGCGGTGAGGACAATCTGTGCACTTCCTCAGATTAGTTTAACTCATGAACACTTTTTGTTCAGAAAGAAAAAATTATCCGGTGTATAGAAAATATCACAATATCTTCAGAAGTATTTTAAGACTGATTACATTAAATCTCATCTTAAGGAGGATTTTGTAAGACATTTAGTGAAATGCATCCTCTGTATTTTAGTTCAGAGCAAGTTCAAACTCTAACAACATTGAAAAACTTGACAGCTTTGTGCCTTGAATAGTTATTTCAGACAAATCTTTCTAAAGTGAAAATGAATTGTTGATTGACATTTGTAACATCTACGTCTCTATTACTTAAAAGACTACCTAACCGGGGCGTTGAAATCAATTAAGATGATTTGTAAGAACTTGTGTGCAATTGAAATGAAGATAAAAAAAAATAATTCATATGCCCACAAGAAGCCGTGTGCATTAACAGGAGAGAAACTACATGAAGAGTGACAAGGTCAATTTTGTGACCGCTAGATAAGAATCTGTTAACTGAAGGGTGTGATGAAATTTTAATGGTTTTGACATTTGCAGAAAGCAGACATATATCATCGTGAAAACATTATAACAGACACGATTCTAGTGCTTTTAGAATTTAAGACTTTCTTTTAATCGTAATTCGATTTACGCATACATTGGCCTCCTAAAATTCTCTTCTCGATCGGTTCAACAGGAATAAAAGTTTACTATTAAACAGTTTAAAGCATATCCGACAATTACAAGTCATCGTAATTTCTCGGGAGTGGGAAGATGGAGTAGACCGCCTAGAGTCTGCCTGACGCAAAGTCAGATTATTTAAAGTCTTAAGGTCATACACATAATACATTGTTTTAGGGTATTGAATAGCATTTTAACAAAATATATTACAGGTTAATTTGTCCACATCTCGTAAGAAATCCGAAAAAAACCCACTTTTGTCCCAAACCTTTAAGAAGGAAATGAACTTCCTTGAGAGATAAATTGCCATATGCAGTCAACACGTGAGCATTTCATTTAAAAAAATTAAAATCTATGCATTACCAACACATAACCTCAGATTTTCATTTCATATTTGTACCAAGTTCATCAAGTGCAAACATGACATCATTTGTCTACAATGTTTTCAGTACATATTTTTCCCCAAAATATGTCTCACATCACTCATGTTGATTGCAAAATAATGTTCACGAAATATTTCAAATGAGAAAATTCAACTCCTATCTTGTGCAGAAAGTAGTCCCTCCAGCCTCTAAATCATAGTCCGTTTATTAGTAAAATGGATCACACAGTGTCTGTTTACAAAATACAGTCATCTGGTGACGAATATTGGTGCTAAATGCATCATCATTACGGTCGTCTATCACTAACAGCAGACATCAGCCGGAGGTTATATATTGTTTAACTGGCAACAACCTTGAGAAACTGAATGTTCATTAACAGTTCAAACAGATTACGTGATTCACAATGACGTTTTCATATGAAATTATCATGAAAAACCATAGAGCAGTGTGACAGATTTCATACGAGACTAAACTAAAGATTTACTTATTTTTCTCTCACTTTTAAATGAATAAAATGCACGTTCGTACAAAAAATCTGCTTTTAGTGAAAATGTCACCGGCAAAATCTGCTTGTTAAGGCAAGAAATAAATATAATCTTATTCATTTTCCTGAGAATTTTCTAATGAACACGTAATGCCTGAAATTTAATTGTGGATCTAAAGAGCAACATGAAGACAATTGATAAAAAAGTGCTTGAATTTTAAATTCTGCCGTTAATATATAATTGTCATTTTAAGCTTAGTTAAAATTGGCTGGTGTACAGAAACGAAGAATGTATGTTTTGCGCCAAGGAAAGTAACATTATCAACATAACACTGCTAAACATCTCTCTCTCTCTCTCTCTCTCTCTCTCTCTCTCTCTCTCTCTCTCTCTCTCTCTCTCACCATGTTGAATATTTGAAGGCAACAATTACTAGAGCAACGTCGTTGGCTAGCCATTGCACATTTCATTTTTGTTTTTAAAAATGCGTAATTTGAAACACTACGGCGCGGTGATAAGCACCACAATCCCCACCCCACCCCTCTGACAGTGATACAGGGGTCATAACCTGAAATCCGTTACATACCTTATCTGACTGCGTATGTAAAAGTTTAGTTAACACTATTTTTAAAATGTCACCACGGTGTGCACAACTTTTTGATCACTATAGTCTGGGACTAACATTAGTCCCAACTATATTGCACTACCTTGTTCACATAGTGCACTACCTTGATCACAAAAGTGCAATAATTTGTTTACTATCGTGCACTGCCTTGTTCGTAAAAATGCACTAACTTGTTCACTTCGTGTGTAAACTGGAGTGCACAAGAAGTGTACTTTCTGTAAGATTTTCTTAAGGTGGAAATGTATTATGTTAAAGTTAATCCTTTGAAACCCGATAGTTAATTACAGAAGATGGGAACTTGATGGATACACATTCAAAAACTCTGTTGAAGTAACACCCACCCATTCCGCTTTGTTATTATTTTGGGTCATCGATCTAATGGATTTGGTACCGTGTTTGTTTGTGTATAACATCTACCCAATGCACATAATGCACATAATGCACCGGCGAATCAGGGTCTTCACTATAAATTCCTAATGACTTCAAGCGAATAGCGTCGTTCCTTATATGAAGGCGCATTATTTGATGCCATGGCAAATCCTGGGTCTAGACTGGTCATGGTTGGAGGCTCGTTGTACACGGATAAATACAGGAATTCGAACTGTTCATCAGCAAGAGACAACTATGATAACTGATGCTTGTAAATGCGATATTTACATATCCACGTAAACAAATCCATAAAATTGGGATGATAGTAATATATTCGAAATCGGCAGCCAACATAACTAAAGGCACCTATCTCTATAAATCAGGCACTATACTGCTTCGGGGTAAAACACACGTGTGTGTGTGTGTGTGTGTGTGTGTGTGTGTGTGTGTGTGTGTGTGTGTGTGTGTGTGTGAGAGAGAGAGAGAGAGAGAGTATAGGGTACTAAAGTATAGTTATGATTGTGATTAAGTCGTTTCCATACTATGTTATAATTTATCAAATATTTGAAATTAATTTAAAGTGGGAATAGGAGGAAGTGGTAATGGCAATTGAAAGAGAACAAGTACAAAATTAATGACTGGAAAAGTGTATATAAACATATTTAACTCATTAGTAAAAGTCAAAAAGAGAAATAAGTTATAACTAAAATAAAACACATAAAGAAAAAAATTATATTAATGAGTAGCCCTTTAATTAATTAGAAACTATTTAGAAAACATCTGATAGCAAAGAATAGGAAGCTCCGCACCCAACAACCAGACTACTCTGTAACTTTTAGAATGAAAAAAGACACAAACTGTCAGGGTATCCCGGAATAAAGGTTAAAGGTTTCAATCGGGTCCAGTCGTACAAGTCAGGCACTGAACGCAGGTCCTGGGAAGTAACTGCCACCCCCGACGTATTTGCAGACCTTCCCGCAGCCGTCTGGGCAACACTGCTGTCCCTGTAGGCACTCAGCGTCCGACAGACAGTTAATACCGGGCAGGAACACGCACAGGCCCACCCTGTCCGACACAGGACACGAATCTGAAGTCGAAATAGGTAATTACTTCTATAACTAACATGATAAAAATAAATAAAACAGTTCCTAATCCTGAAATTTCTTGCCGTAAACAGATTGTTCAATATATTCCGCCCTCTCTTTTATTGCTTTATTATCTCCATTCTTTTTTCTTGTTCTTATTTTGTAAAGTATTCGGGATATTATGATACCCTACGTCCGTCTGTCCGTCCATCCGAATCTATTCCTAAGCCGCTGGGGGGGGGGGGGAGAGATTACACGAAACTTTGTAGATATGTTGACCCTGTGGTAAACATCTGCGACAGGTGCGTCATCCTTGATATCCATGAAAGGAGGGCAGGTCAAAAGTCAAATATAAAAATATTTTAATTATTAACAAAATATATAATGACATTTTCAAATATTTTCTAACCGAACTTTATTAGGAAGATATATTGTAAATGTGACGGATTTTGCATTATGATCCCTAGGTCCCTGTAGGGGGGGGGGGGGTGGTTGCTTGCTTGGAATGTGAAGTAAAACGCGTAAGGATTTGTTGCTCTAGGTTCAATTAAAGTACATTGGTATAAATACTCTGCAGTTTGGATGATGGAAAAACGGACTTGCAAAGTGATGCTAGCCAGAGGAAGGGCCTGGATGTAGAGGAGTCAGAGGAAGAACTCGAATAATTAAAGCTGTGTATTAATAACAATCTGTCACATATCAGATAGCTTTGAAATATAAAATTCGTTATTGAGCACTGAACGAGAAATGTCTCGCACGCTTGTGTGTGTGTGTGTGTGTGTACGTGTGCGTGCGTGCGTGTTACCGAGTGGTGATCGAACGATTCTAGTGGGACAACAGACCCCCATTCTGTCGCCAAGGACATCCTGGCAGAAATATCCCCTGGTACACTGACTGGTAACAGAGTGTAAACAGCGCCCAGTTGGTATCCCTCCATTTCGGCAATTTGGTAGCACCATTTGTATATCGAGAGGGCAGCACGTCCCCGGCCCGTCTATTGGCGGGGATACGCAGAAGTGTCCCGAGGGACACTGGTTATCAAAAGGACCGCAAGGACCCGCGGGACTGCCGCCTGAGGGGCAAGTGACCTTAGCGTTGTCGGGGCAACACAGGCCAGAGCCATCAGTTGGGTTGTGGCAGTGGTATCCGCTCGGGCAGGCACTCGGATACGTGCGCGGATTACAGCCACTGCTCGCCGGCGTCCCTGTTGGGCACCTCATGTTGTGATCTTTTGGTCGTAGCCCGTAAATGCCTGAAAAGTGCACAAATTCAAATCAGAATAACCTGACTTATCGTGTTGGAAATGAGGTAAACAATAGCAAAAATGTGTCTTCAAGATACAAAATCCAATATAGTATGACATGGAATGTTAGGTTTGGAAGAAATGGAAACATGCTTCGAGCTCACATATCACAAGTTGGATCAGCTAACATAATTCAACTTATTGACCTTTCCTGTCCAGGTATTCAGTTCACGATTCATTCGGCAGAGGTGAAAACTCGTAAGAGAATTAGCAAAGTTAGGAACCTAACTCGGATTATAAACTGAAACCTAACTCCAATTATCAACATAAACCCATTTGAACACGCCCTCTTTACTAACAATTAGGAAAACACCAATCATTTTAATGTAATTTTTGATTCCTAGTATTTGATAATCAGCTTTTTCATTTTCAAAGCTACTACAAGAGCCGAGTTTTAAACCCTCTTGAATATTTTTTTGTGTGTGTGTGTTTTGGTGAGGAAACAAATATATCGAACCAATAGAAGTGAAACTGAAACGGCAAAAATAAATTTCACGATCGGAAGTATCATCCGTTAATATGCAAAGTTAAAATGTACTGGTCCCATTTTGATAATAATTTTAATGTACGTACAAGACACGGTAATTGAAGCATATATTACAATCCTATTCCATATAAGCTAAAAACTTAGGCGAATTGTAAGTTAGACTAATTATTTAAATAAAAAAACTTTATTAAGTACACGTTTTTCTTCATGCGAATAAAGTATGTTCTAACAGGAAAAGCTGAAATGGTATCCAACCCGAAAATTTTTGAATATTTTCTTACCTATAACCAACAGCGACAGGACGGCCAAACCAAAGGGAATTCTTCGTCCGAGCATTTTGCTACGCCGTCTGGAAAGGAAGAGCTGGTTAAGCAGTTGCTAATTGGAGGGAATATATACTGCGCGTGTGGGCTTTCCTGGAAGGTGGTTTTGTTTTCTAGAAATAATGTGACATCATAAATTAAAGTGTCAAAAATAAGAATAGTGCATGATCCGAACTATAATATAAAGAAAACAAAACATAGAGAAAAGAAGTAAACACCGGGTCAGTATATTAAATGTTGGCAGTAAACCTCCGTTCGAACGTGCTCACGCATTCGCAAAAGTAAACATGTTATTCCGTTGTAACATCGAAGCAGAACAGCACGGTATGCCTTGGGGTAAGCAGTAGAATATATGGATTCCGGCTTTGCGGTTTGTCACCTAAACCAATTAATTGCTTTTGTTTGTAGCAAACAAAATGCCAGAGAATGTCAAATTGATGAATTATATCTAAGTTGACAGGCGAATATGAATTGTATTTAATTTTGACTTGTGGTCATAATCTTACAAATTATTCGAGGGTTTTTTGGTGTTGTGTTTTACCACATCTTGACAGCATGTATTCAAAGTAAGATAATATCATGACGTCTTTTTAGTAGTTCTTTGTTGATGTGGTCACCTTTTTAAGAGAAAAATTCCTAGAATGAACCGGTGATAGTGTAACAAGCCAGGAGTCTAAAAAAAAAACTCAAGACTTAACGGAAAAAGAAGATGAGAAAAAAAAAAAAAAAAAAAAAAAAAAAACAAACAAACACCAACAAAAATTGTCGAACACACTGCGGGATTTGACTTCAGGTTGTTGTTTCCCCTATTTCCAATGACCTCAAGACAAGAGTTTCTGTCAGTTGATGGGTTCGTGGCGCTGTTGTTTTGTCACGTTACCTTTTTACAAAAGAAAATGTATGTGTAAGCTGAATTTCCTTCAGTAGGTTAAGCTCACCTGAGTTCTGAACAAGAACTATGACATAGTTCTGAAGAAGAACTATTAGCCCTGATTAAGTCAAAGTCCTGAATAAGGCATGGAGACAGTAACGATCCTGGATCAGAAGGAACATTCCTCTAGTTACAGCCGACGCATTTACTAAAGTGGTGCGTACGCATGAAGGACTCACGGTACTGATTATATGTGAAAATGGAACCAGTCTAGAAATTGGTGAATATAAAATGGAGCATGTATAGGTTAGGAGGGCCATGATTGGTTAATAATGAAAAGTAAAATTTTAGTTAAAAGAATCTTTTGAGAGCTTATCCTATTTGTAACTGAAGAAGTAGAGACGATATTTTATTGATGGAATTTGTCCTTTTACAGACTTGACTTTGCAACACTCATTACTAAAATTAGCGCCTGATTCTTTAGGTACAGAATTGAAAACACGTTTCAAACACATGTAGATAACAAAAAAAATGTGTTTTTTTTTCTACACAGAAGCTTGCATCAAGATTGGTCTGTACTGAGAAATATTGGTTTAATTACGAGCATTCAGATATTTAAAGTTATTGAATTTTTAATATAATGGTCTATCCATAGGTTTACCATGGGACCTGAATTAGTACCGCGTCCTTAGTGCATACGATTATACTTCTAGTTGTATATAAGATGCACCGCCTGCAGGGACTTGCACGACAACCTGTGTATTTCTACAATAAACAGTCCAAGAGAATTACGTCTTTCTTACCTTTCCATAGATGTCGTAGAAAGTATAAATCCTAATTACGAGCCGTATATCAAAGACCCGGATCTACAATGCTTAAAACGCTGCAAGAATGTGGTGGACGCAATCGCGTACAACTTATTTCACGATTATACGTTTTTTCTTACTAAGCCGTAGCTAGGTATTTGACGTCACGTACGACCAAACAGGCCATAAACACCAAACACAAGAGTTAGTCCTATATCTCATGACTTATACGGGAGAACATCTTATGAATTCCTTATATTAAGAAATTTTAACATTTTACGAAACTAATCCATGCTGCCATAAAGTCCCGTTAATGCGGTTCAATTAGAATGACGCCTTTACCTAATTGGCTAATTACTCGCTTTGAGAAATATCTTCCCAAAACAGATTCCCCATAAGCAAACAAATAAGTACTAAAGTCTATCAAAAATATAAATTGAGACGTAAATAAAACTAGCACATATCATAGGTTTGCTACAATATTTTCTTGCGTTAAACCGACTCTCCAATGTGTCCAATATTTTCTTGCGTTAAACCGACTCTCCAATTTGTCCAATATTTTCTTGCGTTAAACCGACTCTCCAATTTGTCCAATATTTTCTTGCGTTAAACCGACTCTCCAATTTGTCCAATATTTTCTTGCGTTAAACCGACTCTCCAATTTGTCCAATATTTTCTTGCGTTAAACCGACTCTCCAATTTGTCCAATATTTTCTTGCGTTAAACCGACTCTCCAATTTGTCCAATATTTTCTTGCGTTAAACCGACTCTCCAATTTGTCCAAGTAAACTATTGATATTTTCTGTCGTGCAGGGTGAGCTGACTTGATTTGGTTTCCTAGAGGTTATCGCTCATGAAAATGTATTGCTTTAAAGATTTATGTAAAATAGTAAATAATCTGATTCAAACAAGGATCATATTATTATGCCGGTGAATACAGGTTTGCAGTAGATATGGTGTTTTTTTTCTTCCCGGAACCTCTCGCGGTATTCTGATGCCATCATTAGTCCCAGTCTATATCCTCTAATACAATTTCTATGGTAGACTTGGTAGAAAAGCTGTTATTAACATGAATTGACTTTTAAAAAAACTAGCATAAATAGTGAACATATATATATATATATATATATATATATATATATATAGAGAGAGAGAGAGAGAGAGAGAGAGAGAGAGAGAGAGAGAGAGAGAGAGAATATTCTCTTTTCCTGCGTTCATACCGGATATTCGGATATATTTCGTCGTGTGGTACACAAAACGTGATATTGTAACAAGTGGCAAAGCGACGAGTTCAAATGTCTTTTTTTTTGTACAAGATGAAGTATATCTGGCATTTATTCTGGAAAAGAAAACTTTATTTTATTATATACCACACTAGCTTCTGAATCGAAACTTTGAAAATTACATTTACTCTTCAGCACACACACACACTCACACATACCCCCCCCCCCCCTTTAGATAAGTTCACCACAATTTCAATCGCATTTATTGGCTCATCATGTATTCATATATATATATATATATATATATATATATATATATATATATATATATATATATATATATATATATATATATCAGAGATTTGAGAGAACGATAGGTTTGGAGTGACATAATCTATTGCAATAACTTACATATTTGACACTTGCAAACTGTTTTACCCTATCTAGCTGCAAAAGCAAGTCCAATTGAGCGATGCACCGCAACGGATGTTTTACAGTGTTGTCCCGCTTATGAAAGGGACATAACTTCGTAAAGAAGCAAACGGTGGTTAGTCAAATATCTTCCGCAAAAAATAGTTGCCATACCAGAAAGGTAATGCAGTCTATTGTTATTGCTCAAGCTCACAAAATGCTCTTTTTTCGTGCTGCAAGTATAACTTCTATAGGCACACACAATCAAGCGTTGCATGTCATGATGGGAAATCTTGTATCTTCACATGCGAAAATATAATGATATATTTTTCACATGTGAAAATATAGGAATTTACAAAATATGAAAAATATTTCGCAAATAATTTTCAATATTTCCCACTTAATACTCATACATGTACACACACACAGATATATATATATATATATATATATATATATATATATATATATATATATATATATATATATAATATTATCATATTATCATACACGTTAGAGAATTTTAATTAGTACTCTATGGAGATTCGTACCCGGATCTGGTTACGGCACCCATCGCCTTGCCTGTAAGAGAGAGAGAGAGAGAGGATATTTCTTCTCCTCTGTTAATACCGGATATATTTCATTGTGTGGTATAAAAAAGTTATATTTTAACGTGTGGCGAAGCCACGGGTTAATATAAATGTTTTTGAACCACAAGATGAAATATATCCGGTATTAACTTACGAAAAGAATCGAAGCTTCAAAGATTCGACTCATTCTTCCGTACAAACACCCCACTCACACCCACCCAACCTTTTCGTAAGTTCACCTCAATTGTAATCGCATTTATTGGCTGAATATAAAAAATTTCAGCGATCTCAGAGAACTGTTGATTTGGGATGAACTAATCTGTTGCTATAAAATACTGAAAAAGAAAAATGTTTGCTTTTTGTAAACTATTTTACCCTATCTGACCATAAAATCAATTCCGTTCGCGCGCTGCAATACACTGTTTTTTTTTTTTTTGTTTTTTTTTTCTTCACCTTGTTTTCAAACTAGTAAAAGGGACATAACTTCGTAAAGAAGCAAACGCAGACGAGTCAAATATCTTCGGCAAACAATAATTTTCATGGCTGAGAGGTAATGCAGTTTCCATTTATTGCTCAAGCTCACAAAATGCTTGTTTTTTTCTTGCTGCAAATATCACTTATATTGGCACACACAGTCAAGCGTCGTGTGGCATGATGCGAAATTTTGTATTTTCAGACGTCAAAATATTAGGATATATTTGTCACATGTAAAAATACAGGAATTAAAACAAAAAATATGAAAAATATTTTACCAATAACTTTCTGTATTCCACACTTAAGTATTTATAATAGCTATACCCTTCCTGTTTCTAGGAAAAATACTTTACCACATTATAAATGATAACTACAACCATATCAACATAAGAGCTCGGTTATTTTGAGCAGTTAAATAAATGTCAATTGTTGCTAGAATTATAATTTAACGCAAGTTATTGTGTGTAATTTTCTGCAAGGTATGATGGGCATGACATGTATTTTCTCCTTCATAAAATTGTATTTGACATATGGAGGGAACTAGTTAAAGTACAACACTATACCAGCTTTACCTAAATGCCTTGCAGAAAATTATCCATAATTACTTGCAAAGACGGCGATTTATACAGAAGTTTCCGCATCTGCTATACTAGTACTTCAAGCTAAAACTGCCTGCTCTAAATAACTGTGTTCTCCAGTTGTCAAGGTTTTGTAGTTATCATGTTTAATTTGGTGAGGTATATTTTCAAAAAACTGGAAGGGTATACCTACTCCACCGTGTTTAAATGGACTTGAACCAAATTGGACATGACGAAACCAAGATGCATCGACGTGATATGAAACCAAGATGCATCGACGTGATATGAAACCAAGATGCATCGACGTGATATGAAACCAAGATGCATCTGTTACAAAACACAAAAGCTAAACGTGTCAGTTTTACAAAAATTCACTTTTTAAATGCTAAAGGTCATGTAAGATTTGACGATAATTCTGCTTTGTCATAAAATTATGGTAATATGACTACACGTGCATTAGTTTTTATGTTTAAGGAGTTATAACAATCTATTCGTCTCTATTTAGTATGCATGTTACATGTTATATTCTCTTGTACGAAGTATAAATGTGTGAAAATCCCTCACATTACAACGTCTACCATTTCCCTATCTTTTCTTTGATAATGGTACTTATTTTACAAGCTGAATTGTAATCTTCAGTACTTTACATATAACAAAAACATAAGATTTGGTCTAGGTCACACGGATTCCTGAGCAAACTGTTGTTGTATTCATTCTCACTATGTATGTAATTTAGCCCAGTTATTTTTGAAGTCAATAATTTACGTCATTAATATGTCCTTTTTGTCTATAAATTACAGTCTTTTAAAACCCTATAACAACCCTATAATAACCCTATAACAGCCCTATAACAACCCTATAACAATTAAATTGCCTATTTGAAAATTAAGGATATTTTGATTGAAATATTTCGATAGTTACGATTAAATACGTGTCCAATTTTCAAAAATGTGATAAGAATTGGGGCTTAAACAAAAAGAAAAATACAAATACAAATAAAAACACATGTATTAAGATGCTAAACTAAAACAAAATATTCCTTAAAATTGTTTTGTTTAAAATGACAGCTATCTGTACTATAACTAAGAATTGTTATTGTGTATTTGCTTCAATACCTTAAGCCCTGAGAAAGATTGCCTTATTAGCACTGACAACAATGTTGAGCTAGATAATAGGGATCATTTACACATTTTGCTACCATTGGTATATACATTGAATTTCTTATATGTTGTTGCCAAAGGGACTCAGGGAGAGAGATGCATCAGGCTCTTTGTTTTATGAACAATTTCTGAAGTAACCAAATGTGATGTAATCGGAAACCGGGAACCTTGTTACAATTGAATCCGTAAGATGCATTGATCGTATTAGTCATTATGTTAGACGTAACAAGTTTAATTTCATAGAAACATTTCACTAAATTCACAGGACATCGAAAAGGGAAGTACAAGATATGGCGACAGTTGTGCCTTGGTATAGTTTCAACCTATCACCATTTGTTAGTGAAACTTGTGTAAAGTCTAGTAGTTTCAATTATGATTTATATTTGAATCCTGTATCTAATAATAGGTATTGATCCTGTGGTGAAATAGAGACAGCAAAACACTTTCCTTAAGAATGTCCAAAATATTGTGATCTGAGAGATCACATTATACACACATTACCTTTTGCTCTCAAATGAAAACTTAATTATTTGGCAACCCTATGCATTCTACAGAATAACACGCGAATATTGTTATCTAATATTTAATTAGGATGACAAAAAGATTTAAGTTGTCCATCACAACTTTCTGCATCATCATTTTTATTTTTTATTTTAATTTGTTAATTTTTTTGGGCGGGGTGGGGGACGTAACAAATAATGTTCTCGAAACTATTCAGCATCCACTTATACTCGTATTTCTTGTTTGTACTTTTCCTTTGTAACAACTTGTACCAGCATCTACTTATACTTGCATTTATTGCTTGTACTTTTCCTTTGTAAGAGGGAGCCGCGGTGGCTCAGTGGTTAAGTGGTTAGCGTGCCGGACTCACGACAGAAAGGGTGCGGGTTCGAAGCCTACCATCGGACCAGCCTAGGTCAGCTACCGTGGTCTGTCCTTGTGCAAGGCACTTTACTCCCATTGCCTCGGCACTAAATAACCTACTTGTGTTGCTGTGCCGTAAAACACCAAAACCAACCATGTACCAGCATCTACTTATACTCGTATTTCTTGTTTGTGCTTTTCTTTGTAACAACTTGAACCGGCATCCAGATTTATGTAATATTTTGTTCCTGTTGTGGAGTCAGTGCTCTAATAAGCTTATGCTTTCAACTGAATCCCCAAAATTCTATATGTGTACTTACATTTTACAAAGTTTCTTAAATAAACTCATAGATTTGCCGATACCAATCGAACTCCCACCAACAATGTTACCACCAAAGGTGTAATGAATTATGTAATCGAAAGCACACCAAAAAAACTTGTAGGACATGCAGGTCTGATGTCTATCACCTATATGATTGTCACTATATGTATTCGTCTAGCCCATTGTCACTATATATCAAATAAAAATTCAGATGGTTGTAACTTCAACATTTTTCAACATTTTACACGACACTTTCAGTGAATACTCAAAATCAATACTAGTTCATATAGAATAATTGTCAAAATAAAAACTTAGATTTGATATGACGTACGCCGCTAATGCTGTAGTAGTAGCCTTGTACGGCACCGCAGCACAACAGTGGCCATATGGTGCCAGTCAAAGGCAAAGGTTGTAAAATGTAAAACTGGATTACATAAAAATTTAAGGTAGATAAAACCTTCCAAATAAATGTAAAGATGAAGCACAACAAGATCAAATATAAAATGTAAAGATGTTAAAATTCTGTAAAATGTATATAAAATATAAGATAACGGTAACAAATGTAAAATTCTTAAAACATATGATTAAAGACTTGATAATGAAGAAGTTTGAAACAGCTCTTCTTACCGTTATACTGAATCTTAATCAAAACTTTCCTTTACAATTCTTTTGTATATTTGTAGTATGTAAATTATCTTTATTGTTGTACATTTGCTTCAGTATCTTTGGACCTGAAATAGACAGCTTTATCAAAAGTTACAGCAATTTTGAGATAGAAAAATTGGCATTAGTAACAAATATATTTATGTCATCACTCCATGTATTAGATTTCATGGATTTCTTGAGAGGTAGGAGAACAAGTCATAGGCTCTTAGTTTTGTGAATAATATATGTAGTAACCCAAACTGACGTAATCTTAAACCTTATTAAAACAAGGTCAACAAGATGCATCGATTGCACAAAGCTGTAAGCGTCAAGTTTTCACCGTCGACCATATGCTTCAACAAAGACCATGTAAGATGTGTGCTTGTTATAGAATTAAGGAAGTATGATTACATAGGTGTTTATTTTTAAAGATTGATAATTCTCTACATATTTTTTAATTATGTATGCACGCTATTAGATACCTGTATAATCTAGCAAAAGTTAGAAATGCATACAGATTTACTCACGATACCAGATTTGACCATGTCTCGTTTTCTGCGTTGAGATGTACGTTGCTTAGATTTATTCTTTTCCTGGTTTTATGGTAATGCTTGTTACTATGGATAAAATTGATTTGGTGAAAGCAATAAGGATTCTTGAGGATAATGTTGCTCAACTCCAATTGTATTGATTGGAATTGATTCCAATTCCTGATTCTATTCAAGTGGATTAATTATATTTGCTTCCCTTCTCAACATCTCATTTTGTAGACCTTCTACCAAGGTTAAATATGGCTGTTTCAAAACTGATGGTTTTTTTAAATATGTTTCCATGTCTACGTGTTTAATGTAACGATAGGAAGTAGGATGCAAAACGGCTGGGATTGTTTCCTTGACATAAAAATGTAAATTCTTAGAACTCTTCTGCACAAAAGTAGCCGTAAAACAGCTCCAATTACGAATTTGCTTAATCTGTTGTTATGCATTTGCTCCCTTGCCTTTAGCCGTGAAAAGATAACTTGTTTAATAATGACAACAATACTGAGCTAGACAGCAAAAGATTATTTGCATATTTTGCCGTCCTTATTTATATGCATCATATTTCATGGATTAGTTGTGAAAGAGAAGACCCATGCTAGAGGCTCTTAGATGCTGAACCATATCTGTAGTACCTTATTAGGCATACTATGCATCCTTGTTAAAGTAAAGGCTTCACGTTAGATGTGTCGGTTTCACCTTCATTAAAGCGTTTCACTAAATACACAAATACAACCCCGAAAAAAATGCGGGTTTATGTTTTGTCACAGAAATCTGGTTATACGATTTTTAAGCATTTTTATGTTTCAGGACTTTAACCTTTCTCTTTTACATTAATGTACACGTTGTTAAACACAAGCATAACCTAGCTGATGTCATTGATGTATCAAACAATCTAGTACACTATTGGCTTTGACCATTTCCTCTTTACAGGCGGGAACTAATTCGGAAAAAAATTAATTTTCTCGCAAGCTGGATGTTAATTTTTATTACTCTATTTAGTCCAGGTATTGAGGATTCCATAGCAAATTTTTGGAAATAATTCCACTTCAATATGAATGCAAATTTGCTCTGTTACTTTCGAAATTGATAACAATCTGCTGTCAATGGTATCCTTCAAAATTATATTCCCAAAAAATTCTACCAAATTTACAAAATTGATAATTTAAAGAGTTATGATATTTTACTTAATATGTTTCGATACAATATTTACATATATAATTTTTAAATGTACTATAAGAACAAGGATTTTAACAGCCGCTGTTTCTATTATATGTGTAATAAAAAACAGAACATTCCATACAATTCTTGGGCAAAAATATATTTAAAAAATGACAGGAATTTGTATTATAAATTTTCACTGTTGATCCACTTTATTTGCTTGAATGCCATTGTTCCTGGATAAAAAGCTTTATTGATAATTACTACAATCTAGAGTATGGCATTTGTATTGTTATTAACATATTGTCATGCCATCGTTTAACGCATTAAATTTCGTTCACTTGTTGTGTGATGGGAGACCTATAAAGTAGGCGCTTTTGTTTTGTGAACAGTGCCAATATTAACCAAATTTGACGTAATCTGAAACCTTGTTAAAACAGAGTCAACAAGCTGCATTGATCCCACGAGCCTAATTCTAGACGTGTCAATTTTACATCCATTGAAAAACTTCCTCCTACGTGCACTCAATTAACTCCCCTGAATGCCTCTCTGTCAGAGAGTCATATAATTGAATATACCTTTACCGATTTCTTTTGGCAGGGTGTGTTATTGCACGCGGTCAATAATAGCTCAAAACTATTCGAGTGTAAATGAATGCTAACTCAATGACCGCCCATGTCTTTAGATTGGTAAGTTTGTTGATGATCAAATTAAGCGGAAGCATCGTGATAAACACAAGATAGCATTATTCTGTGCCTGATGAACAGTACGAAGACAGTTCCCTTGTCATCTTTTCTGCAATGCAAATTACTGGAATCTAAGAAGTTATAAATACAGTTCAGTTGTCTTCTTGTCAAACCAGAGGATTTTTGCCCTCCCCCCAGGTGTTCCCTCAATCATGACATTGTGATCTTGTCTACCATAATCTTTCGCCAGTACAAATGACAAGTAATTATTATCTGATTTGTGAATTTTTTCGTGTGAATCAAAAGTTGTATTCCAATTCAATCTTTGCTTGTCACGTTGTAAATCTTGTACTGACTCAGCAATATTGAATGGTGTTTTCTAACATTAGAAACTACCGTTTATAGCAGTAGTATATACACAGTTATAATAAAGATTACAATCTTTACAATACAAGATATGTTGGAAGTGGAATGTCTATGAATTCTCTAACGAAATGAACTCGTATTAACGTGTAACTACTGATGGTGGTTTACTAAAGTTATTGTCAGCATTTGAAGGCTAAATTATGTCTGTTCGCGGAAATATTTCAGATGAGTCAAAACGATATTTTAAGACTTTGATAAAAAAAAAAGATATCACCGAGATTATGATAAAACAAAACATGAAAATTAAGAATACAATCCGAAGTAGAGGAAAACATTTTTGAGAATTACACATTATATATGGGAAATATAAATATTTCTAACGCTGGTTTCGCTCATTGACAAAAAAAAAAAAAAAAAAAAAAAGGAGAAAAAAAAGACAATGTTTTGGGGAGGTAAAGCCGAGATGCTGATCAACGAGAACACAGAGAACAACTTCAAGATTTAAAGCGAATAAAAACATAAATTTTAGCAGCACGTATAAGCGAAATGTCGCTTCTACTTGATATTACTTGGATCCATATACACGGTATGGGTGGGAACACCAGATAATTTTGGACGAGGGAGGTGGGTGGTTCCCCAATCATGTACTATAGTAATTTAAATTCCTTTACCTGTCCATGTATTAGTCAGTTGCTACCCGTACATAAAACAATAGTCGAAAAACCCGTCTGACGGTAGAGCCTAAATTGTCGTGCAAAAATTCCATGTCTATGCAGCTGTTCAATTCTCTACACTTTTAAAGTGTATGTTGGTGTCAAATGTATTTAAATCATAAATTAAAAAAGATACAAGAGAGACTAATTATATACTTATTCATCATAGTTAATGACTCAATCATGTATTTACAACTTAAAAATATGACACGTGTTGATGTACCAGTGGGCTTAAAAACTACTGTATAGGACCGGAACGTAACAAAACACCCCTCCCCCACCTTTTCCATCGTTGCAACCTCAAAGTGGAAAAACCATTTCAATATAAGGCTATTTGAAAATATCACTGCCCATTTTGCAGAAGAACGGTTCCTTTTGTAAATAAAACAAATTTAATATTAATATTTATATTCTGAAATAATGGTCAAAGACAATTTATCACGTGACTAATTGATATGGCGTGACATAAACGCATTTAATATTTGCAAAATAACACAAGTGTAATATCGAGTTATGATGCAAGGTACTTTTTTAAAAATATGTACAGCATATCAAAAATTATTTAATATGTACAGCATATCAAGAATTATTTTAATGACTAAATGACTCCTTTACTAAGTGCGAATTATTCTTTCCTTCCACCGATCCACATATTGTCTCTTGTAATGAAACGGACTTTATAAATTTCTTCAAGCTATTCTATAATGTAAATTAATCAGTGAACAAATTATTTTCTGAAGATAAATTTTTCTTAATTCTGTAATTTAGTTCAGATAGAATCATGACATCTGTCAGAGTAAGACCCGACATATTGATGTCCAAATAGAATCTAGCACGTTTTAAGTCCGCCCGAGGAATTGTTTTCAAATTTCCGCACACACTAGAGATTTTCAGTCGAATATGACTGATAAAAATATCTCTAACTTAATCTGACAAAATGACTTGTCAAATCACAGCACGAGTAACGTAACTGATGGTGTGAAACCTAGCGGCATCTGTCGTCTTCTACATCCGTTGTTCCACGAGCTAGTCGGAGTGACTGGAGAGCCGTGAAAATCGACGATAAGCCCAGGGGATACAAAGTCCTCGCGCGCCTAACAGACATACAAATACAATAGGTAACTGTTATTTACAATCGATCATATTGCATACAGATGTGAAAAACAGGGAGGTTTATATCTGGACCCAAAGTGATAGAAAATCTTAGGCGGGACAGGAGATTATCCATCGCACGATTTTTAGACTCAGGAATAAATTATTAATTCGAAAGATTACATTCTAGTTTGATAAATTATATATATATATATATTTCATATATACATACATGCATACACGTACATACATACATACAAAGCTGACAAGTAACTGTTTTTAATTTCTAACGATATGTTAGAAAACATAGAAAAATGAATAATAAAAGACAGAGATTCATGTTATACGATCAATAAAAGAATTTTGAAAACTTTCATATCATGTGTATGATTTGTAGGTATTTACTTTCAGGATAGAATACCATCTTATGTTGCTCTAATTGTGTTTTGTATAACTAGGAATTAGAACGTCGCCCCTTTATTCGCAAAATATCACTAGTCTAATATTCCAAATCCGACTCCACATTGATAAGTTTATATTTTCAGTAACTTTACTTGCGGTAAAGTGGAATCACCAAAGATTCATGATTAAATCAAAACTTTAATGATCTCACGGGGCTCTAATTTGGAGTCTGAAAACTAAGTTTAATGATCTCATAGGACTCTAATTTGGAGTCTGAAAACTAAGTTTAATGATCTCATAGGACTCTAATTTGGAGTCTGAAAACTAAGTTTAATGATCTCATAGGACTCTAATTTGTAGTCTGAAAACTAAGTTTAATGATCCCACAGGACTCTAATTTGGAGTCTGAAAACTAAGTTCAATTTCTGTGCCTGAAAGTTTCATTAATATGGAATCAGCTGCTTTTCAGTTTCTATCCAATATCTCAATTCACTAATGAAACCATTCAACAATATAGCTTTGCTCCAACATCGTTATAAATAAAAGTAAGACCATAACATAGATGTACTTATTATAAGCGCATTCAAATTTACCAATTGATGTTGATTGTATGTAATAGAATTTTCTAAGAATTTGCAACTAATTAGAAATGACGATATTTAATAAAAGGGGCTTAACCCCAAACCCTTAGCAGCAACAACAAATAGGGCCAACACGGCATATATCAAAGCTACTTTACGAAATATAGCAGAAGAAGCAAAATTTGTTAGTTGTGGTTGTTGGGGTGGTATGGTGGTGATTTGTTTTGTTTTAATATATTTACTGCCTTTGCATGCTTGCCAAAGTGCATGTGTTTCCATGTGTGGGATGCGTGTAGATGTAACGTGCTTGCCAAAGTGCATGTGTTAGCTTGTGTGGAATGCGTGTAGACGTAACGGCGCCCAGCTCATCATAAACTATGTTATAGGTCACGGAAAATTAATCTACAATAGTAAATACAACAGGTCGAGTCCTTGGAAATTTAAACAGGGAACATCGAATATATAAACGAGCCCAATTCATGACTTGCGGGTAATTTATTGAAGACTTTATCATTATTATTGAAAAATGAGGATTAAGTGGCCGAGGCAAAATATTACACTTTTAATACTATTACGCTTAACACGAAATTAAAACAATCTGTTCACCCTAAAGACGGATTGTATCTCTTCATTTAAACACACTGCAGATTTGTAGTATGCAGATTTCAAGTTTTGAAATATGACTGCAAAGTTTGTATGTAGAAGCGCATTATGCTATTATAATCCATCCCTCCAGTACTAGGGGTCTCAAGGTGTTGATAGCGATATTGAGTACATGCATGGATTTTTTGTCATAGGTTCGGATATACAGAATGATAATACAACAGTGCGATTTTTTTGTGTTCACTAATGAAATTTTAATTTTTTAACCTTACATTTCTTTCCAGTACCTGCACCCTAGAATGCAGATTTTTTAAAAGATGGATACGTAGAAGGAGTCATTAAATGGGAAAAGCCTGGGAAAATTCTGAATTAGGACAGAATTATTGTTGTCGTTGTTGCCATTTTTGTTGTTCTTGTTGTTAAGGTTATTATTATTAGCATGATTATTATTATCGTCATCTTCATTATTATTATAATAATTATTATTATTATTGTCGTTGTTGTTGATGATGTCTATGTCGTTGTCATATTTACTTTTCTTGTCATGCTTTTATTTTTGAAGAAGATAACGACGATTATGACGACGACGACGACGACGATGATGATGATGATGATGATGATGATGATGATGATGAAAACGATAACATCTGCGGACAAAAAGCGTGCTCCGTCGTTAGTGATCCTTTCATCACACCAGACTTATCCCGTTATCTCCTTATCCCTTTTCCAAGGAGTACCTAACAATTACACACAATTTAAATTATCTGTGTTGGAGTAACTGCATGATATTAGGATATATAACCGCACAATTGGACGGACAGGATTATACAACCCCAAGTTTTCTTTGATAATAGTCAAGAAGAAGAAGAACAAGAACAAGAAGAACAAGAAAACGAAGATGAAGGAAGGGAGGAAGAAAGGAGCATAATGATCATAATAAGAAAGATCAATAACAGGAACATCGGGTAATCTTATTTTGATCCTAATTTTCAAACGCTATAAATACGATCAGTGATAATAATAATTAAGAAACAGAAAGGTAATTAAAATGAAAACAGCGCCCTGGTTTTTTTTAAATGTGAAAACAACAGCGATGTACGTTTTCTTTTAAAGATTGTCCTTTGTTGTCATTTTCAGATTATTAACCTTATTTTTTATAAATATTTTGTGGGAAAATGTCTGAAACTGAAGATTCATTACATTTTAAATTACACATGTGTATAGCTATTATTTCCAATTTGACATCATCGATCGATAGTCATGATAAAAGAGAGGTTCGTAAGAAGTTACGTTTTGATACTAAGTGTTTCCCCGGAGAAAAAGAACAACATTCGCTAAAATGAAAAAAGGTAAATTGATAAAACGGACATGCAAAAACTTTAATTCCTAATATAGTTTAAATAAAATTTGAAATCATTTGAATCGGCCCTTTATATATATATATATATATATATATATATATATATATATATATATATATATATATATATATATATATATATATATATTTAGCATATCGTGACTCTTTAAGATGGATGATCCCTCGTTAAGTCGTATTGTTGATGCTCTATCTTAATCATAAAATGTCTAATATATTGAATTTATTTTCCTCTATATTGAATAGATATTGTGAATCAATCAAATAAAATATATTGATCTACTTTAATCCGAAATTTGTGTAACATTTCCCTTAACATAAACCTGCCATTCGGATTTTGTTAATCTCGTTCTATTTGATCAAATTAAATATGACTTCTCCGTTTAGGCAAAGAACATTACCCTTAAATATATTTGTCATTGAAAGCTGATTCTTCCTTAACGAGAGAGAGAGAGAGAGAGAGAGAGAGAGAGAGCTTTTGATCCAGTACTCAAGCATGATTAAGGTATCGGACCACTTATTAGTTTACAACCAAAGAACCAGCCTACTGGAGGGGTAATAAAAAAAAAGAGTTCTAAATGTTTTCAGATGCATACATTGGCTAGTTTATAGATTTCATTTTTTTGTCTCCTTTATTAATTTCATAAACTTCAATATATGTACTATAGTTGACGACAAAATATTTGCTTTTATTTTGATATCTTGTATTTAATTTCCTACAAACAAAATAGCATATAAACTCTTGGTGCTTGGTTAGGTTATTAGGAGTAGAGTACAAGTCCCCTTGTTTAACATCACAAGGCTACACAATAAAAAGAAAAAATGCCGCGGATCACCTGTTTTTTGAGGCTGAAAAAAAATCTCTAACTTTGATGAATGGAAGCACGTGTTGTTTGTATGCCAATCTAATGCAGAAATTATTTTTAAAAATATATATTAACATTAGGTTCTATGGGAAATTAATTAGTGGTCTGAGATGTTAATGTTCATCATGCTACGTACGAACCATCTCTGTCACATGTCAGGGTGAAGATCTGAATTTGTAATAAAAGATACACACAGCAATGGTACTGGCAGCTCGTATTCAATAATCGCACATCATGATTACGATATTAACAAGACATGTTTATTCAATGGCTATATATACAATGTATGTCACTTGACACCTGGTATTTACTACATGTATATCTGTGGAAAATTTGATGTTTTGATGATAATCCTGTCATTGGATTTTATAACAGCAAACTGAAATGAATTGAATTGTTTACACTGCATGACACTTTATCAATGTTTGGGAACAACAGCATTTCCACGAAGGAAGTTTTAAAAAAATGAAAATGTAGACTGCAAAGATTTAATTTCGTCATATCTACATTATAAAACAATTACTAATCGGCCGACTCTAGAAACGATAATGACGGATAAAACTTGCACCACCCTAACCCTACGTTTTCGGACAGTTCTGTTGCAAATTGTTTTCGTAATCCCTAAGTTTTGAGACTCCAATAATTAATGTTTGGCTTCTGGAAAATAAAAATTAGGATAAAGACGGCAAGATCAGACATAAATTGGAATTAAGTGGCACACAACTGTTATCATGTTTTCAATATCTCCCTTTATTCCCTCGTTTTTTATTCATTTTTATATTTTCTATTACGTAACATACTCTTTCTCATAAATATATAAAGTTTTGCTTTATATATCACATTATCTTATGTACATTCCGTGTTTTGACCACACTTCAATTGCAATTAACTCGAGAAGAAAAAAATAAAAAGACAAGAAAGTCGAGATATAAAATTATTCCTTGGCACACAGATTAAACGGCGCAAGTTTGAAATAGAATTTGATTCTTAGCGAGAATGACTGACAATGAAAAATGGATACCTGCGATCTCAAATGCTTTGTCACTTTCCTTTTTATGTTATTCTATAGCTGAACAACAGGATTAGTCAATCAAATTAGGCAAGGTAATCCACTCAAAAGAGTATACATTTCTCTTATTATTCATATGCATGATTTAGAATCAAATGAGAAATTATAACAAAATAAGTCATGCTTGTGAGTATTTAGTATTTTAGAAGTTTAGTGTTTCACGTATCAGCACTGGTAAACAAATTTGATACTCTTTTTTTTAAATCCACTTCCACCCCAAAGAACCGATACAATATTATCCCTATAGCTAGAACAAGAAGTATAAACGATAGTAATCGACATTGGTGAGAACTTGAAAAACAAGCTGTTGCGCAAGTTCTATTTGGGTTCCAAATATGTTTTAAAATCTCATCCCTTTCCTTGACTTTGCGAATAATATTTGTTCACTCATTGATAAAAGGACACCTCAAAGATAGGTATAAATATGTAAGACAAAAATACAAAGGGAATCAAAAGTGATGTTTAAATAATTTTAATGGCATTAATGTCCTTCAAACATGAGACATTTACAGACAAAATGCATGCAAAGTGTATACAGTTGAAACCATCTCACAGAGATGGGTGAACTGTGCTATGTTCACCATAATTTTTTAAAATATCGAACAGATAAGATTTGTGACGTGTATGAGATAAGCACCTCAAAATATGGGGCTAATAAAGAGAGACAGGGAATGTGGAGACAGCGAGACAATAAAGCAAAAAGATACGGAGACATAGGGAAAGGCAGAGAAACGAAGAGACATAAATGGAGACAGATTACAAGATGGAATGATACAGAGACAGAGAGGAAGAAAAGATAGGCAGAGATAAAAAAGTAGCGAGATACGGAGATCTAGAGAGACAGAGAGAAAAACAGAAGAATACTATATATAGAAGGAGACATGGGACAGAAAAAAAGAGACGGAAAGACGTAAAGATATAAGGACAATGAAGAAGAGAGACAGAGACATAAATGAAGAAGAGAGACAGAGACATTAGGCGTCATTTCAAATCATTACCTCATTTTCGCATGTGAATTTGATAATCAATATAATCGAAACAATAATTTTTTCGGAAAAAAATGAACATGTCAACATCTGTACAAATCTCAAAATCAACAAGGCGGTTTCCAATCGGTTTTCTGCATTATGCTCAAAGATGGAGACTGGCAGTAACTGCAGAGACACGGTAAGGTCACATTCATGTGTGTTTTGTCCAAACCAGAGGGAAGGAACATTGTGAACGGCAAGCTGGAATATGGACCACTCAGATGCTGATGCATAGAAAAGTGTTTGTTGATACCTGTAACGTGAGGGTAGCTCAAGTGTGATACTTGTTTGCTTGTTGTCAGGTCCTGAATCATTCTGCGCATCTCTTCCAGTGATTTGTTAAGCATTATGATATAATTCCTGGCCAAAAGCAGAGTAGACATTTTGGACAGTTTTTTCACTGATGGTCCATTGGAATAAGGCATAACCTGTCTAAGACTGTCCAAGGCAGAGTTCAGATCATGCATCCTTTCCCGTTCTCTGTGGTTAACGCGCAGGCGTACATCCTCCGGAACACGTGACTTTAATGTATGTCGTTTGCTACATCTGATGACGTAAGAATTTCGCTCCCCGAATTTTTCATTGTCTCCCCCTAATTGTTCGTCTCCACTGTCAGAAAAGCTGCAATTTGAGTCTATTTCTTCTGTCTCTGCACGTTGACTTGATGGTTCTGTCGATGCTGACATGATTGACATCTTTCTTTTGTTAGCAACAATTTATACCACCCTCTGAAATGTGAAAGTGTAAAAAAAAAATAAGCAATGAACAACGATGTATATGTGTTATAAAAGTAGATTTTCTTAAACTTAATAACATCAACTGTGGCAGTAGTTTCGTACATCATTTGATTCAAAGTGTATATTGGACAAGTTTATATTTCTAAGTTTTAATTTTTATAGCTAGCCGAAAACTTTATTATTAAGAATAATAATAATAGAATTCTGTAAATGTTATATTTTTTCTTTTCTTCATAAATACTTTTTCAAAGTTTTCTGCAACCTATCTGATCACGTTTAAATTCGCGAAATCCAATAAACAATATATATATATATATATATATATATATATATATATATATATATGTGTGTGTGTGTGTGCGTGTGCGTGTGCGTGTTCTTGTGTGTGTTTGTGTAATAAAACTAAAGATCTCCTTAAGAATTACTGGCAGTGGTAGCACAAAGCGGGACTGGGGGTGGGGGAAGATATTATAATAAAATCCGCTTTAAAAATTAGTATGACATGACTCAAGACAGACAAACATGAATATCATGAACAGCTGCGGCCTTGCAATATAAACTACTAACAATAATGACAGAGTATAGCTTCATTATAATGGAAACACGTGAAAATGTAAGAATGTAAAACAATATTCTGAAATCTTTTCATATATATTTGTACCTTGTCAGTCACCAACTTTGGGATATTACGACTGAAAGTCATGCATGAAGAGCATATAGATCAAAGTGTCATCTTGTTGGATAATTTTATCAAAAATATTGGGGCCGAAATCTTAAAGTCGAAAGTTCTAGGGCTGGAAACTCACAGGGTCCAGCTAAGAAAGGGCTAAGAAACTGCAAATAATTTAGTTCTATGAACCGCGCAGTGCACTGGGTATCTCACAAACTATATGCTATTTAATAGAACCCTTACCTTATTTTGTTAAACATTATTTCAACTTAACTATTATAATTTATTAAATTAATTAGAAAATGTTAAAAATTTTCTTACAATATGAATGTAAAGACTTAAATTTGTAAAAATGTATATTATGATATAGCCTGTTTAAAAACAATGGAATTCAATTTATATTTACTCGGTATTTTATAAACATATTTGATAAATTATATTTGATAAATTATATAAATTCATCAAATATTTTGATTTGGTTTGTTAGATATCCTGTAAAGTGTATAAGACATTTAATATATAATCTGTCAACTATATTTTTGAACAAAAGAAAAGAAAAAAAACATTAAAAATACCTTATACTCTTAAAAATATTTTATTTAATACATGATGTGTTTAATAAAATCTTGAAGATATCAAATATATTGACCAGATTTATAACAATCATCAGATTTAAATCGTGTACTTACAAAAAAACAAATTCCTGTTCCTCCGCTGATAAGCTGTATCCCAAACACCAAAGTTTCTTGAAAATTTGTATAAAGAAAGTGGAAATGATCTGTCTCTTCTTTTGGGAAAATGCTACTGTCCTTTCTGTATAGGACCAGATGTGATTTGTCTATTTGACACCTCTGAAACTGTATCGGCCACTCGTGAGCCAAGACCTTTTAAACCCCAATCTGTACCGTCTTGTCCAATGGTGTCATCTCATGGCAGTCTTATCGTTTTAATCAACGGATCCCGATCGACAATAGAATAGGAAACAAAGTGATAATGCGAGGAAATCGAAGATAATTGCTGCACCCCTCAAGGCTCGAACCGAAAGATGTCGCACAGTCGCATGGGTATTATTACACGCTGGAGTATGCTATCTTTCCATCTTTTGAACAGATTGCGAGAAATGATGTACTTCCAAAATGAAACCGGGCACTTTAATTTAAAAAGAAAGCATAAGAATTATCACCATAGTTTAGAGAGGAAAACAAAACAAAAAGAACAAAGAAAAAAAAAAAAAGGAAAAAAAGAAAAAAAGAAAAGCAAACAAAAAACAGTACATTAGCTCAAACATTCAGTTTTTCACTCTTTTTGTTACTCGCTCACTGAAACTTTCTTTTCCGTTTGTCAGATAATAAAAAAAAATTGTTGAAGCGGAAATACATTTAGTATTCAACCCCCATCTATTGTGATCAAAAAAGAATTCTTTGAAATATTTATTTTAGCTCAATTCAATCGTACTCATCGTATATTTGTTATGAAAAGTGAGGCACGATTTTCATGATCGAAAACATGAATGAATGAAAAACAAATTTAAGATTTCCTTTCATTTTCTTTTTTTTTTTTTTTTTTTATTTCATATCATTCTTTGGATTTCCCACTGTATACGAAGATATGAAGTTCAGATGAAAGAAATTACCTAAGTCTGCTGGCATGGCGAAATCTGTTTAGTTTTTAAACGTTAGGAATATGTTGAAAATATACAGATTTCGAATGTGAGGATTATTGCATGAAAAAAGGTGATAAGTTTTATATCGATCTGTCAAATTCGATGATTGCCAGCAAAGTCAAAAATGGTAGTTCAATTTCATTAAATGTAGAAAGAAAACGGCGATTACTGTCAACATTGCGCTTTTTAAAAATATTTTTAAAACTGTTCCTATGTATGTAAAAACCTTTCTCTTGAACACTTTAAAAGATCGAGAAGCCCTCGATTCATGAATTTGCAGTTTAATCACACCTGCATGGATCGCTGTCAATTCGGCAGAGCTCGGCAAACTATCTTTTCAAGTGGCACTTAGTCTATTTCATTTCACGGATAATTCAAGACCTTTGAACTCACAGTTTTAGCTGAATAACTACAAGCTGAACATTAATAAATTCAGACAAAAAAATGTTTGCAAAGATTGGAAGTTGAGCATTATACTTGTTGTAATTATTATTATTATTATTATTATTATTATTATTATTATTATTATTATTTTACTGACAATGAATTGTATATTACATTAAATGTGATTACCATTGATAAAATAATTCGAAATTTATATTTTTGAATCTAAATGGATATAAACAATATTATAATTGTATCTTAATATTAAAATCAATTCGGAAATTAATGCCCTTAATATTTATAACAATACATGAAATCTGGATATCACAAAATAGAATTTATGATATATCAATCTCATATTAAATATTGGTTTCTATTTTCAAAAATATCGAATAAAAAGAGGAATATCTCATATCGGGTAAAGGGAATGAAAGTAAGGGAAAAGACATTTCAGACATGAAATAAAAATTTATTGTAAGAGAATGCGTTGCATCTGAGTGATTGATAGGCAGAATTGATTTCAGTGCTAGTTGACATGTTTAAGGTATTATTTAATGACAAATAGATCATTCTACATCTACAATGTTACGGTTCGTCTGACTCGGTGACTTGGAACGGTTTCTGTTTGCAGTGTTCAATGTCAGATTAGTCCATGGAATGTGTTTGACTTTGACAATGTAAAATGGTTTCCAACAATATTCTGCTCTAGTAAGGAAACTGCATTATTCCAATGAAATCTGTTATCTACAAATTCTAACCTCAAGATTTATTTTGGTGCATTTACACCAACCTACTTTTTATACTTATGAAATATTTGTACATAGCATCTCCTACTTTTTATACTTTTGAAGTATTTGTACATAGCATTGCCTACTTTTTATACTTTTGAAGTATTTGTACATAGCATCGCCTACTTTTTGTACTTTTGACGTATTTGTACATAGCATCGCCTACTTGACCAAATAGAGATACAGTTTTAAACTTGGGTCATTAATATTTGATCTTTATTTATCACCCATTTTTAGTAAAAGTGCATACATTTAGAAATTTCATTGTAGTATCCGCTATGTCATGTATGTAAGAATTCTCGTATAAACACATTTTAGACTACGTAATTATCTAATCCATGTATAACGTAATTCAAATCCGATCACTTTAAATGCATAGAAAAGAGATCAATTATGATAGATTGATTGCATATCTATCCGTCCATCTATGGCCTGGATTGCTTTTAAATTGTAAGTTTGGGGTAATACAAAAATACCAATAAGAATCTGAATGGCTAATGTACTTATAGAATTCTTGTATATTCAGTCAATTCATTCCATCATCAGATAAAATGCATCAGAAATAATTATGATGAAGTCTTTTTGTGTCTCGCCACTTCTGTTTAATGGTTTCACCCAACTGTGCTATTATCATCTGAAATCGGCGATCATCTACTTGATCTAGATCGCCACACAATTGTCCAGAGCCCTTAACCAGCAATTTTCTCGCAAAGGTGTTAAAAAGTTGGAAACAAGGTATTATCATGATTTACCTGCTATACAACCGAAGATTAAATTAATTATCTACTACGGCCAGCAGACCTGATTTGCCAGTGGCCAGGAAGTTGCCAAACAATGGCGTATCATAATCGTTTGACACCTCTGCAGTTTTCTTTGCTGGAGGTAGAAAAGGTACCGTGGCAGCCATGACGGCTCTTTCCTGGTTACAACTGACAGTTTAATGCAGGCCTATATCACCTTATTTTCATTTGATCCTACCAATAGATACATTGTGACTTTCTGATTGGGACATGGAATAAACCTGTTTGATCATCATATGAAGAGGGGACAGGGTGGCAACAAGACCAAATACCTATTGATTATATTTGTATACTTTACAACTCTCAACATGCCCTTTCTAAATTAGTTGTACATTATAATTAATTGTAATTTTCCCCCGCCGCTTTGTCAAGAGGAAAATAAAAATAGTTTCGATCCGTCTGTCTCTTAGTCCGTCCATACATGCGTGTACAAGTTTGTGAACGGTCAGTATTTACATTTTTTCAACCAAATTAGCCGTGAAACTTAATGTCAACAAGGTCTCGGACGAGTTCGGCGATGCACACATTTGTTTTGTGTTTCTAACAGCTTTTGCCCTTCATCGGCATGGAATGGGCATCCCTGTGCCATTTCAACAGTCAAGCATTTTTTAAAATTTGTTTATTTCAATCTAATTTACTATGAACGAAACTTCAACTTAACATGGTCTCGTATAAGTTTGATGACGAGCAGAATTGGACCATTTTTACAGTGTTATAGCCCTTGATAAATTTAGCATAGGCATCCCACCGCCTCTAAAATTCACGTTTTTTCTTTTATCAATCAGATTTGTCGTGAAGCTTTATCACAAATAGTTCTCATATCAGCTTGACGAACAAAAAATGTTGACCACTTTTTACAGAGGTATGATCCTTGATCAACTAATTATCGGTATCCTTATGGCGTATAAACAAACCCATTTTCTGTAAAGCCTCAAATAAACAAGGTCTCTGATAGGCTTATGATTTGATTATATTTTACATTGTTAAGGCCCGTGATCAACTTAGAATAGGCATTCAGCTGTATTGTAAACACTCTAGCATTCAATTCTTTTGTTTGATTCCAAGCAAATTGACTGTGAATATTTGTCTTACAAATATCAGAGGTGAGTTAGATGATGACCAGAATTTGACCATATTTTTCAGAGTTATAGCCCTTGATCAACATAGTCACCTCCTACCCCCCCCCCCCCCCCCCTTTGGCATGTGAATACTCTAGCATTCACATTTTATGTTTGATTTCAACCAAATTTGTTATAAAGCTTCATCTTATAAAGGTTTCGGAGGAGTTCGATGATGATCAGATTTGTTTTTCTCTCCATGTGTTGCAGAATTACGTCATTTGATCAACTTCGAAGAGGCATCCCAATGTCTTAGGAACACTCTAGCACCCATATCTTCAGTTTGATTTCAACCAAATTTCACGAAAACTTTATTTCAAAAAGATCTCAAAGGAGTTTGATCATCGGCAACCTTTTGCCTTTGTTTTAGAGAGAGTTCTATCTCTTGACTAAGTTCGATTATCATAACGGCTTGTGATAAATATGTCCTTCACATTTTTGGATTTCAGTCAAATTAGATGTAAACTGTCATCACTGCAGGAAAGATTTTGTCTATGTTTTACTCTCACGATCAGCTTAGTACATTAATATAATTCACCAAGATCGAAGTACTCTAATCTCGCCATTTGCTGCAAGGAACCATGACTGTGTTAGTGACATCTTCTTGTGGCGAGTGATAACAACCTCAAATTGTCCATGATAAGAGAAAACAGAAAAAGGAAACAATTATATACATCACTGCCAAATTTTAACACACCTAAAAAAAGCAGCCGCATATCGCTCTTTACTTCGAAGTTGACAGACAACATAATTACTTGGAAATTTAATTCCTTTCTAAGAGCGGAAGCAGTGAGTGTTTCCATCGAAAGGCCGCGAGAAGGAGTTCACTAGTCCGTGTTCAATTAGTCATACTGTATATTCTCCTTCAGTTTTTAAGTGTTCGGGCATCAGCAACAAGTTAGACGTGAAATTGCGTATACACAGAAAAAACTGACATGATGCGTAAAGGTTTAATATGTGCAGCTGTAATCCTGCTTGCAATTGGTAAGTGAAACGTTTTCTGAATTATTTTTACATTAGCAAAAACATAAAAATCAATAAGAAATGTATCTCACAATCATCGTCTAACGATGATATTTTAGACAATATTGGTAAAAAAAAATTATTTTGGAGGAAAGTACACAAATTATATGAAACATAAATTAAATATTGTCTAATGTAGTAACGTGAAATGATTTCACAAATTCTTTCTTTTCAGTTCTCACGCTTTGTTGCTTCCGTCTCAAAACACGAATCCGTTTGTACATGAAAGAATACGATTTTTTTACACTTTTGTAGTTTGATGACTGAACGAAAGTTATTTATTTATTTATTTATTTATTCCAGTTCTTGGGACGGATTCCATGCCAAAGGGATTGCAAGCAAGTAGTAAGCACACATATATCTTAAATCAGTTGTTCCAGAGTAGGCGAGGAAAGCCAAATACTTCATTTTGTATCCGTGTGTCTGTGTGTGTGTGTGTGTGTGAGAGAGAGAGAGAGAGAGAGAGAGAGAGAGAGAGAGTGAGAGAGAGAGAATATTTTCTCTATCTTGTAACATATTACATGTATTACATGTACATATCTTTCCAGTTGACGTAAATATTTGTATTCCGTCTCCGTCTTATGTATTTCGCAAGGGGAAAAAAAACTTATCTGGAAGGCAATGCCTATGTCTTCATGGGTAATATAAATTAAAAAATAACAAAGTAGCAAAATGTATCATTAGATAATATGATATGAAACTCCCATCGCAGTAGCTTATAATTTGGAAGAGCTCGACTCAGACTTGAATGCGAAACTGGGTCAACAATCTCGTGAACTTAGATAGAACATGGCATTACAGAATGTAAAATTGCGAATAATTAGGCTGGTACCGGAAATTATGTTAAGTAGGCAAGACCGATCCAAAAAAAAAAAAAAAAAGCTCCATTTGATAAGAGTGTCATACTATTTGTATATGTTGTCAGTTCACGATGAACTTTGTTCCGTTTATTGTGCAGTCCCACATCTCTCTCTATTTCTCTCTCCACACACACACACACACACACACACACACACACACACACACACACACACACACACACACACACACACACATGATCATCGGGCTAGTATTTGTATACCTCATGTGTAAAACTTGACTGTATACGAGTAATTCTTGTTGTTAGTTGTATAATTATATCTATCTCACCATCTTCCGTCACAGGCAATTGGATCCATTCTGGCTTTTCTGCATTTGATTTAACTCTCAGTCCATTGAACCTCTTGGTCGGATATTTTGAAACAAATCAGAGCTGCTTAAACAAAACAATCGGCTGCTACTTTATTGTCATCGGTACGCTACACAATTTTCACAAAACCTTGCTTTTAGCAAAATAAGAGACAAAACTTACATCGAACCGAACGTTTTAATCAAGATGACTATGTCTGATTCGAAGGAAAGTTTTGCCCGTAAAAATACTAGCAAATCGCTCAATATGTCCCCATAACGATTTTTGTTTTAATTCTGATGGTCCAATAACGATGTAACGCACCAAACACAATGAAGTAGAAGCTATTTATCTTGGCTGTATTTTATTTTTTTATTTTTATTTTTTTCTGAGTGACTCTAATTTCTTTAGACAGTTAGATTGTTGCGAGTGGTTGAGACATAATAGTACTGACATAAATCCCGAAATATTCCGCATGCTTGGAAATTAAGTATTATATTTTCTATCACTTGTCCTTGCAACTGATGCTGGTAACAAAATACTTGTAGGAGAGAGACAGACAGACAGAGAGATAGAGAAAGACAGAGAGCGACATAGACACACAGAGAGACAGACATATATGAGGACAATAGCAACAAAGGAATTTTGACCATCTTGCGGAACAACTGAACATACAGAAAGACGAATCGGTCTTTTGGAAGCGCACAAAATTTAAAAGACCAACAAAAAAGTGTCTTAAAAGATATGACCACCGGAAAACCTGTCTATTTTTATAGTAAGCTAAGTCTCTATTTGGATATGCCTTTAATTTTATTACATACTTGTATGCAAAAGAGATTGTTAAACCGGCAACTGTACTATTCCTTCTTTTGGCAAATTTTATCCATGCATCACTTCACATGATTTCTTGTTGTAATCAAACAAAGAATCACATCCTCTACTATTATCGCTTTGAAATACAAACCCATATATACGAAAATTAAGGCAAAGAGAAAAAGGATTTGCGAGAATGCGACATATATATATATATATATATATATATATATATATATATATATATATATATATATATATATATATAATATATATATATATATATATATATATATATATATATATATATATATATATATATATATATATATATATATATATAAAGAGAGAGAGAGAGAGATGTGTGTGTGTGTGCCTGTGTCTGTGCCTGAATGTGCGTCGAGGGGATATAGTTATTGTGAATGAAAATTATATATAACATAAATAGTGTGCGCCTTGACATTGAAATAAATATAAGCGAGTCATCCAGAAATTTATCTCATGTTTGGAAGAATTCACCCGATGAGGAAAAAGAGTCTTCGCAAATATAGGTATTTTTCCACTTCAAGAAAGAAATTTAAAAAAGCCCATGAAAGTCGTTCCATTAGTTTTCTAGCAATTATATCCTTGAACTTAACTTTTCTTAAAGTTATATCAATAGACCAAAGTCACAATGGTCTTTGCTCATTATGTCTATCTCCTCGCGAAGATGGATAACATGTACGTTTACAATTCTTGTTCTTCTTCTAATTATTATTATTATTATTATTATTATTATTATTATTATTATTATTATTATAAAGGGGTGACTGGAGGACAGCCATGGACCTGTAACAAAAGAATATATTTTTGCTATTTGAATCCTTGTCAGACGAGAGCAAATACCTGTCGAGATCCAAGAGATTGTCGGTGAGTAAAAACAAGTACCTCCAATTCGCCATCACAGAATCATTGATTTTATAATTGACGTTATTTCTTATTTTAGTCTGTCAAATGTAATCAATTGTTCATTTAAAGAGTAGATTTACTCAGTAGTTATCGTACTAGCTTGTTCAATTTAATAACTGAATACTATATTTTAAAAAAGCTGTTTTGGTTTCTTTAGAAATACCGATATAACATAAAAGAAATTTGAAAACTTCTATTCACACGTTTTTCTGCGCTGGGTTTAGAAATGATTTTATCCTCAGTATTAAAACCTTTAGCCACTTCGTCAAAGCAGACCATGCCTCTTCGTGGATTTTAGGCTCCTTACATTACATTTTCTTTTGAATAGCCGTCTAATCAATTTATGATTATAAGAACTCAAGTCGACTTCCATGCACTTAGTTGATGAACACTGTCTGTCTTTCACTTCATATATAGTTGCTGTACAACTTCAGAGTATCATGAGTTACTACAATTAATATTGTCGAAGGTCATTTTCATAACCAACGAATTTAAAGAAGAATTTTGATAGGTAGTTTTCATATGACCAAAAAGTCTTTAATAAGTTGTTCTAGTAGGTTCCCTGCATCGTGTGCTCCGCCGCTACTCAATTCGCTTGGTGTAGCGGAGCGCGCAGCAGAGGAGCACACAAAGCATGGACCAGACTAAAGTATCACTTAAATTCAGTGTCGGCTATCTTTGGACCATCTTTATAACTGATTTGTTTATAAGAGAAATTCGTTCTATGAAAATTTAGATTATTTTAAGTTGTCCATGTGTCCAAAAGATTAGTATAATTTTAATAAATCTATAAACACTAGTATATAGAAAATTAAGGAGAGTTTACAAATAAAATGTATAAAACTAACAATTTCTTTTGCGAACCTTGGTGAGCAAACGGGGAAATCAAATGACGAATTTAATAAATTTCATTTAAAAATGAGCAGAAATAAAAGATTATATTTATCACATGATAAAAACTATTGATTTTATTTGATAAACTTCAGAATAGTGCAGTAAAATGATTTTAAAATACATTTGGAATCCTCGGTCACTACGCCTGCGCCTTACATAACGTCATGACATCATTTGTGATTCATGACGTCCATGGGTATTCTTACAATAAAAAAAAATTATATGGGGATATTAATATAAATAACACAGTATTCATGTGATAAAAATAGTACTTCTATGACATTATTTTATAATACGCAAGATACTGATATTCCTGTCAATAATAATATTTTGTTGGTACCCGGTCTAAGCTGGCGAACAAATATCACAGGCGGGTAACAAGTAAAATATGTATCTCCCATTTAGTTAGTATATGACGTAATTCTCACAATAGTCATATCATTCCCGTAACGGCTATTTTGGAAACTTCTCCCAGAACTGCAGTAATTGGTTCGTAGCTTCACGTTGGCGCGATGCATCCTGGGAAAAAGTACTTTCTGTAAGATGGAGGATGATTGATATCTGAGGTCTTACGAGCACCGGAAGTGTTACACAGTGTCAGTGAATGACGTCACCCGCACAACAGTGACATCATTCTCGCAACAGCTATTTTGGAAACTCGCAAGTGAACTGCAGTGATTGAATGGTAGTGTCACATCGGCGCGATCCGTAATGGGTAAAATGAACGAACTTTTTATGGTATATTCGAAGATGGTGGTTAACAGTGATGTACATTCTTATGTCCACCGGAGGTGTGATGCTGTAGGTAGCGAATAATAATACTCAGACTTCTTCCCAGATGATGTAATATACAATGCCATTCCCTATACAACCATTTGACCCAGAGGTCAGCCACGTTAGATCCGGGTCTCTCGATCCTCGTGTCCGTTCGTCAGTCCTTCCATCCGATACAATCTCGTTAGTGCACATAGTCCCGCAGTTTTTTGGAGGATTGTCGTAAATATTATGGTCATCACCTTAAGATACGCCAAATCACTTTCTTTTAGAGCTTTTGCCCTTATTTGTCTTGTAGCTTAATGCACTGCATGACACAATCTCATTAGCTCAACAAGTCCCACAGTTTTTGATTGATTGCCTGAAACTTGGTAAATATTAATGACATCACCAGAAGATACTCATATTGACAAATCAATTTGATTGCGCAATTGTTGCTAGAGGTATTGCCCATTTTGTCTTGCAGGTAGATGCAGCGTATGACAGAACCATATGCAGTTTGTTTTATGGATTGCTGTGGAACTTGGTACATAGGTTCCACTCCACAGTTATTAAGTGCTTCCAAAAGAGGGTCAGGTACAAGTTGCGTGTATTTGCAATAAGCACAACGGACCTCTATGCTACTTTCATGTACTGTGAATGAAATTTATATGTGGTATTAGGGAAACTACTCGCTGTCTAAAACAGACAGCTGATCGAAATGGCTGTTTCCCCAACCCCCCAAAAATGACCTTGAAGTAGTCCAAAGCACAATAACGTTAGCAGTTATTGAAACAGGGAAAACGAATTTTGCTAGAGTAGAAAGTGTAATATATGAATTATGAAATATTTTAACTAATATATAATGAGAAAGAAAAGTTACCTATAAGGTTTCTTTTCCAATTTAACTCTGAAACTCCAGGAAGTGAAAATGACTTAGAGGAGCTATCAGTCTTTTGAGAGATGTTTAACTGAAGTAAAACCAAGCTGTATACTCTTCAACCCAAATTACACCCATCAATCTTACACTAAAATAAAGGGTATTGGAAGGTCTTTTAATAATACCTAAAATATACAAGGTACCTTTTAAGTAACCAGCACGACTAGTGAGGAAAATCTGGGAAGTTCTTTTTCTTTAAAGGTTCAATCAACAAAAAAGCCTTGCTGCACGTTTCTTGCAGATATAAACTTGTGATGGAGGTTGCGTTATCAGAGCAGTAAAGGGAACTAAGCCACAGTGAGAAGTATGTAATAATGCTAATAAATGTTGATTCAAGTTATGGCACACATCTATATTCCAGGTGTGGTAAATCTGACAGGAAAGGACACTGTCTCAAGAGAGTTAGGTTTCGCTCTACATTATCGTACTTGTTTGATTTCTAAAGATAAAAAGTTTATAGAGTTTCCTCAATGGTAATCCTGGTTATTTCCAAAAGACCTTGCAAATCTTAGGTGAATGCTAAAATAACTATTTAATTTCCCTTGTGTGTGTGTGTGTGTGTGTGTGTGTGTGTGTGTGTGTGTGTGCATGATTGATGCGTGCTATTTGGGTTGGAGAGTATACAGTTTGGCCTTACGTAAGATGTGCATCTCTCATAAGACTGCTACGTCCGCTTGATCATTTTTACTTCGTGGAATTTAGAGGTAAACGGGAAAAGAAAAGTTACAGATAACATATTTTAAAAAATTATTTAATAATTCATTTATTGCACTTTCAGAAGTTACTATTATCTACTCTAGCAAAATTCATTTATTGCACTTTCAGAAGTTACTATTATCTACTCTAGCAAAATTCATTTATTGCACTTTCAGAAGTTACTATTATCTACTCTAGCAAAATTCATTTATTGCACTTTCAGAAGTTACTATTATCTACTCTAGCAAAATGCATTTTCCCTATTTGAATAGCTGATAATATTTTAGTTTTTAGACAGAGTTTCTGCTTCATTTATTGCACGTTCAGAAGCTAGCACTGTCTACTCTGCTAAAATTCATTTTCCCTATTTTAATAAATACTAAAGTTAGTGTAATTTGGACTAGTTCAAGTTCATTTCTCGAGCACATCGGAACAGCCATTTCGATCAGCTGTCTGCATTATCAGTGCGTTGTTTCCCTAATACCACATACAAAGAAATGTCAGTAACAGTACATGAAAGTACCATCGAAGTATGCCAACATTCTTTCCATTAAGCTTAACCTTATACATGTCCCTCTTTCAGAAGTACTTAATAACTTTGGAGCGGAACCTATGTGATATAAGACAATCCAATTGTTCTGAGAGTGTAACATGTCGTAAATAAGAAAATACAAAACAAGTGTAATGTGTATTCATTTATGATGTATCATTATGTATTTACCTCTTAGTACCCTGTGCATTGACACTTTAAAATCAGAGTGTGTAATATATGTAAAATAAGAAAAAAAGATACATGATAGTGACAGCAAAAATGCAAGATTGAGGCGACCTTGTGCTGTAGTTCTTGGTAAACAATATATTAGGGTATATGTTTAATCGAACATGAAGCCTCGTTTGCAATACCAAAGTGTCGACAACATAATGTCTGATCTGTTATCAAGCATGATTTTTATATCACCATCACATATTGGGCAAGTTGCCTGTCCAGTTCCAGTTTTCCTCTCCTGCACATCTGTCTGTATATCTCTCTTTTGCTGAATATTAATACCATCTGAATGAATAAAAAAGACCGGAAGAATTGAACTCAAGCTTATTTCAAGCAGCCAAATGAATATTATGTAAGTCGAGTTCAATTTTAACTTTCTTTTCCATCAATACGTGACTTAGTTGTTGTCCTTGTTCTGCTTAGATTTTCGTATTAGGATGTTAATTATTCCTGTTCATTTAATAACATACTAACGACGGTATGTATTGAACTCAAAAACGATATTAAGTCTTATATCAGAGATATCTAGATCAACCTAAGTCTACAACAGTGTCCATTATATTTAATACTGGGATGACACTTTTCGGACTGGTACCTTTTATCTATGTATCTATACGCAGACCAATTTGGACGTGACACAAAACACACAACTATTCGTTGTTTCCGTTACATAAAACGCCACCTCGAAGAGGTGACAACTCGGTTCTCTTTATTGTGCACCCTAGAGGTTTGAATGTTTAAAACCATGACATTGAATCAGGTATCATTAAAATAATATTAACATTCAAAAGAGAGAAATTTGCATGAATTCTTCAAATCATATGAAATATGTTATACGTGATGATGTCATAAACTGGTTGATCCACTACCTATTCCAACCGAGTTGTCAGTTCCTCATAACAAACCAGGACCAGACAAAACCCGGATGACCAGAAACGTACGTTAATTTTTGTATTGTGACATGATGGGGCATTCTTAAGCTGTTGTTTTGTTTCTGTTTTTGTTAAAGTTACTCTTCATTTTCTACTCATAGACCTGATTACTGCGGTGGCTGTAAGATAAAATGCGTCACAACGACTCCTGTGAAGGAATGAGCCACTGTTAGGCCTCAGATACGGTAGGTTCCTAATTTTTGTTTCCCACGCCAGGATTGGCTACATTTTCGATCCTGTCATGTATAATATACGAGTTACTGCGTGAACCTTTTACATCATTAGGACAAATCTGGCTATTTCTGCGAGACAAAAATATGCTTCAAATGTATGTCTGCGTAGTAATTTCCAGAAAATTTATACATCTTGCTTGCTGGAAATTTTCCCGCAAATAAAGAAACCACAATCTATTCGGACCATCTGGGCTATTTCTGCAATTGAATTGACTGTTGGACTGACGGAGAAAGTTACAAATACAAAAATAGTTCTATGCATTCGCAACTTCTCGGTCAGCCGAGTGACTCTGAACGGCAGCTGTCGGCATAAATTGGCGGTACTGTCCGTAGGTATGACCTTGAAATTGCGACTGACATTTACATATGTAAGGGAGGTAATTCGTTTACCAGTCTAACTCCCTCTAGACTTTGACGTATACAATTTAGTACAGGGCTGAAAAAGTACAAGAAAATACATGGTATGAGAGTCGAGCCTGTGGACTAATGTCACTAACTTTAACTATTTAGTCACATCATGTCGAACAACGCTCCCGACAGGTTTCAATCACTGTACATGTTATGACAGTTGTTCCAAACGAAATTTGGCTCAATCGTTGAAATTTGTTTGGGAGTGCAAATGTCGAAGGCCAAAGTCACTAAAGACAATCATAATCATTTATGTGCTATATTGGACAATTAACTATCTCTATTGTGAATAGTAAAAAATAGGGTTTACGATTATAGTAATTTCTCTTTGTTTTGAAAAGATGCCCGTTTGGGGATTTAAAAAGTCAAACAAACTCAAAAACATTTCTAAGGTTCCGCCTTTTTTCTGAGAGATGGGCAGAGAATAGGATATTGTTATATGTCGGCGCTTCTTTGCTGAAAAATACATTACTCCCTCATCTATCTATATGCCCAATTCTATTATGTGAATGAAATAATGTCCCAAGAACGGATATAAACAATATTAATAGAAGAACCAACACACACACACACCCACACACACACACACACCATCACCACCACCACCACCACTACCACCACAAAACAAACAAAACAACCTATTCCATTGCGATTTCCCCATGAATCTGAATTCAACTGCGTTTAACTTTTTTTTGAAACTTCTTACCCTTTACTTACAAATGCAACATAAGCCCTCTCTAGAGAGTCGTCTCCCATTCAAGAATTATTCATATTTAAACGAGAGGCATTACGGTGAGAATTATGAAAACATTCAATGCAGGAGTCAAATTATGGAGGAGAAAGTTTAAAATATGGTCTGACAATTATGAATTGTTAAAGTGAAGAAGAAGATGATGATGATGAAGTGAAAGGGGGAGATGGTAGTGATGATGATGTTGATGGCGATGGAGCAAACTGAACATAAATGATGTACGGAAGAAAACCTAACGAGGTTTAGTCTACAGTAAACATTTACAAATCAAACCAATCTATGACTTTTCTTTATTAGCGAGGGCAGGTCGCAAAGTCAGTTGTTATGCTAAAGGTTATGCATAGCAGTCAAGCTGAAAATCTTCGCTCACGATCACGCTCCGCTCAGCTCAGACTCTTTCAGAATATATCTAATCCCTGCAGTGAGGCTGTTTTGGACGCTTGGTCATCTAGACATTAGTCAGACATATCTGCGCATCAGCACGCAAGTACCATGTATCCGTTATATTTAATTTATTGTTTGGTTTGAAACTTTAAAAAAAAAGTTGTCAGTGGGCATGAAATGTAGGTTATGAAATCTATATGAAGCAGGAATATTCTTATCACGTTGATCAGACGTGCAAAGTACATGAAGCCTAGATGTAGTCACATATATTCGGCTTAGTATGACGCAACTAATGCAATGCGGTTTCTTGGTGACCCTCAAAATATGACTAACAGAAAACAGAACAAAGTTTTGTTTCTTCCTCTTCTTCTTTGCTTGCCACGCCGTATAGAATGATGCTAAATGCTTTCATTTTTTTTCATGCACTGGCAGATATTTATATTTCTTTATTGTGTCACTAAAATCTGACAGACTATTAAAGTACAGTTTAGAGGCTATAACTTCATTGGAGTACTGCACAACATGTTATCTCTTTGCCATTTTAAGTGAAAATGAAACATCTGCTAAATGAGCTACGTGAATAAATATATATATATATATATATATATATATATATATATATATATATATATATATATATATATATATATATATTGAATTCAAATAGTTGTGTGAGACCTGTAAATAGATAGGTTAGTTAGTGGTATTGCAAGTTGCAATGGAGTCACATAACATGTAAACGTCACATGCCTAATGACTCGCGATTACAATTATTGGCAAAATAATGCAGATCATGTGGTTTTAACTGCATTAAAAATTCAGCTTAAGTCTAGAGAAAATACGGTACAAACTGGGCCGTAGGTAGATTGTTTATTTCAAGCGGATACATTTTGATCCCATCCCTTAAGCAACTGTTGACATCATCGAGATTATAACGTCATAATTTGCATAACATCAAATATGACGTTAAGATAACTTACAAAGAAATTAATCTTACAACATCCTTTCTCACTGATATAAATTTTACTTTTATTCTTTTATTTACCCAAAGGCGAGATTTGATATGCATTTTTTTTAGTTCAAAATGTAATTTGCCTTTGTCGACGCTCACAGCTCTTGTCAGGATTTCCATTGCATAGCGATGCAAGCCGAGGCGAACCGCGTGACCCAGGCTGCTCAGATGTATAAGATTTAGAAAGCAGAAAAAAAGAAAACAAAATTCTTGTGCTTAAAAGTATTACGCTACGTACAATATGTTTCCTAAACGTATATTGAAATTAGCTCTTGAATTTGTTCTAATGAATCAATACTTTAGTCTTCATATACACAATGACGTTGTATTTCGGCTCGTGGTCCCGTCACGTGATAGGGTTCGTTTCGATAAAAGAAATTTCAAATTGCTTACTCTGCGAGAGATCTGAGCTTTTATTCACTGAAAAGATCGAAGATGCACCAAATTATTACAGCAGCGATTTAAGGTTTCACTTCCCAGTTTCGTATTTTACACATTGGTGAATCTCTAAATAAAAGGTGTCTAAATAAAAGTTGAATCCCGACATTTGAACAATATGATCATTTGTTATTTTAAGCAGAATCTACGAATTCCTATGTCGGCCATAATCAATTTCTTTAAGAATTCAATAGGTACCGGATATCCAGCTTAACTTGATTGCCACAGGGTTCGAAAGCAAAAGTATGCTATTAGAGTGAATGCCTGCTTTGAAAAAGCAACAAATGTGTTTTAAATGTTTGAGATGAAATTACAAAAGTGTAGCCAGTCAGATTTCCTTCAAATTCTACATAGAGAAAAGACAAATTCAGGTACTTCAATTTGCAGATGAATGTAGCTAAATAAAAGTTCCTTTGTCAGAACATGCACAGATGAAAAAAACGAATTTCGGCAATTTTCTAATTTTATTTGATTGTTCACAAACTGGATTTAAACGGATGATGAATAATTCTTACTTGACAATATCAAGCAAAAATAAGATAGACAAATAGAGAATTTAATTTTGGATAGGATAAGATGGAAAAGGTCCCAGTATTGGACAGTTTTCAATGCAAAGATTGAACATCATGCAGACTACATACGTGTAAGGAAGTGACATTTTGTAAAACTGTGGAGCATAACCTAATCTGAAAGGGTATTAGCTGTGATGAGCGAGAATGCAAATTTCAGAACAATAAAATTAAAGAAGATATAAAAGGTTAATAATAATGCACGTTCATGGTAACACCAGAGAATCCATTGGCCTGAGTGTTTAACATATCGTAAATACGAAATCAGAAAACAAGGTTTTATGAATTAATTTATCGTGTATCAAGATTTCTTTACCTTTTTGTAACCTATGCATTTATACCTTAACATATCTAAAAATAAGGAAAGATACATGATCGTTACATCAAAAATGCACGATTCAGGCGACCATGTACTGTAGTGTTTTGGTAACTTTTTAAGGGGATATGTTTAATAGACCATGAAGACCCGTTTAAAAAAACCAAAATCACCGACAACATAATGTCTGTTATCAAACATGATTTTGATGTCAGGAAAGTGGTGTGTCCAGTTGTCATCGTCCTCACATTTGTCCTGTTCATTTAATATCATGTTCCATATTAATTTCGTCTGCATGAATAAAAGAGACCGAAGAAATTAAATCAAGCTTATTCGAAGAAGCGATAATAATACTAAGTAAATCGAGATAAATTTTTAACTATTTCCATCACTAATGTAACTGAGTTATCGCCATTGTCCAGCTTGGACTTTCGTATTAAGCTACTAATTTATCATGTTTATTCAATAAGATAGTAACGTTGGTATGTTTAGACATCAAACATGATGCAAAGTCTTATATCAGAGATATCCAAATCAACCTAACAGTAACTTCGAAGGTTCAAACATTTTACATTCATATTTAATGCAGCAATGCGGACAGATAGCTACTGTTTATGTACCGATTAACAGACTAATTCTCGATTTCGACTACATGACCCCCTGCACACACACACACACACACACACACACACACACACACACACACACACACACACACACACACACACAACTGTTAATTGTTTTCATTACATAAAGCGCCACACATAAGGAGGTGACAACCCCATTGCGCGAAACCACATGAATTATGTTACAAGTGATTCCAGCCGAGTTCCCACCTCCTGTGAAGAAACAGCACTAGAGAATACGCGAATGACTAGAAAGGTCAGTTCAGTTTTATTTTTTGACATGATTCGTAAATGACCTATTGTTTTGTTTCTGTTTCAGAGGACCTAGCCCTCCATTCTGAGACCGTGAGGAGCGTACTTCTCCAGACGTCTGACATGACCGACATGTGTAGTTTTTTCATACATTTGATACAACAAAACTCCTCCTTGTTAAGACGGCATCTTCTGTTTTGTCCCTTGTCGATTTTTTTTGTTTGTTTTTTTTATGTTTATTTTTTTTTTTTTTTTTGTAGCTCAATGCTAATATTACAAACTTTTCATCCTTAATTTTACTTTCGAAATTGAACCCAACACTCAGTATCAATAAATGGGACAATATAGTGTAGGTTTAGCGTATGAGTAAAATTATATATTACATGATGGAGTTAAAATGCCAATCCTTTAAAATTAAAAAACTTTGTATTAACTATTGACACATTGTTATTTTTGTGTTCAACGCTACGATTATGTGATAATCTTACTGCAAGTGCCCTGTTTCCCACGCCATGATTGACACATTTTCGTTCCTGCCATGCGTACAAAGCGGTCCTACCAGGGGTGTACTGGGTAAGCAACTCGGTCCTGGACTTATCTGCCGGGACAGGCCCAGGGTTTTGCTCACACCAGTAAAACACCGGTAAAAACGGATTTTTTGGACGGCCCACCGGCCCACCGATGCGGCGGCCCACCGTGATTTGTTCCGGTTTGCCCAATGGCCAGTACACCACTGGGTCCTACTAAACACGGGCAAAGACGAGCAAAGACGGACAAAGACACGCAAAGACACATAGACATTTTAAAATGACAATAGTGGAAAATACTGAATGTTGATTCCAATTTTATTAAAACAGAAATGTTTGTTTGTATTGACCATATGTTCGTTTTTTTTTTAATGTCTGTTTGCACTCACAGTTGTAATAAATTATTGTAAATATTCAAAAATGTCTTTTGTCAACAAAAATGGAATCTTCTTATGATTATTTATAACATATTTTATCTCATTTAATAATGATGCAGTAAATTCTGTGGGGAGTTTATATTATTAATATACATGTTGTAAGTACTGGGAAAAGACATTTTAAAACTTTATTTAACTGAAAATTTCATGTCATTGATACATGTTTCGTCTAAAGAAATATAAGAAATATTTATATAATAGATGTGTTCATAGTTTTATAGTTTTAGTACACAGCAAAGAAAGGCAAAGACAGGACAAAGACGGGCAAAGACATGCAAAGACGGTCAAAAACACGCAAAAAGAGTTCAAAAACGTTCTTGGATAGTATTTTACTGTGTTATTTTCTTTAGTATAGTTTGTTCAGCATTTGCTACACACATTTGTCGGTATGGAGCAGCACAGATATGTACCCGGGACTTGGGACGTGGACCCTGCTTTTTAAGTCCCATAATTTTGAATTTTGTGTATGCTAATTGTATACTTGTGAATTTATCAAGCCAAAATTGTCCAAAAGATAAGTATTTAAATTATTGTTTTGTTATATATATTTCAATTAAAATCAATTTATTTTCCCCGTGTAATTTTGACTATTCCAGTTCTTCGTGATATGACGCTATAACGCGGAATATTGATCCCAATATAACCAAAGCGTAATCACTACCTCAAATAAAGTTCTCAGAAGTTTTAGTATATATAACCATATTTGTCAAAATATTCATGCAAACGTATGAATAGTCTTTAAGTATAATAAGTCATTTTAGGAAAGCATGTTCTGCTCTAATACAGTGTAAATTTGACTTTACCTGTTCTTTGTGATATGCCGTGTAATGTTTAATATTGACCCCTGCATAATTTGTCTACCCTTAGTACTTTAACTCTAATAAGTCGTTTATAAATATCAACTTTTTATAAGTTTGGCTATTAATATTAAAAATATATTTTGATATGGGAAGTTATGCTATGAATGATCAATATTAACAATATATAACTATCACAAATTAAATTTTTTAAACATTATTGGATATATTTGTTCATGTTAATAAATGAATGAATGCTATGAATGATCAATATTAACAATATCTAATTATCACAAATTAAAACTTATAATCACTAATGGATATATTCATTCATGTCAATAAAAGAATAAGTACTATGCAAAAGAAAAATCAGGAGTACTGTCCAATAAACTATGAAGTAGTTAAACAGGATCCGTTAGTCTGTAATATCAAAAGATGACTCATCGGAATTGGTTTAAAATTTCAAATACAAACTACAAATATCACAGAACAAAATTATTAAATTGTTGTAAGAACCTCAACAAAGCTGACGTTAATTTGGAAAATTGTTTACATCCTTATTAAATAAAAGAATACATGAGTGTTTAGCAGAAAATAATTTACTATCAGAGTTACAATGTTATGATACTTCATGTACCAATAGATTTTCTAAATTAAAGAAGAACTAGTTATTTTGCAGTCACTGGGAAATGTTTTAAAGTTATATATATACATTATCAAAACATTACATCGAGTGTTAATGTTATGGTAACTATGCAGAATTTATCTCATGTGATACTGTTGTTCGGCAAGGAGAAAATTTATTATTAACACATATGTAAAAGTACTGCTGCTTCTTTATGCAAATAACACTGTATTAATTGCTGCCAAATGAAAAAGATAAGAATAAGATTCTTGTTTTTCTGATTCTTGTAAGGCCTGAAAACTGACGGCCAACAGAAAATGGTTAACATCGCTGACAGCCTATTAAACGCAATATAATTTGACTTACCTCCTGCAATCTGAGAACTGCGCTGTGATAGTTGTACAAACCTGCATCAGCATCCAGAATGCACTTATTACACATGTAGGGGAAATTTCCCGAAAGAAGACCTAAGTCACTGTCAGTCAGGTCATTACAAGAAGCGTGCATTCATTTCTTACAAACATTACATTGTACAGAACCTAACACGCAATTTTCTAAACAAACTTCAAATGGCCATGATTCAACCCTCGCCTTTTTACGGACTCGGCCCGGCATGATTACGCTTACACAACTTTATATTAGCCTTTTCTTAATCTTTACAAGCAGGTAAAATTGTATAAAAATTATATTCAAAATTATATCAAAATATATAGTCCAGATATAGATAAAAAATACGAGCTCGAAACAATACAATGACTGACAAATATTACTTGGAAAGCATGTATAACGTGTCTATGAAGGGTCAGTTTATATAGAGCACAAATTAATGAATGTCTGATCGCGATTATCAAAGAATTCCGAAGTTTGTAGATGATTAGTATTTGATCATCTCCTTTGCCGACGTAATTAGCAAAGGATTATCAAACTTTTAACGTTATTAGTAGTGATTAATTGTTTAGCAGACTTAATTTGACGACCACACCCCTTTAATCATTTTATGTTAAACTATGGCTATCCAAAGGTGTGAATACCTGTATACAATTAATTGGATAATTATCTCTTTCGTGTATTGGTTCATTACCGAGAAGTTTGAAACTGTAGAAATTGTGTTGCTCAGTATTTAAACATTATATAAAAACACAATTGGGAAAGCAATCGAAATAAAGGGGAAAAAAATCCTAATCACAGATCGATAAACTTATATATTGTGTAATCAACATTTTGAAACTGTCCTTGGACTGCCGCTATGTTAACTGAGTTAAAGGTCTACTCTGCTACTTGTGATTGTAACACGCGTTGTCACGTATTAATCGGATTACAGTAGCACTTCACTACCATATACCGTACATTTGATATCAACAGTAAATATTTTCCAGTATTGTAAGTTTAAAAACGTCTCTGTCCTTGTACTGCCTCCATGTTTATTGAGTTAAATAGATATTTAAAAAAAGAACGATCAACAGACAAAGTAAACATTTCTAATTCTTATATATTTATTTATATAAATGTTGTATCAGCAGTAAATATTTTCCAATATTGCAAGTATTTGCCCTGTCTTTGTCCGTTCTTGCGTGTCTTTGCCCTGTCTTTGCGTGTATATTCCTTCTCTCAACACTTACCTTGATAAAATATTTTTTAGAAATTTACACGAGGACATTTCGTGGTCAATAAGAAAGAGTGAGAGAGAGAGAGAGAGAGTAGAAGTAACAATGAAAGTTGAAGAAAATTCAACTTCCATATGTCAAAATATTTAATTATTTAAAGAAAGAACGATCAACACATAGACAAAGCAAACATTTCTAATTTTTATATATTTATTTATATAAATTTTGTATCAACAGTAAATATTTTCCAATATTGTAAGTATTTGCCCTGTCTTTGACCGTCTTTGCGTGTCTTTGCCCTGTAATAATTTTTGAAGAAAAAAATGTACACGAGGACATTTCATAGTCAATAGGAAATAGGTAGAGTAGAAGTAACTTTCATATGTCAAAATATTGAATTATTTAATGAAAAGGACGATCCAACACATATACAAAGCAAATTCTTATATAGTTATTTTTTTTATAAATTTTCTATCAACAGTAAATATTTTCCCCTATTGTCAGCTTAAAATGTCTACGTGCCATCTTTTCTATGTCTTTGCGTGTGTTTGCCCGTCTTTGCCCGTCTTTGCCCTGTCTTTGCTCGTCTTTGCCATTCTTTGCGGTATTTAGTAGGACCCCGCACAAAGCAAGTTACATTGGTAAGGGAGGTAACTCATTTTCCAGCTCGACTTAAAATTATCACTTATGATTATCTCCCTCTATACTTTGACCAACGAAAGCCAGTACAAAGCTAAAAAATACAAAGAAATGCATGGTATGACAATCGACTCGAAATTTTTGGAAATCAATATCACTGCCTTTAAGTATTAAATATTTACATGAGGTCGGACAATACTGGCGACAGGTTTGAATCATTGTACATGTTATGACAGTTAATCCAATACATACATTACGTCACACTCCACCGCTACGAATTTACCATCAAAGTTACCTCCAGTATACATTTCTTATGAATATATACGAAACCCAAAAAAACAGTTTTAGCACACAGTTATAGCAAACGGTGCGCACTGTAAGAATTTTCAAGATTTATTTTATAAAAAGTTTGAATTGAAGTAATCAAATTATATAAATTTATGGTAATGTTATGTATTATTCATGAAAATGAACTAATTTATTTACTTCAATCATAACAGTCGAATGACAATTTTATTTCCTTTTCTTGTGGTTTTTTTTTTTTTTTTTTTTTTTTTTGTTGTTGTTGTAAGTTTAGTCAATAATGTGCTAGGTTTCCGATAAGAAGCCCACTAAAAGTGTGTCTTCGGATTATGTCACAGGCGTACAAAAGTGTTTTCTCCTAATTGATCATCTGTTCTCTCTCGTCTGTTCGTTGCTAGTATCACACACCAGATTGGTTCCAATGGGATGAGTTGAAATTGATTCAAATAACAAGGGATACAAACTTCCGTTGTTCCATTATACGTAAGGGGATAGTTCGCATTCACAATATATTGTCTTACTTCTGGAGCTTCTAGATCTAAACCTAGGGGTTCCAATAGGGTTATAGACAAGTGCGCAATTGAATCAAAGTGATATACCGGCCAATCTGACGTAAGAAAGCAAGAAAGCAACGAATCATGTCCCAGGGGACGGCCAAGTGTACCATAAAGCTTAGAGTTGGTCGTCCTCTGGGATTGAGAGACAAGTGAGTAGAGATGGGCTTGTGCAAAACATTTAAATAAAGATCAAAGGTCATATACAAGACGGGAAATATGAAATCTAAAGACTTTATGAAAATTTTAAAAACGAAACAGACGTTTGCATACAATTTAAATTAGAAGCGACAACAAATAAAATAAAATAAAAAGAATTAAATATTCTGACTTGAAGGAATGATTAACCTAACAATCTACCTACACATTACAAAAGTAATGGAAGAACAAAAATAACAAAAAAATATTACCATACAGAAATGTTTATGTTTCCCATGTGAATACGCAATGGCAATACGATCAAAACAAGGACACAAACACATTTTGACTCTCACGGATATCTTTCCAAAAATTGCACGGGCAAAGAAAAGAATCAAGGAGAGGAGATTATATATAAAGAGGCATTTATATAAATTTGCAAAGAAAGAAAGCGATCAAAGATACAGTTTGATGAAGGAAAAACAGTTTATAATTGAAATGCTAAAGAATTATTATAGAAAGAAAATACTTTGCAACATATTCTGAAAAGGCCCCTGTAATAGAAAGATTTAATAGAACTCTGAAGACGAGAACGTAGAAAGATTTCACTGAAAATGAAATTAGAAAATGGGAAGCTATATTGCCTAACCTTATTGATGGACATAATAATACCTACCAAACGGCAATTAATATGACTCCAATAACTGCAAGTAACCCCCAAAATAGATCTAACTTATGGATTATCTTTTTTGGTTATCTGACGTTTATAGAGGAGCAGACTGAATAGATTGTATGAGTATTTGCAACTGCAGAAACTGTTTATGAAGAACTTAGACCAAGAAATGCTGCTATAATGATATTCACAGATGAAAATCGGAATAATTATAATTCCACCAAAGTCTTGGACATATCGCGTGCAATTTAAATCATAAAAATCCTAAATATGTCCCACTATTTATTCATAACATTTGTCTGGACATGATGCTCATTTTATTATCAAGACCTTAGTAACAAACGATCCAGATCAAAAATAATATCAAACACTGCTGAAAAATGGATTTCATTTCGTAAGGAGCAGATAGATGTGAAAAATACGGTAGCGAATTTGACCTAAATGGAGCAAATCCATTTCTAGATAGTTATCAGTTTATGTGTCAATCACTGGAACACTTTGCGAAACATTTAAGTGATGACAAACTTACAGAAACGATTAATACTTAGAGGGGAGTTGAAGGCGAAAACATGGAACCAAAATATTTGCGGAAATATATTTCCCCGTACGAATACATGGATGCCTTGAAGGGTTTATTAAACTAAATTACCACCAACAGAAACACGTTATTCAGATATATCAGAGGATCAGGAATAATATATGAAGATTACCAGTATGTTACACACGTCATAAAACGCTTGAAACTGAATTTTCTTGGTGACTAACATGACTACTACGCAAAGAAATATTTTTTAATGATATGTTACATGCTTGAAGAATTTAGAAATGCCATCATGAATAATTAAAAAAACTAGACCCAACACGTTATTTTAGTATTCCTAGACTAGCTCATGATCCTAATTTGAAAATAAGTCAGGTATAATTAGAATTCCTCGTAGATTATGATATGTTCCTAATGATTGACGGTTGAAAGAGGAGGAATCAGCATGATGCCAAATATATTTGCTAAAGCAGTACGAGATTATAACGAAGATGGCCAATACGATAAGTGAAGGTCAAGGTAATTCATTATGTACGCGGATTCCCACATTCCAACAATTTAAATCATTATGCAATGTGGCAATTAATGCCTGTCAAAAAGTTTAGATGGGCAAACAAACAAAAATTTAAACCTATTGAAGAAAATGTAATGTCTTGGAGTGACGAAACAGTTTGGGCTGAATATAAGAAGTAACACCATATTCGCAGAACAACTAATTTCACAGGAGTGTGATTTGTTTACGCATCGGAAGAAATTAGCAGAAGATAAAAAACTTACAAACCCTTCAGTATCTACATCATAATAATTGATCAATTTGGCATAGGCATTCCACTGCCTTTTGAACACTCTAAAATTCACATTTTCTTTTCTCAATCAAATTTGCCGGAAAGATTTATCACAACAAATTCTCAGATGAGTTTGACGAAGAAATATTTTGACCACTTTTTACTTTTGATGAACGTATTATCGGCATCCTTATGGCGTATAAACAAACCCATTTGCCGTAAAGTCTCAAATTAACAAGGTCTCTAATAGGCTGATGATTTGATTATATTTTACATTGTTATGGCCCGTGATCAACTTAGAATAGACATTCAGCTGTATTGTGAACACTCTAGCATTCAATTCTTTTCTTTGATTCCAACCAAACTATCTGTGAATATTTGTCTTACAAATGTCAGAGGTGAGTTAGATGATGACCAGAATTTGACCATATTTTTTCAGAGATATAGCCCTTGATCAACATAGTCATACCCCTGGCATGTGAATACTCAAGCATTAACATTTTATGTTTGATTTCAACCAAATTTGTTGTAAAGCTTCATCTTATAAATGTTTCAGAGGAGTTCGATGATGACCAGATTTGTTTTTCTCTCCATGTGTTGCAGAATTACGGCATTTGATCAACTTCGAATAGGCATCCCAATGTCTTAGGAACACTCTAGCACCCGTATCTTCAGTTTGATTTCAACCATATTTCATGAAAACTTTATTTCAAAAAGATCTCAAATGAGTTTGATGATCGGCAGCTTTTACCATTGTTTTGAGAGAGTTCTGGCTCTTGACAAAATCTGATTATCCAAATGGCTTGTGATAAATATGGCCTTCACATTTTTGGATTTCAATCAAATTTGATGTAAACGGTCATCATCGCAATATCTTAGATGTATCGACTACAAGAAAGATTTTGTTTATATTTTACTCTTATGGCCAGCTTAGTACACATGTCTAATTCACCAAAATCGAAGTACTCTGGGCTAGCCTTTTTGCGGCGGGCGGCGAGGAACCATGACTATGTTAGTGGCATCTTCTTGTGGCGAGTGATAACAATCTCAATTGTCCATGATAACAGAAAAAGAAAACAATTATATACACCCTTACCCAATTTTAACATACCTAAAAAGCAGCCGCATATCACTCTTTACTTCAAAGTTGACAGACAACTTAATTTTTACTTGGAAATTTAATTCCTTTCTAAGAGCGGAAGCAGTAAGTATTTCCATCGAAAGGCCGTGGTGAGAAGGACTCTACTAGTCCGTATTCAATTAATCACATATTTTCCTTCAGGTTTTAAGTGTCTGAGCATCAGCAGCAAGTTAGACGTGAATTTTCGTGTACACAAAAACTGACATGATGCGTAAAGGTTTAATATGTGCAACTGTAATCCTGCTTTCAATTGGTAAGTGAAACTTTTCTGAATTATTTTTACATTAGCAAAAACATAAAAATCAATAAGAACTGTATCCAACAATCATCGTCTAACGATGATATTTTAGACAATGTTGGTAAGATTCTTTTTAAATTTAGAGGAAAGTACGTAAATAATATGTAACATAAATTAAGCATTGTGTAATGTAGTCACGTGAAATAATTTCAAAAATTCTTTCTTTTCACTTCTAACGCTTTGTTGCTTCCGTTCCAAAACACGAATCCGTTTGTACATGAAAGAATAAGATCTTTTTCACACTTTTATAATTTGAGGACTGCACGAAATATAAAGATTATTTATTTATTTGTTTGTTTGTTTATTTATTTATTTGTTCCAGTTCTTGGGACGGATTCCATGCAAAAAGGATTGCAAGCAAGTAGTAAGTACGCATATCTCTTTTAAATCAGTTGTTCCAGAGTAAGAGAGGAAAGCCAAATATTTCATTTTGTATCCGTGTGTGTATGTGTGTGTGTGTGTGTGTGTGTGTGAGAGAGAGAGAGAGAGAGAGAGAGAGAGAGAAAGAGAGAGTACGTTCAATTGAAGCAAGGGAGACTGATATGGAAAATATTTGTATCACATCCCATGTGTTCTGGAAAATATTTTCTCTATGTTGTAACATATTACATGTACATATCTTTCCAGTTGACGTAAATGTATTCCATCTCTGTCTTATATATTTAGCCAGGAAAAAAGTTTTCTTCAAGGTACTGCCCATGTCTTCATGGGTAAAATGAATTAGAAACAAAGTAGCAAAATGTATCATCAGATAATTGCGCAGGAAATATACATGTACATCTTTGATATCAATCTCAGATGCAGTTATCGCAGTAAGCCTGTAATTTTGAAAAGCTCGACACAGAATTCAAAGCGGGAATGGGTCAACAATCTCGTGAACTTAGAGAGAACATTGCATTGCAAATCGTAAACTTGGGAATAATTAGGCTTGCACCGGAAATTATGTTAAGTACGCAAGACGGATGCAACTTAAAAAAAACCCCTGCTCCATTCGATAATAGTGTTATACTATTTGCATATGTTGTCAGTTCTCGGTGAACGTTATTGCTTTTATTGTACGGTCCCACATCTCTCTCTCTCTCTCTCTCTCTCTCTCTCTCTCTCTCTCTCTCTCTCTCTCTCTCTCACACACACACACACACATACACACACACACTCATCACATGGTCATCAGGCTAATATTTGTACACCTCATGTGTAAAACTTGACCGTATTTGAGTAATTCTTGTTGTTAGTTGTATACTTGTTTCTATCTCACCATCTTATGTCATGGGCAATTGGATCCATTCAGACTTTTCTTCATTTGATTTAACTCACAGACCATTGAAAAAACCAGAGCTGCTCAAACAAGAAATTCAGCTGAGATAAACAGCTGCTACTTTAATATCTTCGGTACGCTACACAATTTTCACAAAACCTTGCTTTTAACAAAATAAGAGACAACAACTTGCATCGAACCGAACATTTTAATCAAGATGGCTGCATCTGATTCCAAGGAAAGTTGTGCCCGTAAATATGCTAGTAGACCGATAAATCTGTCCCAATAACAGTTTTTGTTTTAATTCTGATGGTCCAATAACGACCATGAGAATAAAAACAAGATCGTTATGGTAACAGATTTATCGGTCAAATATACTAGCAGCAATATTTCGCAAAAACGCACCAAAAACAATGAAGTAGTAGCTATTTATGCAGACTGTATTTTCTGTTTTTTTTTTCTTTCTGAGTGGCTCTAATTTCTTCAGACAGTTAGATTGTTGCGACTTGGTGAGACATAATGCTACTGACATAAATCCCGAAATATTCCCCATGTTCGGGAATTAAGTATTATATTTTCACTTGTCCTTGCAACTGATGCTAGTAACAAAAGACTTGTAGAAGAGACATACAGACAGAGACAGAGAGCGATAGAGACGGAGACAGACAGAGAACAGAGAGACAGATATGAGGACAATACAAACAAAGGAATTGTCACCATTTTGCGGAACAACTGAACATACAGAAAGACGAATCGATCGTGAAAATACAACCTTAATCAGGAAGATATCTGATGTGAATACATATTTAGCAATTATCTGGGTTCATCACTTTTTGAGTCTTTCTAAAGCGCACACGATTTAAAATACCAACAAAAAGTGTCTTAAAAGATATGACCACCGGAAAACCTGTCTATTTTTATAGTGCGCTAAGTCTCTATTTGGATATGCCTTTAATTTTATTACACACTTGTATGCAAAAGAGATTGTTAAACCGGTAACTGTACTATTCCTTCTTTTTGACAAGTTTTAGCCATGAATCACTTCACATGATTTCTTGTTGTAATCAAACAAAGAATCACATCCTCTACTAGCATCGTTCTGTAATACGAACCCATATATGCGAACATTAACGCAAAGAGATAAAGAATTTGAAAGAATGCGACACACACACATATATTATATATAGACAGATAGATATAGATATGTCTGTGTCTGTGCCTGTGTGTGCGTCGAGAGGATATAGTTTTTGTCAATGAAAATTATATATAATATTAATAGTGTGTGCTTTGACTTTGAAAGAAATATAAGCGAGTCATCCGGAAATTTATCACATATGTTTGGAAGAATTCACCCGATGAGGAAAAAAAGTCTTCGCAAATACGGGTATTTTTCTACTTCAACGAAGAAATAAAAAAGCACATGAAAGTCATTCCATTAGTTTTCTGTGAATCATATCTTTGAACTTTACTTTCTTAAATTTATATCAATAGACCAAAGTCACAATTGTCTTTGCTCATTATGTTTATCTCCTCGCGAAGATGGATAACATGTGCATCTACAATTCTTCTTCTTCTAATTATTATTATTATTATTATTATTATTATTATTATTATTAAGGGGTGACTGGTGGACAGCCAAGGACCTGTAACAAAAGAATATATTTTTGCTATTTGAACCCTTGTCAGACGAGAGCAAATACCTGTCGGGATCCAAGAGATTGCCGGTGAGTAAAAGCAAGTACCTCCAATTCGTCATCACAGAATCATTGATTTTATAATTGACGTTATTTCTTCTTTTTGGTTAGTCAGATGCAGTCAATTGTTCATTTAAAGAGTAGATTTACTGAATATTTATTATACTAGCTTGTTCAATTTAATAACTGAATACGATATTTTTAAAGAGCTGCTTTGGTTTCTTTAGAAATACCGATATAACATAAAAGAAATTTGAAAACTTCTATTCACACGTTTTTCTGCGCTGGGTTTAGAAATGATTTTATCCTCAGTATAAAAACCTTTAGTCACTTCGTCAAAGCAGACCATGCCTCTTCGTGGATTTTAGGCTCCTTACATTACATTTTCTTTTGAATAGCCGTCTAATCAATTTATGATTATAAGAACTCAAGTCGACTTCCATGCACTTAGTTGATGAACACTGTCTGTCTTTCACTTCATATATAGTTGCTCTACAACTACAGAGTATCATGAGTTACTCGAATTAATATTGACGAAAGTCATTTTCATAACCAAAGAATTTAAAGAATTTCGATAGGCAGTTTTCACATGACCAAAAAGTCTTTAATAAGTAGTTCTAGTCGGTTCCCTGCTTTGTCTGCTCCTTCGCTACTCATTTCGCTCGGTATAGCGGAGCGCGCAGCAGAGGAGCACACGAAGGAGGGACCAAGCTATTTTTAGTCCATCTTTCATAACTGATTTATAAGAGAAATTAATTCTATGAAAATTTAGATTATGTTAAGTTGTCATTGTGTCCAAAAGATTAACATAATTTTAAACAGTTTCTAACCACTAGTATATAGAAAATAAAGGGAATCTTACCAAAAAAATGTATGAAACTAACAATTTCTTTTGCGAGCCTTGGTGAGCAAAAGCGGAAATCATATGACGAGTTTAATAAATTTCATTTTAAAATGAGCAGAAATATAAGATTATAGTTATCACATGATGAAAAATATTGATTGTATTTGAGGTAACCTCAGAAGAGTGCAGTGAAATGACTTTAAAATACATTTGGAATCCTCGGTCACTACGCCTGCGCCTTACATACCGTCATGACGTCATTACGATTTGTGACGTCATGGGTATTCTTACAATATAAAGAATATCAATTGGACATATTAACATAAATAACACAGTATTCATGTGATAAAAATAGTACTTTTATGACATTATTTTATAATACGCAAGATACTGCTATTCTTGTCAATAATAATATTTTGTTGGTACCCGGTCTAAGCTGGCGAACAAATATCACAGGCGGGTAACAGGTAAAATATGTATCTCCCATTTAGATAGTATATGACGTAATTCAAGTAAAATACGTATCTCCCATTTAGATAGTATATGACGTAATTCAAGTAAAATATGTCTCCCATTTAGATAGTATATGACGTAATTCTCACAACAGTCATATCATTCCCATAACGGCTATTTTGGAAACTTTTCCCAGAACTGCAGTAACTGGTTCGTAGCTTTACGTTGGCGCGATGCATCCTGGGAAAAAGTACTTCTGTAGGATGGAGGACGATTGATATCTGCGGTCTTATGAGCACCGGAAGTGTTACACAGTGTCACAACAGTGACATCATTCTCGCAACAGCTATTTTGGAAACTCACCAGTGAACTGCAGTGATCGGTTGGTAGTTTCACATCGGCGCGATGCGTAATGGGTAAAAAGTACGAACCTTTTATAGTATATTCGAAGATGGTGGTTTACAGTTATGTACATTTTTACGTCCACAGGAGGTGTGATACTGTAGGTAGCGAATAATAATACTCAAACTGCTCCTCGGATGACATGATACACAATGCCACTCCCTGTACAACCAATTGACCCAGAGGTCAGCCTCGCTAGATCCGGGCATCTCGATCTTCGTGTCCATTCGTCGGTCCTTCCATCCGATACAATCTCATTAATGCAACTAGCACCGCAGTTTTTGGAGGATTGCCGTAAATCTTATGGTCATCACCTTAAGATACGCAGATCGACAAATCACTTTTTTTTTTAGAGCCTTTGCCCTTATTTGTCTTGTAGCTTAATGCATTGCATGACACAATCTCATTAGCTCAACAAGTCCTACAGTTTTTGATTGATTGCCTGAAACTTGGTAAATATTATGGACATCACCAGCCAGAAGATGCTCATGTCGACAAATCAATCTGATCGCGCAATTTTTGTTAGAGTTATGGCCCATTTGGTCTTGCAGTTAAATGCAGCATATGACGGAATCATATGAACGCAACTTGTCTTGCATTTTGTTTTATGGATTGCCGTAAAACTTGGTACATAGGTTCCTTTCCACATTTATTAAGCATTTCTAAAAGAGGGTCAGGTATAAGTTGTGTGTATTTGCAATAAGCACAAAGGAGAACATGTTGGAAAACCTATATGGTACTTTCTTGTACTGTGACTGAAATTTATATGTGCTTTGTACTGTGACTGAAATTTATATGTGCTATTAGGGACACTACTCGGTGTCTAAAACAGACAGCTGATCGAAATGGCTGTTCCCCCTAAAAAATGAACTTGAAGTAGTCCAAAGTACAATAACTGTAGCTGTTATTGAAACAGGAAAAATATATTTCGCTAGAGTAGAAAGTGCAATATGTGAAGTATGAAATATAATTTTTTTTATATCATTTAAAAAAGGTTACCTGTAAGTTTTTTTTCCAATTATATCTGAAATTCTAGGAAGTGAAAATGACCAAGCGGAGATATCAGTCTTTTGAGAGATGTTCATCTGAAGTAAAGCCCAGCTGTATACTCTTCAACCCAAATTACATCCATCAATCATACACTAGAATAAAGGGTATTAAAGGTCTTTTAATACTATCTAAGATATACAAGGTACTTTTTAAGTAACCCGCACGACCAGTGAGGAAAATCTGGGAAATCTATTCTTTAGAAATCGGACTCTGTGTAATGTAGGAATCTGTAGCGTCTTCAATTAAAGCTGCAGATATTGACAATTAGTTGTGTACCTTTTATTTTTGTAAGAGTTATTACCCTTTTTGACTTAAAGCTAGATGCCGTGTATGTCATAATTTTATGAATGCTACTACTCTTGCAGTTTTCTGCGGATTGCTGTGAAACGTAATATCTATTATGGCCATCATCAGAGAATTGGCATATTGACCAATCATTGTACTCACACTATTTTCACTAGTTCTGTGGCTTTTGTTTTATTGTTGTCTAATCCCCATCCTGGAGTCGGGATTGTGTTAGGGTGAGGCGTGGTTATATTAATCTGAGCAAATCGTTAATCAATCCCATAGTTTTGAGACACACTTCTGTAATTATAGCGATGAGTTTTTAACGAAAATGTCGATAAATATGCTGTAACAGTGGTAGATCTTGTAGCTTAAGCATGCAATTTTCTATTGTATCTGTTGCTTTTTGGCAAGTTTTAAAATTATTCTTAAAACATATTTAATAATTAATTTATTGCACTTTCAGAAGTTAGTATTGTCTACTCTAGCAAAATTTATTTTCCCTTTTTTAATGGCTGATAATAGTCTAGTTTTTAAAAATATTTTGTAATTCATTTATTGCACTTGCAGAAGCTAGCATTGTCTACTCTGTGAAAATTCATTTTCTCTATTTTAATAACTGCCAAATAGTTCAAGTTCATTTCTCGAGCACATCGGAGCAACCATTTTGATCAGCTGTGTGACTTAGGCAGCGGTTGTTTCGCTAATACCACATATAAAGAAATGTCAGTAACAGTACATGAAAGTACCATAGAGGCATGCCAACATTCTCTCACTGTGTTTGTTGCAAACGCACACAGCTTCACCGTATACTTGTCCCTCTTTCAGAACTACATAATAACCGTGGAACGGAACCTATGTGATATAAGACAATCAATTGTTCTGAGAGTGTAACATGTCGTAAATAAGAAAATACAAAACAACTGTAATGTGTATTCATTTATGATGTATCATTATGTATTTACCTCTTAGTACCCTGTGCATTGACACTTTAAAATCAGAGTGTGTAATATATATAAAATAAGAAAAAAAGATACATGATATTGACAGCAAAAATGCAAGATTGAGGCGACCTTGTGCTGTAGTGTCTTGGTAAACAATATATTAGGGTATATGTTTAATCGAACATGAAGCCTCGTTTGCAATACCAAAGTGTCGACAACATAATGTCTGATCTGTTATCAAACATGATTTTTATATCACCATCACATATTGGGCAAGTTGCCTGTCCAGTTCCAGTTTTCCTCTTCCGCACATCTGTCTGTATATCTCTCTTTTGCTGAATATTAATATCGTCTGATGGAATAAAAAAGACCGGAAGAATTGAATTCAAGCTTATTTTAAGCATCTGAATGAATAAAAAGACCGGAAGAATTGAATTCAAGCTTATTTTAAGCATCTGGATGAATAAAAAAGACCGGAAGAATTGAATTCAAGCTTATTTCAAGCATCTGAATGAATAAAAAGACCGGAAGAATTGAATTCAAGCTTATTTTAAGCATCTGAGTGAATAAAAAGACCGGAAGAATTGAACTCAAGCTTATTTCAAGCATCTGAATGAATAAAAAAGACCGGAAGAATTGAATTCAAGCTTATTTTAAGCATCTGAGTGAATAAAAAGACTGGAAGAATTGAATTCAAGCTTATTTCAAGCAGCGATATGAATATTATGTAAGTTGAGTTCAATTTTAACTTTCTTTTTCATCAATATGTGACAGAGTTGTCGTCCTTGTTCAGCTTAGACTTTCGTATTAGGATGTTAATTATTCCTGTTAATTTAATAACATAGTAACGACGATATGTATTGAATTAAAAAACGATATACAGTCGTATATCAGAGATATCTAGATCAACCTAAGTCTACAACATTTTCCATTATTATTTAATATGGTAATGACACTTTTCGGACTGGTACCTATTATCTATGTATTTATAGGCTGACCAATTCGGACGTAACACCATACACACAACTGTTCGTTGTTTTCATTATATAAAACGCCACACTCGAAGAGGTGACAACTCGGTTCTCTTCCTTGTGTTCCCTGGAGGTTTGAATGTTTAAAACCAATAAATTGAATCAAGTATCATTAAAAAAATATTACCATTCAAAAGAGAGATATTGGCATGAATTCTTCAAATCATATGAAATATGTTATACGTGATGAGGTCATAAACTAGTTGATCCACTACCTATTCCTGCCGAGTTGTCACCTCATTAAAAAGCAGGACCAGACAATATCCGGATAACCAGAAAGGTAAGTCAATTTTTGTATTGTGACATGATGGGGTTATTCGTAATCTGTTGTTTTTGTTTCTGTTTTTGTTCATGTTGCCCTCCATTTTTTACTCATAGACCTGATTACTGCGGTGGCTGTAAGACAAAATGCGTCACAACGACTCCTGTGCCAGAACGAGCCATTTTTAGGCCTCAGACACGGTACGTTCCTAATTTTTGTTTCAAAGGATTGGCACCATTTTCGATCCTGGCATGTGTAATATACGAGAGACTGTATGAACCGTTTACAGCATTAGGACAAACCTGGCTATTTCTACGAGACAAAAATATGCCTCAGATGTATGTCTGCGTAGTAATTTGCAGAAAAATTAAAAACTTTGCTTGCCGGAAATTTCTCCGCAAATAAAGAAACCACAATCTATTTGGACCACTTTGGTGGCACTCTCCAGTTTTGCACTTTGCATAGGGTTAGATTTTTAAAGAAAAAGAATAACCCAGGTTTTCCTCACTGGCTGTCCTGGCTATTTAAAAAAGACCTTGTATGTCTTAGGTATTGTTAAAAGAACTTTGAATTCCCTTTTGGTGTATGATTGATGGGTGCAATTTGGGTTATAAAGTATACAGCTTGGTCTTACTTAAGATGTGCACCTCTCAAAAAACTGCTAGCTCCGCATGGTCATTTTTACTTCCTGGATTTCAAAGGTAAATAAAAAAAAAAGAGCCGATAACTTTTTTATTTTTTTAGATATTTTGTAATTCATTCTCAGTACTTTCAGAGGCTGGTATTGTCTGCTCTGGCAAAATTTGTTTCCCTATTTTAATAACTGTTGAAAATAGTGCACTTTTGACTAATTCAGGGTGATTTTTCGAGTACTTTGGAGCGGCCATTTCTGTCTGCTGTGTGCTTAGATCATGTCCAGTTTCCACAAGTACAATATGTAAAGAAATTTCAGCCATATTACATGAAAGTAACATAGAGGTATGCCAACATTCTCTCCATTGTGTATGTTTCAAATGCAAACAACTTCATCTTACACCTGTCACTCTCTCAGAAGCATGTATTATCTGTAGAGCGCCCCCATAGGCTATTTCTGCAATTAAATTGACTGTAGGACTGACGGAGAAGTTACAAATAAAAAAAATAGTTCGATACATTAGCAACTTCAATCTTTGTTTCGTAAGTAGCCGAGTTAGTCCGAATGGCAGCTATCGGCATACATTCGCGGTACTGTCCGTAGGAATGACTTTGAAATTGCGAATTTAATTTACATATGTAAGGGAGGTAATTCGTTTACCATTCTGACTTAAAATTAACACTTATGATTATCTCCCTCTAGACTTTGATGTGTACAATTTGGTACAAAGCTGAAAAATACAAGAAAATGCATGGTATGACAATCGAGTATGTGGACTAATGTCACTAACTTTAACTTTAATTTAGTCACATCATGTCGAACAACGCTCCCGACAGGTTTCAATCACTGTGCATGTTATGACAGTTGTTCCAAACGAAATGTGGCTCAATCGTTGACATTTGTTTTGGAGTGCAAATGTCGAAGGTCAAAGCCACTAAAGACAATCATAATCATTTCTGTGCTATATTGGACAATTAACTATCTCTGTTGTGAATAGTAAAATATAGGGTTTACGATTATAGTAATTTCTCTTTGTTTTGAAAAGATTCCCGTTTGGGGATTTAAAAAGTCAAACAAGCTTCAAACCCTTTCTAAGGTTCCGCCTTTTTTCCGAAGGATGGGCGGAGAATAGGATTTTGTCATATTGTAACGTGTCGGGGGTCAAGGCCAAATAAATGGAATAGACGGACAGCTCAAATTTTGTTTTCATTTACTAGGTGTGTCCAGTGTATTGTAATACCAACAAATGATGCTTTCACCACAAAAGTTTTTATTTAAATTGTACTAGCAAAAAACAAAACAAATGAATAGTCAACACAATTTATTCTGTTGCTTCCTGGCTAATATATGTTTCCCACACAACTTTGAGTGTTCAAAATGGCGACAAAATTAAATTTGCATACGTGTAGAATGATGTATATAACAGAAGTGAGATAATCAAAGCATGTTAAAATGACAAAAATTATAGCAGTATTAATTAGCAGGTGAAAATCAGCCTAAGTATTAAATTAATCATAATTCACCTAATCTCTAGTTAAAATAATCCTAATTCCAATGCTAATCTTCCACAGAAACATGATTTAGTGGTTACCGAAAATTGTTCATGTAACGTACCGAAAGGGTACCGGATTTTGTGGGTCAAATAAAGGATCGGAACCAGACTTGTGTTTATGCTCTAGAGTTAATTAAAAAATATGTTAGAAACACAGTCTGGAACCGAATGTCAATAGTGTGTCGCGTGTTGGATGCGACACAGTGTGTCGTCTAGAAGCGACACACTGTGTCGCTGCGTCGTGTCGATTATTTGAACATTTAAATGACACAAAAATTACAAAATAGATGGAAATTTGTGTTTTCGTAGTGATAAATATAACTGAGTAGGAGATTCGAGAATGTCAATCGGAATGGATAGCAGACGTCTTTGTTGATGACGACACAGTGACAGTGTCGTCAGTCAAATCCCTATGTGGAAACTTTTACCTGATATGAAGAGGGAAATAAACGTTGAAACAACTTATGAGAATTATTATAATCAGTATTGGTAGCATGTCTCAACGACAAAGTTTATATTTGACCGATAACACTGTGTTCTCATCCAGTGGTCGGCAGTGTGTCGAGTGTAAAGAGACACTCGAACAGTCTGTATCAAGATTTACTATATGAAACAAATATACTTTTAATAATTTAATGCATCGGTAATAACTAGTCTACCTTGTTGTTATGCTCGAAGACATTTTAACAGCCGAGATTGAATAGAGAGATTTTTGTTTGTTTGGTCTTTAGACCTTCCCTGGAACCCAGCTGAACGACAACTGCCAGAACGGCGGATCTCACCCCTATTTATACGTTGTGGGAACACGCTCGTGAAATTCAACGACACAGTTTTCACGAGTATTACCAAATATGGAAGAATTAGGAAAAATTTTAACATGAGCGCCCTCTCGTGGTAAGCCGAACAGCCAATACATACAGTACTAAAAATGGCACCCGATTTCAAGCGGGGAAAGTAGCACACATTTGACAATGAATTGCAAGCAGAGTAAACATTGAACGTGAACACTTTCGTCACACTGATGAAGAAAATTATAAAAATACATGTGTATTAACTTAACCCAGCAGAACAATAGATGCATTTGCTTATTTCTCTACTCAGAGTAGAAGGTAAGTGAAGACAGTTTACAATACTATCATGTACAAACTGGGCATCAAAAATATTTCCCCAGATGATGAATATTTAAACAAATCATTCATATACGAGATACACATGCAAAAACTACATTTCTTGTATATAAATTTCATCTTTCAAAAACTGTCACTACAGTTAATATTATCTGCATTTGAAACAGAGGTACAAACATTCCAACATGAGGGGAATGTAGACAATAAAAGGAGATTATGTATTATCTCTATGAATAATGATATATGCAAATGCACTTGAGAAGAAAATAATTTGCCAGGTAGTTAGGTTTGTTTCAATATATCGGCCTTCTTCGCTGAAAAATACATTATTCCTTCGTTGATCTATATGTCCAATTCTATTATGTTTTAGAAATAATGTCGTAAGAAGGGAGATATACAATATTAAAAGAAAAACTAACACACACACAAACGAACACACACGCGTGCACACACACCTACCACTACAAAAAAGCAACCAAAAAAAAAAAAAAATTGGCTGGTGCCTGACAACTTATTCCATTGGGATTGCCCTTTGAATCTGAACTCAACTGCGTTGAACTCTTTTTTGAAACTTCTTTCCCTTTACTTACAAATGCAGCAAGAGCCTTCTCTAGAGAGTTGTCTCCCATTCAAGAATAATTCATATTTAAGCCTGAGGCAGCACGGTGAGAATTATCAAAATATTCAATGCAAGTGACAAACACGGAAGAGTAACTTTAACCTATAGTCTGACAATTATTCATTGTTAAAGTGAAGAAGAAGAAAATTCTGATGATGAAGGAGAAGTGAGAAGAGATGGTAGTGTCGATGATGTTGATGGCGATGGAAAAAATGAACATAAATGATGTACGGAAGAAAACCTAACGAGGTGTAGTATATAGTAAAACTATACCAATCAAACCTGTCTATGACTTTCTTTACTAGCGAGGGCAGGTCGCAAAGTCAAAGCCAGTTGTTATGCTAAAGGGTATGCACAGCAGTCAAGCTGAAAATCTTAGCTGACGCTCACGCTCCTCTCAGCTCAAAGTCTTTCAGAATATATCTAATCGCTGCAGTGAGGCTGTTTTGACCCCTGGGCCATCTGGACATTAGTCACACATCTCTGTGCATTAGCACGCAAGTACCATGCATCTTACTTACTTCACTGGTCATCACACACAGAAATCTAATCAAGAACGGGCATTGGGTTTACAATAAATTTGAAGGCTCCGCTATATTTAATTTATTGTTTGGTTTAAAACCTAAAAAAAATAATAAATAAATACATAACCAAAAAAATTGGCAGTTGGCATGAGAAGTATGATAGGTAATATATATGAAGCAGAAATATTCTTATCACGTCGATCGCTGATCAGGTGTGCAAATTACATGAATCCTGGATGTAATCACACACACACACACACATATATATATATATATATATCTATATATATATATATATCTATATATATATATATATATCTATATATATATATATATGGTTTGGTATGACGAATCTAATGCAATGCGGTCTCATTGTGAGCCTCAAAATATGGCTGACAGAAAACAGAACAAAGTTTTCTTTTTCTTCGTCTTATTCTTAGATTGCCACACCGTATATAATGATGCTAAATGCTTTCATTTTTTTTTTCATGCACTGGCAGATATTTATATTTCTTTATTATGGCACTAAAATAGGACAGGCCATTAAATTAATGGACCATTTTAAGATGCTACAACTTCATCTGAGTACTGTACCACATGTTATCTCTTTGCCATTTAAAGTGGCTATGAAAAATCTGCTAATTGAACTACGTGAATTATATATATATATATATATATATATATATATATATATATATATATATATATATATATATATATATATATATATATATATATATATATATATATATATTGAATTCAAATAGTTGTGTGAGACCTGTAAATGGATGGGTTAGTTAGTGGTATTGTAAGTTGTAATGGAGTCACATGTGAACGACACATGCATAATGCTTCGGGATTACAGTTTTTGACAAAATTGACCTATGCAGATCATGTGGATTTAACTGCATTAAAAATTCAGCTACAGTCTGGAGAAAATTCGGTACAAACTGGGAAGCTTGTACATTGTGTATTTCAAGTGGATACATTTTGATTCCATCCCTTAAGCAAGGGTTGACATCATTGAGATTATAACGTCATAATTTATATAACATGTATTATGACGTTAAGATAACTTACACAGAAATTATTCTTATAACATCCTTTCTCACTGATATAAATTTTACTTTTATTCACCCAAAAGTCGAGATTTGAGATGCATTCGTTTTAGTTCAGAATGTAATTTGCCTTTGTCAACTCTCACAGCCCTTGTTAGGATTTCCATTGCATAGCGATGAAAGCCAAGGCGAACCGCGTGACCCAGGCTTTTCAGTTGTATAAGATTTAGAAAGCAGAAAAAAAAGAACACAAAATTCTTCCGCATAAAAGTATTACGCTACGTACAATATGTTTCCTAAACGTATATTGATTAGTTAACAGGCCAATTAAACATACGTAAGCTAAGTAAAATATTGTTAACTGAAATTAGCTCTTGAATTTGTTCTCATGAATCAATACTTTAGTTTTCATATACACACTGACGTTGTATTTCGGCTCGTGGTCCCGTCACGTGATAGGGTTCGTTTTGATAAATGAAATTCCAAATGGCTTACTCTGCGACAGATCTGAGGTTTCATTCACAGAAAAGACCGAAGATGCTCCAATTATTACAGCAGCGATTTAAGGTTCCACTTCCCAGTTTCGTATTTTACACATTGGTGAATCTCTAAATAAAAGGTGTCTAAATAAAAGTTGAATCCCGACATTTGAACAATATGATCATTTGTTATTTTAAGCAGAATCCACGAATTCCTATGTCGGCCATAATCAGCTTCTTTAAACATTCAATAGGTACCAGATGATGCGGATATCCAGCTTAACTTATTGCTATAAGAGTGGATGCATGCTTTGAAAAAGCAACAAATGTGTTTTAAATGTTTGAGATGAAATTACAAAAGTGTAACCAGTCAGATTTCCTTCAAATTCTATATAAAGAAAAGACAAATTCTGGTACTTCACTTTCCAGATGAGTGTAGTTAAATAAAAGTTCCTTTGTCAGAATACGCACAGATAAAAAAAAAATAGCGAATTTCGGCTATTTTCAAATCATATTTGCGTGTTCACAAGCTGGATTAAAACGGATGAGGAATAATTCTTACTTGACAATATCAAACACAAATAAGATAGACAAATAGACAATTTAATATTTGGATCGGATGAGATGAAAAAGCTCCCAGTATTGGACAGTTTTCAATGCAAAGATTGAACATTATGCAAACGACATACGTGTGAGGAAGTGACATTTTGTGAAAAAAGTGGAGCATAACCTAATTTAAAAGGGTATTAGCTGTGATGAGCGGGAATGCAAATTTCAGAACAATAAAATTAAAGAAGATAGAAAAGGCTAATTTCTAATAATGCACATTCATGGTAACACCAGAGAATCCATTGTTCTGATTGCTTAACATATCGTAAATATGAAATCAGAAAACAAGGTTTATATGCATTAATTTATCCTGTATCAAGATTTCTTTACCTTTTTGTAACCTATGCATTTACACGTTAAAACATATCTAAATAAGGAAAGATACATGATCGTGACATTAAAAATGCACGATTCAGACGACCATGTGTTTTGGACATTTTTTAAGAGGATATGTTTATTCGAACATGAACACTCGTTTGCAAATCCAAATCGCCGACAACATAATGTCTGCTCTGTTATCAAAAATGATTTTTATATCAGGAAGGTGGAGTGGAGTGTCCAGTTGTCCTCGTCCGCACATCTGTCCTGATCATTTAATATCATGTTCCATATTAATTTCGTCTGAATGAATAAAAAAGACCGGAGGAATTTAATTCAAGCTTCTTCGAAGAAGCGATATTAATACTATGTAAATCGAGTTCAATTTGTAACTTTTTCCATTACTATGTAACTGAGTTATCGCGCTTGTCCAGCTTGGACATTCGTATTAAGATACAAATGTATCATGTTTATTACATTACATAGTAACGTCGGTATGTTTAGAGATCAAACATAATACAAAGTCTTATATCAGAGATATCCAGATCAACCTAAAGTAACTCCAAAGGATCCAATATTTTCCATTAACATTTCTGACTGGTACCTACTATTTATGTACCGATTATCAGACTAATTCTCGATTTCGACGTGCCGTCCCGCCCCCACCCCACCCCCACCCCAACACTCAACTGTTCATTGTTTTCATTACATAAAACGTCACACTCGAGGATAGAACAAGTTGGTTCTCTTCGTGGTGTTCCCTGGAGGTTTGAATGTTTAAAACCAATAAATTGAATCAAGTATCATTGAAATAATATTAACATTTAAAAGAGAGATACTTGCATGAATTCTTCAAACCATATGAAACATGTTATACGTGATGAGGTCACAAACTGGTTGATTCACTACCTATTCCAGCCGAGTTGTCACCTCATTAAAAAGCAGGACCAGACAATATCCGGATGACCAGAAAGGTACATTAATTTTTGTATTGTTGTTGTTTTTGTTTCTGTTTTTGATCATGTTGCCCTCCATTTTCTACTCATAGACCTGATTACTGCGGTGGCTGTAAGACAAGATCCGTCACAACAACTCCTGTGCCAGAACGAGCCATGTTTAGGCCTCAGACACGGTACGTTCCTAATTTTTCTTTCCCACCTCAGGATTGGCTACATTTTCGATCCTGTCATGTATAATATACAAGTGACTTTGTGAACCGTTTACATAATAAGGACAAATCTGGCTATTTCTGCCAGACAAAAATATGCCTCAGATGTATGTCTGCGTAGTAATTTCCAGAAAAATTATAAATTTTGCTTGCCGGATATTTCTTCGCAAATAAAAAAAAACACAATATATTCGGACCATCTGGACTATTTCTGCAATTGAATTGACTGTAGGACTGACGGAGAAAGTTACAAATAAAAAAATAGTTCGATGCATTAGGAACTTCTCGGTCAATCTTTATTTGTTGTAAGTAGCAGAGTTAGTCCGAATGGCAGCTTCGGCATACATTCGCGTTACTGTCCTTAGGAATGACTTTGAAATTGCGAATGTCATTTACATATGTAAGGGAGGTAATTCGTTTACCATTCTGACTTAAAAATAGCACTTATGGTTATCTCCCTCTAGCTTTGATGTATAAAATTTAGTACAAAGCTGAAAAATACAAGAAATTGTCTGGTATGACAATCGAGTCTGTGGAATGATGTTACTAACTTTAACTATTATATTATCACATCATGTCGAACAAATCTCCCGACAGGATGTTCCAAACGAAATGTCGCTCAATAATTGACATTTGTTTGGGAGTGCAAATGTTGAAGGTCAAGGTCACTAAAGACAATCATAATAATTTTTGTACTATATCGGACAAATAAATGTCTCTCTACTGTGAATAGTAAAAAACAGGGTTTACGATTATAGTCATTTTATCTTTGTTTCGAAAAGATGCCCGTTGAGTATTTAAAAAGGCAAACTCCAAAACATTTCTAAGGATGAGCGGAGAATAGGATATTGTTATATATGGCCCTTCTTCGCTGAAAAAACATTACTCCCTCGTCTATCTATATGCCCAATTCTGTTATGTGAATGAAATAATGGCATAAGAAGAAAGATATAAAATATTATTAGAAAAACTAACACACACACACACACACACCACCACTACAACTACAAAACAAAGAAACAATAAAAGAAAGTGGTCGGTGCCCGAGAACTTATTCTATTTGGATTGCACCTTGAATCTTAATTAAACTGCGTTTAACTCTTTTTTGAAACTTCTTTCCCTTTACTTACAAATGCAGCATGAGCCTTCTCTAGAGAGTTGTCTCCCATTCAAGAATAATTCATATTTAAGCCTGAGGCAGCACGGTGAGAATTATCAAAATATTCAATGCAAGTGACAAACACGGAAGAGTAACTTTAACATAGAGTCTGACAATTATTCATTGTTAAAGTGAAGAAGAAGAATATTATGATGATGAAGGAGAAGTGAGAAGAGATGGTAGTGACGATGATGTTGATGGCGATGGAAGAAAATGAACATAAATGATGTACGGAAGAAAACCTAACGAGGTTTAGTATGCAGTAAACATATACCAATCAAACAAGTCTATGACTTTCTTTACTAGCGAGGGCAGGTCGCAAAGTCAAAGCCAGTTGTTATGCTAAAGGCTATGCATAGCAGTCAAGCTGAAAATTTTAGCTGACGCTCACGCTCACACTCAGCTCAAAGTCTTTCAGAATATATCTAATCGATGCAGTGAGGCTGTTTTGACCCCTGGGTCATCTAGACATTAGTCAGACATCTCTGTGCATTAGCACGCAAGTACTATGACTAGATCCTATCTTACTTCCCTCATCACTGACCGAAATCTAATCAAGAACGAGTATTTGCGTTCCAACAAGTTTGAAGGCTCCGCTATGATTACTTTATTGTTTGTTTTTGAAACTAAAAAAGAAATTGTCAGTGGGCATGAGATCTTTCAATGGGTACGTTAGTTAGTGGCATTGTAAGTTGTAATGGAGTCACATAACATGTAAACGACACATGCCTAATGATTCGCGATTACAGTTATTGGCAAATTACCCAGATCATGTGGATTTATCTGCATTAAAAATTCAGCTACAGTCTGGAGAAAATACGATACAAACTGGGAAGCTTGTACATTGTGTATTTCAAGTGGATACATTTTGATTCCATCCCTTAAGCAAGGGTTGACATCATTGAGATTATAACGTCATAATTTATATAACATGTATTATGACGTTAAGATAACTTACACAGAAATTATTCTTACAACATCCTTTCTCACTGATATAAATTTTACTTTTATTCACCCAAAAGTCGAGATTTGGGATGCATTCGTTTTAGTTCAAAATGTAATTTGCCTTTGTCAACTCTCACAGCCCTTGTTAGGATTTCCATTGCATAGCGATGAAAGCCAAGGCGAACCGCGTGACCCAGGCTGTTTAGATGTATAAGATTTAGAAAGCAGAAAAAAGAACACAAAATTCTTCCGCATAAAAGTATTGCGCTACGTACAATATGTTTCCTAAACGTATATTGATTAGCTAACAGATCAATTAAACATACGTAAGCTAAGTAAAATATTGTTAACTGAAATTAGCTCTTGAATTTGTTCTCATGAATCAATACTTTAGTTTTCATATACACACTGACGTTGTATTTCGGCTCGTGGTCCCGTCACGTGATAGGGTTCGTTTTGATAAATGAAATTCCAAATGGCTTACTCTGCGACAGATCTGAGGTTTCATTCACAGAAAAGACCGAAGATGCTCCAATTATTACAGCAGCGATTTAAGGTTCCACTTCCCAGTTTCGTATTTTACACATTGGTGAATCTCTAAATAAAAGGTGTCTAAATAAAAGTTGAATCCCGACATTTGAACAATATGATCATTTGTTATTTTAAGCAGAATCCACGAATTCCTATGTCGGCCATAATCAGCTTCTTTAAACATTCAATAGGTACCAGATGATGCGGATATCCAGCTTAACTTATTGCTATAAGAGTGAATGCATGCTTTGAAAAAGCAACAAATGTGTTTTAAATGTTTGAGATGAAATTACAAAAGTGTAACCAGTCAGATTTCCTTCAAATTCTATATAAAGAAAAGACAAATTCTGGTACTTCACTTTCCAGATGAGTGTAGTTAAATAAAAGTTCCTTTGTCAGAATACGCACAGATAAAAAAAAATAGCGAATTTCGGCTATTTTCAAATCATATTTGCGTGTTCACAAGCTGGATTAAAACGGATGAGGAATAATTCTTACTTGACAATATCAAACACAAATAAGATAGACAAATAGACAATTTAATATTTGGATCGGATGAGATGAAAAAGCTCCCAGTATTGGACAGTTTTCAATGCAAAGATTGAACATTATGCAAACGACATACGTGTGAGGAAGTGACATTTTGTGAAAAAAGTGGAGCATAACCTAATTTAAAAGGGTATTAGCTGTGATGAGCGGGAATGCAAATTTCAGAACAATAAAATTAAAGAAGATAGAAAAGGCTAATTTCTAATAATGCACATTCATGGTAACACCAGAGAATCCATTGTTCTGATTGCTTAACATATCGTAAATATGAAATCAGAAAACAAGGTTTATATGCATTAATTTATCCTGTATCAAGATTTCTTTACCTTTTTGTAACCTATGCATTTACACGTTAAAACATATCTAAATAAGGAAAGATACATGATCGTGACATTAAAAATGCACGATTCAGACGACCATGTGTTTTGGACATTTTTTAAGAGGATATGTTTATTCGAACATGAACACTCGTTTGCAAATCCAAATCGCCGACAACATAATGTCTGCTCTGTTATCAAAAATGATTTTTATATCAGGAAGGTGGAGTGGAGTGTCCAGTTGTCCTCGTCCGCACATCTGTCCTGATCATTTAATATCATGTTCCATATTAATTTCGTCTGAATGAATAAAAAAGACCGGAGGAATTTAATTCAAGCTTCTTCGAAGAAGCGATATTAATACTATGTAAATCGAGTTCAATTTGTAACTTTTTCCATTACTATGTAACTGAGTTATCGCGCTTGTCCAGCTTGGACATTCGTATTAAGATACAAATGTATCATGTTTATTACATTACATAGTAACGTCGGTATGTTTAGAGATCAAACATAATACAAAGTCTTATATCAGAGATATCCAGATCAACCTAAAGTAACTCCAAAGGATCCAATATTTTCCATTAACATTTCTGACTGGTACCTACTATTTATGTACCGATTATCAGACTAATTCTCGATTTCGACGTGCCGTCCCGCCCCCACCCCACCCCCACCCCAACACTCAACTGTTCATTGTTTTCATTACATAAAACGTCACACTCGAGGATAGAACAAGTTGGTTCTCTTCGTGGTGTTCCCTGGAGGTTTGAATGTTTAAAACCAATAAATTGAATCAAGTATCATTGAAATAATATTAACATTTAAAAGAGAGATACTTGCATGAATTCTTCAAACCATATGAAACATGTTATACGTGATGAGGTCACAAACTGGTTGATCCACTACCTATTCCAGCCGAGTTGTCACCTCATTAAAAAGCAGGACCAGACAATATCCGGATGACCAGAAAGGTACATTAATTTTTGTATTGTTGTTGTTTTTGTTTCTGTTTTTGATCATGTTGCCCTCCATTTTCTACTCATAGACCTGATTACTGCGGTGGCTGTAAGACAAGATCCGTCACAACAACTCCTGTGCCAGAACGAGCCATGTTTAGGCCTCAGACACGGTACGTTCCTAATTTTTCTTTCCCACCTCAGGATTGGCTACATTTTCGATCCTGTCATGTATAATATACAAGTGACTTTGTGAACCGTTTACATAATAAGGACAAATCTGGCTATTTCTGCCAGACAAAAATATGCCTCAGATGTATGTCTGCGTAGTAATTTCCAGAAAAATTATAAATTTTGCTTGCCGGATATTTCTTCGCAAATAAAAAAAAACACAATATATTCGGACCATCTGGACTATTTCTGCAATTGAATTGACTGTAGGACTGACGGAGAAAGTTACAAATAAAAAAATAGTTCGATGCATTAGGAACTTCTCGGTCAATCTTTATTTGTTGTAAGTAGCAGAGTTAGTCCGAATGGCAGCTTCGGCATACATTCGCGTTACTGTCCTTAGGAATGACTTTGAAATTGCGAATGTCATTTACATATGTAAGGGAGGTAATTCGTTTACCATTCTGACTTAAAAATAGCACTTATGGTTATCTCCCTCTAGCTTTGATGTATAAAATTTAGTACAAAGCTGAAAAATACAAGAAATTGTCTGGTATGACAATCGAGTCTGTGGAATGATGTTACTAACTTTAACTATTATATTATCACATCATGTCGAACAAATCTCCCGACAGGATGTTCCAAACGAAATGTCGCTCAATAATTGACATTTGTTTGGGAGTGCAAATGTTGAAGGTCAAGGTCACTAAAGACAATCATAATAATTTTTGTACTATATCGGACAAATAAATGTCTCTCTACTGTGAATAGTAAAAAACAGGGTTTACGATTATAGTCATTTTATCTTTGTTTCGAAAAGATGCCCGTTGAGTATTTAAAAAGGCAAACTCCAAAATATTTCTAAGGATGAGCGGAGAATAGGATATTGTTATATATGGCCCTTCTTCGCTGAAAAAACATTACTCCCTCGTCTATCTATATGCCCAATTCTGTTATGTGAATGAAATAATGGCATAAGAAGAAAGATATAAAATATTATTAGAAAAACTAACACACACACACACACACACCACCACTACAACTACAAAACAAAGAAACAATAAAAGAAAGTGGTCGGTGCCCGAGAACTTATTCTATTTGGATTGCACCTTGAATCTTAATTAAACTGCGTTTAACTCTTTTTTGAAACTTCTTTCCCTTTACTTACAAATGCAGCATGAGCCTTCTCTAGAGAGTTGTCTCCCATTCAAGAATAATTCATATTTAAGCCTGAGGCAGCACGGTGAGAATTATCAAAATATTCAATGCAAGTGACAAACACGGAAGAGTAACTTTAACATAGAGTCTGACAATTATTCATTGTTAAAGTGAAGAAGAAGAATATTATGATGATGAAGGAGAAGTGAGAAGAGATGGTAGTGACGATGATGTTGATGGCGATGGAAGAAAATGAACATAAATGATGTACGGAAGAAAACCTAACGAGGTTTAGTATGCAGTAAACATATACCAATCAAACAAGTCTATGACTTTCTTTACTAGCGAGGGCAGGTCGCAAAGTCAAAGCCAGTTGTTATGCTAAAGGCTATGCATAGCAGTCAAGCTGAAAATTTTAGCTGACGCTCACGCTCACACTCAGCTCAAAGTCTTTCAGAATATATCTAATCGATGCAGTGAGGCTGTTTTGACCCCTGGGTCATCTAGACATTAGTCAGACATCTCTGTGCATTAGCACGCAAGTACTATGACTAGATCCTATCTTACTTCCCTCATCACTGACCGAAATCTAATCAAGAACGAGTATTTGCGTTCCAACAAGTTTGAAGGCTCCGCTATGATTACTTTATTGTTTGTTTTTGAAACTAAAAAAGAAATTGTCAGTGGGCATGAGATCTTTCAATGGGTACGTTAGTTAGTGGCATTGTAAGTTGTAATGGAGTCACATAACATGTAAACGACACATGCCTAATGATTCGCGATTACAGTTATTGGCAAATTACCCAGATCATGTGGATTTATCTGCATTAAAAATTCAGCTACAGTCTGGAGAAAATACGATACAAACTGGGAAGCTTGTACATTGTGTATTTCAAGTGGATACATTTTGATTCCATCCCTTAAGCAAGGGTTGACATCATTGAGATTATAACGTCATAATTTATATAACATGTATTATGACGTTAAGATAACTTACACAGAAATTATTCTTACAACATCCTTTCTCACTGATATAAATTTTACTTTTATTCACCCAAAAGTCGAGATTTGGGATGCATTCGTTTTAGTTCAAAATGTAATTTGCCTTTGTCAACTCTCACAGCCCTTGTTAGGATTTCCATTGCATAGCGATGAAAGCCAAGGCGAACCGCGTGACCCAGGCTGTTTAGATGTATAAGATTTAGAAAGCAGAAAAAAGAACACAAAATTCTTCCGCATAAAAGTATTGCGCTACGTACAATATGTTTCCTAAACGTATATTGATTAGCTAACAGATCAATTAAACATACGTAAGCTAAGTAAAATATTGTTAACTGAAATTAGCTCTTGAATTTGTTCTCATGAATCAATACTTTAGTTTTCATATACACACTGACGTTGTATTTCGGCTCGTGGTCCCGTCACGTGATAGGGTTCGTTTTGATAAATGAAATTCCAAATGGCTTACTCTGCGACAGATCTGAGGTTTCATTCACAGAAAAGACCGAAGATGCTCCAATTATTACAGCAGCGATTTAAGGTTCCACTTCCCAGTTTCGTATTTTACACATTGGTGAATCTCTAAATAAAAGGTGTCTAAATAAAAGTTGAATCCCGACATTTGAACAATATGATCATTTGTTATTTTAAGCAGAATCCACGAATTCCTATGTCGGCCATAATCAGCTTCTTTAAACATTCAATAGGTACCAGATGATGCGGATATCCAGCTTAACTTATTGCTATAAGAGTGAATGCATGCTTTGAAAAAGCAACAAATGTGTTTTAAATGTTTGAGATGAAATTACAAAAGTGTAACCAGTCAGATTTCCTTCAAATTCTATATAAAGAAAAGACAAATTCTGGTACTTCACTTTCCAGATGAGTGTAGTTAAATAAAAGTTCCTTTGTCAGAATACGCACAGATAAAAAAAAATAGCGAATTTCGGCTATTTTCAAATCATATTTGCGTGTTCACAAGCTGGATTAAAACGGATGAGGAATAATTCTTACTTGACAATATCAAACACAAATAAGATAGACAAATAGACAATTTAATATTTGGATCGGATGAGATGAAAAAGCTCCCAGTATTGGACAGTTTTCAATGCAAAGATTGAACATTATGCAAACGACATACGTGTGAGGAAGTGACATTTTGTGAAAAAAGTGGAGCATAACCTAATTTAAAAGGGTATTAGCTGTGATGAGCGGGAATGCAAATTTCAGAACAATAAAATTAAAGAAGATAGAAAAGGCTAATTTCTAATAATGCACATTCATGGTAACACCAGAGAATCCATTGTTCTGATTGCTTAACATATCGTAAATATGAAATCAGAAAACAAGGTTTATATGCATTAATTTATCCTGTATCAAGATTTCTTTACCTTTTTGTAACCTATGCATTTACACGTTAAAACATATCTAAATAAGGAAAGATACATGATCGTGACATTAAAAATGCACGATTCAGACGACCATGTGTTTTGGACATTTTTTAAGAGGATATGTTTATTCGAACATGAACACTCGTTTGCAAATCCAAATCGCCGACAACATAATGTCTGCTCTGTTATCAAAAATGATTTTTATATCAGGAAGGTGGAGTGGAGTGTCCAGTTGTCCTCGTCCGCACATCTGTCCTGATCATTTAATATCATGTTCCATATTAATTTCGTCTGAATGAATAAAAAAGACCGGAGGAATTTAATTCAAGCTTCTTCGAAGAAGCGATATTAATACTATGTAAATCGAGTTCAATTTGTAACTTTTTCCATTACTATGTAACTGAGTTATCGCGCTTGTCCAGCTTGGACATTCGTATTAAGATACAAATGTATCATGTTTATTACATTACATAGTAACGTCGGTATGTTTAGAGATCAAACATAATACAAAGTCTTATATCAGAGATATCCAGATCAACCTAAAGTAACTCCAAAGGATCCAATATTTTCCATTAACATTTCTGACTGGTACCTACTATTTATGTACCGATTATCAGACTAATTCTCGATTTCGACGTGCCGTCCCGCCCCCACCCCACCCCCACCCCAACACTCAACTGTTCATTGTTTTCATTACATAAAACGTCACACTCGAGGATAGAACAAGTTGGTTCTCTTCGTGGTGTTCCCTGGAGGTTTGAATGTTTAAAACCAATAAATTGAATCAAGTATCATTGAAATAATATTAACATTTAAAAGAGAGATACTTGCATGAATTCTTCAAACCATATGAAACATGTTATACGTGATGAGGTCACAAACTGGTTGATCCACTACCTATTCCAGCCGAGTTGTCACCTCATTAAAAAGCAGGACCAGACAATATCCGGATGACCAGAAAGGTACATTAATTTTTGTATTGTTGTTGTTTTTGTTTCTGTTTTTGATCATGTTGCCCTCCATTTTCTACTCATAGACCTGATTACTGCGGTGGCTGTAAGACAAGATCCGTCACAACAACTCCTGTGCCAGAACGAGCCATGTTTAGGCCTCAGACACGGTACGTTCCTAATTTTTCTTTCCCACCTCAGGATTGGCTACATTTTCGATCCTGTCATGTATAATATACAAGTGACTTTGTGAACCGTTTACATAATAAGGACAAATCTGGCTATTTCTGCCAGACAAAAATATGCCTCAGATGTATGTCTGCGTAGTAATTTCCAGAAAAATTATAAATTTTGCTTGCCGGATATTTCTTCGCAAATAAAAAAAAACACAATATATTCGGACCATCTGGACTATTTCTGCAATTGAATTGACTGTAGGACTGACGGAGAAAGTTACAAATAAAAAAATAGTTCGATGCATTAGGAACTTCTCGGTCAATCTTTATTTGTTGTAAGTAGCAGAGTTAGTCCGAATGGCAGCTTCGGCATACATTCGCGTTACTGTCCTTAGGAATGACTTTGAAATTGCGAATGTCATTTACATATGTAAGGGAGGTAATTCGTTTACCATTCTGACTTAAAAATAGCACTTATGGTTATCTCCCTCTAGCTTTGATGTATAAAATTTAGTACAAAGCTGAAAAATACAAGAAATTGTCTGGTATGACAATCGAGTCTGTGGAATGATGTTACTAACTTTAACTATTATATTATCACATCATGTCGAACAAATCTCCCGACAGGATGTTCCAAACGAAATGTCGCTCAATAATTGACATTTGTTTGGGAGTGCAAATGTTGAAGGTCAAGGTCACTAAAGACAATCATAATAATTTTTGTACTATATCGGACAAATAAATGTCTCTCTACTGTGAATAGTAAAAAACAGGGTTTACGATTATAGTCATTTTATCTTTGTTTCGAAAAGATGCCCGTTGAGTATTTAAAAAGGCAAACTTCAAAACATTTCTAAGGATGAGCGGAGAATAGGATATTGTTATATATGGCCCTTCTTCGCTGAAAAAACATTACTCCCTCGTCTATCTATATGCCCAATTCTGTTATGTGAATGAAATAATGGCATAAGAAGAAAGATATAAAATATTATTAGAAAAACTAACACACACACACACACACACCACCACTACAACTACAAAACAAAGAAACAATAAAAGAAAGTGGTCGGTGCCCGAGAACTTATTCTATTTGGATTGCACCTTGAATCTTAATTAAACTGCGTTTAACTCTTTTTTGAAACTTCTTTCCCTTTACTTACAAATGCAGCATGAGCCTTCTCTAGAGAGTTGTCTCCCATTCAAGAATAATTCATATTTAAGCCTGAGGCAGCACGGTGAGAATTATCAAAATATTCAATGCAAGTGACAAACACGGAAGAGTAACTTTAACATAGAGTCTGACAATTATTCATTGTTAAAGTGAAGAAGAAGAATATTATGATGATGAAGGAGAAGTGAGAAGAGATGGTAGTGACGATGATGTTGATGGCGATGGAAGAAAATGAACATAAATGATGTACGGAAGAAAACCTAACGAGGTTTAGTATGCAGTAAACATATACCAATCAAACAAGTCTATGACTTTCTTTACTAGCGAGGGCAGGTCGCAAAGTCAAAGCCAGTTGTTATGCTAAAGGCTATGCATAGCAGTCAAGCTGAAAATTTTAGCTGACGCTCACGCTCACACTCAGCTCAAAGTCTTTCAGAATATATCTAATCGATGCAGTGAGGCTGTTTTGACCCCTGGGTCATCTAGACATTAGTCAGACATCTCTGTGCATTAGCACGCAAGTACTATGACTAGATCCTATCTTACTTCCCTCATCACTGACCGAAATCTAATCAAGAACGAGTATTTGCGTTCCAACAAGTTTGAAGGCTCCGCTATGATTAATTTATTGTTTGTTTTTGAAACTAAAAAAGAAATTGTCAGTGGGCATGAGATCTTTCAATGGGGACGTTAGTTAGTGGCATTGTAAGTTGTAATGGAGTCACATAACATGTAAACGACACATGCCTAATGATTCGCGATTACAGTTATTGGCAAATTACCCAGATCATGTGGATTTATCTGCATTAAAAATTCAGCTACAGTCTGGAGAAAATACGATACAAACTGGGAAGCTTGTACATTGTGTATTTCAAGTGGATACATTTTGATCCCATCCCTTAAGCAAGGGTTGACATCATTGAGATTATAACGTCATAATTTATATAACATGTATTATGACGTTAAGATAACTTACACGAAATTATTCTTACAACATCCTTTCTCACTGATATAAATTTTACTTTTATTCACCCAAAAGTCGAGATTTGGGATGCATTCGTTTTAGTTCAAAATGTAATTTGCCTTTGTCAACTCTCACAGCCCTTGTTAGGATTTCCATTGCATAGCGATGAAAGCCAAGGCGAACCGCGTGACCCAGGCTGTTTAGATGTATAAGATTTAGAAAGCAGAAAAAAGAACACAAAATTCTTCCGCATAAAAGTATTGCGCTACGTACAATATGTTTCCTAAACGTATATTGATTAGCTAACAGATCAATTAAACATACGTAAGGTAAGTAAAATATTGTTAACTGAAATTAGCTCTTGAATTTGTTCTCATGAATCAATACTTTAGTTTTCATATACACACTGACGTTGTATTTCGGCTCGTGGTCCCGTCACGTGATAGGGTTCGTTTTGATAAATGAAATTCCAAATGGCTTACTCTGCGACAGATCTGAGGTTTCATTCACAGAAAAGACCGAAGATGCTCCAATTATTACAGCAGCGATTTAAGGTTCCACTTCCCAGTTTCGTATTTTACACATTGGTGAATCTCTAAATAAAAGGTGTCTAAATAAAAGTTGAATCCCGACATTTGAACAATATGATCATTTGTTATTTTAAGCAGAATCCACGAATTCCTATGTCGGCCATAATCAGCTTCTTTAAACATTCAATAGGTACCAGATGATGCGGATATCCAGCTTAACTTATTGCTATAAGAGTGAATGCATGCTTTGAAAAAGCAACAAATGTGTTTTAAATGTTTGAGATGAAATTACAAAAGTGTAACCAGTCAGATTTCCTTCAAATTCTATATAAAGAAAAGACAAATTCTGGTACTTCACTTTCCAGATGAGTGTAGTTAAATAAAAGTTCCTTTGTCAGAATACGCACAGATAAAAAAAATAGCGAATTTCGGCTATTTTCAAATCATATTTGCGTGTTCACAAGCTGGATTAAAACGGATGAGGAATAATTCTTACTTGACAATATCAAACACAAATAAGATAGACAAATAGACAATTTAATATTTGGATCGGATGAGATGAAAAAGCTCCCAGTATTGGACAGTTTTCAATGCAAAGATTGAACATTATGCAAACGACATACGTGTGAGGAAGTGACATTTTGTGAAAAAAGTGGAGCATAACCTAATTTAAAAGGGTATTAGCTGTGATGAGCGGGAATGCAAATTTCAGAACAATAAAATTAAAGAAGATAGAAAAGGCTAATTTCTAATAATGCACATTCATGGTAACACCAGAGAATCCATTGTTCTGATTGCTTAACATATCGTAAATATGAAATCAGAAAACAAGGTTTATATGCATTAATTTATCCTGTATCAAGATTTCTTTACCTTTTTGTAACCTATGCATTTACACGTTAAAACATATCTAAATAAGGAAAGATACATGATCGTGACATTAAAAATGCACGATTCAGACGACCATGTGTTTTGGACATTTTTTAAGAGGATATGTTTATTCGAACATGAACACTCGTTTGCAAATCCAAATCGCCGACAACATAATGTCTGCTCTGTTATCAAAAATGATTTTTATATCAGGAAGGTGGAGTGGAGTGTCCAGTTGTCCTCGTCCGCACATCTGTCCTGATCATTTAATATCATGTTCCATATTAATTTCGTCTGAATGAATAAAAAAGACCGGAGGAATTTAATTCAAGCTTCTTCGAAGAAGCGATATTAATACTATGTAAATCGAGTTCAATTTGTAACTTTTTCCATTACTATGTAACTGAGTTATCGCGCTTGTCCAGCTTGGACATTCGTATTAAGATACAAATGTATCATGTTTATTACATTACATAGTAACGTCGGTATGTTTAGAGATCAAACATAATACAAAGTCTTATATCAGAGATATCCAGATCAACCTAAAGTAACTCCAAAGGATCCAATATTTTCCATTAACATTTCTGACTGGTACCTACTATTTATGTACCGATTATCAGACTAATTCTCGATTTCGACGTGCCGTCCCGCCCCCACCCCACCCCCACCCCAACACTCAACTGTTCATTGTTTTCATTACATAAAACGTCACACTCGAGGATAGAACAAGTTGGTTCTCTTCGTGGTGTTCCCTGGAGGTTTGAATGTTTAAAACCAATAAATTGAATCAAGTATCATTGAAATAATATTAACATTTAAAAGAGAGATACTTGCATGAATTCTTCAAACCATATGAAATATGTTATACGTGATGAGGTCACAAACTGGTTGATCCACTACCTATTCCAGCCGAGTTGTCACCTCATTAAAAAGCAGGACCAGACAATATCCGGATGACCAGAAAGGTACATTAATTTTTGTATTGTTGTTGTTTTTGTTTCTGTTTTTGATCATGTTGCCCTCCATTTTCTACTCATAGACCTGATTACTGCGGTGGCTGTAAGACAAGATCCGTCACAACAACTCCTGTGCCAGAACGAGCCATGTTTAGGCCTCAGACACGGTACGTTCCTAATTTTTCTTTCCCACCTCAGGATTGGCTACATTTTCGATCCTGTCATGTATAATATACAAGTGACTTTGTGAACCGTTTACATAATAAGGACAAATCTGGCTATTTCTGCCAGACAAAAATATGCCTCAGATGTATGTCTGCGTAGTAATTTCCAGAAAAATTATAAATTTTGCTTGCCGGATATTTCTTCGCAAATAAAAAAAAACACAATATATTCGGACCATCTGGACTATTTCTGCAATTGAATTGACTGTAGGACTGACGGAGAAAATTACAAATAAAAAAATAGTTCGATGCATTAGGAACTTCTCGGTCAATCTTTATTTGTTGTAAGTAGCCGAGTTAGTCCGAATGGCAGCTTCGGCATACATTCGCGTTACTGTCCTTAGGAATGACTTTGAAATTGCGAATGTCATTTACATATGTAAGGGAGGTAATTCGTTTACCATTCTGACTTAAAAATAGCACTTATGGTTATCTCCCTCTAGCTTTGATGTATATAATTTAGTACAAAGCTGAAAAATACAAGAAATTGTCTGGTATGACAATCGAGTCTGTGGAATGATGTTACTAACTTTAACTATTATATTATCACATCATGTCGAACAAATCTCCCGACAGGATGTTCCAAACGAAATGTCGCTCAATAATTGACATTTGTTTGGGAGTGCAAATGTTGAAGGTCAAGGTCACTAAAGACAATCATAATAATTTTTGTACTATATCGGACAAATAAATGTCTCTCTACTGTGAATAGTAAAAAACAGGGTTTACGATTATAGTCATTTTATCTTTGTTTCGAAAAGATGCCCGTTGAGTATTTAAAAAGGCAAACTTCAAAACATTTCTAAGGATGAGCGGAGAATAGGATATTGTTATATATGGCCCTTCTTCGCTGAAAAAACATTACTCCCTCGTCTATCTATATGCCCAATTCTGTTATGTGAATGAAATAATGGCATAAGAAGAAAGATATAAAATATTATTAGAAAAACTAACACACACACACACACACACCACCACTACAACTACAAAACAAAGAAACAATAAAAGAAAGTGGTCGGTGCCCGAGAACTTATTCTATTTGGATTGCACCTTGAATCTTAATTAAACTGCGTTTAACTCTTTTTTGAAACTTCTTTCCCTTTACTTACAAATGCAGCATGAGCCTTCTCTAGAGAGTTGTCTCCCATTCAAGAATAATTCATATTTAAGCCTGAGGCAGCACGGTGAGAATTATCAAAATATTCAATGCAAGTGACAAACACGGAAGAGTAACTTTAACATAGAGTCTGACAATTATTCATTGTTAAAGTGAAGAAGAAGAATATTATGATGATGAAGGAGAAGTGAGAAGAGATGGTAGTGACGATGATGTTGATGGCGATGGAAGAAAATGAACATAAATGATGTACGGAAGAAAACCTAACGAGGTTTAGTATGCAGTAAACATATACCAATCAAACAAGTCTATGACTTTCTTTACTAGCGAGGGCAGGTCGCAAAGTCAAAGCCAGTTGTTATGCTAAAGGCTATGCATAGCAGTCAAGCTGAAAATTTTAGCTGACGCTCACGCTCACACTCAGCTCAAAGTCTTTCAGAATATATCTAATCGATGCAGTGAGGCTGTTTTGACCCCTGGGTCATCTAGACATTAGTCAGACATCTCTGTGCATTAGCACGCAAGTACTATGACTAGATCCTATCTTACTTCCCTCATCACTGACCGAAATCTAATCAAGAACGAGTATTTGCGTTCCAACAAGTTTGAAGGCTCCGCTATGATTAATTTATTGTTTGTTTTTGAAACTAAAAAAGAAATTGTCAGTGGGCATGAGATCTTTCAATGGGGACGTTAGTTAGTGGCATTGTAAGTTGTAATGGAGTCACATAACATGTAAACGACACATGCCTAATGATTCGCGATTACAGTTATTGGCAAATTACCCAGATCATGTGGATTTATCTGCATTAAAAATTCAGCTACAGTCTGGAGAAAATACGATACAAACTGGGAAGCTTGTACATTGTGTATTTCAAGTGGATACATTTTGATCCCATCCCTTAAGCAAGGGTTGACATCATTGAGATTATAACGTCATAATTTATATAACATGTATTATGACGTTAAGATAACTTACACGAAATTATTCTTACAACATCCTTTCTCACTGATATAAATTTTACTTTTATTCACCCAAAAGTCGAGATTTGGGATGCATTCGTTTTAGTTCAAAATGTAATTTGCCTTTGTCAACTCTCACAGCCCTTGTTAGGATTTCCATTGCATAGCGATGAAAGCCAAGGCGAACCGCGTGACCCAGGCTGTTTAGATGTATAAGATTTAGAAAGCAGAAAAAAGAACACAAAATTCTTCCGCATAAAAGTATTGCGCTACGTACAATATGTTTCCTAAACGTATATTGATTAGCTAACAGATCAATTAAACATACGTAAGGTAAGTAAAATATTGTTAACTGAAATTAGCTCTTGAATTTGTTCTCATGAATCAATACTTTAGTTTTCATATACACACTGACGTTGTATTTCGGCTCGTGGTCCCGTCACGTGATAGGGTTCGTTTTGATAAATGAAATTCCAAATGGCTTACTCTGCGACAGATCTGAGGTTTCATTCACAGAAAAGACCGAAGATGCTCCAATTATTACAGCAGCGATTTAAGGTTCCACTTCCCAGTTTCGTATTTTACACATTGGTGAATCTCTAAATAAAAGGTGTCTAAATAAAAGTTGAATCCCGACATTTGAACAATATGATCATTTGTTATTTTAAGCAGAATCCACGAATTCCTATGTCGGCCATAATCAGCTTCTTTAAACATTCAATAGGTACCAGATGATGCGGATATCCAGCTTAACTTATTGCTATAAGAGTGAATGCATGCTTTGAAAAAGCAACAAATGTGTTTTAAATGTTTGAGATGAAATTACAAAAGTGTAACCAGTCAGATTTCCTTCAAATTCTATATAAAGAAAAGACAAATTCTGGTACTTCACTTTCCAGATGAGTGTAGTTAAATAAAAGTTCCTTTGTCAGAATACGCACAGATAAAAAAAATAGCGAATTTCGGCTATTTTCAAATCATATTTGCGTGTTCACAAGCTGGATTAAAACGGATGAGGAATAATTCTTACTTGACAATATCAAACACAAATAAGATAGACAAATAGACAATTTAATATTTGGATCGGATGAGATGAAAAAGCTCCCAGTATTGGACAGTTTTCAATGCAAAGATTGAACATTATGCAAACGACATACGTGTGAGGAAGTGACATTTTGTGAAAAAAGTGGAGCATAACCTAATTTAAAAGGGTATTAGCTGTGATGAGCGGGAATGCAAATTTCAGAACAATAAAATTAAAGAAGATAGAAAAGGCTAATTTCTAATAATGCACATTCATGGTAACACCAGAGAATCCATTGTTCTGATTGCTTAACATATCGTAAATATGAAATCAGAAAACAAGGTTTATATGCATTAATTTATCCTGTATCAAGATTTCTTTACCTTTTTGTAACCTATGCATTTACACGTTAAAACATATCTAAATAAGGAAAGATACATGATCGTGACATTAAAAATGCACGATTCAGACGACCATGTGTTTTGGACATTTTTTAAGAGGATATGTTTATTCGAACATGAACACTCGTTTGCAAATCCAAATCGCCGACAACATAATGTCTGCTCTGTTATCAAAAATGATTTTTATATCAGGAAGGTGGAGTGGAGTGTCCAGTTGTCCTCGTCCGCACATCTGTCCTGATCATTTAATATCATGTTCCATATTAATTTCGTCTGAATGAATAAAAAAGACCGGAGGAATTTAATTCAAGCTTCTTCGAAGAAGCGATATTAATACTATGTAAATCGAGTTCAATTTGTAACTTTTTCCATTACTATGTAACTGAGTTATCGCGCTTGTCCAGCTTGGACATTCGTATTAAGATACAAATGTATCATGTTTATTACATTACATAGTAACGTCGGTATGTTTAGAGATCAAACATAATACAAAGTCTTATATCAGAGATATCCAGATCAACCTAAAGTAACTCCAAAGGATCCAATATTTTCCATTAACATTTCTGACTGGTACCTACTATTTATGTACCGATTATCAGACTAATTCTCGATTTCGACGTGCCGTCCCGCCCCCACCCCACCCCCACCCCAACACTCAACTGTTCATTGTTTTCATTACATAAAACGTCACACTCGAGGATAGAACAAGTTGGTTCTCTTCGTGGTGTTCCCTGGAGGTTTGAATGTTTAAAACCAATAAATTGAATCAAGTATCATTGAAATAATATTAACATTTAAAAGAGAGATACTTGCATGAATTCTTCAAACCATATGAAATATGTTATACGTGATGAGGTCACAAACTGGTTGATCCACTACCTATTCCAGCCGAGTTGTCACCTCATTAAAAAGCAGGACCAGACAATATCCGGATGACCAGAAAGGTACATTAATTTTTGTATTGTTGTTGTTTTTGTTTCTGTTTTTGATCATGTTGCCCTCCATTTTCTACTCATAGACCTGATTACTGCGGTGGCTGTAAGACAAGATCCGTCACAACAACTCCTGTGCCAGAACGAGCCATGTTTAGGCCTCAGACACGGTACGTTCCTAATTTTTCTTTCCCACCTCAGGATTGGCTACATTTTCGATCCTGTCATGTATAATATACAAGTGACTTTGTGAACCGTTTACATAATAAGGACAAATCTGGCTATTTCTGCCAGACAAAAATATGCCTCAGATGTATGTCTGCGTAGTAATTTCCAGAAAAATTATAAATTTTGCTTGCCGGATATTTCTTCGCAAATAAAAAAAAAACACAATATATTCGGACCATCTGGACTATTTCTGCAATTGAATTGACTGTAGGACTGACGGAGAAAGTTACAAATAAAAAAATAGTTCGATGCATTAGGAACTTCTCGGTCAATCTTTATTTGTTGTAAGTAGCAGAGTTAGTCCGAATGGCAGCTTCGGCATACATTCGCGTTACTGTCCTTAGGAATGACTTTGAAATTGCGAATGTCATTTACATATGTAAGGGAGGTAATTCGTTTACCATTCTGACTTAAAAATAGCACTTATGGTTATCTCCCTCTAGCTTTGATGTATATAATTTAGTACAAAGCTGAAAAATACAAGAAATTGTCTGGTATGACAATCGAGTCTGTGGAATGATGTTACTAACTTTAACTATTATATTATCACATCATGTCGAACAAATCTCCCGACAGGATGTTCCAAACGAAATGTCGCTCAATAATTGACATTTGTTTGGGAGTGCAAATATTGAAGGTCAAGGTCACTAAAGACAATCATAATAATTTTTGTACTATATCGGACAAATAAATGTCTCTCTACTGTGAATAGTAAAAAACAGGGTTTACGATTATAGTCATTTTATCTTTGTTTCGAAAAGATGCCCGTTTGAGTATTTAAAAAGGCAAACTCCAAAACATTTCTAAGGATGAGCGGAGAATAGGATATTGTTATATATGGCCCTTCTTCGCTGAAAAAACATTACTCCCTCGTCTATCTATATGCCCAATTCTGTTATGTGAATGAAATAATGGCATAAGAAGAAAGATATAAAATATTATTAGAAAAACTAACACACACACACACACCACCACTACAACTACAAAACAAAGAAACAATAAAAGAAAGTGGTCGGTGCCCGAGAACTTATTCTATTTGGATTGCACCTTGAATCTTAATTAAACTGCGTTTAACTCTTTTTTGAAACTTCTTTCCCTTTACTTACAAATGCAGCATGAGCCTTCTCTAGAGAGTTGTCTCCCATTCAAGAATAATTCATATTTAAGCCTGAGGCAGCACGGTGAGAATTATCAAAATATTCAATGCAAGTGACAAACACGGAAGAGTAACTTTAACATAGAGTCTGACAATTATTCATTGTTAAAGTGAAGAAGAAGAATATTATGATGATGAAGGAGAAGTGAGAAGAGATGGTAGTGACGATGATGTTGATGGCGATGGAAGAAAATGAACATAAATGATGTACGGAAGAAAACCTAACGAGGTTTAGTATGCAGTAAACATATACCAATCAAACCAGTCTATGACTTTCTTTACTAGCGAGGGCAGGTCGCAAAGTCAAAGCCAGTTGTTATGCTAAAGGCTATGCATATCAGTCAAGCTGAAAATTTTAGCTGACGCTCACGCTCACACTCAGCTCAAAGTCTTTCAGAATATATCTAATCGATGCAGTGAGGCTGTTTTGACCCCTGGGTCATCTAGACATTAGTCAGACATCTCTGTGCATTAGCACGCAAGTACTATGACTAGATCCTATCTTACTTCCCTCATCACTGACCGAAATCTAATCAAGAACGAGTATTTGCGTTCCAACAAGTTTGAAGGCTCCGCTATGATTAATTTATTGTTTGTTTTTGAAACTAAAAAAGAAATTGTCAGTGGGCATGAGATCTTTCAATGGGGACGTTAGTTAGTGGCATTGTAAGTTGTAATGGAGTCACATAACATGTAAACGACACATGCCTAATGATTCGCGATTACAGTTATTGGCAAATTACCCAGATCATGTGGATTTATCTGCATTAAAAATTCAGCTACAGTCTGGAGAAAATACGGTACAAACTGGGAAGCTTGTACATTGTGTATTTCAAGTGGATACATTTTGATCCCATCCCTTAAGCAAGGGTTGACATCATTGAGATTATAACGTCATAATTTATATAACATGTATTATGACGTTAAGATAACTTACACAGAAATTATTCTTACAACATCCTTTCTCACTGATATAAATTTTACTTTTATTCACCCAAAAGTCGAGATTTGGGATGCATTCGTTTTAGTTCAAAATGTAATTTGCCTTTGTCAACTCTCACAGCCCTTGTTAGGATTTCCATTGCATAGCGATGAAAGCCAAGGCGAACCGCGTGACCCAGGCTGTTTAGATGTATAAGATTTAGAAAGCAGAAAAAAGAACACAAAATTCTTCCGCATAAAAGTATTGCGCTACGTACAATATGTTTCCTAAACGTATATTGATTAGCTAACAGATCAATTAAACATACGTAAGCTAAGTAAAATATTGTTAACTGAAATTAGCTCTTGAATTTGTTCTCATGAATCAATACTTTAGTTTTCATATACACACTGACGTTGTATTTCGGCTCGTGGTCCCGTCACGTGATAGGGTTCGTTTTGATAAATGAAATTCCAAATGGCTTACTCTGCGACAGATCTGAGGTTTCATTCACAGAAAAGACCGAAGATGCTCCAATTATTACAGCAGCGATTTAAGGTTCCACTTCCCAGTTTCGTATTTTACACATTGGTGAATCTCTAAATAAAAGGTGTCTAAATAAAAGTTGAATCCCGACATTTGAACAATATGATCATTTGTTATTTTAAGCAGAATCCACGAATTCCTATGTCGGCCATAATCAGCTTCTTTAAACATTCAATAGGTACCAGATGATGCGGATATCCAGCTTAACTTATTGCTATAAGAGTGAATGCATGCTTTGAAAAAGCAACAAATGTGTTTTAAATGTTTGAGATGAAATTACAAAAGTGTAACCAGTCAGATTTCCTTCAAATTCTATATAAAGAAAAGACAAATTCTGGTACTTCACTTTCCAGATGAGTGTAGTTAAATAAAAGTTCCTTTGTCAGAATACGCACAGATAAAAAAAAATAGCGAATTTCGGCTATTTTCAAATCATATTTGCGTGTTCACAAGCTGGATTAAAACGGATGAGGAATAATTCTTACTTGACAATATCAAACACAAATAAGATAGACAAATAGACAATTTAATATTTGGATCGGATGAGATGAAAAAGCTCCCAGTATTGGACAGTTTTCAATGCAAAGATTGAACATTATGCAAACGACATACGTGTGAGGAAGTGACATTTTGTGAAAAAAGTGGAGCATAACCTAATTTAAAAGGGTATTAGCTGTGATGAGCGGGAATGCAAATTTCAGAACAATAAAATTAAAGAAGATAGAAAAGGCTAATTTCTAATAATGCACATTCATGGTAACACCAGAGAATCCATTGTTCTGATTGCTTAACATATCGTAAATATGAAATCAGAAAACAAGGTTTATATGCATTAATTTATCCTGTATCAAGATTTCTTTACCTTTTTGTAACCTATGCATTTACACGTTAAAACATATCTAAATAAGGAAAGATACATGATCGTGACATTAAAAATGCACGATTCAGACGACCATGTGTTTTGGACATTTTTTAAGAGGATATGTTTATTCGAACATGAACACTCGTTTGCAAATCCAAATCGCCGACAACATAATGTCTGCTCTGTTATCAAAAATGATTTTTATATCAGGAAGGTGGAGTGGAGTGTCCAGTTGTCCTCGTCCGCACATCTGTCCTGATCATTTAATATCATGTTCCATATTAATTTCGTCTGAATGAATAAAAAAGACCGGAGGAATTTAATTCAAGCTTCTTCGAAGAAGCGATATTAATACTATGTAAATCGAGTTCAATTTGTAACTTTTTCCATTACTATGTAACTGAGTTATCGCGCTTGTCCAACTTGGACATTCGTATTAAGATACAAATGTATCATGTTTATTACATTACATAGTAACGTCGGTATGTTTAGAGATCAAACATAATACAAAGTCTTATATCAGAGATATCCAGATCAACCTAAAGTAACTCCAAAGGATCCAATATTTTCCATTAACATTTCTGACTGGTACCTACTATTTATGTACCGATTATCAGACTAATTCTCGATTTCGACGTGCCGTCCCGCCCCCACCCCACCCCCACCCCAACACTCAACTGTTCATTGTTTTCATTACATAAAACGTCACACTCGAGGATAGAACAAGTTGGTTCTCTTCGTGGTGTTCCCTGGAGGTTTGAATGTTTAAAACCAATAAATTGAATCAAGTATCATTGAAATAATATTAACATTTAAAAGAGAGATACTTGCATGAATTCTTCAAACCATATGAAATATGTTATACGTGATGAGGTCACAAACTGGTTGATCCACTACCTATTCCAGCCGAGTTGTCACCTCATTAAAAAGCAGGACCAGACAATATCCGGATGACCAGAAAGGTACATTAATTTTTGTATTGTTGTTGTTTTTGTTTCTGTTTTTGATCATGTTGCCCTCCATTTTCTACTCATAGACCTGATTACTGCGGTGGCTGTAAGACAAGATCCGTCACAACAACTCCTGTGCCAGAACGAGCCATGTTTAGGCCTCAGACACGGTACGTTCCTAATTTTTCTTTCCCACCTCAGGATTGGCTACATTTTCGATCCTGTCATGTATAATATACAAGTGACTTTGTGAACCGTTTACATAATAAGGACAAATCTGGCTATTTCTGCCAGACAAAAATATGCCTCAGATGTATGTCTGCGTAGTAATTTCCAGAAAAATTATAAATTTTGCTTGCCGGATATTTCTTCGCAAATAAAAAAAAACACAATATATTCGGACCATCTGGACTATTTCTGCAATTGAATTGACTGTAGGACTGACGGAGAAAGTTACAAATAAAAAAATAGTTCGATGCATTAGGAACTTCTCGGTCAATCTTTATTTGTTGTAAGTAGCCGAGTTAGTCCGAATGGCAGCTTCGGCATACATTCGCGTTACTGTCCTTAGGAATGACTTTGAAATTGCGAATGTCATTTACATATGTAAGGGAGGTAATTCGTTTACCATTCTGACTTAAAAATAGCACTTATGGTTATCTCCCTCTAGCTTTGATGTATATAATTTAGTACAAAGCTGAAAAATACAAGAAATTGTCTGGTATGACAATCGAGTCTGTGGAATGATGTTACTAACTTTAACTATTATATTATCACATCATGTCGAACAAATCTCCCGACAGGATGTTCCAAACGAAATGTCGCTCAATAATTGACATTTGTTTGGGAGTGCAAATGTTGAAGGTCAAGGTCACTAAAGACAATCATAATAATTTTTGTACTATATCGGACAAATAAATGTCTCTCTACTGTGAATAGTAAAAAACAGGGTTTACGATTATAGTCATTTTATCTTTGTTTCGAAAAGATGCCCGTTTGAGTATTTAAAAAGGCAAACTCCAAAACATTTCTAAGGATGAGCGGAGAATAGGATATTGTTATATATGGCCCTTCTTCGCTGAAAAAACATTACTCCCTCGTCTATCTATATGCCCAATTCTGTTATGTGAATGAAATAATGGCATAAGAAGAAAGATATAAAATATTATTAGAAAAACTAACACACACACACACACACACCACCACTACAACTACAAAACAAAGAAACAATAAAAGAAAGTGGTCGGTGCCCGAGAACTTATTCTATTTGGATTGCACCTTGAATCTTAATTAAACTGCGTTTAACTCTTTTTTGAAACTTCTTTCCCTTTACTTACAAATGCAGCATGAGCCTTCTCTAGAGAGTTGTCTCCCATTCAAGAATAATTCATATTTAAGCCTGAGGCAGCACGGTGAGAATTATCAAAATATTCAATGCAAGTGACAAACACGGAAGAGTAACTTTAACATAGAGTCTGACAATTATTCATTGTTAAAGTGAAGAAGAAGAATATTATGATGATGAAGGAGAAGTGAGAAGAGATGGTAGTGACGATGATGTTGATGGCGATGGAAGAAAATGAACATAAATGATGTACGGAAGAAAACCTAACGAGGTTTAGTATGCAGTAAACATATACCAATCAAACAAGTCTATGACTTTCTTTACTAGCGAGGGCAGGTCGCAAAGTCAAAGCCAGTTGTTATGCTAAAGGCTATGCATAGCAGTCAAGCTGAAAATTTTAGCTGACGCTCACGCTCACACTCAGCTCAAAGTCTTTCAGAATATATCTAATCGATGCAGTGAGGCTGTTTTGACCCCTGGGTCATCTAGACATTAGTCAGACATCTCTGTGCATTAGCACGCAAGTACTATGACTAGATCCTATCTTACTTCCCTCATCACTGACCGAAATCTAATCAAGAACGAGTATTTGCGTTCCAACAAGTTTGAAGGCTCCGCTATGATTAATTTATTGTTTGTTTTTGAAACTAAAAAAGAAATTGTCAGTGGGCATGAGATCTTTCAATGGGGACGTTAGTTAGTGGCATTGTAAGTTGTAATGGAGTCACATAACATGTAAACGACACATGCCTAATGATTCGCGATTACAGTTATTGGCAAATTACCCAGATCATGTGGATTTATCTGCATTAAAAATTCAGCTACAGTCTGGAGAAAATACGGTACAAACTGGGAAGCTTGTACATTGTGTATTTCAAGTGGATACATTTTGATCCCATCCCTTAAGCAAGGGTTGACATCATTGAGATTATAACGTCATAATTTATATAACATGTATTATGACGTTAAGATAACTTACACAGAAATTATTCTTACAACATCCTTTCTCACTGATATAAATTTTACTTTTATTCACCCAAAAGTCGAGATTTGGGATGCATTCGTTTTAGTTCAAAATGTAATTTGCCTTTGTCAACTCTCACAGCCCTTGTTAGGATTTCCATTGCATAGCGATGAAAGCCAAGGCGAACCGTGTGACCCAGGCTGTTTAGATGTATAAGATTTAGAAAGCAGAAAAAAGAACACAATTCTTGCGCATAAAAGTATTGCGCTACGTACAATATGTTTCCTAAACGTATATTGATTAGCTAACAGATCAATTAAACATACGTAAGCTAAGTAAAATATTGTTAACTGAAATTAGCTCTTGAATTTGTTCTCATGAATCAATACTTTAGTTTTCATATACACACTGACGTTGTATTTCGGCTCGTGGTCCCGTCACGTGATAGGGTTCGTTTTGATAAATGAAATTCCAAATGGCTTACTCTGCGACAGATCTGAGGTTTCATTCACAGAAAAGACCGAAGATGTTCTAATTATTACAGCAGCGATTTAAGGTTCCACTTCCCAGTTTCGTATTTTACACATTGGTGAATCTCTAAATAAAAGGTGTCTAAATAAAAGTTGAATCCCGACATTTGAACAATATGATCATTTGTTATTTTAAACAGAATCTACGAATTCCTATGTCGGCCATAATCAGCTTCTTTAAACATTCAATAGGTACCAGATGATGCGGATATCCAGCTTAACTTATTGCTATAAGAGTGAATGCATAATCAATTTTCTTTAAGAATTCAATAGGTACCAGATATCCATCTTAACTTGATTGCCACAGGGTTCGAAAGCAAAAGTATGCTATAAGAGTGAATGCCTGCTTTGAAAAAGCAACAAATGTGTTTTAAATGTTTGAGATGAAATTAAAAAAGTGTAACCAGTCAGATTTCCTTCAAATTCTATATAGAGAAAAGACAAATTAAGGTACTTCACTTTCCAGATGAGTGGAGTTAAATAAAAGTTCCTTTGTCAGAACATGCACAGAAGACAAAAAAAAAAAAAACGAATTTCGGCTATTTTCAAATCATATTTGCTTGTTAACAAGCTAGATTTTAACGGATGAGGAATAATTGTTACTTGACAATATCAAACACAAATAAGATCGACAAATATAGAATTTAATTTTGGATCGGGTAAGATGGAAAAGCTCCCAGTATTGGACAGTTTTCAATGCAAAGATTGAACATCATGCAGACAACATATGTGTAAAGAAGTGACATTTTGTGAAAACTGTGGAACATAACCTAATTTAAAAGGGTATTAGCTGTGATGAGCGAGAATGCAAATTTCAGAACAATGAAATTATAAAAGATAACATTTAATGCGGCAATTCGGACTGGTACCGACTGTTTATGTACCGATTAACAGTATAATTATCCATTTCGACGTGACCCGCGTCCCCCCCCCCCCCCCCGCCCCCCCCCCCCCCCCACCCCACACAACTGTTAATTGTTTTCATTACATAAAACGCCACACTCGAGTATGTGACGACTCGGTTCTCTTCGTTGTGTACCCTGGATGTCTGAACGCTTAAAACCAATAAATTAAATCAAGTATAATTAAAATAATATTAACATTAAAAAAGAGAGGCATTTGCCCGATTGCGTGAAACTACATGAATTATGTTACAAGTGATTCCAGCCAAGTTTCCGCCTCCTCTGAGAAAAGCATGACCAGAGAATACGCGGATGACCAGAAAGGCCAGTTCAGTTTTGTTTTGTGACATGATTTTTAATTGTCCTGTTGTTTTTGTTTCCGTTTCAGAGCACCTAGCCCTCCATTTTCTACTCGTAGAGCTGACGACTGCTGTGGCTGTAAAACAAAATGCGTCACGAGGACTCCTACGCTGGGTCGAACCAGGGTTAAGCCTCTGAGACCGTGAGGATCGTGCTTCTCCAGACGTCGGACATGATCGACATGTGTAGTTTTATTCATACATTTGATACACCGAAACTATTCCTTGTTAAGACGGCATCTTCTGTTTTGTCCCCATCTCTTTTTTGAGCTCAAAGCTAATATTACAAACTTTTTATCCGTGATTTTACTTTCGGATTTGGAGCCAGCACTCAGTATCAATAAATGGGACAATATTATATGCTCCAACTGACGGCGAAGGTGTAGGTTTAGCGGATGAGTACAATTATTTATTACATGAAGGAGTTGAAATGCAGATCCTTTAAAATTAAAAATCTTTGCATTAACTATTCACACTGTGTTATTTTTGTGTTCAACGCTGCGATTATGCGAAAATCGTACCGATAGTGCCCTGTTTCCCACGTGATGATTTACACATTTTTGTTCCGGCCACGCGTACCACGCAAGTTTCTGGCTGGACCGGTTTACAAGAGTAAGGGAGATAATTCATTTTCCAGTTCGTCCTAAAAGTATCACTTATGATTATCACCTCTACACTTTGAGAAACGAAAGAAAGTACAAAATTGAAAAATAAAAAGAAATGCATAGTATGGCAATCGAGTCGAAATTTTTGGAGATCATTATCACTGTCTTTAACTATTAATTATTTACATCAATCCGAACAATCCACCTGAACCATTTCTTGCTCCGATACAATAGCATCAATACTTCAATCAGCAAGAATGGAATATTATTATCACAGTAACGCAATCTTGATTGCTGGATCACGTCGAGCTCTCAGCATTAAAAAATCCGGATCATTACAAGACGCGAAGCGTCGAGTCATGATCCGGATTTTGTATGCTGTCAACGAGACGTGATCTAGCAATCAAAATCCCATTACTATGATAATGATATTTTTGTTTGATACCTATCAGTTTTCAGATAATTTAATAAAATCACTATATGTAGCTGAAAAACCCAAGAAATTGCTAAACATTTCAACCTCTTTAATACGAACTTCATCTTAAAGCATAAACTGAAGTACTTTTTGAAAGGCTGACATACGCATGAATATTAGTTTTATGAATGAAGCTTGTGAGACAACGCTCACTAAGTTTGACTATCATCAGTGTCAATAACACGAATTCTTCGACGCTTGGGTGCAGCAGACTCATATATGTGATTTACAGTTATTGTGCAGTTCTCAAATTTTGCATCACGGAAGATTTCACCAGCTAAATTACTGGACGTTTCTTTCAGAGGCCAGGTTGAATGCGGTTGAACTGTTTCTGGTGGGACCTTATGAGAGGCTCAGATGGGAACTTGTCATGGGAATGACAACATTATTTTGACAGTTATTTACAACAGGATTGGAGAAATTGTTGGAACTTGATGGTACTGATTTGTTGCAGAGAATGTTACTCATTTATAATTTCAGATTCACCCATTATGCGTGAAACTCACTAACGTTATCATTTATGAATTTCCGTAAATGGGTTGTACTGTACAATTGTAATGTTTTGGTACGCGAATTCCGAATATGATCTTGTTTCAGACGAACATTTTGGCTATATTTTACTACTACAACCTTGACAAATGGAACAAATGCATCGATTGCAAAAGAACCAGTTCACATCTCGAACAGTGTTGTGCTTTGCACAGACGTGTTCGTTTTGCTCTAAATTTTCCTTTTATGTCCTATTTGCCATAGTAACTTTTGTCCTATTTTCCATAGATATTTTGATGTCCTCTTTGCCATAGTAATTTTGATGCCTTATTTCCTACAGTAATTTTGATGTCCTATTTGCCATAGTAATTTGTATGTCCTATTTGCTATAGTAATTGTTATGTCCTATTTGCTATTGTAATTTGTATGTCCTATTTGCCATAGTAATTGTTATGTCCTATTTGCTATAGTAATTTGTATGTCCTATTTGCCATAGTAATTTAATGTCCTATTTGCCATAGTAATTGTTATGTCCTATTTGCCATAGTAATTTTATGTTCTATTTGCCATAGTAATTTTTATGTCCTATTTTCCATAGTAATTTTTATGTCCTATTAGCTATAGTAATTTTTATGTCCTATATGCCATAGTAATTTTTGTCGTATTTGCCATTGTAATTTTTATGTCCTATATGCCATAGTAATTTTTATGTCCTACTTGCTATAGTAATTTGTATGTTCTATATGCCATAGTAATTTGTATGTCCTATATGCCATATTAATTTTTATGTCCTATTTGCTATAGTAATTGTTATGTCCTATTTGCCAAAGTAATTTGTATGTCCTATATGCCATAGTAATTTGTATGTCCTATATGCCATAGTAATTTTTATGTCCCATTTGCTATAGTAATTGTTATGTACTATTTGCCATAGTAATTTGTATGTCCTATTTTCCATAGTAATTTGTATGTCCTATTTTCATAGTAATTTGTATGTCCTATTTGCCATAGTAATTTTTATGTCCTATATGCCATAGTAATTTTTATGTCCTATATGCCATAGTAATTTTTATGTCCTATTCGCCATAGTAATTTTTATGTCCTATTTGCCATAGTAATTTGTGTCACGGAATTGTATAAATCCCTTTTATTAAATACATGTACTCGGGTTTCGTTTTTCAGTATAACAACGATGCCCGAGAGTGAGTTATGTATATTGTACAATATTTCGAAACAGTGAATTCGGTTCACCCCATGCCGCACATGCGAAGTGTTTTCGATGGGAAAAACCGAACGCATCAAGCGTACGGACGTTGTAGAGCCGCATCGTCTGTGTATAAATGCCTCACCGTAAGAGTAAATCTTTACATTACGGAACGTCTTGTCAGTGAGCAGTCTACTTAAGGATTTGCACGTCTTCAGCTGTAGAGGTACGTAAATTATTGATTAATTTATGGTGTATATTTTCTATTCTTGTTTGTATATTTTCTATTCTTGTTTGTATATTTTCTATTCTTGTTTGTTCCTAATAAGAGCTTTATATTAGCAATATAGAGTGGCATTTTTAGGAAACGTTTAGTACCATAAGATTCTTATCGGACACGTGTAGGTTCACTTCTGAACTTGTTTATTGCTTCGTAATGTTGTGCCGATAATGTAATTTGTATAACTTACCGTATGTAACGTCATTACGTGTTATCGTATATGTCCGTGTCAATCATACTACACGGTGTTAGATTTATTTTCAGCTGTAGAGATCAGAGTCGACGAGGTCCCAGCTATAGAGGGGACAATAGAAGTTGACTATAGCAGCTGTAAAGCTAACCATAGCAGCCGTGGAGCTGAATAAACAGTGTGTTGCTTGAATACCAGGTGATCGGGCGTTGTTGACCCATTGGTGGGCGTGGATCGCTTGATTGACCAGTGCGACTAGCAGCCAAGTATGCTAGTGACGAGGGTTTGTGAGTCACTCCATATATGTAATCTTTTAGCCGTGGGCTAATTTTGGGTTTTTGTGATACCCAGTGGTTTGGGAGTGTAAGATATTTTGCATGATATCTATCCCATTTGTTTGCACCACATTTTATTATTTGAATAAAGTGCCTCATGTTTCATTATTTGAGGGTATACATTTTTGCTATATGAGTAAAAATACATCATTTTTGCTATCTGAGTAAAACACATCATTCCTTTCATCGTATGAGATGAATCATTAGCCTTTATCATTGCACTGTGTATTTATTTATTTGTATTCATATTTGGGTTACCGTATTAGGTTCATGCGGATTATGTTAATTTGTCCAATATTTGGACCCTATACACGCACGTATTAATCATAACCTTTCTTCCCATTCAAGTCGTTCATCAATAAACATTGCATTTTTATCACCATCAACAGTGTTCTGTTATAAATCCGAAATCCAACCCGGTTATCTTGTTACAATTTGTATGTCCTATTTGCCATAGTAATTGTTATGTCCTATTTGCCATAGTAATTTGTATGTCCTATTTGCCATAGTAATTTGTATGTCCTATTTGCCATAGTAATTGTTATGTCCTATTTGCCATAGTAATTTGTATGTCCTATTTGCCATAGTAATTTGTATGTCCTATTTGCCATAGTAATTTGTATGTCCTATTTGCCATAGTAATTGTTATGTCCTATTTGCCATAGTAATTTGTATGTCCTATTTGCTATAGTAATTTGTATGTCTTATTTGCCATAGTAATTTGTATGTCCTATTTGCAATAGTAATTTGTATGTCCTATTTGCCATAGTAATATTTATGTCCTATATGTCATAGTAATTTGTATGTCCTATTTGTCATAGTAATTTGCATGTCCTATTTGTCATAGTAATTTGTATGTCCTATTTTACATAGTAATTTTTATGTCCTATATGCCATAGTAATTTGTATGTCTTATTTGCCATAGTAATTTGTATGTCCTATTTGCCATAGTAATTTTTATGTCCTATATGCCATAGTAATTTGTATGCCCTATTTGCCATAGTAATTTTTATGTCCTATTTCCCATAGTAATATTTATGTGCTATTTGCTATAGTAATTTGTATGTCCTATTTGCCATAGTAATATGTATGTCCTATTTGCCATAGTAATTTGTACGTCTTATTTTCCATAGTAATATTTATGTCCTATATTCCATAGTAATTTGTATGTCCTATTTGCCATAGTAATTTGTATGTCCTATTTTCCATAGTAATTGTATGTCCTATTTGCCATAGTAATTTGTAAGTCCTATTTTCCATAGTAATATTTATGTGCTATTTACTATAGTATTGTTTATGTCCTATTTGCCATAGTAATTTGTATGTCCTATATGCCATAGTAATTTGTATGTCCTATTTGCCATGGTAATTTGTATGTCCTATTTGCTATAGTAATGTTTATGTCCTATTTTCCATAGTAATTTTTACGTCCTATTTGAAATCTCCTTCTTGGTCGCTTTATTTCGCCTTGCTTCTCTTGCTGTTATTTCTATTTTCTACAAACTCAATTCTTCTTTAAGTTGTTTTTGATCCATTTAAAAAGTGTAAAATCGCAACCGTTGGTGGAAGGGATTTTGAAGATTGCAACGACCTTTACGTCGAAGATAATTATGAGGATCAATAATTAATGAATCTTCTACTGATAATTTATCTAATGATGGGTTTGTGCCTACCAAACAGTCATCTACAAATATAGTTGATGAAAACAGAGAACATATTAAGCATGGTCTATTCATAGATGAAGATGAATAGAAACCAATTTAGCCCCATTGATACTTTAAAGAAAGAACATTGTATTACTTTGATCTAAACAAAGATATAATAAACATATCTATAAAAAAGGGTGAACAAACTGTTTTGTATTTACCTCACTGTATCTTCGCAACCAGGTGATAGTGATTTTCTGAAAGTATTTAAATTGAGCAAGAGAAGCAAATATATGGATATCAACAAGTAGCAAACACACATGTCAAGGACAAACATTTATTGACTCTGCATTTGAAGATAATGTGTTTCCTACATTACAATACAAGGAGGAAACACAACAAAAACACCGCTAAAACCAAAAATTACAAACAGGCAGACAATAAACTTTATAATGAAACAGAGTTGGAAGAAATCGTAATGACGCAAGAGAATTACGCACTAATTTTAATAAGGGAAAATATTAATTTTGAGAATGAAATTGAAAAACTAAAAAACTTTATACAAAAATTAAAGGGTTGTTGTCTTCAGAAGTTGAAAGAGAATTAAGAGGTTAGGTAACTGCTATTGAAATAGTTCTTTGAACATTAAGATGAAAGAAATCTGACGTTGAAACATATGACAAAATTATAGTGAAAATGAAAAATATATCATCAAGGCACAAGATGCAAACATTATGATTCAAATGCAAGAGCTATTGCAAACTTATGAAATTAAAAGGGCACCCATAGTTGATCAATCAGCAAATTTAGAAAGTTACTTTCGAGAAAATCTTAATAATACTGAACCCAAAGTTACCGACAAGTTACCATTAAGTGAAGGACTACGACAAGTTTTTAAAGAAAACTGTCTAACACTTGCCACGATTGTAACGTATACAGGTCTGATAGCAGCATGTTTTGGTCTTACCATAGCACAATTGGTAAAACTTTTAAATGGAGGTGGTGGAGGAACAAGTACTGGTTGAAGCAGTGGTGGTTGATTTGAAAAATAAGATGCAGTCGTTAAGAAACTTAAAAAAGGCATAACGATATTGCCAGCTATTTGTTTGAGTTAGCCAACAGAAAAAGAGCAGCAGCAGCATTGTCTGGGGTCATTGGCAATGTAAGAAACTGCCATTTGGATTAACCGGAAAAATTGTTTCTTTATTGGTTGATAATACCGCTGTGCTCATTTTTGTATTAGTTAGCTTGTTCATGGCAATTTTTCTATAAGGTTACTATAAGGCCCCCATATACAGATTTATGTTTTTCAGGACCATTATCAATCAAGTATTTATATTTTCTAATCAGGATGAAGAGGAATATTAACGTTATTATAAATTATGTTAAAATGCTATATATTAATATTTTTGCTTGTTGGATTAAAAACTTGCTCATCAGGTAATGGTATTGATCATTCAAACAATAGTTCTCGTATATGAAAGTAGTTGTGAAACCTGTATATTGATTCTACTAATAGAGGTTAAATGGCAATTTGATATTCCACATCCTGATCTTGCCAGTTATACCACAAAGCGTTCTCTCGAGTTTAAGCGTCACGAGTTATCCATTGTTTTAAAACAAATTTCCAAATATAAAATTAAACAAACAACACCCAAACGTCGATGCAGAAAACGCAACGCCCAAGTATGTGGTTAGACACTACAACTTTTTATCCATTCAGCGCGTATAATTAACCCACTCAATAACAGTATTTTCAAATTCCAGCACTAAACCAATGAAAATAAACAGCAAGGTGTACAAATAAAGTGTTTGGCAAAATAAAAACTAAACCCTGATAAGAAATGTTTGCAAAATCAATTAAATTGGGCAGTATGATGGCAACATTATGTAGTGCTAATATCCGACATGTAAGGAATATAACCCACATAGGGTGGTGTAATTCAGGTTTGCTTCATATGAACTCTTTAATCGTACAAGAACAAATATAATATGGCAGGATTCGGAATATACCGCTGCAATTATCTTTCTACCCCTGGGTCATCTAGACCTTAGTACATCGTCTATGTGCATTAGTACAAAAGTACTTGGTGACAAATTAAACCCTATTCCCCAATCTACAACGGCAAGGTTTTCAACAGAATATAAGGTGCCTCACGGACTCTATTAATCTTCAAAAGTAACATCCAAAATCACTTATGAGGCACAAATCAATGTCGCTGACATGTTAACTCATTATGTACGTTTCTTTCATTGATGCATACCTTTTTGCTATATCAATAGACGTCTATCATTCCCAACAAATCAATGTCAACAATAAATAAAGCTTGCATCTGAAAATATTGCAACCTAAATGGTATATATCAATACTTACGTTACTGTCGCCAGTGTAATTACAAGCTAATTCCGTCAAATGAAGATGAAAAATAAAACTGAACATTGAAATAAAAAGTCTCTGAATCAATCTTCTATACTCTTTGAGATATCCAAAATCATTTTTTTTATAAATAATTATACACAGAACATTCATTCACGAGGCCTCAGAATGCAGGTCACTAAGGTCATGATACATACGTAACCCCTTTTTATGTACGGGGTTTTATTTTTAGTGTAAAACGAGTGTTTTGGGAAGTATAAAAGGCACTCAAAATTCACTTGTATGTTTTATTATAAAAAAACAACGAAATAAATGGTTATTGTTGATGCATATCATTTTTTTAAGTGCCATATGTTGTGATGTTCATTGGTTAAAAAATATATTATACCTACATTACTTTGTCAAAATAATATGAAATTAAAATCAAAGGATGAATAAACCCCTCGACAATGTTATCATGTTTCATATATGTCTGAAAATAAAATCTTTATAAATCTATCAAGTAATATTTTGACAAATTTTAGCGTAAATAATGCTTAATAATACATACGTTACCGATACATACGTGACAAAGATATACTAAACTACGGGATACGTGGTGATAGCCGGCCAACTTTGCATGGTGAAACGTGTCACGCCGCCATCTTTGACTTCTCATTAAAAAAAAACCATCAAGGACAACGAGGACAAGCCAGTAAAATTGTGTTACACTCTATGTGCTAAAGACCACCTATAGGTAAGCGATTCAAATTAAAACTTTTAATTGACATTTACGTTTTTCTTTGACAGAAATCAGTGAAAAAGAAACAGTATATATCATACATAAAATATAGTGACCTCTATGTTTATAAGCGGTGTAATCACTGTGTATAAAGTACTGATACATACGTTACAGAGCGTAACGTATGTATTAAGACTTAATCCAGAACCAAAATGATTATCAGTGTAAAATATGAGTACAATACAGATTTTCAATTTAGCTCTACTATACAATTATTCTTAATAACACAATTAATATTGGATACATTTTTCAAAAGTTTTAAAAGTGAATATAAATGACATGAGTATATTCGGTAACTAATGGTTAAAGGACTAGCATAAAAACAAACAAACAAACAAACAAAAACAAAAAAAAATAGAATTTTTTTTAGTGCGAAGGTAAATTATAAACTAAATAGAATAAAATTCAAGCCATAGGTAAATTAGAAACAAACCATGAGGGTAAATATTTATTTAAAAAAAATTAAAACAATAAATAAATGAATTTCAGCTATACTCATACTTCACATGATAATTTGGTAACGTATTATCGATATTTACGTTTTTAGTTCCATACCGGTGAAAACGGGGGAGGGGGGATTCAAATTCTAGGTTTGCACTGACTCATCCTTGTTTATTTTAGTATGGCCAAAACAAGAAAGGAAATAGAAAAGGCCTACAGGGAACGCCAGCAAGCTAAAGGTCCTGAGTTCCTCCAAAAAGAAAAAATAGGCAAAGGCAATATTATGTGCAATCGTCACAATTGCGTAAGAAGAAAAGGGAGTAGAGAAACATGAAAAATCAATTAAAAAACAGACTCTTACGGCTGAGAAAAAAAAAAAGAAAGAGAAGAAGGCAACGAAAGCATAAGTGAACAGACCAGTGGATATGACAGTGATATTGTACCAAGAAATAAAAGCAGAATGATCACCGGATCGTAAGGATACCATTTATTACTAAAAGTAACAAAGGAAAACGTTTGCAGATGATCAGGCGTAGGGCTATTGCGCGTGCCCACAAAAATATTGGTATTCTGAAATCTGACGTTCATACCTGAGACGTAAGATAAAGACAAAAAATGCGAAAATTGAGAAACTAAGTAAAAAGCTCAGACTGCTGACAGCACCTAAGGAATTAACACTAAGTAAACAAGCCGATGCAGATGTTGAAAATTTAAAACTGACCCCAAGAAGACGGAATCTTGTAAGACGAAAACTCCTTGAATGCAATGCAGTTTTGTCTGAAAAAAAGGCGTCAAAACAGTCTCATTCTCTAAAAAAAAACGTCGTGTTCTACATCAGATTATTTCTGGGTCAATTACGAAAAAGTATTGATGTCTAAAAAAAGTTAAGTAGCTTCACATGCTTATGTAGGCGCTCTCTGGGAAAAGAAAACGACAAAGGTCTCGCTTATTTTAAAGAGAGACGACAATGACTCTCGCATTCAATTACATCATCAGTCTAAGATTTCATGATGCGAGACGATAATAGTCGTGCACAGCCAGGCAAAACAGATGCCAAGAAAATGGAAAATGGAGAAAAATTGCAGACACGGGTCCTGACTTCAAGAATCTTCAATACAAATACAAATGCGAAAGTCCGAATCACACTATTTCTCTAACTACATTCAGACGTTTAAGACCAAAACATATACTGCTTGCCTCATTTATTTACAGAAATTCTTGTCAATGTATACATCATCAAAACATTGGCCCTCAAAGTTCAAGCTCTAAGAAAGAATGGAGTCAAAATAAGTGCGAATCCTGAAAATCTCATCGGTAATGCAGATGATTTTCATGAACTTCTCAAAACTCTGCCCAGCAATGCTGTCTATAGGACCTGGAAAAAAGTAACACTTGAGAACGGGAAAACCAAAATGAAAATCGTGGAAATCGAATGTCAAGTAGTAAGCTTCAAATATGATCTGAAAAAGCATTTAGAGCTTTTTGACCAGCATGTAATGAGAGTCCGTGAGCAGTACCAGCACATAAGGCAGCTAAAAGGATCCCTTCCTGAAGATGAAATTGTTGTACAGATGGACTTCGCAGAAATTTTTTCTTGTAGGTCTTTGGATGAAATAAAGACGGCCTACTGGAATCAGTCTATGGTTACCCTTCATCCAGTCGTTGCATACTACAAGGGGAACGATGAACTAAAATACAAAAGTTTCGTTTTTGTCAGTGATGAAATGTCACATTCTTCTAGCACAGTTGCTGCATTTCTGGACAGGCTCATTCCGGAGCTGAAGGAGATGAAATCTAATCTTATGCTTATCCATTATTGGACAGATTCACCTTAAAGCCAGTACAGAAACAGATTTATGTTCTTTTTGATTGCTAATCACAGAAACCTGTACTCCACTGATGCCAAATGGAATTACTTCGAAGTGGGGCATGGGAAAGGGCCATGTGATGAATTGGGAGGGACAGTAAAAAGAATGGCAGATGAAGCCATACGACAGGGAAATGCTGTAATCCAGGATGCTTCGGATTTGCATGCATGGGAAACAAAATCAAGTATGACTGGGTGTTACGACTAGGGGTAATGTAACAAAAGAAAAGACTCAAACAAGCTTTCAAGATTTTAAATACAAATCTTTAATTTTCTAAAATATTAAAATATTTCATCAAACAATTAAAGTGAAAGAATTCAAACTAACTTACAGTATAGAATATCCTTAAAAGTCCTAAATTGTTTTAAAGTTCACTGTTCCGGAAGTTAATCCAAATATTCCGAATGTATGTTCCGAATGAAGTAGCGTTCACTGTGCTAATATGTTGATAAGATTAAGTTATATCCAAATAATCCTTGCTAATATGGAATCTCACAAGTTCTAGAAATGTTTCCGAAAATTCCACGGAGCTGTATAATAATTAAGCTGAAGACACAGTACTAATCCAAAATGCACTGTATTAATTAATAAATATCCAAAGAATATCCCACACACAAATGAACCAAATTCGTTATGACCTCTCAATTCAATGTAACTATGAAGAATGCTTAAACACATGATTATTTCATATAATGTAGTCTCTCACTGCGCATAAACAAATTTAAATCCATTGCGTCTTTAATAAACAACAGGGCATTTCGAAACAATCCAACCCTCTCCGAACCAATCAGAAATTAGGTTATGCGTGATTCCTCTTAGAGTACTTCTAAACTGACATTTTTATCAATAACAAAATGTTTACTCATGGAATCTAGGTCAGTAGTTCACCCTCATCCCACGCTCTAAAACCACGTGATATGACTAAGGTTTTGAAATACTGATCGAGCCTACCGTATGTATACTCACAAGACAACAGCTGTTTAGACTAAGAACAGAGATCATAAACTAATAAACTATATCATTATTAAAAGGAAAATGATATATAATTCCGTAACACTGGGGTACGCTTCATCCACGTCTCCAGTGAAGGAACCAAACTGAAACAGTGTGAACTAAATTCAATTAAGATAAAACCATTGCGAAACACAATGAAACTTCACGCAGTCGGCATCACTGATGACCCTAAAAAATTGATGACCTGTGAAACCTCCTGCTACTATTCAGTGTGCATTATGGGTTCTTACTACGACAGCTGGACCATTCAGAACTTCTCTTGGAGTCAGCTTGCCACTTCACCAGACGAGAGCACTTCGTCAGTCACTGTCAGTGACCCACCAGGTAGTACCCATCCATCTGTACAGTCAGACGTAGCCATGGATCCTACAATCTCTGAAAACGACACCTCATCGCCTGCATTTGTTGGATTTAAAGAAGTTGCCGTTTACGTTGGTACCTTGGAAGGATTGAAGAAATTTATATGAACGACAAAGACTGTGAGATTAACTTTATGAAACAAGCAAAAGGACTCTTCAAATGGCCGGAACAGCCTGATCTTCTATGGATTGACGAACAAAATATCCTTTGTAAAGTCGAATCTCTTGTTCCATCTGGAAAATCTGAACGACCATTCAAAGTATCTGATGCCGAAATGGAATTAATTAACAATGCATTTGCTTCACGTTAGTGAAATACATACGTTACCTAAACAGGCTAAAAATGTTGTTTTCTATATGTGAGACTGTATATACGTTCAGGTCTTTTTGATTGTACACAAAAGTGTACATTTCAGTTGTTTGAACTTTAAAAAAATTTCCGTGTTTTACACTACGACACATACGTTACCATTCTACGTTAAAAAAAAATCATAAAATACATTAGTTATTTTATTTTATTTTAAAAATTTCGTAAATTCACTTAATTAAGCATAAAAATGTAATCATTTTATCTTCCTATAAAATATAAAACAAGCCATAATGATTCTCAGATCAAAAGTTATGCGAATAATGATGATGTTTAACTGTCACATACATGAGAAAAATACAAACGTCACGAATGGACGTGTTTTATAGGGTTAATCAAGCATATTTGTAATAATTTCATTCCATATTTTCATGACCAAAAGGGAACCAACAAAATTGAGTGAACGCAATTATAGATTTAATGAACAGTCTCTTGTCGTGTGTAGCTGATACATACGTTATATTTTTGGAGTGACTAAAAAGGCATAAACATTTTAAACTTTCGTGCTTATATTTTGAATCGGAAACTGTTATGACAACTTAAAATGTTTTTGATGTTTGAATATTCATTATTATCCATTTATATGAAATTTAAAACATGAGTAATTTTTGGTAAAGATGCACTTTACTTTACCCACATTTATCTATCATTTTTCATAACTCATAATATCAAAACGCAATAATGTTTTGAATTAAATCTGTGTGAAATTATCGCAATATACCTAATTATACAATTTTCAACCATTTTCCCGGTATAATTTTATTTGTAAATCATAAAAAAATACTTTCAAATACGAGAAGATCTCTTGTAACGTATGTATTTTGCTTGAGATTGGGGTTTTGAGACTATATTTGTGAGAAAACATAAACAAAATAAGGGTCAATTGGTGTTGTTGAAATTTTCAGTTAAAATTTCAGATATTTCTCTGTAAAATAGGCGAATAAAGTTATTGTTTCTCGATCATTTTTTTCCCATCTTAATACGTCTAATTGAGCCTCATTGGTGAATTTTGGTCTAAAAGTCCTTAATTACAACTCTGACTGTGGTAATCCTACCTATGCTGCCTTTTTCGATACTGACAAGGCTATCGACACTGTTTGACACGCTGCACTTCTTTCGAAATTATATAAAATGGGAATTCCTGGAAAAATCTGGACAATAATATTGAATCCATATCAAAATGTACTGTACATAGGTTCAATATCAGGCAAGGAGTTAGACGGGGGGGGGGGGGGGGGCGGCGTCCTGTCCTCTTTTTTGTAGCTGGTATTTGGTATTTATAGACTTTCTGGAATGTTTACCGTCATCATCAATGTAACTATTTAAATTTCTTTCTCTTCTGTTCTTTTTATATTTGTAAATTGAAATGTAATCATGGAGGAAATACAGATTGATTGATTGATTGACTACTAAGTCATCTAGACCTTAGAACATTGTCTATACGCATTAGTTGACAAGTACCATGGCTAAATCATATCTTATTTTCCTTACTACATAGAGGATATTGTGAAGTGGAAACATTTTGTATTGTCACGAGTGGCGCCACTCGTGACAATACAATGTTTCCCCTTCACTCGTGAAATATTTCCTTATATCTACTCAAAAAGCGTAGATTTTTTATTATATATTTTAAAAAGCAAAAACTTTGATTTGCATGGATTTGTTTCTCCATTTTGTGTCAATGAGATTAACGGCTGCATTATTGTTTCGATGAAAAGAAGTTACGACATTTTACAATAATTTTAGGACAGCGAATTTTACAAAGTTAGATTGTATATATAATGCTTCAAATTGTGTTGTTTGTCAAATTAATGAATGTTTTCATACGAAAACACGTTTCTTGCGGGGATTGATACAGTGAACATTGTTGCTGTGGGGATGCTATAGCAACACGACAGAACGCTCCAACAGACTTCACAGCGTAACATCATTAAACAACAGATTTTAATGATTTTGAGTTTACTTGTAAGGATTTTGGCTGCTAGTTTTGTTTATTTTTGCATTCAGACGTGTATTTTGTGTGTTGGTAGGCTTGCAGTCTATTTCGGTAACAGACGCTGCAACCAAATTTCGAGTATTACTTAATTTCGGTTTGCAATCGGCACTAATCAATGCCTGATTTCTCCATCGTTTTCAGACATGATTATGATTCTGATGACACTTAAAATCGCTACATAAACAATTTTATTACTATATGTAATCAAGAGATTTTCTTAAAAATGTGTACCGTTTGTCGTAGAGTGTGACAGGTTTGCTATACTATATGGGTGACACAGAATATCGAATAGCAAAAGGTCATGTAAGTTCAGTCACTGACAATTTGCACGATTCATGTGGAAAACTAATTATAAAAAAGTTAATATTTGAAGCCTGCTTTTTGTTGTTTGGTGTTAATTGTTATGCATTACTGACTGCGCCTTTTCATTGATTACATAAATGTATACTAGAAGGTCAACAGTCTTGACACATTTTTAGATCTATTCATCCTGAGAGAGAGAGAGAGAGAGAGAGAGAGAGAGAGAGAGAATGAAAAGAAGAAGAAAAATAAGACCTGCTTAAATATGGAAATACAGGTCTGAAGAAGATACATAATAAGGGCAGATATACTTCCTAAATGGAAAAAGAAAGTAGTTCCAAAAGTGATATAGCCAATGTGACATAAAAGTGGTATCGCCACTGTGGCGATATTATTTTTCTCCCACTGATAAATTTCAGTATCTCATTATATGAAATATATGTTAAAGACTGATATCTAATCAAGAATGAGCGTTAGCTTTTCAAAAACAGCAAAGGCTCTTCGCAACATTTAATTTATTGTGTGGTTTGGAAAGAAATAAATCTAAGACAAAAATAAAAATTGTGGCAGTGGGCAGGAAAAGAAGTTCAGGTAATCTATTAAAAGCAGGAGTATTTTAAAATATTAATCAGGCGTATGATAACTTTAAGTTGCGATATTTTTTGTCTTGTCATTGTTGACGGGAATCGGATTTCTCGGGCTAAAGAAATCCCCATATCGTGAACTATCAGAGCATGAACTGGATGACCTCTTAAAGATTGAACATTCGCAAGTACATGAAGCCTAGATGTAGTCACATACATGCGGTTTTGGTACGACGCAACTAATACAATGCGGTTTCCTGAGGTGTAAAATGGCACTTTTAGTTCCATGCTTGCATGCATTATTGATAGTGGACCAGTTTTAAGAACTTTTTCAATAGTTTCATTTCAATACCGCATGATATGTTTTCTCTTTGCCTATTTATGTATCTATGAAATATCCGCAAACCGAGGCACATAAATAATTCTGAATATTTTTTTAAATTCAATTCTTTTAAATGTTTTGTAAAAAAAATCGGGGTGTGGGTGTGGTTGCGTACACTAACTATGATGACATATACTGAACTCAGATATTTGCGTGATAGGTTAGTGCTATTCTAAGTTGCCTCCCTTACATGTGTATTGAACGTTACATGCATAATGACTTGAGATTAGTTATTGCTAAATTTCTACTATGCAGATCTTGTGAATTTAATTGCATTAAGAATTAAGATACAAAGGACATTTTGAACTTTACGAATGCAATGTAGATTGACATCGTGTGGTCTCATTAATATCCATGCAAGACCGTAAGCCTTGTTAGAATGCACAAAATATACACATGTAACAATCTAATTTTGCACCAGTCTATGATTGACTTATTCTTAGAAAACTGAAACTGCTGTAAGAAAATAATGCGCATAGCTTACCTACACCAGCATGAGACAATAATTTAGTTCTGCACTGGCATGTTAGTGTGTCACTTCAGCTAATCAGGTGTTCTTTTTTCTGTGGATTTTAGGTACATTCTCGACAAAAATGATGAAATACCTTCCGAAATTAATATACTTGGTGCCTTGACGCGGAGCAACGAGGGAAAAGGAACCAAACTAAGTTTGGCGGCCCAAATCTGCTCCATTGTGCCGTCATTGTTATATTGTGATGTTTGTTGGCGCGTTACCTTCTAAAATAGATCTTGCAAGAAAAGAATGTCAAACTTTTTCCTTCTATGTATTACACAAAATCTTCAAATCTTTACATTCTATACGAACGTTATTTAAGAGGAAAGAGCGCAAAAAATGCACTCTAAAATGAGTGTGGTACATTTATCAAAACGTCTGTTTTTCTCCAAATATTATTTCACCACCAAATATACAGCGGCAGTGGCATAATAAAGGGGAGATAATCAACTGTGATATTGTGTCTAATACGTAGGAGGTAAAGGTCAGGAATTCTTGGATGGAGCAAAAGGCTGACGCTATTATAAGGTAACACGCGAGCAGACCTCACAATATATAAATGACGTAACAATGAGGCTATTGTGAGTTACTCCAGGTGATTACGTCAGCAGAGAATGCAAAATTCAAAACAATAAAATTAAGGAGGGCAGAAAAGACTAATTTCTAATGATACAAATTCATAGTTTAAAATATGTTTTCCATATTTATCGAAGAAATTAATATTCACGTAACCCAGAGGTCAGCACGGTATGGTTGATTTTTATGGATGATTCTAGTACATTTTGACAATAATTTTCTTAATGAAAAGATGAGAATTTCAATCAAACCAAAGTACATATTTTGAGTACCTGCATATGAATCAAACCAAAGTACATATTTTGAGTACCTGCATATATCTTTACTTCTGGCAAAGAATTTACATTAGTTTGATGTGAATTTATGCATCGAATGACTTCTGAGTCTCAGTTTGAGACGACGATGTTCCAAATGTATGCCCCTTTCTAGCCTGGGTCACCTGGCCAGATTAGGCTTTCATTACTATGCAATGGAAAGCTAAACCTGGACATGGGGGAAAACACGCACACACGCACACACACACACACACACAGTGAAACGAAAAAGAGGCGCCCGAAAATTTGGAACACTAAACTGCGCTGTAAATATTGATTAAGGTAAATTAAATTAGCAACAAAAACAAATCATGCCAATTCACACATTTTAGGTCAAGAAAGGTATAGTTTATGTCAGTCAGAAAGAATGTTTTAAGAACAATTTAGTTGTTTACAAAACTAGGGTCTTTTTGATGTCATGTACATTATGACATCATAATTTCGATGCTGTTTCCACTTTCTATAGGGAAGAGATCAAAACGTATACTCTTGATGTAAACAAACTGCAAGGGGCGTAGTTTTTGCCGTTTTTTTCTGCAGACCGAGATCTGCAATTTTCTATGCAGAAACAGTCTGGGCTGGCCTAGACTATCCTTTAACGGTGCCATATTGTGCCATGTGCTTGAAAGTTGTGTAGTTCTTGGGGTACATGATGTTCATTTGATGTAAGGAGAAACATCAATTCGACTTAATAAAGCACGCATAACAGTATAATTATCCGAAAATCAACTTGTCTGCATACATTTTTTGAAAATATTTTCACACAGGCATTCTACATCTATCGAACGAAATACTAAAATTGGATGCAAATGTTGCTAGGTGTTCACATTGTCATGCTGAAACAAAACTCTTGACGATCTGAAAATTTTCTGAACCATATTGAAAATAAAAAATACTGTCTGAACAACTAGACATTGAATTATTTTGACCGTGTGAATGAATCTGAACTTTTGTTTTAAATTTTATTTTTAGAATATAAAAGTTATGGAAGGCTCCTTCTATGATATCGATATTTCATGGTAGGCATACTGTTATACTGTTGGCATACTGTTTTACATCAGGCATACTGTTATACATCAGGCATACTGTTATACGTCAGGCATACTGTTATACATCAGGCATACTGTTATACTTCAGGCATACTGTTTTACATCAGGCATACTGTTTTACATCAGGCATACTGTTTTACATCAGGCATACTGTTTTACGTCAAGCATACTGTTATACATCAGGAATACTGTTATACATCAGGCATACTGTTATACTGTTGGCATACTGTTTTACATCAGGCATGCTGTTTTACATCAGGCATACTGTTTTACGTCAGGCATACTGTTATACATCAGGCATACTGTTATACATCAGGAATACTGTTATACATCAGGCATACTGTTATACATCAGGCATACTGTTTTACATCAGGCATACTGTTTTACGTGAGGCATACTGTTTTACATCAGGCATAATGTTTTAAATCAGGCATACTGTTTTACATCAGGCATACTGTTATACATCAGGCATACTGTCATACATCAGGCATACTGTCATACATCAGGCATACCGTCATACATCAGGCATACTGTTTTACATCAGGCATACTGTTTTACATCAGGCATGCTTACTGTTTTACATCAGGCATACTGTTTTACATCAGGCATACTGTTTCACATCAGGCATACTGTTTTACGTCAGGCATACTCTTATATTGTTTTACATCAGGCATGCTGTTTCACATCAGGCATACTGTTTTACATCAGGCATACTGTTTTACATCAGGCATGCTGTTTTACATCAGGCATACTGTTTTACATCAGGCATACTGTTATATTGTTTTACATCAGGCATGCTGTTTTACATCAGGCATGCTGTTTTACATCAGGCATGCTGTTATATTGTTTTACATCAGGCATGCTGTTTTACATCAGGCATACTATTTTACATCAGGCATACTGTTTTACATCAGGCATGCTATTTTACATCAGGCATACTGTTTTACATCAGGCATACAGTTTTACATCAGGCATACTGTTTTACATCAGGCATGCAGTTTTACATCAGGCATGCTGTTTTACATCAGGCATGCTGTTTTACATTAGGCATGCTGTTTTACATCAGGCATACTGTTTTACATCAGGCATGCTGTTTTACATCAGGCATACTGTTTTACATCAGGCATGCTGTTTTACATCAGGCATACTGTTATACATCAGGCATACTGTTTTACATCAGGCATACTGTTTTACATCAGGCATACTGTTTTACATCAGGCATACTGTTATACTGTTTTACATCAGGCATGCTGTTTTACGTCAGGAATACTGTTTTACATCAGGCACACATTTTTACATCAGGCATACTGTTATACTGTTTTACATCAGGCATACTGTTTTACATCAGGCATGCTGTTTTACATCAGGCATACTGTTTTGCGTCAGGCATACTGTTATACTGTTTTACATCAGGCATGCTGTTTTACATCAGGCATACTGTTTTACATCAGGCATGCTGTTTTACATCAGGCATACTGTTTTACATCAGGCATGCTGTTTTACATCAGGCATACTGTTTTATATCAGGCATGCTGTTTTACATCAGGCATACTTTTTTACATCAGGCATACTGTTTTACATCAGGCATGCTGTTTTACATCAGGCATGCTGTTTTACATCAGGCATACTGTTTTACATCAGGCATACTGTTTTACATCAGGCATGCTGCTAGACATCAGGCATACTGTTTTACATCAGGCATGTAGATTAGACAAATTAAATTAAAGATAGCATTCTGGACCACATAGTCTCGCAGAAATTTGTGTCAAATTGTAAGTGTTTTCCAGAGTTTAACTATCATCAAGTATAGACACTTTATAACTGATTGATTTAACTATTAAGAGTTTATTTTTATTTTGTATGGTAATTTAAATTCATTATTTAAATCGCAAGAAAAAACTATAAAACATTCGTTAACAGATAAAGCCGAAAACAGGGATTATATCAATGTCTAAATAAATTGTATGCTGATTTTGTTTCAGCGTTCCTTGTTTAAAATACACCATTTTTGCAAATTTACATTAGACAAGTTTGTGGTTTGTCCACCATGCAAGTAAATTTATGACCACTGAGCTTAGAATCGTTTGCTTCTGAACGTGGTATAGTATATGCATCAGTTCTGAATATGCAAATACTGTTTAACATGCATTATGCCGGTGGTTCAGATGATACCAAAATTGGAAGTGAGATTAATGAAGATGTGTGTGTGGATGTAGTGGAAGAGTGAGATCAAGAGGAGTAAGTACATAAAATAAAAATAATGAGTATATTTTCTCATGCAATCGGTCATATACTGTTGATTGTAAATCATTCTAACGTAAAATAATCCATTACGTGTTGTCTTAGTACATTAACAATTCAAATGTTCACATCGATTTAAAAAGAAAAATAACATAAGTTGTATCGTTAGCTAAGCTTATATTACCAATATATAACAATGTAACAGTAGATAGGCGTTGTAAATATTGCTTTGCTATAGATCTCCACGAAATCGTTCGAGGAAACACATAGACAATGATTGTGTGATGTTTATTCATTGGGATTTCAGGACGGGTATTTGAATTCTTTCAAAACACATCGATCCTGGTTGCTGAGCAGGCATTTGGGTAATACGGTTTGTTTTACTGGTTAAATATCCTGTGTCACGAATCGACAGGTAAAACGAGTGTGGTACTCAGGATCGTTATTGTTAAGTGGAAAAGACTTCAGTGACAAATATAATCGTTAATTATGCGACAAAGGATTTCGATTGCGGCGTTTTGACGGATATAACTGAGGTGTCCGATTAAAAGAATTGATCAAATATTACTTATTCTCCTCAGATAGAAAACAGAGTATATTTTCTCTTTCAAGACAGAATTATGAATTGAAGAGATACAAGTTTCAAAACATATTCAAATTTTTGAAAACTAACAACGAACACATACTTGAATTTGTCAACAAATTGGCCGGTGAAACTTTAAATGTATAGACTATTGGATTCTGGTCGACAAGAATTTTGGACAAAAGTTAAAATGAAAATGAAAAGAAATTGTGTTGTCTCAATTCAGGATCGCTTGATTGCGATGGTCGGCATACCGATTGTGCTGCTGTTAGTGGGGATAACATGTGTAGCAGGTGGTAAGTTAAACTTACTTTTGACAAGGTTTTCGAATCGTCTTTAACACATAACGGAGAAAATTAACAACAAATTCGGATTCTCTCTCTCTCTCTCTCTCTCTCTCTCTCTCTCTCTCTCTCTCTCTCTCTCTCTCTCTCTCTCGTGGAGAAAATTTCCCTACACTGGATTTTTTGTTGTTGTTGTGGTTTGCATGCTTCTTTGTTCATTTGTTGTTGCTTTTCATTTTTTAACGCGTTAAGTTTATGAACAGACGTGTAATCAAAAGCAACTATGACATCTGGGATAAAACGGATCACGTGTTTTACATTATCCGAATTAGATTTAGTTGAATATTACATTAGTTTATATTCTGAAGTAGTTAAATGTATTTTTTCTGTAACTTTTACAACAACTGGCAGATTACAAGTAAACCAAATTAGAAACACGACGTTTATCTCTATATTTCTCCTTTCACTCTCGTAATTCATGAAGTTTGGTTTGTTTGCTTGCTTGTTTGTTTGTTTGCTTGTTTCCTCAAATCTGAATATAAAATAAAGCAATGAGCCTTTAGTGACAGTTTTTAAGGATTATCGCTGCTGCAATATTGGAGTATTTAACTTTTTCAAAAATTGATATTTTTACGTAGTTAAGGACGCCAAGCAATCTGAAATTACACGAAAGGTTGGTGTGCATTTCTACTCTTAGCTCAATATACATCCGCAAGTAAGGTACATATTAATGAAAAGTAGGAAAAAAGATACTCTGTCACCAATTTCAGATGAAATAATAGCTGCACGAGTCATGTAAACCAAGAAAGGGTATACTGGTTAGTGAATGTTTTCAGTATGACACAATTATAGAGATCATCGGTTGTCATCAACAGAAAGCCTGCTCGGCTGAATTACTAATTGCAGATGAAATAATAGTTGAATGAGTATTTAAAAATGTATCTGATTTTCGCAGGTTAAAGATCATAGACTTTTCGTATCGAATACACAAAGAAAAGGGTATATTTGTGACTGAATGTCTTCAGTACGACACAGTTATTGAGATCAATTTACGGCAAGTCGTAAATCGCTCAAGGTTTCCAAAGGTGTCGTAGACTTTTCGTTGATTTCATCATTATCTTTCACAGGAGTGTTATTACGATTATTAAAATTGTAACAGAATTTTTCTTTTTCATTATTTAATCAGAGACAGAAGTCGCAACTACGACATTTTGCATCTAATCTTTCCCAGAGTTCAAAGCGCTACGATACACTTACGCCTAAGGTGATGCAATATTGACGACGTCATAATGTAATAATCATGCCACAGTTCAAGCATCTATGTCATAGATATGATATGAACTATCAGTTTTAAATTCAATTCTTTTGTTTCGTGTGATTTTGCTGACTCAGGACAGCTTCATAGGACATCTTCATATGTAAGAAATCTGCCCACAAGAACAACACTCTTTAGTCTGTTCACATATTTCATCTCTTTACAAAGACCCCGTCCATTCATGACACAGTTTTAAGGTCCCTTTAGTGTCCTTTATAAACAGATTTCACTGTATTTTAGTAGTTAAATAGAGAGAATTCTGAGCATAATAAAATTTGAAATACAACGGTCTTTTTTCACCTTTGCTTCGATATGGTCAAGTTTTTGCGTCAATATGATTTTTTTTTTTTTTTTTTTTTTTTTGCATAAATCTTTGTAAGTGTCTGTTTTGTGTTATTTGAGATAAATTTTTGAGTAATGAATTTGCATTTCTCGGATAATTACAAAATTTGGAGACCCCCCACCCCTCTGAAAACGATGGAAAATATTGATATGGCTTTCCAGATCAAATACCTTTCAGTGGGTATTTATTGCGATATGCAAAATAAGCGTAGTTTTAGGACTTTGAAAAGTCACACAGTAAATTCCAAGTGCTACTTTAGTCGCCAAATTTTTAAATGCCAATCTCTCAACCAAACCAGCTGACCATTTTATCAGACCGACATGAGACTGACACTGTGAAACATGCTAATGTAGGTGTCCAATTTAGTTGTTATTGTTTTTCCATACACCGTCTTTGTTCTAAATAGGGATTTAAGATTAAAATGGGAGTTTTAAAAATGTTTAATGATCTTTTTGGCAAAGTACATGGGTCTATTTACATTTATATATTGCGCAATAGCTATGTTAAACATTAAATGTTTACTGCAATGTTGAGAACTGTACTGGAATTCCGGAATTGCCAAGCTTAGAATGTCAGCACAAAAAGCAAAACAATCCTATACATTAAATACTAATACAATGCTCTTTTTTAGGTTTAAATTCGTTAAAAATCTCCGTCGCTAAATAGCTTGCCGGGCGGCATTTAAAAAAAACCAACAACATTTGCCGATTTATATTATCACCCCCACCCCCACCCCAAAAAACAAAGGTAAGAAAAAGGGAAAGACGATTTACCCGACTGCTAAATATTAAAATGAGAAAACACTGTTCATTGCTAAGGAAATAACCTAGATGATGTCATGGAAAAAGTTGACGCACAACAACGGATTGTAGAGCGAAAATTTATAAATATGATTAAGGCATATCAGTCTATTTACCTTGAAATACTTTTGTCGTAGAAGACGCATAATTAAACCTATCAGTGTCAGTCAAAATTATGGGAGCCATGATAAACATACATAAAAGACTTTTCCCTCAACTTGCACAAATCCGTTAGACCTTCCAGTAGTATTTAGAAATTAAATCTGTTACTAAATAATACATGGCGCATTTTCACCAAACAATAAGCATCATACCAAATGGTATTTTGTAAACTAATAATATAAGAAACTACAAAGACCACAACCATTATTTTCATTTTCTTTCATTTTCTTTCTCTCTCTCTCTCTCTCTCTCTCTCTCTCTCTCTCTCTCTCTCTCGTTTATTTGCACTCCATCCATCCATTTCAAATAATCATCAGAAATTCTATTTTTTTACAGTGTGTATTTAATTGGAACACGTTCGTCCTCCTTAGCGTTATCACTAAGGCGGTAGTAAACCGGTTATAATTTGTCTGTCTTTTCGTCCTCTTTTCTTTACTTTTTATGCTCGTTTTAATTTCAAATAGATAGCAAAAATGTTATCTTTAACCCCCATCATAAACTATCCATTCACAGTTTGGACTGAAATTATTTAAATACTGATACAAGCGATGTCAGTGTGTTTTCGTCCCGTTCTGGTTATAAGCTAGTTGCTGCTTAACGCGCGTTATATACGGGTCAGATCTATATACTTATATGTCTGTTGAATCCACTTACTTTCCTTTCAAGCGAATCTATATGAATTTTCAATGTAACACATTTAACTAAGAGTCTAATCGTCTATTCTATCTTTCTCTTCCTTTGAAATGAATTTTATAAACCTGCCCTAAAAATCAAATATTAAGCCATTTAATTGTGCATGTATAAAACAAAATGATTCAATATCTTTTGAAAATATTGTCTCAACCGGTTAATATAAAACATTTATTATACACCGAAAAACGTGCAACCAATTCTAATCTTTCATTTATCCATGTAAACGGCTATTATAATTAAATATTATACAGTTTCTTAATCTAGCTCATTTGCATAGACTATATTGGACGGCAAAATCTGTACTGGATGGTGAAACTCCATATTCTACAGAAAATGTTGTAAAGTGTATATATGTCGCTTGATTCCTATAGTTATTTCCATTGCTAAAATTTTGATATATCTACATTCATACACTGACTAAATTTTCTGCATCTTTTGTATACACAAGCTGATTTTCCTATTTAAATAAATGCACCCCCCCCCCCCCCCAAAAAAAAAAAAAAAAAAAAAAAAAAAAACTCTACACAATGCTACACAAATGTTTTTCTTTGTTTACTTTGTCTAGACGACAAATATGGTATTCATATACAGTAACAACATCTAACAATGCTACAAGTGTCTAATAAAATTTAAATATTACATTGTATTTGCGGTATTAATTTTTTCCTTTACATTTAAAAGTAGATAATAATAAGGATTGCTATTCTCATGATTTTAATTTTGTGGTGGAATAAGTGGTTTTTGAAATTAAAGTATTTCTATATCTGTTTGTTACGGGAAGATGATAAAATTAAAATAAGCATAATAAGATTAATAGGTAACTACTATAATAATAACAACAACAACTACTACTACGGTACTCCTGATACTATTACTACCACATAACAACTAAACCATCAAAAACAACCAACTATAGCAAGAAGAAGAAACAACAACAAAACAATAAGTTGCAATACAACCTATCACCACCACCATCATCATCATCATCATCATCATCATCATCATCATTGAATCTTATTATATTTCATTTTCAATGGTTTGTGACATCTTGAATACTTACTTACACATATTAATTTTCACTTTTTTTACGTACATTTTTTTTCTTAAGCTTTTGTACCAGGATCTTGTACATGCGCAAGTACCATATATATATATATATATATATATATATATATATATATATATATATATATATATATATATATATATATATATGAATTAGTTCGTTCATCGATCTAGTCGAAAGGTGTGTTCTAACCGATATATGTAGTCTCTAGTCGCTTCAAGATGGCGAAGTCCAGTCAATTTCTTTTAAAATATACTTCTTTTCCTTTCTGAAAGAAAGCAACACAATATTCTGAAATTCATTTTAATTTATCAAGCGCGTGGTTTGCCTGCACGTTTACGATTTACATCATCAGAAATAGGTGATTCTCGGCAACATGTTACTGTGTAAATGTTTGGTATAGGACAGGAAAATTTGAATTTATTTTATGCTAAGTACATTTTCATATCATTCGTTAAAGTCCATTAAAAAAATACTTTTTTCTTCCAAATTTTTTCTTTGTTTTATAATATTTGGTTTTAACGTTGGTATTCAAAGAATTGCAAAATAAAATTTTCTCGTATCCGCCATATTGAGAACCAAAGGAACCACACCAATCTCGATGGTCAGAACATAGTTTCTTGATGACGTCACTCTGGACAATCTAGATTGAGTTCGATTACACTCTAGACCAACTATAAACTGTATGGTTAGGCGATCCAACTCGTTGTATGCATAATGTACGTAAAAGGTTTAACGGCACATTAGCACATTCCAGGCCATACCATACCGAATAAGTTTAGGTATCTCCAAAAAGGCACACAGAACAAAGATAAAGCCAGAAAATGGTAAAATGCTTAAAATACAAAGTCCATTTATTTGTATATAAACTGCACACTTTTAAAAAGTCCAAAACCTTCTAAGGTGGAACATCCATGATAAAAAGGTTGCCTCTATTACTCGCCTCTTTCGACATGAGGGAACACGCATTGGACTTATTCTGCATACCTTATAAGTACCCCTTTGTACACACGGGAAGCCATTGGACTTATTCTGCATACCTTGTAAGTACCCCTTTGTACACACGGGAAGCCATTGGACTTATTCTGCATACCGTATAAGTACCCCTTTCTACACACGGGAAGCCATTGGACTTATTCTGCATACCTTGTAAGTTCCCCTTTGTACACACGGAAAGCCGACGTAGCCCACTTAGTAGAGCGTCGGACTCGTAATATAAGGATAGCAGGTTCGATATCCGTCTAGGCCAGCCCATGTGGGCTGCCACAGTGTGTCCTAGTGAAAGGCACTTAGTTCCCATTTCCTCGGCATGATACAGCCAATAATGTGTTCAAAGAGCCGTTAAATCGAACAAAAAACAAACAAAACCAATTGTACACAGGAATGATAAATTACATAAACCTCTACATTGGCACATTGTTGAACAATAAAGAAAGCACTATCCGAGCTTCGCTTAGGTGTATAACAATAAGATCATTATACAGTGATCTGTACATTATATATTTTTATTGTTCTCGTCCATATTGTGTTAAAAACCCGTATTAGGCACGGCGTCGCGTCCAACACAAGTTTTTCAACAAAACATAGACTCGTACAATAAAAATCCTTAATGCACGGATCACTGTATAATAACCTGTAAGTACTGAACTCGGCAAAAGCCCATTAATGTATCATTAATATACTATATGTTACCTGATACTTTTTCTGTATATCGTATATTCATGTTCAGCCTTTGTTTGCGGAGGACAATAAATTTCATGACTATGACAAAATACATGGAATCGCATTTAGTTTGATGTCCTATGTATTAAATTATTCAATAAGATGATTTATGTACCTATAGTTAATATTAAAAATTCATCTGACTGGGCCTTGGACATTGAGAACTTGTTTTTGCTGCTGATATCGAAACTCTACATGCATATTCTTTTTATGTGATGTAAAACCTTTACTATTTATTAACATAAATGAGTCATGACTTTTCGTACAAGAATAATAATCCTTTAATTCCCCGTCAGTACGCATGATTTGAGTAAACATATGTCTAATAATGAGACTTTAATTTACGGGATAATTCAATGGTGAGTTTCTTATTCATACCCAAATTACGTCAGTTGATTAATCGACGTTTATAAACATATATACAGACAGAAACCTATACATAATGACATACTTGACGGAGGTTCTACTGTCTTGGAAATCGCTTTTAATTATTGGGCTATTTTTAAGATTTGAAAATGGACAGTAACTGCCAAGTAATACAAAATCGATTTTTCAAGGCAGTGGAAACTAGGTCTAACATACAACATACATACATGCATACATACATACATACATACATACATACATACATACATACATACATACATACATACATACATACATAGATACATACATACATACATACATACATACATACATACAATAACAACAAAAACACTGCCGTCTTTTGTATGAAATAAGCACATTTGCAAGATTATGTCCATCGCATGGCAAAGATGAATAATTTCTTGTTCAAAAGCCGCAAAACAGCGTTCATTTAGATATCTCGGACATTCCACCAATGCCTTGTTTGATGTCAAAAAGTTATGTGTTATGCCATGACGTGATGTTACACACGTGGTCTGATGAAATACAAATGTATAAATGTACGCAGTCTGTACACCACTTGCGGCCACGTTAATAATAGTACATTGTTGTGCCATGTAAAGTGTAAGCGCCCGTATCTGAGAAGTTTAGAGTACGTACCTCTGAAACAGGAAATCACTGGTTTGACTGTACACATAGACAATTATTATTCCACGTGTTATATAAAAGAAAAATCGAGTTGCAAGATAAACGACAAGAAGATGAAAGAGAATCATTTATTCCTTATAACATACCGATAACATATTGTGACAATTTTTATTCAGTCTCATGGTCTGTTTTTTTTTTTTATTTTTACAGCGCAGACAGCAGCGCCAACGGCAAACCCCAACCAAAACAAGGTAAAACCTCTCGATTTACACGCAGAACGTACCTTACACTTTGTTTTGAACTCAACCACTGAACTTTGCGTTTTCACCGGTGGGAGTATGCCACATGAATATCTTGTGTGGGTATACGCCAATATGAAAAATGCGTTGTCAGTGTGATGTGACGTCACGAATTACATAAATTTTTTTTTCTTTTTTTTTTTACTTCTTCCTGAAGTCACAAGGCTTTGCCTTCTCATATATACATCAAATGAAAACAAGGTGAACATGCCTAGTTAAAGTCATACGTGGGTACATTCGTTGCATGTTTTTTAGTGCTCGTTAAGGAAAGATACCGGGTCACGGACAAACGTCGTATGAGTCTCTGACGACTGACTCCAAGCAATTTCCTATTGAAAAGTTTAAATTTTGCCGCCCCCAGCACGGGTCGGTGTTTTCCGGCTTATATTTGAAAAGGGAGGATGAGTGGAAATATGTGATTTTCAGAGCTCGATAGCTTGAATTTGTATCTTAATGTCAACTCATTCGTACAGGTAACCTTACTCATTTAGTCGCTTGTTCGGCGATAATAGTCGTCTCCCATTTAATAACAGTTTTAACGTCTGAGACAACATACGTATGGGCAAATATTGTCTAACAGAGACAATCTAAGTGTGATGACGCATAATAATTACCGGCATAAAAAATAATTAATTATGATAATTACCTCTGTAAGTGGCACCTTTTCATGAAGACTTGGTTATCAAATATACGTCGGGAAATCTCTTGCGTTTTGTTTAGGATATCTACATTATTAATAGCTCCTCTTGATTTTATTCAAATCAAGGCATTTTTTTTAAAGGTTTAAATGATTTATTCATAAAGATATATTTTAGTTAATATTGGCTGGTACACATTCGTTAGATCTTAACGAACTCATTTGTGAAGAATCACTTTTCTGAGAATACAGAATTAGAGAAACAAACACAATGCATCAGAAAAGACTGATATTTGCATATGATTTTAATTTGTATGTGTATTCGTGACAATATTACGTTTCTTCTACAATAAGATTAACTATATCCTATATTTGCTAGAAATATATCATAAAAAGTTGAATAGGCAACACATACATACATTCATACATCCATACATCAATCCATCCATACATCAATCCATCCATCCATACATACATACATACATACATACATACATACATACATACATACATACATATATACATACATATTAGAATTCCAAAATAAAGTAATATTTGTCATATGTTTATTTTGAATTGATCATGAAGACAAATATGTAATAAAATATTGTTTAGTTTTAGAATTTTACGATAAAAAAAGCTATCTACTATTTTGGATCCACACTTGAGATGTGCACATACACTTTTATTTTATCACTGTCCTTTATTAGGTATAGGTTAGATATATGTAATTCCAAAATCTAAAAGACCATTTTCTAATGTCTCATACATAAAGTAATGTCTAAATGATGTTCAGTCTAAATGATGTTCAGTCTAAATGATGTTCAGTCTAAATGATGTTCAGTTTTGTAGAAATAATGCTATTCAAGCGCAACCATAAAAGCGATTTGTATTGACAGACACTCTTTCAGACATTGAGGTCTCATCGAAACGCAAGTCAGTGGGGTGGAAACATGTCTGAATATCGCTAACAGAACCAGAGGCCGGACTAAAACTTAAGTCTACAATCCAGCAACATGGTTGGCTATAATTTAAGTCAGGCTTTAAGTTTAGACTTGACTGTCAGGCCTACATTAGTGATATGGATTTCACTGACATACCTTGGATCAGGACTTCAATTTAAGTCTAGAATCCAACAGTCTGACTGACTGAAAATTTAAGTGGTGAAATGTAGCTCAAACTGGATTTTACTGACAGATCTTAAGCCTGAATTTAAACTTAAGTCCAGATTTTTTCAATTAGATCTGAAGCAAATAACCAAACATTCGAATCAGAATACTTTTGTTTATTCGAATGGAAAACGGGTATTCGAATATTCGTTTGTTTGCCTAGCGATTTGGCAGCGTTTTGTAAATGAAACAAACAAGATTAAATATGAACTATGTAACGTTGAAATAGTTTACAGGGGAACAACTTCCAACTTGCTAATCACCTGCAAATCAAACTCCCACTCACCCTAAAAATAATGTCAGAATATCGAATATTCACATTGCACACATCATCAACATACATGATCATTCAGGCGCCCATGAAAAGATAAAGTGTTACACGACAAGTTGCTTTATTTGTAATAGGAGCCGCATCCAAGTCAGCAAAACTTGTACGTATCAATCGACATATCTTAATTAATTCAATTGGTCACACGTTATAATAATAATAATAATAATAATAATAATAACTTTATTTTCTGAGGATAATACATTTGGTTCTGAATCAATCAAACAATCTTACGTGTAGTCCTCAATAATAGAGTATTAAAACTATGAATGCTTCGTATTTGTTCGTGCAATCCAGATTATTTGTTTAGATAGCCCCCGCATTTAAAACATAATAGAACAAAGTAATTGATAATTGCTGCGTTTTCTTTATACACTAGTCTGCTAGTCTTCAGCATTGCTAGCTTCCTACCAGTTCAGGTCAATATATCAAATAGTATTTCACTTTAAAATATGTTTTCATTATATTTTCAACATCTTAACAATAAAACAAATAGTATTTCACTTTTAAATATGTTTTTATTATATTTTCAACACCTTAACAATAAAACAAATATTTGTGTTACTTTAAAGTATGTTTTCATTATATTTTCAACACCATCACAATAAAACAAATATTATTTCACTTTTGAGATATGTTTTCATTTTATTTTCAACACCGTGACAATAAAATGAAATCTCTACATGAACCTAACACATACAATCATTACATTGTAATCAGGTTGCCAGGCCATTTGTAATAATAGTCTGACTGGAGCAGAAGTCCTCGCCCTACTGAACCAGTTTTCGTCAACCACCTTTACCGGCGCTGTAATATATTTATTTGAGTGATTTGTTTTTATTTCAGTAAGTACAGTTCCTTGTACATTTTTATACCTAATATCTTGGTAGTGATACTCATTTCAAGCTGCACCGTTGATCTATAAATGACATCGCCACTTTCATCAAAGGCTGTCCAAATTTTCCCACCCAGGTGGGTCTCAAAAAATAATGTTAATTCGATGTTATCCATAGAATAAATGCTATGCATCATTTATCGCTCATTTAATATTTAAATGCGAGTGTTTATTTAACCTCTTATGATATTTACATGTAATAAAATAATGGTCCATGAGTGGTACTCCTCCTATTAATCTCCTATTGCGCACTCGCAAATTGGGCGCATGCTAGCACCGTCAAAACAACGTTAACAAGATGGATTCATCACGATTTAAGTCCGCTTTTTAAAACATCGCGTTTGCAAGTCGATGTTGATTGCTGCTCTTCAAACTTATTATGAAATGGACTAATGGCTGAGACAACACATAATTATTACAACTGTCAAAATGTATGCTTTTGAGAACCATGCTGAGAACGGCGTTGCTGACGAGAACTGGTACGACACAGTAAAGGGAATTTTTTGGACATACAGAGTTTTTGATGATAAACATGGAACAAAACACCTGAATTTATGTAAATTTTAGTTTGACTCCAAAGATAATGTACTCAAGAAGCCTATTATTGTATTTAGATGAACAAATTCACAGTGTTTTCAACGCGGCTTGACCAGGGAGGGGCAGTAAACATCAAAATAAACAAAAGATAAAAAGATGGTTTTGATAGTTGTATTAATATTGATGAATACTTGAATTCTATCTGAATACATTCAATAAATAATCGAACAGGAAAATTTGGTATTTGTTTCAGCTCTATGACCAATCTGACGGGAGGGGCAGTAAATATCAAAATAAACAAAAGATAAAAAGATGGTTTTTATAGTTTTATTATTATCGATGGATACTTGAATTCTATCTGAATACATTCAATAAATATTCGAACAGGAAAATTTGGTATTTGTTTCAGCTCTATGAGCAATCTGACGGGCTAAAATGTAAGTAAGGCGTAGGACTGACCAATCAAATATCTTAAGTTTAGACTTAACTGTTAAACTTACATAGGTGAAATTGAGGTTAGGCTGGATTTCAGTGACAGACCTTGGATCTGGACTTACACATACGTATACAATTCAGCAGTCTGATTATCTGAAATGTAAGCTAGGTTTAAAATAGATATATCAAATGTCTTAAGTTTAGTTTTGTATGTAACACTGACAGATATTGAGTCTGGAATACAGCCATCTGATTGGATGATATTTAAGTCTCACCTAAATGTTGACCAATAGAATGTCTTTAATCTAGAATTAAGCTTTCATACACGTTTGGTAAGATTGATAGCATTTAACCTCAGTTATTTTAAGTGCTCTCTCTCTCTCTCTCTCTCTCTCTCTCTCTCTTTACTTAAAGTTGGGATCAACATAACGATCAGGTCGATTGCTTGAAAAGAAGAAACTTTCAATGATAATGCCGATGACTCTAGAAATATGGCACACTAAATCGTTCAAAAGTTATTAAAAACATTTAATGGAGGTCGAGCGGTGTTCCAGATAAAAACATTTGATTTTCTTTTCTCTGGCCAGATCAATATCATTATAATGGGAATGCTCGATACAATTTCACATATCAATAACGTCGCAGTGGCCATCCATTCAATTGGAGCAGCTTCCTGAGTATAAGTCGCCGGTTTACTTTTTTTCTTATTTAAACATCACTAAAAGCTTTGCGTCTTTTGTACCTTTCATGAGAAAGTTGGAATCAAAGACAGATTCGATATTTTCGCCACCAAATTATATATAATCACAGACTACATAAATAAAAGTTGAATTTCATCTTAGAAAAACATTACGCTACTCAAACTTGAAGCTTTTTCCTAGAGTTTAAGTACATGTTATATTATTCCGTATTTTCTCAAAGGTAATGTATTTCACCCATTGAAGTGTGAATACATCTCAAAATATTGATACTAGCTTCCCTTGAGTTTCTTTGCGTTTACTCTTAGCCATGTTGATATGTGCTTGGAAGCAATTCTCATATCGTGTTTTGATTGGAAGCAATTCTCATGTCGTGTTTGATTGGAATCATTTTAAGGACGTGTTTAATTGTCTAGGCGAGATAAATTGTTAATGAAATAACGTACTGCACCAAATTTGAACGTTTCATAATATTGGTACGGATGAGAGTTGTATAAATATTGCACATCACGACATCCATTGTCATAAATATCTAGGATTCGTAGATCATTAGTTTAGTTTAAAACATATTTCATTTGCTAAATTATGCACAAGGGGTCGGGCTCCAAGTTCGCACAACATTAGATAAGCCCTTCCCCATATAAATATAGTGGTACAAATTAATCAAACATGACAAGCGGCAGAAAAAAAGACAAATAAAAAAGACAAAAAACAACAACAAATAAGGTGTGATAATAATCACAGGATAAAGGTTCGAAAAAAGGAAAAAAAAGAAGAGAGATATCCAAGGCAAGTAAACAATTATGTTACCAAACTTCGGAAGGAACAGCATTTAGTATGCAATGCACCTACATCACTATCAATTTGTCATTATGCAGGCTGAGAAAGAGTAATAGTAACAATAACAAGAATCCCTTTATATCTAGAATCTAAGGAAGAAACATTACCTAAACGCCTCGTATCCTTAATATACTTTTGAAACAACTTAAAAATATTCACATTTTCCTCAGTTGCAAGTTCAGGTGTGCCAAATAGAAGGATGTTTGTAGAGATTGGGACGAACATTTCGTTAAGACTAAGTATTAGATTTTGCCTTTGAACTGTGCATTGGGTGCAAATGAAAATATAATGATATGCACTTTCTGCTTCTACCCCACAGTTGTATAAGGGATTGTTTATCAGGTGATTGTCATAATGATCTTTTTTGACGTGGCTACATTGGATTCTGATCCTAGTATGAATAATAGAGTATTTACTATCACCAGAAAGATAATAAAAAGGAATGCTATTGTTTAGCGGGGTAATATACTTTTTTAATTTTGAGAAATCGCTTTCCGTTTTGACATTTTCAGGTAGAGTATTCCATATGACAATAGAATAGTTAAGAAAAGATTTTTTTTGTTATTTCAAGTCTGGCATTTAATATAAAGAAGTTTTGTAGATTACGTAAATTATATCTTGACGTTTCTCCCACCAAAGGAGGGAACAGCTCATTTAAATAACGTGGTGAATCATTATAAATAATTCTATGAAAAGTGCCGAGTTTGTGAGATTTTCTTCTTTCTGAGAGCGGGGACCAGCCCCATTCCTCATAAATATTGTGTGCGTGGACACTTCTTGTTAGACCTGTGACTATCCTAGCAGCCTCTAACTATAATCTATCTAATCTATCTGAGTCTGTTTTGGAACATCCATCCTAAACAACATCTGCATATTCTAATATAGGCCTAAAATATAATAATGGATTTTCTACTCAGATTGTATTTGAGGGATCTTAAAATATTTTTTCAGTTTAGATGCTTTTTAAAGTATATTTTCAATATGTAGACTCCAAGTGCATGTATTACTAGGTGTAAGGCCCAAATGTTTATGAATGTCAACAAATGCAAGTGATTCGTTTTGGAACTTCAATTTGGGAAAGAGTGGGTTATTCTTGTTATGACTTCGGTTTTTGCTGGGTTGAAGCTTACTAACCATTAATTTGACCAGTCATGTAAAGTTTCTAAGTCAGCATTGAGTATATATTGGATATCTTGCATACTTCTAGAAGATTAAGAGAGAGAACTGTCTTCGGCAAAACGTCTGGTGGGACTAAGTAGAGCATCAGCAATATCATTGATATATACAAGAAATAATAACGGTCCTAGAACTGAAACAGACTGAATTGTAGATTCTGCGGTTTTCACAACAACAGTTTGTGTTCTATCGGAAAGATAGTTGATGACCCAATTAATAAGATCTGACTCTATAAAATAGCTTTTAATTTCATGTATAAGACCTTTGTGCCAAACTTGGTCGAATGCCTTCAATACATCGCAAAATATTACACACATATCTTCTCCCGATCAAGTGTTTCACAAATACTATAATACATGTCTATCAGTTGGTACACGGTTGTGTGATTTGGAAGAAAGTCCGATTGATATTTATAAGTAAGATCATTTTCATGCAAGTAATTGTATACATATTTAAAAATTACCCTTGCCATGATTTTGCCTACACAGCTAAGTAAAGAAATGGGTCTGTAATTGGTGGGGTCATTGTTGCTATCTTTCTTGTGTATTGGTAATACTACCGCTTTTATCTCCAAAGAACGGGGACAATTTTCTCATCAAGATGTCTGTTTAAAAAAATACATAGGGGTCTTATAATTGCTGGTGCTGCACCTTTTAGAAGATTGTGACTTATCTTATCAGAGCCACAAGCTTTATTTAGAGGAATTGTTCTTATAACGTATAGAATTTCCTGTTCACTTATTACAATGCTTGTCAATTTGTTAATTGTGCGAAGTCGTAATTCCGGAAGAGCTACATTGGTATCGTTGATTTTAGAAACAGACGTGAAAAACGAATTTAAACACTCTGCCTTCTCTAAATCGGAGAATGCAGTGTTTAATGTGCCATCATAGTAGTAGAAGTAGTGGTGGTATATTATAGGATAATGTTTGTTTAGCTAAGTGTCGGAAATTGAAGCTTGTTTTGGATAGATCTAATGATTAATTGAACAAAGGAAAGTGCGTCATCCGTTCTTGTCGAGAAAAATGAATTTAAACTGTGTGTATCTGGTGTATCGGAGTGAGACGGACCTGGATTCAGTTTGACATCAACTGCTATTAACAAAATTAAAGTAAACCAAAAGTAAACATTATGTAACATATCAATAGTACAGAGTAGAGCTAATACCTTTAAAGTTAATTTAAACAAAGATGACTTGACAGAGAACATATGACTTAAGTCTGAAAAAGTAAATAAAATTAAATGACCAGGAATTTGTAGAATGAATTTCGCAAGAATGACGGGGATAGCTTTAACCCCTAGGAGTATTACAAGATTTGCAAATATAACATCGTCATGTAGTAATATTTTGTTTTGGTGCACATCTAGCTCGAACAAGTAAAGGCCCTATATACATTCTATGTAACACAATAGTGCTATCCATACGTAGATCATTGTTGCTAGGGCGCACACGGTAATCTCTAGGTAGTGTATGATATTGTTAATCAATATTTTTAATCATGATCCCAGAAGGTGTGAGTAATATTGAATGTGAGCTTAAGTTTGTGCTTGCTTAATGTAGTTGTTCCAAACATGTTTTAGAAAATATTTAACGCAGAGCTAAAAAAAAAAATTTAAAAATAATGAAGACTTGTGATAATTATTTGAAACAGTGATCTTTGATAGTAAAAAAAATGTTTCAATATGTGCGAACTATTGGAAACTGCGCATTGAGATTGTCTTTCGGTCCCTGAATGATTATCAGTTATTGCACTAATAAAATTGTCTTTATATGGAGGCAAGTTTTAAAATTACCAGTCAAAGAAACATTTAGAAAATGATTTCCCTTATAAAGACGTCGGGTGATTATGGTGGCAGTTTCGTATTTGCATAGGGTTAGATTTTTAAAGAAAAGGAATTTCCCAGGTTTTCCTCATCCTGGCTATTTAAAAAAGACCTTGTATCTCGTAGGTAGTATTAAAAGAACTTTTAATTTTCTTAATTTTGGAGTATGATTGATGGGTGCAATTTGGGTTATAGAGTATACAGCTTGGTCTTACTTCAGAAGTGCACCTCTCAAAAAACTGCTAGCTCCGCGAGGTCATTTTCACTACATGGACTTCAAAGGTAAATTGAAGAAAAAAAGAGCCAATAACTTTTTTTTTACTTTTCATATATTTTGTCATTAATTCATTGTTCTTTCAGAAGCTGGTATTGCCTACTCTGGCAAAATTCGTTTTCCATATATTAAGAACTGCTAAAAATAGTGTACTTTGGACTAATTCAGGCTGATTTTTCGAGCACACGGGAGAGGCTATTTTTGACAGCTGTGTACTTAGATCATGTACAATTTCCCCAAGTACAATATGTAATGAAATTTCAGCCACACTGCATGAAAATAGCATAGAGGTATGCCAACATTCTCTTCTTTGTGCATGTTGCAAATTCAAACAACTTCACCTTACACCTGTCACTCTCTCAGAGTACAAACTATCTGTAGAGCGCCTTCTATATAAAATGCCTGGACCGTTCACATTCTGTATTGGAGATAGTAATATTTTCTTCATTCACTAGAGTGCTCTTTTCTTGAATAGACTGGGCACGGAAAATTTCAATTTTTATAAGCATAGTTTGAGTTAGTTACTTGGATAGTGTTTCATACTAATGCGCAGTTTCTTAACTGAGCAGTGGAATATTACATGCTGGAGAAACATCCTATAACTTAATTGCGGGTTACCCTACAATTTTTTAGCTGCACAATGTGCGAGAAGCATCAGTGTCAACATTAAAAACCTTAAACAAATACTTAATTTGCCACTTAATTACAAATCGAAGAGATAATATTTGAGCGACAAGTGTGAAAAATAATATTGTTAGGCACATTTCGGCATGTGTTTCGAAAATTGACCGGTAACCGACGTTTGCTTTTCTTTTGGTAAGTTTACTCTAGCTGCTGGTGTGTTAAAAAAAATACAGAATATTTGATCTCGTAATCTTACCAATCATCGGACGAGGAACGTGCGCGTGTATTGCATTCAATTTTATTTACAATGCAGTACAATAGAGTTTTGACAACCTTCACACTTTTTCTATACAAAATCAACCTCCTACCCCAATATAATAATTAAATGGTCCTTATCTAACATTGACAACATTGTGACTATCTTTTCCAGGTTTAAATACTGCATAATTACGTCATTTACAGGCTCAAGTAAAACCTGATGATGTTTTCGTCAGGACCTACATTAGACCCATAACTCTATCCACATAACGTCTTTTTCTTATATATTATGATGATCGTTATTGGGGACAGATATCTGTATATGGGGTTCTCTTTGATGAGGTTGGCCAAATCTGGCCTAGAAAGTGTCTGGGACGCCTTCATACCTGTATCGCTAGATAGGTAAGAAGGACTAAGAGAAATAAAAATAAACAAATGAGGAAAATTCTAATAAAACTTAAAATGCTACTACTAATGCTAACAATAACTAGAATTCAGTGTTTGTACAATACATATCCTGGGTTTCTCTGTTTTGACCTCTAACCCATACCTTGAGCCACTTGTGTAGATCCCTGAGGCTAACTGCTATCCCAGGGGTAAATGTCTGATTGAGATCTGAATTGGTCTTTTCGTGTCCAGTAAGTTTATATGTAGGTATAGACTAAGAATTTCAACAGTTTCCAAGTTATGACCCAGGAGCTAAGTCCCTAAGGGTAAGGATGGACCCTGGGGTCAACGTCAGATGCATGTATATTGTTGTTTTTTCATGCTCAGTAAGTGTATATATGGTAATAGAGTTGTGGTTTCAACAATTTATATGTTATGACCAAGGTGCTAAGTTCCTGAGGACAGGGAAAGACTCCAGGACATCACAAAGGTGTCCCAGTCTAAAATGTGTTAACACTTGGATCACTGATTACATATACCAGTTCTCAAACACGTGAGACATCCAACTCAGGAGTTATTGGAAATGTAACCCCTATCAACTACTCCCATCCTCAAGGGAGTGATCACAGTTTTATAAGCACTGTCACAATCTATATCCATAAGACTATTATTCACTCAAGTTTCATTTGTCAAACTTTAATGGTATAGCAGGAGTTCAAAGACATTAAACACATAAGTCTGTATGTATGGACTGATGGACATTATCACAATATGTCTACACTTCTTTGAAAGTGAGGCGGTGATTATAATAATAATAATAATAATAATAATAATTATAATTATTATTATTATTATTATTATTATTATCTTCTTCTTTCATTCTGATGTAATAATACTACACTATAATTATTAATAATAAGGACAAAGCAAATATGACCACTTTTAGCTGGTATATGAAGGTGGTGCTTGCTAAGGATTTGACTCTATATTTTGCATTCCTTTCATCTGAAATAAATTGTACTTAATGTCTTTTCTAGAAATGGAAAGTTAATAAACAAGAAATTCTTGTGAGCAAATGAGGAAAAAGATTGATATCACCATCATCATCATTATCATCTTCCTCTTTTTGTCTTACATATTCTGTTTTAATCATGTATCATCATCATCATCATCATTATTGCACATAATAATGGCAACTATTATTATCATAATTGTTGTTGTTGTTGTTGTTGTTGGTGGTGGTGGTATATTATTATTATTATTATTATTATTGTTGTTGTTGATGTTGATGTTGTTGTTGTTCAGGCATCTATGGGAAATGAAAGAAGTTTTTGCATAATACTGATGCCATTTTTTCTCTGAACATCATTGGCACTCCCCTGTTGTCTTTTTAAAATCTGTAATGTTTTTTTTTTTGTTTTTACAAGGTTTATTTATACATCGGAAAACATCTAAAAACTAATAACAGGCTCAGTACTAATTATTGTTACAATACTAATAATAATAATAATAATAATAATAATTCTAATACTACTACTACTACTAATAATAATAATTTCAAGAAACGAAACAACAATCATCATCATTGTTGTTATTATTATTATTAGAAGTAGTAGTAGTAGTGGTGTTGATGTTGCTAAGGATTATTCACTTGCCAATTCTTATTGTTGTTGTTCTTCTTCTTATTATTATTATTATTGTTGTTGTTGTTGTTGCTGTTACGGTTGGTACCTTACCTATTATAGCAGAACACATATGGATGGAAAATGAAACAAGTGTTTTGCAAGACCACTTCTCTATCATCATCATCAGCATTGTTGCTCTTGTTGCTGTATTTGTTCTTCTTCTTGTTGCAGTTGTTGTTCTTCCTTTTATTATTATTTGTAATATTGTCAATGTTATTAATTTAATACGAGTCGTGGAAATCACAGATTGGAGAGCTGATCGGAAGGTTTTGCTCCGGCTATAGAGGTCATTACTAAGATCGAAATTTGACTATGGCTCGATTGTGTACAGATCAGCTTGTAAATCCTACCTCCAGGGGCTTGATCCGATGTGCAATCAGGGACTTAGATTCTGTCTGGGTGGATTTAGAACAGCCCTTCAGAAAGCCTCTATGTTGAGGCAAATGAACCATCACTTTATCTCAGACGAATAACACTGATTCTTCAGTATGCTACAAAACCATCTTCTAATTCATTTAACCCCACATATGATGCAGTGTTTAGGCCCAAATACCAAACCTTGCAATTTCAGAAACCAAACTTCATTCCACCTTTTGGCATACGAATTCGTCCCCACTTAGAAATAGCAAAAATCGATGATGGAAATGTTGCAAAATTTGTATTCCCAATTCACCACCGTTATTATCAAAACCTCTTAACAAAATATTTGACCTTTGCGAAAATAAAAAAAAGTCTTCAACGAATCCTCTCTTTTTTCAGAGTAAATTCAATGAAACCAGAGCCTCCTATTGTAGCCATACGTCCCTGTATACACACGGTTCGAAACATGAAGACAAAGTTGAAACTGCCATAGCGACACCTCATGCCACCATCTCGAGCCGATTACCGTATCAAGCCTACATTTTTAGTGATGAAATTACAGCTATACTCATAGCTTTGAATTAACCTCTCAAAAAACAAATAACATCATCTTTTCGGATTTCCTTTCCACATTGAAAACCTTGCAGACTCTTAAATTTGACAACCCTTTAATATCCCAGATATCAGAGAAACATGATGTTCTCGTACAATCTTGGAAAAGTGTTCTGTACTGTTGGCTGTCTAGTCACGTTGGCATAAAGGGTAATGAAAGCGCAGATAAAACAGCCAAAGCTGCCCTGCAGTCACCCGTTAGCCAATGGAAGATTCCATATACTGATTTGAAATATTGTATAAATCAGCATGTTCGTCATAATTGGCAAACTATGTGGAATGAAAACTCCACAAACAAACTTAAAAATATAAAACCTACTATAGGTTAGTGGTATCCTTCACATATAACAAATCGGAGAGATGAAGTGGCATTGTGCCGATTGCGTATTGGACTCACATATCTAACTCATGCATACCTCCTGAAGGGTGAACCTCGACCGGAGTGTGTGCCCTGCCAGTGTCCACTGACAGTGAATCACATTCTTGTCGAGTGTGTCGATTTCCACTCTGTGAGACAGAAATAGAAACTGTACAACGACGTACCACCGAGAAAAATCTTGGAATTTTTAATGGATTGCGGTTTATACAAGAAATTGTAAGCACGTTATAAGGATTTTAAATGTGCAACCTTTATCTGTTATTTTATATACATTTTACAGAATTTTTACATCTTTACGTTTTATATTTTATATTGTTGTTGTTAGTTACACATTTATTTGTAAGGCTTTATCTTCCTAATTTTTGTGCAGTTTAATTTTACATTTTTAGAACATAACCTTTTGTTGGCACTACATAGCCACTTTTGTGCTGAGGTGCCGTAAAGCACTACGTACATACATACACACCTGTATACATTTTTATTATTATTATTATTAGTAGTAGTAGTAGTATTGTTGTTGTTAAGGGTTAATTCTTTGTCTATTACTGAAAACATATACAGGAAATCAAAGTTTTGGTAAAAGTAATACTAATGCCAAACCTTTAACACATCAGTGGCGCTCCTCTTCTGTCGTTTCAATTCAGTGTCAAAGCAAAGTTAGTGTAGAATTTATCTACTTCAAAATAATGTCCACAGATCGAAAAACTTCAGTTTTTCTCAATATCTGTAGTTTCATAACTTCTCACAATGCGAAACCTCATTAGATCTGAAGGCTAATAAGATTAAAACGCTGGGGGAACACGTGAATTTGTTGATAGTCTCAAGTCACGTGATGACAAGATCCGCTGTCAGACTCCATCAGGAATGTTGAATTAAGAGCCAAAATGAAGTATTTCTAGTCATAAACCGTCTAGTGTGTGTGTGTGCGTGTTTGTGTGTGTGTGTGTGTGTGTCGGCGTTGGAAATAAAACTCGTAGAAGGTGAGTAAAATCGTCATTTTAGTGTCAAGCTAGTAATGGATGAATAGACAAATGACTGACCTTTATTCCTTTGCGCAATAATGATAATGTTTCAGCAATACATGTGTCAAAGCGCCCTGGACAACTTTGTAGGCCAGATTTGGCCTATCTCACGAAAGAGAACCGTATGTACCAATATATGTCCACAATAATACCATCAGAATAAAGCAAAAATCGTTATGGGGACAGATTTATCGGTCTAGACCTGCCTGTTCTTTCGAGTACTATTTACTTTCGTGGAGTTTTTAAAAAGGATAACATTTATTGCCGCGAATTATATTCTATACAAAATAAATTAGATATATGAGAAGTGACCGATCCGATAAATTTTTTGACATCTGGAGACCATTGTGGAATGGATTTTTATTTTAGGATATTGTTGATTTTCTGACTATCGTCATAAGATGTAATCTAATTGATGTTTCAAAAGTCTGTGTCTCATTTCTTTTGGATTTGAAGCTTTTCTTGAATTCATCCATATTTTGGTCTATTCTCTACAAGTGGCTAGTGTCAAACGACTACCAATCAATCACTGCTTATCATCGGTCGTAGTGGACTGTTGATCAGTTAGAATGCGAGTCATCTGACAGGCATCATAAAATTACCTCAGTACCAATTGTTTGTCTGAGTCCTTGATAAATTTTTCATCAGTCACTTAGCAGTGCTGTTGAAGTATATATGCAAATTTTCACGATGAAATCTTTACTTTTAAAGTTAATATATGCCTATCAGTAAGGCAGAGCATACCGTATATACTCACGTATAAGACTATACCAACGGCAAACTGCATAGACCCAGATCTGCTGTCGCATAATGCGCCGGCAGATCTGGGTCTATGCAGTTTGTAAGGAGTAATCAGTAGAACAAACAACATAGATCCTGATTTGCCGGCGCATTATGCGCCGGCAGATCAGGGTCTATGTTGTTTGCATTTGGACCTGAATTATACGCGAGTATAGATGGTTATCGATAGGTCAATTATCAACACTAAGAACCACATGGATACCACAAGTTGATATCTTGTCCCCTTTTACATAAATGTCTTGAAAACAATCCTCTCTACAAGAGTTATGTGTAATCATGTAGAAAGAAGCCTGGGTTCTCCTGCAGTCAAAATTAATAAGATGATTTTACTAAAGCTTTTTGGTGTGAACATTAATTCCCTGCACACTTAATATACTTCCAGCCTTTCTACGAAACCACAATGTTCATTGGCCTGTCGCTGGGTATTGGAATATTTCTTGGTCTGCTTCTCGGCTGCTGCGCCGTATGGAAGTTCTGCTGTCCAAAGAAAACTGATTGATGGACTGCAATTTTAACAGATGAAGAACGCATTACACTTATGTTCTATATACTTTACTGTAAATCGATATTCTCTGTGCAACAGTGTGCAATAGAACTTACAATATAAACACCATCCGTGTTATTTTGCTTCAAATCACAAAGGTACAGCCAACCATGCTTTCATTACATCACTGTTTTGAAATCAAGAAACACTGTTTCTTTCCTTCCATCTCTTTCTTTCTTTCTGCAAGACTACGCAAATACGCTATTTCGATACCAAATCTCATGTTTGAAAGCAAAGTTCTAATCAACACCGTATAAGATCCATGTGAAATAAAAACAAAACGTGCGAGCTAAAAACATATCGTCTTATATTTATTATTAACATTAAATCTAATTGAGGCAAAATAATAGGTCTTTCGTGACAAATTGTCATACTTAGATTCTCTATTGTATATCAAAATATTGACGAAAAAATGTGGTCAGCGATCGACTTCACCGTAGCCAAAAGTAGTTCCCAGAACGCGGTCATGTGCTATAATATAAAGAAGCGGTGAATATTTTCACCTAACTACGGTCAAGACCGCTGGATATTGTATATTAGCGACAACGTTAACTTAATCGGACTGTTTATATTAGTCTGGAAGAAGAAAAACAAAAGGACGAGAAGTAAAGGAGGAAGTGGAAATAAGTTCCATGTTCTTCCAGTCCCTGGCACAAATAACATGGTTATAACGAGGGATAATAAAAAATTACGACTTGTTTCCATGTGATCTGGTTCCGTGACCGGTCTTCAGCGTTAGAACTTCTGGAAATACTTTGATGAAAAGTTACCCAGGTACTATATATTATGAACTAGACTGTTGTGTCATGCACCATACTCACGTCTCTAGTTCAAAGGTCAAGATAATTACAAGGGAAATATAACAAGATGAGCGTATCAAGTGCTCTTTGTTGCACTCTTCGCAGCTAGGTGGAGACTTTGCACTGAACCGGTAACAGACCACCCATGAGAACCAGGATCGGGAACCCGGGTGCGATCGGGAACCGGGAAAGGGTAAATAAAATTGTGACATAACGGAGGTCGCGTGTTCATTGTATTTTACTAATATTTACCGATTTCGCACTTAAAACATTTATTTTTTTATTGTCAGCAAATAATGTGAAACTATAATTAAAAAATACAATATATGTAACACAAATATGCCATATTGCAGGCGATGAATTGGGGTACAAATGGTTCACAAAGAATTCCATGAGCTACATTATATGTATAGCCAATGATGGATGTGGTAGAAATTATAAAATATGCTAAAGATTTGTACAAACGTATGTCTGTGACAAAAATGGAAATCATGTTAAGACAGATAAAACATCATGTTAGGACAGATAAAACAATCAATAGTCATCCATATAAAATAGTTTATGGAATGTGTTGTTATAGATGTATTTTCTACACGTAGGAGTGACAGAAGAAAAACTATTAGACAGAATCTAAATTCATTTATCATCTCTACGATTCATGAGAAAAAAAAAATTAATTTTTGTTGGTACCACTGCATGTTTAACTTACAGCAACAACAACAACAAAAACAACAACATTCTATCAAAAATTTTAAATTATTTGGCATTGAAGAGTAAAGAAAGATAAATGTATTCTATAGACTTGAAAGAGAGTCAGTATATATTCCAAGATATGGAACATATATTGAACAGGACACGAAGGGCGCGCTCAACAACGGACGTTAGCATTGAACGCAAAAATAACGTAACGTTGCCATGGCTATGTTTCTAAACATCTATGTAAATTATGCAACGTTTATAAGAGCTTTTGTATACGCGTCACCTACAGTGGCACTGGACTTACATTTGAAAAAGGCAGCTGCCGAAAGATAGTGTTTCATTAAATATATATATATATATATAAGCAAAGTTCACATATTACTTTTCATATATTACTTTTCTTACCCCCACCATCCTTCAAAAACAAATTTTAAATCAATGGGCAAAAACAAATACGCGGATAGTTAAATACAGCTTCAGTTCGCAAGTCTTTGTGATGTTGGCGGTACATGCATGAGCGAAAAAGTAAAATCCGATGTATGTGCGTTTGTGTGCTTGCTATTTTAACACACGATAAGGTTTTTTCTTCAAGGACGAGATGGTAGCACAGACGGTCTACACTGCAGCTTATTTCAGCAATTCCCATTAATGGTGGCAATATACAGTCTTTGAGAGTATTTCGCTATGTTAGTCAGGTTTTCATTTTTTTAGAGTATTTTCGCCTAGGTGCATATTTAATTAATTGGCAATACTTTATAAAATATAACTTTCTTTTTGTAAAGATACCGACTTGTTTACGAAAAAGAAAATGCATTATTCTTGAGCAACCATCTATTAAAAGCCATGATTTAAGGCAACCTAATAAAACGCATATGAGCAAGGGATGCAATTGTGATATAAGTTTTTATTAATAGCTTCCAGTATCAGACTTGTTACTATTTTTTTTCCCTCCATTTTTAAAAAAATAGTTGCATTCTACTAGGGTTTCGAATATGTAGCATCGAATTTGTAACTCTCATAGTCGTGCTAACAAGGCTTTCACTGAAAGGTTTGGGTATCTCCCTCCCGCCCCCATACAAAATAACAAATTATAAAAACTATTAACAAACACAAAATCGCTCAAGTGGGATGAAAATCGAATCTGTTTATCTACATAAGCATATAAACAAGCCGAACAGGTATCATTTGTCTAAGTCAAACCGTTCCTACATAATAGTGTTGACGAGTTAGCCCGGGACGAACAGACATACGGACAGCACCAAATCAATATGTTCCGCCTGCATTTGGGTATAAAAATAGTAGCTTCCAAAGAAAGATAGACTTAGATTGATAATCATGTCTTAACCTTCATGTTGTATGAACTATGGACAAATCGTGACAGCTAATCTAATCAGTGTGATGGTGGCATCAGCGACGTGACGAAGTGCAAATCAGCCTTGTAGTCCCATTTATCACTATATCAGCCATCTGCCCCCATCTATCAATGTATCCGCCATCTGCAACAGTGTCTAACAATGCTGCATATATATTGCAATGAAACCGAGCGGAATAAAGAGAGATATTTCACAAATAATCTACCGCCACAATAATATCTCCAGTCCGATCCACACTTCCTAGTTATATTAAAATGTACTGTCCTCAGTAAACGGTAAAACAGAGGGGGTAGACAATGGGAATATATAAGAACTTGCAGTTCGTTCCACTATTGACTCGTCTGCGTTATTGACATTTTGAATTTATGTATCGATTTTTAGGCGGTGGCAGAGGCGGAGACTTAATAATTTGTGTTTCAGTTTTAAAACATTCAAATAACATATATGTACATTATTGGCGCTGTTGAAGGCAAGACACGGTGCACCGGAGAATAAGTGTTGAAATAACTAGCTAAAAATAATTCAAATACTGTAAATTAAAATATTTAAAGGCGTTACATTTTTGCGAATTTTGTAAGTTTTAAAAGCAGTCACATACAGATTTCGAATATGACAAGTCGGCAATAAGCATATTGTATACAAAAATATTTAAGAATATATTTTAACTTGAATATTATTTTTGCGAACTGAGTTTCCACAGTAAACTTATGAAAAGTCGACGCTAGCGAAATTTTACGCTTTGCGGTAGGCCCTAATTACTCAAAGTGAAGAAACTGAAGACACAGAAATAACTTCACGAATACATCCTGTATAAGGCTCCTGTACCAGTACTTGATACAAGCGATATACACAGACACATTTGCCCACCTATGGGGACTAACAATGACTCGGTCCATTTTTAAAAATACTTCTAACAACTCTTGTTAGTATAATAAAAGAATATATTTAACGGAGTTACAGAATCAAATTCCTTATTTAAATTGATTTGCAAGATTGACAACAGTAAATTTAACATTTAGTTTTCACTTTGTTTTCGCTTTTGTTTGGTGGCACGAAATGGTTTCGTATGGTTGGCCGTGTAGTAAATTTTTTTATCGAAAATAGACATCCATTCTTTATCTCCATGTTTCTCCCTCGTTATTTACAGTGTTGTCAAGAATGCATGATTTCATGATGCATACACAAAGGGACAATTCTAATGCAGAAATATATTTGTGCTAGCCAGGTTCGAGATTAACTTTTGGCTAACAATGTGCATAAATGGATGCCGAGTGGTGTGATTCTGAAAAGTGTAATGATAGATTCCTTTTACTGATTCATTTTCTCTATCGTCTGTTGAGTTTGGACAATTGTATATTTTGATGGTTATGAAGCTCTAGTTTGATAGCGGATTGCTTCAAAAGTGAGAGGATACACCCGTTACAGCGGCTATAACCGAAAACTGTTGCGTGCTACCTTAATGCGTAACGTATTATTCATAATTACGATTCTTATCACGTAATAGGGAGAGAGAGGATTTGACAAACCTTCAAATTATCCGTAAGGTAGCACTAATCAGTCGGCCCTAGGATCGATGTTTAATTGAAGAGGCATATATATTTTATCTCCATGTTACTCACTCGGTATTTGCAGTGGTGTCAAGAATGTATGATTCATTTTGCATGCACATGAGGACGATTCTAGTGCAGAAATACATTTGTGCAAGTCGGGTTGGAGATTACGTTTTGGCCTACAATGTGCATATATGCAGCTGCCCATTTTCTTCGAGATCTATTTTTATGTTTTTACGGAAATTGTCGAAGTCAGTGATTTTGCTGGAGATCGGTCCGTTCATGACCTACTTTACTCTTCACTAAAATAATATCTGGGACGCAATTGCCAGCGCCTTATAGATGAAATATATCCGATTTTGTCCAGCATATGTTCTTTATAGGATTGAAAAGTCGCGAGTCTAAGGAATTTTCACGCTTTGAGGGAAGAGGGGATGGTGTCACTCTGAAGGGGTAATAATAGATGGGTCAGCGTTGTCGTGGCAATCTTTTTATCGATTTGATTTCTCCACTCTCTGATGAGTGTGACAATTTATACATGTTGATGGTTATGGGCTATTTTTTGGTATACCGGGTTGCTTCAGTAGTGAGAGGGTACATCCTCATCCGCGGCTGTTTCCGAAAGCTGTTAAGTGCTACCTTAATGAGCGTTTACATATGGTTCTTCGTATTTTAATTTCATGTTTGAAATTGATTGATATTACTCTTATCCCCAATTAAAACTTTCCTCGGAGTAAAGTATGATTACGAAATTTCAATCTCATGAAACATGACCCCCACCCCTCTTTTTCTATGTATGGATCTATAGAAAAATGCAATATTCAGTATGTGTACTGCACTTTTTCACCCTAGCAACGTGAGTAATGGTACTAGATAGGAATTTGAAACTTTCGCCACTTATCTCTCAAATTTCTAAAATTGATATAACATTGTTACCATTCGAAGCTAATATCCAGATTACCAGGGTCAAAGGTCATACATTGGAAAAGCATGATATTCCGTTATTTTAGGTCAAAATTTGAAGTACACCAGCTTAGAAAATCGTAATTCCTGTACACTTGAAAGAATTGTTATACTTTTTATATTGAAATAAAAAACTCTTTTTTTATCCAGTGCGCTACATTGTTCATCCTTCATTGTCATGCTTTGCACTTTTTTGTTAAAGAATTTCGAAGTGATATGCATCCGAGGTTACCGATATGTGGGTAATACAAATGTAATGAAATGCACTCCTAAATGGTAATTTAGAGGGGTCTATAGGTAACTTATTTTTGCTTGCAACAAGGAAAAATACATACCGTATTATTCATATTTATACAAATACATACGGTATTATTCATAATTAGATATAGTATCACATAGTAGTGATAGGGAAGATATGACAAACTTCCGAAATTTCCTTAAGGTATCACTAATCAGTTTCGAATGGTTGGCCATGGGTTAAATGTTTAACTGAAAATACATATATCCTTTATATCCATGTTTCTCCCTAGTTATTTATTTAAAGTGGTGTCAAGAATGCACAGGAGGATCATTCTAGTGCCGGGTTCAATATTAAACTTTGGCCAACAATGTTCATGAGCGGCTGCACAGTTTTTAGTAGCTCTGTTTGTATGTGTTTACGGAAATTTCATAGTGAGTAACTTTGTGGGCAATCGGTCCGTTTATAATCTACTGACCTCTTCAAGAAAGTAATGTATGGTATGCACCGTATATACTCGCTTATAAATAGAGTTCAACCGCAAACAACATAGACCCTGATCTGCCGTCGCATAATGCGCCAGTAGATCAGAGTCTATGTTGCTTGTTGTACCGATTACTCCTAACAAACTGCATGGAACAGATCTGCCGGCGCATTATGAGACGGCAGATCTGGGTTTGTGAAGTTTGCAGTTGGACTCGACTTATAACCGAGTATATATATATACATATATCTATCTCTCTATCTATCTATCTGGTAACTGTCACAGCCTTATATATGAAACATTTCCGATTTTGTTTAGTATAGGTTCTTTATGAGGTTCCAAGTCGCAAGTCTTTCCACGCGTTGCGGTGAGAGGGGTTGGTGTGAATATGAAGGTTGTAATCACAGATGGATCAGCTTTGTCGTGCCAGTCTTTTTACTGATGATGTTTCTTTATTCTCTGATGAGTTTTAAAATGTATACATGTTGATGGCTAGGTAACTTTCTTTTGATAGCGGTTAGTTTCAAAGATGAGTATGTACATGCTCGACTATATCGGTATCCGAAAACTGTTTAGTGCTAACTTTTATCTCAGTAGTCCACATCCACTATTGATGTGTTTAAACGAACCCGTCCGTATTTTTAAACTTATTTACCAGTAACGCTGTCGATCTAATGACATAGATAACCTGTATGCGCGATTATTATCCGAGTCATGTGCTGGCCTTGGACTAATAGACAGACAGACACTTGCTTTACCTACCATGAAGCATCTACAGGGACTTATCCTGGCCTGGGGATTGCTGTTTCTGACCCTGGGGATTGTGGATACAGAGGGAGTCATCAAGAAGTACGTGGTCAGCCTGGATGATCCGCCCGAATCCAGATGGATGAAAGTTGTGGAAGAAAACAGAGAGATCGTACAATATGCACACAATATAATCAGGTGAGCTTTTACTTCAATATTTGCAAAAAAACCTCCGCAAACAGCTTGAACAATGCCATAAGTGTCATGAACCCCAAAAGTATGGAAAGGTCAAGTGTTAATCGACTGCGTGAACCTTGTAAATTTAGATGTGCATAGAAGTAGTTCCTGTTGGAGCTGACAAGTAAAACGTATGTTCAGTACAAAACTTCTAGACCTGGCAAGATCATTTTTCCCATGGTACTATCTCTTGAAAATGCTCTTAATTTGAGATTTCTCTATATAAAAAAAAATGCCACGAAACATTAAGTTTAAAAAAATGAGAAAATTTGTGTTTTCTTCGCAAGAATAAATGTATGGAAGTTATTACACGGTAAAAAATGTATCGTGGCATGTATAGGTCATAGAAGGGAAACTTCTATGCAGTCTGCGTAGATAATAATAATAGCATTGGTAATTTAGAAATGTAGCAGGGGAAGACGCGAGTGAAATTGCATGAAAAAGAGTTGTTACTGTGCTTCCCATCAATGGAATCAATCAAAATGAATGATTTTTCTCTGCTTTGACGCTTACAATTCATAACATTTGAAGGAGTAATTGAACACAAGTAGGTTATTTAGTGCCGAGGCCATTGGAGTAAATTACCTTACCCAAGGACACACCACGGTAGCTGACCCAGACTAGTCATATGGTAGAATTCGAACCCGAACCCTTTCGGTTGCTAGTCTGGCACGCTAACCACTGGCGGTTACGGGAATTTAACATTATGCCGCCATTTCGAAAATATGTCCCCATGGTCTTGTGGGAATTTAATGTTAAAAATGTCCATAGGATTAGCATTGGCGGACGGTATTGGGACAAAAGGGAATTTATCATTCGGATGGCACTTTGGGGTCCTATTGGAATTTAATGGAAACTGGAGAAGAAAAATAATTAAGTTTAAGCGTGCACACATAAAAAAAATTACAAATTAAAAACAAAATATTTTTTAATAAAAAATATAAACATTTAAAAAACAAATTAAACAAAATTTGCAACAAAACATTTTTTAGACAAACACATATATACAAACAAACACACATAATTTTGGGGTTGGCAATGTTGAGTAGAATGTATAGTTTCCAGAAACCTGGGTGGCCCTGAAAAGAACTGTTGGTTACCCTTGAGAAGGGCCTTTTTTTATGGCAGACAGCGTTAGTACCCGCGCCTCACAGGACCGGTTCCACATCTAGAACATCTATTTCCCCGCCTATCTGTAGAAATGACGAAATACTGTAAATGCTTTACAAGTGAGACCCAAATATGTAAAAAGAAATCCATAGGTAAAAAGCATGAACGAACCGTTTTGTCCTCAAAATCACTTACTTTGAGTACTACCAAATAAGTGCCCATCCAGAGTCAGTCCTAGCTGACCGTCACCCATAACAAGTGCGACCCTGAACTTTAATCTCAAACACAAATGTCACAAAGGTTCTATGCTCCAAACGTACATTCATGACACCTTTGGTAATAATGATAGAGATGAGTTATCTTGACCTATATATATATATATATATATATATATATATATATATATATATATATATATATATATATATATATATATATATATATATATATATAATACAAATCATATGGCGAATAACAGTCCTTTCAAGTGCACTGGATCCAGCAAGAGATTAATTAAGATAAATGTAAAAAAGAAAACTGATAACGAACAGTGCAAAGCTAGTTTTAAACTAGCCTAAGCGCTTTCGACTCTCATCGAGTCTTTGTCAAAGGCAAGTGCAAAACAGAGGCAAACAAGAAAAACAACAAACACAAAATAAAGCGTTGAATTAGCAACAGTTTATATTATTATGGCTAATGGAAGTATTGTTTGAAAATTTTAGATGTTGCGCCTAATAGGTTTGAAATCCGATGATAAAATGACAACCTAGGTAGTATTGACCTACTAAAAGGACATCTATTTTATTAATGTAAAATGGTGTAACCGTAGATTATATCCCGGATAATTCATTGTTTTGTAATGACAGTAAGAACCACAACACTAACAATATTACCAACAAGAACTCCAAAAAACAATAGTAGTAATTATAGGTGAGTGAGTGAAAATAATGAATTGAATGAATGAATTATTTAATTGAAAAAATGAGGGCTTTAAACAGATGATGATTTTATTTGCGTGCGGATGCCCTTTTGTAGACTTCTTGATTTAAGCCGTTTGGTTTCAGTGTTCTTAGCGGCGTATCTAGTATGATACCTTTCCTTCCCTGGTTTCGTAACTCCAGTTGCGGTTGTGGGTAATTACAGGTAGTATTATATCACTGAAAGTATGGCCAGGGGCTTTATCATCCAATCAGATCTATGAAGATTGATCCTTTGGTTTAGCTTTTGCCTTTGACAAAGATTCGCTTAGAGTCGAAAGCTCTTAGGCTGGTTAAAAACTAGTTTTGTACCGTTCGTTATCAGTTTTTTTTATTTTAAACAACCATTAAAATTACTAGACCAATCAGACTAGGAAGAAAAGTAGAGAACGGCAACGGCACAGCCAGTGCAAAGCACAATACCATTTTGATTCTTTTTATACAAGATAAATTATTGGCTCAAAGCTACATCGTATTGAATTCAAATGCTTTCAGAGAGGTGATAGAAATATTTGATGCGTTTAACATGAAAATAGCAATGCCTGTATCAAGACATGACATCTATATTTGTTTACAAGTTTAGATGGGATTAAGGTGTAGTCAGAGCTAGTTCTTTTGTAAAATAACAAGAGAATACAAAAATTGACTGTTTTATTTCAAAAATAAAAAGACATGCACCAATGCTTTACAAAAAATGTTGATTTACATATTACATTTAATGATGCATAACATCAAGATAAGTAACATCAACCCCGATAGAAAGATGGTTAAAACAGTTCAGTATGATGACGGAATAAATTATATATTTGATATGATTAAAAACACATATTTTTATTTGACTAAATTTACAGTACAATTTGAAGATCCCATTAACTTCACAAGGTCAATATGCAACTATTCACCAAAAGCAGAGATACAGAGTTAAAACAGTAGTGTGACACAGTATATGAAGTTGTTTTAGAATCAAGCATAGGAATGGCGAAATTTCACACAATCTGAAATCATTCATTCCTTTGGAAGGATTGAAGAAACGTTGCAAATTATGGGAAATAAAAGTTATCAAGCATACAATATTCTCTGGTCGTTTTATGCCGTTTAAAATTATGTACTAAAGGTACGCCTCTCCATCGTAGATGGACAAAAACGAAGAGATCTTTTTCTCCGATCCTGAAAATCCAGTTGCTTACACAGATATTAATAAAATAACAGATCTAAAGTGTAGATAAATCTGTACGGTTACCTGACGAATGACGCATTTAGAACAAATGAATTAAAAACCCAACGAAACAGATACAATTTCGGCTAAATGTTCCGAAGGAACAACGTGTCAGAGACAACGTGCTTCAGGGGTGCAAGCAATTTTTAAACGTTACAAATGCAACAGAGACAACTAACGGAGAATATTATAAAAGGAAATGCAAAATAAGCAAAGTAAGCATAAAGGAAAGTGCATTAAAGTGGCATTACAGTAGAGGAAATTAAAAGATTTGAGAGAAAAATCAATTCAATTATATCGGAATGTGAACAAACAGTAAATAGAGGCTCACTGTATTTGCACCCAAAAACCAATATCCTATACAAAGCATAGATAAACATTATTAAACACAATTGTTTTAAAAGTATAAATAATGGAATTAATTAGGATCACTTACAGACGCAGATATTTTTTTGGACTCGCATTTGAAGGACTCAAGTCCTAAAATAATAGACTGTACTTCTTGTGTTATTGTCCCTTCGGTACATTGTCTCTGACACAATTGTGCTCTTGGCAATGGAAATCAGATCAAAGAACAAATTAATATAGCATCTTACCATTGTCCTACTATTTAATACAAATAATTGGTTAACTAACCATAACCAAGGTAAAGCAGAAAAAAATGCATTTAGCGGTATACAAATTACTATACTGAAATTATTTTTTTCACAAACAGGCCATTAAACATTTATTACAACTACACTTCACAATTTGAAAGTTTTGACTCTATGAAAAGATACAAAGAATTTGACAGAATCAACAAAACCTCACAGTGGTGATACAAAATCTCATTGTGGGATTTCCTACCGGCATTTAATAGACAACAACGTACCAGATTGTAAATAAGAAACCCACCAACGCCAAATAACGTCACATTTTGGTCAGCATCTTAGATAAAGAACTGCCACTGCTATATGTCTTGTTATGACAAAGAAATAATTTTTTAATTGTTTCAAATCATTTTTTATTTTCTCAAAAAATGATTCTCTTGGAATGCGAAGAGCAGGAGGTTGACTAGGAGTAGGTGGTGGAGTAGAACGTTGAGATGGAGCAGGGGTACGAAAAAAGTTTTTGCCAAATTCGCAGTAGAGAAAGGAGTTTTTATACTATAATAAAACAGCTACTGCAACCATTTTTCCTCTTAATAATCTTTGCAGCCATTGACCTCGCGGTAATTTCTTCTCTAACTTTTTCAGTCATCATTTCAATATTTTCTCTAACATTTCCCTTCAACTTGTTAGATATCCAACTACCTTTTTCTTTTATGCTTCAATAGGATACACCCACTGGTTGCCTTGCTTTTTCCATGTTGTTGTAACCAACAACTCCTTTACAGTCTGGCCTTCTATAGTGCTAAGTGCTAGCATTGTTTTGATATCGCCTTTCCCAGAGATCTGAACTGTCTTGCCATCCGGTTTTACATAATATAGTATTTTGTTTTGTAAGGTCAGACAGAGGTTCGAACATAAAGAAAAAAAAAATACAAACAGTTTTTATTTGAGAATGACTGCTAATGTATAATGTTACGACTCTAGGGGTAATGTAACAGAATAAAAGACACAAACAAGCTTTCAAGATTAAAATCCAAATCTTTAATTTCCTAAAATATTAAAAGAATAAAAATAATTCAACAAACAATCAAAGTGAAAGAATTAAAATAACTTACAGTATAGAATATCTTAAAAAGTCCTAAAATGTTTTAAAGTTCACTTCCTGATGTTAATCCGAATAATCCGGATGTGGTATTCCGAATGAAAAATAACCTGTACTGTGTTGAAGCTGACAAGTTCTGATAAAATCCAAAATAATCCTTGCAAGTCTGGATTCTCACAAGTTTTAGAATAATGGCCGATAATTCCACGGAGCTGTATAGTAATTCAGATCAATTACTAATTAAATAAATTCCACACTGAACTGAATAATTTCAATAACTTCTCTTCATTCAAGCAATTGTAAAAAATGATAATTCCCAAGATTATTCCCTATATATCTTTACTAAGTGCGCAGAATTAAAAGGGAATATCCTTTCTCCGTCTTTAATAATATGGTATTTCAAAATAACACAACCCTCTAAGAACCAATCAGGAACTAGGTTACGCGTCATTTACCCAAAGGTCTAGCGTACTAAAAATCTTAAAGAGTAAACATAATGTTATTGTACTATGGAATGTGACCTTTCAATGTTGATTTCAAAAAAAGTACAAAGCCAGGTCGACTTCATTTCCCGCGCAATTGATCATGTGACCACTTATTGATCGAGCATTAGTCGTATCTATACTGATATGCTAACCTTTGTTTAGACAAAAAACAGAGATCATAAATTAGTAAATTAAATCGTTATAAAAAGGTAAAAAGGTACGATTCCGTAACAATAATCAATGACAATGTCATGATTTGGAGACTAAATACGAAACTTCAATACATGACATCTCCTTTCTTTAAACAAAATTAATAAAAATACAATTGAAGTTCTTTGTTCAGCCAATGAGTTGAAAGATGGAGTTTTTTCATATTGACTAATACCAAATGTGGCAGATTAAAAAAAAAAAAATTAACTTTATAAAATGGATTAATACTTGGAATATGCTCTATAGGTACAGAAGGTAAATACCTAGTAATATTGATTTCTAATCTACCAGTGCTACAAAAATAAAGTCAAAGGAATAAACGTCCTACATTGACTGTCACATAGTTGCAAGACTTGTCAAAATGAATATGTATAGAACACGACTGTAGACTCCTAAAACCATCTGAATTCTACCCAAGAATATATGAGTTATCATGAATGGTTTCCAACCACCTCGTACACTTAAAACAACTTTTAGCTATTTTGTCCAAGAAGATTGCCACGAATTGACGCTTTTGCAAGAATGACAGTTCACTGATTTAGAGCATAAAATACACATTACACATATTCACTTTCACAAAACGGCTGGGCCGTTTCAAGTGTCTCGATGACCTTGACCTTGTAGCCTTTTGTTGGATATTGACATCCAACGACGTCGGTGAGTTTGTCTTAGGTTGTAGTACTTCTATCCGCTGACTTGGAATCTGCTGCCCTGTGTGCGGTTGCATCTGTTGTAATGTATCTTGTTGGTCAGAATAATATTTGGTAGGTCTATATTTGTCGGGTTCATCTATTATTGGTGCTTAGGTTTTTGTGGGGCTAATACTCCTGCCAGGTCTCTGGTAATTCCTGCCAAAGGCTGTTTGGAAAACAATAAACCATCGGAACTTGTATTTGCCTGTTATGGTAAAATGTAGCCATTTTTCTCCGCTTTTCATCATGACGTAGTCACCACTTTGTAGTGTATTCAGTTCATTTCTACTGACATGTCGTTCAAATATTGTTAATAATTGTGTTGACGTTTGTTCATTTTGAGCCTAACGTCATTAAAGCCTTGTCGCTATAGGGAGGGTGTAGACGTTGTTAGCATAGATCTGAGGCATCTTCCCAGGAACATTTGGGCAGGACTCCGTACCTAGAGACATTGCTTTCCATTCAGTTGAGAATACTGCTGTGGAAAGTTATGCTATTTCAAGCCATTTATAGAAATAGTGAACAGAAAGTAAGTAGTCATCTCCCGTGAATTAAAAACAAATATCATCTGCAATTTTGGCCCACGATCTGTTTGGTGACTTCATTGGTTTTAAGTGTTCTTTATTGTTGTCTTTTTATTCTTGCGAAGATGCAGCATTTGGCAACCATCTCTTCTGTGTCGGTATTCATGGATGGCAAAAAATAAAACGTCACGTGCTCATGACTTAAATCTTACAATACCCAGATGTGATTCATAAATTTTCTGCAAATATCCCGACGTCGGTGGTATTATGAGAATCAAAACCTTGAATATTAGGCCATCAATGCAAGAAATTTCATCCTGGTAATTCCAGTAGTTCTAACTTCTGAGTCCAACTATTTTCTTTTGTCTGTCCAACAATTTACTGCTGCTTTTTGAAAAAGCGACATTTCTTTGTCTTCTTTGGTTGCTTTCTTAATAGAATTTTATTTCTCTGGCAAGGTTGGAAGGTATGATGTCAAGTGTACTCCGTTAACATTAAGATCTTAACTAGATTTGTCTCTGTCTCATTAAGATATGATCAAGAAAGAGTTTCGGCTATGATATTTCTTTACCTGGTTTGTTCATCACTTCTTGATCATACGAGCGAGTATAAGCTTCTATAAGCAAGCTGGCACCTCATGGATTGACTGCAACGACCTGTGGTCAGATTCCACCACAACCTTCTATCCAAAGATATTTTGGTGACACTGAGACACGTTACACCCAACACGATTGCCAGAGTTTCCTTCTCTATATATTAGAAGTTTTGCTGTGTCGGCGTGAGAACCCTTGAAGCAAAGGCTATTGCTTTACCATCCTGTACTACAGCAGCACTTATTCCTTTGGAGCTACTGTCTAAGGTGAGCACAACAGGCCTGATGGGATCGTCGTGTACGAATACTCGTGCATTTGTGACCATCTTCTTTAGTTTTTAAAAGCTCTGTATCGCAGTGTCATTCAGTGTCCTTTCTTAGCAGTACTCTTAGCAGTGCTGAAACATCAAACAGATTTGGTAAGTATTTTGAAAAGTACTGGATGAAACTAAAAAGGTCATCATTTCCTTCGTATTTTCTGGTGCCTTCATCTTTTAAACTACTCTGAACTTCTCAGGGTCTAATTTGAAACCTTGGCTGTTAAGTATGTGTCCCACATACGATGCCTCATTTTTTTTAATTCACCCTTGTCTGGGTTGAGTAGGGTGATTATATTCTCTTGCTTTATTCAGGATTTTGTTCAGTCTTTCATCGTGTTCTTTGAGTGTAGCACCCTAGAATAATGTGTCATATATGATCACTTATGCACCTTCGATCTCCTCCACCATTTTTATCATGATCGACTGTAACGCCTCCTGTGCGGAGTTCATTCTAAACGGCATCCTCAGGAATTGGAATCTTTTGAAATAATTCAAAGGACTTGATTTTCAACGTTGCTCAGATTTTATCTTCTAAACTCCAGATGTTGCCTCCAAGTATGAAAAGTATTTTTAATTGCGCATGCGCGATACTAATTCTTCTATGGTGAGCATAGGGAAGTGCCGTCTCTTAATTGCTTTCATTAGATTCCTTGAGTATCCTGATTGATCCACTGGATTTGATCACAGTCACCATTGTATTTACCAAGCCTGTAGGTTTGGTTTGGCGCTTTATTATGCCTTATTTTTACATTCTAATCAGGTCTTGTTTTATTTTGTGTCTGACTGAAACTTGTATTTTTCTTGGCGGGTGAATTAGTGCTACAGCGTCTTGGTTCATATGTATTTTATGTTTGCCAGGCAAACATCCTAGGTCAGTGAATAGGTCATCGTAGTTTTTTTTTTAATATCTCATAACAGTGGTTCACTACTTGGTTCCATTTTGAACAAGCGTTTAATCAGTCTCGTATTTTGTGACGCTTCTGGTCCCACAATAGTAGGTTTATGAGTTTGGTCAATTACATATAATACAATTTCATAGCATTGTTTTTGTAATTGTATGGAACTCTAATCTTCCCTATGGCATAACTGTGTGATTCCTGTAGGATTTGAGTTTGGCATCTGAATTATTCAAAGCTATCTCAATTCTCAATATCTCAATGACTTGCTTGCTGATACCATTGCATTATGCACCAGCATTAACTTGCATGGGAATTTTATTTGTGTATGCCCTAGTCGTCTGACAAAGAATTTACATTGATAGATTTGTACAGCAAATCCACAAACTGATCATTACATTCATTATATTCACTGCTAGATTCGGTGTCTAATGCATGTATCCCATTCTCCTTTCATTTCTTCCTTCTCTTATAATTTTTCCTTCTAGATCTGCGCTCACTTGCAAAGTTATCGTACTTCTTTCAGTACTTGCATCTTTGTCCTGCTGCAAGACAAGGTAAACTTGCGTAATTGTAGCCACATTTTGTACATTTCTAATTTGGCCTCACTGGTCTATGAGCTGTTGCTGGCACGTGTGTTGCTTTTGCACTGTTTTCTTGATTGCGTTGACATTTGTATCTTTTCCAGAGTTCACGGTCCTTAATTGCTTCTTGGAGAGCTCCTATGTTCTGGCAATATCCATACATTTCTGTATTGTGTGGTCTCAAGTTTTACTGATGAACCTTTCTCTTACAGATTTGGACATTACTCCAAACACAATATGAACTCGGATAATTTCATATTCAACATCTGCACTCTATCCGTAATCTTTTAGCAATAGGGGCAGGTCAGTCAAACACTCTTCAAACGGTTTGCACTGGTTTTCAAACCCATCAAGGTAAGTTTTGAGTTGCTTTTTATTTTCTACTGGGATATTCCATGTTCAATAAATGCTTCTCCCTTTTTTCACTCACTTACAACATCATGTAGTTGCAGTTTTCTTCCTCTGATTTACCTATTAACGGGCCAGCGAACATAAACTCGCATTGGGGTATATATATATATATATATATATATATATATATATATATATATATATATATATATATATATATATATATATATATATATATATATAGAGAGAGAGAGAGAGAGAGAGAGAGAGAGAGATATCTGTGTATGTGTGTGTGTGTGTGAAAAGGAACAGTGTACAATTATTTTTTAACTAGCCTAAACGCTTTCTACTCTCATTGAGTCTTTGTTAAAGGCAATTACAAAACATTGATCGACACACAATGGACACAAAGAAAGCGTTGAATTTTCAAAACTTTACATGAATGTATGTCTAAAGGGGATATTGCGCGAATAATTTAGATATCGCGACTTATTGATTTGAACTCCGATTATATATATATATATATATATATATATATATATATATATATATATATATATATATATATATATATATATATATCGGTCTGATCTAACTTGTATTATTTTTGCCCCCACTGAGTTATCCTAAGTTCTTTTCTTTAGTTGAATAAATCTATTTTATTTTACGGGCAGATATGTTTACGTCCTTCTTTGTGCTATAAATCTTATTTCGCCATCGATGGAAATATTGGAATGCACAAACTGTACACAGAGGTTCCTGTTATGTACTGTCTTCACATACAGTGATGCATGTCATGGAAAAAAGTCCACAATCGTATCCCCTCAGGTCAAGTTTCCCTTTCCTGTCCACAATAGATGGGTAAGATTATATTATTAGAACTACTGTTTTTACGTTCTTTTGCGGATTATTAAAAATCAAATTTGTTCATCTCACGTTTGGATAACTGGATGATTGCCATGGGTTGTTTGCCATTGTATTAATGCGATGTTCACTACTACACAGTCTGGAAGTTTTCGTACATTATTATTTTTCAGATGTACAAATGATTAAAGCATAAAAATATTATCATTTTCATAAGTACATTAAATGTGTACAATTGTAATGAGAAAAAGTTATCTGTACTAAAAATTAGAGGACCGAAAATAATATTGATTTGTATGGTTTGATGGTGTATGAAAACTTACAGACAATACGTTATATGTTATCGGATGCCGCCATATTGAAAAACACATCCAATTTCAGGAAAGAATTTGTCTTTAATTCTGCAATAAAACAATGTAGTGCACCAAAGTCATTTAAGTAGCAACTAGCTATTTCAGCTGGTTTACTAATCAGATTTAAAGCTGATTAGAAAAGCATGAGGTGATTCAAATGCTAATACAGTAGGATGGTGAGATTGATTACTGTAATACTGATTGGCACAATGGTCATTCTTGCTCGCCAGAGTACATGACTAACTTCCTCAACAAGGCTAGACGGCTAGTTGAGTACTTTAAGTTCTGGTCTGTGATTATAATCCTGCCCAATAAGTACCTGACTAACTCGCCCAACAAGGCTAGGCAGCCAGTTGAGAACTAGTTCTGGTCAATGAGTATAATACTACCCAATAAATACATGACTAACTCTCTCAACAAGGCTACAGAGTTCTGATCAATGAGTATAATCATACCCAATAAGTATGGTTACATAAATTGTGGCTTAAATGATTTTAACCAGTTCCATTGGCAACCTTTGTTGTAAGTGTTGAGTTTTACTTTTTCATCTTTTGTTTTCATTTTTTCTTGAGAAATCTACATATATTGGAATTTTAAACATCATGCTTTGTTCAACTTCGGTATGTATAGTCATTATTTCGGTTCATACCCGAGATGGTCAGATTCAAAAATACAGCCCACAACTGTCTGTCTTGCCAAGCAGTAAAAAGGCAACAGCTTTGTTTAAGAGCACTTTATATAGTGATGTTGTATAGTTCCATAGCAATAAATACAAGATGTTTTTTCTTGTCGAGAAGAACTGTATGGAGACATGTTATATACAAATGAATACAAGTGGTTGACTTGTCCATAAGAACTTTATGTAGTCATGTCCCATACAAACGAATACTGTTTTTCTTGTCAGATCCTATGTACCTGAGGATCTAATGCCCCTAGTTGAGCAGATTGGAGCAGATATTGACAACTACCTTAAGCAGCCATATGCTAGGGAGCTGAGAGGTGAAGTAGCCCATTCATTTAATGAAATTATATTCACAACTTTTGCATGAATTCATTATAAAACATTATAAAATCATGTATACCTTTGCTATTCCATCTCTTTTGATTGTGTGCAATTACATTAGTACATAATGCCACCACCACATCACCCAGTCCCAATAAATGGTGTTCCAACATCTTTGGCGTCAACCTTCCATGCAGTGTTATTGACAGGAAAATGTGTTGAGAACATTTAGCACTGTAAATTAATTTTGTTTAATTCCATTCATACTTATCGACACACCCGTCTCTCTATCTGTAACAAAATACTTTAATCATGTTTGGGGTCATCCTTCGATGCATTGTTTGATCACATTTCGTATTGTAAATAAAATTGGGCTACAGTTCAGATGTAAAGACATATGTCCATATACCTTATATTCTATTCAAGTCGAACTTAAATCTTCTGCTAATGACACAATATTTCGTGGTATCAATTCATGCCATACATTCTTAAAAAAAAAAAAAATCATAAGATGGTAGCAAGTATTTCAGGGGAGGTAATTATGACGAGCTTATAATGTCTGATGTTAATTACACGTAGTAACTATTTACCGTCTATGTTCGCTTCTTATAAGTCAAGAAAACTGCACAGACCCAGATCTGCCGTCGCATAATGGGCAGGCAGATCTGGATCTATACAGTTCGTTAAGAGTAATCAGTAGAACAAACAGTGTAGACCATGATATGTCGGCGCATTATGCGACGGCAGATCAGGGTCTATGTTGTTTATAGTTAGACTTGACTTATCGGCACGTATAAGGTAAGTGGCATTGGATGGAATTTAATTTAATACGAAACTAGTAGAGTACACGGTGTTAGTTTAATTATCTTTGTTTTCCTCCAGTCTTCAATGGAAGTATTTGAACTTTGTATAATCTAAATTATTTTACAAGGTAGTTTTGATTGTCTTACAGAAGTTTATCCATCATCCCCAATGGCTGTACTTTTTTGTTCTTTTTTATTGATTAGTTTTTCGGGTATACTGATGATTAAAGGTACAAATATTTATTAAACATTTCCGCTTATTCTTAATTAGTAAACATATTTTCAAATTTATCTCACAAATAAAGTTATCTGCATAATAAATACAGCTTAGAAATAATATTTTTAAAAATTGATTGTGAACTTTAAAAAAAGGGTTAAAAATTACAAACAGCATGAGTCATTTTATTACAATGTTATGAATGTAAATGATTTATTAAAATTCATTGGAATTTTAACCTGTTTATCTGATAATTGTCTCTATCAGAAGCAACCTTGTGATACATTCAGGGTACCAGTCCAAAATTAAGTGAGATTTTTCATTACACTGTGAGATATCACAAGGATGTGTCAAGTCAGCAACATTAGACTGCACATAGAAAAAGATTAATGTTTTTCTAATGAGTAACTTTTTGTCATTTATTTCTGAAGGTATTGCCAAAGTGTTGAACTGCAGTCTTGGAGATGTGGTTCTTGCCAACCTTATATATGATATCTCAGCGTAAGTACTTCCTTTAATTGTATATTCTTAATAATAATGATACGATATGATATGATTTTTTATATAAAAGAATGATGTTAAGACCATCTTTAAAACTACTTAGTTTGCGTCCTCTAACCAAACCATCTACTCTGCTGCGACTTACTTTCTGTCCCACAATTTTGAAGCTCTTTTGTTATTTTTTTCATAATTGAAAATGTTGATTGTTAAAATCGTTGAACTTAACATTTGCTGCAGGTAAAGCAAAACGAAAATCACCTACCTATCTACCACTAAGACTTCTAGGTCAGGAAACAACAAACAAATATTTTTTTTAGCTGTACTGGTCATAGACCAGACAAACTTATGCTATTGCCTGTTATTTGTAGTCCGCCGTCCGTATGTCCTCCGTGGTCCGTCCGTAAGCACAATTTTGTTATCGCTACTCCTCCAAAAGTACCGGAATGATTGCCATGAAACTTTACGCACATAGTTTGTCCTAAATAAAAATGGTGCTCCTCGGACATCCAGTTTGGCAGCCACGGCGGCTATTTTAAAAATTTTCTTATCGCTAATTCTTCTGAATGGATAATCATATCGACATAGGGTGTTTGCAAAAAGACTTCTTATAATATCTAGTTGGCTCTATATGAAAATGGTGCCGATCTGATATCCAATATTGCCGCCACGGCAGCCAACTTAAAAATCTTGTTATGGCTTCTCCTCCTGAATGAATGGTAATATCGACATGCAGTTTTCACTAAAAGACCTCTTATGACGTCTAGTTGGATTTAAATGAAACTGGTGCGAATTTAACATCCAAAATGGCCAGCATAGTGGCAATTTTAAAAATATTGTTTTCGCTATTCCTCCTAATGCTGATCACATCGACAATGTATTTTCACAAAAAAATTTCATATGTATAGTTAAGCATAAATCAACGTGGTGCCTTTCTGTCATCCAATATGGCCGACATGGCGGCTTTCTTGAAATTATTTTAAAACATTTTAGTGCAATATTTAATTGGTTCTGAATTAAAATGGTGCAAATCTGACCCCAAACATTTCCGCACGTTTGAGAAGGAGATTTGAAAACCAGACCTAATTGACCTTGCGGTCAAGTCAAAGGTCATTGCTTGCATTTTGTTTTACTTCATTGAGCTTATAAACACAGCGAAGCTTAGATATAAAATTTAGACCAGTCTTTTTATTTAGTTGTATCCAATGAACTAGTTGATATTCAGCATTTTGATATTGATTTTAAGTAGACCAGACTTTGTATTTAGTTGTATCCAATGAACTAGTTGATATTCAGCATTATAATATTGATTTTAAATAGACCAGGCTTTGTATTTAGTTGTACCCAATGAACAAGTTTATAGTCAGCATTTTGATATTGTTTTTAAGTAGACCAGACTTTGTATTTAGTTGTATCCAATGAACAAGTTGATAGTCAGCATTTTGATATTGATTTTAAGTAGACCAGACTTTGTATTTAGTTGTATCCAATGAACAAGTTGATAGTCAGCATTTTGATATTGATTTTAAGTAGACCAGACTTTGTATTTAGTTGTATCCAATGAACAAGTTGATAGTCAGCATTTTGATATTGATTTTAAGGGCAAAGGTCTTGACTCAGGTCTTAAGATATACTGATTTCTGAGCATAATAGGAAAAACAAATACGAAATGAATTTATATCAAAACGAGTTTGTGAATATATACAAAGAATACCTTTAATAAAGCCACTTAACAATCTTGTTACCACAAAATATATTATTATAGATTTAACCAAACTTAGCATGTGGGTCTATCTTAATATTGTCTGAGACAAGTTCAGTGATTTTCTAAGCCATGGAATCAGGTTCAACGTCAGATTCCATGACAAAGAATTTGGTACTGAAATTACAGGTATCTTGTGAACATGCAGTGGCGGCGCGAGGGGGCTTGGTGGGGCAATTACCCCCCCCCCCTCTGTGCCAGGCGAAGGGGTGCGCCGTCGGGAGCGTTTATTGGGGGGGGGGGTGCAGCTGAAATTTTCATAGTATTTCCCCTCACCTTAATGTAACGGGGGCGATTCTTCACAAGCTTACATTTAGGAGGGGGAGGGGATGAGGGAGGTTGGCAACTGACAAAAAACTCTTCTGTGTGGTAAAGTAGGGGCGCCACTAAAGAACATTGCCCCCAGGCGCCTCGAACCTTCGCGCCGCCACTGTGAACATGTTAACACAAATATGTAAGTATATATTTTCCTGACCAAATTTGGTATGCTGATGTTTCTCAAGAATATCAAATATGCTTTCAATATTCTGCAGTTTAAAAGAAATAAAAGGACAGAAGAAATGGACGGAGATATTGGACGTAACCTGATATGGTTGTGACTTCTATCTCTTAATAAATAATCGTAGAAAAAAATGTTTATATAATGTTCATAACCCCAATAAGAGTCATGTGAAAGAAAAAGGCAAAGTCAATTAAAAGAATAAAATACCTTGGAAATCTTTAGTGATTTTGGACCTGCTGTAAATTGGTTTCACAAGTTTTCTGTTGCGGAAAACCAATGTGATATCAATAACTGTGTCATGCTGAAAAGAATTCACTCACCAACATCTACTTTTCTTTGTATATTTTATTAGAAGAGTCTATAATCTTTAACCTGTGCATTTGATCAAATTGTAAATACACACTGAGATATTATGCTATGGCCAATTAACGACAGGGTACGTTTTACCATAAGTTTCTATATAATGACCTTTACCGTTTATTTGGGAATAGATATTCAAATAAGATTCGCTCAAGGAAAATACACAGAAATATATAAAACTTTAATTTGATTTTCTAATGCTTGGAACCTTAGATATATAAAAATATCAGTTTTCGAAAAGTTAAACACTCCCACGTTTCACAAGCGATCATCCTTGAAATAAGTAGAATTTGTGTAACATGTACTCATCTGGAAGCAACATAGACACAGATCTGCCATTGCATAATTCACCAGCAAATGGGGCCATGATGTTCACTTTGTGTATCATGTACTCAACTGGAAAAAACATTGACACAGATCTGCCATTGTATAACGCACCAGCAGATCAGCAGATGCTTTATCATAGTTCATTTTGTGTACCATTTACTTAACTGCAAATAGCATAGGCTCAGATTTACCATTAGATAATGCACCAGCAAATGGGGCTATGGTGTTTACTTTGAATCACAGGTAGAAATAACATTGCAGACTATAATCTAACCTTGCATGATGCAACCGAAGATCTGAATATATTATGTTCACATTTGTGTGTACATTACACAGAAGCAAATATGTTATCTATCTCTACGCAGTTTCTGTACAAGCATTGTGAGCCAGGACGATGAGGGCCAGATCTGGCATTCCAGAAACCTTGACTACGACTTTGGCGACATGCTCCGAAACATCACCATCCATGTGGACTTTGTCAGCCAAGGAGAGGTGTGATACCGGTCAAAGCTTATGTATATTATGACGGCATACATATTAACAGTTTTTATTATAGTTGTCATAGCCAAACAACCATATGATAAATGTACCTGACCAGTAATGAATCTAAGAGCAGCAAAACATCCCTCATATATGCCTTAGAACAGTTCATCAACTCCTACCAGTTCTTGTCAATAAATGCAAAACATTTTTTTCACTGTTCAAAATCAGCTTTCAAAATATTTTCATTACTTAAAGTTCACCTTTGCATCCAAAACAAACTACTATCTAAATCATTATATTGCAAATGTTTTGACGTTTAAGGGCTTTCTAAAAATGGATTCATATTTGAGTAGAAGCCCTTACCTGCTGAAAAAGTTCTCATCATCCACTTTTAGAGTACTGTAATACTGTCATTGCAGTGAATAGTTTCATTTCAGTAAGTGCACTTCCTTGTACATTTTAATACCTTATTATATTAGTACTGATAATCGTATCAAGATGAGTACACATTACAGTAATTATTTCCCTTGGATATTATTCCACTTATGGTAATATTCGACACAATAGTAGCAAATGATTATCAAAGGAAATCACTACAATAATTCCTCAACTAATGTTTCAAATTGTAAAGTAAATTCTCTAGTGAAAATACAATTTAGAACAGTATCATAAAGGGTATTTAGATCAGTCTATTTACGATAGTAAAAATGACATGAACAGCAATATCTCTGGAGTTCTGTTCTTCCATCTGATCTTATGTAAATTAGTATCACTGCAACCCTCAAAGGCATCAGTATTCTCAGTACTTTGATTGAATAAATGGTTTACAAGTTGATTTATTTATTGTCCTTAGAAAGCCACTGGTAGAAAACCAGTATGATATGCTATTTAAGATTTCCATATTAGACAAATGTACCTATCTTACCTGCACTTCAAGTTAATAACATGTTATTGGCTATTGCAAAGTTTTGATTTTGATAGGAGTAATTTTATTATAACTTTAGTTATCACACCTGTGATATAAATGTTAGAGTGTTGGCTGTACTGTATGTACAAAACTGTTCATTGTATGTATATATGTTAAATACTCCTATTTTCAGACATTGTACAGTGCTATTACATATGCTGGTTACATTGGAATCCTTTCTGGACAGAAACCCAAAGCATTCAGTATCACAGTGGATGAGAGAGGTAAACTATAGTGAATTACAGTCTAGTTTTATTTATCTGACTTCCATTAATCCAATTTAATATCCACTATAAATGTCATAAATTGTTTAAATATGATCAACAGTAAACTTATCTCAATTACATTTTTTAAAATTATGCTTAATGGCAACAGTTTGTGTCAGATTCAAACACTTGAATGTGTATGCATCCCATAATATTCCCAGACACTCATGTCACTTATAATATACAATTTAAAATTAGTATGATGGTGTGCAAATTATCTTTTAGTCCACACTTTTTGAATTAAAAAAACTTGGGAATCATGTGATTTCATTTATATTTCTTACTTAAATTAGCAATTAGGTGCCACTTCTCTTGGTCTGTTTGAGGCCCATGCCACTTTTTATGGACTGTTTAACGTCCATACAACTTCTCTTGGAATGTTAAGGCCCATGCCCATTCTCATGGACTGTGTAAAGCCATCTTTGCTTCTATGTATGTGTAGTATAATGCATCTCCTCGGAGTTGTAAATGGATGGAGTATGGGAATAAATGGCCAGGGAAAGTATAGGTTTCTCATGCGGAGTTGTAATTGGATGGTGTATGGGAATAAATGGCCAGGGAAAGTACAGGTTTCTCATGCGGAGTTGTAATTGGATGGTGTATGGGAATAAATGGCCAGGGAAAGTACAGGTTTATCATGCGGAGTTGTAATTGGATGGTGTATAATAAATAAACGGTCAGGGAAAGTACAGGTTTATCATGCGGAGTTGTAATTGGATGGTGTATGGGAATAAATGGTCATGGAAAGTACAGGTTTCTCATGCGGAGTTGATGTTATTGATCACGAAGCTCAGCAGAGTTTGAATTGTGTAAAAAAACAATTATCTAAAGTTTTGACTAATTGAAACGGGACGTGATCATACACAGTCTAACTGTCGCTGTCAGGAATCAAACCCGGTTCATCTGTTTTTACTTAAAGGTCCAAACCAGCTAGACTGGTTAGTAAGTGGCCTGAGAAACCTCACCTGCTACATTCCTCCCCATTACTTTGACATTCGTCCTCCAATCTCATACAGATTCACCTCTTAGATCCTTAGAAATCCATTTTCTCCACCAGCTACTAAGAGTCAGACAAGGCCTCAAACGTACCAAAAAGAGATCACACAAAGTCTAAATGTCCCTGTTAGAAGTATTGAACCCGGTTCGTCTTATCCCGCAGTCAGACACACCTACCACTAGAATGAAAGGTCCAGACCAGCTAGACTGGTTTAGTAAGTGGTCTCATATATCTCGATCGATAAAACAACTCTGTGTAACCAAAACATTGTTAAATGGATACAACTACAGGCTTGATATCATACACTGATGATCTAAATAATTTTCGTGTCTTCCGATGAGTCTGCATTGTTGCGTTTTTGCTGTACCAGAAATGCATTTGCATTTGTCACTGAACATCACTGAACAGATCTACAGCAACACGAGTATTCGCATGGTCATTACAACTGTAATTGGATTGGTCAATATATAACACTTGGATCAGTCTGGTTGAACCCTCAACACCCATGTATAATTTAAAAGCAGTGCTTACTCCCACCCCCTTTATTATTATGGAGTAGCTATCTATACCCCATGTTTACCTATGATAACATGAATAGGAAAATGTAAGGCACTAGTTCTATTTTTATCAACTTTGCAAAAGATTTTAAACATTGTGAATTAAGGCATGTATTTATTGCAGACAAGAGACGCTGTTAAACGTCAAACAACAGTTTCACTGCTACTATTCATGTAAATTTGTTGCTACTTCTATCAGATCAGGGATCCATCTTGGAAAACATTTTAGTGGCACTACTTGACAAGAAGGCAGCACCCATGTCATTCCTTGTTAGAGATGTAAGTATTTCCTTTTAAGTGATTCCTCTTTGCTTAGTTCCTAACATTTTGGCTGTCTTTTATTATGTATGAATGTATGTATGTATGCATGTATTATTAGGTTGTAACGGCACGAAAGTTATGTTCTACAAATAAAGAGGTAAAATTGCTGAACAGTAACGAAAGCAGAGTGTTCATGGTGGTGAGTTTTGTACTCTCATACTGTCCGGACAGTAAAGATAGTAGATTGTACATGTGGGTGAATTTGATACTCTCGTACTGTCCGGACAGTAAAGATAGTTAAGTGTACATGTTGGTGAGTTTTATACTCTCATACTTTCCGGACAGTAAAGATAGTAGGGTGTGCATAAGAAGTTTTCTAAATACAACTCTGAAATATCTATTTCTTCATCGATTTCATTTAGGAATCAAAGGCTCTTTTTAATTAAATGGTAAAATGTATCTAAATGAGCTACACTGTACCCTCTTAACAAGGCTCTTCACTCGATTCATTAATGTGATTGGTGTTATAAGAGAGGACACCTGACATGAAGGTAAGTTCCAACAAGGCTTTGTTGTAATACTGAATGAAAACACAAAAGAATGTGTATTTAATGAAAGGAAACCAGATTAGAATTGGTTATTGTTAGAAATAATCTAAAGACAACTACAATTATTAATTTACAATAATAAAACAAAGTTTATCCAGTTTAAACTGGTCCATAACCATACCCATGTAATAAGAGGGGCAGTGTTTTAATGAGGGGCTTTATAGTAAGGGATCACTATATGTAGTTCTGTATGTTTGCACTTTGTAGACTCTTACTAATGAGCCAGATTTTGAGAGTGCCATCAAGCACCTGTCCACTACAGACACTGTGGCTTCAGTGTATTTCATTATTGCTGGGATCAACCCTGGGGAAGGCGCAGTCATCACTAAAGGCCGACTGGACGTCGTCGACATCTGGCGACTTGACCCAACCGTTGGGCGTTGGTTTGAGGTAGAAACAAACTATGACCACTGGACAACACCACCTCCAGACGATGACAGGAGGTAATGGATATATTTACGTCCCCTGTGAGACTAAGCGCCATGGAGACTCTTGTGACTATATAAAAAGAACACATTCAATTCAAATAACTAATGTTGGAAAACTATGAAATGTGAAGACATATAAACATCGGCTAAGTTCAATAATCAACCATCTTTGGGGTCCTTTGGATAATGACATTAATCATTTGATCGTGTCAGATTGGATAATGACATTAATCATTTGATCGTGTCAGACTTCTATACTACGACTGGTTTCGATGAATAAAGATTGGAACATATTTAATATATTTCTTTTAGCGAAAATCTGTCCTATTGATAGATGTTTATTTGCTGAAGAAAAAGAATGGTTGATAATTGTAAATTTACAAATTGAGTGTGCTATTTCTGCATAAAAACCTTGTTATTTTCGAGTCCATGTTAGTGGGAATTGAGACATAGCAGTCTCTTTTCCGCTTGCGACAGAGACGTCATCACCGTCAACAGTTTATTAAGGGTTTGGTTAAAGTTTTTCATTTTCATTTATTTTCATAAACCCCTTAATAGATTCTGCTAGTACTTGGCATGAATCATTATGAAGCTAAGACACTTTTTTCTACGACACGCTCGTTTGCTCTTTTGACAATGTCACAGCCATACAAGTTTGCGTCGAAAGTTTGGTTTAAAGTTTTATCTGTGCTTGTATTTCCTAAACGGATTTTCCTTTTACTTGTAATGAATAATTATGATACTAAGACAATTTATTATGTGACACGCGCGCTTGCCCTCTTGGCCTTGGGGTCAAGGTGTCAGTCAGAGAAAATTTGCGTCAAACATTTGGTCACATATTTTTTTTCTTTTCATTTGCTTCTATTTCCTAAACCCATTTATGGATTTCTTCATACTTGAAATGAATAATTGTGAAGCTAAGACAATTCATTCTGTTACAAGCACCTTGCCCATGTGACATTGGGGTCAGGGTAACACTTTTTACATCAATGATTTGATGGTGGAGTTGGCATGTAGGCGCTTGCCCTCGCGTAAACAAATGCAGTGAACAAGGCGGTTGATCCCGCAGCGTGATACCCGCTGTAACCCAAGCGATGTTCTTCCGTTTTCTGAGTTGAGACATCGTGTAGTCCGAAACATTGCCATCGAGACCAAATAATAAAAGTTTTGGACTGCATGAAGTCTCATCTCAGAAAAGTTGAGGACATCACTTCCGTTACAGCGGGTATCCCCCCTTTAGGATTAACCGCCGGAAATCACTGTCTGCACATGTACAAACACGACCGAAATGGGTGTTCTCCTGCTGCATTCCTTTCAAGAAGCGGCGGGCTTTGGCCGTTTCAGGAAGGCCGCTTGCACACCAAGCCCCTGGAGATGAAAGCCATAGTGTATACCTTTCAATCGTGGCAGGAGACACCTGGAAAGGTCATTCTCATTCCGTCCAACAACTCGACTGTCGTCAATAACATCGGAAGGCAAGGGGGCACCAAGTCCCCAGACCTCTGCCTTCTGATTTGGGATTTTGTCAAGTGGTGTTATTGTCAACAAATCCACATTAAAGTCCGCCATATCCTCGGCAAGCTCATTGTCCTAGCGGACTGTCTCTCAAAAGAAGGGGCCGATCCGTACCAAATGATCCATTGACACCTCAGTCTTCAGTTGAAATTGCACTCGTTAGGGTCAGCGTCTTGTGACCTGTTTGCGACAAGGTGTAATGCGAAGCTTCCAACCTTCCTCTACCGGTCCCAAATCAGAAAGCCTGGGCAGTCGACGCCCATTCCCTGTATTAGAACGCTCTCGACAAAAACGCTTTTCTCCAACCCTACTAATTCTCAAAGTCTCGCAGAAAGCATGGGAACTGAAGTGCCGATTAATACTGATTACTTCCTCTGAGTTAGAAAAATCATTGATCAATGACCTCCTGAATCTAGCGGCGGAGATTCGATACAATATCCTGCCTTCTCTTCGCCTGCTGAAATCACCATGAATGCAGGTTTTCCATTCGAACCCAGAGATGTTGAACCTGCACGCTTGTCTCATATCAAACAAGCCCTCAGAAGAAAAAAAAAACAAAAAAACAAAAAAAACGTTCTGCGAACAAGTGGTGCACAAAATTGCTCGGGGATCAGGCCCACCACTTATAAAGGTTACGAGGAGAAGTGGAGAATTTCTCACATTGGTGCAAGCAGAGACACAACCTTCTCACACGAACCTCATTGTCACAAATAAAGATTACTTTCTCCTGTTACTTCTCAATGGGAAAAGGTTAGCTTAGCTCTGATCACAATCAAGGCTACCATTTCACGATCTCAGACATGTTTTCCCATCATGGAAGAGCTTCGTTTCAATGTGGATCATTTTACTTCAAGGGTAAATGGATGTAACTTCCACCGCCTCTTACCACTTCTCTTAATGTGTTATGATCGTGCAACATATTTGAACAAGAAACAATTTCTGGAGTAAAATATATTTCTTCTATAATACTTATCCAATCATAATACGGGCACACCCTTTCAAGTCCTCCCCGCAGCTACAGCACTGGAAGAATGTGTACATTCGCACCAGTGGTAACTGATGATTGAAATGATTTCGCGCCAGTTCCTCTATCCAAGGAGAGATCACTCTTGATTGACTTCCTTCTCGGCATGCAAAAGACTTTTTAGTACTTTGATGCTAAAATAAGCTAAAGGACTTAGTGAACGTTTTCTTAACTTGGGAGGGCATGGTTTGTGAGGTATTATACATACTCCTAACGTATTATGACTGGGTTTGTATTCATCGAAGAAACATATTTTACTCCAAAACTTGGTTTCATGCTGCTGTTAGTTGAATGTAATTTTGATATGATTATCTTATGATTTTAGACATAATTTTTAGTTTTCATGGATGTTGAAACCTTAAAGGAAGACCAATTGATTGCGGATATAGTAAAAACAAAAATCCCGGCCACAATAGCCTGCTCTGCTTTACAGTACTTCCTTTTGCCCTCTCAGCTATCTCATATCCTAAACTTCTGAGTCCATTATTTTGGCCGGATTGCAAACACTTACCTGGAATACTACACTTTCAGTTAACAGTCAAGTGATATGAAAACTTTGCATTTTAGCACATTTTGTCAAGCACTATTGTCAATGGAGTCACACAGATTGATATAAAATTGCGTTATGAATAGTACTACAGTCAGCAGTAAAACCTAGGTCACTGCATCCTATATTTCATGCTTCAGTGATTTGTTCCTACCGGTTATGTTAAGCTCAGTTTCTCTAGATTAAGGTTGCATTTAGCTCAGTTTCACTACAACTATTGATTGCTTAGTCATGTAACTTGGGGTAGATATGCATCATGAGGAGTACAACACCGTTCCGTTCAGTCAAAACTAAGTCACTTTTTAACCTGTATTTCCCACCACAGTAACCCGCTTTAACCTTTGAATTTAACTTTGTTTCTCATACACTATTACTTTCAGAGTCATGTAACTTAATATGTAAATGTTTCATAAGAAGTACTTGGTATGTAAATGTGTCATGAAGAGTACTACACCCTTAATTGTAAACAAGGTTACTGTATCCTATGTTTAAGACTCCAGTGATCTGCATTAACCGTTGTGTTTAACTCATTTTCTTATACACTATTGCCTGCAAATTCATGTAACTTAATATGTAGATGTTTCATAAGAAGTATTATATTATTTCCTTCTAATCTGCCTTAAGAATTGCTTTAAGCTTAGTTCTTATGTACTAGTAACTTGATACATAGGATGAATCTTAAGTCCGACACCACTGAGACTAAACGAAGTTTTGCAATCCGGCCATTTGTGCCTTTGTCTTACAGAGCATGAGCACCTAATGCAAACAACTTCACATATTCTTCATGGTTAAAAACCCCCCAACATTTCAACAACTTTTATATGGCAACATTTCAACAACATTTATATGGCAACATTTCAACAACATTTATATGGCAACATTTCAACTTCTCTTACCCTTTTTATTTATATTGAAACACCAATATGAATTTGAAGCAAGAGGCAAAAAATATGACACATGAGTAATCTTGTTCGTATATTAGACAGAGAGAAAGATGAACACCTCTTGAATCTGTGATTTCATTGGTCAGTTCATCATCCATACTCAAAATTTTGTTTATGAACCAGTTTTTTAAAAATGTTTCATCTTTTAAAATGCTGTTTAATAATAGTCTCTCCAATTTGCATAAATCCCTTCACCGGGTAAAGCTACCGTTGTGGACATGCATACTACTTTTAAAGCCATTTAAAAAGGCTATATTCAAGAATATTGCATGAGCTTCTATTTCAGAACCAATATTTGAGAGGATTTTAGATATCTTTTAGATTTGTATTGGATTGGTATACTATTTTGACAAGTTGCATATAGAGATACCAGTTTTATGAACAAATGCACAATAAGTGGAATAGTAACTGGATGTAATAGATTGGTATCATGTTTTGACAAGTTGCATATAGAGATGCCTATTATATGAAACAAGTGCGCAATAAGTGGAATAGTAACTGGATGTAATAGATTGGTATCATGTTTTGACAAGTTGCATATAGAGATGCCTATTATATGAAACAAGTGCGCAATAAGTGGAATAGTAACTGGATGTAATAGATTGGTATCATGTTTTGACAAGTTGCATATAGAGATGCCTATTATATGAAACAAGTGCACAATAAGTGGAACTTCACTAACTGGATAGATATTTAATATAATGAATAAAATGACGTGTTTTGCTAATTCACGGAAGTTTTCAAAATATATATTATCTTATTTATTTTCAGATTGACATTTAACATCAAGCTGCAATCTGTAAACTAGAAGCTATTGTTTCCAAACCACTGGTTCTAAGAATTTATGTCCAATATAATTTATAAGAATTTTTCAGTGACAAATTCAAATAAAGGAGTTGGGGCCTGCTTTTTTGCATATATATTGAAAAATATAAATTATTCATTGATTAAACTAAAAACAGTATGTAAAGTTGCTAATACAAGTGAAGGTTATGGAGGTTGAACAATTTCATTTTTTTCCCTCAGTTTATGAGAAAAAAAATCGTTGGGTTTCGGGAAGTATTTTGCTTCATTCTGTGGAGTAATATGCTTCATTAAAAATGTATTAAATTTTAAAAATGTCAGAAATATGTGAGAGAAACATGTATTTAAGTATATAATAGAGACATTTGTTTAATGCTTACATTCATTATTCTTTTAATTATTCATGAGGATTGCTTACAAAGATTGTAAGATTTCAAATTTTCATGCAAGTGAATAAATAGAGGATATTTTTAATCACTTTTAATAAAAATATTTCAACTAATAATCATGTAGCCTATCACTTAGAAGATTCAATCAGAATTATAACAATTACCTTAATTTAAAACTTGTACATTTAATCTGTTTAATCACTTTCTTGGTAGAAATGTATATTTGATCTTATTCAAACAATCATATAATTTTAAATTTATAAATATAAATGTTCCACATACGAATAATACAAGTAAAATAGCTTATAGTTCATTAAAAAAACTCCACTGCTAGAAAATTAATTTTATACCGTGTACCATGGGTTAGGGATAGATAATGATTTATTCAGAAATGCTTGAATTGTCAAGGCCGAAAAATTAAAGACAGATTTATAAGCCTTGAAATTTCACTTTTGATGTGAAACATTTTTCAGTTTTATTTTCTTTATAACTTGCACCATTCAGTGATTAATTGCACAAAACTTGTTTCCTCAATATCTAAATCATTTACTCATTAGACCCGTATCAATTAAGGCTCTAACAATCCATTGGCGATACGACGTACTGACGTTACGTCGTACTTTAATTTTCCAAAACTGCTCTAGCTTCATATTCGCATACCCTGTTAATAAACCTTACCGATTGGCTGACGCAACATTGCACCGCCCACCAACGCAAATTTTAAAGCAAGTTAAAGAAACAGTGTAGCTTCTTGACTGGTCCACACGTTTTCTAGTCAAGCATCCGTTTTAAAATGAGGGTATTTAACAGGTTTGATAATTCAGGGTAGTGAGAGTTTTTGTTGTTCCATTGAACATAGTAACATAAGCTATTTTGACCCTTGCTGGTTTTAGGCATTTTCATATCGATGGCTGATAGAAAACACATAAAAATATGCAGTAATTCCTAGAAAATTCCTGTATTTTTTAATAAAAAAAACATTTTGCTGCGCAAAATTCAATTCATATATTTTTTCTGCATATTTTATACTATAATGTTACTATATTCCTATATTTTGGGCATCAAAATCGGGTTGGCACTCTGTTAATGTGACCTAGTAAGCCAACTACAATCGAATTACATAGGTCTGAAAATGTAGCATACTCTTTAAGCTAAACAATGAGTAAGTTGATTATTTGTAAAGCCAATAAGTAGCAGTCAGTCACGTCTTTGTTTGGAAAATGTTGGCTAGGGTCTCCAAATAAATGGCAATTCAGGTTGTTTGAGTGGTTGTCGTGCTCCTATCTATAACTGCATCCTTTCCGTGACTGATTCTGTTCCTTTTCACAGAGATCCTGCCATCAAAGCAATGAACACAGTGGGACAACACAACATTAATGTGGCATCTCTGTTTGGTGTGATGTCTGTACGACCAGTCCTGAACAAGTAAGCAATGTAAACTTTAATATTTAACACATTTCACAGGGTATCTTAACAGCCCCATCAGTTTCAGAACTCCCCATAGGAATATTTTAAGGGGTCTGAGGGAGTACTTTTGGCACATTAAGATGTTTTTAGGAGTAAAGCAAGTGTTGAAAGCTTGACACCAAATGAAAGAACATTGAAACATTAGTTCAAAATCACAGAAGATTTTTAGTTTATCAGTAAAGAAACACAGAGAAATATAACTTCCCTATTTAATAATAATAATAATAATAATAATAATAATTTGTTTCCAATATTTCAGTCACACAACCTATACGGTGATAATGTCCCCTGCTCAACCCCAGTTGATGCAAGCCTGGATTAGATATTGCTGTTAATTCATCACCACAGGAACTTGAATGTACGACTGCAGGAAAATGTTGTATTTTCATAATGAGTTACATATATGTATAGGGGTTTTACTAAGATGATCATGCATGCATGTTTATTAAATGTTTGCAGTGATTTCTTGTCTTTGATTTATTGTAAGATGCCCTTTCCAAAATGGAAGCTGTATCATGGGAGAGAACCTGAAAATAATTGTCAGTGTCATATTAACAATTGCCTGTTTCATTGTGGTTTGACTCAAGTGATGTTCAGGGTACTTTTTCTGTTATTCTCAGCCATATTGGAAACAGTCCGTTATTATGAGATGTCTACATATTAGGTTCTTAATTGATTTTACATTAATGTAAAGGAACATTCCATGCTATTAGTACTAGAGCAACTTAAAAAAGCATACTAACGATTTAAACTATAGTTGAGAATATAGTTATGTTTTAATTCCCTGAACATTCTTTATAATCAGTTTTTACTTTCATATTTAAACTCGATTATTCGAAGAATAAGGAGAGCTTATGATGTCAACCAGATTAACATTGTGTGAAGTCTTGGAGCAAATTGTTTGTTTATGTACTATCTCCTTCAATTATCATTCTGGCTGGTTGGTTGTTTTGTATAAATATTGCTAATTATCAATATATCAAAGTTTTACCCAGGAACGTATCACATTTTGACTCCAGGGGGAGTTTTAAGGTCTTAAAATGTATATACTGGAACTTTCAGGTTCAAGTTTTAGGGGAAGTTATTATTTTTACTGCCATCAAATCACCAAATTATTCTTCTCATAGCTATTAATAATAATTACAGCGAATATGTTGCAACTGGGCTGAGGGATTTAGGTAGAGTTCAAAAACCAGGACATTGCTAGAGTTTTGGAGCAAATTTCGTCTTTGAGACTATATTTCGTGGTCATAGAACTTTATACATGGAAGTATTTGGAAAAGTAGTACACTATCATATTAATTATTTACCTTGAACCACGTTTAATGCTTGAATGACTTTGACACTGTAGTAATTAAATATACACTTAAGATGTGTATTCTTTGTAGATTTATTTCTTATCAATTGTAGTAATGTTTACAGGGACTCTTGTGATTCTTTGTCTAGGATTTAGCGTTTGGGTGTGGGTCAAAATCTAGGACATGATTAATGTTTTGAGACAGGCTTCTATTTAGCACTACATCAGTGTGATTCTTTATACTATAGACATTAAACGTTATACACGGAGGTATCTGAAATCCTTATACACACTGCAACCGTGCAATGATTTGGTCACCACGACCTATATTTTTAAAATGATTTTTGTCTTTTTTATTTTGATTGTTTATCTTGGGATGTATTAACCATAGGTTTGTCGCTTTTTAGACATTCAAGAATATTGAGCAGCGCATTTCCCCTATTTGTTAGTTAGGTCACTATGATCTACTACTTGTTTTAAAATGTTTTGTTTTAAGATGTGTCGGCAAATGTTGCCTCTACAGCAAATAAACCTTATACGTGAAAGCATCTTGAGAAATACTACACCATTATACCATAAGTAAGTCACCATGACCCATTTTCAGCTCAGCTATTCGAAGAGCAGGGCTATCTTGTGTAGTCAATGTGGTGTCCATGTTATAAGTTTTCCCTCATCAAAGAAATACATGATTTATCTGTACAAATACTAAAAGGCTGTAGGAACTTCACAGAAATGTCAGCTACAGCTTTCCAGTAACAACGTCTGCATTTGTTAATATTAAGTAATGTTAAAAAATTGCTTGATTCAACAGGCAATGAAGTTAAACAGTTTCAAAGAACGTTTTAGCACACTGAAGTGACATTTGTCATCTTTAAAAATACTTGTGAATACAGTGACCATAATAATTCTAGGAAAGACCACATCCGTACTAAACGCTTGTAAGGATACAAACCTGTTAATCAATGAAAATTTATAACAAGTGTGAGTATATTTAAGACATATTTACAAATCAACCGTGAGTCGAGTGATTCGTGAAGAACTACCGTTTATTTTATTTATATGTTGTTTTGCTAGGTTTTTTATACTTTTTTTAGTTAATAAAAGAATAAAAGGTTATTTAAGTAGTAATTGAATTACTTAACGGCGATGATCGGAGTCTGCAAAACCATGCGTTGTTGCTACTCATATGAAAGGGGTTGAGAGGTAGCTAATTTACGGTGCGTGGCTGGCTGCCCTTCAGCTATGAGCAATTATCAGTTCGGGAAATGTATCGCAAGGCCTTGTAGAACGAATAAAACCAAACATGGTCAGACGTTTTGGGAAATCAAGGCCTTATAGAACGAATAAAATCAAACATGGTCAGACGTTTTGGGAAATCAAGGCCTTGTAGAACGAATAGTACCAAACATGGTCAGACGTTTTGGGAAATCAAGGCCTTGTAGAACGAATAAAACCAAACATGGTGAGACGTTTTGGGAAATCAAAGCCTTGTAGAACGAATAAAACCAAACATGGTGAGACGTTTTGGGAAATCAAGGCCTTGTAGAACGAATAAAACCAAACATGGTGAGACGTTTTGGGAAATCAAGGCCTCTGATTCTCGGGCGTACAAAAACAAAATCCAGCCATAACTGGGATTTTTCTACATACTAATTTCGCCCTACTGGATCAGAACTGGACGTATGTTGCGTCCAGCGGTCCCTGAATGGAAGCCCTGTTCATTATGCAATCATAACGATGGTGAGGTAAAAACAAAAACAATTTAGTGGATGAGTCTACTGTTTCATGCTTGTAGAGATCTCGTTTATCCACGCTTTGGCTTATGAAACACGTAATCAACGTGCAAAACTAACAACAGGATTTGCTTATTCATGTTCACATATCTGACTTGTTATATATATATATATATATATATATATATATATATATATATATATATATATATATATATATAAAGTGCAGATTAAAATCTTAATTCCGAATTGAAAATCAGGTAACCAGGTAAAATCTACATACGCACATAAAACAAAAAACAAAAAAACTTTAAAACAAAACTCTTTCATTATTCACTATTAACTGGCCAAGCTTTCTGTCACATGGCATACAAGTTAAATAGGTTTTCAAAAGAAGTTTATAAACAAACTATCTCATGTCTCACAATTTTGTCTCACATGCGAAGCCTAGGTTAGACATAGGTGTCATTTTTCCACCGGCATTGTTGTTGTTGTTGTTGTTGTTGTTAGCATAGACATCGATATGAATCTCCGTTTCTCTGATGCTGTTGCATTTAGATTCAAGAAACATGATGGGTATTATTCATCCTAAAAATAGCAGGTCACAGTGGCCGATTTTTCTTTCTCTAGTCGCTTTGCTATGATTGCAGCTAATGCCATAGCAGATGAAAGTGTTGTTATTCAATAAAGACCGTACATGTATACAAATAATAATAATAATAATAATAATAACAATAATTAATTAATTAATTAATTAATTAAATACAATTCTGCTTTGGTTCATGTTGTTCAGATAATGGAAATAAGTTCTTTTTTGTCATTCGATGATGCCATTGTATATTCTGTATTTCATATATGTCCCACAAACTGACTAGCTGTTTTTATCGGTGGACATAGCATCACTGTAGTGGATCCGTGTATTGTACTTAAAGTCATAGGACACTGTATAGGTCATACTTATCATATGACATTATTGTATGTTACTAAATTGATGATTGAATGGGAATGTATGCTATATACGAACATTTAATCCCTTCAGAACCGATAACGACATTGTTGTCACACCCTGTATTTAAGTGTATACCAAATGTCGAATAATCAATATCTGAAATTTTCAGTAAAGCAGAAACTAAAACGATTATACATTCAAATACAATTTAAATTATGTTTTTATATGTAAATTATCTTTTATAACCAACCATTAAGGGACATGTAAAACTACTTATAAAACATTGGTTACACCACAATTTGTCTATGCCTAAACTCTCTGGGGCCCAAACACAAATTCAAACATCGAAAATTTGACAAAGTTCAAAACAGAGCAGCTCGATTGGTCAAAAATAACTACTCACAAAGTAATTGTGTAACAGATATGCGAAACCAGTTACATTGGCAATCGCTTCAAGAAAGACACTCAGATTCTTCTACTAAATAGTACATAAATGCGTGGACATATACCACTTTATATAAGACAACAGACTAGAATGGCGAAATACGTGTACCTTCTTCTATTCGTCCAGATTCATGCAACAGCCAGTTATTTTAGGTTACTGCATTTGTATGGGAAAATATGAACGAGTTTTTTTAGCTATTCTGCACGACGTCAGGAGTGCAGTATAGCTCAGAAAAAACGAGTTCATATTTTCCCATACAAATGCAGTAAACTTTTTATTATATACTCATTTTGCTTTTCTACCTAAGGCTGAATAAAAAAAAGAACACACTACAAGAAACAAAGTAACTGAATTTCTGCTATATTCTAAAGTAAATACACAACCGAAGTTAAACCAATACACAGTAACAGTATTCATGCGCACATGGCACCGCCCAGTGACCTTTGAACTTGGTTGAGAAGCGCGCGCTCTGCGATTTGTTTCAAAAAGAAATCTCATTTTGGTCTACTTAAAATTGAAATTTTGAGTCATATTGTGAATGACTGCGCCTTGGAACAACTTTCCCAGTTGATCTGGAATGGAGGGATTTTGTTTTTATGTCGATTCAGCTAAATTCTGCTCTTTTAGTTTTTAGCTGGTTCTATTACGTACGATTTACAGTAGCTAGAGGGACTGGCCTCGACAGCAAGCTAGCTTACACATGTGTTACTGTCCTGTCATTGATAGTTTGGAATCATAAGGTGGACAAAATATGAAATTCTTTTAAGTGAAATTCTCAAGAAGATGCAGGATTAAATATTTTTTAGGGAATATTAAATTCATTTCGTTTTGGAGTGCAGTAAATTCTCCTTTGGAATGTGATTTCTGTTGGAAATGTAGTCTAGATTGCAGTGCAATCTCGCGCCGTGGATCAGAAAGTACATTTTGAAGAAATTCAGGATGCAGAAAAGTAAGTACATTTATTGTCATTCTTATTACCAGCTATAGATGACATATTTATATGTACTGTCATAATAAATCCAAACAATTTGTCCAAAAAAAAAAAAAAAAAAAAAGGCAAAATTGCAAAGCGGCTGGGGTGTGAGAGCCCATTTCGTCAGCGGAAAATAAGGCTTCTTCGTTATCGCGGCTTCTTGGCTCCGAGGCACTTGCTTTTATACCAAAACCCGCCTTCTTTAGTTGTATTTTTTCGAATTTAGTGCTTGGACTGACTTGTAAAATTAGCGGTCTCTGAGAGAAACGGAATATCATTTGGTCATAAGAATCCTTTTTATGCTATTTTTTTTATAAACTCTAGAGAGCACGGTTCATAGTCTGAACAATCGGCTAAATAAGTGTTTAAATGATCAGAATGATATTTTCAATACTGCATGCCTCACGTTTGTCGTCATAAAGCCACCGCTGTACATTGTGAATATCACGTTCAGTCACTTGCTTGGTTGAAAGATTCTTTTGTGACTCAATGAATTCATCAACATCGTCAGCTTTATCATCTCTACTCTCAAACAGCTTGTTTAGTTCATCCACAGACAAATCTAATAAAGCAAAAGCTCCGGTGTCTGCAACATTTTCGTACATTGTTTGTTTACAATAAAAAGTAGTTCCTAACACGCGATACTATTTTTAGACACACGTGTCGTGCAGTATGGTGAAATACTGCACGATTCTGACAATGCAAAGTTAATGGAGAAAAAATTGAGTATATAATAATTATAAATATTCCTTTTCCCCTCTGGCCATTTTACTGTGGAACAAACTCCCACAAAATATTGCTGTCTTGCCAGAATTATTTTCATTCTAATCAGCAGTCCTAAAATGTAAACTCAAATACCATGATTAAAACAAAATATTCCTGAATGACGATACAATAAAGTATAACTCTGATAAAATATTTGATAACGGATCAAAGAAGGATTTTTAATGTTATATTTATGGAACTTTTTTATATTAATAATGAATGAATTCAAAGCAAACTTGCAAACAAAATTATAAATGGGAAATGATATCAACAGGAATTAAGTAGAAAAATTGTACTGTACATATATTTCTTGCTGAAGAGTTTAATAAAACTTCAATTATATTTAGTTTGCAAGAGTTAATAAAAGTTTGCATTATTTTGCAAGACCTCTGATTCTACGTACAAATTTATAGGTTTTCAAAACGTCCCGGCATTGAATACGGATAGCATGCAAGCATAAACTTCAAAAGTGCTTGGTTTGGGATAAACACTGTAATTAAATTTAAGATCGACTAATTAATGGTTGAGTAAGTTGCATATAATATTGATTCAATGCTCTTTGAGCTACTGTGAAAATAGACAGTGACTTTGATTGAAATATGTACAATAAAGACAATTCTCACTTTATAAAAAACATCTTACGGCACATGTCAATACATTGTCATGTTTTTGCTTGTCATTTTGGTAATAAGATGGTGTGAGTTAAGTTTCCTGGAGTTGGCTGATCTATGTTTAAGTGATGAACAGAGAGTGACCTTTTTGACCAATATCCATGCCTAAACAAAGGACACCAAACAGCAAAAAGACACTGCCTGGCCAATTAAAAGGTTTCATGTCTGGTGAGATCTGACAATCAATTGTACCATCGCAGCATTGGCTGTGCTCCAGAAGAAGTGCAGCATCAAAACGAAGTAGCAATGTTTGATTGATTGTTTAGAACGTCGGAGACATTCAAAAATGAAAGAAGTGTTAAACATAGAGGATTGGGATAGCACTGGATAAACAAAACGCACTTTTGGCAAACGCTATTTACGAAACTGGACGACAGTATTGTTTCGTGTGACAGGACAAGTGCGTGGACATGACCCACCTGTCTATGAATTGGAAGATATGAACGGAGACGTGTTAAAAGGAACTACCTACTTGCTCGAGTTATAATAAATGACCATGAATGACGACGGCGTTTACGATACTGAAATCATTGTCAAGTTCGTCATTTTCCACCTTGTGAGACAGAAGTATTTTGACGTGTACTGCTTAACATACTACCCGAGAAAATCGTCGACACTTTAAGGACATGCGATTTCGACAACAAATTTTAATCACATTTCAAGAATTTTACATGTGTTGCCTTTGTCTGTTATTATTATTATTATTATTATTATTATTATTATTATTATTATTATTATTATATATATATAATAGAATTTTAACGTACATTTTATATTTTATCTTGTTGTACTGAATTTTACATTTTTACTACCTAAATATTTATGCAATTAATTTTTACGTTTTTGGAACTTCACTTTCTTGTTGGCACCACATTTGTGCTGAGGTGCCATAAAACACTACTACATACATACATACATACATACATACATACATACATACATCGAGCAAAAACACGTAAAGTGGGAAAACGTCGTATCCAAGAAGTCAAAGTCCATTAGAAAGGATATTCCTTCAGTTTCGTTCTTGAAATCCAGATTCAGAAGTCACTGACTATAAAAAGAAGTAGAAGTCATGACACTGCATCCTTACTCGGAGTTCATCCCTCTAAGAACTACAGAAACAAATATAACAACAACAGCAGTGGGTATTGTGTGCAAAACGTGTTCCTAAAAATCAAATCGTTTTGTTCTCTCTCAGATCTTTGTGTAAAATAATTTCTTTACTCATCATTACCTGTGAAAAAAGAACAAAAAACAATGAATAATTGGGAACTTAATTACCTCCAAATCCACGGTTCGTACACAGCTGCATGGAATCCAGTGGTGTGTGCTTAAGATGAACTCCCTCACTAAAAAGTTTAAGACGTTCGAGTTTATGTCATCGGCACGGACGACAGTCATTACCCAGGTACCCATTGGGTGGCCGTGGAATATTTTGATTCTTATCGATTATTTCCTCTCGAAGACGATATTATAAACTGTATGAGAAGAAATGTCGTATCCACTCAATTTAATAATATGAGATTACAAGAGTCTGATTATATGGTATGTGGACAATATTGTGTGTATTTTCTTCATCAACGAAGTCTTGAATTCCCATTAGGACATTTACTGACTTTGGACGTGGTTTCTCTAGAAACGATGCAAAAATAGAAATATGGTTTAATGGTCATCATGGCTATATGTTTTCTATAACTTTGAAATGTAGTGTCCATCGATGGCAAAATGACACTGTTCAGATCATTGGAAGTCAAATCTTATTACCCAAATGTTTAACATTTTTGTATTTGTCACTTGTACATGAAGAGGAGGAACTGCCCTAATCCTCACTCTTCATTTCTCTGTTCATGATTGAGTTAACGGAGCTTATTAAAAATATGTTCATGTTAAAAAATTAAGTTGCTTAGTTTGTGTTGTCTTTTTTAAAATTCCTTGACAAGTGCTCTCTCTCTCTCTCTCTCTCTCTCTCTCTCTCTCTCTCTCTCTCCAGCTTTCTCAAGAGGATGCTTTCTTTCACATCTCTAGCATATAAAGCGATGCGTTGAGCTGTCTTGCCCGTCCATCGTCACCTGGACAAAGAAGAAAAATGAGCCAAGATATGAGGAGATGATTAAGTGAGACCTTAGTTCACTTGGAATACGTACAGCACCTCCTAGGCCAGGTGGAAGACATGGAGCTGCATCCCACCGGAGAGCTATCAAGAGGGAAATGGTGAATTTAAAATGGCCAAAGAGCTGATAGTGGCTATGCTGCAGGATGAAGTGGAAAGAGAGAAAAGGGAATGGAAAGAGGAGAAGGAACAGAAGGAACAATATCAGCTATTCCTTCGATGTCAGGAACAGCAACAGCAGCAACATAAAGAGCCAGAGCCCCTCATCCCAAGGAATGAGAACAGGGAAAGTCAATCTAACCAGCCTAACATTTCCATCTCCATTGCTGTCAATCCTTGGGGTGGAGACAAATGGAATCAAAGATGTCATGTCTGTGGGGCCCGGTCAGGGAGATGTACGGAGAATGTAACTAAGCAAAGGCCCTTTTCAGGGCCATCAAGTTCACTTAGAAACAGAGATACTACTAAAATTACTGCCAATCTTTGTGTATTTTATGTGTGTGTATTTTGTCTATGGTTCTGTCTTTAAATAAAAAAAAAAAAAAAAAAAAATTAAATTCCGTCTACCCTTCTGTATTTAAGTGTGAGTGATGATATGTTTGTGTCAATGTGTCAGAGCACTCATTGAATCTGAAAGTCACCTAACATGTCCTAAAGCGTTATGATCTGTAAATTACCTCATACCTTCTCCTGCGTTCTAATTGGTAGATGTAAAACACGCCATGACTGAAATATGTTACACGCATTCTGTCAAAATGGCAAATTAACACTGCAAAGTTTGAAAGCTAAAGAAAGCCATGCGCTTATTGGAAAAGATGGAGCATTTTCTGGGCCTGGTGAACCATATTGACATGGTGAAAACAGCTAAGGAGTTAATTAGAGAGGAGGAGACTATAAAAACAAAAGGCTTTGGGATAAGGAAAAAAAGGAGAGGGAAAGATTAAAGAGGAAGCAAGTGTAATTACGCTTAAACAAAAGCTGGATAAAAGGCCAACAGGGACTAAGGGAAAGAGAGGAACCGCAGCAACAATAACATTGGGCGGCATGCAGAACCTGGTCCGGGAGGTGTGGCCATTAAAAGCAAGTGTGGTGAAAAAAACGCAGCACTTCTCAGGGTTAAAACCAATGGCCCTTACTCATAAACAGAGATACTACTGAAACTATTGCGAAAATAGTGTGTGTATGTCCTTGTCTCTGGTTTTCCCTTCGACAACTAAACTTACCCCCCCCCCCTTCACCATTCTGTCAGTTTCATTTGCGATAGTATGTAAGTATGATAGTATGTTTGTGTATGTGTGAACATTCCTACCCGTTTCCTTTCTTACACTCCTCTTTAGGAAGTGTATGTCTGTAGGTGTGAGTGTGAAATGCAATTTTAAGTTTTACTCTTCCTTATTCTATTTCCTACTTTATATCCCCTTTCACACTTGTGCTGGTGAGTAGGTGTGGGTCTTAATGACTGGGGGTGAGTGCTGGTCAGTATGTGTAGGTCTTAGTTAGTAGTTGTGGGTGCTGGTCAGTCAGACGGTGTATTGGCCAGGTGATGTGGGTGATGGTCAATAGATGTCGGTGCTGCTAGGTCAAAAGGTGTCTTAACCTATGGATATTTTTAACATTACATTTCCCGTTAGAGGTCAGAGTGCCATGCTCATTTTAAAGGCATATTTTTAACATTATATTTCCCGTTAGAGGCCAGAGTGCCATTTTTGAGACTACAGTGCCACAATAATCTACTTATTAAATTGTCTAAATAAAATATCCATGCCAGGTTTGACGCTGTTTTTTTGCGGTTGCATAGAAGTCTAGCTTGGAACAAAGCCTAATGAACCGTATCTCTTCCGAATTAATTCACCCATAAATTTCGAGCAGGTGCTGGGAGACATAATGAGATCATGAGTGGCCTATTGGCAATGACTTACCGGTCATAAAGAATTAGGATGGGCAGGGGGTTGGGATGAGGCGAGGGTTGTAGGCCTCCAAATGTAGAACAAATCAACAGCAATATATGCATCTCCATCAGAATTAAACACGAATATTAAACAAAAAATACAAGTAAATGATCGTCTCTTTATTGCAATAAAACAAAAAAGTGGCAACGCCTCATTGTAACAACTGATGTATAATTGTCTTCTATTGGCTCTCGAAGTCGGCGTAATTAAGAGGTTGGGGATGAGTATAGAAAGGTTCTAGCCACACTTCGTCTTGATTATCAAATAGTCAGTTTTATGAATAGCCTGCCAAAAAACTGTGTGCCCTATTTTTCTCTTGCAGGAGACGGGAATTTTATGCTTTCTTCAAATCAAATTTTGATCAAAATTTGTACATTCCGTTCACTATGCTCACACCGACCTCTTCCTTCTCTGCACTTCATCAATGTTGCCATCGTCGTCAGAATCATCATCATTATTATCACTAACACTACTGCAACCACTACCATCATTATAATCATCACTCAGCATCATCATTTCTCTGTCGACACTGCTACCTTCCTACTAACCAACCTACCTATCTACTTACATTTGAATTACATATATGTTACAGAGAGAGAGAGAGAGAGAGAGAGAGAGAGAGAGAGAGAGAGAGAGAGAGAGAGAGAGAAACCGAAACTATAACTATTTGTTAACTAAGTATTCACGATTCCAAATTAGCTCAGCGTCACGTGCCTTTGCATTAATTTCCACATATCAATAGACTTAAAGTTACTGAAAGATCACGGTTGACTGACTCATCCGCAATGTCGGTAGTTAAAAGCCGTTGTCTTCCTCTTTCGGGTCACAATGATCTCTTAACACTATGGCGAGCAGACGCCTTGTTACAGTATACTTCGTATTTATCGCTAGTATTATTATTATTACCCTAACTTTCTCCACAGTTCAAGCATCAAATGACGCCTTGACTTCCTTACCAAAGTACCAAGTCAACCTAGATCTATCGCCAGAGATGAGATGGGCATCTGTTGTGACAAATTTCCAATATGTCGATTCGTACATTCGTGCCATTATTGAGTAAGTATGCGACGCAACATTGGTGACTTTTCTTGCCTCATAATTCATGCTACCTGTTCGTTTGTTATTAATATTCTCTTGACGTTTATGACATATTAAATACATCATTTAGGTTCGATTAAAAACAGTCGATATCGTTGACAAGTATTACGATAATTAAGTATTGATTCTTGAGGGTCATTATATAATATGAGTTAAGAAATAATTATTCTAGATTTCTTCATTCGAAATGCTCCACCTCTTTGTTGTTGTTTTTATTGTGTGCGTGCGTGTGTATGTGTGTGCGTAAGGGGGGCATGGGACTTGAAACGTGTCTACTTTCGTGTTATGGACATTATTTGACCATAGGATGCTTATTTACACTTTTAAAGGGGAATTTATAATTGCCATGTACTTGCGATTTCACGTCAGAATGTAAAGTTTGATTCGCTGCTGTGACGTCACTTTCGAGTTTAGTACTTCGTGTTGAAAATAGGCCATATCGTACTGCGTAGAAAATAGTCTTTGATCTCATTAGCAGTCATTCCAGCGGCCCTAGTTTTTCCTAATTTTTGATACTCTTTTGTGAGACTCACTATTTTCCCTACTTTTTTCCAAAATAGCCCCAACAATCCGTACTTTTTAAACATTTTATGTTGAAAATGGATTATACGCACACTGCATGAATGGCGGTAGCGAAATGTGGTCTCTATGTTATGGAGCTGAGAGAAGGAGATTGTGGCATCCTGGACTAAAGAGAAAGCTAGTATGTGAACTTGGCCATGCTTGTATTCATGTTTACGAAGAAAAGTCATGTAAAGGTTTAATTTTGTTAGTAATTTACGTAAGTTTCATAATACTTTTGTTTATAAATATAACTATTATCCGCTACTTTTTCGCCACTTTTTTTTTTAAAGGAGCCCTACTTTATCAATACTTTTTCACAAAGGGTTGCTGGAAAGACAGTATTAGCAAAAAACAAAAATACATTAGGATAGCACCAACAAAATCTATTTCACTCATAGGTAAACATTTCGCTACATTTGGTGGCTGTATAATAAACGAAAACATTCTCCGCTACACTGCTGACATATTGTTTTCAAAGTCATATACATGTATTTTGTCGTACAAGTATTTTTTTTAGTGGAAGTATAGTTTTCATTAGCGTTTCTAGTTATCACTGTTTCCATGGACAATCTTCCCCAAACACGCTCTCCCTTGTATTGTGTATTTATGCATTTACTTATTCAGGTTTATTTTAGAATGGGAACAATTTAATATTATCAGTCGCATAGCACTCAGATGATTATGGCAGTACTTTTATTTAAATGTACTATTCACGAATAACAGTTGTTGAAACTATGCTTAGTGGAGACATATTCTGTGTTAATGAACAAAGATTACGTTTTCCCTTTGTGTATACATTAGCGGCGTATCAACCGCCCAAGCAACCCCTGCAAATGGGAAGGGGGGGGGGAGAAGGAGGCCCAAGCACAGTGAGGGCCCAAAATTACCATCAAACAATCTTTATCATTGGAAGGGGACCCAAGAATTAAGTTTTGCCGTGGTGGGTGGGTGTCCAGAATTTCTTGCTACGCCGCTGGTGTACATGTATATTAGTAATAAGTCATACGTTACGATTACACTAGACTGTAGATGTACGACAAATGGATTAGTCTAACAGTCGCCGGTGACGGCGCGAGGGTTCGATGCTCCCCGGGGCAATGTTCTTTAGTGGTGCCCCTACAGAGGCGCCAGGGGCAATGTTTTTTAGAGGCGCCCCTACTTTGCTAGAGAGATCAGTTTTTATGTCAGTTGCCAACCTCCCTCCTCCGCCCCCCGTCACACTAAGGTGAAAGTGAAATATTACGAAAATGTCGGCGGCAAAAAAAAAGAGCTCCTAACGGAGCCCCCTTTGCCTGCTGGCGTGGGGCAACTGCTCCCTCCCAACCCCCAACCCCATTCACGCCGCCACTGACAGTCGCGCTTGTTGAAATACAGAAACAAAGATAGAAAGACTCCACGAAATTGTTTCAAACGATGACATGACAATTGTGGAAAGTACAAGAAGTGTGTGTATGTATAATGAATGGAAAATTCGGCACTAAATGGACAGCTTATTCGATAAAACCAATAATACTCAAATAGAAATAAATTGATACCATTTTAAAGCAGAGTTATGAAATATTTTGCATAATCCTGCTATTCTTTGCTCTACTAATGTATATGTGGCCTGTAACGCAGAGCACTCCTAGTACGTCAGAATCAAGGGAGTTTAGCCATACAAAAGCACCCCTAGTACGTCAGAATCAAGGGAGTTTAGCCATACAAAAGCACCCCTAGTACGTCAGAATCAAGGGAGTTTAGCCATACAAAAGCACCCCTAGTACGTCAGAATCAAGGGAGTTTAGCTATACATAAACACCCCTTGTACGTCAGAATCAAGGGAGTTTAGCCATACAAAAGCATTCCTAGTACGTCAGAATAAAGTTTATCCATACAAAAGCACTCCTAGTACGTCAGAATCAATGGAGTTTATCCATACAAAAGCACCCCTTGTACGTCAGAATCAAGGGAGTTTAGCCATACAAAAGCATTCCTAGTACGTCAGAATTAAGGGAGTTTAGCCATACAAAAGCATTACTAGTACGTCAGAATCAAGGGAGTTTGGCCATACAAAAGCACCCCTTGTACGTCAGAATCAAGGGAGTTTAGCTATACATAAACACCCCTTGTACGTCAGAATCAAGGGAGTTTAGCCATGCAAAAGCATTCCTAGTACGTCAGAATAAAGTTTATCCATACAAAAGCACTCCTAGTACGTCAGAATCAATGGAGTTTATCCATACAAAAGCATTCCTAGTACGTCAGAATCAAGGGAGTTTAGCCATACAAAAGCATTCCTAGTACGTCAGAATCAAGGGAGTTTAGCCATACAAAAGCATTACTAGTACGTCAGAATCAAGGGAGTTTAGTCATACAAAAGCTTGTGACAGCGTTGCTTTGAAATACATCAAATTCTTTACTCCCAAAAACTTATTTTACATTTTTACCTATAAGGTATTTTTCCATGATCAGTTATCGGTAAATTTCACATTAAAATAATAATACCACAAAGTGATTTACCTTGTCGGGTCAACATATCATAAATAAAGTTGTAAATGTATTGTTTTAATGGCCTCTCTTGTGTCACGTCGTTGTTTTTTTCGACCAGTCTCACTGGCATGCGTCAGTAAGCAACTTAAATATAATGGCATCGAATTGTTATACTTTATTCATTTTTTTTACAAATAAGAGGGTATTTCCCTACTCGTCTTCAGAATTTAAATAGCACCGATTTGGTAATGCCACGTTTACTGTTACCTGACCGAGGGTATTTCCCCACTTTTTTGTCACGCAACTGAGTCCTGGTTACTATTGTATCGAATGTGTCAGAAGTAAATGTATGGACCATGTGAAGCGAATATATAATGTGTTAGCGGTTGTTAATGAGCAAAACAGATTTTGTCTCAACGAGTTTTTCATTAGTCTTCTGCCTCGCCCTGATACCACTTGATATAATGTAGACTAGCATTGTGCACATTTGTATTTCAACCCAAACCATATCTTACGGGTCAAAATATATCTACCTCTACGTTAAAAGCAGATGTACATACGGAGAGGCACGATCATATAGGAACATAGAATAACGTGGGGGCAGCAAAAAAATATGAATAATTTATTAAAGGTTTGTTTGCAACTATGTTGACTATGCAGTAAAGCTCCTCGATATTTAAGTGACCTTTGAATCTTGTCCGTTCGTCCGTCTGTGCTCTATGTAATGTTTCCTTCTACACCGTTTAAGAGTACTTGAAACCATGAGGTATAAATGGGGGTAACTATTGTATGTACCTGACTGTGTGATAGAATTTGACCCACCTTTATGGAATGGGCAAAGCGTCGGAGTGTTGGAAGTAGGAAAGTGTACCGAATAACATAGGGGATGTAGGGGGTGGGGGAAAATGTATATGCATATCTTCTTTCCATATTTCAATAGATTTGATTTTACTTATGAAACGTGTAGGTATCACGTTTATTCGGCTAATGTCAGTAGGGGCAAAACATCGAAAAATTGCTTTGCCTGAAGTCAAATTTAGCTTTTCTGTGATCATTCTTGGAGAATCACTTGTATATTTAATAGAGATTCCAATTCAGGATTGGCTTTTTTTATAAACACTTCGCAGTTCTTGTGTCTGTCCCCACGAGTAGGTCAAGGTCGTTTATATCACACCTCAGTTTCTGTGAGAACGGTGCACAGTAAGATTGAAGTGTGTCTTTCTCTTCCTTCTTTGTCTCTTCTTTTCTGATTCGAAATAAAAACTGCTGACTTCATAGGTATACGCAGAGCAAAATTACCGCTGGTGTTTTCTTGTTCAAAACTAGTTTATGTCTGTTCTACTTGTTAGGAAATCATTGTTTTACTAAGCAAAAGATAGATTTAAACAAAACAAAACAACCAACAACAAAAAATACTAAATTTCCGCGTTATTCTGATTTCAAATGCGAAACTGCATTACAAATGATTGCAAGCACACAAAGGATTGGTGTTTCAATTCCCTTGCCATACATGTGACAATACCGGAGTCATATATAATAGTGCTGGTCGGTTATGAGTGTTTAACCTCAAAACAAGTTATCTCTAAATCCTAGTTCGGTCTTTACTTAACAATACGGGCAGATGACGAACTTCAGTACACAGGAAACGTACTTGAAGTACTCTGCAAACCATGATTTACTACGTAATACAATCCGTCTCTCGTTGTTTTGAACAATCATATTTATAGTGGTTGCCAACTGATTGAAGAGGAGAGGAAACTCTTAAAAACAAGCAATACATGATTGGTGCTAGTCAATTGCAAAAATGAAAATAGAATCGAGATATGTCAACCAATAAGGAAGTCATGTGCGCTTAAAATCGGAAGCTATCTCGTTTGCTAGAGAACCCTTGGGTCGTATGATTTACCCAGGCTGCATTATTCTATGATGCAATATTCTTCATTCACAATATCTAAGCTGTCTAATCAGTAAAGCATGTACAAGAAAAATAAGCGTTTCAATCTATAATTGATAAATTAACCTAGTATGACCGTAACACGTCTAATCAGAATTATTGTACGGCTCTATCATCTGCCCGGATTCAGACAATGGCATCTTGATGTATACCATCAGATTTATATAGTCCATTTCAAACTTTTAATAAGGGGGCATTTTTCTTTAAGCACAAAATCCTTTGGCAGCCGCGCGCATTTTTTTTAATTATATTTTTTAAAATATATATATATATATATATATATATATATATATATATATATATATATATATATATATATATATATATCCCGCCAGTTCGTTTTAAATCATTACATACTGAGACAAGCAAATAATCTTAAGCAGGATTAATCCATCTACGGTGGTACTTATTTAAGAATAAGAATTTAACTTCATATTTTACAGGATTCGTGACGTCATGAAACTTGAAAATCGATTACACACTATTTAGGAACGGCTATAGCCATAGATGGTAATCGATTTTAAAGCGTCATGCTGTCATGAATCCTGTTAAATATGGAGTTTAATGTTTATAATTACAAATAGTTATAAATTTTCATGGCTAATCTCGAGAAATAAATAACATAGCTATATTTAAACAGACCTTCACCAGATTTACCATTCTGCAACAACACAGGGAGATATGTCATGGAGATGAGAGTTACAGAAATTTGATGTGATCAGCGTTTTCAACTCCAAGAAAACCCTTCAAGATCCCACTACAGAAGAACACAACAGGGAAAGCTGTGTGTAAAATTTTAGAATCAGATGATATCGTTGGACTGTAGCAAAAAATAAAAAATAAAAAAAGGACTTAATACGATACTGTTGATCAGAAACTCTGAAACTGTTTTATTAAAAACTCTTGTCTCTAAAGAGGAACGACGGTGCGCTCATCATAAACATCCTACATCAAGAAAAAGGCAAACAAGTTGATAAACCTGAAAGTGTAAAAATTAAAAAGCATACCGGATATTTGCGCACAAGGACAGCAATTTTGACAATTCTTGGTTGATATAAAGAATACACAAGATTAATACATTTAGTAATAGTAGGATAAAGTCTGTAATATGCTGATATGTACTTATTTCTGAACCTCAAGAAATCTTATTTTGGAAGATAGCAAAACTCGTCACTTGTGACACCTCTGCTACATAGTACAAGTAGTATGTAGCTCATGGTGATGGAGACTTACGACTGATGGAAATTTCCTCAACGTAAACTTTCAAAGGGAAATACATAGATTCATTTCATTCCTTTCAAAACACAAGTCTGATTTACAAATTTACAAACTAAGGATTCCACCATGCAAGTCTGCTTATTATAACCTTGTTGAGTCCACCATACTATGTCTGCTTATTATAAACTTTTTGAGTTCACCATGCCAAGTCTGCTTATTATTACCTTGTTGAGTGTACCATGCCAAATCTGCTTATTATTACTTTGTTGAGTCCACCATGCCAAGTCTGCTTATTATCACCTTGTTGGGTCTATCATGCCAAGTCTGCTTATTATAACCTTGTTGAGTCCACCATGCCATGTCTGCTTATTATAAACTTGTTTAGTCCACCATTCCAAGTCTGCTTATTATTACCTTGTTGAGTCTACCATGCCAAGTCTGCTTACTATAACATTGTTGAATCTACCATGCCAAGTCTGCTTTGTATAACCTTGTTAAATTTGGAATATTCTTGTAAAGAATATTGAATATTTATAATATAGTTAATCCAGGGGAATGTAAATTCCTCCCTGATACTCAGCAGAACGATCAGACAATACAAAATGTGATAAATTTGACACTTCTTAAAGTGAATTATGTTTGACTATAAGCTAAAAGACTTAACATTTATTTCAAGAGGTAATTTACCAAGTTCACCATGTACCATTAAACTCTGAGTACTTGATCTAACTCAGTTAGTACGGTAGTGTTATCTGCATATAACATGATGAAGACTTAACGTAAACCGCATTTTTATCATTAATCAGTAAATCCAAAGATGTATTTGATAAATGTTGAGAGCCTATTATATACTTTAGATAAAATTTCACATAAATCATTCAAAAACAGTGAGAACAGGATTGGAGAGAGAGACATATTTTTTGTCTGACTGCTATATTACTCGAGAATAAGGGCTGATTTTTGACACATCTACCGTACGTATTCGCGTATAAACGGAGTAAAAATGCAAACAACATAGATCATGATCTGCCGGCGTAGTATGCGCCTGCAGATCAGGATCTATGTTGTATGTTCTACTGTTTAGTCCTTACAAACTGCATAGACCCAGATCTGCCGGCGCATCATGCGACTGCAGATCTGGGTCTATGCAGTTTGCAGTTGGGACAAGTTTATACGCGAGTGATACGGTGATACATATCAACTATGTTTTTAAACAAAATTTACCATCTATTAAGTTCTGTAATAGTTGTCTCCACAGAGCTAATCTATTTACAGACTAAAATGGCTTTGGTAATCTATATATGCATGCACATTTTTGATGCAAGTACAAATCAATTGTACATTTGAATGAGAACATGTGATCCTTATTGCCATAGACAGCATGTAATGCATGCATGTTATTCTCAGTATGCACTGGTACAATAATGATTCACGATTGAATGCTGTGTACATTTCATAGTAAATCAAGGATAAATGGCGTGTCTCAGTTAAAGGTTTACGCTTGAAATGCTGGAGAATTAGTAATTAAACTATAATAAACTACACGATAAATTATTCATAAAAGAGTCAACTCCCTTTGACATTGTATTGCTCTCTGAAACACACCTTGGTGTTTTAACTACCTTCCAATTTGTAGACCCAAGTTTATCAATAACAAATACTATGGCGGCCTTGGTATTTTCATCAGGTCTTCCATTAAACCAGGTGTTAAAATGTTAAAGAATACAATCTTTGACTATCTGTTGCTGAAACTGGATATGTCTTTCTTTAAATTTAGAAGAAATGTGTACACCTGTTTTGTGTATAATATACCACCAAATTCTAGCTATGGGGTCGTCCATTAATTATGTCAACAAAATGGGGGGGGGGGGTTTGAAGAAATTTGACAATTGTTGACATGGGGTGGGGGGGGAGTTCAAGATAAATTGACGTCAACAATGTTATTTTTTACAATAAATTTAATAAATCAAAAAATAGGAAATTAGTCGGTGCGTTGGTATGGCACACACTCGCTCGCCCGTCAACAGCCCACCAGTTTAATCCTAAACCGGTTGAGCTCTTGCCAAGGAAGTCATAGTCTTGCATCATCATATTTTGTTTTTATTCAATGTAGATTGTAGACTGTAGACAGATTAACCACATATGGTATTAATCTTGTTAGTTTGTAGGCGGGGGTAAAAAAATTTTGACATAATTTTATTAGGGGGGTCACTGAAAGTTTGACAGTTGTTGACAAGGGGGTGGGGGGGGGTAAAAAATTGCCTAAAAATTGTTGACATAATTAATGGACGTCCCCTATGATACCTAGTCAGAAGAAAATGTTCTAGAATGAATAGAGAAGGACTGAACATATATAAAAAATGATGCTGTTATTAAGATTTATGGAGATTTAAATCCTTGAATGGGAATGAAATTAAATTATATACATAATGATGATACCAATTTCAGATGCAGTGTAATAATCTAAAGGGATATTGACAGCTCGGAATATCATTGAAAGAAGATATTTCACAGGAAGAAAGTAACACAATCCATACCAACGAATGGGAATATTATTTCTCTAATTTGAACTATATCCCTGATTCTGTCCAAAGCCGTATCGACCAATTGCATAAAAATATAAAATGTTTTGGGAAAGGTAACCTTTAATGAGTTATATTTGAAAAAATAGGTCCCAAGTGAAGTAAGTAAATGTATTTACATGTACATGGTCAAAAATGTAAAAACTCACGGGCTGGATAATATTTCAAGTGAAATTATCAAAACCAGCCACTCTGCATTGTTACCCTATATCATCAAGCTTTTTACCGTTGTTTTCACGTCAGACATTTTATCCAAAATAAATATTAATCAGGTTACATAAACCCTCTATTTATTGGAGATGATTCAAGACAGCCTGGCAGTTACAGGAGAATAACAATTAATCCATGTACTTGGAAGCTTTACAACTCAGTACATAACAGTAGATTATACACATTTCTTAAATATAATACTATTGTACATTACAGTCAAACTGGCTTAAATATAATACTATTGTACATTACAGTCAAACTGGCTTAAATATAATACTATTGTACATTACAGTCAAACTGGCTTAAATATAATACTATTGTACATTACAGTCAAACTGGCTTAAATATAATACTATTGTACATTACAGTCAAATTGATTTGTTAAAAGACTCAAGAAATAGTGATCATGTGTTTGTTTTGAGGTGCATTTTTTAAAAAAAAATATGCAAGTAAAAAGGTGAAATAGTATACATGCCTTGTGAATTTCAAAAAACGTTTGACAGTTGTGCTCACAGAAAAACAATAGAACTAACTACGCCTGAACAATGGCATATTATACACAAATAATTTATTAAAAACAACTATAACAAAATATTTTTAAAAATTAAAAACAAAACGAACAACTTGATCACACACACACAAACACACACACACACACTTGTACCAATAATGATTCTGAAGGCGACAGCAAACAAATGCGATCTATTATAGATGAGCTTCTGTAGCAACAACAACAACAACAAATAAAAGATAGATTTATCACTTCTTTGGAACTAAATGGAAAGGTATCTATGACTCAAAATATATTGCTGATGTCCTCCATACATTCGTTAATGAAACGAGATAATCTTGCTAAAAAATATTCTAAAATATATGCAGTCTATATTGTGCTTTCTGTAGACCTTCTTAACTAGCTGAGAAATTTACCTTTCTGGCTGTATCTGCAGAAAATACTTGTAACACGTTGATAAACTTCTCTGATAAAAAAAAGCCACTGGCATTGACAACTACCAATCGAAGCTCCTGGAACTATGTGCCCCTGGTATTTCTGAGAGTCTTGCATACATAATTAATCTGTCATTAAAAATAGGCAAAATTCCAAGCATCTGTAAAAATTCACGTGTTTCGGCCATTTTTCAAGAAAGGTAGTCAATCAGACCCAGGTAATTATCGCCCAATATCTGTTCTGCTACTACTTCCCAAAGTTTTAGAGTGAATTGTTCATTCTCAACTTTATTTTTATTTTACAGATTATTATCTCTTCTTTTACATATAATGATCTCTTCTCCTCCAAATTGGTTTTAGAAAGTAACACTCTACGGAATCTCGACTGAATATGTCTGTAACAAATTCAAGAATGGCATGAAGGTGGGATTGGTAGCCCTTGATATAAAGAAATCCTTTGATGTTGTTAATCACTCCTTTCTTTTGCATAAACTCAAACATTATGGCATTACGGACACTGATTGATTACGTTACAAAAATTGTTCTTTATAATGTACTGTTTACGTTGTGTTTTACATCATACGATAGGTAATGCACACTCCATGTTGTCATATATCTCTTTGTATCTTAAAATGTTTAATAACTACTCTCTACACTCACTGTCACCTAAAATATATAAGCATTACCTTGCTCTCATATGCCGCCTGCCAGTGGCCTGAGATTTCAAAACCAAATAAAGGTTCTGTTCTGTTCTGGATTTTTGTGAATATCTATCAAACCGAAAGCAATTTGCTGTAATTAACGGCAACCTTTTCTGACTCAAAGATGACCAATATACATTCTCATTTTCCAAAGAAGCCCTCTGTCAATTAAAGTTTACTGTATACACCTTTTATTGGGTATTAGAATTATATAATGGAAATAAAATGTTCTTTTACTTGCGTTTTAAGTTTGTTTGTTTATAGTTTAAAATTTTTAAAGAATAAATAATGCATGTTGTTATTTCAATTTTTTTTAGTGCATATTGTTATTTAGAACAGTTTTTTTTTAAAAGAATAAATAGTGCACGTTGTGAATTCTGGGAGTAGTGATTTCTGTTCCCAGGACTACTTCACCCAAACCACACCCCAAATTAAGTATTATAACTCAAAACCGTCATTTAGCTGCTCTCTTGTCACAATCTGGACAAGATTTAAAAAGAGGGGCGTTACCCTGTCCGAAAAATCGCTCACAGATTGAAGTTGTGAGATATTAGTTCAGTATTAAAAATGATTATTAGAGGGGGGGGGGGCAGATACAATTGTGTAGTTGATTTTATGGATGTTTCTCGGTTAATTCGAGCAAAAATTTAAATTATCTTAGTTACGCGCAAAAGAAGATGAAGTGCACGCACTGAGGACATTTGCGGAAAATGGAACATCATGCAAAGTGGATCTCTCATATTTCTTCGAAAATAGAATGGTAAAAACAAGGAAGAAGGGTAGAAAAGAATTAAGACCAAACAACGGTAATGTAATTGGTATATTGTAAAGAATACATATTTTATAAAGAAAAATATTGAATACTTGGAAACCTTCTATCAGGAACTATATGAATCTAAGTAATGTTTTGAAACAGCTGTCATTATATATGTAATTCATATATTTTTCAAATCGAAAATAATGCTTATACTTGTGTGTGTGTGTGTGTGTACATATATATATATATATATATATATATATATATATATATATATATAAAACACATGTAAATGATATATATATATAAAACACATGTAAATGTGATATTTAGAGAATAGCATCATTTATAAAGTACAACATACACATAGATTGTTGCCTGTCTTGTGGGTTTGGGTCTTGCGCGTGAGATTGCGTTAGTCCTTCAAGAACTACCGTCTGCTTAATCCTCTTACGTCAGAGACATTTGTATAGATGCTTTGCACCTATTGATCAGATAAAGTTATATGGAGACATTTGTATAGATGCTTTGCACCTATTGATCAGATAAAGTTATATGGAGAGCTTTGCAGGATAGTTTATTTGTACAATTATTTGACTTCAAAATGGCAATATAGTTTATTTGTACAATTATTTGACTTCAAAATGGCAATATAGTTTATTTGTACAATTATTTGACTTCCAACTGGCAAGCAAGCAAACGATTTGGAGAGCTTGGCAATAAAGTTTATTTGTACATTTATTTGACTTCAAAATGGCAATATAGTTTATTTGTACAATTATTTGACATCAAAATCGCAAGCAAACAAACGATATGGAGAGCTTGGCAATAAAGTTTATTTGTACAATTATTTGACTTCAAAATGGCAATATAGTTTATTTGTACAATTATTTGACTTCTAAATGGCAAGCAAGCAAACGATTTGGAGAGCTTGGCAATATAGTTTATTTGTACAATTATTTGACTTCAAAATGGCAATATAGTTTATTTGTACGATTATTTGACTTCAAAATGGCAATATAGTTTATTTGTAGAATTATTTGACTTCAAAATGGCAATATAGTTTATTTGTACAATTATTTGACTTCCAAATTTCAAGCAAGCAAACGACAAAGTAACGAGTGATATTTCCTACATAATGACAGCATCTTTGTATTTGCGTTGTAAAAAATAGTCGTACAATGCCTTGTATATAAATCGCAGCCGTTAAAAAATAAATGTGTTCTCTATCAACTTATTAATCTATGAAAACTAATAGAATTATATTGAATCAAGTGCTGTTTTAGGTCAAGTAATTGGCAACAGGTCTCGAAATCATTTCCGAAAGAGAAAATCTTTGCTGAAACGGCATATCTAACTGAGCGGTTGTCAAACGATGGATCATATTTGCAGCCACATCTTACGGAATTATATATGCGGAATATAATGGTCAGAGTTTGAATCGTTTAGACCTTTCGTGTGACTGCTAGCAACATCAGTCTTTATATGAATGAAACAGAAATCGATCGCAAATCCTTTCGATGGCTCCTGCTTCCGACAATTGTATCGTTTCCAGTGCGTAGAAATATCGTGGCCGATGCGTTGGCATCGTTGCATGTGCGTTATAATTGACGAATGAAAAATGATATCTTGTCTAAGTGTGGTTTTTTTCGGTTCTCATCCATATAATTCTTTTGGGAAAATTTCGATTCTAATTAAAATCCTTTGGAAGCATACAATTAACCACAGGGGCTCGTATCGTTGCTTACAATTTACCCATAATTCATACATGCACTGTATAAATATATAATAAATCATACATATACTATATAAATATACCCATAAATCATACATGTACTATATAAATATACCCATAAATCATACATGTACTATATAAATATACCCATTCATCATACATGTACTATATAAATATACCCATAAATCATACATGTAATATATACATACTACTATTTATAAATATTAGTATTTATTTAGTATTTATAAATACTAGTATTTATATGGTACATGTATGATTTATTGGTAAATTGTAAGCAACGATATGAGCCCCTGCCGCAATTAACTAACTAAATTTAGCAAATTATTTCATAATAAACTTTCGTTAAAATTGCTGAAATTTTGTACTTTTCAAAAGCAGTAGAACACACATGTACTTATTTATATCAGTAAAAAGGGTGTTATCATTAGTTTCCCTGTTTTACTGATAGAAACAAGTGCTTGTGGTAGAACAGTAAAGGGGGCAAACTAAACGTATATTTATAACTTAATGTTGTTTCAATATTTCTGGATCTTTTGTCACGTGACTGACCTAGTCACATGACTTTAAAATGGCGATATTCTCACTGTTTCTTTTTATTTTGGGTGAAATATACATAAGTTTTGCAAGCGATTTATTTACTTTCACCAGCTTAAAGCACTATGTAGTCGACTTAGACACTTCTCCGATGGAAAGGTGGGTCCAGGTGATGCAAGATTATACCGTGGTCGCCAGTGATATGCAGAGAATAATAAGGTGCACACAGCATCCGATACATCAAAGTTACATGTGACATGTTCATTTACCAAAGCAGCGACTCAACCGTATATCGGCGACATATTGGTACATATTTCAACTCATCTATGGAAAATTAAAATGGCTGGGTTTTATTTGTTCCCATGACTTGTATATCACACGAAGAAGGCAGTCTTCACGATTAATTTCTCCAGCCCCTGGCCCACTGGGCCAGCGAACTTCCAAAATGCACTGGCCCAAACTATATTTAAATGGCCCACAGAAAAATCAAAATATTAAACTTACCATAGTATTTTCTCATCATGACCTTAGACTGACTTTTAGCTAAATATATACTGTGTTAAAAATGAGAAAAAAAGCATTGTATTTTTCTTCTTATTTATTCCCTCATACGAGAATATATCATAGAATTAACAAGTTCTTTTGACATTTCCATTTCATAATCAGGTGTACTCAGTTTTACCCTGGTTGCATGTTCTAACATATATGTTTTCAAAGTCGTGACCAGTTAAGTCAGTTGTACCATCAATCATCAAACTGCAAAATCGGGATATCTCGATCGTCTTTACTACACTTTGTCTGACAGTATTGGCTATGGCAGTTACAAATGTGGCTGCTACCTTGTCAGTCAAGTAGTTTGAACCAACTTCCAGGCTTTTGCTTTGTCTAAGCGACATATGGTTCTTCAGAGGTTAAAACTCAGATGACATTTTGTTAGGGTATGTGCAGTTCTCAATTTTATGACCAGTTTGTCATATTCTGCTTGCTTGAACTTGAATAAACCCTGAGCTGCTGCACTAGTTGCCACTGGTTTGGATGCATCTTTTAAAAGAGAAATGCACTTTGTATGCATTTTAGAAGCCAGGTTAGTTTTTATGGCATCAATTTTGAAGTTGCTTGTTCCTTTGACAAATAGTAAAGGTTCATCAACTGTTGAATTTGTTTTACATGAAGAACAGTACATGATTTGTTTCTCCTTGTCATACCTAAGCTATTTGAATTCTTTCAACATTTGGGTTGAAAGGAACACTGTTGCCTAGTTTGTTCATAGAATCGTTTATCTTGCTGAGATTGAGATTCATCTGGCATAGACGTGGGCCTATTGCCAGGTCTGACCTCTTCAGAATGTCGTAGAAAATTCATTCAATGGTAATGAATTGAACTTGCTGTTTACAAATATCAAAGCCCTAAACAAAATAGGATGACATCATGAAGCATGGAATTTGGATTCTTAGTAACTCAAATAATTCAGCGCCCTCCATCCACTACATGAGGGCTTGAACGATCAGTACCTGAAAGGTGCATGACACTGTCTGAAATAGACAGCCAATTGGATATGTCCAATAAAGATGGTACTAACGAGTCTTCACAGTTTAAATATCCAGATCAATATTGAAAATTCAAAATGGAAGATGAACCGCTTCAATGTAAACAGTTTACCTGTATATGCTCCATTTCACATGTTTAAAATATTTTTCTAACATCGCCTTTTTTTTCAAGCCAAAATGTAAGAAAATAATGAATACAAATAATCCAGTTTTTTTTTTCCACCTATCAATAAATCTTTGTTCATTACTGATCCACATGTATGAGCAGTCACATCCAATATTTTTAAGTAGATAATTACTTTACAGGTTGACCAGATGACGTGTAGATTACTGCATTTTATATTGATATATCATTATAACATAAATTCATTATTTTTAATTGTATACCAGGATTTCATGAAGGATATATGATCAGTGAATTTAAAATTGAACCCAACGAACAATGATCCTTCTATGGAAATAATATGGCCCCATCCACACACCACTCAATTAAGTACCTATGAAACAATATGGCCCCATCCACACACCACTCAATTAAGTATCTATGAAACAATATGGCCCCATCCATGCGCCACTCAATTAAGTACCAGCGAAACAATATGGCCCCATCCACACACCACTCAATTAAGTACCTATCAATAATAATGCCCCATTCATGCATCCCCCAATTAAGTATCTATGAAACAATATGGCCCCATCCATGCACCACTCAATTAAGTACCAATGAAACAATATGGCCTCATCCACACACCGCTCAATTAAGTACCAATGAAACAATATGTAACTATGAAACAATATGGCCCCATCCACACACCACACAATTAAGTACCGATGAAACAATATGGCCCCATCCACACACCACTCAGTTAAGTACCTATAAAACAATATGGCCCCATCCATGCACCACTCAACTAAGTACAAATGAAACAATATGGCCCCATCCATGCACCACTCAGTTAAGTACCAATGAAACAATATGGCCCCATCCACACACCACACAATTAAGTACCAATGATACAATATGGCCCCATCCACACACCACACAATTAAGTACCAATAATACAATATGGCCCCATCCACACACCACAAAATTAAGTACCAATGAAAATATCATTTTTTACACAATGATTAACATTAATAGCCATGAAAATTAAGTGAATTTACAGTGGTTGCAGAGATGAGGATGGATAATCCAGAAATGCAGATTTTTCAAGATGGCAATTTATATCATAAAACTTAACACTGCAGTTCATTTTTTCAAATTCCAGCTAGCAGTATTAATTTTTATTTCGTTTAAATGCAGATTTTATTATGTAAATTCAGGAAAAAATTACAGATTTTGTGAAAAAGAAATGATATGGTCATGCTGCATTGTAAACAGTAAGTGAACAGTGTATAATATTTGTGGCAATCACTATTTACGATTTTGCAAATAAATCATATATTAATCATGTAAATTTGTGGGTACATATTGTATGTGACTTCATAAATTTGTGGGTACATATTGTATATGACTTCGTAAATTTGTGGGTACATATTGTATATGACTTAGTAAATTTGTGGGTACATATTGTATATGACTTTGTAAATTTGTGGGTACATATTATATATGACTTCGTAAATTGGAGGGTCCTATTTTTTCTTCACAGATATATCGTTTTATGTTGGGTCTTTCAAGTAGCAATTGTAATTGCTGTAATTGTCAAGTTTTTCTCTTTTTTTGTCATTTGTTGTTTTGTTCGTGAGAAATCTACATATACTGGAGCTTTCAACAGTATGCTTTGTTCAACTTTGGCATATATAATTATTATTTCATTTTATGAATGAGATGGTCAGATTGAAAATTCAGCCCACAGCTGCCTTTTCTTGTGAAGCATGGAAAAACACTGCAGCTTGAATGTTTAAATGAACTTTACATAGTCATGTTCCATACAAATGAATACTGGTTGTTTTCTTGTACAGAAGAACTTCATGTAGTCATGTTCCATATAAATGAATACTGGTTGTGTTCCTTTCCAGAACCTATGTACCCAAGGCACTAATGCCCCTAGTTGAGAAGATTGGAGCAGCTATTGACAACTATCTGCAGCAGCCATATGCTGGAGAGCTGAGAGGTGAAGTAGACCAGTCATTAAATCAAATTGCATTCACTGCTTTTGTATTCATTCATTATAAAAAAAAGTATAGAATCGTTTGTACTTTTGCTTTATCATCCTTTTTTAATTCAAGTGATACTTAATGACACCACACCACCCTTTCTCTAATACTGTCATATTATTTATTTTTGTGGGTCTCAATTTTTGTGGTTTTGTAAAAAAAAAAGATATTTTTGTGGGTACTTAAATTCGTGGTTTTGCCTGTCAAAGTTTGCATATTTGTAGGCATTTAATTTTGTGGATTAACCTCTACAAATACCCCAAATGAAGAATACAAAAGAACAAAACTATGATGACAACAAATGACGGTCGCTTCAATGGTTAAAACAATACTGCCACCCATATGAGCACAAATCAAACACCTGTCAAGACAAATCACTTACAATCAGCATCATAGGGAGCCAACACAGCCAGCAACACTAAGCTAATCGGTTATTAAAGTACATGTGCTTAGAGCCCATTAAAGTACGGAGATACTAACTAAATTGAAAAAACTATATAATCACTCCTTTGTTTGAGCCTGCCTCATTTATGAACCGACTTCAGCCACTAGACTGTACTTAAAAACCTCGTCAATCAAGCCAATTCATGCTGAATAGATAATTGTGGCTCATGTGAAAATGTGTGAAAGAATGAACCTAATTATCCATAGCTTTGAGAATGCTGGACTTTAATTCAATAATTTCAGGATTATTTACCCTACAGTCATTTGTGTGTACCAGCAGACTTGGTTGACTCGTTGTTGATTCAGCGGTTTTCTCAGAAAATCAGTGAAGTGTGAGCTTCAGTACTCTGCAGTAATTAGTGTATATATACAGTGTTTCATTAGTAATTGTGCTTCAAGCAATAGTTCTAGTATTTTACAGTCATGTTATTCATTGGGATTAAGCATGCATGGATAAAACTACAGGGGGTCGTATTGTTGCTTACAATTTACTATATAGTACATGATTGATAGGTAAATTGCAAGCAATGATACAAGCCCCTGAGGATAAAATGAGAAGTGTTTTCATGAGGATTTAAATTTTTCGACATTAGTTTCACTTGAATGAAGAATCAATTTGAATAAGTATTAAATCTAACTTTCAATAAATTTTATAGTATAATTTCTTATTCTTTCTTTCATTTTCAGTAATAACAGTGTTTGAATACCTTATGCTTTTTCTCATTTCTTGCTATCCTTATCTCACAGCATATCGATTTAAGGCAGTGAGTGGAAATTACAGCTACCAGATACTGTATATATTCATATGCATTGAGACAATATAAAATGCTTTATCATTCTTTTTTAAAGGGTTAAAATAAAACAAACACGTGTAAAAGCTATTAATATTTACCAGATTACAGAAATTAGATTAATTTATCAAATAGCTTTGTTGATCTCTAGGAATGAATCACAGTTAAAGAAAATGAGGGGGGTGTGTGGGGCTTCTTTATCGTATATGGCTAATTTTTCATTGGGTCTTCAAATTTGTGTTTCAGGACAACAATGAAATCCATGAAAATTGGTACCCCACAAAAAATTTTTATACTACAGTAGGTTTTCCAACCATCTTTGGGTTCAACCTTCAGTACATTGTTACTGATGGGAAAATTATTATATTTGTATTAATTATTTTTTTAAATGTTCATATATTTATACATAAAAACATTAGCATTTTGAGCTTAGTCTTAATAAACACAGATGTTTGCAAACTTACATGTATATCAAGAAGAAAAGTTCTCTGCATGATAATCACAGTTAAAAAAAAATGAATACTTCTTATAAAGTCTGGTTGGTCCTAAATGAAAATGGTGCTGATCAGACATCCAATATGGCCACCATGGCAGCTATCTTGAAAATCTTGTTATCACTACTCCTTAACAGAAATTTATATTGACATGGAGTTTTCACCAGAAGACTTATTATTATGTCTGGTTGGTCACAAATGAAAACGATGCCAATCTGACATCCAATATGGCTGCCATCATGACCATCTTGAAAATCATTATCACTACTCCTCCTGAAGGGATAGCCATATCGACATGTGGTTTTTACTCAAAAACTTCTTATGATATCTATTTGTCCTAAATCAGAATGCCAATCTTACAACCAATATGGCAGCCACAATGGCCATCTTGAAAATTTTCTGATCACTTCTCCAGGCCTCCTGAATGGATGGTCATATTGACATGGAGTTTTCACCAAAAGACTGGTGATTATGTCTAGATGGTCCTGAAGGAAAATGGTACCAATCTGATGTCCAATAAGGCCACCACAGTGACCAATTTGAAAATCTTGTTATTGCTAAACAATATGAGAGATGGCTAACATACTTGGAAGTTAAAAAGGAGAAACAGTTCTATCTTGGATTCCTGGAAAGTTTTTTCGACAGTAGAGTGTCAGTCTCGACAAAGGACTTTTCTTTTACCTTTCTCCTTACTGGAAGTCATCTTGATAATACAAAAGCTTGACATTGCTTTTAAATGCATTTAGGCATAATAAGTATTCAGATTCTACAATGTTTGTGTAGCAATGAAGAGCTGACAAGTGAGCAGATGGCTTGTTCATTTTCATATTGACAGTTATGTATTCCTTCCTTAATTAGATCATTTTTAGTTCTACTGGTTATATACCAGAAGAGCTTTTGAGACTACCTGTTGTCCGTTGCCCAACATCTGATGTCTGTCCATCACAAGTTTGTTATCACTATTCTTCCCAAACAATTTGGAGGATTGTCATGAAACCTTATACACATTAATTCCAAGATCTAATTGGCCCTAAATGAAAATGGTGCTGCTCAGACATCTAATATGGCCACCACAGCAGCCATCTTGGAAATCTTGCTATCACTACTCCTAATAAATGGATGGTCATATCAACATGGAGTTTTCACTTAAAGACTTCTTATAATGTCTAGTTGGTCCTAATTGAAAGTGATGTTGATCTGATGTCTAATATGGTGGCCATGGCAGCCATCATGAAAATGGTGTTATTGCTACTCCTCCTGAATGGAAAGTTATGTTGACATGAAGTTTTCACCCAAAGACTTCTCATGATGTTGGGTTGGTCCTGAAAGAAAATGGTTCTGCTTGGACATCCAAAATGGCTACTATGTTGCCCATCTTGAAAATATTGGTTTTGCTACTCCACCAGAATGGTTGGTCATATCAACATGGGGGTTTCACTCTCAGACTTCTTATGATGTCGAGTTAGACCTAAATGAAAATGGTGCTGATCTGATGTAAAGTATGGTTACCATGGCAACCATCTTTAAATCTTGTTATTGCTTCTCCTCTGGAATGGAAAGTCATATTGGCATGGAGTTTTTGCCAGAAGATTTCTTATGACGTCTAATTGGTCATAAATGAAAGTGGTGCCACCCGAATGTCCAATATGGTAACCACAGAGGCCATCTCAGTATGAGTGATGAAGGGTAGGAGGATAGAAACCAGAAGCATATGTGTTAAAAATTCCCCAAATACTCATTTTGCAATAAAAAAAATTCCCAATTCTAGGGATGGGGGCCCCAAAATTATATTGTTGGGATCATCCCTGCAGGGCCTTAACCCACTGAGGGGGAGTTGAATGTATACTGTCCATGTTAATGTGGACGTGAACAGAATGAAATTATTAAAGCTTGTTTAAAAGGAACTCTCTTGCCCATTACTGAAGTAATTTGCATTAATAAATTTATAGATGCAGCACCAGGTATAATTTGCAATGCCATTTGAGAGAACACTTGTAAGATATGGTCCTTTGGTTATATATATCACAGTAAAAAACTCTTAACAAATGTCTTTTTTTGTGAGAAAATGATCTCAAGGAGTGAGAATGTGAGATGGTAGAAATTTAAGTGAGAGTTTTCATCACACTGTGTCATGGATATCACAGGCATGCAATAGTTTTAAATGGCAACAGTTTATGTCGAGTCAACAAGATTAGGCAGAACATAAAGATTCTTGGTTTTCTTATTAGTAACTTTGTTTCATTTTTTTCTGAAGGTATTGCCAAAGCTTTGAACTGCAGTCTTGGAGATGTGGTTATTGCTAACCTTATCTATGATATCTCAGCGTAAGTAAATCCAGTTGTCAAATATTATTAATAATAATTATATGATATTATGAAAATGTACACGAACTCATGATGATTCATAAAAAATTGCATTTGGCATCAATTAAATGATTTCAGATAAAAATTGATTCTTTGTTAGCTGTCCTCTAAGCAAACCATCTACCTTGCTGCAACTTTCTTTTTGTCACATAATTTGGGGCTTCCTTTGTTATTTTTTACATAAATGAAAGTGATGATTGTTGCAAATAGTTAAACATCACATTTTTTGCAGCCAAACAAAAAAAATAACAAAATATCTAGTTACCTAATACAAAGACTTCTAGGTCAGGGAATGGCATACCCATACTGTTGTAAGGTTGGCCTCATATAATTGTAAATTTAATTACATACCCATACTGTTGTAAGGTTGGCCTCATATAATTGTAAATTTAATGGCATACCCATACTGTTTTAAGGGTGGCCTCATATAATTGTAAATTTAATGGCATACCCATACTGTTTTAAGGGTGGCCTCATATAATTGTAAATTTAATGGCATACCCATGCTGTTTTAAGGGTGGCCTCATATAATTGTAAATTTAATGGCATACCCATGCTGTTTTAAAGGTGGCCTCATATAATTGTAAATTTAATGGCATACCCATAATGTTTTAAGGTTAGCCTCATACAATTGTAAATTTAATGGCATACCCATACTGTTTTAAGGTTGGCCTCATATAATTGTAAATTTAATGGGTGTAGGGAAACCTATCTAATAAGGACACTCAAAAAGACAACACAGTTTTGTCTTTTGTAGATTAGAGTACTTTGAATAGAGGTTACTGTATATACTCGCATATAAGCCGGTTCCAGATGCAAACAACAAAGACCCTGATCTGACATCGCATAATGCACCAGCAGATCAGGGTCTATGTTGTTTGTTCTACTGATTAGTCCTTACAAACTGCATAGACCCAGATCTGCTGGCGCATTATGCGACAGCAGATCTGGGTCTATGCAGTTTGCAGTTGGTATTGGATTATGCGTGAGTATATATGATATATAGATTTTCCATAGTGTATACTTTCAAAACATTTGTGTCAACCAGAAGTTCATGATGAAATTGACACAGAGTTGAGTGTTGGAAAAAAAAAATATAGTGTAACTTGTTACAAACTGGTAAAATAGTTAGGAATAAACAAAAATGATTTTTCTTTAGGTAAAAAATGGATAATAATTGAACAAATCAAGACATGTACCTTGCATTATAGCATAGTTTTCTTTAACAAAGAACACTCCCATGTTGCATTGCAGCATGCTTCCTTGGTGTTAGGCATGATATTAGTCAGTGACATCGTAAGAAACCAGTCAGCTGCTCTCATCTTAGACTTTGATTAGTTTATATTACCATATTTTCTGTATGTCTTCAGACACTGTTTGCTTCCAGACACCAATAATTTTTTGCCAAAAACAAGTTTTTCATGACATGTAATTTTTGGAGATTGTTTTGAAAGAATTTTATTTATGCAGCTATGTTTTTGGATGAATTGTAGTTCTACATTTATACAACAAGAGATATAGAATAACACTACTTACGGGAAATGGAGGAATGGCATGCTTATCATTGGAAAGAGCCTCAACCAGTTACATATATGATTCAAACTGTCAAAAATCGGGAGAACCAAATTTCACTCTACATTAGATTACTGACATTGATATTAATGAATGACATTTGTTAAAAAATATATTACTCGTCTGTAGAGAAAAAAATCTCAATCATAAAAGCATCAGAAAAATATGTCACAGAGAAAAACATTTTCAGTCAAAGCAATCATCTAGAAGATTTTAACACTTCCTTTCTGGATAATACCAAATCCTGCACCTGGTCACATACTGGTCGCGTTTATAGGAATTGGTTCAGTGGATAACAATGTATCTTTTATAAAATAACCTAGCACAAAACAGAGTCTTGTTTCATGTGTTTTATGTACTATTATGATTTTATAAGTATTGGAATATAACTTAGTTTGCTATTAGTCTTATATGAATTTTGTTACCAGACCACACAGATTGTCATCAGTCCATCGTTTCTTAAACAAACGTAATATTTTTAGGACAGTCCTACTCTCCCACCCACTACTGAAATACAGTACAACCTAACTATGGATAATTACAATCAAGATTCATTCTGTCATATCTATTTTCATTTTGTTTTTTTATTATTGACAAACTCTGTGACAAATCTGAGTTATATTTACACAGATGTTCATTGGCAGTAGTTGATGGTACGAGATTAAAACATGGCTGATTCTTTTGCTTCATGTGTGAAGTTTTGTTTTTCAGTATGCTTGCATTTTCTTGTGGACTGAAATAAACTGATGAAACTTGACAAGTAATGTCTGTTTTCTTGCATCAACACATAAAGTGTCATTACATTACTCTGTCAGTTAAAGGATGGTCTAATATCGTAAGCATGGGTTTAACTGCTTGGGTAATTATTTTTTGCCATCTGAAAACATGCAGAAAATACTGTAATAATACTGTAATAATATATTGTTTTCTTTTATGAGCAGCAGATGTTTGCTAAAACAGGTTTCATAGTAAAAGTAGTATCCATTTAATCATATAATGTACATTTACTCTATCCATTCGTCTATCCATAGAACAGTTATTGGAAGTACATGTACTCTATCCATTCATCCATCCATAGAACAGTCATTGGAAGTACATGTACTCTATCCATTCATCCATCCATAGAACAGTCATTGGAGCCTAAAAGTTTAGGTGGAAGCAAACTTGGCCTTCGTTCACGCGGCCTTGAAGATAACTGAGCAACACAGAGTATTTGAAAAAGTCATCAGAACTTGTTACAATATTTACATTATGTTTGTAAATTGTAAGGTGAAGTTGTTTGCATTTTCAATAAGCACAATGGAGATAATGTTGGCATACTTCTATGCTACTTTCATGTACTGTGCTGCTGTAGGAAATTTATTTTCATGTTGAATATGAATACTGTTCTGAAAATCATGCATGATCTAAACACACATCTGATAAAAATGGCTGCCCCATGTCGTTGCAAAATCAGCCTGAACTAGTCCAAAGTACACTTTAGCAGGTATGAAAATAAGGAAAACAGATTTTGCCAGAGTAGGCAATACCAGCTTCTAAAAGTGCAATGAATGAATTACAAAATATATAAAAAGTAAAAAAGTTATTGGCTTGTTCTTTTACAATTTATTTTTGAAGTCCAGGAAGTGAAAATGACCAGGCAGAGCTAGCAGTTTTTTGATAGGTGCTCATCTTAAGTAAGGCCAAGCTGTATACTCTAAAACCCATTAATCATACACCAAAATAAAGGAAATTAAAAGTTCATTTAACATTACCTAAGATATACAAGGTCTTGTTTCAAAAGCCAGGATAATCAGTGAGGAAAACCGGGGAAATTCTTTTTCTTTAAAAATTAAACCCTATGCAAAGTATGAAACTGTACAGCACTACCAAAATCAACACTTACTGCACATATCGAATTGACAAGTTTATTACATTATGACATCATCAATATGACATCACTAGTTACCTAAGTGTATCATAGTACTAAGTGGAAACTGGGCAAAAAATGACATGGCTGCAACTTCTTTTGACTTATTAAATAATGATACAGAAGAATGCTTACCATCTATACTCGCATATAAGCTGATACCAACTGCAAACTGCATAGACCCAGATCTGCCATCACATAATGCGCCAGCAGATCTGGGTCTATGCAGTTTGTAAGGACTAATCAGTAGAACAAACAACATAGACCCTGATCTGCCAGTGCATTATGTGATGGCAGATTAAGGTCTATGTTGTTTGCATTTGGATCCAGATTATATGAGAGTATATACGGTATATAATTTTAATAATCGTGATAAGAATCCTGTGAAAGAAGATGATAAAGTCAGTGAAGGGTATAAAAGACTTGTGAAATCTTCAGTGATTTATGATATGCTGTCAATCAGCCACACAGGCTCTCTGTTATATTTATGACATGCTGTCAATCAGCCACACAGGCTGTCTGTTATGGAAAACCGATTTCAGTTATCTCAATAACAGCATACACTTTTCTTTATATATATGATAAGAGTTTATGATCTTCAACCTATGCAAATTTTACGAGTTTTTTAAATACTCTTTGAGATATTATTTTAAGAACAATTAGTGACAGGGTACTGTATATACTCGCGTATAAGCCGGGTCCAAATGCCAACAACATAGACCCTGATCTTTCATCATATAATGCGCCAGCAGATCAGGGTCTATGTTGTTTGTTCTACTGATTAGTCCTTACAACTGCATAGACCCAGATCTGCTGGCGCATTATGTGATGGCAGATCTGGGTCTATGCAGTTGGCAGTTGGTATCGGCTTATACGAGAGTATATACAGTACCCTGTCACTAATTGTCCTTAAAATAATATCTCAGATATACCAGCAAATGGGGCCATGATGTTCACTTTGTGAACCATGTACTCAACGGTAAACAGTATAGGCTGAGATTGACCATTGAATAGTGCACCAGCAAATGGGGCCGTAATGTTCACTTTGTGTACCATGTACTCAACAGCAAACAGCATAGGCTGATATTCACCATTGTATATTGTACCAGTAAATGGGGCTGTTATGTTCACTTTGTGTACCATATACTTGGCTGCAAACAGTATAGGCTGAGATTTACCACTGCATAATGCACCGCAAATGGGGCCATGATGGAGTCAAGATGTTCACTTTGTGTACCATGTACTCTACTGCAAACAGTATAGGCTGAGATTTATCATTGCATAGTGCACCAGCAAATGGGGCCATGATGTTCACTTCATATCCCATGTACTCAACTGCATGTATTCAACTGTAAATAGCATTGGCCCAGATTTATCATTGCATAATACACCAGCAAATGAGGCCATGATGTTCACTTTGAATCACATGTTGAAATAACAGTGCAGACCATGATCTGGTCTTGCATGATGCAACAGAAGATCTGCTCACACTTGCATCTTCACTGCATGGAAGCAAATATGTTAAGTATCTCTACAGGTTTTGTACAAGCATTGTGAGCCAGGATGACCGCGGCCAGATCTGGCATTCCAGAAACCTGGACTACGACTTTGGCTCCATGCTGCGAAACATCACCATCCATGTGGACTTTATCAGCAAAGGAAAGGTATGTTAATTTGTAGTCAAAGTTTCTATACATTGTGACAACATGTAACAGTATTTATTTTGGTTGTTATAATCAAACAACCTAAGAACCAGGTACCTGTTCAGTCATGAATCTAAGATCAGCAAAAAAACATCCTTGCTTGAAATTAGCAGTAGTCTGCTAGCCTGAGGCTAGTAAATTTCCTGTTGGACTAGTAGTTTTCATAATTTTAGTAGTCCGATGGCTAGATAAGTTTCAGTTATCACTAGTCAGCATTTAATTACACCATCATAAGTAATTTTCGAAAATCTGAATGATTGGACGATTCAGTTGCTTCCCTAGTGGGTTAGAAAAAATTTGAATTTTACAGATCACATTTCAAAACAAAGCTGTATAAATCTTTGCTGGTTTTGTTAGATTTATAAGGTACAGTTGTATGTCAAAGACTGTTAGTCCGAGTTTCCTCTGACATTTCCTACCCACTTTTGTTTTAGATATTTTGACATTAAAGTTGGGGTGTGAGGTCAGAGCGCATTTCCTATTGAAAAAAATGGAATTCGCCAAAAACCACTTGGTGTAGGCATAGGGTAGCTGCTTACTACTGGGCCTAGCAAACTTACAGAACTTTACAAGTTACATTGAGCCCTACCCACATAAAAATCAATAGGAAGATGATTTATCTTCTCAGGAATTGCAAGTATAGCATTTATTATGTCTTTATTTCGTCGACATACGAGATAAAACTATTGCATTGACAAAATCTGACCTGGTTCTCACAATTTGCATTGCCAGTCACAAATCTCGCAGCCTACATATCCATGACATCACAAGTCCAATAGTCAGGTGATACCAACAAAAACCCCTTTCCAATGTTGTAAAAACATTCTAAAATGTTAAATGAAAGTCGTGTAATGTTTTTAAAAAATCGAAAAGACACATAATTTTCAACATATTTATTCTTAGAACAACGACCAGAAACCTGTCACTGTTGCAGCAACTAGGAAAAAGCCAGATTCATCACGTAGAGAGCACATGTCAATGTAGTCACGTGATACTAACAAAAACCACATTGACATGTACTCTTTGCCTGATGAATCTGTCAATGAATTAAAGACATAAAGAATGTTATACTCATAATTTCTGAGAAGAAAAATCATCTTCCTATTGATTTGATATGGGTAGGGCTTGATGTAAGGTCGTTTAAGTTTGCCATGCCCAGTAGTAAGCAGCTACCCTATGCCAAAACCATGCAGTTTCGGCGAATACCAACTTATTGACAGTCAATGAGCTCTGACCTCACACCCCAACATAAATGTCAGAATATCCAAAAATGGGGTAGGAAAGGTCAGAGGAAACCCGGACTACAAGACTGTAAACTAGACTTATGAACTTGTCAAACTGCCATTGTAGTGCCATGGTCATCAAAATCCCTATTATGATTAACCATTCTATTCTTAAAGGATTAGCATCATGGAGACATATTTTGTTCAAAGGTTTGTATCTGTTGTGAAAACCCACACAATACCTATACAGCTATAATAAGAGATCTTCTCATCCTGCTTTCACTGTAGCAGTATGGGTACTGCCTTAAATCATCTGTGTGTGGAGTTACAATGCATAATGACCAGTGTGAATGAGGTCTTTGTCTTTTTCTCTTATTAAGTTTTTTGTTTTTTCTTGAGTCATCTTTTGTTAGAGTTAATTTCTGAAGAATCAGTTATTGTGTTTCTTGTGAACTTAGGCTTGTAGTGATTATCTTTAAGTAACCTTGGTGGTTTTCTAAAGTAAGATTTGTACTTCTGAATTATGAATGATTGTGATATTTAAGAAATAAAATTGTCGTTAATCTAGATACGTGTCTGAGAGTGTTTTGTGGGAAGGACTAGTGAAGATTCAGCAGGACTAGTAAATTTCTCAATCAACTAGTCCTTTGGCTACAAGGAAATTTTTGTTAAATTCTTGCCCTGCTGCATAGGCCTTAGAATAGTTCATGATTTCTACTGATGTCCTGTCAGTTCTTTCAATAATTCTCTCAGATCTTGTCAATAATTCAAACATTATTTCGCTGTTCAAATTCAGCTTTTAAAATATTTTCATTGCTTTAAGTTTAAAATTAGTTAACCTTTTTATCCAAAGCAATCTATCACCTAAATTGTAACCTTTTTATCCAAAGCAATCTATCACCTAAATCATAACCTTTTTATCCAAAGCAATCTATCACCTAAATCGTAACCTTTTTATCCAAAGCAATCTATCACCTAAATCGCAACCTTTTTATCCAAAGCAATCTATCACCTAAATCGTAACCTTTTTATCCAAAGCAATCTATCACCTAAATCGTAACATTTTTATCCAAAGCAATCTATCACCTAAATCATAACATTTTTATCCAAAGCAATCTATAACCTAAATCGTAACCTTTTTATCCAAAGCAATCTATCACCTAAATCGTAATAGTGCAAATGTTTTTCCATTTTATATCACTTTTCTGAAAATATATTTATTAATATTTGAGTTGAGGCCCTGCTGAAACAATTCTCATCAGTCACCTTTATGGTACAGTAAAACTTTAATTTTAGTGAATAGTTTTATTTCAGTTAGTGCACTGCACTTCATTGTACATTTTTATACCTAATTATATTGTTACTGATAACCCTCTCAAGATGCACTGTCGATTTAGAATTGACTTTTTAACCTTCGTAAGTGGCTGTCTAAATTTCACCAAACTGGTAGATTTCAGTATAATGTTTAGTTATGAAATATTAAGTCTGTTACAGTGTAACTAAATTATATACTAGACTAAGTCTTATTAAATAATGCTTACAAACCTTGATTGTCTTGTTCTTTGTTTATGTTAATAAACACTTTTCATTTCACATCACTGTGTAGCTTTTTGCCCTGTGACTTGACCAGAAATACATATACATGTGACTAGTAACTTGATGTACTGCTCAATGCATGTTTATGTTGTAGCTGTGGAAAGTACCTCATTGCAGCAGAACAAATATGATTACCGTATGCGTATATATTCAGTATTGGATAACTGTTGATCTACAAACAATTTCTTCATTTATTAATTTATTTAGTCATGGTTGAATTGAAATATAATTGGAATTCAAGCAGTATTAATGTTCTCATCAGAGGCTCATTTAGGGGACATCTTTTTCGTGACTATGGTTTGTCTGTTATGGTAACATTTACAGATATCGTGAAACAAAAAGATAAGTTAATGTATGTTATAAATGTCTTAAATCTGAACAAATATAGCCAGACAAAGTATCAACATATGCCATGTTAGAAACTCATACACTGCGATAGACAATCTAACCATCTTTGCCTGTGCAGAAGTACATGGCAACAGAGCTGCTTGGGAGGAATTTCATTGCACGAGAGTCTTCTGTTAGGGAGTGGAGAAGAACGACAGATGAGGTCACTTTTTGAGAGTAACAATTATGAAGAGGAATTTGAGGGATTTGATGCAACAGACTGAACTCCATCAACAAGGCAAAGATAAAATGGCCCTTTTAAGGATCAACCAAAACATGTGAAAGATAGTATTGCCACTTTGTTTTGTTGTTTCTTTTATGATATCCTAAAAAATTGATTGGATGCTGTGTACTGACAGAAAAGATCAGTGCGAACATTTGATAACAGATAATAATCAATGCACTATCCAAAATGGCAGACAATTGTTGCACTTAAAAAATGAAGCAAAATTATCAAGATTTTAAAATGTGTTACATCACATGAACATTATATGGCAGAACTAAGTTTTTTACCTCATTCTGGGTTGAAAATCAGGGTGCATGTTATTTATCAGTGCATGTTATACACACCAGAATATGGTATTTAAGATTTCCATATTACAAGATATTACCTCTCTTACCTAACACTTCTGACAGCATTGCCTCAGGTTTAATAGTAAGTTATTGACTATTTTAAATATTAATTTTGATAGGAGTAAACTTTAGTTATCACACTTGTGATATAAAATGTTACAGTACTGGCTGTACTGTATGTACAAAACTGCTCATTGTATGTATATATTTTAAATACTACTATTTTCAGACATTGTACAGTGCTATTACATATGCTGGTTACATAGGAATCCCTTCTGGACAGAAACCCAAAGCCTTCAGTATCACAGTGGATCAGAGAAGTAAACTATAGTGAATTACATCTAGTTTTATTAATCTTGACTTCCATTAATCCAATTTAATACACACCATCAATGTCATAAATTATTTGTAAGTACTAAACAGTAAAATTATTTGTAATTGACATTTGGGTTTATTTAATATGTTTAATGGGAACAGATTGTGTCAGATAAAAAGAAATAACTGTAATATTCATAGACATTCATGGCACTCATACAACTTAAAATGTGTGTATTGGTGTGCATATTGTCTTTTATTGCACAATTTAAAAAATAACAAAAAACACTTTAGGGACCATGTGATACCATTATTTATTTTTTTACCTCAACTGGTCATAGACCGGAAGAATTCATGGGATGGCCTGTTGTTGGTTGCCTGTCATTTGTCTGTTGTCTCTCCATTAGCTGAAGATTGTTATCCCTTCTCCTCCTAAACTACTTAGAGAATTGCCATTAAACATGACACTCACATTCTACCCAAGATGCACTTGGTCCTAAATGAAAATGATGCCAATCTGACATCCAATATGGCTGCCATGGCAGCTATATTGAAAATCTTGCTATCACTGCCCCACCAGGATGGATGGTCATATTGACTTGAGGTTTTCTCTCATAGACATTTCTTGTAATGTCTAGTTGGTACTAAATAAAAAATGGTGCTGATCTAACATCCAGTATGGCTGCCATGGCATCAATCTTGAAAATCTTGTTATTATTATTTAACCAAACTTACCAGATGGGTAAATTAGCTTGGCATTGTCTGAGATAAGTTGAATGATTTTCTATCCATGATATCAGGTTCAAGGTCAATGACCATGACAATGAATTTTTTCCTGCACTTACAGATATCTTTTGAACATTGCTAACTCAGACATATAAGAAAATATTTTTTTTACCAAATTTGCTGTACTGGAATTTCTCAAGAATATCAGAGATGGTTTCAGTATTCAGCAGTTCCAAATAAGAAACAGTTTTAGATTCCTGGAAAGTCTTTTTGGCCAGTAAAGCATCTGTCCCTTCAAGAGACTCTGGTTTTGTTTGCATATGCAGTGGAATACAATTTCCAGTGCTTTTCTCCAGCATGCATGATTGTATGAAAGCTCTAAATTTTAAAAATTCCCTCTTAAAAATGAGCAAGTGCATACAAAATTGCACAGGGACAATTTACTATGAGCCTAAAGAAACATGTAACCTTCATTAATATCACATAGCGCATACTGATCATAATCTACATCATCCACCCAAATCAAGTGCTTACTGAGGAATGAGATGCTTAATAGATTATCTTGTTATTAACCCTTAAAGTTTTTGTCGCAGCATAAGTCACACTGTTGGTAGATGTCCCATTGTGCTTGTTGCAGCATTTGCTGTTTTTCAAGTAAACAACTATTTACACATCCGGGTACTCAGCTTGACATGAATGGTTTTGAAACTAAATTTGATTGGTACATTGGGCCCTGGAACAAGCATTCTTATGGTTTTACCATGCATTTAGCAAAGAAGTTTTACAAATGCTGGGTTAAAACACATGCTACCTTGAAAACTCTAAATGGCTGACTCCCAACAAGATTCATCTTCAGATAATGATTTCATCTGGCAAATACTGGCTGATGATAGCAATGATGACAATGATTCAGAAGGTTTTGAAGTTGATGAGATTAATGGAGCTGGGAAAGTGTTACACGAAAATACCAATGAATGATTTTGAGCCTGAAAATGATGTTGAATACAAGTGTGATGTACATGCTGGCTGGACAAAAAAGCAGATGGCATGCTGGAAAACTCCCTATTCAGCGGTATTTTGAAATGTAGAAATGGAGAATACCAAGCCTATGTACTATTTAAGACTATTTTTTAAAATGAGGATTTCTTGCATTTGATCATAGATCAAATGAATCTTTATGCAGATCAGAGAATAAATGGGGCATACTTGATTGACTATAGCTGTGTGAGAAAATGGAAGACAGTCACACCTGATGAATTGAAACTCTTTTTTGCATTGGTTATGGCCATTGGTTTGGAACAAATGGCCAGGGAAAGTACAGGTTTCTCATGTGGAGTTGTAATTGGATGGAGTATGGGAACAAATGGCCAGGGAAAGTACAGGTTTCTCATGTGGAGTTGTAATTGGATGGAGTATGGGAATTGTAATTGGATGGATTATGGGAATAAATGGCCAGGGAAAGTACAGGTTTCTCATGTGGAGTTGTAATTGGATGGAGTATGGGAATTGTAATTGGATGGAGTATAGGAATAAATGGCCAGGGAAAGTACAGGTTTCTCATGCAGAGTTGTAATTGGATTGAGTATCAGAATAAATGGCTAGGAAAAGTACTGGTTTCTGATGTAGAATTGTAATTGTATGGATCATGGAAGTAAATGGCCAGGGAAAGTACAGGTTTCTCATGTGGAGTTGATGTTTATTGATCAAGAAGTTCAGCAGAGTCTCAATCATCTAAACATTAATTATCCAAAGTTTTCATTCATCTGGACTAACTGTAATGGGAATAAGGCATCACACAAGAGTTTATCTGTTGCCATCAGCAATTGAACCCGGTTCATCTGTCTCGCAGTCAGGCATACATAGTACTAGATGAAAAGGTCCAGACCAGTTGGGCTGGTTAGGAAGTGACCTCATATAAATCAGCCACTACACTCCTCCCTCTTACTTTGACATTTGTCCTTTAATCTTCACTTACATTCGCCTCTCAGAGCAGTTGAAACCCATTCTCAATCAGATCACCAGCTACTAAGAGTCAGACAAGCCCCCAAATGTAACAGAATTGGATTGCACAAAGTCTAACTGTCACTGTCAGGTATCGAATTGGGTTTTCTCTGTCTCACAGTCAGGCACATGTACCACTTGACTAAAAGGTCTAAACCAACTAGGCTGGTTAGTACGTGCCCTCATATATTTTAAACACTACATAACTCTGTTGCCAAAGCATTGCTAGATAGATACAGATACAGACTTGATCTCTTAAACTGATTATCCAAACCATTTTCATGTCTTTGGATGAGTTTGGATTGTTGAAGTTTTGCTGTACCACAAATAGAAATGCTTTATTTTTCACTGAACAATACACAACGTTCCTACAGCAGCACAGGTATTGCATGGTCAATTCACTTTCTTGGACTGTACTATTTATTGAAGAATGATCATAGATATAAAAAAATGTATATGGTAAACCTTGTTGACATTGAAAGTTTCACATCAAGAGTTAGGGTTGTTTGGTCAAAGACTAGGATCATGACATGTTTAACAGATAATAATTTGTTATTTAAAGTATAGTTATTTCAAAAGTATGGGAGGGGGGGAAGCATCAGTTTTAATTATACTTTTCAACACAGTGGATCAGTCTAGTTTAACCCCCAACACCCGTGTATAATTTAAAAGAGGTGCTTACCTCAACCCCTTTTTTTTCTCAGAATAACTGTGTAGTGCCACATTTTCTACTATAATTATAAACTCAAACATAAACAGAAAGATGTGAGGTAATGGTTTTGTTAAATCGAAAAGATTGTAAACATTGTGAATAAGGACCTGTATTTATTGTATACAAGAGAAGTTGGTAAAGGTTAAAACACTAGTTTCACTGCAACTATTTACGAGGTATAAAACATAGTTTATATTTCTGTTAGGTGAGGGATCCATCCTTGAGAATATTTTACTGGCAATACTTGACAGGAAGGCAACACCCACGACATTCCTTGTTAGAGATGTGAGTATTCCATTTAAGTGATTCCTTTTCCTCAGTTCCTAAACATTTGTATGTTTTATCATGTATGTATGTATGTATGTATGTATGTATGCATGTATGTATGTATGTGTGTATGTGTATGTCTGTATGTATGTATGTATATATTTATATTTGCATGTATATATGTATATATGTTTGCATATATGTATGTATGTATGTATGTATGTATGTATGTATGTATGCATGTATGTATGTTTGCATATATGTACGTATGTATGTTTGAATGCATGCATGTCAGGGCTCGGGAAAACCACTTGTCCTCTTGTCCTGATTTGGTAAAAATTGGCTGAGCCGAGTGAAGCTTTACTATGTACTCATCCCTAGGCTGAGTATATGTATATTTGCATCTCGAGAGTAGATATGAGTTCATTTTCCATCGTTAACATTTAGCATGCATCAGTTACATATATTACTTTTATCTAATTTTGAAATAAGTCTATAACATATCTAATTTTGCCTGCTTGAAATAAGTCTATAACATATCGCAGAGGAAGCTGACTTCATTGTTTACAGTTAACCGATGTAAACTTTATGCTAAAATCGGTAAAAATCATGAACATATATTGTTGCAGTTTCATACCTAGCTCTCAATTTCTTAATGGTATTCGCATTTACAGTGACACTTTCAGGAATTTGGGCATCATTTGGATGTGAGAAAGTTTCCCTTTCAACGAGCTATCACACATCTTTATGAGTCAAACCTCTGAGAAGTTAAGAGACAGAGAATACCATAATTTTGCGATATTTCATCTAGTTAGACAATGTTACACTTGCCTCAGGTTACCAGTATTTTCAAGGCTGAAGCTTTTTTGAATAATTGTCATGATAAAGAGAAGACACCAGCAGATAGTTCTAGAAGTATGTAATTATTTTTCACAAGAGAAATGATACCAACTTTCATTGGGAATAAGTATTTTAAGTCTCTCAGCCAATTTCCACCAACTTTAACACAATGCCATTGTAATCTATTTATAAAGTGCATATTTAATTGGTGTCATGACCTAGAAGCATTCCAGTTCTTTTGACCAATCAGCGGTCTTCCCTTTTATGGCACCCTTAACTAGCTCTCTAGAAGGGAGGTTTGACTAAAATGGATCATTTAGTACAAAAGTTGGTGTTAATTGAGATGGATGGAATTCTTCTTTCAATTGCAAGTTACTGACATTTTTGTTGTGAAAAACAATTACATACTAATATAAATATTTGCTGGCATCTTTTCTTTGTCTTGACATTATATTAGTAAAGCTGCACTGTCTTAGAAATACCAGTGATCTGGGGCAAGCATAACACAGTCTGACCAGACAAAAATCATAAAATTTGTACATTCTCTGTATCTTAAAGATGTGTGAAAGCTCGTTGAAAAGGAGAACTTCTTGACATTAAAATGACACCTATATTACTGAAAGGTGTCACTTTAAACGTGAATACCACTAAGATATCTAGTCTATGTTTGCAACTGCAATTTCTCAAATTACAATTCTTATCTATTAATACATGTTTATTTAAGGGAGCATGATATTAGAACACAATATGTTCATGGTTTTGACCCATTTTAGTATCAAGCTTGCATCAGGTACCTGCAGTTCTTTAGTAAAAGTGTAAGCAGTGTAGTAGAGAAGTACTGTGTTGAGTAAAAGTGTAAGCAGTGTAGTAGAGAAGTACTGTGTTGAGTAAAAGTGTAAGCAGTGTAGTAGAGAAGTACTGTGTTGAGTAAAAGTGTAAGCAGAGTAGTAGAGAAGTACTGTGTTGAGTAAAAGTGTAAGCAGTGTAGTAGAGAAGTACTGTGTTGAGTACAATGAGGACAGGGACAAGTAACTGTTCGAACTCACTTGTCCCAGGGATGACTGCTTGGAATTTTTTTCCTGAGCCATGAATATATGATTGTATTGGGTTTAATGGCACATCAGCACAATCCTGGCTATATAGTGCCGATTAAAAGTTTAGTTCTACAAAGTTTAAGGTAAAAATTGCCAACAACTTTAGGAAGATAAAAAAGCAAAAAAGCAAAAAAAAACATGATGATGTAATGTCCTAAGATAAAAGATAAAAGGTAAATATGTGAAAATTCTTTAAAAGTTATATAAAATAAAAAAATAAGTACCCAGGTAAAGCAGTTTCAAAAAAAATAAATTATGCCAGGAAACTCTGATTACTTAAGAGTTTATATGAAAATGACACAAAATTATAAAGTGCATCAATAGGTGACTACTCCACATTGAATGTGCCTTCCCGGAGTCCCAAGTTTTACTGGAAAAGACATAAGAAACATTTCCCTTCAAAATAGTTTATTGCAGAATTTTTAGAATGTAAAGTTTCAGTAAATTTAGCCTGGGAATAAAATTTGCTAAAGTAATTTTTACAGTGAAATTCCCAAAAGTATTATCTTCTTTAGGAAAATATGATACAAGATAGTAAATAACATTCGATAATGCTTTTTTTGCCAAACATTTGTGTTACATGTGTGGCACATTTGCTAAATTTGCAAAGTGTTAATGGTGCTGAAATATAAAGAGTTACAAGACATTGGTGGGTTTTATACTCTTGTATTGTCTGGATTATAAAGATAGTAGAGTTTACATGTTGGTGAGTTTTATACTCTTGTACTGTCTGGACTGTAAAGATAGTAGAGTGTACATGTCAGTGAGTTTTGTACTCTTGTACTGTCTGGACTGTAAAGATAGTAGAGTGTACATGTCAGTGAGTTTTGTACTCTTGTACTGTCTGGACTGTAAAGATAGTAGAGTGTACATGTCAGTGAGTTTTGTACTCTTGTACTGTCTGGACTGTAAAGATAGTAGAGTGTACATGTCAGTGAGTTTTGTACTCTTGTACTGTCTGGACTGTAAAGATAGTAGAGTGTACATGTCAGTGAGTTTTGTACTCTTGTACTGTCTGGACTGTAAAGATAGTAGAGTGTACATGTTGGTGGGTTTTGAATGTCGGTGAGTTTTGTACTCTTGTACTGTCTGGACCATAAAGATAGTAGAGTGTACTTGTTGGTGGGTTTTGAATGTCGGTGAGTTTTGTACTCTTGTACTGTCTGGACCATAAAGATAGTAGAGTGTACTTGTTGGTGGGTTTTGAATGTCGGTGAGTTTTGTACTCTTGTACTGTCTGGACAATAAAGATAGTAGAGTGTACTTGTTGGTGGGTTTTGAATGTTGGTGAGTTTTATACTCTTGTATTATCCGTACATTAAAGAGAGTAAAGTGTAGATGTTGGTAAGTTTTATACTCTCATACTACCCAGACAGTAAAGATAGTAGAGTGTACATGTTGGTGAGTTTCATACTCTTGCACTGACTGGACAGTGAAGATAATAGTGTGCATTTTCCTCTAGTGTAAGAAGTTTTCTAAATAAAACTCTGAATTATATATTGTTTCACTGAACTGTACTTATGCATCAAAGATGCTTTTATTTTCACTACCTAATAAAAATTTATCTAATTGAGCTACAGTGCACATTCTTAATAAGATTCTTTATTAGAGCTGATAATGTCACTGGTATTAAAAAGGAGGACACCTTACATGGAGGTATGTTCCAACAAGGCTTTGTAATAATACTGAACAAAAACACAAAAGAATATGTATTTAATGAAAGGAAATCACATTATAATTGGTTCTCATTTGGAAAGAACTACAATTAAATTAAATGAATTAAATTGCAACAATAAAACAAAGTTTAACCAGTTTTATTTGATCCATAACCATTCAGGGTCAGTGTTTTACTGAGGGGCTTTATAATGAGTGACCACTGTATGTAGTTCTGTCTTTTTACACTTTGTAGTCCCTTGCTAATGAGCCAGATTTTGAGAGTGCCATCAAGCACCTGTCCACTGCAGACACTGTGGCCCCAGTGTATTTCATCATAGCTGGGGTCAACCCTGGGCAAGGTGCAGTCATCACTAAAAACCGACTGGACACCGTTGATATCTGGCGACTTGACCCAACCCATGGGCGTTGGTTTGTTGTGGAAACAAATTATGACCACTGGACGACACCCCCTCCATATGATGACAGGAGGTAATGGACATAGTTATTTTCCCAGTGAGACTAAGCGCCAAGCATACTCTTGTAATTATATAAACAGCACATTCAATTTAAATAAGAAATAATAAATATAGGGGAAGTGTGGAATGAGGAAACATAAAAACATCAGCTAAGTTTAATAATCAACCATCTTTGGGGTCATTTTAATAATGAAATCATTCATCATGTAAGACTTCTGTTCTATGATTAGTTTTGATGGATATTGATTGGAAGATATTGAAGATACTTCTTTTAGCAAAACTCTTTCTCTTTATAAATTTGTATTTCCTGAATGTTGCATACCTGTAAAATTGCAATATGAAAGAGCTATTTCAGCCATAAAAACGTTTTTTAATTTAGAGCCCGGTTTAGTATGGTGCGAGACATAGCAGTCACATTTGTGCCAGTTAAGGTTTTGGTTTAAGTTTTTCTTTTGCCTATATTTCCTAAACCCAATGATAGATTCTTATCATATTTGGCATTAATTGTTATGAAGCTAAGATAATTCGTACTATGACATGCTTATGTGCCCTGTTCATCTTGGGGTCAAGGTCACAATCATTGAAATTTGCATTATGGTTTTGTTAATATGTTTTCATTGCTTATATTTCCTAAAACCCCTTGATGGATTTTCTTCATACTTAAGTTGAATGATTAAGAAGCTAAGGCAATTCATTGTGACTTACTCACTTACCCCTTTGGTCATGGGTTCAAGGTCATGGTAATAGAAAATTTGTTTTAAGGTCATGGATACAGATTTGTTTTCATTTGCTTATATTTTCTAAACCCTATAATGGAATTTCTTCATACTTGGGATGACTCATTATGATGACAAGACATTTATTTCTGCATCATGCTTGCTCAAACATTTGAACTTGGGGTCAAGGTCACCTGTTTTACAGCAATGCTTTGATCATGGTTTTGACATACTGGCCCTGGCCTTCTTTTTACAGATTGCAATCAGCACTGCTACATGTATCTTTCCTTGTTTAAATGAATAAAGTGATGGAAAAATTAAAACTCTTAGAAAATATTGTAAATCCTACATGACAAAATATGACTATGTGATGCTATCGTAGCATTTATATTGGCAAAACTTTATGTGATCACACACACACACACACACACACACACACACACACACACACACACACACACACACACACATTGAAGGGTGCACAATTTGATCACCAATCCATGCTGCTTTGTTCAGATTTGATAGTCAGGACTTAAATGATATTTTTTGTGTTATTGCAGACTCAAAAATTCTGGTATGCATTCAAAGGGTTGAATAACTACATATTGCTATCCAATGTAACTTAATAGTATCTTGGATAGGACAGGAAATGAAAACAGAGAATATGCTGGCTTTTAGTTGGAACATTATCTATTAAAAATGTATATTCATGCTTGAACTGTTTGATGATTGATTTAACTGGTTACACTTTGAAATTTAGAATTTGAATTTGAATTGTTCACAATGTATGTGGAGTAGATAATTGCATCAGTCTTTTCTTTATGAGTAAAATTCACCTAATAAATATAATAGCCTGATAAATGCTGCCTCATGTTTAGACTTTGACAAGAAATACATCCTCTTTTAATTTATGATATACTTATCAAGGTTTTACTTACTCACATATAAACCAGGTCCAGATGCAAACAACATAGACCCTGATCTGCCGTCACATAATGCGCCAGCAGATCAAGGTCTATGTTGTCTGTTCTACTGATTAGTCCTTACAAACTGCATAGACCCAGATCTGCCGACGCATTATGCGATGGCAGATCTGGGTCTATGCAGTTTGCAGTTGGTATCAGCTTATATGCGAGTATATACAGCAAGAAAGAACCAGAATTTTAATGTCATTTCCTGGAATTTGGAAAATGACACTAACATTTTCTGATCCATATCAACATACTCACAAATGAGGCTGGAACTACACACACTTAAGTCATAAAACTGTGATATTCATGCACATATAAGCTGATCAAAATGTAATTCGGTTTATGATTTAAGATGAAGTCCATATTTAAAAGGTTGAAATGTTAAGTAATTTCTTTTGTTTTTCAGTTACATATAGGGATTTTATTAAATTATCTGAAAATGAATAGGTATATAATAATATATACCGTCTATACTCGTGTATAAGCTGATACCAACTACAAACTGCATAATGCACCGGCAGATCTGGGTCTCTGCAGTTTGTAAGGATTAATCAGTAGAACAAACAAAAAATCTATCCTGATCTGCCGGCACATTATGCGACAGCGGATCAGGGTCTATGTTGTTTGCATTTGGACCCGGCTTATACATGAGTATATATGATATGTATTGCATACTGGTTTATTTCTGTAGTGCCATACATTCTTGCTTCTGATCTTCTAATGTTTCAGTTTTAATTTCTTCTTCATATATATTACCTGATCATAATAAATTAGGAGTACATCCACTACCTCATAAATCCCGCCCTCCCAAGCTAAGAAAGACATTGACAATGTCATCTGCTTGCCAAGATGGAAGTCAGACAGAAGTGGTCTCCCTTTGGATAGAGGGGTAAGAGCCAAATCCCATCAATTGCCAGTTATTACTTTACTTATGCCTGATTATCACGCTGTTACAAAAGGCTTGCCAATGCATTCCATCTTGTGCCTTTTCACTAGTTAGAGTAATCCTTTGAGTAAACGATTGATTATTCCATGTAATAAGACGATTTCTACAATTTACTCTCGTATTTGTCTTAATTTTTAGCATCCACTTCAGGTAAGTATGTGCCATTATTTTGTTTTTTCCACTTAGAGCTATCAGGAACAGTGAGCAGGATTGAATATCTAGACTCTTCAAGCTGGCTGACGATAATTACCTCACCTGTATATATTGAATAGGGTGCAGTGTGAACCATATTTATGACATTTGCTATCACTGGTCCAAAGAGAGATGTGAAACCATCACAGGCAAACAGTTGACATGGTCTGAGAAAGCCAGAAACTCTCACATAAGGAAGCAGTGACCGTCACAGCCAAGTTGACTTGGTCTGACAAAGCCAGAAACTCTCACTTAAGGAAGCAAACACCATCAGTATTGCCACCCGTGCCACCTCAGTCACCAGCTTCCTCATGACAGAGTCACTGGAGATGGAAAGATTGGCCATTCAGAAAGAGAGTCAGCAATTTTACCATTATGGACTTCCCTCACGGTGCCACAATAAAGTCATACCTTGACCTACACTCTTTATTACTGGGACTGGTTATGGTGCTCTGTATTTCTGGTATACCCAGTCCTGGACCCAAGACACAACATATAGCACCCAGTCATACCAGTTCCAGCCCGAGTTCTGTCATAGGCACAGCATAACCAGCACCAGATTCAGTGAACCAGTCTCCCACACTATCCAGTACTGAACCCATGGAAGTATAATGGACTTGCACCAGACAGATCCTTCACTGGTTCTGGCTCCATTGTGACTCAGAACTGGCTACAGTGACTCCCCATTCCTGAACATCCTCTGCCTGTCTCAAACCTTGGACAACACTCAAAGGCAACATCTGGAGGTAATCATATACCAGCATGGACAGACTGCCAACCTCAACACCAACAACCTGTTCTGCCTGCTAAGCCATTGCCTTCTTTGCGGGAGGCTTCTTTATCACCTCGTTCTGCCGAGTTCAACGACACAAGTGCCATCATCCTACCTAAATTCAATAATGTCCAGGGAAGACTCAGTCTTCTGTGCATTGAATGAGAAAGTTGTCCAGTTTTTGCCACCAGAGTTCTATTCACCTGTGTCTACTCTATCATTGGTCTCTTACAGAATTCCTGCATGCATCATTCTCTTAAGAAAAAGCAGTCTTCCTTCTAACAGCTTCCTCAGTTTGGTTGAGTCACTGATATCTTACATTCTTTCGAAAGATAACTTCAAGACCCAAGCATTAAAAGGCCTTTCTTCTAGCAGTGATGACTTTCATTAAACTTCAACCTGGCTTTCTATAAGACTCACATGCCAGTCTAAAATACAGAATCTGTCAATAAAGACATTGTGGGCCTGGGAATGTCAAAACCTTCCTCAGCACAAATGAATTGGAAATCATTCCGCAACATGCCACAGCTGGCTCACAGTATCATTGTGACTTGCTCCACACTCAACTTGGTCTCAATGACTGTATTTAAGCAATATGAAGCACAGTTGAGAATCCAGCTGACAGACATGCATGGGAGTCAGTCTTGCTTGAGTTCTCAACAGGGAAGCTCAACACTCACACTCCAGTGTCATAGCTGAATCTATTAATCTCCAGCCAGTGGAAAGAGATGCTTTCATATACAGATTCACGCTGTTAAAAGAACACCACAAGATCACAACTGTTACATTCCAACCTATTTCACAGTCACATAATGGAGGTCAGGAAACAGGCCACTAAAGAAGCAAACCTCTCATAGACCTAGTTGCCCAGAACCCAAGCAACATTTTCTAAGAGAGATCAGAGAAATAAGCTTGACCATGCTAAGGTATGCCTCTAGGCCCTTTTCCTTGGTAAGGGCCCAGTTTCCTAGAAGTACTGATGATAAAACCTAGGATGACAAGGATCGGTTACTACCCAGATTCTTTCACCCTCAACCTTCCTGTAGAAATGATGTCATGCTCGTGCAGCCCCTTGTGGACATCCCAGTGGGGAAAGACTTCAACACTGGCACAGAAAGTGAGAGACTCAGCTGTGATGAGCCAGGGATCTTGCAAATTGCCTCAGAGGGCCTCCAGATCACATTTTGCAATGCTCCCCCTCTGTCAAGGGCTCTCTTCACTGCAGACATCCCAAGAGATCCATACAAACCTGATGTTCTGCAGCAAGAAATAAAACTCATCTTGTGAAATGAGCAGTAGCGATTATTCATTTCTCAAGCTCACCGATTTTGACTAGAGATTGTTCCTAGTTTCCAGAGCTAGCGGCAAGCTCTGTCCAGTCATAGATCTAAGCTATCAACTAGTACATGCAGGCACCCAAATTCGGAATGGAGATGCCAAGATCAGTTATCAATACCATTCAAGATGGAGATTTTGCAGTCAGTGTAGACTTTCATATTCCCATTCACAGGTCTTCTTGTAAATTTCAGAAGTTTACATATGGAAACACTGTGTACCAGTAAAGGGCACTCCCTTGCAGTCTCAATCTCAGTCTGCACAAGAATCATGGGCAGAGTTGCGTCACACTTCAAAATCACCCGCGCATCCATTACATTGAACTACCTGGACAACATTACATTGAACTACCTGGACAACATTACATTGAACTACCTGGACAACATTACATTGAACTACCTGGACAACATTACATTGAACTACCTGGACAACATTACATTGAACTACCTGGATAACATTACATTGAACTACCTGGACAACATTACATTGAACTACCTGGACCACATTACATTGAACTACCTGGACAACATTACATTGAACTACCTGGACAACATTACATTGAACTACCTGGACAACATTCAACAAAGGCATCAGGTGAACAATCTTCTATACAAAGATATAAAATTCCATGTTTTGCTCTTGGTTTGCCTTAGAGTCCTTATCAACAAGGATAGATCTGGTCTCATTCCATCCCATCATTTCATTTACCTGGGCATGGAGTTCAGAACCCTCTCAAACCAAGTTTGACTCCCTCAATAACATGTCATGAAAATCATCTTGATAGTGTCAACATTTTGCTCAGTAGTTTCAGGCTGGGAATTTCTTCACCTCATGGGACTTCTCTGGGCGACCATGGGTATATATGCTTTGGTCCATCTATTCAGGGCGACCATGGGTATATATGCTTTGGGCCATCTATTCAGGGCGACCATGGGTATCTATGCTTTGGGCCATCTGTTCAGGAGACCCCTACAGATGATCCATCTATCCCAGTGGTGACTGAAACTTTTTCCTCTGGACAAAATGATCAAAGTTTTGGACTACATGAGGTCTCAGCAAATTTGAGTACCTCACTAGGGTTATAGTGGATATCCTGCTGTTAGATTAACTACTGAAAATCACTATCTGTACAGATGCCAGCATGACTGGCTGGGTTGCCCACCTCCTGCACTCCTTCCGAGAAATGAGCATGGTTTGACCTCATCGGAAGTGCTCCAAGCATGTCAGTCTTCTGGAGATGAAGGTCCTACTGAATGCCTTTCGATATTGGCAGAGACATCTGATTTTCCTAGTCCAACAAAATGACTGTCATTAATTACATTAGAAGGCAAGGGGGAACCAAGTCCCCAAACCTCTGATTCTGGGTTGGGATTTTCTTAGAAGGTGTCATTGTTGACAGATCCACATTTAAGTCTGCCACATCCCAGGAATGTTCAGTGTCCTGCCAGACTCACTGTCTTGACAGAATCAGTCCATCAAATTCAAGTGATCCATTCACCCATCGGTCTTCAGTTGAATCTGCTCCTGATGGAATCAGCCTCATGTGGACCAGTTTGCAACAAGGTGGAACACAAAACTTTCAACCTTAATCTAGTCAGTTCCAGATGCAAAAGCCTGGGAAGTTGATGCTCTTACCAGAACTGGAACAGTCTCAATACATATGCCTTTCCCTCAACCCCTCTGATTCCCAAAGTCTTACAGAAAGCAAGGGAATAAGTTTTGACTAATCCTGATAGCTCCCCTCAAAGGGGAAAGGCCCTGAATAAATGACCTCCTGAGTCTAGTGGTGGAGCTTGCCAGGAAAATCCTGCCTTCTCCTAGCCTGCTGTAACAACCATGAATGCAGGTTTTCCATCTAAACCCAGAGATGTTGAACCTTTATGCATGTCTCGTATCATAAAACTCAGAAATAAACAGTTTTTCAAACAAGTGGTAAACAGAATTGTTTGGGGGCAAAGACCCACAACTTTGAAAGCTTATGAGGGAAAATGGAGAGTTTTCTTCCATTTGTGCAAGCAGGGACACATCTCTCCTTTAAGAGCCTCAATACCACCCATAGTTAACTTCTTCCTATTGCTTTTCAAGGAGAAAAAGTTAGCTCTTATCAAAATCCATGATCTCAGACATGTTTTACCATCATGGAAGTGAGGATGTACTCCAGAAGAATAACCTCTCCAACCTTCTCTTGAATTTTGACCTGTCTGGACTAGAGGCTTTGGCCCTTTGCCCAAAAGAGAATCTACAATGGGTTCTGCAACATGGCTGAATAAGGTACCCTTCGAACCACTGTCTAGAGCCTTTCTAACTCATCTTTAGTGCAAGACCTGCTTCCTAGTCAGTTTAGCTACAGCAGGCAGAATCAGTGAGATACACACCTTATCAGTCAACTCAAACTGTTTGCAGTTCCACCGTGATAGTTTGGTTTCTTTCAAGATGGCCATTTTCTCATTGCCAAGAACAGGCTCCTGCTCATGGTAAATCAGTCCTTTGTTTTGAAACTGCTTTTGTCTTTGGACCCATCCTCTCTAGTGTGTCTGCAGGACCCCATGAAGATAATTAAATGTTACTTGAAGCAGTCTGAGTCAAACAGAACAGGGAGATCTCACTTTTTTATACCACTCATAGTTGGAACGGATAATATTTTTGCTCGGATGCTGTCATCTGCATCTGTTGGGTTATCTGCTCAGTCTACAAGGAATTAACCCACGATTAGAGGAATTTCTTATGCATATTGGTACAAGAGTTTAGGGCAATCACCACTATCATAGCATTCAAGCACAACTGTTCCCTAGCCTACATCATTCAAACCGTTGGGTGGAGGTCAAAGATGACTTTCTCCAGGTTGACACAGTGAGACCTATATCAGCACCGCATCAGGCTATCTTCCCATGTCACTCAGTAAATCATAACAATGTGGGTTTCTCAACTTCTACTGGATTTATGATAGCAAAAATGTTTTCTCTAAACTGTGTCCATACATTGACCAGGTGTTAACCTAGCTCGTATCTCATATGCATACATGTGATTCAACCAGTGGTAGGCCAAAAATACAGTTTCAAAGGTCGTCTACCGCACATACCATTTAGTAGTTCAAATCTACCGCTTTTGAAAATTTAAAGGAAAAAAAAAAAAACAACGGTATTTGTATGTGTTCCATCAACACATTAGAGAAACCAACCAGAACCAGTCTACGGGGGACCTGAAATGTTCCACCAGTACATTGACCGGTGCAATGATGCAATTGATTATCTTATTGTTGGAATTTGAGGAGTTTAAGGCCAAATGCAGGATGGTTTTTTTGGAGGTGTTATAAGTAATAAAGGGATTAAAAGGTGGTCCATGATGTCTTCTGAGCCTTTGATGAAAATCGACCGACCCTTAGCGAAGAGACCGACCATAAAATATTATTTCAGCAGAGACACTAGAGTAAGTATTTTGATTTTTGTCTTGTTTAATTGTTATTGTATTGTTCAAGATGTTTTAAGAGGACAACTCTTACATTTTTTTGTTCAATTCGTGTCAAAATGCCGAAATGTCTGCTTTCTCCCTAAGAAACCACCAGTTAAAAAATATTACAAGTTCAACAATGCTTGGATATCAGAGTTTAAGTGTGTGCAGGCGAGTATAAAAGGTCCTGAGTTTGCATTGTGTGTTTCAAAGGTATGCATATTTTGTATTTCATAAACTATTGGAAGTTATCATGCACATATAAATTAAGTTCGTTCTAGATAAAATATATGTTAAAAATATATTACAAGATAATTAATTTTAAAGTTGGGATAAATTATTCATAAAAGCATAAATACATCATGTATTTTTTTTTCTTTTCATTTTTCTTTCAAGTCTAAATCGATCTTTATTTTCTTTTTTAATTTACAGTGGTGAAGAGGAAGAAGCCTTTGAGAATGAGGCTCAGGAATACATCTTAAGTCCAAGTCAAGAATTTCCTCCTCGGGGTGAACATAGCTTGGAGGAGTATTGGAGAGTAGTCACAACCTTACAAAATCAGCAGCAGGAAAACTGAAGTTAGAACTTCTTTGCAGTCTCAGCGTGGTTGTCCTCTCATTACAAGATTATAATGCTGATACAGAGAGGACATTCTCCATTCTTCGCAAAATACAAAGTGATTCAAAGGGAAATCTGGACCAGAGAACTATTGAGAGCCTGTTAAGTGTAAAGTTTAATAATCACAATGAATGTCATTAGTGGTCACTTAACAATGATCTTGTGAATGAAACTGAAAATGCTATTGGATTTTATAAAAAAAAATTCTTTGCAGTAAACTATCAGATAAAAAACTTTTCCTTTTTCATTATTTGACCGTATGCTGATTCATATTAATTATTATTGTAACATTTTCCATTGAAATCTGAATCTGATTCATGTTCAAACTTGCTGTTTCATTATGGAATGAAGAGAATACATATTATGGCACACAAAAACCCAACTTGTTTTGTTTTTCATCTCCCTGAAATGTAAAAAAATCTACTGGTTTAGAGGCCAATCTACTGATCAAAATTTGTAAATCTACTGGTTTGAAATCCTGGTTCTGTCACATGTATGCATATAAGAAGCTACTTCACATACATTTGGAGACTGGAGCCAGGGACAACTCAGGGTAAGGGGATGTAACTCCTTCTGCCTCTTACCTAATATATTATGATAGAGAAACATATTTGAAGAAGAAACCAAATTTTGGAGTAAAATATGTTTCTTCGATATTTCTTCCCCAATTATAATACAGGCACATCTGTTCCAGTAGTAATTGATAATTGACATGATATGATGTCAGGTCCTCGATCAAGAGGAGGCCACTCTTCTCTTACTTAAACTGTCTTAGCAAGCAGATGACTTTTTAACACACTTGGTGCTAACACAAGTGGAAAGACAAGGTGAGCATCTTTCTTAGCTTAGGAGGGCTGGGGTTGTAAGGTAGTGGATGTACTCCTAACATATTACAATCAGGTAAGTATTTATCAAATAAATATATTTTACTCCAAAAATCAGTTTCATGCTGCTGTTAGTTTAACATAATTTTAATAGTATTATCTCATGATTTTATAATTGTTTTATGAGTTTTCATGGATGTTTCATTTTCAAGGAAGTCTGATTGATTGAGGCTATAGCAAAAAATAAAATCCCTAGTGAAAATAATTTGCTTCGCAGGACTTCATTTTGCTCTATCAATTATCTAATATGCTAAACTATTGAGTCCACTTTTTTCTTCAGATTGAAAAGCAAATCTGGCTTATATATTGATGATGTTTATCCATTCATCAGGCATCAGCACTGAGATTACAAGTTGTGTTTAGGTCATTTTCTTAGTCACTGTTGCTCACAGAGTCACACAAGTTGGTATTTAGATGTGTCTGTTGGAGTACTACACCTTTCAGTGAAAATTAGACCAGTGCGACCTTTTTCATGGTCCATTGATTTTGATTAACCTCTGCGATTAATACATTTTCTCGGTCACTATTGGCTATGGAGTCACATAACTTGGTGTTTAATTGCATCTTGAGGAGTACTACAGCCATCAGTGAAAACTGATTCACTGTTATCCTATATTTTACGGTTTAGTGATTTGTGCTTACCTTTGTGTTGGACTCAGTTTCTCTATGTTAGGGTTTGCATTTAGTTCAGTTTCACAGCCACTATTACTTCCAGAAATATGTAACTTGGGTAAATATGTATCATGAGGAGTGCTAAGCCTGTCAATGGAAACTAGGTCACTCTGACCAGTATTTCCCACTACAGTGATCTGATTAACCTTTTAATTTTGCTTAGTTTTTCAGCCACTATTGCCTGCAGAGTCATGTAACTTGGTATGTAGATGTGTTATGAAGAGTACTACATCCTTAAGTCAAAACTACTTCACTAGACCTATATTTCAATCTTCAGTGACATGTATTAACCTTTGTGTCTTAATTAGTATCTAAGACTCTATTGCCTGCAGGGTCATGCAGCCCAATACGTATATGATTCATCAGAAGTACATCCGCTTCAGTCTGTGATCAAAACTTAGTCACTGTGACCTATATTCATGCTCCATTGTTTTGTGTTAACCTTTGTGTTTAGGTCAGTTTCTTAGACACTATTACCGCAGAGTGATGTAACTTGCATAGGATGCATCATAAGAAGTACTACACCGATTAGATAAAACAAAATTTTGAAATCTGGTCAAAGATCATGGTTTTCATGGCCTTTCATCATGATGTGACCAAGCAAACCAACTTTCAATGCAATCTAGTTACATAGGTCTGAACATGTAGTATACTCTAGTAGCAAAACAGTGAGCAGGGGTGTACTGGGTAAGCAAATTGGCCCTGGACTTATCTGCCGGGACAGGCCCGGGGTTTTGCTCATACCAGTAAAACACCGGTAAAAACGGATTTTTTTGACGGCCCACCGGCCCACCGATGCGGTGGACTGCCGGGACAGGCCCGGGGTTTTGCTCACACCAGTAAAACAACTGTAAAAACGGATTTTTTTTACGGCCCACTGGCCCACCGATGCGGCAGCCCACCGGGATTTGTCCCGGTATGCCCAATGGCCAGTATACCACTGACAGTGAGTAAATTGATTATTTCAAAGAGTTCTGAGTAGTAGTTAAATATGCCTTTCTTTGGAAATTGTTTGGTTAGGGTCTCAAAATCAATGGTAATTTAGAGTCCAAGAGGTTGTATTGCTGCTATCTATAACTGCATGATTCTCATGACTGACTCTCTTCTCTTTCCCAGAGATGCTGCAATCAAAGCAATGAACAGACTGGGACAACACAACATTACTGTGGCATCTCTGTTTGATGTGATGTCTGTACAACCAGTCCTTAACAGGTAAGCTATGAGGTCCTGGCAATATTTTAAGGGGTCTGCAGCCTGAGGGAGCACTTTATGCACACAAAGATGTCTTTAGGAGTAAAGCAATTATAAAAAGCTTGTTCCCAAATGTAAGAACAATGAAACATTAATTCAGGATCACAGAAGATTTGTTTATCAGGAGAGAAACAACACAGATAGATCTCACTTTTCTATTTAATAATAATAATAATAATAATAATAATAATAATAATAATAATAATAATAATAAAAATAAGAATATAGTGGATCCCACTATGATGCACTTTGTTAGAACATGAATTCGGATAGAACAAATTGGTTGTATCATGGCTCCTGATTTTTAGCTCTACTGGTCATAAACCAGAAGAATTTCTGGAATAGCATGTTGTCTGTCATCCATCCATCTGTCAGTCCATCAGCACAAATTTGGTACTGTGTCTCCTCCTAAACTACATGGAGGATTGCCATGAAACTTTACATGCACATTCAGCAGTCATCTTGAAAATCTTGTTATCGCTACTCCTCCTGAATGGATGGTCATATCAGCATGAGATTTTTACTAAAAGACTTGTATGATGTGGAGTTGGTCCTAACTGAAAAAGGTGCCGATCCGACATTGAGTATGGCCACCATGGCAACCATCTCCAGAATCTTGTTATTGCTACTTTTGATGTTAGAACAAAAAACTTCTCATGATGTCTAGTTGGTTCTAAATGAAAATGATGCAGATATGACCTCCAATATGGACACCATGGTGTCCAGATTGAAAATTTTGTTATTGTACTCCTCGTGAACAGATGGTCATATCATCATGGAATTTTCACCAAAAGACTTCTTGAAAATCATGTTATCACTATTTCTCCTAAGTGAAAAGTCCTAATAGACATTGGTATTTACCAGTAGATTTCTTATAAAGTCTAGTTAGTCCTAAATGAAAATGGTGCTGATCCGACCTCCAATGTGGCCACCATGGTGGCCATATTGATAATCTTGTTATTGCTACTCCTCCTGGATGAATGGTCATATCGATGTGGGGTTTTCACCAAAAGACTTTTTCTAATGTCTAGTTGGTCTTAAATAAAATGGTGCTGATATTAGATCCCATTTAGCTGCCTTATCTTGTTATCACATCTAAATGGGAAATCATATCAACACGGGGTTTTCACTAGAAGACTTTATTATAGTGTCAAGTTGATCCTAAATGAAATTGATGCTGATCTGACATCTAATATGCCCACCATGGTGGCCATCTTCAAAATCTTATCGCTACTGCTCCTGAATGGATGGTCATATCAACATGGGGATTTCACACAAAGACTTCAATGATATATAGTTGGTCCTAAATGAAAATGGTGCTGATAATATATCAAATATGGCCACTATGATGGCCAGCATTCTGAATGAATGGTTTTATTGGCATAGGGTTGTCAGCAAAAGACTTGCAATATCTAGTTGGTCCTACATAAAACTTGTGCTACATCAAACATGCTCACCACAGCAGCCATCATGAAAATATTTGTATTGCTCAAGAATATTAGAGATAGTTTCAACACTCTGCAGTAAAAATGAAGAAATGGTCTTGCCTTGTCTTGGATCCCTGGAAATTCTTTTCAGGTAGTTGAGCATCAGTACCTTTCGAGGGACTCGTTTGTCGTAGATGTCCCTTATTCTCTGACAAACATCAGCCAAGCTGACAAACAGCTAAAAATATTTCAGTTGACTTTCACAAATGTACAGCTTACAGATAATAATTAATGTTCTTAATTTTCATTGAGCATTGGGATATCCTAATCCCAGTTGTTATACAAATGGCATGAAGATTATTACTATACATTTTGACTGGTGTTTTGTTATCTCCCCCACCCCTCCAATAATAATAATGATTTCATTGAAATATTTCAGCTTCACAACCTACACAGTGATAATGTCCCCAGCTCAGCCAGAGTTGATGCAAGCCTGGATCAGATATTGCTGTTGATTCATCACCACAGGAACCTGAACTGCTGGAAAATTCTGTATTTTCATAAGGATTTATATTTATGGATAGAGCTTTTAAAATCCTAAGATGATATAGAATGGATTTTTTAAATTATTATTTGTTTGCAATGTTTTCTTGTCCTCGATTTATTGTAAAGTACCCTTTCCAACATGGAAAACTTGTGGAAAAGAATCTGAAAATACAGTCTAGTGTCACTATAATAATTGCATATTTCATTGTGTATTGTGTCAAGTGATGCTGTTCAGGAAACTTTTTCCTGTTATTCTCAATCATTTTGGAAACAGTCCCTTATCACAAGATATCTAACATCCTTAATTGATTTTACATTACTGCAAATGAACATTTCATGCTGTTTCTACTGGAGAAAGCCTGCCAATGACGCAAACTATGATACTGTATATAGTTGTGTTGTAATCTCTGAACTTTTTAATAATAATCAGTTTTTTCTTTGATATTTTCACCTCGACTATTCAAAGAATAAAGAGAGCTTATGTACTCTTTGTGAGTACTTTTTGGTAGGAATATTGGTAATTATGAGCATCAATGGTTTACCCAAGAATATACCACATTTAGACTCTAGGTGGGGTTTTGGAATCTTAAAATGTATACACTTGGTCTTGGTTTCATATTCAGGCTTTTGGGCAAGTTCCTGTTTATACCTATTTGATTTTTACTTTCATCGAATCACCAAAATTATTCTGGATATTCTTTTCACAGCCGTTACGTATAAACAATGATTACAGTGAATATGTTGTAACTTGCTTGAGGAGAGTTGGGATTAGGTCAAAACTAGGACATTATTAAGAGTTTTGGGGCAGGTTTCTACTTAGTTATATGTCTTTTACACTCTTCATCTCATGATCATGTAGCTTTATTCATAGAAGTTTTTGGAGAAGTATTACACTATCATTAATTTTTTGTTTCCTTGATGAACATTTCATGCTTCAATAATTTTTTGGCAATATCTTGCTACAGCTGTTGGACCTTTAGTCATTACATTTACACTTTTGATGTTTACTCCGAGTAGATGTGTTGCTTATCAAATGTAGTAATGTTTACAGGAAATCTGTTAATACTTTGCCATGGGAGTAGCATCTGGGTCAGGGTTAAAAGCTAGGACATTTTGTTTTTAGGCTGGCTACTATTTAATACTATATCATTATGACTTATTATCCTATGGTCATTAAACTTTATACTGCTGGTCATGGAAGTTTTGAAAGGATATAAATCTCTTAATTCTTGAATATTTTAATAAGTGTGATTCCACAAGGTTGGTAATAAGAAATTTTATGCTACCGTATAGTCGTGTATAAGCCAAGTCCAAATGCAAACAATATAGATCCCAATCTGCCATCGCATAATGTGCAGCAGATTAGGGTCTGTGTTGTTTGTTCTACTGATTAGTCCTTACAAACTGCATAGACCCAGATCTGCCGGCACATTATGTGATGGCAGATCTGGGTCTTTGCAGTTGGTATCAGATTATACACAAGTATATACGGTAATATTATTTCTCATGAAAAATATAAGTTTTTGTAGTTTTTTGTATAAAGTTATTTTAGAATAGTCGACCTATGCTGTCCTTTGAGATTGTTATATTTTGTTTTCTGAGATTATCATTTTTATCACAAATATTGTCTTATTTGCTGCCAATAGCTAAGTCATTTATTATAAGTAGTCAGTCCTTTTCTAACAGTATTATTGTCAGTGAAAGAGAATGTAACTTTTTTTTCAAATTAGTGCTTTTTTTAAAAGTGCAATTACGTGCAATTTTATGATATATGCCATCCAGTTTGTACTCAAACTTTAGTTTTGTAATAATGTCATACTACCCATACAATTGTAGTTGTTTGTAATACTGTCATACTATCCATGCAATTGTAGTTGTTTGTTTAGTATCTTCATCAAAGTTTTTGTTAATTTTCAAAAATAGGAAGACAGTTGGATAATTTATAAAGCACATGTTGTTGCTGTGCATATTAAAGGGGGGTCAGAGATAACTAATTGACAGTGAGTTGCTGTCTGCCCTTGAGATATGAACAATTATCAGTTTGGAAATTGTATCTTAACACCTAGTAGAACCAACAAAACCAAATGTCGACACCTGTGATTCTCAGCATAAAAACATGAAATCCAGCCATTACTGGGACTTTCCTTTTTGCAAACTTTGCCACCCTGGACCAAAATTATACATTATATTACATCCAGCCATCCCTTAATGGAAGCCCTGTAATTGTACATTATATTACATCCAGCCATCCATTAATGGAAGCCCTGTAATTGTACATTATATTACATCCAGCCATCCCTTAATGGAAGCTCTGTAAATGTACATTATATTACATCCAGCCATCCCCTAATTGAAGCCCTGTTTCTAAAACTGTTCTGCCACATAATGATGGTGTGATCAAGGTTAATCAGAGGAGTTGACAGTTTACTTTCAGATGTGTACACATCTCATTTGTACACAAGTTGATTTATAAAACACATAACATGCAACACTAATATAACCATGTATTGCTCATTCATGTCCACACATCTGGCACTTGCATAATATACATACAGGTGTTCATTTCAATCACACATCTGGCACTTGCATAATATACTTATAGGTGTTCATTACAATCTTAATCCTGAATTGAAAATCGGGTAAAATGTACAAATAACTTTAAAACAATACCTCATCAGGATACCTTTTCAACTTACCTTAGATTTTTTCAGTTCATCTGGCCAAAAAGTCAAGTGAGCTTATGGTATGGCCCTATGTCTATTGTGCGTCATCTATCAACAATTCCTTGTCACAACTCTAGAGTCTATATTTCTGATTCAATTTTAATCAGACTTGGAATATTGGTTTAAATCATCCAAATCATGGATGAGTTTCATAATGAGTGAGATCCTGCATATCAATGAGGTGATCTTGCATCTGATTGTTGTTACCATGGAAACCATTTTCTAGTCCTATTTTGATCAAACTTGGAATAAATGCTTACATCGTTAAGATATTTACAAGGTCAGTAATGAGCAAGATTCACACATACTGATGAGGTCTGGCTGAGCTTGTTACCCCTTTTAGAAGCCATACGAGTTCAATTTTAATCAAACTTGAATTATTGACTGACCTTGTTACCACTTTGGAGGCCAGGAGGCCAGATTTCTGATCTTTCTTTAATCAGATTTGGAATATATGCTTATATCATCAAGATCTTGGACACGTTCGATAATGAGTGAGATGCACATATTAATGAGGTGATCTTGCATCTGATTGTTTGAGCTTGTTGCTTCTCTGGAAGCCATATTTTCTAATCCAGTTGTAATCAGACTTGAGATATGAGCTTATATCATCAAGATCTTAGATGGTTTCAATAAGGAGCAAGACCCTCAAATATTAATGATTTAAATACCAACTTATGTGACTTTATGAGCAATAGCATATAAGAAAATGACCTAAAAACAAACTGTAATCTCAGTGCTGATGCCAGCTGAATAGATAAACATCATGAATCCATAAGTCAGAATTGCTTTGCAATTGGGACAAAAAAGTCGACTCGAAAATTTAGCATATTATATACTTGACAGGGCAAAAGGAAGTATGGTAAAGAAGGTTATTTTCCCTGGGGCTTGTATGTTTGCTGTATCCACAATCTATCAGTCTTCCTTGAAAATGAAACATCCATGAAACTTGTAAAATAACTATAAAATCATAATTATACTATGAAAATTATATTCAACAAACAGCAGTAATTTTTAGAGTAAAATATATTTCTTTGATAGAGACTTACCAGATCATAATGTTGGGAGTACATCAACTACTTTGTAAACCCAACCTTCCTAAGCTATGAAAGATGTTCATCCCTGTCTTTCCATTTGTTTTAGCAACAAAAAAGGTTGCCTGCTTGCTTTCACAGAAAATATGAGTGGCCACCCATTGATAAAGGTATTGATGCCATGTAATCTTGCATCTGATTGGCTGAGTTTGTTGCCACTCAGGAAGCCATATTTGTGATCCAGTTTTGATTGAACTTGGAATATATGTTTATATCAAGAAGTTTAAACAGATCCATGCATATAATTGATTTGACCTTGCATCTGATTGGCTGAGCTTGTCAACAGTCTAGCAACTATATTTCTGATCAGACTTTCATCAAACTGTTACATTGTCTTATATTATCAAGATGTTGGACGAGTTTGATTATGAGCAAGATCTACATATATTAATTAGGTAATCTTGTATATGATTGACAGAACTTTGTTACAATTCTGAAGACCGAATTCCAATCAGAATTTGCTCCACCTTAAGCTTGTATTATCTTTGTGATAGACCGGTTCTATAATAAGTGAGATCAGCACATATTCTTGCGATACCTTGCATCTGATTGGCTGAGCTTGTAACCTCTCTAGATCTAGAGACTTTTTTTTATCCAGTTTCTGTAAAATATGGCAAATGGGTTTATATCGTCAAGAACTTGGATATGAACAAGGGATTATACATATTAATTATGCCTCTATCATTAGGAAGAATTTTTATCAGGATAAAGTAAAATAGGTAATATCAGCATGATACTAAGTTTGGAAGATAGTTTACATGGGTCGTTTTCTTACAATACTACATAAACCTGCTTAGTGAAATGGTCAATGGTTAGGTTAAAAAGTAAGCTAGGTGAACAATATCTGTTCCACTTGGGCCTCGTGTTCTTTAACTCTTTCTTTCTCTTTTACTCTCTCGTTAATATGCACAGACATGAAACTGTACAATCTTTGAGAGGGTGCTGCAGTGTATATAGGTTAGATAGATATCTAGTAATCTTGTAGTAGATTCTCTATGTGGTAAAAAATAACTTTACTCTGCTACCATGAATCTTTAAGTTTTTACATCAACAAGCAGTACTCCAATGTATATTAAATAAGCATTTCATTTTCTTTTGTGCCATCTATACATAAAAGTTCTGCAAAATGTATTGGGCATTCCTAGGGGCACAGCTGGTCTTTGCAAAAACAGAAACTTAAAAACCAGAGATGTAAAAAATTCCAACACCACATTGTGCCGACAGAAATAGACTGTATAGGTTATTATAATAAATTTTATATAGAAAAGTTGTAGTGTTTTTACTAGAACTAATTTTTATTTATTTAGTACCATTGCTAAATATTTTGTGTCAATATATAGTGTATTGAATATGTTATCTGCTTCCATTCCCAACTGACACAATAAAACCCCAACATCCTTTGCATGTGCTTGCTCTGGTGATCAAATCAAGGTCAGCAGGAACTAATTTTTATTTATTTAGTACCATTGCTTAATATTTTGTGTCAATATATATAGTGATTGAATATGTTATCTGCTTCCATTCCCAACTGACACAATAAAACCCCAACATCCCTTGCATGTGCTTGCTCTGGTGATCAAATCAAGGTCAGCAGAGGTGAAAACCAAGTGAGTTAGCAGTATCCTGTGCCTGATTTCTGAAAAGAAAACTTGCAAAGTTTGGAGAAGTCGTAGTGTAAGTGATTGTTCTGTATTTTGCTTTCTAAGCAAAAATTAAGCATAAAATATCCAGATGCAGGATCTTAATATTTACTGTGCCCATTTCAGCATACATCTGTATACTGGATTATTGATTATCTATATTCATTTTAATTTGACAAAATCTTTATGCATTAATGATGAAGTTATATAAACAAAATACTCTGGACTGTTAATGTGTTGATGTAATAATATTTTGATTATGTCTTATTATTTTTAAAGTGCTTGCTTTATCTCATTTTAGAATAAAATGATGGTCTTTCAACTTTCTTTGTTTTTGCTTTTTAAATATAAACTGCTGTATTCTTGTTTATTTGTAACAGAGACAGTCCACAGTGCGATCAAGTAAAAAACTATATGTTACTACGTTTATGCAGTGTAATAGTGCAACTTGATGAGATACTGTAGGAGGAATAACTGAAAGGTAGTAGTGTAGCAGTCACAATGTTTCAAACCTATTAAAGGCCATGCTTGGTTGGTTGCTTGGTTGTTTAATGGCCCTTTCAACACATTATTAGCTATACTATGTAATACAAAGGAAATTGGAGCTATGTGCCTTTCCCAAGGACACACCAATGCAGCCAACCCAGACTGACCTGGACAGGTATCGAGCCCATGACCCATGGATTACGAGTCTGACACTGTACCAACTGAGCTGCTGCAGCTCCTAACCAATCAAGCTCAGTATCTACTGGTATCCAACAAGGTGTAAAAGACTTGTGGTGCACAAGCCATATACTAATTATACTATCTTACAGCCAATGAACAATGAAAGCTGATCAATCGGTGTCAAGCTTCATCTTTCAATTGCCAATTCATTTAATTACCAAAGCCAAAAAGTCAATCATATACTGGTAAGGAGCAACGTTCCTCAATGACAATAGCTGTCACAGAAGAAAGTTGTTCCTTACCAGTATATGGTTCAGTTGGAGCCTAGGTAACATTCTATTCATGTTTATAATGCAAGGGAGACTTGGCCTTATAATTGATGGTCAAGTCAAGCATACATGCAGCAGTGTTTACCTAATTACAGTAAAGTTCATTTTATGCAGATAAAATGACTGTAAGACAAGTTCTCACAACTAATAATAATTAAGTACTCGTGGAGAGTGAGATTATCGTGTATGCTTGTCTTGTAACTAGTGGAAAACCAAAAACCCAAAGAAAGTATCAGAACCAGGGTTCAAAGCTGGGACTGCAGAAGTTAAATGCAAGTATTTTATCAAAGCTTAACAAAGCCATGGCTGACCAGATAATCAGTTCATCAACAAATGATATTATTTATACAATTTCTAGCAAATCCAGAAACTTAATCTAAAACATGCTAAACATAGAAAGTTATACTCGAGAGTTATTTTACAGAAAGATTAGATTTATTAATATTTGCTTGTTTAACAAAACAGTGATAACATCGTGATAACAGCACCTTAAAGTGTCAACTCAATGTGACAACCCCTTTACCTCGATACAAAACTCGGGCTGGATATGTTATTACACATGCATGACTGAAATAAAAATCTGAAAAATCTGAAAATATTTTAGATAATTTCTTATCAAATTTGGCTAGTCAATCAGTGCATATAATGCAAAATGTTTTTATATTTTCAGTTTGTTTGAAAATACCTTTTTCCATGTATACTAGTATATTAGAGAAGTGTCAAAGAATTTGTATGAAAATGACTAAAATTTCATATTTAAATTATTTGACAAATAATTTACATGCAAATGAAAAAGTATGTAGTAATTTTAAGGTTTAAATTTAAGCCTGTACTCCATACTTCAGCTTTACTCCTAACAGAGCCTCCTCAATGTAAAATAAAGTCGCATACAAATTTTACTATCACCTAAAATGTCAACTCGAGTGCCGTGATAAAAAAAAAATCCTGACTGACAATGCAATAAAGTATAACTCTGATAAAAAATATTTGATTAAGGATCAAAGAATTTTTCTTGTTATAATCAGAGAATTTTTGAATATTAATAATAAATGAGTCAAAGCAAGTTTGCAAAAAAACTGTACATGAGAAAATTATATCAAAAGCAATTAAGCAGAAAATTTATACTGTGCATGGCTTTCTTGATGAAGAATTTAATAAAACTTCAATTATATCTATTTTGCCAGAGTTAATAAAAGTTTACTTGTAAGACTTCTGATTCTATACAGAGGTTTACAAGTTGTCAAAAGCTGCATGCAATGAATATTGATAGCATGTAAGCATCAACTACAGGCATTGAATACCAGTAGCATGCAAACATAAACTACAAAAGTGCTTGGTTCATGATCAACCACTGTAATTTCAGCATCAATACATTATAGTAAAGTTTGAATCTTTGCCTACAAAGAATCTTGCCAAACTAAGTGTCCTCTGTCTTTTCTCTCAAGCCATAAAAGAAAACCTTGGATGTATTCTGCCAATTACCACTTCTTGGGGAAAAACTAAACAACTTGAGTGTCTTCAACTTTTTCTGTCAAACTGGAAAAGGTAAAGGATGCTCCAGTTGAGCAAGTTGCATATAAAATTCATGTCCCTTTGAACTACTATCAAAATAGACAGTTACTTTTTATTAGATTGAAATGTGAAAAGAAAAATCTCACTTCATAAATAGTATCTCAATGGCACATGTCCTTGCATTGTCATGTTTTCGCTTGCCATTTGGCAACAAGATGGTGTGCACTTTGTTTCCTAGAGATTCAAAGTGACGATCAGTGAGTGACCTTATGGGCCAACATCTGTGACTACACAAAACATACAAACAGTAAACTGATACTACCTGACCAATGGAAAAGTTTCATGTGCAGGAAATGCAAATAAAAAGCATGACATAATGTGATATTGTAACATGCAGCTTGTCAGGTAATTGAAAATACAGTGTTCATACGTCAAAATAAACACTACAAATTGGTTTACATATATTTTTCATGAGATCATATTATTCTTTCATATTTATCTCCCTTGAGATTATGTTTATCACTGTATGAGACCATGCTACTATATGAAACCCACATCAGAAATGAATTAAGTGAAACTTGAATTAATTGTAAAAGACTATATGACCTGAAAACACAACACAAGTGTAAGACTGTTTTGTACCCATTATGTCAGACACATTTTCAGGAGCACTATATAAATAATGTTACAACAACTATAAAACAGAGAGGTGCATAAAAATGCCCAATATTGCTTAAGCAGAAATGAAGTCATTCAAGAATTTTCAACAAAAAAAATGTCCAGTGTTTATGCAACACTGTAAGCTATTCTGAAAACTGCATTAAGTAGTCAACAGTAAATTAAATTAACACTCAAATGTTCCTATTATGCATTCAACAGCCTTATTATTTAATGTGAATTTAAATAGAAACTGTATGGAAATTAACTTCACAGATGTACAATTTTCTCATGATTAAGTATCTTGAACCCAAAATAATAATTAGAACTGAAATAATACATCATATTGAAGAGAAAATTATGAGGATGGGAAATTTTAACAAGAGGCACTCAAAGGCACTGATATTCAAATGGACAAAAAGAACTTCCAGGAATTCAAGATGGGACCATTTCTTCCTTTTAACTGCAGAGTGTTGAAACCATCTCTGATATTCTTCATCAATAACAAGATGTCAACTTAGCTGATGTGGTGGACATACTGGACATCAGATTGGCACCATTTTCAGTTAGGACCAACAAGATATCATAAGAAGTCTTTTTGTTGAAACCACGTGTTGATATGACTTTCCGATTTTCAAGATAGGTGCCATAGTGTCCATCAGATTGGCACCATTTCCATTTAGGACCAACTAGACGTCATAAGATGTCTCTAAGTGAAAACCCCAAGTTGATATGACCATCCATTCAGGAGTAGGGATAACAAGATTTTTATAGATGGCCACTGACAGAGGTGGCCATATTTGATATCTGAGCGGCACCATTTTCATTTAGGACCAACTAGACCATAGGATGAAAGTATATGTAAAGTTTCATGGCAATACTCCAAGTAGTTTAGAATGAGTAGCGATAACAAACTTGTGCTAACAGATGGGTGACACACAACAAACCATCCCATAAGCTCTCCTGGTCTAAGACCAGTGCAGCTAAAAATAGAGGAATACAAAATTATGTGAAAATCAAGTGTTTGTAAATTTGTTACAAAATATGTATTTTTTATATAAGGAAGGAGCAAGAAGATGCAGCTGGACCATAATGCTGATGACAAATTGAAATGCATTTCAACTCTATATGCAGTCATGCCTAAGATGACAAGCTGAAATGCATTTTAACTCTATATGCAGTCATGCCCAAGATGACAAGTTGAAATACATTTTAACTCTATATGCAGTCATGCCCAAGATGACAAGTTGAAATGCATTTTAACTCTATATGCGGTCATGACAAGATGACAAGCTGAAATGCATTCTAACTCTATATGCAGTCATGCCCAAGATGACAAGTAGAAATGCATTTTAACTCTATATGCAGGCATGCCCAAGATGACAAGTTGAAATGCATTCAACATAGTGATATTTTAATTCTACATGAAGTCATGCCCAAGAAACTATTACTCGTACAAAACTAAACCAAAGTAATTGTTGTTAACATGTAAACCAAAGTAATTGTTGTTAACATGTAAACCAAAGTAATTGTTGTTAACATGTAAACTGGCATATTATATTATTGTACAGCATTATCTCAGCTTTCTAATGGCAACCATGCAACAGATCCCAATGTTATCACATAATGTGGGTGAAATTAGATAAACACGCAGGCTGCAGTTACCTCTTTGTTGGCCTGCTGGTGGTGAAACAGTCAAATGTTAGTCCAAATGAAAAGTTCCATTAACACAAAAGAAATTGAGTAAAAGTAAACTGTTCTAAATTAATTAACCAATTTGAGACACAAATTAAAAATCAAGCAAGGAATATAAATGATTGATATGTAATTCATTAATCTGTACTGAATTTCAAGTTTAATTAAGGTATTGCAAAAGACAAGTCTTCCTCACTGTCTAAGTTATTTTTGTTTGAAATCATGGTAATTTTTCATCACTTTCAGTCCAATATTAGATATGAAATGTAGACAACAGTGACTCATGATACCAATATTGACAATTCATTCACATGATAAGGTCTAAACAGTGAACAAGATGAGTATTAAAACACCTGTCACCTAGATTATGAATTTTAACTGAGGAATAAACAATTCAATGGGAGCACGATAAGCCAATTAAATACTTTGGTTTGGTTCGTTTTGGTGTTTTTGCAGCACAGCAACACAAATATGTCATTTAGTGAATAAAGTGCTTTGTCCATAGACAAACCACAGTAATCGCTCCTTGCTGATCTGATGGTATGATTCAAACCCGCACCCTTTCGGTTGGGAGTTTGGTATGATTCAAACCCGCACCCTTTCGGTTGGGAGTTTGGTATGATAACTCCAGCCACCAAGGTTCCTCTCCCATGAAATACTACATATCTTATGCTGAGGCCTTTTATTCATAAAACTTTTAAGACTCAGAGAATTTACCTGAAACTTATTTATAAATGCAATTTTCAGATCTTGTTACATAGTTTCTACACAATATATTTTTAAATTCTGAAATGGAACTGAGATTTCTAACAACTGAGTTTTGTGAGAAGTCCAAGTCTTTAATTTGTAAACCTCTATGAATTTAATGTCAGGTTATTAGGCAAGGAAATCAGAGTAGCAAATGTGATTCCTGAAATGTTTTAATTGTAGCTGATTGTATGTGTATTGCAAAAGTCTTAATTGGTTAAAGTAAGAATATAAACATAGTTGTTACTTCATATTGCTAAGATATTTACATTACAGAATTTCAAATTGTTATGAAAAAACTAAAAAGTTGTAAGTAAATTGTTATTTTCATTTGTGTACCTATTTTTAAACATATTTAGACTGAAATATTCTAGAATAAACACTGCAGCTGTCATTCGCATTACAATAAATGAAAGACTGATATCGTGATTACAATGTTTAACTTCTAAGGTGAAATGTTCTACAAAAGTTACAGTATTATTGTAGAACATCCATATGGTTTAAAAATGAACAATGTTCAAAAGTATACCTTCAGACTTGTATTCTGTTTATATTCTATAACTTTAGTAATTAATACAAAAACTTCAAGTTTTAATTTGTGGAACTGGGTGCTTGCAGATCATGAACCTCCCTTCTGTGGAATGCAACCATATACAAATAATACAACATCTGAGAGATAACAATAGTCAAAAATACATGTGATCTGGTATAAGATTCTGCTCTACAGTTTCACACTTTGCATAGGGTTTCATTTTTAAAGAAAAAGAATTTCACAGGTTTTCCTTACTGGTTATTTAAAAAAAAACTTGTATATCTTAGGCATTGTTAAAATAACTTTTAATTCTCTTTATTTTGGTGTATGATTGATGGGTGTAATTTGGGTTATAGAGTATACAGCTTGGCCTTACTTCAGATGTGCACCTCTCAAAAGACTGCTAGCTCCACTTGGTTATTTTCACTTCCTGGACTTCTAGGGCAAATTGGAAAAAAAAACAAGCTGACATTTTTTTTTACTTTTTATATATTTTTCATTCATTTATTGCACTTTCAGAAGCTGGTATTGTCTACTAGGGCAAAACTCATTTTCCCTATTTCAATTACTGCTGAAGTTAGTGTACTTTGGACTAATTCAGGCTCATTTTCTGAGCACATGGAAGCAGCCATTTTGATAGCTGTCTGCTTTAGACAGTGCATAGTTTCCATTCTCAGTATATGAAAGTAGCATTGAGGTATGCCAACATTCTCTCCATTGTGCATGCTGTCAATGCAAACAACTTCACCTTATACTGGTCCCTCTCTCAAAAGTACATACAGTGGTCCCCCTCTTGAACGGCCCCCCTGACCAGTGGCCACCCACTTTATATGGCCAGAATCCCATGGCACCGATGAGTTTAGTGTTCAAAAGTACCCCTCAAGGACATCCACCCCTCTAATGTGGCCAGCGGCTGGCATATTAGTGCAAAAACTGTCAAATTTACCCCTCACAAGCAGCCACATAATGGTTGTTGACATATAGAAATCGCACTAAGATTTGTTGATGTCTAAACTCAACACACTGACATTTGTTTCACAATGCTGATAAAGTAACTTAAATCTATACAAAGAGGTAAGTAATTTGATTATCTTTACTGCTGTGTGTTCCTTATATGTTAGGTTTTGTTACTTTGATAATTACTGGCTATTATTACCACCGATAATTATCAAGATGACAAAAGATAGTAAAATGGTATGTTAGCCTTTGTGGCTTCCCTATCATAGATTACGAAATGTACTGAACTGGGTACCAGACCAAGAAAAAAAAGTCGATCACATGAAAAGCTCACTTCCTTTGTAAACACTGAGCATCTCGTGTGATAACTACAAATTGCCAATGAAGGAATAAGATGTTGCAAAAAGTGCAAATTGTCGTCAGACATTCTCAGTTTAGAACTAAAGTGAAAGCAATTTGACTAAATGAAAAGAGGGAGAGTCCTTTGATCACTACTGAGAAATTTTATGTCAGAAAGATTCAAATAAACATCATTAATATACAATCAACTGCAGTTGAGTAGGAAAATGAAATCGATTTACGTTCAGGAATGGTAACAGCCAGATGTTTGTGCCCAGATTTTACAATCAAGGTGGTTTTGCACCATAATTGATGTTTATTCATAATTATTTTAAAATAACACTGATGCTAGTTTTATCAGATTAAATCCATAACCCCTTAATAATATTCCTGTGAATATTACATGAAAATATTAAATATTTAAAGTAGTTACGCCTTTTATACTTTATATGTAGTTATTACTCACATCTCTGTGATCCCCCTCTAGAAAGGCCACCCCTCTTATAAGGCCACTTTGCTGCTGCAGAAATGGTGGCCTTATAAGAGGGGGACCACTGTAATAACTGTAGAGCAGAACCTAAATTACATACAGACTACTTTGAAAGATATGATATTAAAGCTCTTACGATAAACTGTGAAAATCCCACATTAAAGTTTCCATGAATGAAATTACAACATGAAATTTACCATTCTTTTTTATCCATTGCATCAAAGTAATTCACAGTATCAACTACTTGTATCCTTGTAACTGCTAAAATTGCTGCACTCGCACTGAATAAATAAGATACATAAGGATATAACCATAATCTCAACATTATGATTAAATATTGACAAAAGTATGCATGTAAATAACATAAAACAAAAGGACGGAATGTACTATTAATTTGCATTAATTATGCAATAAAAGTGATTTCTATACCTAACGTGAGGAAGGGATGTGCACATAAAAATTATTGTAATAGGCAACAAAAGTGACTAACATATATGCATATAACGTAGGACGGAATTAAAAACAAATTATATACATAATTAAGCAACAAATATTATTAAACTATGAATTATAAGTTTTAAAATCACTATTATATATGGATGGAATGTTTCCACAAAAACATACACAATCTTGTATAATGTACTGAATATTTTAACATTTATCTTCAACAACTAAAATGGGTAACAAGTTAATATATGATTAGAATAAGTTTGAATTCGCGTAACATTTGATCCCACCCTTTGACATTTAAACATGTCCATTTAGTCTAATTTCCTTCCCTATGACAATGATAGAATGTAATTTGGGGTTTTCCTGTACATGCAAGTAATACACTTAAACTGACTTCCAAGCAAACATTCAAATTTTTAGTCATAGACAAGTTCATGTGCTAATTATTTCAAATGAATGCATTCTATATCAAAGTGATAGAGATTATTTTATTCAATAAAATGTAAATTACCATATCTGCTTGTTTATAAAATTAGCCCAACTACAAACAGAATAGAACCAGATCTGCCATTGTATTGTATGCCTGCAGATCAGTATCTATGCTGTTAACTACTGATTTAAAGCAGAAATCAGTCCCAAATCGTCTGTACTATACTGTTTGCTGTTGTGTGTCATACAAAGGTTGATACAATAAAAGTGATTTGGGCAACAGAAAGTCTGAAATTTTCTGGGTAGAAATGGTGCTTTCTGAAAATGTACCAGTTATGTCCGCATTTGCTTATTTTCTCTTTGAACAGTTAAATAAAAATAGCTCAGACAAAAATGCGAAATGAGGAAATAATTAATAAACTTCTAAATTTCACACAAAAGAAATAATTTCACATGAATGTATTCTAAATAAGCGCATATGAGATCATATCTGTATCAAGAAAGTATGAATTAGTGAGACTTTTAACATATGAAAAGCTTGTACATTTTATAACATCTGTGCACTGCATCTAAATCTGATCAGTAAAATCTGCATGTATCTAAATGTTTGGTAATGACTATTGAAGCAAACTTCAGATCTTTCTATTTGAAAGCAAATGAAACAAATGCAATGACTAAGCTCTCATAACAATTCAACATATTGCATACATGGTCATATTTTGTCTCTAAAGCATTTATTTTTGTTACAACTATTTCTTTAAATAGATTAAAATAATGCCAACATATTTGGCTGATCCTATATTATGATATTAGTGCTCTCTACAACGATCCTCTTTTCCTCAACTTTGTTAATAAAACTCTCCACCAGAGTTAGGGTTTTTAGTGACTATGTAAAATATCGACTCTGGCCTGGTTTTAAATTAATGAAACAAACTTTAATGTAAAAGCTATGGTGCAAGGCATCTGAGATTGTAATGCCAAGGTGAAAGACATTGGAGTATTTTTGTAAACTTGTAAAATGATTTCATCTAAACTACCATTGGTAGTCGCATATAAGTCGAGTCAAGCTGAAAACAACATTGACCCTGATCTGCCGTAGCACAATGGGTGCACAAATCACGGTCTATGTTGTTTGTTCTTCTGATTATACCTAACAAACTGCATAGATTCAGATCTGCTGGAGCATTATGTGATGGCAGATCTGGGTATGTGCAGTTTGCAGTTGAACTCGACTTGTAAGCGAGTATATATAGGACTGTAATTCTCAAATGAACAGCCACTTTTTGATGACAAGTCAACTCCTTACTTGTACCATATTTAGTCAAACTTTATTGAAGAAAGCATTTCTGATTTATGAGCTTACCCCCTAAGTGTCGCACTAGAAATGGTTTTTATGACATGGATGCCTGTCAATATAGTGCAATTAACCCTTTACCTCACATACATGCTTTTGGACGCCCCTACCACATTTCAATAGAAGCACATTTTGACACATCAATCTGATTCACATATAAGCACATCTGGATTCCTGTGCACCATATGCATAGAATTGCATTTTGATGTCAAGAGTAAACCATTTTTACTTAGGATCAACTAGAGATAAGAAGAAGTCTTCAGGTCAAAACTCCATGCAGATATGACTTTCCATTCAGGAGGAGTGGCGATAACACGATGTTTAATATGGCTGCCATGGTCACCATATTGGATGTCAGATTGGCACCATTTTCATTCAGAACCAACTAGACATCATGAGTTGGTTATAGAAAACGCCATGTCGATATATCTTTCCATTCAGGAGAAGTAGCGATAACAAGATTTTCAAGATAGCTGTCAGAGTGGCTGTATTGGACATCAGATCAGCACGATTTTAATTCAGGACCAATTAGACATCATAAGAAGTCTTCTTGTGAAAACACCATGTTGATATGACTTCCCATTCATGAGGAGCAGCAATAACAATATTTTCAAGATGGTGACTGTTGCGGCCATAATGGATGTCCGAGCAGCACCATTTTTCATTTAGAACCAACTAGATTATGGGATGAATGCGTGTGTGTAAAGTTTCATGGCAATCCTCCAAGTAGTTTAGGAGGAGTAGCAATAACAAACTTGTCCTAACAGATGGGTGGATGACCGATGACAGACCATCTCATAAGCTCTTCTGGTCTATGACCAGTAAAGCTACAATTTATCATAAATTAACAAAAAATATTTTACAGCATTTGAAGTAATGGGATGCATAGATTTGTCCAAACTCTAAAGTTAATTTCTTTGTCCTGCAAAGAATACCCGAGTCCAGCTTCACACATGTAAGAGTTCAGAAGAGGACATAATTAAATGGTAATCTCCAGCAAGAAAAGAAACTTCACAGGAATAATTTTTCATCATAAAGGTAATTTTCATCTTCTCTCTTTACAGTGAAACCATTCACTACAGGGCACCCAAAGAACTGCAAAATTGTGCCCTTTGTGGACACATGTTCTTTAAACAGAGATTAAATAATGTAAGTGAAATTGACAAAAGTTATTCGTAACTGCTGTCCTTAATGAAAAGGGTTATTAGCTGAGGCAAGTTTCACAGTATATTTTTTGGTGATTTTTTTTATTGCCTTCCTTCTTAGCTTGGATGAAATATTTGTATGCCTGTTAGGACTGAATTAGTACAATTTTATGTGATTCTTCATCATGGAAGAATGGTGTATTTTTTCCATTCTTTCTGCACTCAACAGACAGATCATGGCAGTATATGTTTCAATTCTTAAACAGTTAAGAACATTAGTGTGCTCTTCAGTTAAATTTTTCTATACTGCCTCAAATTTTACAGCTGACTTGAAGAACCTTTGCCTGTGAACAGTAACAACAATGGACTGCTCTATGTAGGTGTTAGAAACTGTCATTGCAAATGCTGGACACAGAGGGCTTGGTCCAGTCACTGTTATATGGTTTCTGCCCTCAGGATGGTTGAGATGTGGTTATTGTTAATATGTCCCCGTGGAGGAGGTCCGGCCTCTATCACTCGCCGCTGCTTCGAAACTAGAGGCTGGTGGCCTCGAAAACCTCCTGTCTGAAATATAGAAATGCAGAATATTATATCTTGAGTATTAAACACTGTTAAATTAATGACAGCTACTGGATACATTGCAATTTTAATTGCATCTGGAGAGAAAAAAATATACTCACACAACATTAGCATGGAAGGCCACCTAAATTATGAGTTTGACAGAAAATATGAATACAATTTTAAAAATAATAATACATGCTTCATACAGACCTTGGGTACAAAAATTCAAGGACTTTTCAAGGACCTTTTCCAATTTTCAAGGAGTGTATTCAGTGACATTTTCATTACTAATTTTTAGCACATATCTTCATTCTGGAAAATATTTTTAGTTCTGTCTGGACCATGACACAGCTTCAAACACATCACATAATTATTTAATTTTTTAACTACTGAAACATAAGTTTTTGTCTTCATAACAGTAAGGATGATTCAGTTTTGAAAGAGAGAAAAAAGCACTTCTCATCTATATGTGGTCAACATCAGCCACTTGTCATATTTTTCATTTTCAATAATTTATGTACATTTGTCTCTAAAATAACTTAGATTTTTTTGGTCCTACACCAACAATTACACATTCTTTAGTTCATCCAGTTTATTTTTCAAAATCTCCTCTAACTTTTCCCTTTCAGTGGCCTTTTTCCTAGCAGTTCTCTTCAAACAGTTTGCTTGTGTCACAAAACTTATTATCCCTGTTGCCTCAGCCTTTGCACACAGTTGATTTGCAGTAGTGTTCAAGTTTTAAATGTCCGATTCATTTTTTTTTTTATCTCATCAATTTCTTCCAAAACACACTTTCTCTTATTTCTTTCATGTTGGGTTTTCTTTTTTTCCCTCTCTCATTCCAAGTATCGTTATATCTTTGACGGGACATTCTTGCAGAAAAGAGCAAGTCCTTACTGAGATCCACATTGTAAATGCCTTCAACATTTGTGGCATGGTTCACAAATAACTCTGTGAGCAACTAGGGTTTGCTGTTTCATGTTCTCAACTTCCACTTCCTTATTTACACTAAACCCTTGTTCCACTGCTGCCTGACCATGTGACAGAATTAAGACAAGCTGAAAAACTTCAAACAACTCTGTATATTGTTGACCACTGCCACACATACAATCATAGAACAGTTCATCAACTGAATCCGGACTTTTGTTGAAATTCAAGAATCGCTCTGTTCCAAACACTGGCACATGTATATTGTCTAAAAACTGAGTGTACTGCTGCAAAAGTGTCACCATCCTTTTCTTTAAACCTTTTAGAATTCAGGAATATGCTGAGCACTTTCATCCTTTGTATGCTTTGTCCACGCCCCACTCTGAATTGTACACAATGCTTTTTGTTCATGGTTTTTAGGTTTTTGATAAGCCTGTTGAGCAGACGCCACACATGCTTATTTGGTTTACTTCCGCCAGTGCACCGTTTACTTGTACCCTCGTTAAATTAATCCCCCAGTAGATTGTCATAAAATGATCGAACTTAGAGCTTACAATATTCCATCTTATTTAATATTTGTTTGTGATCAAAACACTCCTTTTTTACATCATTTCATCTGATTCTAGGATTTCAAGGATGCAAGGAGGTTTTTAAAAAAACACTCAAGGACTTCTCAAACAGATTCAAGGAGTTTTCAAGGAAAAATAGCCCTATATCAAATTCAAGGAGTTTTCAAGGAAAAATAGCCCTATTATCAAATTCAAGGAGTTTTCAAGGAAAAATAGCCCTATTATCAAGTTCAAGGAGTTTTCAAAGAAAAATAGCCCTATTTTCAAATTCAACGAGTTTTCAAGGAAAAATAGCCCTATTATCAAATTCAAGGAGTTTTCAAGGAAAAATAGCCCTATTATCAAATTCAAGGAGTTTTCAAAGAAAAATAGCCCTATTATCAAATTCAAGGAGTTTTCAAAGAAAAAGAGTCCTATTATCAAATTCAATGAGTTTTCAAGGAAAAATAGCCCTATTATCAAATTCAAGGAGTTTTCAAGGAAAAATAGCCCTATTATCAAATTCAAAGAGTTGTCAAGGACTGTGCAAACTTTGTAATAAAATATTTTCTCATTAACAGGAAATTGCTGTACCCTAAACCTGTTTTCTATAGAGCTCAGAAGGTTCCAGAGAATTTTATTAAAAAAGTTATAACAAAAATGTGAAATATATCTAGAGAAGCTAAAACAAAGCTCTGAACTGAAACCAAACAGGTGCAAGGAAGCCCTTGTGTTCTGAGTTTTGATCAGTATTTGCTTAAAGGTCAAATATGAAGAAAATCTTCAATATATATATTTTTTTAATGTATTTTGGTATGTTATAATGTGTAAATTTAAAAAATGTCCTTTCCGGTACACTGTCTTGCTAAAATGTAGCACTTAAGTTAATGTAGCAACACCTATTCCAAAATTACTGCTGCCTGCCTTACGTCCCTTGACTAAGGCTCTGTTTACTGCTATGTGTGACATCATTGCAGAATAAGGCAACCATCCATTACTATAGAAATGCAATCATAGCATAGTTAATTTCAATGAAAATAATATTTCTTATGTGCTGCATATGGTCAAATTGTGTGTGCAAGAATGGAAAAAGGTCTGCTTTTTCTGTTTCTTAACATCTTTGGGAGTAAAGGCACATAAAATACAGGATTGTATGGATCAACTGATTAATGTTGGGTCAACCAGAATTGAAGTATCATCAAGAGGTCTGCAAATACTGCATGCACATTGTCAGTTTTATACCTAGCTAAGTACAGGTGATTAGATTATCACAAATCCTCCTGAATGTTTCAAGATAGATTTATACATTCATTTTTTTAAAGATACCGTATATACTTGCTTATGAGTTAAGTCCAACTGCAAACTACATGGACTCAGATCTGCCATCACATAATGTGCCAACAGATCTAGGTCTAGGAGTAATCAATAGAACAAACAACACAGATCATGATCTGCTCTCGCATTATGTGACTGGAGATCAGAGTCTATGTTGTTTGCAGTTGGACTCACTTATAAGTTAATATACATGGTATATATTTTGTTGGAGTGATATTTACAGGTTTTTTTCAATGTTCACAGAAGTTTATCCTGCAAGAATTATTCTTAAAAACATTTTTGACAAAATAGTTTTGTATGTACTTAATTTCTCTTTGTGACCAACAAGAAAAGTTAGAAAATACACACTATAAATGCAGAGATTGTGCTGATGCACTGCACAGTATTGTCATAAATCTTCAAACAATGCGTGTTATTACATTTGTTTATTTTCATTTTTTAGCCGTCAGTGGCTAATAGTGTGTAGGAGTCTATATGTGGTAGCATTAGACATTTAAATTTCTTCAATCTCAACTGTAATGGGCCCATGGTTCCACATCTGCATCACTTTTGCACTTGTATCAAGGGAGGTAATGTTTGCTCCAACTTTAGTGACATTAATGCTTTTATACTAATAATCTGCAAATTATGCAATAGAATGTTATAGGAACAATGGATATTGAGTTTATAAGTTATGAAGAGTTAAATATAAGTTTAAACAAATACCTTCATATTTGACCTATAATCGTTCTGGAAAAGAAAAAGTTAAAACACTAATTACAGTCCTTAATAACTTCACCACGGACATGTGGGGAAATTTCCATGAGGCTAAATTTTCTTTAAAATCAAATTTTCAGAAACCTGTGTGGTTCATTATATGCAAGTTGCAATTTTTTTTTTTTTAACCTATTTAATTCCATTTTGCAATTTTTGTACTCTGTGGCTTGGTAAAAAAAATAGTGAAAATGAAATAATACAAAAATCTTTCAATGGTATTTGGTACAATATCTCATGGAATATGTATCACAAGAATGATGTAAAAACTGATTCAATTTACATGGGTTTAGTATTAAGCTTCTAGATAGATTAATTAATAAAAATGCCAAAGAGATTAAAAAGTTTATGGGTATGATAGACTCAGTCTTATAAATTGTTAAAAAAGAATGACTATTCCCTGAATGCCTTTTCTATTAACACCATACCAACAATGTTGCAAACAGATGTTGGTTGATTTTTAATGACACTTTATATCATGCCAAGGAAATGGGTGCAAAGTGTTTTCCCAAGGGCACACTAAATTAAGTGGCTGGCCTGAGTGTGTTACTGAATCTGCAACCTTTGTATTATGAATCTGATGTTCTACTAACTGAGCTATTGGGTCTCCCCTAATGAGGCAAGAAAACAATAAACAGAAGATACATGTACCTGCAATTTCTCTTGTATAATGAATGCATGCCTAACTGCAAACAGAGTAGTCTCATTTTTACTATCACATAAATTATATAAGCAGATCAGTCTATACTGTTCATTCTATATACAGTATTCCCTCAATGTGACACTTATTATGAGAGCCATAAAACTGAAGTGTTATAGCTGGATGCCTTATACTGGTGGTACATAATGTAAAATATTCACTAACGAACCATATACTAATAAAGGTGCCTTATACTGAAGAACATAACACACAAAAACCCTATTTACCTACCATCTAGACTCACATATAAGCCGATACCCACTGCAAACTGCATTGACTCAGATCTGCTGTTGCGTAATGCGCTGGCAGATCTGGTCTATGCAGTTTGTAAGGACTAATCAGTAGAACAAACAACACAGACCCTGATCTGCCAGCACATTAAGTGATGGCAGATCAGACTCTATGTTGTTTGCATTTGGATTTATACATAAGTATATATGGTACTTAGATGGGAACTATGACCACATCTGTGTTATATCAGGGACTGTGTTATACTGAGATGTATTTAGCAAGGGTCCACTGTACATGTATATTCTCAAGCAAAAAGTGGAGAGTCTGAAGGGTCCACTGTACATGTACATTCTCAAGCAAAAAGTAAAGAGTCTGATCTGGCATCACATTATTTGATGGGAAATATCAGTCTAAGCAATCTGCAGTTGGGCAAGCCTTATGTACAGGTAAATACAGTAGAAACATCTTGAATACACACAATATTTGTAAAATCAAAAATGAAGATATGAAAGAGAGACAAATATTACCAGTGATAAGTTTAGTGAACAGTAGGTGCAAAACTAGGAATTAACATGTGCTCTATATCAATATGAGTCACCAAGCACCACTTGTGGAAGAATGAGTTTCAATGAAAAAGGTAGATCTTAAAATCACACTAACACAAATAAAGCTCTGTAGTACAAAATACACACTTTCAAAAGACAAGGTGCAGAAATATTTAATCCTAAACAAAGTTTACTTATCATACAAATCCCCACAAACCCCCATGGATACAAGGAGAAACTATTATTAAAGGCATACTTCATATTCTTTCAATCTATGAGATCAGTGAAAGGCCTTATTGGGTTGCCTTAAAAACAAATGTTTTTGATTTAAATCTACCTTTTTCATTTCATTATAGGTGTGGTCCTATGTATAATCTATTTATACACATTGTCAATGTCAGACCAATATGACTGCTGGAGAATTTAGTTTACAAAAGAAATACTGCTAAATTCCACTTGAAATGCAGCAAATCACCATTTGCTGCAAACGAGCAATGTCTGACACAATTGTTATATTATAACACTAGTAGGTGACTGGCAGTCATTCCTTGGCTCACAAAAGCTAATGTCTGTTTGATAATGTACCTGTGACTGACTCCTGGTATATAATTTTAACTTGCATTTCTGCAAATTTAGAAGTGTGGAGATGATAATTGTACTAAAAAAACAAAATGTTATCTTTCTCACTTTAATCATTCAACATCAAAAACTGAAATTAGAATACATCCTTGTGAAGACCAGTGATTGGCTATAATTATTGTTTAAAATGGACTACCATATATACTCGCTTATAAGTTAAGTCCAATTGCAAACTGCACAGACCCAGATCTGCCATCGCATAATGCACCGGCAGATCTGGAATTATGAAATTTGTGTGGCATAATCAGTAGAAAGCAACACAGGCCCTGATCTGTTGGCGCATTATGCATTATGCGATGGGTCTATGTTGTTTGCAGTTGGACTTCACTTATAAGCAAGTATTTACAGTATACTAGGTACATGCTGAGTGAATGGATCTCAGTCAATACCTAGAGCTCTTATTGCATAATACACTGCTTGTTCACAGTAAATTTCCATTTGTTGTACATGTATAGTGAAGTCTTTGCTTCTCCAGACTGTTTATCTTAATGGTGAAACTAATTTCCTCTATTATTCTTTGAAGCCATTTGTTAATCTGAATTCTATATTACTGTTTGAAGCTGTTTGTTAATCTGGATTCTCTAATATTCTTCCAAGCCATTTGTGAATCTGGATTCCCCACTAATCCCTTCAAAAGCAGTGGGAAGAAAAGAGTCCTGATTAGCAGAATTTCAGTGTACATAGAGCTCCTGATAAAATGAACAGAAGCAGGTGATAATTACAGCAGTGAAATTTGTGCCCTCTCTCATTATCAGTATGCCTCTAGTGTTTATTAGAAAATCCAAAAAGACTGAAAACCAATCTTAATCCAGGCTATGTGCAAAGCATTATGTAATAACGCCTGCAGTGCTATTCTAACTCCTCTCTAACTCTCATCTATGGACTGTGATATGACAAGGTAGTTTTGTCTTTATAACACATGCAAAATCAAATTGTTATAATTTCACTATCTTTCATCCGATTTATTTAAAACTCTAATTATCAACCCAGATTTACTCTCATATAAGGTGGTAACATTTTTATATGATCAATAGAACAGAAAATGCTATTATTATAATACTAATGAGTATTTCTGACTACATGTATCTCTGCTCTGGCAATATGGCAGTTTGGAACAATGTTATTTCTTGAGATCAGATAAACCATTCAATTAGTGTACATACATGTATTAAAAAAATAAAAATAGGGTCAAGATAATAACAATGTGACTCTCCATTTCATCACCCTCAACACATATACACCTGGCAAAGTATGAGTGTGATCTAAATAACTTTTCAAAGTTTGCATTTCTTAAATCTTTGAAAACATCAGAGGTTCAAAATAAATACTAAGGTTACTACCAAAGATTTTGTATTTTGGTTAGTCAGTCAAGATGAATTTCTGTTTTTGCCCTCCTAATCAAGTGGTATACACCTTATTTAGCATAGTTATATAGCTCTCCCTCATTATAATGCACTTCATTATAACGTAATTCTGGATATAATGCGGTACCACTATAGACCCCATGACCAAAATCATACTAATGTATAACAATATGGGTTGAAAGAAAACAAGGTGAAGCTTAGTCCTATATCTTTATTTCCTTTTCAAACACCATTATTTAACAAATGTTGATAGTTTCACTATACCGTGGTTCGACAAATTATGCTATCTATATATGTATCAGTTTCATACATACTAGTTTTCAATATAATATTGTTCAGTACATAGCGCAGTCAGTGATTATGGACCCAGACTACCATGTTATAATGAGGAAGAGCTGTAAATTCAATAAAGACATAGTATAGAGAACAAGAGTATGCCTTCCATGCTGTCATTAGAATTTATGATACTTCTTTTTGTATAAAAAAAAAACAACAAAAAAACTTTCATTGGTCAAATATTTGACATTTTTTAATCTAATATCAATGTGTGTCTTCCTTGTCTAAAATGCAAGATATTCAAAAAATTTGGTAAAGGTAAAAGACACATAAATTGAGTTCTTTTTCAGAAACCATATTTCTTTACTTAGTCTAAATGACCTTGATCTTTGACCTACTGACCCCCAAAATCAACTGGTGCCTTTCTAGTCTCAAATGCAAGCAATCCACAAATTATGGTCATGGTTGTGGCAGAGGACTTTAAGTACTTTGTGGAAACTGTTTTCCTTTAAGAAGTCCCTCTGACCTTGACCTTAGACCTTTAAACCCCAAATAGGACTTCCTTTATATGCAAGCCATCTACAAAGTTTAGTCAAGGCATTTATTACAAAACTATAGTAGGTATGTGGAAATAAATTTTCCTTCTTTTAGTTCCCATGACCTGACCTTCGATCTTTTGACACCAAAATGAACAGGTGTCTTCCTTGTCTCAAATGCAAGCAATTTACAAAGTCTGTTCTTGGTATCTGGAATAGAAATCAAGTTTTTGTGTGGAAACAGTTTCTCTCTTTTAGTCTCTGTGACCATAACCTTCTGTGTGCCTGAAATAATAGGTTTCTTACTTGCCCCAAATGCAAGTTACTAAAGTTTGCTAACAGTAGATGGTGGCAAACTCAAATTATTGTGTTGAAATGAAATAGGGAATAGATGGATGGATGTATGGATGGATGGACAGACACACAACATCATAACATGATATGCTCCACCTTGTGGCAGGCATATAACAACATGGTGTGAAGACCAACAGTTATTTTACATTTACAACTTTATGCAAATTTTCAGTCATATAATAGCAAATGATGCTACAGTACTACATGCAGAATAGTGTTAAATTTATTATCCTGAAGCAAAATTGCAAGAATTTTGTAAAATATGTATTACAAGTTGCTTACACATTAATGAATGTTCATTTTACTGTGAATTGTCACTTAATACTGAAAGACAGCACCATTATTGATTTTTATCTTCAAAAATTCATAGAAATTGCATCCACTTCAACAGAATTTATAAAAAATTGTATTTTCATTTTTAAATTTTGTCTAAAAGGGGTTAAAAAATGGAGGTAACAATTAAAAGAAATTTTCCTATTATTAACTGGCATCTGCATTTTCTTACATGTAGCAACTGGAAGAAAAAATATACAACATAGTGTTATATCTTTTGCATCAATAAAAAAATCTTTAAAAATTACAAAGATTCAAAAACTTGTAAAACTGTTAAAAACTGAAACATAAAATGTGAATCAGGAACGACACAAAAGCCTTTCAAAAGGAATGGGGCTTCACATGTTAATAAAAGCCTAGTACACTGTGATAAAGGCATTTTCTTATCTAAGATTTTATATAAGAACTTAGATAGGACCTTATTTATAGGAGTCTTTCTATTTAGAAAATTGAAGTTTAAATGTCAAGTCCTGGCATATATTTCACAAACAGGACTCAAACCTAGATTTACTGAAATTAAAGACTAAAATCCTTGTATCCTTGGCACAAAGTTTGACCAATCAAATGTTTAAAGTCTTGGTATACTATTTCAAACATAATATTGGTGAAATTGGGACTGGGAATTCCGACCAACATGTCATTATTTGATTCATTTTTGATAACTTATTGATTTTGGGGTCAAAAGGTCAAGGTCAAGATCTTTGTGACCTGAATGCCAGCATTCCATATCAAAGAAACATAAGTTTAGATCATGTAATATTACAGAAGAGATGAAAGGCACTGAATTAATATCATCTTTAAACTAAGACTGGCATGACTTAATTATGATTATAAAAATAGAGAAAGAACTACATAAAACTGCTTGATAAACTCACGTCTCATGCTTACAAGCAATGTTTCGAATCTGCTCAAAATATTTTGAGGCAAGAGGCATACTGACTGAGAACAGGTTTAAGCAATGTTTACTTGGGTGGCACAATATGCACTGAGAATTGTAATTATTGAAACACAAGTTGTTTATTTGCCAATATTTGAGCATGTTAGCAAAGCTGCAGTCTTACCATGAGCGCTGCATTCTATACTTTAGGTAACTGCCAACAGAAGAATGAAAAAAGATGACAAATTTGTAACAACTGATACAAAATTGAAAAATTGCATTGCATTATGTATACAAATAACCATTCAGTATCCATGAAATTAAAATGTGTATTACCAATTAAGAAAGTACTTACTAGATGATTTGGGATATAGCAAGGCTTTGTCTTTGACCTCAGGGAGAATCTCTTACTCCTAGAAATGTGTGAAAATCTGCTAATGACTCTCCACTTTTTTAAATACAATTATACCTGTCTAGAATGGACACTTTTAAGGACCACAAAATTCTGTCCTTTATGGATGAGTGTCCCTAATATAAAGCAAAACATGTATATAAACTTAAGACAATGTGTTTATATATCCCCTTAAGATCAGATGTCTTGACATGGAGGTGTCCTCAAAGGTAGGTTTTTCAATGCAGTAATAAGCATCTCTGTGTTACCCCTCTCCCCCAAAAAAACCCTGTACTAATTTCTTCAGTCTATCATTAGAAACTGTTTTAATTCTAAAGGTAAATATTAAGTATATGATTTAACTGAGGATGCAACAAGCACTGACCACAATGTGGAAATCTGACAGATACATATATCAGAATCCACAGTCATATGTAAGTTATAAAAAAAAAGATATCATAAAGTCAGAATATTTAGCAGTGGAGAAAATGTAGTGATATAGTGTGCATTCTTTATACTGCTTAGAAAAGCATGGATTTTATATGGCTACCAGTACTTAGATGTCTTGAAAATTGGTAATGACAAGGAAAACCTTTCCAGAAAGATTGCCTAACCCATAGCATATACCCTGGGGTCCAATTCAGCCATATAATATACTATTTTTACCCTGGGGTCCAATTCAGCCATATAATATACTATTTTTACCCTGGGGTCCAATTCAGCCATATAATATACTATTTTTGAGTGGGTAAAATGTCACATGCATGGAAGTACTGTAAAGATGACAAATGTATTTTGATTGGTTTGAGTTTATTCCTGACATCAAAAGAGATCAGGTACAGCCATTATGCTAAGTGGAAGGCTTATACATGAAAAATTGTATGATCTCTACCATTAGCTGTTGCACAGTATAAATACAAAACTTTGTTGAATCTGGGTCAATAAATCTGCAGTTTAGCTGCTAGTCCACGTTCTTATGTGGATCTGTGTCTGCATATCAGAATCTGCCTCAAAACAAATTCATCCTAATTGTCTAAATGCTTCAGTGTCTTTAAAATTCCATTCACACTCTTCAGTCAAGAGACTTAAGCAATCAATAAAAAGTGAACAGGGAGTAGACCCAAATATTGTCTACCCCTAGTGAAGTATGCAATACAATGAATACATTAATTGTATTTGCTCATGCATGGGGCAAAGCAAGTAAAATATGGACAGATTTGTGTCGTTTTCACTTCAGCCTTTTTTACTAGAATATCAGATGCTCTGAAACTGAATATGCCATCTGGAAACATCTGTGTGACTCAGATGCTCAATTTGCATACTTCAGCTCTTCACTTTAGTGTGCATGGTATCCTGTATAATAGATTTTTATACTTGAGGTGAAATTTAGTTATTTCAGACAGCTATCCAGTCCTGCCCAACCTTTTAATAATCCTAAATGCAGATATGATAATAATATCAAAACATTTTATTTAGCTTTCTTTCTTTGCCAAATCTTCAAGAGTTTAAAGTGTAGTTAATAATGTGTTACAAAATATATCTTGAAAGCCTCTCAGAAGTTCAACTACACTAAGAAAAAGGAGAATGGGAAATCGGGATGTCTCAATCCTTGTTTCAAGATATCTCTATCAGCAACTGACCTTACACTATTTTGAAATTCTTTAGCTTGACATATGACTTACATGGACTTAGGAAAATGACTGAGATTCCTGATCAACAGCTGCATTATGGCATATGGGTAACAGAAAATAGTAAATGATGGTCTGTTACACAAAGACACACAAAACGTGTTCTTACCTGCATGTCTGACATTATCCTAACACCTCCAAATATGAATTAACAATGTGCTATAAATCAGGATGTCTGCTGTTAATCTTACTTAAATGCATGATATCAAGATATCAGCATAGACCCCAACCTGCTGGTGCATTATGCAATGACAGATCTGGGTCTGCACATCTCACAGTTGGATGCACACTATGCATTGGTAAATACCATCACCATTGATCTTTAGACCCCCAAATATAAAGGTTTCTTTCTTACCCTGAGTGCAAGCCATCCACCAAGTTTGGTCAAGGAATTTACGGTACTCTAGAACAAAAGTTATTTTGCAAAATCTATTTTTCTTCAGGAAAGTTATGATGGTAGAGCTTTGGTTTTGTAATCCAAGAGTTGCATGTTCAATACCCAACCAGGTAAGCCCAGACTGGCTACGTCAGTGTGTACTTGGTAAAGGCACTTAGCTCCCATCCCCTCTGCATGATATAACCAATAACGTGTTAAAAGTGCCATTAAACCAACCAACCAGCCACTTTTCTTCAAGTCACAATGACCTTGACATTTTCACCCTAAAATCAATAGGCCTCTTCTTTACCTTAAGTGCAAGCCCTCCAATATTTGGTCAGGGTATACAGTCTAGAACTGAACTTATTATGTAAAAACCATTTTTCTTCTTTCAGTTAGTGACCTTGACATCTGAACTTTTGACTCCCCAAACCAATAGGCTTCTATCTTACCTCAAAAGTAAGTCATCCACACACTTTGCTGATGGTATATGATAGAGAACTGATATTTTTGTGCTGAAGCCATTGTTTGCTTTTCAGGGACATCGACCTTGACTTTTTACCCCAAAACTGATAGGTGTCTTCCTTACTCCAAGCGCAAGCCATCCAAAAAGTTTAGTCCAGGTCTGTCATGTAGAAACAAAGTTCTCATGCAGAAACCAGGTTTCTTTTTTCAGTCACATGAACCTTGGCTTTGGACCTTTTGACCCCAAAACTGATACACTGTGTCCATACCTCCAATGCAAACCAACCACTAAATTTGGTAAAGGTTCGAAATGTAAAACTAAAGTTATTGGATGGAAACAGAAAAGGTAACCGATGGATGGACTTCAAAACATTATACGCTACACCAATTGGCAGGAATGTAAATATTATACTCAAAATACCTTCAAGGAGAAAGATCCATAAATTAGGATACCCACTGCAGAATGTGAAAAGGAAACAAGACTTGGTGCTCCCTGTAACACCAATATTCATCACAACAATCATGCATATCTACAACTGCCCACCTATGCAAATTTACATGTCAGCTTGCTGTCATAAAGCACTGATAAATATTGTACAGGAAAAAGTCTATTATTTTATAATTTCTGAGTCAGATCTCCAAATAAGCAACAACATGTACACTTTAAAAAATAATAATAATGGCTCTTGGATATTTTGGTGTGTCTGTTGTTATTACATACCCATTTAATCTTACATGGTTGATATGGTGTTTGATACAGATTAAATCTGTATTTCCATATCACACATGCAGACTGGTTTTATTTAGGTGTTTTCACCGATGTCTACATATTAATGTTCTTAATTACAGATGATCAAACTTGTATCAATTCCAATTTGTTTTAAATTCCATTCATACTGTATCAGCAAAATTATTTGGAAAGTGTATATAGTGGGTATGTAATGACTACAAAAACTGCATTCATGTTTTGTTCAGTCTGGGAAAAGAACTCATTTTGATACGGCATATGAATACATCTTTGTATGATGGTCTTGATATAACCCTATGTGATGTAAAACTTGTTCTTTCCATTAATTCAGAGCAAAACATGTATGTAGTTCTGCGTACGTCCAGAAAATTAGGAGTGGTATTAAGGATGGAGGGTATAGTTGGATCTATCAAAGAAATTTGTTTAAAAGTTTATCCATTAGAAGAAAAGAATATCTTGCATAAAGATAAAATAATGAATAAAATGTGGGCATCACTGAAATAACTTTCTTCAGGGAAGTTCATTAAGAGATGATGCCACAAATGAAACATATAAGTGTTGAAAATAGAAATTCTGACTCATTGGTAGAAGAAAAGATAAAATAAAACAACTGTTTCCAAACAAGAATTAGACAAAAATCATATTAATGTACGAAAGTATGCACATGGAACAATACCCTCCGTCCTTAAACATCTTTCTGCACAAAGAAATAAATTGGAGATCTGAATCAACAAGCTAACATTGGCCAGCCTGACACCCACACAGTACAAGATACAAGAGACACTGTAGCACAAGCAATCTTACAGGGTGTTAGATTTACTCTTATCTTCGTCCAGCCTAGTAGAGAAAAGAGAAGTGGTAAGGTCAGTTAAAGCAAACAAAATTGCTTTACTATAGTATACATCATTGTTTTTTTATCTAGAGGCATGAACTGCAATAAAATGTTCACACTTTTAATAAATGAATGAACATACCATTTATACATGCTTATGAGTTAAGTCCAGATGCAAACATAATGTGCCAGCAGATCAGGGTCTGTGTAGTTTGTTCTACTGATTACTCCTTACAAATTGCACAGACACAGATCTGCCAGTGCATTATGTGGTGGCAGATCTGAACCTGTGCAGTTTGCAGTTGGACTTAACTTAAAAGTGCGTATATACGGTAACTATTTCATATAAGTGAGTATATACGGTAACTATTTCATATTCTTAACAGTAAAAATTTAATTTGCAAGCGTGCATTTTGTTTTCTTTGTAATGATTTACATGAATGATATGCCAATGTTTATTATCCCTGGTACATGTCACTTATGCATGATTGATAAAACTGTATACAACATTCCACTGTATGATGATCCTCTCCTGTGATCAGATAAGACAGGGCTCGAAATTACTGGTAGTCTGCTAGCCCGTGGCTAGTAAATTTCCTGTCAGACAAGTAGTTTGCATAATTTCAATAGTCTGATGAATAATAAAATTACAGTTATCGCCTATCTGCATTTTGTGGCAAGGACTAGTGAAAATTTAGCTAGAAAATCTACTAGTCCTTTTGGCTACAAAAAATTTATGTTAAATTCTAGGACTGTAAGATCATGTCTTGACTGTGAATCACCCTATAATGTATACGACTTGCAAAAGACTTTGACATGAAACTTTAACACAACCAAATTTGTTTTTGTAAAACATGTATGCCCCAAATGCTAAGTCCAAAAAGTATCTAAAAATCCTTTAAACATTGGAACACTTGTTATTCTAGCATGAAAATCTAATCAAGTCATCTACATATGCATACAAACATGTCTACATATGCAACCAAACATGCCAACAAAATTTAATTTGTCTACCTCTAATGGTTTTTGGTTAATCATGCGAATAAGCATTTTTGTAAAAAAAAAAAAGACAGATCCAAAGATAAAATATATATTTAAAATAAAGAAAATTTCCTGTTATAATATGAGAATCTAATCATAACATTTTCACATACAAATATGCCTATTAAATCTCATTTGTCTACCTCTTATGGATTTTACTTGATCATGCTAACATGATTTTTGTCAAAAAGGTCAGTACAGAAAGTAAAAAAAATGTGTTCATACCCTGAAATGGTTATTGTTACCAAAGCTGCATTTTGTTTGCATTTTATCTGCATTCCATTTGCATTTTATCTGCCTTCCATTTACATTCGATTTGCATTAAATCCATGTTTGCATTTCATCTATCATCTCATCATATTTTCTTATGGTTTCATAAATGCATTCAGATTTTGTGTTTAATACTTCCTTCCATTATTTCCTTTCATTTCATTCATTTGAAATCAAATAGAAATGCATTTACTGAAGTTGGATTTTCTGTTTTCTAAAGTGTTCAAGTTACAGAACTATAGCTTTGTGTCCTGTCTTATTAAAAGTGTGATCTCTTATTTCATTTTGTTCAAATAAAGATTGTACAAATACAACCATCCATGATGATGTCATCATGTCAATGGTGTTTTTTATGTCTGCCTCAACAAGAACAAAGTCAGCTTGTAAAAGGCAAAAATTGTCAGTGTAAAGAATCTGATTCTGGCTTATAATGCAAAAGGACATTCAAACATGGCTTATGATGCAAAAGAGTATTCAAGCATGGCTTATAATGCAAAAGGGCATTCAACCATGCTTTATCATGCAAAAGGGCATTCAACCATGGCTGATAATGTGAAAGGGCATTCAACCATGGCTTATAATGCAAAAGGGCATTCAACCGTGGCTTATCAAGAAAAGGGTTATTCAACCATGGCTTATAATGCAAAAGGTCATTTAACCATGGCTTTTAATGCAAAAGGGCATTCATCTGTGGCTTATCATGCAAAAGGGCATTCAACCATGGCTTATAATGTAAAAGGGCATTCAACCGTGGAAATTTAGAGGCAGCTAGAAAATAATAAATTTTCAAATCTATTAATGAAATGCTTTCTGTTTTTTGTTTATCATTCATAGTTTTGTATTGTGCATTGGTGCTCTCCATTTTCTTCAAAATGCATTCATCATTTTGTTTGCATTAATTCTGCATTACATTGCATTCTTCCTGCATTCCATTTCAAGATTTAAAAAAAAAGTAACTTCTGTAATGGGTTGAAAATCTAATCAGGTCGTTCACATGTATATACCGATGTGTCTATCAAAATTAATTTATGTCAAGTGGGGGGTTGCGGGGTGGGGTTGACAAATGTGCCAAGAAGCTTCTCTGGATGGATGGATGGACAGATGAAGAGATGGACAGAACCAAATCAAGATGCCCCTGCTCTGGCATAAAAATTAACCTTAAGCATGATGCCAACACTATCTACTGACCTAGGCCAGAAAAAAAAGCAATCAAGTGTATGATCAACCTCTCCCATGATAACACAAAATGAATAAAAATATAAACAATTTGTAGGAGGTAATCAAGGCAATCAGGATCCATTCTGGAATTGTGGAAAAAAATTAAAATGAAGAAACTACTCTAAACTTCTATATCAATTTTTCTTCTAAGGCAAATTAATGTTGTGGGCAGTATTTGAAAGTGCTGAAATTTACTTACATGGACATGGACATACTGCTGCTGCTGTTGATGAGGCAAGGTGCTATTGAGTGCGGTGTTTGTTTCCGTAACTGAAATGAGACAAACAACTGGTATCAAATATCACATACAGTTAACCACGATTAATGCATAGATCTCAGGACCAAATGTTAAACTGTGTTATAACAGAAGTGTTATAACAGAAGTAATGAAGAAGAATGTTGGAAATTCAATTCGAGGTCTCATAAATATAAAGGTGTATGATAAATTTGGTTGAAGTCCAACATTCCTTAATTTTGTAAAGCTGCAGAAACCCAAGTTAGGAGGAAAGGCAATCAGGGGCCATAACTCTTCTAAATGCTGTTGTGGAATGATTGAAATCAAAACTCTTTTATAGTCTCATTAATATAAAGCTTTATGCCAATTTTGGTTGAAATCCAACAAACCTTGGTAAAGTTATGTTGCAGGAACCTAAGTTAAGGAGACAGGAAGTATGCTTTAGGAACCAAAGTCAAGAGGATGGACAATCAAGGGCCATAATTATTGCAAATGTTGTGGAACTCTAGAAATTAAACTCATTCAAAGTCTTATCAATTTGCAGTTGCATGCTAAATTTGGTTCAAATCCAATAATCATTGATAAGGTATTATTGCAAAACCAAAGTTAGGATGGGAAATCAGGGGTCGTAACTCCTGTAAATGATGTAATAGATGGCTGGAAATCAAACTCAATCAAAAGATAAATCAGGCTCTTTTACAAATGCTTTTATTAAATGTATATGCCAAATTTTACATAAAGTAAAGGAATGAACTAATGTAATTACACTTAACATTTTTAAAAATATATAATGAATACATATCATATGGCAAATAACAGTCCTTTTAAGCTTTCAAGGGAGTGCCTACATCATGGATTGAAAAGGATAAATGTAAAAATATGACAACGAACAGTGCAAAACTAGCTTTTAACTAACCAAAGCACTTTTGACTCACTGAGTCTTTTTTTAAGGCAATTACCAAACTGAGATGAACAAGACAAACAATAGACATAAAAAAATGTACCAAAGCTACAAAACTTTACATGATTGTATGTCTAATGGAAATTTTGTTTGAAAATTTTAGATGTTTTGCCTTAATGGTTTGAACTTCAATGATAAAATGGCAACCTAGTTAGTACTGACCTACCAAAGGAGGAGCAATAGCACCATCCTTTCTTTATATAAAGAGGTGTAATCATAGATTATATTCCAGATAATTTATGTTTCTGTAATGACAATAATAACCACAACAATAATAATCATACCAAGTTGTACTACAAAAACAGTAGTAATTATAGGTAAGTGAACGAATAATGACCTAAATGAATGAATTATTTATTTTTAGAAGTATTGGCTCTAAGCATATGATTTTATTTGCGTGTGGGTGCTCGTTTGGAGTCTTCCTGGTTTAAACCGCTTGGATTCAGTGTCTTTAGGTTGTGCATCCAGTAAGATTCATCTTCTTTCCTGGTTTCAGAAGTCCAGTTGAGGTTGTGGGCAATTACAGTTAAGAAAATATTACTGAAAGTATGGCCATGCGAAGAGAAGTGTTCAGCTACTGGACTTCTCTCCAGATCCTTTGTCATCCAATCAGATCTGTGATTCAAGACTGATCATTTTGTATAGTTTTTCGGTATCACAGACATACTTGAAGTCACAAATCTTACATGTGATGTGATAAATTACATTCTCTGTTTTGCACATTCTGTTTGGACAATGTATGTTCAATTTTTTCTTATCACTGAGCTAGAGAATGTGTTGGTCTCTATCATATGTTCGCAGGTTTGCGCCTTTTATTGCTAGAGAGACCAGATGCATCAGCATGGTCTTTCCTTGTGATTGGTGTTAACTTCGTTCAGACTAGGCTGGCTCAGAGGTTTTTTGGTCTGTGGTAGGCTACAACTGGATGGTCTGGAGGATTAACTTTTGAGTGTCATCTGATTCCACGATGGGCCAGTGTTTCAGGACAATCTGACCTAATTTTGGGCTGTCCAGATAGTCGGTCAGGATAGATGGTATCCAACCAACATTTTTCTTTTCTTTATAGTTTAAGAGGTCATTGCAGTTGTTTTGCTTAGTCCTCTGTGTTGTTTCCCCTATCAGGTCTCTGTCATAGCCTCAGTTCATCATTGTACAGACTTGTTTGGAATGTTTCATCGTTAGAGCAAATTCTGCATATACCAAGTGCCCAGCTGTATGGGATGTTCTGAATGCAATGTTTTGATTGAGAGCTGGATGGCAGAAGATACTGGTTTTTAAAATTTGGCTTTGAGTATATGTCTGTGTGAAATTTATTTTCTGCAAGTATGCTTGTTGTGTCCAGAAATATGTTGTTTGAGTTGGAGAATCTAACTGAAGGATGGAAGATGTTTGCTTCTGATATAAAGTCATCCAGATTTTCTCTTCGATGTTGCCATTTCATTTCTCTGTCATCAATGAAACATACTGACTGGTCAGGTGTAAGTCTCACTCATGCTAAAACTAAAGTTTTGTAAATTCAATGAGTTCTCTTGTGTTTATTGTTTGTCATGTTTGTCTCTGTGTTGTAATTGCCTTTGACAATGAGAGTCCAAAGCGATTAGGCTAGTTGAAAACTAATTTTGATCTGTTCTTTGTGAGTTATGAATATATATATATATATATATATATATATATATATATATATATATATATATATATATATATATATATATATATATATATATATATATACATACATACATATATGCATAGTCAGAAATCAGACAAATTTACCCTTGCAGGACAGAATTTTAAAAAAAACAAGGTGTTCAATAGTAAAGATGAGTCCCCATTAAAAAAGGAGCACAATCAAAGTAAGCTCACAATATAGACTGGTAAGGAGGAAAATGAGTCACTCATGTCTAAAAATTGAGTCAAAGTGATTTACACCTCTCCCTCGATATATCGCACACAATGGGGTCCAAAAATATTGACCGCATATAAGAGAGGGTGCGAGGCGACCTAAAAAAAATTAAAAAGATGACGCCATCCCCGCTGGACATCGAGAAAAATGGGGGGGGGGGAGGTAATGGTGCTGTTTATTGGCTGAATACTCATTTTATAATCGCATTGGAAATAATTGTCCATAAAGAGCTTTTCTATTGAAGTTGTTGGCTTTCTTGTATAAATTACCTTTATTTTCAAGATACCCAACCCTGAAAGATCGTTAACAACATTTCCAAGAGGTTTCAACAACCATCATGTGTATGCAAAAACACTGTGTATTACATCACTGCTTTTTGTTGTTGCTTTTCACAACCAAACAAAATTCCTTTTTAAAAAAAAGTAGGAACATTTATTTCGTGAAACAACCATCAGCATCAAAACTTTATTTTTGTTGTTGTTCTATTAGTAAAATATTTATGCAGTGATTTCATTGCAAGTAATAGTGAAACTTCTTATCATCCTTGAGGAAATCTCTGAGTGCCAATTTAGGAATTTGAAGTTCACTACAAACTCTGGGACTTGCTTCTCCATAATGAACCGTATCTCTGAAACAAAGCTTTTTATTCACCAAGTATTCATTTTGCTTTGTTGTCTTGCTATCTTTGATCACATTTGTGAATGGGTAGTTTATTTAAGGTAGTTTAATTATATTATTTACATAATAATATATATAACAGTGTTTGATTGATCAATTGAAATGAGTTGACCTGACACAGGACTGTGACCGCAAGCTCTTACACAGGTAGGATTTGCATGCCTTTTAACTTTTCTCTTATTCCACCCCCTTTATTTGATTTGATACAAAAGATGTAATTAACATGATAATACAAAGCAGGTCTGCTGTTAGTTGAGTGTAGCAAAAACAAATACTTCCGCAAGTCAGAGATCAAAACACTGTTGGCACTTAATTAGGTTTTCATAGAAATGCTCACGGACATAGCTGTGATGGTAGATTTACATTTTTCACATTTGAATACAAGAGGGCATATTGCATTTATGATGATTGCACTGAAACTTACTTAAATTATAGAATTAAAACATGAATTTTACTTAACAAAACTTATTTAATTGGTATTTATTTAATATAGTGTTGCCTCCAGTAGACACTAGTGATATTTGTAGAATATTGTTATTTACAGTGTACTGAGAATGTTGTTTGGAAAGAAAGATTAACAAAATATATGACTTTTTATTAAAAGTTGAGAATTTCATGATGTTGAGTCAGATTTACAGGTGCTAACCATTTTCGACAATAAAATGAGTGATATAAAGGTTTCACTTACCATTTTTGATCACGATTTTCTTCACGTTCAACAAATAGGGGCCAATTTTGGGGTATTTTCTAGTTTAAAATATGGGATCCATGCCTGACCCTGCATTATAAGCAGGTTCGTGAGTTATCCGGGCATGAATTTATCGAAGGAGTGGTGTACTTTAAGTATGGTTGAGTTACTCTCCTTGAGATGCATTTGTATAAAAAATTTCAGAAGTGTAGGTGAAATAGGGTCAAAAAATATTCATGGTGTAATCAGGTGAAAATTTCATAAGTCACTCAAGCATGAAAACTGAGCCAGTTACCTAGTTTTGGAATGGCTGAGTTATACTCAGTGGGATGCCAAGTTTCATAAGTCTAGGTGAAACAGGGTCCAAGATATTGAGGGTATAACAAATGAATAGTTGAAGAAACAAAAGTCACTCAAGTATGAATATTAAGTAACAATAACCTGGTTTTTATATGGTAGGATTACTCACTTTATTATGCATCCACAATGCAATTTTCATTAGTGTGGCTGAAATAGCGTATAAGATATTGATGGTGTAATGAATGGACAGCTGAAAATACAGAAGTAACTCCAGTGTGAACACTGGATCATACTGACCTAGTTTTGGTATGGTTGAGTAATCTCCCTGAGATGTATCCATATACCAAATTTCAGGTGTAGTTGATAAAGGTCCAATATATTCTGGTTGTAATGAACAGATGGCTGACAATACAAAAAATCACTTAGGGATGAAAAATAGGTCACAGTGACCTAGTTTATGGTTGTGTGACTTTTGTTGAGATGGATCCAAATACCAATTTTCACAAGTGTAAGTGAAATAGGGTCAAAGTTATCAAGTGTATTAAATAAACAGATGAAAATACAAAAGTCACTAAAGCATAAAAATTAGGTCACAGTTGCTTAAATCTTGGTAAGACTGAGTCACTTTTCCAGAGATCAATCCACATACCAATTTTCATAAGTGCAGGTCAAATAGAGCACAAGATATGGAGGGCATAATGAATGAACAAACAAACAAATGAATGATGTATGTACATATTTAGTCTTTAAACAGTGCCTCAGCAAAATAATGGCTATATGGTGCCAATGAAAAGTAAAGTTCTAAAAATATAAATTTAAAAAGAATTGCACACAAAGTTTAGGAAGATAAACCCTTCCAAATAAATGTAAACAAGAAGTACAACAAAATAAAAAATAAAAGGTAAAAAAGGTAAAGATGTTAAAATTCTGTCAAAGGTACATACAATAAATGATAAAGGTAAAATCCTTAAAACATATGACAAAAGAATGAATGAAGAAACACAAACACTTGAATGAACTGGCAATATCCACTCCCAATTCTGTTGGTGAGGACATGAGGAATAATTGCAAAATAGCAAATATTACACATGTGAATATTGTCTAATTATGTAAGCATTATGATTCTACACAGGTGGCTAAGTTTAAATGTTTGCCAGAACTCCAGAACTGTCAGGAAAGAACTTTGGCCTAAATAACTGTAACAAATTATGAAAATGACATAAAGAAAATATAAAGAATAAGTTAACCTTGAATAAACAACTGGCACAAGTGGGCCATATAGCTCAACAGGCAAAAATTGCTTTAGGGCAAAATTAATGTAGTTCTAATAGGGCAGGTACCGTATGCTGAAAGAGACAGATGACAGGATAATCTCCAGCTATTTAGTTGAAATTGGTGGTAGTCTGCATCTTGTTTAACTGTGTTTCTACCATGTGTAACTTCAACTAAAACTAGATGGTGTATTGGCATCTTTTGTATGAACATTAAAGGTGTTCATGTTAGGACTGGTAGAGTCCTGGTAGAGTCCTAACATGAATGCCTTTCATGTTTATACCAATGATGATAGTATCAAATCTGGTCCAATGTGGTAAGGCAGCTTAGGAGAAAATGTTGTTATGTGATATTTTTTATTTTTCATGTTAGTAACAACAACCATATTTGATGGGTGATGAATATCATTTTAAGGTTTTCCACTTGTTTGCTATGGAAGTCACACTGATGATACGGGAGCTACCACAAACATAATTCTGGCATAGCATATCCTAATGTACATACCTGCCATGTTTGATCCAAATTACTTGAGCCATTCCAAAGATGTTAAAAACAGATTTTCTGCCTGGTTTCTATCAACACCACACTACTGCAAGAGGTTCTACTCCAGACACAATTCTGGTAGAACATTTCATCAATCCAACCAAGTTTGATTAAAACTGAAAATCTAGTCAGCTGTTAGAGAGAGAAAATAAAACAAAGGTTTTTCCACCAGGTTGCTATGAAAGCCACAATGCAACTAGGGGAGATATCCGGAACATGATTCTCTTACAACATGTCCTATGAAAATTTCAAACAAAGTTTGATCAAAACTGGTTCACAAGAAGTTGAAAATAAGCTTTCCACATGATTGATAAGAAAGCCCCACTGTTGCTAGGGGAGTCACCCTGGACACAAATCTGGCAAGTTTAATCAAAATCAGCTCAGCCATTCTAGAGAAGAATTTGAAAATAATTTTCCACATGGTTTCTATGGAAACCACACTGTTGTTTGGAGAGCCACCCCATACATAAATCTGATAGAGCATGACCTAAGATATATTCCTATCAAGTCTGAACAAAATAGCTTAGTTGTTTTGGAGAAGAAGTTGAAAATAGGTTTTCCATATGGTTGCCATTCTTCTGAAGAAGTTGAAAATAGTTTTTCCATATGGTTGCTTAAGAAGACACACTGTTTCTATTGGAGGCACACTAACCATAATTTTGGAAGAGCATGTCCTAGGGAACATTCCTGCCAGGTTTAATCCAAATTAGTCCAGATGTTTTAAAGAGTTGAAAATAGGAAATGTTGACTGATGGATGGATGGATGGACAATGGATAGATGAGGGGCCATGCCATGGCCTATAGCCAGGTGAGCTAATAAAATATAAAAAAGCAAGATGCCCATGTGGACCTGAGATTGCTCAGCTGACTGAAATTTATCTAATAGGCAAATGCAAGAGCAGTTGGCCAAGAATTTGGGTCAGCAGCATGCTTTGTGTTGAAATTTATTCTAATGCTGTTGACTGCATAATGAAAACAACTGTTTTAAGGTTTAAATCTTCATCCTTATCTGATCGCACATCAGCATCATTTGTACAATTCTGAAAGGTCCATATGCCAGGATGCTTAGTGTCCAATATTTTTATTAGATAAAGCTGTGTAAATGTTTTTCTACTTTTTGTAATGGCAGCCATATTTGAAGGCAGAAGAGCACTGTCTGTATGATCTTAAATGTGTCCAAGCTAGGACACTTTTTGTCTCATTTGGTCAAATTGTGTCAAGTGGTCATTTAGAAGACGTTATGAAAGGCTTTTCTCTTTTTAGTAACAAATGCCAGAACTGATGGAAGTTTGATATCCTTTTATGCAAACTTAAAATTCCTTCATGCCAGAATGTATTCTGTAAAATCAGATCATATTCTGTAGAGTAGTTTTGTGGAGAAATTGTTTAAAATTTGATGGTGGATCATCATTATTTGCATAAATGCTTCTGTTGAATTTGGTCAAATTCTGTTGAGCATTTTTTTTTAGAAAAAGTAATTTAAAGGTTTTTTTTCTATTTTTAGTAGTGGTGGCTATATTTTGATTGCATATTAACATAATTTATTTAAATCTGAAAGCCCTCTATATTGGGATGCTTTCTGTCAAATTTGGTCAAATACTGTTGGGTCTTTTTTTTAGGAAAAAAAAGTAATTTAAAGGTTTTTTTATTTTTAGTACTGGTGGCTATTTGTGATGGCAGATCAGCATCATTTGTAAAACTTGAAAGGTTTTTATGTCAAGATACTCTGTGCCAAGTTTAGTTATAATTGGTCTGGTGTTTTTTTGAGAAGTTGAAAATAGCAACTGTAGATCGAAAACAAAAGTTTTTTTAATATTTTTCATAATATTGGCCACATCTGATGACAGATTGGTATCAGTTGTATATAATTGAAAGATCTTCATACCAGGATGCTGTCAAATTTGATCAAATTCTGTTCAGTGGTTTTGGAGAAGAAGTCATTTTAAGGTTTTCATATTTTTAGTAATGGTAGCCATATTTGATGGCAGAGCAGCATCATTTGTACAAATTTGAAAGGCCTTTATGCCAGGATGCTCTGTACAGAGTTTGGTTTAATATATCTAGTAGTTTATAAGAAGAAGCTGAAAATAGAGATAGCTGATGAACGACATATGACAAGCAATGCAGTTGGATCATACCATATGCTCACTATGCCTTATGGCCAGGTGAACTAAAAACCGAAAACATTAAATAAAGTGAAACTGAATAGAAATTTTTTCCCATTTTAGGAAAAGAAAAGAATTTGTAACAAATTTTGAGTGGCTAGCATAGAAGCACTCAGTGAAAACCTTTATATACACAGAGTGAAACCTCACACACACACAGTGAAATATGTTATATACACACACACTCAATGAAACCTCTTATACAGTGAAACATTTTATATATATACACACCGTGAAACCTGTTTTACACATACACACACACAGACACACACACTTGAAATCTGTCTGTAAAGGACATGCAAGGAACCACAAAATGTAATTCATGGGCATGTGTCCTTTATATACGGGTGAAATATCAATATTGACTGTTATGAACAAGTGTCTTTGATATAAAGGGGTTTGATAAGGCAGGTTTTACAACAGTACAAATGCAGTGAGTAAGGTATAAATTCACTCTCTCCACTGAATTCTATTAGGTGTAAACAACAAATTTTCATTAATTATAAATTAATATACTACATAAAAAAAACACTGAAACCTCATGTTAGCAGTCTTCTAATCACATCGGACATAGTACAGGGTCATTATGATCATCAAAAATTTATATTCATTTCACAAATGTATACAATAACAAAACATAAACAAGTTATGTCAATCATTAACTTCAAAAGTTAACACAAAGCTTACATCCATTTCTTTCTCAAGGAATCATATGACACAAGAAGTCCGATTTCTGAAGAAATACACAGAATGTTATTAATGTTATTCACACATTGGCTGTTAAGAAAGCAAATTTAAGCAGTACTGAGTATGCGACTTGGGATTTCTTGTGACCATTTCTAAATTCTGTTTAAATGAGATGACTAACTTAAACACTATAGTATTCACATACCCTGCCATTTGTTTGTACCCCCGTACTGATTTTAAAAAACAAAATGCATCAAGGATATAACAAATTCACAAAACTTAGTCATTTCATTCATCAATTTATAATTTCTAACCTGATTATTGCCAGGGGGTCCCTAACACTGTCAACTTGTTGGCGTTTTGAATTGAACGGGAGTTTCTTTAGTAACACGGTCACCATATTTGCATGGGCGAGTCTATGTTTTCAAGCAACAGATGTGATGTAGTTCACTGTCTTTGATAATCTCAATAATTCCGTAAATGAGGAGTTACATCTCTTTGAACACATGTATGCAAGAGTTCCTCCTGTTCATTTATTCAACTTTTTTTAGACTTATTACACCTAGAGATTACAAGTATTGGACGTAGACAACACAGTTTTACTGAAATGGACTGTTCTAGAAACCAGAATAGGACAGTGAGCAGTCCATCTGCTTGTTTACATCGAGAGCTTCCATTTGGTATGAAATGTCAGTAAACTTAGAGTGTTAGGGACCTCCTAGTGACAATCAGGTTAGAAATTATAAATTGATGAATGAAATCACTAAGTTTTGGAAATTTTTTATATCCTTGATGCTTTTTGTTTTTAAAATCAGTAGGGGTTAACAAACAAACAGAAGGGTGTGCGAATACTATAGTATGCAAGTATCTGTTTAATGCAGATGATGCACATGAGAAGAGTGTGTCAAAAAAATGTCAGAATAAGGGTTCTGCTGAATGCAGTGCTTTTCCTGTGAACAGGATTATGATGAAATCAATTTCTGCAAGACAGGAAATCCTTGCATAACATTCCTTGAGGCCAGGTGAGCTAAAAGAATTAGTGAAATTAACATCTATTGGAACAACAGATGGAATTATATATTCATTATTTCTTACGAAAACTTCCAAGTTTATGGTAGCTAAAAGTTAACAATGCTGAGAATTTTGTTTTATTCATGGGATGTCAATTTTTATGGATTTCATGGTGATTGTAAACCATGAACTATATAACCAAGAATCAATGACTCCTATGATAATCCTATGCATAGACAACAGAACCCTATTTTCTGACAACAGGACCCAATTTCCAAACAACAGGACCCTATTTCCTTACAACAGGATCCTATTTCCAGACAACAGGATCCTAATACTATTTCCAGACATCTGGACCCTATTTCTGGACAACAGGACATTTATTCCAGAGGCAAAATCAAGAATTTAAGTAACACTGAATGTTTTTTTGTTGTTACAAAACCATGATAATTGATATTCACAAAAATAAAGAAATTTCACAGTACATATACTTCCTTTAATTACTGATGAATAAAAATGGGATAAATGGAATAGAATATTGAATACAACATCATAACCAATATCACTGATAATTTTAATACAAAATTTCATCCTTCAAAAGACTAACTTTGAACAAGAATCTAGGTTAAATCATGAGCATGTATTTTGGTGTTGAAGTACAGACATGGTGATAAATGTATCAGAAATTGACATGGAAATTCTTATTTACTTACTTTTTAATTTCTCATTAAGTTTATCCAGTGACTCCATTAACCTCTGCTCCTCTATTGATAAAGCAGATGGCACTGCAAGAAAAATTGGCTCTAATTACTGAATAGCAATAACAAAATCTGCATATTAAACTGTCATTAAACATAACATGTATATTCTCGATTATAAGATGACTCGGCTATAAGTCAATGCACCCCCCCCTTTTCGGGATGCAAAAAGCTAATATCTCTTTTACCCTCCTATAAGTCGGAGTGTACTTTGCAAATCAAATCCAAATGTAAGAGGTGACTTATTGTCATGGAGTCAGAGTTGCACTTTGGAAAAATAAACAAACCAAAAGTCACATTCTGCAGCACAGTTTTTATGTTTCTCTGCAAAGTATATTAACTTTAAACCTGAATGCTCCATTGTAAGCATTACATTTTATTTTACCCATAATGGCAAAACTACTTAAGTTTAGCAATTCATGAAGTATGATATCCAAGTGACAAGGTACCTGGTAAATGACAAAACAATGATTATTCCGAAACTTGGCCCATTTTTTATGTGGAGACTTAAATTGGGCTCTGTGACACTTTGATCATAAAGTTTGTGAAATCTCATGAACAGGTGTCACATGTGCAGCATGATCACAGTGTGTTAAAATAAGCACCCACAGTTAACTGAAAAATGGACTCTACTTGGCACTGAACAAGTATCAAATTTGCAGCTTGATCAAAGGATTGTCAACTGAGAAAACAAAGTGGGTGCTGCCTTTACAAGCTATGGGATTATGGTCAGATGTGCACATGTATGACATTCACAGCTCTATCAAAGGAGTTTTCAACTGAGAAAACAAAGTGGGTGTTGCCTTTACAAGCTGAGGGTTTATTGTCCCACATGCACTGGCAGATAACTTAGGAAATATCACTTGGGAAACAGATCTGACTTATGAAAAAGGCAAATACAGATCAAATCAAAACTTTTATTGCATCAAACACAGACAGTGTTTATACAGCAAACTCAAAATGTGATACATATATGGGCTGTTTGGACTTACATGAAAATGGAAGCAATATACTGCTAGTAAACATAGATAGTAAACAACACTGATGGACACTTCACTTTGCAGAGAGTAATATTTAATTTAATATTTTCAAATTATTTAAATCCAAAAGTATTTTGTAATGAATAATGTAATGGATGGATAAACACAGTGCATACCATGTAAGTATTTCTGTATGGGAATAGTGGCATGAAAACATAAAAATATTTGAACTGATACTATTTTGTATGTACTGCAAGCATCTCTAGTTTCCAATATTACCACTAGATTTATAAAATAATTGTATGTCACACTTATAAGACAACCCCTACTCTGCATGAATAAAATTTTCTGTAAAAAAACGCAGATTTATAAGCAAGTATATAGGGTATATAATTATCACCATTGCTTCCTACTATATGATGGTGATATTGGGATGCTCTTAATCTGTCCATCCATGTGTCTGTCAACCGAGCAATGTTTCTCCCAATGCTTTCTCTGCCTACTCTATTTGGCAGAATTAAAATGAACTTGGTAGCATTCTTGCTTACAAAGTGACAAGATGAGTATTAAACAGCTATATTAGACTTCGCCTAAAAAGAGGGGCCCCAGATGAATGTCAAAAGATATACAAACGTCAATCAAAAGGACACATTTCCAACCTCATCCCCATATCCCATCCATACTACATATGGATGTGCCAGAAAGGGAAAGAGATAAATAGAACATATGATGGACTTGGAAATACCATTACAAGCAATGGCCATTTCTGTTTTAGAGGGATGACTGGATGGTTGTTCAAGACCTACATTTTTACAAACCCATCTATTTGGTACATCAAGTGAAAGGTTGTTATTAATAAAATAATATTGTAGATTTCCTTACCCCAACCCTTTGGCAATGTGAAAAGAATGGGGATCTGCAATACCACACAATCACATTTGCTTCATTTTATTCAAAGCATAATAAGGAAAGTCCCGAGCTTTCAGTCATTCATTATCCCTCTTCCCCAATTCTAAATATATCTGCCTTTATCTTATCTAACCAGAGTGCCCAGATAGAGTGTCTCTAGTAATATACTGGTACATGTATGAGTTCTAAATGTATCTGCTCTCATCTCCTCTGACCAGACTGCCAAGACAGTAGTGTCTCTAGTGATATACTGGTACATGTATGAGTTCTAAATGTATCTGCTCTCATCTCCTCTGACCAGAGTGACAAGACAGTAGTGTCTCTAATGATATACTGGTACATGCATGAGTTCTAAATGTATCTGCCATCATCTCCTCTGACCAGACTGCCAAGACAGTAGTGTCTCTAGTGATATACTGGTACATGTATGAGTTCTAAATGTATCTGCTCTCATCTCCTCTGACCAGACTGCCAAGACAGTAGTGTCTCTAGTGATATACTGGTACATGTATGAGTTCTAAATGTATCTGCTCTCATCTCCTCTGACCAGACTGCCAAGACAGTAGTGTCTCTAGTGATAGACTGGTACATGTATGAGTTCTAAATGTATCTGCCCTCATCTCCTCTGAGCAGAGTGCCAAGACAGTAGTGTCTCTAGTGATATACTGGTACATATATGAGTTCTAAATGTATCTGCTCTCATCTCCTCTGACCAGAGTGCCAAGACAGTAGTGTCTCTAGTGATATACTGGTACATGTATAAGTTCTAAATGTATCTGCTCTCATCTCCTCTGACCAGACTGCCAAGACAGTAGTGTCTCCAGTGATATATTGGTACATGTACCAAATGTATCTTCCCCCATCTCCTCTGACCAGAGTGCCAAGACAGTAGTGTCTCTAGTGATATATTGGTACATGTACGAAATGTATCTGCCCTCATCTCCACTGACCAGAATGCACAGACAGTAGTGTACCATATCTATTGATATAACTGTGGATGTACCAGTTCTACATGTATCTGCCCTCATTGTCTCTGACTAGAGTTCCCAGACAGTAGTGTCTATAGTGATATATTCTGGATGTACCAGTTCTAAATGTATCAGCCATTATCTCCTTTGACAATACTGTCCAGAAAGCAGGGTCTCTTGTGATATACTGGTACATGTAACAAATGTATCTGCCCTCATTTCCTTTGACCAGAGTGCCAAGACAGTAGTGTCTCTAGCGATATACTGGTACATGTATCAAATGAAGGTTTCAAGTCTCTCTCTTACATGGTATAAGAAGAGCTGCAAAGTACATGGTACAAATGTAACTTCAGATGGTGTTATAAAACCGTTTATCAAAAACTGCAAGATGCATATATATGTGAGATTCTGAGTATCATGGCATATATTTTCAAAAAAAAGTGCCTTTCCTTTAAATTGAACAGCCATGATGTGGATTTTAACAAATTGCTAAAAAAAACTGTTCCTCGAGTTCACGTTGAAAAAAATGTGAAAAAGTTACAAATTGCAAACATGGTTTTTTGTATAAGATTATGGCCAGGTTCTTCATCAATTTATTCATCTACAGGTTATATAAGAATTATGCCAGATGCACATACTGGGCAAGGCCATCAGGTTTTTACTTACACTTATACTCATGTCAATCAATTAGCACAAACATCCAAGTATGCACCTATGGAAAGTTATAAGCGTAAGAAACTGACTGTTTTGGAACAAATTAAATCACACTGTTACAGCATCATAACAAAAGTGTTGCATCAGTGAGACACAACATCATATTACATCTGAAATAAATTCAATAAAGGATTTTACTTACATGCTATTGAATAATTTGTTACATGTCCTTTAGAATATATAACTTGTCATATTTCTCCTTGGAATAGATTGGTGTAAACTTCTTATGTGGCAAAGAGGAAACAACTACCAAGTTACAGTAAGCACTCTCATGAGTTTATCTGTGGACCGATCTCATCTACATTTCTCTTAAGTTGGAATGTGATGGTCATCCAGATATTTTTGATAATATTAATATTTTGGCTCTGTAAGAGTCATGTCAAACAGTTAGTGTCATTATCAATCTTCCATTGAGGATTCCATATTAATATCTGGGCTCTGTGAGGGCCATGTCAAACAGTTAATGTCATTATCAATCTTCCACTGAGAATTCCATATTAATATCTGGGCTCTGTGAGGGCCACATCAAACAGTTAGTGCCATTATCAATCTTCCATTGAGGATTCCATATTAATATCTGGGCTCTGTGAGGGCCACATCAAACAGTTAGTGTCATTATCAATCTTCCATTGAGGATTCCATATTAATATCTGGTCTCTGTGAGGGCCACATCAAACAGTTAGTGCCATTATCAATCTTCCATTGAGGATTCCATATTAATATCTGGGCTCCGTGAGGGCCACATCAAACAGTTAGTGTCATTATCAATCTTCCACTGAGAATTCCATATTAATATCTGGTCTCTGTGAGGGCCACATCAAACAGTTAGTGCCATTATCAATCTTCCATTGAGGATTCCATATTAATATCTGGGCTCTGTGAGGGCCACATCAAACAGTTAGTGTCATTATCAATCTTCCACTGAGAATTCCATATTAATATCTGGTCTCTGTGAGGGCCACATCAAACAGTTAGTGCCATTATCAATCTTCCATTGAGGATTCCATATTAATATCTGGTCTCTGTGAGGGCCACATCAAACAGTTAGTGTCATTATCAATCTTCCACTGAGAATTCCATATTAATATCTGGTCTCTGTGAGGGCCACATCAAACAGTTAGTGCCATTATCAATCTTCCATTGAGGATTCCATATTAATATCTGGGCTCTGTGAGGGCCATGTCAAACAGTTAGTGCCATTATCAATCTTCCATTGAGGATTCCATATTAATATCTGGGCTCTGTGAGGGCCACATCAAACAGTTAGTGTCATTATCAATCTTCCATTGAGGATTCCATATTAATATCTGGGCTCCGTGAGGGCCACATCAAACAGTTAGTGCCATTATCAATCTTCCATTGAGGATTCCATATTAATATCTGGGCTCCGTGAGGGCCACATCAAACAGTTAGTGTCATTATCAATCTTCCACTGAGAATTCCATATTAATATCTGGTCTCTGTGAGGGCCACATCAAACAGTTAGTGTCATTATCAATCTTCCATTGAGGATTCCATATTAATATCTGGGCTCTGTGAGGGCCACATCAAACAGTTAGTGTCATTATCAATCTTCCACTGAGAATTCCATATTAATATCTGGTCTCTGTGAGGGCCACATCAAACAGTTAGTGCCATTATCAATCTTCCATTGAGGATTCCATATTAATATCTGGGCTCTGTGAGGGCCATGTCAAACAGTTAGTGCCATTATCAATCTTCCATTGAGGATTCCATATTAATATCTGGGCTCTGTGAGGGCCACATCAAACAGTTAGTGTCATTATCAATCTTCCATTGAGGATTCCATATTAATATCTGGGCTCTGTGAGGGCCACATCAAACAGTTAGTGCCATTATCAATCTTCCATTGAGGATTCCATATTAATATCTGGGCTCTGTGAGGGCCACATCAAACAGTTAGTGTCATTATCAATCTTCCACTGAGAATTCCATATTAATATCTGGTCTCTGTGAGGGCCACATCAAACAGTTAGTGCCATTATCAATCTTCCATTGAGGATTCCATATTAATATCTGGTCTCTGTGAGGGCCACATCAAACAGTTAGTGTCATTATCAATCTTCCACTGAGAATTCCATATTAATATCTGGTCTCTGTGAGGGCCATGTCAAACAGTTAGTGTCATTATCAATCTTCCATTGAGGATTCCATATTAATATCTGGGCTCTGTGAGGGCCACATCAAACAGTTAGTGTCATTATCAATCTTCCACTGAGAATTCCATATTAATATCTGGGCTCTGTGAGGGTCATGTCAAACAGTTAATGTCATTATCAATCTTCCACTGAGGATTCCATATTAATATCTGGTCTCTGTGAGGGCCATATCAAACAGTTAGTGCCATTATCAATCTTCCACTGAGGATTCCATATTAATATCTGGGCTCTGTGAGGGCCATGTCAAACAGTTAGTGTCATTATCAATCTTCCACTGAGGATTCCATATTAATATCTGGTCTCTGTGAGGGTCACATCAAACAGTTAGTGCCATTATCAATCTTCCATTGAGGATTCCATAAAGACTCATGGGAGGAGCAGTTGCCTTCTTGAAACATGTACTGTAACCCTGTTTAGAAGTGTTTTGTGAGAACAGGCCACAAACATGTCTATCCAGAATCTGGATATATTTATCACTATTCAAAATGCCATCAACAATCTCCGATGGTCCCTTTACATAGTTCGTCAAGCTGCCCCACATCATCACAGAAATTTTCCTTTGTGGTACACTATGTGTTCCAAGGTAAAGAGGTTGGTAACATTTGTCACATTTTCTCCATGTATTTATTAAGTTATTATAACTAACCACCACCTGACACTCATCATTAAATATCACTCTATTCCATCCATTCTGTTATCACCATCAACCACCACCTGACACTCATCACTAAATATCACTCTATTCCATCCATTCTGTTATCACCATCAACCACCACCTGACACGCATCACTAAATATCACTCTATTCCATCCATTCTGTTATCACCATCAACCACCACCTGACACTCATCACTAAATATCACACTCTATTCCATCCATTCTGCATGACCCATCATATTTTTCCCCTACAACAATTAATTTACTGAAATGAGCACATATTGGAAATAGGGAGTTTCTTCAGTGCAATACATTTAAAATACCCTCACCTCTAGATGGTTCTTGTGCATACTGGTATGAACACTGATTTAATTCACTTGTTAGATCCACCATATTTTGTCTCTTATTTCTTTTTATGAACCAAAATAGAACCTGCTCTCCATGAATGAAGTTGGCAGCGACTTCTATGGAAAATTTTTGCAGAACTTGTTGCAATTAACTTGTTTATTTAAACAATACTAAATCTTTGTGAACTTGTGCATTCCTCATTACAGCGAGTATTATGCTCTTTTATCCAAGAATCATTTCTTATGTTTCTAAGGCATTTTTCTTTCTATGATATCAGTTTACTTACCATACTTAGCAGACAACTTATCAACTCACTAGTGTCAGTACTATTTACTTGCCAATGAAATGCTGCTCAACTAATCAGTAATGCTATATAATATGGTCAAACAGCGTAATTGACACCCTAATGTAATGTAAACATTGTTAATGTGATGCAACACTTTTGTCACAATGCTGTACTCTTAAATTGTACAGTGCTATGTGAGACTGTACATTACAATTAGTGATATCATATGTATACTGATACGATGTCTCAAGAGAACATATCACACAGTGAAAAGAGGATCAAACCCTTGCTGGGTACAGATCCATGGCACAGCATCTTTTGCTTTACCTTTTTGTGGGGGTTGCGAAGTATTGAAGACTTGCTGTCGAATCTGTGCCTGGTCCATGGCCTGATGGATGCTACTTTCCGACACCGACCGCTCAGCTAACTGCTCTGCTGTCAGGAAGGCGGCCATGCTCTCGGTCACTGCAGTGTCATAAATTTAAAGATATTTCTAACAAACTTCAGTTTTTCTCTATTAAAATAATAAAGTAGTGAATTCAAGCAAACAGCATAGTCCTTTATCTGCCAGCAGATCATATGATGGCAGGTCGGGGTCTATGCTGTTTGTGGTTAAGTGCACATTATATATAAGTAAATATGGCAACTTTTCTATTACAGAGATTGGACTATTAGCATGGACAATCACTTTATTACTAAAATCGAACTATTAGAATGGAATCACATAATTACTAGATAAGACTATTAGCATGGAATCACATAATTACTAGATAAGACTATTAGCATGGAATCAAATAATTACTAGATAAGACTATTAGCATGGAATTACATAATTACTAGATAAGACTATTAGCATGGAATCACATAATTACTAGATAAGACTATTAGCATGGAATCACATAAGACTATTAGCATGGAATCACATAATTACTAGATAAGACTATTACCATGGAATCACATAATTACTGAGATAAGACTATTAGCATGAACAATCCCTTAAATTATTACAAAGACTGACTATTAGCATGGAGAACAAAGATAGGACTATTAGCATGGACAATGACCATAGTTTACAGAAATGAGACCGTTTTTCATTTTCCATTACTCATTAGATTTTATTCCAAAGTTATGCATATTGGATTCTGGAAGTCTCAGACTACATACCTCAAAAAGTCTAGTTATTCAAAAATTATAATAATGCAGAAAATCCAAGGCTTTTGATAAAGACTGTGTTAATCCAGGCTATTACAGTACAGTTACCATGGAACAATGATGGATCATGGTACTCCACATATCAAGGGACATGGAGGAAAAGATTACCCCTGCAGAAATTCCACATATCCTGAAATCATATTTACTTTGTCTAACAAGGAAAGGATGAAGTTTAAACATTGTTTCCATGTTTCATATACCACAGTCTCAACTCGGTGCATGGATGGATTAACATTCACAGTGAATGTAGTGTCTTGATGAAGAAATGCTGTAATAATGAGAAAATGTACGAATAATGTGGGAATTATAAGAATGTCCAACTATCAGCATAGATTTCTTAGATTTTAGGACATTTTCATTGTCATGAAGTAATAAATTAAAATACTGATTCAGATCTTGTTCTCATTTCATATTTACATGTATATAAAACATACTTTTGTTTTGTGAATCCAACAAAAGACAATGGCAAATGCACCTTTATTACATGTACTTGATGAATTGATGCTTTAATAATGAAATAGGAATGATCTGATGATGTGGGATTTAAAAGATCATCCAACAATCAAGATTTCTACAGGACCTGAAAAAAGCTGTAAATGACTTGACTTACAAGGCACTCGATGTATGCTAATTCTTCACAATAAACTCATTAAAACATGGATTGGAGAGATTAATTCTTGTTAATCTTTGTCACAGAAAAACACTGTGTGACACTCTGCTTGAAATCTCATAATCCTAAATATTTAGACAAAGTTTTATGACCCAATATGCATGTTTTTATTTACAAATTACACAGTGGAGCGTATGCCATCAAAGTTCCACAGTGACCGTATGGTATGTTGCTCCCTGTGTATGATTTCAAAAACGTTTGCAACAGGAGTCCCTTGAAGAGACTTTTGAAAGAAAAAGTTTCAAACAAGTGTTACTGTATGCTTCATATAATAAAATCAGATGTGCTACTGTAGCCATATTAGATGTCACATTGGCACCATTTTCATTTAAGAACAAATAGATATCATTAGTCTTTTTTGTGAAAACCATCCACTCAGGAGGTGTAGCCATAAGAAGATGTCCACTGTGTTGACCATATTGGCTGTCTGAAGGGCAATATTTTCATTTAGGACCAACCAGGCATCATAAGAAGACTTTCAGTGAAAACTCAATGTCTACATGACTAACAATTCAGGAGGAGTTGCGATAACAATATTTTCAAGATGGCCACCATGACCATTCTACTAGGGGGCCTGATCAGCAGCATCTTTATTTATGACCAAAAAGATATCATGCCTATATGACTATCTGTTCAGGAGAAGTTGCTATAAAAAAATTATAAAATTCAAGATAGCTATCATGATTGCCATATTGGCAGTCTGACTGGCACCATTTCCATATAAGACCAACTACATATGGTAAGAAGTCTTTTAGTAAAAATCCCATGTCACTACGACTAACCATTCAGGAGTTGTAGTGATAATAAGATTTTCAAGATGGCTACCATGGCCATCAAATTGAAGGTTTGATCACCACCATTTTCATTCAGGACCAATGAGATCTCATAAGAAGTCTTGTAATGAAAACCCCATGTCTCTATGACGATCTGTTAAAGACATGTAGTACCAAAAAAAAAAGATTTTCAAAATGGCTACCATGATGGCCATATTGAAGGTCTGACTGGCACAGTTACCATTTTCGTTTATAACTAACTACATGCACATATCATAAAAAAGTCTTTCAGTAAAAACACCATGTCGCTATGACATCTGTTCAGGAAAAGTAGCAATAACAGGGATTTCCAATATGGTCACCCTGGTGGTTACATTGGCAGTCTAATCATCACTATCATCATTTATAACCAACTATATATCATAAGAGTTTTTTAATATAGACCCCATGTCAGTATGAGCACCCATTTAAGTGAGTAGCTATGACAATATTTTTAAGCTTGCCAGCATGGTAGCTTGCTGAAGGTCTGATCAACGCCATTTTCATTTATTATCAACCATTTTCATTTATTATCAACCACATATCATAAGAAATCTTCAAGTTCAAACCCAATTTCAAAATTACCATCCATCCTGGACTAGTAGTAATAACATTATTTTCAAGATGGCCTCCATGCAACATTTTCAATCAAAAGTAACTAGACATCATAAGAAGTCTTTTGGTGCAAATCCTATGTTGCAACAGTCATCCAATTGGGAGAAGTAGTGATAGCATGATTTTCAAGATTGCTGCCATGCCAGCCATATTGGATGTCAGTATGTATGCAAGTATATGGGTTAATGGTATATCAGCACAATACTGGCTGTATAGTGAGAAGTAAGTTTAGGTATCCCAAAAAGGATAAAATCCAAACAATACAAAGACAATTTTTTAAAATAAATAAACTGCATTCTTTTAAAATGTCCAAGACCTTCTCAGCTGGAACATCATCAAATCAAGCATGTTGGAGGTCAGATCAGCACCATTTTCATTTAGCACCTACTAGATGGCCATACTGGATGTCTAACCATCAGCATTAATTAAGAAGTACCAGACATCATAAGAAGTATTTCAGTGAAAACCCCATTTTGATATGACCATCTGTTTCATCAGGAGTAATGATAGCAAGATTTTCAAGAGATCCACTAAGTTGGCCATATTGGATGTCTGAAGGCCACCATCCCAATTATGACTAACTAGACATAAGAAATAAGTCTTTTAGTGAAAACCCCATGTCAATATGACCATCCATTTAAAAGAAGTAGTGAAAACAAGTTTTAACAAAGCTGCCATTGTGGTCATATTGGATGTCAGATTAGCACCACTGTCATTTAGGAGAAACTAGACATCATAAGAACTCTTCTAGTGAAAACCCCATGTCGATATGAAATCCATTCAGAAGGAGTAGAGATAACAAGATTTGTTTTCAAGATTCCCACTGTGGCAGCCATACTGGATGTCCCAGGGGCACTATTTTCATTTAGGACCAACTAAACCTTGGGATGAATGTGTGTATAAAGTTTCATGCCAAGACTCCACTTGCTGAGGTTGAATGGTTGGTTTTTGCAGCATTTTGAGCACCTTTTTGGCTATATCATGCCAAGGAAATGGGAGCTAATTGCCTTTCCTAAACAGTTGCTGAAGAAGAGTATCACCAGCAGAGTAATACATATGTCTTGTCTATGCTTTGCAGGTAATATACAAATTGTTGATGCAGTATAAAGTCACTTTTGAAAGTATGCACCCATTTTTCTCACAACCGCAGATCAAATTACTACAGGCTGGACAAATTCACTTACCCAATGCACAGGTCAAGCTCAAATTTAGCTTGGGCAAGTTCAAGTATGCAAGGTGCTTACCAATGGGCAATCCAAAACTTGAGAGCGAGAGAGAAACATCATGTTTAGTTCGTAATGCTTTATGTTCTGTAAGTTTTATACTCTGCCAACATGACATATTACATTTAATGACACAATTATTTAGCATTCATATGTACAGCATACTTCTGTTACATAGATGCCTGCAGTTTTATTCATCTATTGATCCTTTACTTCATGATACACTGTTGAAGTCTGTTGCTTTCATCTTGTGGTCAATGTCAGTTCAATCCCTGCAGACTCAAGAATGTAGAATAGATACAATGTACTCTCCTGCAGACTCAAGAATGTAGAATAGATACAATGTGCTCTCTTGCAGACTCAAGAATGTAGAATAGATACAATGTGCTCTCTTGCAGACTCAAGAATGTAGAATAGATACAATGTGCTCTCTTGCAGACTCAAGAATGTAGAATAGATACAATGTGCTCTCTTGCAGACTCAAGAATGTAGAATAGATACAATGTACTCTCTTGCAGACTCAAGAATGTAGAATTGATACAATGTGCTCTCTTGCAGACTCAAGAATGTAGAATAGATACAATGTGCTCTCTTGCAGACTCAAGAATGTAGAATAGATACAATGTGCTCTCTTGCAGACTCAAGAATGTAGAATAGATACAATGTACTCTCTTGCAGACTCAAGAATGTAGAATAGATACAATGTGCTCTCTTGCAGACTCAAGAATGTAGAATTGATACAATGCGCTCTCTTGCAGACTCAAGAATGTAGAATAGATACAATGTGCTCTCTTGCAGACTCAAGAATGTAGAATTGATACAATGTGCTCTCTTGCATGTCGTAAGAGGTGACTAATGAAGGCTGAGGCAATAGTAGCTCTCTGGTCAGCATGCCTGACTCGCATCTGAAAGTGTGTGAGTTTGAATCCTACCATCAGATGACCCTAGGTTGAGTACCATGGTGTGTCCTTGGGCAAGGCACTTTACTCTGATTGCCTCAGCACTAAATAACCTACTGGTGATGATGTGCCATAAACACCAAACCAAGCCAGTATCAGGGTCAGTCTCACACTTCCTCGTGCAGACATGATAATGTGAATGCTTACTACTGAAGCAGAATTTGACAAATGGGGAATAAATATGTATATTTTAACTTGTAATGAGATATATTAATTTAATCATAATACAGCAGAGATTGTTTATAATGTTTCACAGGGGAATGGGATTTTCAGAATGTTATAACCGATATTATTTTTATCCAAATTCATTGTTTATTTTTCAAAATGTTTATGTACTTGTCCATGTTGATGACGTTGGACATACTAGTAGTAAACAATTTATATCGGTATGATAATCATCAGGACTCGTATGTAATGGTAATACAATTTTGATACAACAAATATTTGTATAAATACATGTTATCATGAGAAGAAAAAATTATAAACCAGTAAGTTTTACCATCCGACGAAAGAGTCAACATACATGTACATGTACCATCCGGTGAATCATAAAGACCACTTTTATGTGAAAATGTAATTGTCCATAGTCATCTGTGTTTTATTATTCTGAGATTTATTATTGACATGTTTTTCAATGACATGCAAATGCTCATAAAGAATATCAGGTGTGTCACACTGAGCTTGTAGGTACAGTCTAATGTCCACTATGCTAAGTAGAACCTCACTGGCTCTCTGTATAACCACTGGTACTGAATCATTGTCATCCTCATCACTTCCTGTAGCAAAAACATCAGTTGCTTCCTGGCAATCACCAATTTCACAAACAATATCCCCAATTGTTGGTATTACAGATGTGACAATGTCACTATCAGAATTAACATAATCCAAGAAATCAACATCCTCGTTACCAGACCCAAGTAGGTGTAACGCATCACATACCATAACAAGGGGAACTTCATTATCATCAGCACCGCTATCACTTGTAATGAAATCTGTTTGTTCACTAAGCCCTGCCTTAACAAAACAGTTTGCAACACAATCTGTGGAAACATTATGCCATGCATGATAAATCATCTTGATTTTGGACCATACATTTATTTCACACTCAAATTTACATGAACACCCTGTTTCTATTCCTTGTATTATTTGCAGCTTTGTGTCTAAAGAGACATTTTTTTCTGACTGCCAAATTTTAAGCCATTTTCACAACAGTTATAATTCAAAATGAACACGTGAGAGATTTCTTTAAGCTGTTCTCAAGTAGTCAACATACAGATATAGAACGATAGCTAAAGGATACTTCTAAATTATGTAGTAAAAAAATTATGTGATGGCAGATCTGGGTCTGTGCAGTTTGCAGTTGGACTCGACTTGTAAAGAAGTAAATATAATGCCTATATATTAAAGATGTCAACCTTGACCTTGTATGTTGTAGGAGTATATCAGATATTGCTCACTTTTCAGATGAAGGAAATACCAAAATTCAACAGTTGCTTCACAGCCATTTTAACTATTATGGCTTGATAGAAAGATAATATGTTTCAAAATAAATAGCTATAAAATTTTCGCAAGTGTGAATTCCTGAAACTAACTTTTTTTGCTTACAATTTTCCTGAAAGTGGCAAAACATTTGCTGGTATTAATCAATTTGGAATCAATGATTTCCTCTGCCCACTTTGAACAAAAGTGGACTGATGATTCAGTAATCGCTAATAAATTTTCATTAAGGTTTCTTATCAGCAGACTTTACACTCATACATCTGAGCTGAATCAAACAAAGAACTGCACTGGGAATAATTCATAAATGTTATTATCATTCCTGCTACTCTTATGCCAAACCAATCTTTATTCCATCTAAACAGTGTGTACTCAATTCATGCTAAAAGCAACTGACAAATGGCAACCTGTGATGTAAAACTACAGTTTCTAACTAATCAGGAAAGTCGGTTGAATTGTGGAATTTATATTACGCATCTGAGGTGAACCTCCATTGCCCCAAGGAGGTAATGCGCTGTAAAGAAGTCATCTGCATCAAATTGCATATGCAAAGTAACTTTTCTGTACAAATTAAACAAAAGAAGTCGCTAGAAAGAAAGAAACTCTACTTGTACCAACAATACATTTAAAAGGTTCAGTAGGATAGTACATGTACAAAAGATAGGCAAAATTGTGCACTCCTACAGCTAACATGATTGTGACAATATTGCAGCAGGCAGGTTTAATATATGAACACCATCTAACTTCAGGCAGGTGGTGGGTGGGTAGGTGTCAATCAATTCTAGGTGTTTGCATAGAAAGAAATACGGCTTTGCATTATTTCAAGCACTGAGCACAGATGTTGGAATAATTTGTTCAATCCAGCATAGGGTACAAGTCTTAATGCCACCTGAAAACAACTACCATTTACTTTGAAACATAATAAAAGGCCAAGAAATATTAAGATACAACCGAGGGTTCCATGGAATGTGCAGTCTCAAGCTACAATGTACTCCCACTGTATATGACTTGTAGAAACTTAACAAGAAACTTTAACACAGAATTTTTATACTAACACCACTGTAATTGCTGCCACATAAAGTAAAACCTATGTCTCTCCATCTAATAAAAACAAACTGCACTTCTAAAAATCTAATTCAACACTAGAAATGAGTTGGAGGAACACATATGCCACACCTAAATTCAAAACCTAACCAAGACTGGACAGACAGATGGATGGACATACAGAGTAACACTATATACATTACCTGTGTTGTGATGGGATATAAAAATATCAATAAATTGTATGCTAACTTTTGTCCATAAAAAATGAAAATGCTAACTGACTCTAGTTCTGTTAGGTTTGACTACTTACTCTCCTGTGTTGGTAGATAAGGGGGTACACCACTCTGTTGTGGGTCACTGTAACTTGGAACAGGAGCCTGATATACAGCATACTGTTGTGACTTGCCTGCTGAAAGTCTGCTGCGGGCCTTCAGACTGTTAGGATTCTGCTGCTGTCTCCGCTGATGCAACAAACCATACCGTTTTGTAGCAGTTCCATTGGCATTTTCCGATGAATTTTGTCTGCGCAAACTATTAGTACCATAAATAGATGCTTGATACGGTTGTTGTTGTTGTTGTTGCTGTTGCAAGTGTGCCTGTGAATTTGGTGCAACTCTGTTCATACTTGTAAACTGACCTAAAGCATTGCCGTCTATGTATTTATTGGACATGGGTGCTGCTTGTCGAGATGACGTAAGTTGAGGTTGATGAAGTTCACTGTTTGTGTAGTTCACTGAATTTGATACTGCTGGTCCAGCTTGGTTATTTCGACTTAAACAATTCCTAACTTTCTCCCATAAATGATTAATTTCATCATCTGTAGGAGTCCTATCAATCCGTAAACCATTATCATCGTACACTGCCCCATCATACCTGATATTTAAGCCAGCCTGAGATGGGATTGTGGCACTTGAAACTGGCACTGTTGATTGTCTTGATAGTCCATTTGCCGTAATTAGAGGAGCAACAACAGTTTTAGGCATGATTATGCTAGATACAGCATAGGTTGTTTTTTGCTCTGTGCCATGGTGCGGGTAACTTGCCGTTCCTGTGGAACGAATAGCCTGTGTGGAAGAAGGCTGAGCTGGACTTTGCACTCCTCCTATGTTTCCAGCTCTGAGCATGGCTGGCACTTTTTCCATGAAATCACTATTGACCACAACTATTTTTCTCTCTTCTGTATGCCCACTCCCTCCTGTTGGCATTTGCGAATTTTGTGTAATTATATGAGCTGCTGCCTGGGGCCGTACAATATGAGGTTTAGATCGAGGAATAGTACTTGCCCTTGAAGTTTCAGCACTAGCTACACGTGGCTTTTCAGATCCTGGATTAAATCCAAGTGAAGCTGTACCCAGTTTAGCTGACTCAGGCCTTGGAGGTTTCTGTGCATCTACACCTGGCAAGAAAAGATTTTTTTTAATAGAATCAAACATGTATAGTAACAAACTGCATAATACATACATGTAATAGTTTGTAACCAAACAAAAAGATGGGGTCATCTGTTTTCCCTGCACTGCAATAATGTCTGTTAGGAAATAGAAGGGTCTGTCAAAAATTTCATATTTAGGAAGTTCATATTTGTACTTGCTTATTTGGATCAATGCAATATTGGTATATTTGCTTCTGGTGAGATGTGGATTGGTAACAACAAAAGTGCAAGTAATGGAAAGTGTTAATGACAAATGGATGGATGGACAGATGGGCAAAAACACTAAAAATATTAATAATTCCAAAAATCAGCACACCTTGATCATGACTATAATATGTATATATAGTTTCATAGGAATATCTTTGACAGTATTTAATATTTTCTCCAGAAACAATTGTGTGTATGATGAATAGAGGAACAGACAGATTGAAAAAAAAAAAAAAGATATTGAAGCTGATCATTTCTCACAGCAAAAGCCACATCTAGATTACTAGTCTGATACACACACACACACACACACACACATATATATATATATATATATACACACACACACACACCAAGTGTTATAGGGATAAACTGAATCATTTTGGAGTTTTGCTCCTGAAACAAAAGTGTGAATAATTATATGGATGGATGGACTGACCAGTGGAGAAACACATTTCACGAAATATTGAAACTAAAGAATTCCTAACAGCTACAGAACATATATATCACTAGTCTACTATGTGTATAAAGTTTCCAAGAGTTTATTGTGAACAATTTGGAAATTTTTCGTGAGAAACAAAAGTGTGAATGATGGATGAAGGGATGAATAGACAAACGAACAAAAAACATTACAGAAACTTCCTTTTTATCAGTATGTATAGCAACTGATGGTGAAGATTTGACTGTCCAAAATTTTTACACAACACCTGAACATAGTTGAAATTACCACGGCCAGCAGCAGAAAATCAAAAATAACTCACCATTCACAAGCAAGACAAAATGTATATAATTTTCTTCTGTGAGCCTAACATTTACAAAACCTTGCTAGTTTTCATGTGCTATATTACCCTGAACTTTCTTTACTCACTGAGCAAAGAAATGTCATTTTATTGAATACACTGAATAGTATAAGGATATCCTACAGTTTATATTTTTGGTTTTCAAAAAGAGTCCCATGAAGACACTGACACTCTACTGTCCAAAAAGAATATCCATGAATCCAAGATAAGACCATTTCTTCATTTTAACTGCTGAGTGTTGAAGCCCTAAATGATATTCTTGAGTGATGAGAATTTCAAATTAGCTGCTGTAATGGCCATATTGGACCCAAGATTGGCACTATTTTCATTTAGGACAAACTAAACATCATTAGAAGACTTTTAGTGAAAACCACATGTCAATATGACCATTCATTCAGAAGAAGTAGTAATATTGCTTTCAAAAATGCAGACATGGCAGCCATATTTGATATTAAATTGGCACCATTTGCATTTAGGACCAGGATGAAGTCTTTTGGTGAAAACCCTATGCTGACATGACCATTAATTCTGCAGGAGTAGCTATACTAATTTTTTCAGGTAGAACCACATACAATGTTTTCCAATTAGCTTAATAGTGCATAAAGTGTTTTTTTACAGGGAGGGTTATTTCTTTTAAAGGTTTCTAAACATCCTTATAACATTGCAGAAATAACACCCATAATAACTCTCATCTCATCAGTTTTCAAACAATACGAGTGGTGTCCTTGTTTTAAAGTTGCCCTACAACAATTTCTCAGTCATATCAATTGTGTGGGTTGTAATGCCAATGGGGATCTGCCCCATCCCAAAGAAAATGAAAACATGAGAAACTATAAATGTGCACATGGAACACAAATGCTCCATCAATGAGCCTGAGATGTTGACGTAAACATAACATTTAACCCTACAAAGTCATACAGATGGGGAAATAAGGGTAACACTACAAGTAACTATAACATTTGTGGTGGAATTTAAGCTAATTTCTTTGTGTTACTTTTCTTTCATTATTATTTTAAAACTGAAATTACATAATATGCACAAATTTGTTGACATCTTTGGTAGTTTGTTTCAACATCTTTACTAAAAATTGTGCCCATTATTAAATAATAAAATTTTGTGCACAGGAAAAATTATGACAAACTGTACTATACTTCAAAAGATTATGATGAAATACTGATGAATCACTTTTTTATAGTACTGTATTTTGCTTCTGGATCGTAATTTTCAGCTCCACAGAGCAACGGATTGATAGCATGGATGACTGACAGAAGACAAGCAAATTCTTCATATGTATATAGATGATACACTATTAACAATCAAGGATAAATGAAAACAAGAGTTTCTTGAAGGTACTGATGCTCTACTGTCCAAAAAGAATTTTCAGGAATTCAAAACCATTTCTTCTCAGTAACTGCTAAGTGTTGAAACCATCTCTGATATTTTTAAGCAATAAGATTTTCATATTAGCCACTGTGGCAACGATACTGGATGTAAGATTAGCACCATTTTCATTCTGAATGAACTACACACCATTATAAGACTTTTGGTGAAAATCCCATATTGATATGACCATTCATTCAGGAGAATTAGATACAAGATTTTCAATACATTCACTGTGGCAGCTATATTTGAGGTCAGATCAGCACAATTTTCATTCAGGACCAACGAGATATCATAATTTGTCTTCTGGTGAAAAGCCCATGTCAATATTACTTTCCATTAAGAAGAAGTAGGAATAAGATTTTCATGGTGTTCCACCACATGCAGCTGTTACACAGATAATATTTATAGATCATCAGCTTATTCAGGAATCAAACCATTATATAGATGCATGGATTTATGAATGGTGTATTTTACAATCGCTATTATAGTCACTTTCTTTTAAACTTTGTATTCTCTTAGTAATTTGAATTCTGATTTATTGTTCCCAGTCCTATATTTTGTCACTGTGCTATTTTGGTTGGTTTTGGTTGACTGTACTTATATGATTCTGTTGCTTGGGGTTTGTTGCAGTAAATAGATACTGTAGCTACACTTCTATAACAAAAACTCCAAACAATCGACAGTGTTTCTAAACAAAATACAGTATGCATAGGTAGCTACCATGCTCATATCCAGTCCAGATTCCAAACAAAATACAGAATGTACTATGCTGAGGTGCAGTGCAATATTCATGGTAGTAGATAGCCACGTGTAAGTAATATCCAAAGCATCTCCAATGGTTCTAATCAACAAGTAATCTAGAACACTATTCTGTATATACTTGTGTATAAGTCTGATCCAACTGCAAACTGCATAGATCCAGATCTGCCATCACATAATGTGCCAGCAGATCTGGGTAAATGCAGTTTGTTAGGAGTAATCAGCAGAACAAATAAAACGTAAACCCTGATCTGCTGGTGCATGATCTATGTTGCCTGCAGTTCAACCCAACTTATAAGCAAGTACTTTGGTAGGTTATGGAAATATTATGCACATTAAGAAAAATCAGGTAACAGGCAAACAAACAATTTGAGTAACAACTAAATACATAAGTGAAAATGAAGCAAGAAAATTCTTTCATATTTTGATAAAGTTCTTCTAGAAAATACTTTCTTCAAAGCATGTGGAATTCTTAGGAATAAAAATGGATACTGTCATGATTTTCTAATATTTTTTTCTCATCAGTATTGGGCATTATTTTTCCAAAACACAGTAATTTTTTTAACATTTTAATGAAATAACTGCATTGGCATTTCTTTTCTTCTCTGTTAAAATTAAAAAGCCAACTGAACACAATTCCAAAACACTATCATATTTTAAACATTTTAAGAAAACAACAGCATTGGCATTTAATTTTTTCTTTAAAAATTAAAATGCCAATTGAGCACAATTCCAAAACAGTTATTTTTTAAAAACATTTTAAGAAAACAACATTGGCATTTCTTTTGTTTTTTTTTTTTAAAAATGAAACAAATGCCAAACTGAGAACAATTCCAAAAAAACTTTCATTTTTTTTAACATTTTACAAAACTGCATTGGCATTTTTTTTTTTTTTAAATTAAACAAATGCCAATTGAGCACAATTCCAAAACACTGTCATTTTTTTAAAAACATTTTAAGAAAACAACAGCATAGGCATTTCTTTTCTTTTTTTAAAAAGTTAAAATGCCAAGTGAGCACAAATATAAATTCATTCATCTATTAAGCACAATAAGAGCGGTTTCATTGTTTTAATCACTACATACAGTTACTAAAAAAAAAATAATTAAGCTGACTTCTCCCCCATTTGTCCATCATTTATCCGGATGGAGAAGTCACTTCTATTTTTCTGATCCTAGTTTGAGCCCTGGTCTTAGAAAGAATCACCTCCAAATACTTAGATATGACAACTGTTCAATACAGATGCAGTTTAATGACTCACAGTCTACTCTTGAGATATTGGTAATATTTTTTCCTACCTTTACCAGTTTTAACAAAGAGTTTCTCTTGCTGAACTCCATTAGATTCTTCTGTCTCCTCTGTTTCATTGAAACACTGATCAGCAAAACGCACATTCTTCTTCCTCGGCTATAAATAAAGAAATAAAAAATAAAATAAATAAATAAATATATAAATGAACACATATATAAATAATCAATCACTCAATCAATCAATCAACTGTTGTCTTGAACCATGAAGATTTTGTTTAAAGTTTTTTCCTGTATCAGCTCAGGAGAAGTTGAAAATGTAAAAGTGAAAAAAAGGCTTAAAATCTACCATCTGAAATTATGTGTGCTGCTGTCCAGGTGTTCATCTAGATCTATCATAACAATATTGGATTTTACTTAACACTAACTACAGACATCATTATTTTTGTGCTCATATGGCATGGGTTCTGCAGAGTGCCATCTCTCAACTGCAAATGGTAGTACATGTATGATATATGCTCAAATTGGCAAGAAATAAATCCTAGCATATCAAGGAACATACATCAGGCATACAGTTAGAATACTGTTCCAAAGTTTAAACTGAATACAGCAACTAGTGCAAATGTTACACTGTATGTCACTGTGGTTATCATTTTTAAAACTATAACACTGAATCCTAATGTTGATGACACAGCTACCATTGTGCCACTGGTGTCATTGCCAAAAATAATATGTTTATCTCACATTCAGATTAAAACATGACAGACAACAAGTGTTAATTGGAGACAGTGTCTCATCTGCATCCATGCAGTTATGTACATATTTCCCCCATCTCTGTATTTGACTTGCAAAAGCTTTAACAAAACATCTTCAGGACAAAACTTTCATGTTACAGTGGTCCCTCTCTTCAATGGCCCTCTGACCAGTGGCCATTCCCTTTTATGGTCAGAACCCAATGGCATTGCTGTGTTCATGTTCAAAAGTACTCATCTAGGATATCCACCCTTCAAGGCAGCCTGCATATTAGTGCAAAAGATGTACAATATACCCCTCACAAGCAGACACATATTGGGTTTTACAGATGGAAATCTCACGAATATTTGTTGATTTCTAAATTCAATGTACTGACATTTGTTTCAACATGCCGATAAAGTACCTCACTTTAATATATACAAAGAAGTAAGTAATATAATTATCCTTATTGCTGTGTGTTTCTTAGCTGTCAGGTTTTGTTGCTTTGATAATTACTGGATATTATTACCACCAATAATTATCAAGACAACAAAAGCTGACAATGAAAAGCACAGTATTGTTCAGCCTAAGTCAGCATGAAGTCTGGTAGCCATAAGGTACAAATGGTATGTTGGCCATTGTGGTTTCTCTCTAACAAATTATGAAATGTATTTGAAAGAGTACCAGACTATAACTAGTTGATACCATGATGAGCTCACTTCATTTATAAACAGACAGCACTTAGTGTGATAGCTACAACTAGTTGATCCATGATGAGCTCACTTCATTTATAAACTGACAGCTTTTAGTGTGATAGCTACAACTAGTTGATCCATGATGAGCTCACTTCATTTATAAACTGACAGCTTTTAGTGTAATAGCTACTAATTAGTTTCACATGGTTATAGTTGCCAATTAAGGAACAAGTTGTTGCAAAAAGTGCAAAATGTCATCAGACATTCTCAATTTAGAAGGATAAGTGAAAGCAATTTGACTAAATGATAAGAGTGCAAGTTCTATGATCATTGCTGAGAAATTTGATGTAAGAAAGATTCAAATAAACATTGTCAATTATACATTTTGAAAAATGGAATGGACAGAGATTGATAGTTACAGCCAGATGTTTACACCCTTATTTTATTGACAATGTTTTTAAATGGTTTTGCACAACAAATGACAATTATTCATAATTATTTTTTTTACAAAAATTTGAAACTTTTTATCACATTCATTCCATAACATGCATGATGTTTTTCAATGAAAATATTAAATATTAAAAAATTAGTTCTGCCTTTCTAACTTTATATGTAATTATTCCTCAAAATCTGTGCAATTCCCCTCTAGAATGGTCATCCCTATTATAGGACCATTTTTCTGCTGCATAAGGGGTGGCCTTATAAGAGAAAGACCACTGTAATGTTGATGACACTGTTGCCACCTGAACAGTGATAACTAGATCTCACCATGGTTATGCAGATGAGACAAAAAATTTTACTGTTCCTTTTTTGTATTTTCTTTTTTATTCTCTTAACTTAGTTGAAATCTCATTATCACACTACTAAAAACCTACAAACTGATTTTAGCAGTAAGCAACGGCAGAAACTCGACCAACTCAATGAAAAGTCTGCCATTTTTTTATTGTTTCGAGAGAAAAGCTGAATCCTTATTCCTAATAAATACAGCACTCTCTCATTATAATACAAAGTAGCACCTCTTATAGTGGGACCATCTTATTATAAAGTATATAATACATATAATTTTACTATCCATGACTATACCCAGGAACCATGTTATAATCAAGGGCTTTTTTAAACTGAGGTAGTGCTGTATTTGGTTGAAATCAGTCATTGCATGAAATAATAAATGAACAAGCTTTGTCAAAGGAAATCACTGTATTAAATAGAGAATAATACAGCAATCAAAAGATACTGAATTATCTGAGAGTTTTAGCTTACTGTTCTATAATTTACGCAGGAAATTTATATCTCATGGTAATGTACATGTAAACTGCTATTTGTTAATTTCTTAAAATTTTCTGGTATCTTTGTATAAATAATATACCTTGCCTTTCTTTCTGGTCACAAATCTTTTAAAATCACAAATAACATCATGCAAAAAGAACCTTCAGTTGAATAAAGGCCATTCTTGGAAAATATGGCATGATGTTACACACTAGACATAAATAAATACATAATGGTGGCTCCTACAGAAAATAATGTCAATTCAGTGTTACTACATAAAAGGTTGCAAAATAAATGTTTGTTATGAAAAAACATGAAAGAAAAATAACACCTGCTGTAAAAAAATGTCAGTATATTGAGACCTAGTTATTTACTGACTCCAAATTAAAAAGCGAGGTGAAGTGAAGAATTGAAGAGGACAAGGGTCCGTTTAAATCAACATTTATGACAAAATTAGTTATTTAGCCAACAATCTGTCAATTTAAAGCAATCATTTCATACATTACATTTATGATCTTAATTCCATGTGTTATGTATGATGTTTATATAATATTATAAATATTTTAGGAAATTATAAATGTTTCTTCACTTTAATATTTGCTTAAATCTTAATGTTATCAGGAAAAACATGTTTAACTAGTGTCCTTGAATTAGGTTGTTTTGATCAATATGTTTTCTCAATTTGAAGGTCAAGGCTGATTTTTGTTTACAAGTAAAATTACATTAAGATGACTCATATTCTAGAACATTCTGTCATGTGACCAATCTTTATATGTACCATGTTTGGTGGACATTTATTCAGTTTTGACATTACCATCAGTCTTGTGAAGAGCTATTACAGTTGTGAAAATTCATTCCAAATTCTAAGAGAGGAATTATTTTAAATATTCATTGGATTATAACAGTGCTCACAAACTTTTGGATTTTGGATTTTTAATTGATGATTTTGGAATTTATGTGAACTTATTCAGAGATTTTGGAATACTAGTACATCTGGACTTTGGAGACCATAAGCACATCATAACATTCAAGGACACAGCCGTGAATTCGGAACATTCTATATTTAGGACTTGTGATTAGAACAATCATTCTTACTGGATTATTAGGATTTCAAAACACATTACTGTAAGTGACTTTTTGATTTTTCATTTTAATTATCTAGTAATAAATTGCTTGTTGATTTTTTACTTGATTTGTTGGTTTCACTTTCTTTCTGTTACATTTTTCTTAGACCATAGAGTCGAAACACATGATAATGCCATAATATATCTATGCAGCATTTTGAGGATACAAAAGTGTTTTCACATAATGTACCATATGTACTCACATATGTCGGGTCCAACTGCAAACAACGAAGACCCTGATCTGCCAGTGCATAAAGTGCCAGCAGATCAGGGTCTGAGTTTTTTGTTCTACTGATTAGTCCTTACACACTGCATATAGACCCAGATCTATGGGCTTCTTATGCAAGGGCAGATCTGGGTTTATGATGTTTGCAGTTGGATCTGACTTATAAGCGAGTACAGATGGTGGGCCCCCCAAACATGTGCATGGTTAAGTTTGTTTCAATATAGTATTTTGAAAATGGGCTGGCTGCTATTTTTAAAAGCAAAGTTCATTCCAAAGTTAGGAAAGTTACATTTATGGTTTCATATTTGTAATAATTCTTTAAATCTCAGCTGTTGGGATAAAGATTCATCAATTTTAAATCTATGTGTCATACATGTCATACTTGGGTTCTACACTTAACATTAAGTTTATTTGTTTATTTAATAAGCTACCTTAAATAAACACCCTTTTTTTACACTAAATGCAAAAACAGGATTAACTTATTAATGAATGACATATTTTATTTATACCCATGACTGCTAGTGATATGTTGTAAGCACAGATCATGTAAAGTATGACATATTGGTTATGTAAAGTGTGACATATTGGTCATGTAAAGTGTAACATATGGGTTATGTAAAGTGTGATATATTGGTCATGTAAAGTGTGACATATCAGTTATGTAAAGTGTGACATATGGGTTATGTAAAGTGTAACATATGGGTCAAGTAAAGTGTGACATATGCATTATGTAAAGTGTGACATATTGGTCATGTCAAGTGTGACATTGGTTATGTAAAGTGTGACATTGGTTATGTAAAGTGTGACATATTGGTCATGTAAAGTGTGACATATCAGTTATGTAAAGTCTGGCATATGGGTTATGTAAAGTGTGACATATGGGTCATGTAAAGTGTGACATATGGGTTATGTAAAGTGTGATATATGGGTTATGTAAAGTGTGCCACATGGGTTATGTAAAGTGTGATATCACTGCCATATTTTCCAATAATGAAATCTTCCAAATTCATAGTGTACCTTGTACTCATTATTTCAATCCAATTGCCATGCTACATGTAGATTATGAGGGATTACATTCAAAGTTCTCTGTACTGAGTTTTACTTTATTTTATTACACATCCCATGAAGAATCCTTGTATTGTGCTTTTCTTCTGCACAACGGGGTAATCACAAACATATTTCAACATATTTATCTGTGTCCAAATTCCCACATCTGATTTAGTCAAGGAGAGAAACCTAAGAACAATGATTTTATAGGAAAATAAACTGAAAGAACACATGCCCAATATTTTAAAATCATAAATTAAAACATGCATGCTAATGAGAAACATTAAATAGCATGCATAAGAAAAAACAACCATCAGTTAATAACTGTTTTTCTCATGCAAACAGAATTACTGCAACTGAACCAATTTCTGGGTAAAATAAAACAAAAACTGAAAGCTCTGTCATTAATTTTTAAGGTCATTTTGACATTGAAGTTATAGATGTTATATTAAGACCTTTCAAATTCAGTACCATGGTTATGTGATTACATCAGTCTGATAGTAGTCAATTATTCCTGTAAGATGGTTATGTGTTATCACCTTCAGTGATATATGCAATGCACTAAATTATATATACCGTCTCAGTGATAATATGAGCAGATTTCTGAAAAGCAAAATGAAACAAATTTGGTGCATTGCTGACCATCAAAACTGTACAAAGTGCATTTTCATGAATTCTATTTTCAGACATTTCCTTGCAAACTTGCAGAAAGTTAAAAATAATGATTTACAGTTACACTTTGGTCTATAATTTGCATCTTAAAATAATGGAAGTAAAACTATTATTTATTTAGAGATATACATTGTACATGTGCACCCACATCTCCATTGGATCTTGATTTTACTAGTTTCTTTTGCTCAATCTATACCATGAAAATACTTGCAAACTTAATGTATATACTCGCTTATAAGTACGATCCAACTGCACACTGCATAGACCCACATCTCCCATCGCATAATGCACAAGATTTGGGTCTATGCAGTTTGTTACGAGTATTACAACATCAACTCTGATCTGCTGGTGCATTATGTGATGGCAGATCAGGGTCTATTTGTTTGCAGTTGGACCCGACTTATAAACGAGTGTATATGGTATTCTATACTCCACCACATCACAGGTGGATGGTGCAAGCTTAATGTTGAAGAAAATCAATAACCTGAACTTAAAAAATCGTACCAAGTGACAAAAGTTCCTCAGATTACTGTTATCACCCGTTCAGACACCAGACCATGTTTATCATAGTATGAAACAAACAAGATTAGTAATTTCAAAACACTCCATTCCACACCTGATCCTCGATCTCTGGTTGCTATTTCCATCTGTGAAGCCACTCAGTCATAATGTATGCCTCATTTTATTCCTGATATATTTTTCTATTCATCAAACCATCATTTACTTTTCTGTGCTGGACCAAAATGAAGTTACATGCCCCAAAACGTAAGAACTGCATAAAATTTTGCCTGGTCCGACAAAGTTATGCTCACATGAGCACTGACGGTACTTACAGAGATATGCGATTCAATGCAACATTCCCTCATCAATTTGAGTAAAGAGGTAGATAGAAAGGTAGGTTTCAACTTATCATTCACTCGAATCAACTCTCAGAATCCTATTCCATGGAAGAATTACTTACGTGTTTGCAAAAATCAATTCACTTATAATTCCATGAATACAAAATCTGCCACCTCTTGAGTGAAGAGCTCCTTTGCGGCACACACGTCAGTGGCAAAAGATGGTTGACTTGAAAGTTACTACGTAAAATGAAAATGATTGCAATCCATACCATTTAGATTTTATATAAAAGAAGGTAATAATGTGTCTACTAAATTGTTTTTATTTAAGTACTAAAATAAAAGTAGTTTTGTCTCTTTTATCGTATTAAAATATGTGTATATTTATGTCAGAAAGATCATAGCAGTAATCTGAGGAACTTTTATCACTGATTTTTTTTTCATTCAGGCTATTACTTTGTATACATTAAGCTTGTGCCAGCCACCTGTCTACCACATTGGCAAATGTAACATGCTTTCTAATTCTCAGAATATGAAAACTCTTCTTGCTGTATAATCTAAACATACAGTTGGAAACTTTGACCCCATTGTGAAATCAAGAATTTCCCTGTGATAGAGAGCATTGGAAAATGTTTTTAGCAAATATTGACAAAATTTCCAATATTGTGTTGGGATAAAGATTATAACTATTATTTTTCAGATTTGTGGACATATATTTGCAGTCATACTGTCACAAATATTATACAATTATGGGCTTTTGTTGAGTTCAGAACATTGTTTTATTGAGTTGTGGAATGTAATATTGGTCTATGCAAAATGGAGGTCAATATCTAAATTACATAGTTAAGAAAAACAAAGTCCTGAGTGAAATAAAATTATGCAATTGTTGTATTACTTTTCTATCATGATCTAAAAATCCCACATGAGTTGAAATCACTGTGAGAAAACTGCTGTGTTATTGTTGAGTGCATGTGACCTGTTCAGTCAATGAGAATTCAGAGTAATTTTTATGAAAGTTAAAATACATTGTTGGCTCTGCTTACATGTCACCAATACAAAACATAATATGTGCATTGTAACCTTTGATGTACATGAGTAAATGTGAAATACAGTACAAATGTCTTCTAATTCATGAATACTTTCAGTCTAGTAAAATAGTTTCTTTATAAAATGTGTATCAAACAGGGATCCTGAAAACTCAGTACCGGTATTTGCCAGACATTACTGGGAGATATAAAAGTTTTTGACTGGCACATACTCTGTGCAACTGTGCATCAGTCATAAGATATCTTAAATGTCATTACCGGTATATCAAATTGTCATTGATTTGTTTATCCATTAAACTGTAAAATAAACACTTTAATGAAGAACAATTAAAGGCATCTAGGTTTAGCTTACACATTGTTTCTTTGTCAGACAATCAATAAATGTGTCACTGACTAAACTTAATTCAAAGGTGACTAGATCTAGTTTGCACATTGTTTCTTTGTCGGCCAATCAATAGAGATATCACCAAATAAGCTTGTTACAGCTCAACTCCCTGCGGGTAATACTGCTCCTAGTTAATTGGGAGGTAGAGAAGGGCAAACTGATTCTTTATATAGCCCTCCTTGAGACAATAATCAGTATCAGTCTTAGTTTTACTGTTTGAGAGAGCACTACTCACCATGTCAAAGTGTAAACATAATACTGATTAAAACTTCAACCTAAGTAAGGAAGCCAGAATCTGATCAAAACAAAGATGTAGTGCAGGCTAAGTGCTGATACTCTGGATAAACTTATGAGAACAAATCTCACTGGTGTTGATATAAACGACTTTGATCTGATGCTGGCAGTCAGGGAACTGAAACAGACATCTATATCAACAAAACACAGAGACTGAGGGGAAATCCATAGAAAATCAAAGGGATAAACTTATGGTCTGCTACTGCTGCCTGATGAAACAGACATCTATATCAACAAAACACAGAGACTGAGGGGAAATCCATAGAAAATCAAAGGGATAAACTTATGGTCTGCTACTGCTGCCTGATGAGGCCTATTTAGGTGTCAACACTTTTTTTCTTAATGAATACATATTACAAACAGCAGATTAATTTGTCTCTATGAAGTTTGTCAAAATATCTGGTTGCACTCTGGAAAATTTCAGGATCCCGGGTATAAAGTTTTATAAAACTTCATGTTTTTTTTTTTTGGCCCCCAATTTGAAGGCAGCAAGAGGCATACATTTTACATAGATGTAAGTGTAGCTTGACCAGCATGACCAGGCAGTTTGACCTTTCATTTGAATAGATATTAGGCCCTAGTCCACTCAAGAAAATGTACTGTGGTATATAAACATTGTACATGCTTGATGCACATTAGAATTCATCCAGATCATAAGCACAAAAGGCATGCACACCAATACCTACTTTTTTAGTGGACTAGATCCTCATAAATATTCTAGTGAAAGGTCAAACTGCAAGGTCATTCTGGTTGGCCCATTAAAGAGTAAATGTTTATGTATGTTATATTGTGGTAAGGTTTTCATATCAGTGAACTATGCAGTAAAATGTAGTATTTTGGTCAATAAAACTAATTTAAATTATGTAATACTTACCAGCTATTATTGCATTGCTATATCTTTTCCTGGGACTAGTTCCCAGTCCAAGGACATTACTCCTCCTCCAATTAGTTATAGGAGGTCTAGGATAAAAAAACAACATATCTTAGTCCACTTCCTACAATCAGAATATCTTCCTTCCTTGACTTGGACTGAGACCAAAGGACATCAGAGCAGGGTCGGAATAGCAATTTGTGCAATAGTAGCGGGTAAGTATTACATAATTAAAATTAATTTTACCCCCCTCCCAAAAGCTGCATTTTAATAACAGTAATACAATACCTGCTATTATCACATTCCTGAATTTGCCTGCCCAAGCTATCAAGTGAACTTACCACTGTTGTCAGTAGAATGTTCTACTGTCGGCAGGATGACGGGTTGACAATTTGTTGGGCTGATACAACTGGACCGAAAGAATAAATATCCTTACTCTGATATGCCATTGAACGAGGGTCAAATGATGAGAAAGTGGAGTGAGAACACCAGAAGGTGACTTTCATGACATCAACTAAACAGAAATGATTCAAAAAGGCCCAAGATGTAGCAATAGCCCTGACTTCATGGGCTTTGATTTTCATGAAAGAGAGATATGCTATGACCGACATGTTGTCTGTAATGACCATATCACAGCAATGCCTCCTGCAGTTGATGCATCCTTGAAGGGATAGAAAAACAGCACGCATTTTTAGATTGTTGATGTGGAGGGAAGCTTCTTCCCAAGACCACCAGCCATGCAGGACTGCTCCTCTGTGCTTTAGGTGTGCTGCCAGCCTGAATCTGCAGTGTCAGTGTAAAGGAAGGAGGTTCTAGAGTGTGAATCAGAACTCCTGTCAGAAACCTGTCCTGATTTTTCCACCAACTCAGATGGTGATAAAACTTGGATCCTATGGGGACCCAGGCAGACAGGGAGTCCTTGTGAGGTCTACAGTTTGTTGAAGCAAGAACTGGAGAGACCACATATGAAGCCTTCCTAGGGGAACTAAGTCCCCTGCTACATTCTGAGCCCCCAGGAAAAAGACACAGAGAAGAGCAGACAATGATGTCTTCTCAGCCAGTCTTGCTAAGAAAGCAAGTAATTTTTAGATTCTGTTGGGAGGAACATGGACTGTTCCTTGACAGGTGAGAAAATTCATCCCCATGTAAATAAAATTCTCAAAAGGGATACAATCTGACTTCTCCTGTGTGGCGTTAAGGCCTAGATGAGTCACCACAGGGCATGTCTGAGGATGTTGTTCATCTACCATTCATCAAAGTGCTGAATGATGGGAACCCCTAAGGACTTTCAATGAGCCACTGTTACACTCATCACCCTGCTGAAGGCTTGGGGAGCAGAAGCTAGGCCAAAAGGAAGAGCCCAAAATTTAAAGATCTCTTGTCCCAGACAAAACTACAGAAATTTCCTGTGGGCTGGGAAGATGGGGATGTAAAGATAAGCATCCTGGAAATCTATGGAACTCACCCAATCATTCAGCATGATGGCATTCCTGAGTGAGGCATTTGTCTCCATCTTGAACTGCTCTTCTCAAAGGAATTTATTTAAATGGGAAAGACTCATGATGAGTCAAAACTTTCCCACTCTCATTGAAACTAAGAAAAACTAAGAAACTATGGAAAGGACCCAAGCATCATCCAAGAGGTCTGACCAAGCCTCTGAAAAAAAGGCCTAGACATTGAGAGCATGTGTTTTGATATCTTGGCCATAGCCTCTAACAGTCTCTGCAAGGCCACTGGAGACAAAGATTCCTCCTTCAACAGACTGAAGGATGCAGCCAAAAAAAAGTTGGCATGCAAGGCTATGGTAACTAATGTCATTGCTTTCAGTTCCAAAGCCTCAAGAGCATTAACAGGTACATGGGTTCAGGTCCCTGCCAAAATCTCCACCTGGGAAGCCCCTAAAACAAAAGTGGGCAGCTTAATTGACCAAGTGGGCTAATGGACCCTGTAGCTATTGGCTGACAATAGGAGAAGAAGTGTAGAAGAGTGGACAGACCACCCTTTCTGCTGTCCCTTCTTGGCCTCTATACAATTTCTGAGTCAGCTCCATCACCAGTGAGTGAGCAATAGCAGGTCTGACTTGGGTTGTGCCCCAGACAGCCTCTCCAAACTGGAGGGTTTTTTCCTGAGAAGACGAGGAAGAGGCAGGACCCTTCTTACTGGCTCTATAGGCCAAGCAAATTTCCACCAAATCCCAAACCTCGTCACAAACAACAATTGGGGCAATGACCAGTGTATACACATGCCACACACACAAGACAGGTGGTGTGAGTGTCTCATGCAGCCTTTTTATGTCCACTTTTGCCAACATCTTGAGGATTATTGAATGCTGTAAGGAAATATGCATATACAACAATGAACTGGAACATAAAAAGGGTAGGAAATACTAGCCCTGACACTGGTTACTATTAGAGGGATGAAACACAAGAAGCACAGCTTCACTAGTGATGTAATCAAAACTCACAAAATCAACGAAAATGGACACAGATACACACAAAAAAAGCAAGAACTGGGGAGAAATTAACAAATACAACACAAAAAAGGATACGATTGACAACAGAAATGCCAAAAGGTGCTTAAATTGATGAAGTGTTGAGCACCCAAGAGACAAGTGCATAAATGCACAAACTTTGAGGACTAGAAGGAAGATATTGTCAGAAAATGACTAAATTATCAGACTGGGATCATACTGTTTTTTTTTATTTTTTATTCTAGACTTCTAATTACTAATTAGATGAGAAAATTATGTAATTGTACTAATGACTAGCACCTAAAAAAGATACAGCAATATAATAATAGCAGGTATTGTATTACTGCTAATAAAATATCAATTATCTGGACATTGTTTATCCTTATTAGTTGCTTGTATGGACTACTATGGTCCCTGTTCCCCGAAATCTTTACTTATTACAATGTGCATGCATCTATAAATGAAACTAAACTTTGCCATTTATGAAGTCAACACAGAACAGAGTAACAGAAATCAGAAAAAAACAATCAAACATAATCTCATACAATTGCATTTACAAAGGTATTATAAATAAATAAATTATTATTTTAAAAGTAAAAATAAATGTAATTATGAGAGAACAAGGGAGAGAGTGCGACACAAAAACAGAAATTTTTTCTTACACACGATTATCACTAAGTGAGTGCTGCTATGATAAAAATGTATTTAATTTGTCAGACAGAAATCCCAAGCTAATTAAACATAATTCATGATCCATAACAGTCTGATTAAAGGTATTCTGTAGTTCAAGCCTATGTAGTTAACTGTTGATCAATTAAAGATATTCTGTAGTTCAAGCCTATGTAGTTAACTGTTGATTAATTAAAGGTATTCTGTAGTTCACGCCTATGTAGTTAACTGTTGATTAATTAAAGGTATTCTGTAGTTCACGCCTATGTAGTTAACTGTTGATTAATTAAAGGTATTCTGTAGTTCAAGCCTATGTAGTTAACTGTTGATTAATTAAAGGTATTCTGTAGTTCACGCCTATGTAGTTAACTGTTGATTAATTAAAGGTATTCTGTAGTTCAAGCCTATGTAGTTAACTGTTGATTAATTAAAGGTATTCTGTAGTTCAAGCCTATGTAGTTAACTGTTGATTAATTAAAGGTATTCTGTAGTTCAAGCCTATGTAGTTAACTGTTGATTAATTAAAGGTATTCTGTAGTTCACGCCTATGTAGTTAACTGTTGATTAATTAAAGGTATTCTGTAGTTCAAGCCTATGTAGTTAACTGTTGATTAATTAAAGGTATTCTGTAGTTCACGCCTATGTAGTTAACTGTTGATTAATTAAAGGTATTCTGTAGTTCAAGCCTATGTAGTTAACTGTTGATTAATTAAAGGTATTCTGTAGTTCAAGCCTATGTAGTTAACTGTTGATTAATTAAAGGTATTCTGTAGTTCAAGCCTATGTAGTTAACTGTTGATTAATTAAAGGTATTCTGTAGTTCAAGCCTATGTAGTTAACTGTTGATTAATTAAAGGCATTCTGTAGTTCAAGCCTATGTAGTTAACTGTTGATTAATTAAAGGTATTCTGTAGTTCACGCCTATGTAGTTAACTGTTGATTAATTAAAGGTATTCTGTAGTTCAAGCCTATGTAGTTAACTGTTGATCAACGATCAATGGTGACTCAATTGGTGACAAAAGTTAACCACCTACCAACACAAGTGTGAATAGAATCCATGTCAGCTGAGTTTATCTTGACATTGTGTTCACAAGACCTGCCCTTCAACATGTCAAATCGGTACAAAACATTATTTCTTCCTTAATTACTGATCCATATACAGTCAAGTGTATGATTATCCGACACATTTAATCCAGATACTTACATTGACAATTCTACTTTTTGTCCAAAAATTTGATCATCCGGATGACTGATTATTTGGATGAAATTTATGTCCCTTGACTGGTCTGCATAATTGATGTTTTACTGTATTTGTGCTTTAAGAATTCCATACCATTTTTTCCTCCATTCATGCCAACAACATGTATTGAATTTCTCCTCTAATGGTCAAGGCACTCATAATGTAAAAACGCCTGTCGTGTTGTCCCATAATTTCTCCTTCTGTGTGTGTGCAGGCTCCAACTTTCTGGCTCCAGTCATTTTTGTTAGCACTTTATTTTAAACATTTTATTTTTGTTTTATGGAATGTTCTTCTTTTTCCTAAAGAATTTTTTAATAATTATTTTCAGAAACAAATTATGACCACCAATAATGAAGCAGACAACAGGTAAGAACCCCTCATGGGTCGTACCAACTTCTGGACACCCATTTTAGGTGCCAAAAATTGACATTATGAGAGCCTTGAACATTTGAGGGTAAACTGGATGCATACTGTTCAAGTTAATGGGAAAAATAAATGTATGAAATAATTGGAGACCATGTACTGTTATGTATGATGTTTATATAATATTATAAATATTTTAGGAAATTATAAATGTTTCTTCACTTTAATATTTGCTTAAATCTTAATGTTATCAGGAAAAACATGTTTAACTAGTGTCCTTGAATTAGGTTGTTTTGATCAATATGTTTTCTCAATTTGAAGGTCAAGGTTGAATTTTGTTTACAGTTAAAATTCCATTAAGATGACTCATGTTCTAGAACATTCTGTCATGTGACCAATCTTTATATATACCATGTTTGGTGGACATTTATTCAGTTTTGACATTACCATCAGTCTTGTAAAGAGCTATTACAGTTGTGAAAATTCATTCCAAATTCTAAGAGAGGAATTATTTTAAATATTCATTGGATTATAACAGTGCTCATAAACTTTTGGATTTTGGAATTTTAATTGATGATTTTGGAATTTAAGTGAACTTATTCAGATATTTTGGAATACTTCATTTTGACATCAGCACATCAAGATTTCTAGTACATCAGGACTTTGGAGACCATTAGCACATCATAACATTCAAGGACACAGCCGTGAATTCGGAACATTCTATATTTAGGACTTGTGATTAGAACAATCATTCTTATTGGATTATTAGGATTTCAAAACACATTACTGTAAGTGACTTTTTGATTTTTCATTTTAATTATCTAGTAATAAATTGCTTGTTGATTTTTTACATGATTTGTTGGTTTCACTTTCTTTCTGTTACATTTTTCTTAGACCATAGAGTCGTAACAGAAATTGGGGGCTCGTCTTCTGGGATCTAAATTTCATTAAAGCATAGTAGAGATATTAAATTTATCTTTGAAATTCATATTGATTTTGTCTTGGAATATTTTTTTTGTCTTTGGCAAAGATTTTATATAGAGAAATTTTTTGTGTGTGAAACCAACAAGCATTTACTATGGCATCTAATGTTCAGAATTTCATTTCAAAACCTATCCAGGAGGGGATAGAGTGCATGAGAAAGTTAATTGAAGAGTTCAAAAGGTGCATCCATAGTGATGTTAAAACCTATCTTGACGAGCAGAAAGTGGAAACTTTGGAAAATGCTGCTCGTATGGCTGATGATTATTCCTTGACTCACAAAATTTCATTTGGCAATAAGTCGTCCTCTCAGCAGTTTTCTGGTAAAAAACCATTTCAATCTCATTCGAGTACTTCCAAAGTTCACAACAACACAACTGTTAGGAATCAAACATCTGATAAGACTGATCAGAAATCCTTATCTCTTCCTACGTGCACTTATTGTAAAACGAAAGGGCACGTTATTTCTGATTGCTTCAAGTTGAAAAATAAGCAACAGAGAAAAGACAGAGCTTTTCCAAATGCTCTTATTTCTACGAGGTCAAGGTCACGGTCTTGTATTGAAAGCAATACATTTGTTGGGTCAAACAAACCCCAGTCTGATTCTATTTTGGAGGCTTATGAACCATTCATGTCAGAAGGTTCTATATCACTTATTGGTGATTCTGCCAAACCTATCCCAATTAAAATATTAAGGGACACTGGAGTCTTCTTCAAGTGAAAGTGTTCTTGTTCAGGGAGTTGAGTGCGGCTTTGTAAATGTTCCTCTTCATTGTGTAAATTTGGCATCAGACTTAGTTTCTGGACCTGTGACTGTTGGGGCAGTGACTTCTTTACCCATAGAGGGTGTTCATTTATTACTAGGCAATGACCTAGCTGGAGATAAGGTTGTGGTTAATCCACTTGTAACTGACAAGCCTTGTTTGGATCAGAAAGTTGATCCTGTCGAAACTGAAATCCCTGATTTGTACCCTGCTTGTGCAGTTACTAGAGCTATGGCAAAAAGAGCTCTTGAGAGTGATGTTGATCAGGATATTATTCCTTTAGCTGACACATGTATTGGTCAGTTTTTTGATGAGGTCACTTTTTCCTCAGGTATTGATCAATCAAATGGTATTGATCACAGTGATCCTCTTTTGGCAACTCATTCTCTTTGTTCTAATCAGGATGACAAACGACAATCCCTTGTTGTTGAACAGGAGCAAGATCCCGAGATATCTTGTTTGTTTCAGAGGGCTATTAGTGAAACTGAAGCCACACAAGTTCCAGTGTGTTACTTTGTGAAAAATGGGGTCCTTATGAGGAAATGGAGACCACCTGATGTACCCGCTGGTGACGAGTGGTCAGTGAGCTATCAAATTGTTGTTCCTAAGTCATATAGACAGGAAATTCTTAATTTAGCCCATGAAACTCCTTTGGCTGGTCATTTAGGAGTCCGTAAGACTTATCACAAGATCTTGAATCATTTTTATTGGCCGAAACTCAAAAGTGATGTTTCTAAATACTGCAGATCTTGTCACACTTGTCAAATGGTAGGAAAACCCAATCAGAAGATACCTAAGGCTCATCTGCAACCTATTCCTGCATTTGATGAACCATTTAGTAGAATAATAGTAGACTGTGTTGGTCCTTTACCTAAAACCAAGTCAGGCAACCAATACTTGTTGACCATCATGTGTGCATCTACAAGATTTCCAGAGGCAATTCCTCTGAGAAATATAAAAACTCAAACTATTGTGAAAGCTTTGGTGAAGTTTTTTACACTTGTTGGCCTTCCCAAATCTGTCCAGTCGGATCAAGGGTCAAATTTTATGTCTGGAATTTTCCAACAAGTTATGCATGAATTAGGCATCCAACAGTTTAAATCTTCTGCCTATCACCCTGAAAGTCAAGGTGCTTTGGAAAGATTTCATCAAACTTTGAAGAATATGATTCGATCATATTGCTTTGATACAGAAAAGGATTGGGATGAGGGTGTTCATTTGTTGTTGTTTGCTGTTAGGGAATCAGTTCAAGAGTCGTTGGGTTTTAGTCCCTTTGAACTAGTTTTTGGTCATACTGTCCGTGGACCATTAAAATTATTGAAAGAGAAACTTCTTTCAAATGAAGATTCAAAGATTAATCTTCTTGATTATGTTTCTGATTTCAAATACAAGTTGTCAAAGGCCTGTGAAGTAGCAAGAACTAATCTTCACACTACCCAGTCAAAAATGAAATTAAGGTATGACAGAAATTCACAGGAAAGGAGTTTTAAACCTGGTGACAAAGTTCTGGCTCTCTTGCCCATAACTCAAAATCCTCTTCAGGCTAAATTTTATGGTCCTTATACCGTTGAAAAGAAAGTAAATGACTTAAATTATATCATTAACACTCCTGGGAGACGGAAACAGAAACAACTTTGTCATATAAATATGTTAAAGGAATATTTTGACAGAGATAGCTCAGCTAATTATTCAGTTAATTTAGTTATACCTGTCCCACACAGTGAAGATATCAACGATGGAATACAATCAGACTATAGTGACTCTGGTATAACCAATCTTCGGAATTCAGAAATATTGAACAACCTAGACCAGAAACTTTCACATCTACAACAACAGGAAAGAAGTGAACTAAAACAGCTATTACATGACTATGAGCACTTGTTTCCTGATGTTCCAACACGAACAAGTAAAATTTATCATGACGTTGACATTGTAGATTCTGCGCCTGCGAAACAGCATCCTTATAGGATGAATCCTCTCAAACAGAACTATCTGAAGAAAGAAATTCAGTATTTACTGGAGAATGATTTCATAGAACCAAGTAAAAGTAACTGGAGTTCACCATGTATTCTTGTTCCCAAGCCAGATAATACATTCCGTATGTGTACTGACTATAGAAAAGTCAACAGTGTCACCAAAACTGATTCATTTCCAATCCCAAGAATGGACGATTGCATTGATAAAATTGGAAATGCGGAATATGTCACCAAGTTTGACCTTTTAGAAGGATTCTGGCAAATTCCACTGACGGAAAGGGCAAAAGAAATTTCAGCATTTGCAACTCCAGATGGACTTTATCAATATAAAGTCATGCCGTTTGGAATGAAAAATTCGCCTGCAACGTTTCAACGTATGATGAACATGATAACATTTGGTCTTGATAATTGTGACGCTTATATCGATGACATCATTATCTACAACAACACCTGGGAAAATCATTTGGAAACCATTTGAAAATTCTTCGATCGACTCAGTGATGCGAATCTGACAATTAATTTGAGCAAAAGTGAGTTTTGCCATGCTTGTGTCACATTTTTAGGACATATTGTGGGACAAGGTCAAGTTAAACCTATAGAAGCTAAGGTCAAAGCTATCTCTGAATTTCAAGTTCCAATTTGTAAAAAGCAACTGATGCAATTTCTAGGTATGGCTGGATATTATCGGAAATTTTGTTCCAATTTTTCCAAAATTGCTGAACCTTTGACAAGTTTATTGAGTAAGAAAACCAAATTTTATTGGTCTGACAAGTGTCAGGAATCTAAAGGCCATGCTTAAGAATGCACCAGTTCTTTCTGCACCAAATTTTAGCCAATCATTTAAATTATCTGTTGATGCAAGTGATGTAGGGGTTGGTGGAGTATTGATTCAGGAAGACAAAAGTGGTGTGGATCACCCTGTGTGTTATTTCTCTAAAAAACTAAACAAGCACCAGAAAAATTATTCCACATTTGAGAAGGAATGTTTGGCTTTGATATTGGCTTTACAGCATTTTGAAGTGTATGTTACCTCAGAACTTTCTCCAATTATTGTGTACAGTGATCACAATCCCCTTACTTTCATCAAATAAATGAAAGATAAAAATCGGAGATTGTTGAGATGGAGTTTGATATTGCAGGAATATAACATTGACATCAAACACATCAGGGGAAAAGACAATGTGATTGCAGATGCACTCTCACGTGCCTAGAAATGTAATATTGCTTGATGTAATTAAGTCCAATATCATAAAACATGTTCATATGTAATTTTGGTTATTATAGTATTAGATGTATATTCAAAAGAAAGCTTTTTTATATAAATCTTTCTTTTTCTTTATGAGGGGAGGTGTTATGTATGATGTTTATATAATATTATAAATATTTTAGGAAATTATAAATGTTTCTTCACTTTAATATTTGCTTAAATCTTAATGTTATCAGGAAAAACATGTTTAACTAGTGTCCTTGAATTAGGTTGTTTTGATCAATATGTTTTCTCAATTTGAAGGTCAAGGTTGAATTTTGTTTACAGTTAAAATTCCATTAAGATGACTCATGTTCTAGAACATTCTGTCATGTGACCAATCTTTATATATACCATGTTTGGTGGACATTTATTCAGTTTTGACATTACCATCAGTCTTGTAAAGAGCTATTACAGTTGTGAAAATTCATTCCAAATTCTAAGAGAGGAATTATTTTAAATATTCATTGGATTATAACAGTGCTCATAAACTTTTGGATTTTGGAATTTTAATTGATGATTTTGGAATTTAAGTGAACTTATTCAGATATTTTGGAATACTTCATTTTGACATCAGCACATCAAGATTTCTAGTACATCAGGACTTTGGAGACCATTAGCACATCATAACATTCAAGGACACAGCCGTGAATTCGGAACATTCTATATTTAGGACTTGTGATTAGAACAATCATTCTTATTGGATTATTAAGATTTCAAAACACATTACTGTAAGTGACTTTTTGATTTTTCATTTTAATTATCTAGTAATAAATTGCTTGTTGATTTTTTACATGATTTGTTGGTTTCACTTTCTTTCTGTTACATTTTTCTTAGACCATAGAGTCGTAACAGAAATTGGGGGCTCGTCTTCTGGGATCTAAATTTCATTAAAGCATAGTAGAGATATTAAATTTATCTTTGAAATTCATATTGATTTTGTCTTGGAATATTTTTTTTGTCTTTGGCAAAGATTTTATATAGAGAAATTTTTTGTGTGTGAAACCAACAAGCATTTACTATGGCATCTAATGTTCAGAATTTCATTTCAAAACCTATCCAGGAGGGGATAGAGTGCATGAGAAAGTTAATTGAAGAGTTCAAAAGGTGCATCCATAGTGATGTTAAAACCTATCTTGACGAGCAGAAAGTGGAAACTTTGGAAAATGCTGCTCGTATGGCTGATGATTATTCCTTGACTCACAAAATTTCATTTGGCAATAAGTCGTCCTCTCAGCAGTTTTCTGGTAAAAAACCATTTCAATCTCATTCGAGTACTTCCAAAGTTCACAACAACACAACTGTTAGGAATCAAACATCTGATAAGACTGATCAGAAATCCTTATCTCTTCCTATGTGCACTTATTGTAAAACGAAAGGGCACGTTATTTTTGATTGCTTCAAGTTGAAAAATAAGCAACAGAGAAAAGACAGAGCTTTTCCAAATGCTCTTATTTCTACGAGGTCAAGGTCACGGTCTTGTATTGAAAGCAATACATTTGTTGGGTCAAACAAACCCCAGTCTGATTCTATTTTGGAGGCTTATGAACCATTCATGTCAGAAGGTTCTATATCACTTATTGGTGATTCTGCCAAACCTATCCCAATTAAAATATTAAGGGACACTGGAGTCTTCTTCAAGTGAAAGTGATGTAGGGGTTGGTGGAGTATTGATTCAGGAAGACAAAAGTGGTGTGGATCACCCTGTGTGTTATTTTTCTAAAAAACTAAACAAGCACCAGAAAAATTATTCCACATTTGAGAAGGAATGTTTGGCTTTGATATTGGCTTTACAGCATTTTGAAGTGTATGTTACCTCAGAACTTTCTCCAATTATTGTGTACAGTGATCACAATCCCCTTACTTTCATCAACTAAATGAAAGATAAAAATCGGAGATTGTTGAGATGGAGTTTGATATTGCAGGAATATAACATTGACATCAAACACATCAGGGGAAAAGACAATGTGATTGCAGATGCACTCTCGGAACATTCTATATTTAGGACTTGTGATTAGAACAATCATTCTTATTGGATTATTAGGATTTCAAAACACATTACTGTAAGTGACTTTTTGATTTTTCATTTTAATTATCTAGTAATAGATTGCTTGTTGATTTTTTACATGATTTGTTGGTTTCACTTTCTTTCTGTTACATTTTTCTTAGACCATAGAGTCGTAACAGTACAAAAACTCTTTTTATACATTTTTTCTGAGGGTTTGCATTGATGCATTTATTTTCTGGATGGAGTACCAGATACCATTCACGATGCCATATGAAACCAACTACAGTTGCTTTTAAGATGATCCCAAGTAGGACAGGTGGGTGAAGATAGATCTAAAAGGGTTCCAGTTATCATGAAATTACCCATAGCGGATGGGGATGCTCCCAAGATGCATCAATGCAACATGGACTCTGGATACCATGGTGATATCTGATTGCTTTGCACCTCCTTGGTAACAGGTTTGATTCCCAATTACAGCACATAGATGGGTCAGTTCTTGCCCCTTTAAAGGTTAGTGGTTTCTTCTGGGTTCTGTTTCCCTCCAACCCAACCCAAAGACCTCATCATCCCAACAATCTGAGTCAGTCTGAGCGCTTTGAATCAGTCAACAGAAATTCTTGTAAAAATCAACATAAAGTTTAAAGAATTCTAAATCTAAAAGTTTAAACTCAATACAGTCACTTTTGATCTAGTGTAAAATTATGAGAATTTTACTTTTGCCAGAGTGTTGTAAAGTAGTATACCTTCTCTGCAGTTTCTTCCTCCTGGCTATGCAAGTTCATACGTGTGATCTCCAGACTGTCTCGAATGCTTGTCTTCATGCTTCCTGCAGACCTAGATTTCTTCATAATGGCACTTTTATTATCAGGTTTCTTCAAAATTCCTTTCGGCTCCTTGACCTCAACTGGTTCTTCATTAATTGTACTGATTGTATCAGTGTCTTCATCAATATTCTCTCCAGCACCTGGGTCAACAGGGCGCTGTGTGACCTCTGTGTCACCATGGAGATGGTTGCCATTGGAAATTACAGATAACTCACCACTAACAAATCCTAATGTACCATGAACAACACTTCCATTTATTTTCCTAGTATCTACCACTTTTTCTGGGGTCTGTCCATTAATGTTACCCTGTCTTTTTGAAGCATAAGAACTAGCATAGGAGGCTCTATAAAATGGACTGTGACCTTGCACCACTTTACTGTTGACAGTGCTTGATGTTTGTTTGTTGATGTCTGGAGCACTTGTGTTCACAGCATCTGAAACTGTGTTCAGACCATTTGTAACTGTCTGGAGAAACTCTAAATTATGTTCAGCAGCGGATGTCACAGTCTTGTCATTACCTCGATGATTATGGTTATTGGAGAAGTTATGAGAAAAGTCCTGTTTCTTATCCTGGGAAGGCACTGACTGAGTGTCTTTCTGAACTGAATTGAAATGTGATACTGCTGGGGTAGCATCTGGTTGGACTGGTGGTGCCTTACTTTTGTCATAATAGGTTACTGTGGTAACAGTTGTCAGGGTGCTTCTCCCTGAATATGGACTAGCCTTTGTCACCAGATTTTGAGCTGTGCTTTTGACAGCCTGCACATGAGCTTGATTCACTGGGGAAGGAGTTGCCCATGCACGCATTTGAGCCTTTGGTCGAAAATTCTCCTTTTCCTCCTGGTTCTGTAAAGTCCCATTATTTTGCACCAGTGCCTGTTGTTGTTGTTGTTGTTGATAGTGTTGCTGTTGCTGAATTGACTGGCTATGTTGCTGCATTATCATATCAATATGTTGTTGCATGCTAATTTGTTTTTGCAACTCATATGTACTGTCCGTTTTTGGTATCTGTGCATGTATTGTAGTCTCAGTATTTGTCACTGAATCAGCCAACATTAGTCCAGTGTCAACAGTATTATTTACACTAGTACCTAATAAAGTATTTTCACTTTGAGAAAATTTAAACTTATTGTCCTGCTCATTGTCTGAATTATTTAAAGACAATGGTTCATTATCTGGTATTTGAGATGTATTAGAAACAGGCACACTTTCCAGTCTTATGTCCACTGGGCCATTTTGCTGTTGGCCAAAACTATCAATATAAGTGGTTAAATCACAGCTCTTTTGAAGTGTGCTGTCAGATCCCTCTAAACTGTCTGCACTTGAAAGACTTTCACTGTTCTCAATGACATCATCAGCCAACTGATTATTTTCATCAATACCCTGTACTTTCCTATCCTGACGAATTTCCTTCATGATAGCGACATTAAACTCACGCAATGACTTCTTCTGCTGGTCAGCAAGAAGTTGTTGGTGTGTCTCCAGCTGTCTTTCAAACAGGCTGCGGCTACTGGTCAAATTTCTCAAGCTGCGATTGTGTAAATCATCCCGTGCCTTCTGTTCCCGAGCATGGTCTTGGGCACGCTCAATCGGACTTGCTGCATGATGCTGACTAGCATATTTATTGAAATAGGGTTTGTTCAATGGATCTCCATATTCATTCTGAGTATTTGTTGGACTTCTGTGACCTATGCCTCTCCCAGTTGGGCTGGCGCTTCTTGCTCTTGTACCACGAGGACTCCCTCTAATTAACTGTAAGGCATCATCTAGGGCAGGCTCACCCAAGCGGGGAGAGGATTTCCCTGCAATATAAACACACAATATTAAAATATGGCCAAACCAATATACAACAATATCTTCTCAGAAATGGTAAAGGTACATGCTTCCAGAAATAAAGTAGCTTTATTTTGGTTCCTTTCAAGTAAACTTCTTGTAAACAGTTTCAATCTGATTAAAAGCATATATGGACATTACATGATCTATACTGAAATACCGTATATACTCGCTTATAAGTTGGACACAACTACAACCTGAACTGATCCAGATCTGCCATCACATAATGCAATATTAGATCTGGGTCTATGCAGTTTGTTAGGAGTAAATAGTAGAACAAACACCATAGAACCTGATCTGGTGGTGCATTATGCGATGGCAGATCAGGGTCTAAGTTGTTTGCAGGTGGACATGACTTATAAGTGAGTACATATGGTAGTAAATAATCAGAACTTGGAGTCCATGTCTGAAAGACACTTCGATTACTCCATTAAAATATTGCTGTCAAATTTCCAACAGTGAATAGGCTTCACCTGATCATGTGAAAGAAATCCAAAGTGAATTAAATGAATAAATTGAAATGAAGTATTAATATTTAAGCAGATATCACAATATAGTGTATCAATATATAAACAGATATGCGTACAGTCCCTGAAACAGGTAAATTTACCAGTGAAACAAAACAGATGGCAAACAATATGCAAAGTAAATGACAATAAAATTCTGTATTAATGCAAATGAAATGAAGAATGGATGCAAACAAAGTGATAAATGCAACTTGAATGAAATGGACAGCACAATTGCAAATCCAGAACGATGAATGAGAAATTAAAAGTAAATAAAACATGAATCCATTTCATGAGTGGATTTGAAAATCGATATACCCTGTATTTCAGGCTGCTGCTAAATTTCCTTTATCAAAAGCCCTTTTGCATGATAATTGAGGATAAGATTTGTTACATTAACAGATAATTTTTGACTACTTAACAAGCCAACACATTGTACTAAAAACCAATAATAATGTGATATTATCACCAGTAGTTTTATCTGTACAATTTTTATTTCAATGAAATGAAATAAGAAATAACATTTGCTGACAAACACTATATAACTATACTTTTACATTTATTGCCATTTATCATAAATTCAATACAGTCTTTTGAACTTTATCTGTTTATGCATTTTCTATTTCCTTAAGCTTTTAATAAGACATGATAAGAAAGCAATAGTTCTCTCTTTAATACTATTGAAAATGCAAAATTTCAATAACAAGAATTTTAAGATGGTTGTCACAGTGGCCATATTGGATGCAAGACTGGCACAAATTTCATTTAACTCTACATAAAAAAAGGATTTTTGGTGAAAACCCTATGTTGATATGACCATACATTCAGAAGGAGTAGTGATAACAAGATTTTCAAGATGGCCATTGTATTAGCCAAATTGGCTGTAAAATCAGCACAATTTTAAATTACGACCAAATGGGTATCATAAGAAGTCTTTTGCTGAAAACTCTGTATTGATATGACCATCAATCCAGAAGGAGCAGTTATAATAATATTTGGATGATGGCAGCCATGGTGGCTATACTGGAGGTCATATCAACACAATTTCCATTTAGGACCAACTAGACTTCATAAGAAATCTTCTGGTGAAAACTCCATGTCAATATGACTTTCTGTTTAGGAGGAATAGCAATAACATGATTTTCAAGATGGCTGACACGGCAGCTATATTGGATGTCAGATCAGCACAATTTTCATTTAGGACCAATTAGACATAATAAGAAGTCTTTTACTGAAAAACCCATGTTGATATGACCATCCTTTAAGGAAGATTCTCAAGATGACCACTGTGATGGCTAGTATGGATGCAGACCTACAAATTATAAATAGATCTCTGTAAGGCAGTCAATATTTTTCTATAAGTTGTACCAACTTTCAATAAGAAGTAACAAAATATCATGCACTGCCTTTGTCAATATGGAAAGCATGCATTTGAAAAGTTTAGAAGTGTGGCCTGATGCTGAAAAGGTACAGTTATGTTCAACCAAAAAGTTTGTAAACTCTTCAGCATTAATGATCTTCAGTTCAGTTTATGAAACTGCAGCTCCAAACTCCATGGTGGTCAATGATTTCTTGCTGGATCTCTCAACTTGATTTAATTTTTATTTTTTTCTTCATTCTAGTAGCAGTGGCAATCATCTCTCCTACCATGAGAAATACTAAGATTGACACAATTGTTGCCTTTCCTGCTTTTTTCCAAGCTTGGCAAAGTATGTAACTATGATTTGTATATTGTTGTGCCCATTGTTTGGACTTTTTAAGAGGTTGATAGTCCTCTGCACCCTCAACATGTTTTTGTTTGACAGGCATTCCCAGTCTATGCTATAACATAAAACCGAAGCTTGATCACATTGACATTTGACATGAACATGGGTAGACTGAAGCGTTTGGGGTACCCCTGTAAAGTTAGTATGGTTCCCTAACTAACTCTACTGCATCTAAGACCTGAAAAAAAGACCAAACCCAGAGAAGCCAATATCTGGCTTTGACTGCAATGATAATACAAGTCCGTAATTTTAGAGTCGTTTTAGTAAACGTTACAGTAACATTTTAAGGATGTCTGAGTAGCACCATTTTCATTTTGGACCAACTAGACCTTGGGATGAATGTGTGGGTGTAATGTTTCATTGCAATCCTCTGAGTAGTTTAGGAGTAACAAAAGCAAACTTGTGTCACGGGCTTACAGACAACTGGCCATCCCATACACTCTTCTGATCAATGACCAGTAGAGCTAAAAAAGGAAGTGCTTGCAGCAAGCTGTGAAAACTGTAGAGTGCTGGCACAGATTTGTTCAGACAAGGAGATGTGTTATCTGCAGTAAAGGTCATCAGTTGCAATTAGCAGATGTGACACTAATCACAAGCTAGTTTAATTGCATAACCTATTACTTAGTTTTCGTCATGGGATTGTAAAATACTACAGAAGCATCAACTGGTGTATTATATATATATATATATATAGAGAGAGAGAGAGAGAGAGAGAGAGAGAGAGAGAGAGAGAGTGTGTAATGGGCAGGCAGTATAGCAATGTCAATGTCAATAAATTTAGTCAATGAAGTTATACTGATTGTAGTTCTCTTCCTGTTAAAGCAGTGGGAATAGGTGTTGTCAACATTTATGGACAATTCCTACTAATTTATTCATTAATACCAACTGTTAACCAATGCCAAACAATGGTTGGTATGTCTAATTTATATTTCATGTTTGCATATAAACTAATCATAAATAATGCTTTAAAATGTTTAAGATCATTTTATTTCACAAACTGACGATGCAACTTCATGCATCACTATCAGAATCATTTGGAACACTTTGGTACTTATCTTGCTTAGTAGTCACTTACGGTATCTACTATACTGAAACTAATGTCAATATTTCAAAGTAAGGTCTGTAAAAATTTGAAGAAAGTAATCAGAAGATAATTCAAAGACACTTGCAGACTGTTCCACCAGTAAGTTGCTTGTATTATAAATCTGTTTAATTTTACTGCCTGCAATTAAGCTAAGAAGTTAGGTGCATGAAAGAGGACTAATCTGGAGCAGTTGTATAGTCTGCATTATGTACAACAAATCACTGTGTTACAAAAAATCACAGTATTCAACTATTGGTAAGTACTACACCTCCTCTGCTTCATCAAGCAAGAAATTACTTTTGCCATGCACTTTATTTAGGATATATAGGGTACCTTAAAATAAACAAGTTTGCAAGAATAAAATTATAACCAACCACTTGAGCCACTTGAAGGGCGACTACCTATGTGGCATCGCTGATACTTCTCAGTGGCTTCACGCTGTTTTTCTCGTCTTTTGGTGAGAATATGCTTGCGCCGTTTTTCTTCCTTCTGAGCCTCGACCTTCCTCTTTACAGCCAATGCTCTAAAGAACAAGAACAAGGATTACAGAGTGACAATGATGAAACTGATTAATCATGGGGGTCAACAACAGCAATATGATGTGTTGTTACCATGGTTCATGCAGCCCTTAAGAGTTTTTTCTTAAGGATTTTTCAAAGACTTCCAGAACTTTTCAAGGAGTAATTTTTCTTATGGAAATGTAACTTTCTCAATAAATAGGCACAAAGTATAAGAAAAAACACATTATTAATTAGACACTACTCCATCTGGTAACTACCCAAGTCATCTGTCTTATGATCCACACAACTGTAATTGTATCCCATTTTATGTATTTATCTATTTATTATTTTTGGAAAATATGCAAATAAATGAAAATTCCTAATATAAAAAGTTATATCTTTTATTCTGTTTTAATGTTTCGAATTCCCTAAATTAATGGAGTTTGCCAAGAAATTCAATGTCTTTTCAAGAATAAAATCAACTTTTTCAAAATTAAAAGAGTGTTCGAGGCAATCCAGCAAATTCAAGAATTGTTCATGGTTGTCTGAACCATGGTTACTAAGTACAGTACTGTAATAGTTTTTTTAATATTCTGAAGTCCTATTGAACATCCAAAACTCAACAAAAAGGTTTTCGGGAACACAGTTTTGCCTGAAAATGATCTTATGAAAATACCGTATATACTCGCTTGAAAGTCTAATCCAAATGTAAACTGCACAGACCCAGATCTGCCATCACATAATGCGCCAGCAGATCTGGGTCTATGCACTTTGTTAGTAGTAATCAATAGAACAAACAACACAGACCCTGATCTGCTGGAATTGGGATGGATATACAGACATACAGATGCATGGACAGACTGCGTCAAAACAATATTAAGTGCCCCCTTCTGCTATCTAAGAGAGAGAGAGCATGAAAACAGGGAACCAAAGTCCACAGTACACAACTGCTGCCTTGTGGAGTAATATGTCAAGATAGCATACACAAGAAGACAAAGCATATCATACTCAATACAAATATAAAAATTATTGGGATTCAATACAACTCTCATGAGATTATTATGCTTCACTGGAGCTGAATTAATACTCTAATTATTATTGCTGGATATATTGTATGGATAGATTGATAGATATTACAGGCAAAAAAGATGAAATATAGCATAAAAAATGTTTTTCTCTTTGTTTTAACTTCAGCTAAGACTGTCTTAAGAAACCACCTCTTCTGCCCACAAACCTGTCTCTGAAGACTGGTGGTTTCTCATCAGAGGTCATCACATTAAATAAAACAGTTGATCCATGGATGAAAAATCTGGTTTTTCATGAGGTGGTCTTCCAAAACAGTGGTCTTCATGAAAGGTGGTCTTCCAAAACAGTGGCCTTTCAAAACAGGTTTAACTATTGTTTAGTCCTGTTTGTGGGAAGAATTCCCATGTGTTGTCCACATTACATGTATGTAAATGATGTACTTAACCACTAACACCTGGCCACATTTGAGAGTCTTCTCCATTGGATCCACAATAAATATGTATAAAATATCTTAGGAAAATGTGGCAAATAATAAAGGATAAATATATTTACCTCCGCCTCTTGTTGGTTTCCAGGGACAACTTGCGAGCCTTAGCTATTGAATCTAGTTTTTCCTGTGTCGATATTTCTTTGAGCGTTTCAACATTTTGACGTTCAATAGTTTTATAATGTTGTCTGCAGGATATTAAGGAAAATGGTACATACTTGTGTATCAGAATGCAAATATTTTAATTTTTAAACAAATTGTTTGTTTAATCTAGTTACTTGTACAAAAAATAAATGAGCATTGTATTGCTGAAAGACTGCTGAAAATTTGGCAAACATTTATATATCACATAAAAATGGGTCAATTGCTCCAATTTTAATAAATATAAGGTATACACTACCAAATATTTAATTTCACATACTAGTATGTATATGGTATTAGTCCACTATTGTATGTTACTAGCACTACATTCACTGATGTATCATTCACTCAATGGTTCATTCATTACCTCAGTTTTAAACCACTACCCTCTCCAAGCTCCTGGCACCATACAACAAGAGCACACAGAATAGCAGATTACATCTTACCCTGTGTTTAATAATCCTCTATGTAGGCACTAGTATGGTATGGTTGACTTGGGAGATTGTTGACCAAATAATCTAAAAGTTTCTATGTACCTAAAGTGTAAGCCATCCACAAAGTTTGGTCAATGAATTTACTCTAGAAAGTTATTTTGCACAAGCCCTATTTTCTTTGAACCACAATAACCTTGATACTTGACCTTTTGATCCAAAATCCAATAGGCCTCTTCCATGCCTAAAGTGCTAGCCTCCATAAACATTAGTACCAAAGTTATTATACAACAGATTTTCTCCTTTCAGTAAAAGCAACCTTGACCATTAACCTTTTGACCCTAAAATCAAAAGGTTTCTTTCTTATCAAATGTGTAAGTCATCCACAATCTTTGGTGAATAACTGAAATGTTTTGCAGAAACCATTTTTCTTATTTCAGTAACGATGACCTTGTATACTGAATTTTTGACACCAAAATCGATAGGACAGAGTGTGATTCAGGCCTGTGATATAGTAGAGCTAATGTTATTGTGTGGAAACTAGTTTTCTTCTTTCAGCCACTTGACCCTGACCTTTGACTTTTTGACCCCCTCCCCAAATAAATAGGTTTTTTTCCTTACCCCAAGTGCCAGCCATCCACAAAGTTTGGTCCAGGCCTGTGATATAGAACTAAAGTTATTGTGCACAAAATTTTTTTTTTTTAAAGTTACAATGACCTTGACATTTAACCTTTTGACCCTGAAATCAAAAGGTTTCTTCCTCACACCAAGTGCAAGATATCCACAAAGTCTGGAAAACTGTTGATGGTGGAAAGCTCAAGATTTTGTGTAGAAACTCTTTTTTCCTTTTTCCAGTCACATGATCTTCACCTTTGACCTTTTGATCCTGAAATCAATATGATCTTCCTTACCCCAAGTGCAAGCCATCCACAAATTTTGGTAACTGTAGATGGTGGAAAACTCCAGTTATTTTGTGTAAATAAATTGGCAACAGACAGGTCGATTGACAGACATAACATAACAGGCTCCTAAAACTCTCATCTAATGGCCGTCATATAAAAACTGTTATGGGATAGCATTTACTGATTCTTGTTGACCACTTGATAAATCACTCTGTACTCTTTGTGGCCAATAAACTCTCCTGAGCATAAAGTCCAGTTAGACCTAGACCTTGAATTCAAGTGGTCACACCATCTGTTTTAAGGATGTCACATTTTACCATTCTCTTTTATTTATATCTTTTACATGTTTTGAACATCCTTCGCTTCTAACTTTTATCTCCTAGTACTTCTTGTTTGTGTTATTTGGAATGCTGTATCTTACAAGAGTTATTTTTGTACAAGTCTTTATTTATATACATTTTTAGGACTTGACTTTTATCAGCACCATATAGTCAGTGTTGTGCTGACATGCAGTTAAACCCTACTACTACTACCCCTACTACTATTCCACGAGGTCTCTGTGATACCCTCGTGAAGTGGGCAATCCTAGCTCTAATGATGGGACTGGGGATGGAGCACAGATGCAAAATTTTCATTTATTTATCACCACAGAGCTCTCGGTATGACATAAAGCCCACGACCACATTTCATCCAAAACTGGGAGTTAAGTAGATATAGAAAAATTTGTAAAACCAAAGTGTCCAGGACCAGAAACTGGAGGTCCCATAAGCAGGGCCTCTCACTACCAAAAGCTCATAGTCATAAAACCACTGTTTCTAAAAATTCAAATCTCAGTTGCATCACTTTTAGGTAGAAGCATTCACTGACTTGGTATCACAGTGGTGGTGTGCATCTGGACAAATTACTTAATTTAAATAACTGTTCATTATGATAGAATCTGAAGAAGATACATTTATAAATATCAATGTTTTCATGTGAAAATTTATACTGATGTAATGCTTAGACTAAGAAACTTTGGCTGGCAATTTTATTATTATATTAATATGGGTTCAAGTTTAAATAAAATGTTAAGAATCACTCAATGGCTATAAATATAATAGCTGAGAACTTATATACAAAGCCTTGAGAAAAACTCAATCAACTCTACAATACAAGAAATAATATATTGACAGAGCCTTGAGAAACACTCTGTGGCTTCATTTATTTGCATTTATTATTGTTATATTATTCATGTTTTTTTCCTATTTTTACCCATTTTCATTTAACTATACATACCTATTAGTATAAGGTTTGCAAGAAACAATTATCCTGACATCACAAGATGCTAAAAATTAATGCTTGCATTCAATGTAGCTTTTTAGATAAATGTTTTAAAGAAAAATAAATTGGTTATTTTGAAACATCAGGCTAAGTAATATGTACCATGAAAAGCTGAGATTTTCAACATATAAGATTTCAGAAACTTACCAGCCTAAAATTAACCAACAAAACTATTTTCCTTGCAAAACTTTGTAAAGATAATCCAAGAGGTCAGTAAACAGCTGATTCCCTACAAAAATGTAGTTTTTCTTTTCAAACTGCCTTATATGGAGTTTGTAGTAAAGTGAAATCTTTCCCATGGGCTGTCTGAGCAAACAGAAATCTTTCCCATGGGCTGTCTGAGCAAACAGACTCATGATGTGACCCTCGGAAACCTAAATGGGTTCCTGCACAAATGTTGACAGGCACTTATATACATGTACAATCCCTGCAAAATTCTGTTAAAGGATTGAAAATTCTGCCATTTGCTGGGTAGCAACTGCAGGGAAAATTCTGCAAGTACTCACTCACAGGGACAACCACATTTTTCTACTTATAAACATAAAACTACACCTTAAATAATAAAGGTAATAAAAACTATATATTATTAAGTCAATTAGCTAAGTGACTGTACATATTTTGAATGTATGTCTATATGGTCAAAATCTGGAAATATCGATGCTGTTTAGTCTGTTTAGTAGATACATTGTCTATTTGTGAAATAAAACCATGAATTTAAACAGTTCAAAAGATTACTGACAAAGCATGGATATTTGGAAATAAAATACAGTTGAGAATCATACAGACTACAACCTGGATTTGGATAACAGCAGGTATTCATGAAAAAATTACATACAAATATATTGTCAGTAGATGTTGACAACACCGACCCCCTTCTATAACACATGAGAATTCTATGATAAAGAATCATTTACTGAAAATTCTATAATCAATTACTGAAGATACACAGTGTTAAACTGCCTGCCTATTACAATACAAGATACATGTACAAGAAACATTAACATCAGTATTCTGGTGTCTTTGTGTTTTGGTGTTTTACAGAACAGCAACACTGGGCTATTTAGCGTCACGACAATTGGGGCAAAGTGCCTTGCCCAAGTACACACCACAGTAGCTGACCCATGCTGATCCAATGACTGGATTTAAACCTGCACCCTTTTGGTCCCAAGTCTGGCACACTAACCACTGAGCTAATGCAGCTCATGGATAACACTAAAAACTCTAGCTCTAGACAAACTATTTTACTGACACAACATGAAACAAGTGTGCCAACATTAAAACAGACAGGCATGGAAGAAAGTCCATATAAAAACACAACAGAGAATCATAAAAAATATTTAAAATCACACACATGGCATAAGACATTTAAAGTAATTGACTAAAAAGATAATGCTGTTAATAAAATACATGCACAAAGGACAAATTACCAATCAGAAGGCTAAAGATAAATGCTAAACAATATAGGAAGCAGGATTTAAGGAGTATCAAAGCAGCAAAGCAAAGCAAGGCAAGCACAAGCACAAGGCATATTGGCATTGGCAATCACAAGGCATATTGGCATTGGCAAGCACAAGGCATATTGGCATTGGCAAGCACAAGGCATATTGGCATTGGCAAGCACAAGGCATATTGGCATTGGCAATCACAAGGCATATTGGCATTGGCAAGCACAAGGCATATTGGCATTGGCAAGCACAAGGCATATTGGCATTGGCAAGCACAAGGCATATTGGCATTGGCAAGCACAAGGCATATTGGCATTGGTAGCTAAATATCTTAATGACTGCATATCACTTTTCCAGCTAACCTTATTTCTACCATGTCAATCACAGTCCTTTTGAATAACTTACTCTAATGATAAAGCAAAATAAAATATATGTATAAAGTCACAATACTTCTGACTAAACTTGCCACATAATACTCTAAGACTATATGATTTTAGATAAATGCAGACACAGATAGTAATACAAATAGTAGTTCGTGACCAATGCAGAATAATAAAAATTATGACTAACCCATGACCCATGCTACCATGTCTGAATCTTGATCTCAGAAGTGAATATTTACAATGTCCTGAAACTGGATAAGATGTACTAATTTCCTGAACTATACGGTACTTCATGAATATAAACTACTCACTGGATTGTTTAGATGAAGCATATGACTGTGGTAAAGAATGAAAGTGCATCCCACTGACAAGGAGTTGGAAAACTTGTTTAAAGAAAAACAAGAGTTTCTAATGATGACACTGTCCAGAGTACGTATAATAGTTTAATTTGATTTATCCATTCTAGAGCCACTCAGTGCTTGAAACAATCTGTGAATATATCACAAGTCTGTTGTCCAGAATTTGTGAGTTTTTTTTATATATTACACAGTGAATTGCACATACACCTTGTGTTTATTTACTACAAAGTGAATTGCACATACACCTTGTGTTTATTTACTACACAGTGAATTGCACATACACCTTGTGTTTATTTACGTAGCAGAAAGGCCATGTGTGTCATTTATGGCAAGCACAGATTAAGAAGTGCTTGCAAAGCAAGTTCTTTGATGCTTCAAAAACTTTGGTAAATGCTACACTGTTTTATTTGCACACAGGCTAAACTCTCTTGCCACAGTGCATTAATCTTGTTGGTGTTACACAATGTCAGTCAGCATAAACAAGACTGGTATGCTCACTTTATAACAGTTGAGGATAATCTTGCTTCTTAGGAACATCCTCAAATTTGGGGACTTTGTAGCTTTTGAAGATGGGTTTTGTCATGAGAAAATGCAAGGCAAATGGAGAGAACTTCTGTATGCCAGACAACCAGGTACATACATGCTAACCATTCCAAATGGTCAGAATTGCACCTAGTAAAATTTGTGACAACAGTTTTATAAATTTAAATATCTGTGTAACCTCAATTAAAGAAAACTTCTTTGAAATGTGTCTAACATGAAAACACAGATCAAACATATTTAATTTTTAAATATTCGTTAATATCAATTTTTATTCATCTGGAAGGAAATATTGTAAAGTTTAAAGAGTCTTGTGTACCTTCAATTTCCAAAGGTGGAATTCATCATCAACTATCTTTGAAGTCCCAGTTTATCTCCAAAAGTTCCACTTCAGAATAATGATGCAAGTATTTCTCTTAATGAAAATACTGCTCATTTAAATTTCCCAATAGTTACCGAAACTTTAGATGGCTTCAAAGTATGTATGTATGTATGTATGTATGTATGTATGTATGTATGTATGTATGTATGTATGTATGTATGTATGTATGTATGTATGTATGTATGTATGTATGTATGTATGTATGTATGTATGTATGTATGTATGTATGTATGTATGTATGTATGTATGTATGTATGTATGTATGTATGTATGTATGTATGTATGTATGTATGTATGTATGTATGTATGTATGTATGTAGTGTTTCACAGCACCTCAGCACAAAAGTGGCCAAGTAGTGCCAACTAAAGTTAAAGTTCAAAAAATGCAAAAATGAATGGCACAAAAATTTAGGAAGATAAACCCTTCCAAATAAATGTAAATATTAAGTACAACAAGATAAAAGATAAAATGAAAATGTATATAAAATAAGAGATAAAGATAACACATGTAAAATCCTTAAAACACGATTAAAATTTGTTGCATAAACCACATTCCCTTAAAAAGTCCAAGATTTTCTTGGGTGGTATTTCCTCATGCAGTTTCTTGAAGCAGTTCATGTCAAAATACTTATGTCTCAGAAATTGCCACAATGGACAAGAATGTGTTCCATTGTCAGTGGACACTGGCATCAAAGACACAATCAAAATGGCACTGACTGTAGAGCACCACATGGCTGAAGGAAAATGACTGGTTAATATGAAACTGCACTCAACCCTTTATTTCTATAAGCAGTAAAAATCAAAGTTTATGTTTACTGACATGAGGAAAATCAAAGCACATAAGGTAAATTTTTACAAAAATGTAAGTTTTTTCGAGTCCACTAACTGCAGCTGAAGTAACTTCTGCTGTTGCAACAAGTGACAATGTCCCTGAATTTGCGGCAGACTGCAAAAATTGACTTTACCCAACTGCCTAACCTCTGTCTATCTTATGTCATTTAAATATAACAAACCACCTGATAGAGTGTCATGTACCTGCAGTATTACTATATATGGTTTGGGGTTATGAGCAGAGTTTTCCTACAAAATTTAGTACAGCTATCCCTCATCATAACATGCTTCATTATAGTATGACTCCAGATATAATGCAGTACTACTATGAAACCCAGGAATTTACACATTTTATAAAAGTCAGCTTGCCCAGCACAAGCTGACTGGAAATATGAACTTGCCCATGGAAAATCTATGCTTGCCCCAAACATAATATCCCAGCATGAGTAAAACAATAAGATAAAATAATATATGGTATATTTTAAGGAAACTGCATTATATATATTTAAGCTTTTGTTTTCTTTTTATCTTTGTTGGCACTTTAGAACCATATGCCGATAATTAAAGTTATCAAACAATATGTATGTAAATAATACATGTAGATATATATGTAGAATAGAAAGAGTTAGAATGCAGATACAGTTAGAAGAGCAAAAACAGACATTTACATGTATAGACAGATACATGGATAGGTAGAAAAGGGTTTAGAAAAAGCTAGATTTTTAAGTAAGAGAGAGAGAGAGAGAGATAATGAAAGCTACACTGTTTGTAATGATTTACTTATACTCACAACTGAAGGATTCGTGAACACTTATTTTATCCATTTACGTAACAATTATCATCGGCGACATGCATCAAAATATTTGACAACCTGACATTTGAGAATGATTTGAGAACTTATTTTTGTCCACTGAATTGTTTAGCATTCTGTAGGTATGCATCGGTCTCCTGTAATTATCACGTAAACAACAGATCATAAACACCGCTTCAGGGTGCCATATTTTCGTAATATCAATTATGCTTTGAACGAAATCCTCCTGTTTAATTGTTAGAGACGAGTGTCTTTAATTTCCGAACACACCTGTCAAAGAAATCTCATGAACTGTTTTATTAACAATTAACCTACTCACCATAAATTCAGCGACATGCACCAAAACAATCTTTGAAAAGCTGATTGTTTAGAGCCGGCAATCTGACAAGCTGCCTAATGCTAACTTAGGACCTGAAAGTCAACAAATTGCATATACGTACAAATATTATGATTAAAATGTAACTGATAAGTTAAAATATAAACATTTATTCCTTATTTGTCAAAACTTGCTTTAAATAGTAAATATTCACATTACATGTATAATGTCTGTGCAAGAAAATGTGAGACTGACCTTGACACTGACTACAAGATGGAAATGACACATACAATAGATCAAAGTAACTGTGGCCTGTTATGTAGAAGAAGAATGTGCTACATATAAATGATAAAAAAAGGTGCTGATATATGTACTGTGGCAAGATAGCAGGGTATAAAACTTGTAGAACATAAAGCATTAGGAACTGAACATAACCCATTGTCTGTAAAATAGCTCGCACAGACCGAGACCACTGACATTAAATAAATAACATTTCTTGTATCTTGTATCCCTCTTTCAATTTCTTGAACTTGCCCGTGGGCAAGTGCCTTGCAAACTTGAGCTTGCCTGAACCAAATTTGAGCTTGTTCCGGGAGTGAGGAAAGTGGTTTGTAAATCCCTGAACCTCATGACCAAAATCATACCAATGTATAACATTGTATGTTCAAAGAAGACAAGGTGAAGTTTAGTATTATATCTTTATTTTATTTTCAAAACATGATTATTTAACAAAGTTTGAAAGTTCCTGCTATACCGCAGTTGAGTATATTCTGCTATTCTCAATACATCGAGGTTCAGTACATAACACGGTTGGCAGTTATGGACCCAGACTATCGTGTTATAACGAGGAAGAGCTGTACCAAGAATAACACCATGAGTATCACTGTTATCTATACAGCAGTTTGCAAAAGAGGAGAGTCCAAAGTAGTTTTCACACATTTCTTTGAGTAAGAGACTCTCCTTTTTGTCCAAACAGAAACCTCATCTGGGATACAACTAAGGCTGCAACCAGCACAAAATTTTTGACTCAGCAGTATCAACTCAGCCTTGAGTACTTGATATTATGATCACCAACGACACTATCTCTAGTCAAGTCAGAGAACATATCTACTCACCCTAAACACATCCTTCCCACACATTTTTGAAAAATGAAATACAAAATATTAGTGCTTTTCCAGATGATAAAAAGTTACAATTTTGCTCTTATAGTTAGTATTCATACACCAGTAACTATACAAGAATTAAAAAAATTGCCATGAAAACACTGCCATGATGCATCATTATTAGTTGACTGATCAAAGCACAGTATTCTATTCAGTTCATTCATTCATCATGGCTAGATGGCGACCATGTCTGCAGGTCAATGGATCATAGGAAATAGGCTGGCATTATTTAACGGCAGAAAAATAAGCAGACTGCACTATAAGCATGCAAAAGTAGAATATCTTAGATACATATCAGTACAGCTTTGCAAAGTATTAGCTTGAGAAAAAAGTATTGATTAAAATGTGTCATGTTGAAGCAGCCTAATGTATGTTTTAAAATAGTATGTGTACCTATCTAGATTTTGCGGCCTTATGTCCCACAAAGGATCAAGAGGATTATGTAAATATATGGACTTCACATATGCATGATATATAAGAAAGAATACAAACCCATATTGCCATCATAAGAAGAAGAAAAAAATGTAGCATGTCTCCAAAGCGGGATTTGTGTCTTATTTTTGTAAAATATCCCAGTCCAAAATCTGCGCTCGAGCCTAAATTGTACCAACTTATTATAGAGTACACACTGCAGCACTAGCTGCCACTTCTATATTAACTTTTAAGTATGTTGTGATTCCCACCTCTGTAATCTTAAAAATTTAGCAAAAATATTATGTATATCTTGAAACAAAAATGGAAAATAAGCCTGAGTCACAATTTACACTGCTATGTTCCTCCACAGCAGCTGGATGCAAGTTTGATACTAAAAATGGTCCAGATCACAAACACTTTAAGCATATCAGCAGTGTGATAAATCAGCCCCCATGCCTGTACTGGTATTGACAATGTCCTGAACAATTTGGATTAAATGTTAAATGAATACATCCATTTTGTAATTTGATGCATTGTTTAACAATGATTTAAAAAAATGAAAATTCTCATCATGTGACAGTCACATGACATCCACAGAAAATGACATGCTCCAGTCAGATTGGTCACTTGATATTGAAGGAACAGGTAATTCACCGATGTAGCCAGTAATATGAAATGGTGGGGTTGTGTGATTCCATGTGGACTTAAAAGCTTCATCAGATCTGATATAAATATATTTAATACAGATCGCCGAAAGACCCCTTCAGCCGACCGTAACTCATGAACCGCGAGAAATATCGGTGTCTAAAATATGTGCACTGATGTGTTCTGTGAAAAGGTGAGATCAGATTCCAAACTACCAACATACCAATACAGGTATCAAAACACAGCGTTGTATCAGTCGAGACTACAGTAGAGACTAGAGTGAAACCACAACAGACAGTGGGTTAAAGACCTTTCTAAAATACATGACCGAAGGGGTTTCTTATTATATATGTATCGAAGGGATTATGTATTAGCAGGGTCTTCAAACCGCTGTCTTCACTCTAGACTTAAGTTCGCGTTCGATACCTGTGTGTTCCTCTAAGGACTAGGAAAGCCTCCGAGTCGCCTAGACCTGATTCACATAAATAAAGGATACGAATAAGCTCCCGACAGCATTTCGGTGGATCAAAATGTATTTCTGCGGGTGCTCTTTACGTATTGCAAACCTAGAGATGTTCAGTTTTCATAGTTCGACGGGAAAAGCCCCTGGATACTGGGAATTAGTCTTGATGAAGTGCTGTTAACGATACTTCAGGCCGCCATATTGTTTTGGTAACAAGATGTTTATTGGTATGGTATTTCATATCTGTGCGCAAGTGCCAAAAATAGACTGGTTCTCTTATCAAATAGAGCAAATTATTCATAGTACAAAACAAACATTTAGCCACTCGTCTATTGTATCAACCCTTCATATATAGCCTGGTTCCTGGGCGTTACATATCGATCACACATACGTAACTTTAGTCCAAGAATATGAAGGGACCAGTCTACCTTCGTAATATGGGCTGCTACAAAACATTTTCATGAGGAGACTGCCTTAAATAGCTTTTTCGGAATAAGAATAGAGTAGGTACTTCTTGAAAAGCACTAAAGAGGACGCGAGTGAAATATTGCATGAAACATGACTTCAAACCAAATGAAACATTTGTTCTTTTCTTTCACGCTAAAAATTTAACAAATTTGAAGATCTACTAAGATCGAACCAACAGGAAATTATACTGAATGATGTCTTACCTGCTTCACCAGTATATAATCCCAAAACTTGGCATAGCCAGTTTTTCAAAAAAAGTAGGTAATTATAATCAGAATTTACTGTTTATGGGTGTTGACATAAGTGATAAATGTGAAGGCACGCATCAATCTGCATGGACATGCATGCAACAATGTCTTCAAAACCGAGCTACACGACATAAAGAGTGACTGGCATACTAGCAAAAAGCAATCAGTATCGCTGTATATATCTAAGTACAAAGTGAGAGAGAGAGAGAGAGAGAGTTATAACGTAAATTTTCGCTCGGTAACATATTGAATGACACCCACGATCCCATTAGGGACTGATCATTTATTTTCTGGGCACGGGTGGGGGTTAAGCAGGGTATTTTCTTTATCTTTTACCATAAGATAGTTAATTTTTTCAAGTAACATAATGGATATAATAGGCTTTTGAGACATAAATTCTCAGAGCAAGAATATTTGGTTCAAGCTATTTGAGAGCCAACAATTTTGTTTGACAAAAATCACAGGATTCCCCCCCCCCCCCTCCAAAAAAATAAAATGCTCGGTCCCGTACACGATAGATGACTTGCTTTATCTATTGGTCTAAAACTTGATCATCAAAACTGCTTTACTCTTTGGAGAATACATTTATGTGCATTAAAACTACTTTATCCCATCGACGACAGCAGTAAACAGTCTTATATTTACCACAGAAATTGACGTTACTGTATCTTGAGGTCATGTGACCATACTACTCTCAGTCATGTTCTGTAGGTATTGTTAGCTGTAGTTGACTCCCGTTTCATGAGCGCAGCCATTAACCAATCACGTGATTTGTCAGCCATGACGATAACGAAATGAATATTAGATACCACCGTACCGCGATCAAAACAACATCAGTCGTTTGGTTTACATTTTATCTTCGCTCGTTTTCTCTTAAAAACTGACATGGATAGAGATGGAAAATATCAGAAAGGTGGAGGTAGTTCATGTTACATCAATGGATGTTCAAATAATCGTCGCAAACACAATTTATGGAAGAAATCAATGTGTGAAATACACGGACAAGTGCATGAAGACTGTGCGTGTTTGGTACCATTTAAATGTCAGTCTATGTCGTCAGATGGGCATGCAATGTTTTAAATTCTTCAATTCCTGTCTAGGCAGATAAGTTGAAATCACTGATAATATGACTTCCAAGAGAAATAATTAGAGACTGTTCAGTGTTACCCGGAATCTCTCGGAGAAAACTACCCCGGACTACATGTATTATTGACTGTGCAGAAACATTTATTTAGAGGGCAACTAATCTCAAATCTCAAAAGTGGAGGTGAGACTTAAATCACACAACACTGCCAAATATATGGTAGTAATATCTCCACGTGGGCAAATTATGTTTATTTCAAAGGCATTTGCTGGACGGGCAAGTGATAAAATCATAGTTAAAAAAAGCAATTTTTAACACGGGGAAACCATTATATACGTCTAAGCTTGTCCTTCTTTAGACGCGATTATCGACCTTTTTACATTAACACGATCTTAAATTTACGATGTTTCAACATTTTAAAGGTGACCAAAACAAACAAAAAATCAAAGTAAAATTTATGACCAAGTTGTGAAACAGTGCTTATTGAAGTCTCGCCTCAAAATCTATTTTGGTTTGGTTTTGTGGGGTTTAACGCCATTTTTCAGCACATGATAGGCTATACATGGCGGCAAGTATATTTGGTAGAGGAAGAACCCGGGTAAACCCCGGGAAGAACCACCTACCCACGGGAAGCTACTGGCAAGCGTTCTCACATACGCACGTTGGTCGAGCCGAGACTCGAACTCACGCGGACAGAGGTGAGATGTGTGAGTGATCTGTAAAGGCGAGCGTCATAGACCATTTGGTCCCCCACCCCAATCTATTTTGAGCCGACCCTATCGACACTATAGAATCCACACTTTAAAATCCATGTCTGACTGAAAAGGGATGTGTATGAAACATGTAAGATTAATCTATTTTGAAGCAAATCATTGTTCGTTTTCTTTGTAGAGCACGCATTTTGTTTTAAAAGTGCTGCTTTCTACGCTTCCGCTGCTTCCACCCCCACCCCACCCCCACCCCCCATGCATGCGCAGAAAGTGGAAAGAGGGGCACAGTATCATCAATGATATAGATTTTCTTGTCGTGTACACTGTTGGTTTTACTTCGTGAGAGACAGACACACTATTCTGTTATTAAAACATAATTTTGCCTTGCATCATGGTGCGAAGGACAGTCCAATATTGTCAGGCACACTACTCTATTATTGTGCCTGGTACACTATTCTGCTGTTATACTGTACCTTTTTTCATGCCCATGATACAGACGGTCAAATAAGGAAGTACTCGTTGCTTCAGGAAATAAAAACAGCCTGAGAATACGCGTATGTAAAAGAGAAAACCAATCTAATAAAGAGGACAACGTCCTCTAATAACTTGGGAGGCGGAGCCTGCAATCCGTACTCTAACTTCAAGGTTTTGGAAGTAAGAATACAGCTAAGCTTCACCCCCTTCGCCAGTTATCCGATACAGTGCAAATGTATGTTCACCTCAGCAAGGTCAGCGATACTAAATACAGAAAATAGTAATGCTATATGCCCGTAACAAGAATACGTCTTCTCAGAAAGTGGGTCAATGACTGTAGGAAAGTGACGCAATGTGAGAGAAACCGGTCTGCTGATTAGTAATGAGATTTGTTGACATAAACAAAAGGAAATGGGTGGAACTGGACAATACCACTGACCCATAATAGAAGACAGGCACCCGCATTATCCAATTTAATCCAACTCTTGGCTATGCCCACTCGTAGGGTTAAATTGGATAATGCTCGTACCCCGTTCTTTGTATATAACTGAGATCAGTGAGTGTAGAATGTAAAGATGTTTAGTGAAGAAAATTTGGCTACTGATGCGGTTAGTCCGAGTTTCATCTGACTTTTCCCACCCCAAGCTAGATATTTGGACAGTTATAACTGTCCAAATATATAACACGGGGTGGAAAAGGTCAGAGGAAACTCGTACTATAATGCATCATGAATTTATTTAGTTGATACCTGAGACATATGAGGTACATTAATTACGTTTTGTGGGCAAATTTTGTACTATGATGCTAAACTAAAAATTCAATTTCAAAATCTGAGAATAATGAATTTAATATGGACATTTATTACTGCGTCTTGTTCCACACACGAAATCAACATTACATCATTCTCTCTCTCTCTCTCTTTCTCTCTCTCTCTCTATCTCTCTCTCTCTCTCTCTCTCTCTCTCTCTCTCTCTCTCACACACACACCTGGGTGTATAGTATGATGGGAGTAGCCACTCAACACAGTTGTAAAATGAGCATTGTCTCCCCTCTCCCACCCTTTGACTTTGACTAGATTTTTCTTTACAAATGTATCAGTTCACAATCGAACATATCGATTATAGAATCATTGCTGAAAGAAATATATTTGTTCGTCGTTGTTCGGTATGACGTTTACCTTTTGATCAGGACCTTGTCTATTTAACTCCTGCATGAACACATGACCGTCATAACCTGACAAATTATGAATGAAAGTGGGACGAATTTTGCATGTTTGAAATTTAAACTGCAGTCGTTATCAGTTGAACCTCTATGTTTACCAGTTAAGTAATCGTGATCACGTACCTTGTGAACGAAAATTTATTTATCAAAGATATAGCACGTTGGTTGAATTAAAATGTTTCTCATTTATATCTGTAATAACATATATTTTTGCATTCCTAGGTTCTAATTCAAGATACACTAATTTTGCATTCCTAGGTTCTAATTCAAGATACACTAATTTTGCATTCCTAGGTTCTAATTCAAGATACACTAATTTTGCATTCCTAGGTTCTAATTCAAGATACACTAATTTTGTTATTTTGTGTACAGATTTTAGGTAAAGACGGAAGCAAGATGAAAATGCTTTGCTGTTATTTGCTTGTTTTCAATTACATCCTCTGCATGTTTAGTCAACACGCATTAAAAGTCGCAGTAAATGACAAGACGAACCTTTTGGTTGATGTTGATAGTTTTTTAATTTTAACGATAGGACCCATTTGTGTCATGAGATCTATCGTGTTACCTACATTGCAATATAAACTTTCATGCTCTGCTAATTTTTCCAATGTCTTGAAAGAAGGCACTTCTTTATATATGCGGGCTCGATGATGTAGATTAGGCCCGATACACCCTCCCGTATGTCGTAATAGGATACTAATGGAGTCAGGAGCCGTGGTGTTGGGTGTTGCAGTGGTTGGCATGCCGAACATGCAACAGAAAGGAGTCTGGTTCAAATCCTACCATCAGATCAGCCCGAGTAGGTTATTATGGTGTGTCCTTGGACAAGGCACCTTACTCCAATTGCCTCTGCACGAAATGACCGACTGGCGTTACTGTGCCGTAAAACACCAATCAACTAACCATTAAGATTGTTTATTTGGCTGGAAACTAATCTCGCTCGACACTGCAGTGAAGGCAAAGATCTCAGTATAATTGAACCAAGTACTGAATAAGTTTTGTTTAAACTTTCTTCAAATTATTTTCTTTGCTCTCATTGTTTAATACAATCTGATTTGATCCGCTGTGTAACTCTTTGCATTCGTTGACTTTCAGCTTCAACAGTAATCTTGTCTGTTCCCAAATTTTGTTCTTGAGTTTGTCCAGTTTTTATCTCAATTTTTTCTTCAGTTTATAGTTATTTCGTCGTTGTTAGGATTCCTCTTGCCTTCGCTGTCTTGGATGTTCGGATATACTGAGTCTTTTCAAGTGTTTTTAATTTATCACACTGTAAAACATCAATTTACTTAGCATGAACTCTTTCAATGTATTTTTCATACTGAAAGAGACATTGATTTATTTACAAATGAAATCTTTCAATGTTAAATTTTTCTCACTTGTACATATATGATTTATTTACAATAAAATCTTTCAATGTTAAATTTTTCTCACTTGTACATATATGATTTATTTACAATGAAATCTTTCAATGTTAAATTTTTCTCACTTATACATATTGATTTATTTAGCATGGAAGCTGTAAACTATTTGACAGTATAGAACTCATCGAACTACAATTTCAGCCATTCTTTTACCATGTAGTTTTGTTTCATGTGTGTTCTCAATGAATACAGTTTTAATAATTTACCATATTTACATTTTACGATTGTGCTTTTCCTCTTGGTGTTCTGACACGTCTTTCACACTCAGCTTTACAAGTATTTACATACAATTACATTCTAGATACCATCGTTTCTTTTCTCAAATTCATCTGGAAATTTCATTGTATTACACTATCTACAAGCTAATTTGAGTTTTATTACACGAGGAAGTATATTTTTATCAATAACCATTTCGACTGATTTATTTAAAGGAGATTTCTTCACTATTCACAAACTAGTAACTAAAAGTGATCACTCATGTAACTAAAAGTGACTACCTGATAGTAACTTTTAGTTACTAAAAGTGGCTACATAAAGTAACATTTAGAACTTTTATTGACTTTAGTTAGAAACAGTTAGTAACTTTCAGTATCTACACAAGCAACTTACTTCTTTCCTACTTAAATAGATAAGACGCCAAAAATGTGCCCTTTGGCGCCCCTCAATCATCAAAGGACATGTAAAATCTTTATCAACATATTATAAGTAAACATCCCAACGACATAAATAAATTAAAATCACAAAAGTCAAAGAATTCAACAGAAGGATAGGAAGAAAATATTCAACAACTAGAACTGAAGAATGTTGTAGATGAAAGGCTTGCAAAAGTTGATTTTGAAAAAGTATTACATCGGAGGAAGCCTTCAATTTAAAAGGATTTAAAGAAAAAAAAATAGAACTTATGTTTGACAAGCACAGAGAAATTGAGGAAAGCTTATAAATAAATGAATATATATATATATATATATATATATATATATATATATATATATATATATATATATATATATATATATATATGCACCGATACTAAAAAGTGACATTGAAATTACGACCACCTTTTACACAGCTTCCAGTTAGAGAAGACATTGAAAGAATGACGAGAAGAGTAATTTTTTAAAAAGTTTTAATATTCACTTAATAGACGATTAAGCGAGCAAAGAGTTTCCGGAGGAAATGACCAAGATTTGTATAAATTGTTTCAGTGAAGCTGAACCCTACTTAAAACAAATAACAATAAGAAAGATCAGAGAGTTTCGTTCAGTGAAAGTCCAGTTAGATTTGTCTTTGGCAATTCAAAAACATGTTTCATTAGAAAAGAACTTCAAATAATTACTATGAACAGAACTTCAGTTAATTACTGGTTTTACCTAACAAAATCTTTAAATATCCAGAACATAGTTAATAGGCTATTTGATGATACAGACAAAACAAAATAGAACACGAAATACCTTTTAAGTACAAGCTGGTTATTTAGTAACATAAATTAGTTAATATTACATGTAAATAAATATCAAGCTATTGGAGAGAGATCACAGATATAATTGCCTGAATGGGTAAAGGAAGACAAGCATTTCTTAACGTTAAATGTTTTGACAACAAATGCTTTTTATGCTATTAGATCAAACAGATCCCTTAAAGAGCTCACAAATACTCAACATCAACATATATCCTTGATAAAAACATACTTTGGTTTCAAAAATGTCCAATAAATGTGAAATACATTGGTAAATTTAAAAATAAAATCGATGTATCAGTTAATGTTTACGAGATAGTAGACGATGAACTGTGCAACACATCTAGCAAAAGGAAGAGAAAACTTATATAATACCTGTTATAGTTACAGAAAGACAAGAGTCACCTATGTTGACATGCTGATTTTATTTGATAAAAGAGGTGAGAGTTATTATTTTTGTGGAATGAATCATTTATCAAGGTTATTATCATATCAGGTAAACAAGCACAAAGCTTAAAGTACTTTAGTACAAAGCGTTTAATTCATTTTTATGATCAAAGAATGTTGGATGAACATAATAAATTATGTAATCAAGAAAATTATTCAATTGACATAATGCCTAAAAAACGATCTGTTGTTAATTTAGAAACTACCAATTTAAATTAAAACACATTTGTAATTTATTGTGATTTAAAACGTATAGAACCAGTTAAAGATCGTAAAAGAAAATAATGATCATTCATGGAGAATAAAAACAGCTAAATATATAGCCTCAGCATTTTGCAAGCATGTTAGAGCAGTACAGAGATATTATAAATTTATAGCTTACAAGAAGGAAAAAAAAAAACGTTTGAATTAAAATGTCTAACGAGTATTGATATTCAATAGCAGGGTTGGTTTATGAAAAAACTAGATCAATAAACGCTGCTGAAATAATTATTTTTTTTACAAAAGAAGATAGAAAACATTTTAATTCTTTTAATTCAACAAACGTATGTCATATTTGTGAAAAGGATAAACGGAATGAAGATAAAGTAAGAGATCACGATCATTAGCTGAACGATATAGAGGTTCTGCACATACTAAATTTTAATTACAAGTATCCAAAATATATACCACTTTCTATGCACAATTAATCAGGTTGTGATGTTCATCTAATTATCCAAACCTTAGCAAAAAAATCCAGAGAAGAATTACAAGTAATACTAAATTATTATGAAAATATATTACATTTAGTAAAGATGTTATAGTTGACAGTTTTCGAAAGAATGTAAAAGATATTCTTGTAAAAAGGACAATAAGATTTGTGGATAGTTGTAGGTTTATGAGTGATTGGTTAGATGGACTTGCACAAACCTGAAGTGGTGACAAGTTGAATGCTCCAAAAATACATTTAAAAAAATTGAAACAAAATTTTTCAGAAAAGACATTTACCCATACGAGTATATTGGTGACTTCAACAGGTTCAAATAAACCAAATTATCACCAATAGAAAGTTTTTATTACAATCTTAGAGGTGAAGGAATAAAAGAATTTCTACCAGTATGCAATAGATGTCATACAACATTTTAAATAAGCATCTCTGGTTGATCTACACGACTATTACGCTAGAAGAAGATTGTTTAATGTTGCGTGGCATGTTTGAAGAATTTATAAATGTTTGCATGCAAACTTATAAATTGGATCCATTTTTTTATTAAAGTGGTCCTGCATTGGCTAATGATACATCTTCAAAATTAACGGGAGTAAAATTAGAGTCATTAACTGATACCAAATGCTTTTAATGATTGAGTTTCATATAAGAGGAGGAATTAGTATAATACCAAATAGATATGCTAAATCAGATCATGAGGAATTAGTATGATACCAAATAGATATGCTAAATCAGATCATGAGGAATTAGTATGATACCAAATAGATATGCTAAATCAGATCCTGAGGAATTAGTATGATACCAAATAGATATGCTAAATCAGATCATGAGGAATTAGTATGATACCAAATAGATATGCTAAATCAGATCATGAGGAATTAGTATGATACCAAATAGATATGCTAAATCAGATCATGAGGAATTAGTATAATACCAAATAGATATGCTAAATCAGATCATGAGTATTACATCAGTGGCTACGCTAAAATTGAAGATGACGGAGATTGTTGTGGCAATTGATTTGCGAATCTGCAATAAAGTAAATGCACATTTTATATGCATCCACTTTGACTTTTCTGTTTATATGTTGGTGTATTCCTTGTTGAACAGTGGCTAATCTATGACTGCTCTCGTGCAATATATTATCATGTGTGTACTTTTTATGTGTGAAAACTCATGTTACTCAATTCTATGTATTGCTGTAATTCATTAAAAAAATAACTTTTGTTGGTTTTTTTTATTTTGGCTCATTGAGAGTAAAACGTGTTAGGTAAACCTTGTGTAGTAATCGTTATCTTTTCTATTGCTAGGTTGAAAAAATGTTCTGGATCAGTTTCTCCTCTTTTTTAACAGAATATCAAAACTCTGTTTAAACTTAAACGTGGTGTAAATTAAATATTACATTTGTTAAAGCTGTATTAGCTCTCATATCAAAAGTTCTTTATCTAGTGATATGGTCGGAGAAGAAAGAAATTCCAGTTATATACTTATCATTAATAAAAAAAAGAGCCATTGGTTCGGAAGTGACCGTATCATACTCTAGATAATCCAATGCGATTGTAAGCATTACATCTCGAGGAAGAACAAAATGATATAGTGGACAATGATCTGTCATTAATTTAAAAAAAATTAAGTAGTATTTTTAATTTCGTGTCATATACCGCAAACGTAATAGCTTACGTACCATTTTTGTGATTTGCAGCTCCTGATCTCATTTTTCATTCATGATACCTTGTCTAATCCTGTTTGTACTAACTGACGTTTATAACATAAATTGTGCGTTGTGAATATGTTGAAATAATTTAATTTAAAAAGTCAACACTAACATAAGAAATAATTATGTCTTTAAGCACTATTCTATCAAAATTATTTACCACTGAGTTATTAGCATATCCTTTCACCTTTACACCAGGAATATGTGTAATACAAGGATGTCTTGAGTTAAGATTCGTAACACCTTATGGTATATTCTCTTTCTTTTGTAATTCTATGTATTTACCAAAAGTTTTCATTTTTCTTTTACATTTATGCTAATTCAATTCTATGAAAACGTTTTAAAAAAAATTGTAAGCAACATAAATACTAATACCCATTATAACAACAATAAATATATATCCATATTTTATGTGTTTATTAGAAGGTTAGTAAACATTACAGAGTTTAAATTACCTGGCGTTTTCCACATGAACATTAAGATTAAGATCAGGATTAATTGTAGAATATAAAGAAAAAGCACATTCCAAATTATTTAAGTATGAAATAACTTAGCTTTATTGTCTCAATCTTTCGTTAATGTAATCGCATATTTTTGTTCTGTTCTCTATAAAATCCGCTTGATTCTTTTAAATTATTTCGGTGCTATATCGTGTTTAATTATATCTTCATTTGCACCCCTGGGATTAAGTAAGTCAAACAACATATTACTCCCTGAAAATGCTAGACCGTTAACTATTGCTCCTCCAACCATTACAGCTACTGTTGCCGTGTTATATATAATGGTAACACATGTTTGATACTGCTTTCTGTTCCTCTTTTAAATCCACAAGTATCTATTCCATCTTTAGCTTGCATTAATTGTTTAGGTGTAATCCTATTATTAAACATTGTTCTCTTTCAGATAATGAGTACGTGCTTCTATGATACTACAGAGACTTGATTCAGATTCTTTTTTAACGTATAATGAGTGAGCAGCACGTTGGATATTTACCTCAAATCCAGTTGAGAAATCATATATATATATATTAATATATGTAGCATATTATTATTATCTGTTTTTTAAATTATGCATAAACCCGATTCCTTCATTTATATATTGTGTGTAACTCGTATTTAGCAAAACGTAATGGAGCATAATCAAATCCATAATGTTAAAGGTCAAGTTCAGTGTATATATAACCTATATTATACGAGCTCCTTGAGCTGTAAATATTCTATTTTTTCATGATATGGTGTCATTCATCGAACGATAGAACCGATAAAACATATTTTGTACACAGTACTTTACACACGGCTGAATCGGGAGTTTACGTTTAATTCCGCACGCCGAACGTGTATGACGCCATTGGTGCCAAATAGGCAATCATTTACTGCGATATGTTATAACTATAACGGGTGTCAGCATCTTTCTGTTTGAAGCAGTGAATTGTTCCAATCGACAGATAAGAGATAGACACAAAGGTATATGCATTTCAAGAGAAATGATGCATTTAACCTGCAACTCTGTGATCAAAAGAATACATGATGACATTAAATATTGATATGTTATGCTTTCGCTTCTATAGTTTCATTAAACTGAGGTAAGTGATTGTTCAGTAAAGTAACTATAAATGTCACTAGAATATTAATCTTCATATAGAGCATAATAATTGTTATATTAATCACTTTTCTTAATAAAAAAAATGAATGACTGAATTTGTCTATCCGTTTTGTAATCTTCTCAAGTTCATGACTACCTAATCAAAAATGTATTATTCTTTGCTAGAAAACTTAAGTTGTAAAAAGCGATTTTCATTTAGTGAAAGAGAAGAAAATGAGACCAACTTCTACGTCGTTCTCTCATTGGCCAATAATACATGGTTAGTGAGGGAAAACGTTATTTATTGGAGAGAGAGAGAGAGAGAGAGAGAGAGAGAGAGAGAGAGAGAGAAATTATCAGTTTAATTATAACTAAATGCGTTACGGTTTAACAGATAATTACTTTTTTCTCTGTTATTCTAACTTAGATTGCTATTAAGGATATAATTAATTATATATGTGATTTCAGCAGTCATTCTTTAAATTAAAATGATTTTTTAAAAAAGAATCAACAAGCAACTGAACAAACTAAACAGACATTGGAACAGAGTGAGAGAATAAGAATAAGAATGTATGAATGAACGAACGAACGAATTAAAGAATGCACAGTCAAAAGAGACAAATAGGATAATTACAAGATATGATGTTCATGACAAATCGGCATGGACAACGGTAATACTCAATACGCTCCCGTTTCAATACAGCAATAGCATAAAATAGAGTTTTGCCGAATTTTCAGTCTTGTCATTAAAATTTCTGACGTAAATAAATAGAAACATAATTTATTTTTTCTCAAAATGTGAGTCTTCTGATTCTAGCTGCTGAAAATATATTTGGGCTTACAATTTGAATATGGAGAACAATCATCAGCAAAGAAGTTTAATTTATTTTCTAAGCTTTTAAGAACGTTTCATTTCGTTCATACACATGTTTTCCAGAGATCATTATCGTTAGCAACAATAAAAGTTTTCTTAAAATAAAAAGCTTCAGAATAAAATCTTATGGATATTCCGCTTTTTTTTTCTTCACATTTTCAGGTAAATCTCACGAATCGTTTTCTTGCAATTCTTATAGGAAATCTGACTGTCTTCAAAATTAATGTTGGCTTTTCTTGCAAAAGTCGAATGGCGATATAAAAGCTCTAAGACAAGCTGAAGATCCACGAATATAATGTTCAGAATCCTTTGGCAATATAATCGAGTTCAATTAAATAAACATGATGCACATAACAAATCGGCATACACAATGGACTATCATATTCATATAGTAGTAGGAGTGCACGTTCTCAATTCTAAATTATTTACCACCGTTAATCTCGTGTCATCATATCTGGTTGTAATATCAGTTTATATCACCACGATTAGCCGTAATTGGAGCTATTGCCACATGGACATTTTTCTTATCTCATGGTTCACGTGAATAGAATTTTTTTTTTATTTGAAAACTTGAAGGGCGAAAATTGATATACCCATGGCAGAAAAGGTTGCATGAATAGGAGGTAAAATTACTATGCAAATTTTAGCGCCATTTTCCTTATCACATTCTCCATATCATCAACATAATCAACAAAAGCTTTAACGACATCTAAGATATATTTTCCCCACCCCCATGATTTAAAGAAAAATATAAATGACTATATTCCCCTTTCCTCGCATTGTTTTCTTTCTCTTCGGCGTCGCTGTTTTCTTCGTCATTAGTAGTGGATATAAACTTGGGATTTTTATTAGAAATCTTCTCTGGCGCAAACATGCTTTAATGGTATCGAGATTTAAATGCCACGTGTAAATCATACATATTCAACATGACAGCATGGTGAAAAGAATTTGAGGACACGAAACATATATATCAGGTCTACAATATACATATTACAAATAAAATATAGCCATAAATGTAACGAAAGAAATGTATAACTCTAAAAATAAGAAAATAAAGTCGATATTCTAGTCAATCGCCCGATTACAAAGTACTACATTTACGCAAGGTGTTCAATGTTTCGCATTCTCAAGACTGGGGCCTTCCTCGGTGCACAACAAGTGATCTTAGTCCTATTTCACATAGGCAGATAGCCAGACATTCACAAAATTCCACTACCTTTCTCGGAGTGATCATACATTTCATAAGCGGTATTCTTGCACGTTTGATGGTTGGTCCGATTTAGGTGTCACGTTTTCATTCTTTTCATTAAAGTTACTGTTGTACCAAATCAAAAGTGATTTAATTTGCTTCTAATAATGTGAATCTTTTAAATCTAAAAGCTGAAAAGCTGCTTCTGACTCACAATTTGAATATGGTCCAAAATCTCCAAAAACAAGTACAATGTATTGTCCAATCTTTCAAGAACGTTTCATTCCGTTGTTATACTACTTTCTCAGGACACTTTATCATAAACAACAATTTGAAGTTTTCGAAACGTATAATTCTATAAATAAGAAAAGGACGTCGATTTCCTAGTCAATGACCCGATTTCATAAGCAACAATTAAAGTTTTCTTAAAATATATAGTTGCAGAACAAGAAATCTTATTGATCTTCCGAAACTTTTTCTTGCACTTTTCATAGGAAATCTCGGCATGGTCTTTCTTGCAATTCTTAAATGAGATCTCATTATCTTCAAAATTAATGTTGCCTTTTCTTTCTAAAGTCCTGTGGAGATGTTAGAGCTATTAGACAGAATGAAAATCTTGCATTAAAATATACAAAATCCTTCGTCTTTCTGTATCAAGTATAATCGAGTTGAATTAAAGAAATATTATTCACAGGAAAAATCGTCATGGACAACGTCAATACTCAATGCGCTCCCATTTTAATAAAGTATTAAGAGTGAACGTTTTTCACGTGCTCCTTTGACAGTGTCCTTTTAATATGCAGTTTGTGTCGTTCTAGGTTTCTTTCATTAAGTAGAAACTGGTGATCTTTGTCTGTAGAATCGTCATTGATGAACGCAAAAACTTACATCCTCTTAATGGAGTAAATCGGTTGATTTCACTAGCAACCTGAGTTACGTATAATACATTATTCGTTGACGTCAATTAATGAAAGTCAATGCATAATGAGAGACATCAAGTTCCACGTGCACAGGCAAATATAACATTAATTAAAAACAGGGCTAATCCATCACTACCGTCTTCATTCACCTGTGTGGTTATTCAGACCTGTAATTGGTTGACAGGATAAGAAGACCCAAGCAGATTTATAACTCTGACATATCGAAGTCAATTGTTTAGTGGCATAACGAATGCAAATATTGCTAAATGCTCTCGATTCAAACTTCATCAAAAAGTGTTGTCAATTGTAAAATTATCGACGATTATATATTACCTTTGATCTCGTATCATCATATCGGACCAAAGAGAGCGTCGACGTTTCAACGTCAAAATTTTAGCATTACGATTGGTCGTAATTGAAGCTAATGCCACATTACATGGAAACTTTTCTTATGTCATGGTTGACACGAAGAGAAAAATAAAAATCAAACCATCTGAAACCGTTAAGGGAGAAAATTGATATGCCCATGGTAGAAAAGGCTGTGACCATGCGACGTAAAATTGCAGTGCAAATGTGTGCACCATTTTCCTTACCATATTTAGAATTAGTGATAAATAAAGACTTATAAAGCACATTCTCTTTTATCTTCATTGCATCCCCATCGTCAACAATAGCTCTAACGACATCTGAAGTATCGACCTCATCCACCCACCCCTACGAAAAAAACCCCAACAACAAACAAACAAACAAACAAAGAAAACAAAAATTGCTAGAAAAATTCAAATGGCCACATTTCCGTTTCCACGCATTGTTTTCTTTATCGTCGGCGTTGCTGTTTTCTTTGACACCAGAAGTTGATACAAATTTGCAAATTTTATTAGAAAATTTTCATGCGAAAACATGAGTTTAAGGTTCTGAGATTTAAATGCCATATGTAAATCATGCATATTGAACATGATATCAAGGTAACAAGTATTTAAAGAAAAGAAACATATCGATCAGATCTACAAGATACATATTACACATTCAAGATAGCCATACATGTAACGAAAAAAAACGCATAATTCTAGAAATAAGAAAAGTCGTCGATATTCTAGTCAATGACCCAATTTCACAGTATTTCATGTACGCAAGGTGTTTAATATTCCGCATCCTCGAAACTGGTATCTTGTTCAGTACACATCAAGTGATCTTAATCAGATTTCACAAAGACAGATAGCCAGCATAGACAAAAGTCTATTATGTTTTTTTTTTTCTTTTTTCTTACAGTGTTCATACATTTCGCAAACGGTATTCTTGAACGTTTGTTGGTTGGTCATATTTAGGTGTCGCGTTTTCATTGTTTTCATTAAAGTTACTATTGTACCAAATCAATAGTTATTTAATATGTTTCCAAAAATGTGAGTCTTTAGATTCTAGAAGTTGAAAAGCTATTTCTGACTCACAATTTCAATATAGGGTCACAGTCTCCAGCAAACAAGTTTAATTTATTGTCCAAGCTTTGGAAAAAATTTCATTCCGTTGTTATACGTATTTGATTGTTTATTTGTTTTTTCTTTTCGTATGGAATCTTTATCATAAGCAGCAATTAACGTTCTTAAGATATATAGTTGCATACAATGAAATCTTATTGATCTTCCAAGCTTCTCTTGAACTTTTCATAGGATATCTCCCCAAATATTTTCTTGCAATTCTTAAATGAAATCGGATTATCTTCAAATTTAATGTTGTTCGTTTGTTGGACATTTGTGTGGTGACGTTAAAGCTATTAGATAGCCGGAAGATCTCTCACTAAAATATACAAACTCCTTCCTCTTTCATTATCAAATATAATCAAGTTGAATTAGTGAATGCTGATTCACAAGAAGAATCAGCATGGATGACGTCAAAACTCAATGCGCTCCCATTTTAATAAAGTATTAGGAGTGTACGCTTTTCACGCATAAATGGAGACATCAAGTTGTACGTGCACAGTCAGACAGAATAATGATTAACAACAGGGCCAATCCATCACTACCGCCTTCATTCACCTGTGTGGTTATTCAGACCTGTAATTGGCGGACAAGATAAGAAGACCCAAGCAGATTTATAACTCTGTGATATAGAGGTCAATTGTATTAGTGGCATAACGAATGCAAATACTGCTAAATGCGCTCGATGGATGCGTCGATGCCGTGCATCAACAAGTTTATTCAATTGTAAAATTATTTAAGATTATTTGTTTCCCTTAATCTCGTGTCATTATATCGGGCCAAACAGTGCGTCAACGTTTTAACGTTATATTTTAACTCTACGATTAGCCGCGAGTGAAGCTATTGTCACATTACATGGACTATTTTCTTTTGTCATATTTCACGTGAATATGAAAATAAAACAAACACTATTCGAAACCATTAAGGGTGAAATGTGATATGCCCATGGCAGGCAAAACAGGGAAAATTGTGAGGATACTTTGTAAACTTACAGTGCAAATTCGAGCGTCATTTTCCCTGGGACGTATAGAATACTTATAAATCAAATTTTGCTGCTTCTCCTCAATATGATCACAATCATCAACATCAGCTCTAACTAGATCGACAATATCGAAATCATCCTTAGGAAAAAAAAAAAGAAAAAAAGAAAAGAAAACAATATTTGCAAAGAAAAATAAGAATTACCACCTTTCCCCTTCCTTGCATGGTTTTCTTTATCTTCGGTGTTGCTGTCTTCTTCGTCACCAGCAGTTGATACAAATTAGAGTTTTATTAGAATTGTTGTCGGGGGCAACATGCTTTAGAGGTTCCGAGATTTAAATGCCGCGTGGAAATCACACATATAGAACATGATATCCAGGTGATAAGTATTTGAAGAAAAGAAACATATCGATCAGATCCAGAATACACTATTACACATTCAAGACAGCCATACGTGTAACGAAAGAAACGTATAATTCTAGAAATAAGAAAAGGACGTAGTTTTTCTAGTCAATGACCCGATTTCGGAGTAATGCATGTACGCATGGCATTTAATGTTCCGTTTCCTTAAGATTGGTACCTTACTCAGTTTACAACAAATGATCTTAGTTATGTATCACAAGACAAAAATAAAACAGGGATAGACAAAATTTAAATTCCTTTCTTGGAGAGCTCACACATTTCACAAACTATCTCTTTGATGATTGATCCAATTTAGGTGTCGCATTATTAGTTTTTTTTCGCTAAAATTAATGACTCACGAAATCAACAGATATTTTTTAAAAATTGTTTTTTGTATTTCTAGAAACACGAGTGTTTTGATTTTAGCATCTGAGAAGCTCTTTCGAACTCGCGGTTTGAATATGGGCCACAACCATCAACAACAAAGTTTTAATGTATTGTCCCAGCTTTGGAGAACGTATCGGTGCATATGTTTTTTAAAAGGGATCTTTATCATAATGAACTAGATACATTTTCTTACAGTGTAATGTTTGCAGAGGATATCAGATGAATTCAGCTGAGAAAAAGTTTTATGGATATTCCGGAACTTTTTCTTGCACTTCTTATATGAAATCTCTCGATGGTTTTTCTTGCGATTCTTACAAAAAAAACTTCAAAATTAATGTTGTGTTTGTTTTTGTTTTAGAACGGTCTTATGGCGATATTAAAGTTGATAGAAAACCTAAAGATCACGCACTAAAATAAATGCACTCCTTCGTCAATGTGTGTCAAATATAATCGAGTTGAATTAAAGAAAGATGGTGCACAATAATAAATAATAATGAGCAACAGTCATATTAAATCCACTCCCATTCAAATACAGTATTTAGCGTGCACGCTTTTTACTACTCTGTTGACAGTGTCCTTTGAGTTTACTGTTTGCGTGGTGATATGTTTCGTTCACTAAGCAGAGAATGGTGATTATCATCTTTTGTATTGTTATTGATCAACGCAAAACTTACTCTCTCTTACATGCAGTTTATTGGTTTGGTTAAGTTCAATGTGTATGCAACTTAGTATATACGTTGCTTGATCTGTAAATATTTTATTCTTTCGTGATATGGTGCCATTCATTGAACGATAAAGCTGTTAAGACATGTTTTTCGCACTGTACTTTGCACACAGCCTAATCGGATATTTACGTTAAATTCCGGCACGCCAAGCGTGTGTAATATCATTGGCGACATAAAGCCTTTTCCAATTGTTGTTGCTATAGAGGCGATCAGCATGTTTCTGTTTGTAGCACTGAACTGTTGCAATCGACGAATAAGATGTATATACAAAGGTGTATGCGGTTAATGAGAAATGATGTGTTTAACCTGCAAGTTTGTGATTAAATGGATTCTTGATCATTTGTGAAAAATTATATTTTATGCTTTCCCTGATATAGTTTGAGTATACTGAGGTAAGTGCTGTTTTAGTAAAGTGACTATAAATTGCACCAGAGTATTAATTTTCATAGGATCATAATAATTGCTACATTAATCACGTTAAAAAAATGAGTGAATAAATTTGTCAAGCTGTTTGAGGTCTTCTAAAAGTTTTGGACTACCTCCTCAAAAATGTATCATTCTTTGCTAGAAATCTTTAGTGCTGAAAAGCAATTCCCATTTATTGAGAGATAACAACAATTGAGTCATACTTCTGTGGCATTTTTATAATGGCACAGAAGACATGATTAGTCATGAAAAACATTGTTTATTTAAGAGAGAGAGAGAGAGAGAGAGAGAGAGAGAGAGAGAGAGAGAGAGAGAGAAAGAGTATGAAGTACTAATTTAGTTATCACTATACGCGTTAAGGTTTTATTGACAACAGATTTTTCTGAATTATTTTAATTTAGATTGCCGTTAATGATGTATTTATTTGATGATGATGATCTTTGAATTAAAGACGTGTGCGGTCATTCGACCATGTACGTCTACGTGTATTTATTTAATATCTGCGATTTTAGCAGTCATTAACTTAATATAATTTAGAGAAAAAATTTGTTGTTCGTTCTTCGAGTTCGAAGATGACCATGACATCACTAACTGGTATGGTTTCTGTGAGTACGTGAGTGGTTGATCAGGCCAATTTGTGCTCTGAACTGTCTGTGGCACACAGGACATGAGATGCCACTTGCGGTTGCTTGATCAGAAGACGACGTACTGCAGTTCTGAGATTTACGCTGCTCGCGCTTATGCACTACCTCTGAAAATTCTCCTCAGTTCAAAGTCTGTATAGATGAGACTCAGATCTGGCATTCAGGGAACAGTTGTCAGCAAATAGGATATCACGAACAGTCGCTTCCTGTAACTGCGACTTCGCCCGTAGTGTCCTCAGATTGAAGAGTATGCCATCAGTCCGGTATTTGATGTCGATCCCAGTGTCATTGTCACGGAAGACATAACTGAGCATGGCAGAGAACATAATGTTGAAGAGGGTTGGAATCAACACACAGCCTTGTTTGACTCCGTTGGTGACTGGGAATGGTTCAGATTACTCACCGTCGTCCAAGACACGAGCGAGCATGCCATCATGGAATTGCCGAACCATTACGACAAATTTCTCTGGACAACCAAATTATGCCTTGATCCCAAGACTGACTGTGTCAAAGACTTTTGTCAAGTCGACAAATGTCGTGTACTAGTCGGAATTCTGTTTCTGACATTTCTCCTGGAGTTGACGAGCTGCAAACACCATATCTGCGATCCCTCGTCCTTTCCTAAAGCCACACTGACTCTCAGGCAGAAGCTCTTGATCAAGGAGATTCATCAGAATTCTGGCGAGGATTCTGTCGGCTATTCACAGCAAGAGGCTCCGATGGTTGTCGCAGGATTACTTGTTGCCTTTCCGCTTACACAAGTGAACGATGGATGCATCCTTGTACTCCTGTGGTATAGTTTCTCGAGTCCACATTGACTGGAAGAGTTCTCTCAATTTCTGTGCCATGTGCGAGCCTCTGTCTTTGTAAAGTTCTGCTGGTATAGCACCTGCTCCGGATGCTTTACCTTTTGACAACAGGTCAATAGCTTTCTCAGTTTCAGTCAGCGTTGAAGCATCACCAAGTGATATGTTGATTTCCACTTGGGGCAGTCGATCATTTGCCTCCTCACTGATAGATGATTGTTGATAGAGGATGTTGTTGAAGTGTTCTGCCCATCTTTGTAGCATCTATTCTTTGTCAGAGAGCAGTGTGGCGCTGTCAGCACTCAGTTATGAGAAATCTTCCTGATGACTGAGGCCCGTAGATTGCCTTCAAAGCATCATAGAAGTTCTTCAGTTCATTCCAGTCTGCGTAGGACTGAATCTCATCGGCCTTGTTGCTCAGCCAAGAGTTTTGTAACTCTATGAGTTTGCGTTGGACAGTCCTCTTGATGTTGTTTAAGGCTGCCTTAGAAGATGTTGAAGTCCTGTCTTCTAATCAGGCCTTTTATAGCCAGTGTTTCTTATGCAGTAGTCTCTGTATGGCTAACGGAAATGTTTAATTACTGCTTGATTACCATATTTCTCACTGTCTGTTCTGTGCAATCCTATTGCTGTTTGACACAATTTTTTTTTTAGAGTTAGTCAAGTTTGATCGTTATCACTTTTATTTTGTCATTCAAATCAGTGATATATAAATCGTAAGTCGCTCCCATACATCTTATAATACTTTCATTAATATTTTACTCGTTGTCATCTATTTTTTGTTATCACAGTTAAATCAAAATCTGTAATGTTTGCGATAACATCTTTCATTTAAATCTCTTGATCCTTTTATTTCTTTTTAAAAACATTTTGTAGTTGTTAAAGTTGTGATTGTAAAGTATTAAGATTTCCAGATATTTCTTTATTTCTTCTGTGCCATTACCTAATGCATCCATCTATGAGTGCATCATTTGTTCGATTGGTTGCAAGTATTGTTGAATATTAGGTATTTCTCCTGGTTTCTGGACTGCTTCTTCTCTGTTTGCAATGTTTGTATTGCATTAAATATTGTATTTAATCTCGGTTTGAAAAAGTCTCCTGCATCTAATATATTTTTTCCGGCTGTCATCAGTCTGTAGCTCTTAGTATTTTAGTGGCTCTTTTATTGCCACTCTGTTCAATCGATAAGAATTTGTTGTCTGTTTGTTCACTCCATGTTTGAAGATCTTTCAAATTATTTTCGTCCAGAGTCATTCGTATTGGTGTACACAACATATATTTACAAATTGCCTGGCACAGGAGTGTACTGGGTAAGCAACTCGGCCTTGGACTTATCTGCCGGGACAGGCCCGGGGTTTTGCTCACACCAATAAAACACCGGTAAAAAAGAATTTTTTGGACGGCCCACCGACCCACCGATGCGGCGGTCTGCCGGGACAGGCCCGGGGTTTTGCTCACACCAGTAAAACACCGGTAAAAACGGATTTTTTTGCGGCGGCCCACCGGGATTTGTCTCGGTATGCCCAATGGCCAGTACATCACTGGGCTGGCATCATCATTGTTTGCTATGGTTCACTTAAACCAGCAATAGGGTCGTTATTCATGTTTAAACCATTACTGAACGTTGACCTATAACTGTTGTTTTCTCTGCATGTTTCTTTAAGTAATTTCCAAACTATTTTAATAGGGTCTCTTAATGATATTTACCTAGTATTTACTCAACATAGAATTGGTATGTTACACTCATTCTATGAAAACATACAACTTTTCTATCTTAATATTTAATAATGATATTTAGTCTGTTTATTGATCCTCTTTGTAATTGCTTTTAATTACTATTTAAGCTATAAGAAAGAAAGTCACCATGAAAAACGTTTTTAACAGGTAGAGACTCTAACAAACACGAGTAGTAACTATTAGAGTAACCGTGTGATTGAGTTGATCAAGGAAAATGTGTAAATTCTTGGGTTTTAAAATCCCACAAACTGTATCAGATTCATGTTAATGTCGGTATAGCTCTCTGAATATTTAATCCTAATAATTTAGAGTTGCAGTTGGTTACGTACAATTAATTTTATTAATTGGAGTAAATATAACTTTTGAATTACACTAATTTTCAATACTTTCTTTATTGTCATCATTTGATGTCATACCTTCTTTAACTTTGTTTATGTACTTTTCAATGTTATAGAAACAATGAGGAATTAAAATAGTCCTTGTTTCAATTTTATTCTTAATGTAATACAATGTTGTTTTCCAAATCATTAGAAATACTGTAATAACAACACAATGTATTTTCTGTAGAGAAATGGAAATATTACCATCTCTATTATCAATTTTATCCTATTTATTTATTTATTCATTATTTTTGGAAAATACATCAATAACAAAAATTATGAATCTAAAAAGTTATAAATTTTATTCAGATTTAATGTTCAAATTTTGTATTTCCTCAGATAAAGTTTTCAAGGATAAAACCAACTATAGTAGTTTTCAAGGCAACCCCTCAGACTCGAGGATTTTTCAAGGTTATATGAATGATGTCAGTCAATCGGATGCAAGATCACCTCATTAATATATGTGGATTTTGCCCATTATAAAAATCATCCAAGACCTTGAAGTTGAAAGCCCATATTCCATATTCAATCAAAATTGGATTATAATTATGGCTTCCAGAGTAAAAACAAACTCAGTCAATCAGATGCAAGATTACCTCATTAATATGGGTGGATTTCACTCATTATCAAATAACTTTGTCACCCATTCTTGCATTCTTGATTTTGTTACACTGCATCAATTTAACCACCACATAACCAGGACATCAGATCAATATATTTCAAAATTTTGATCAGTAGATTGGCTTCTAAATCAGTTGCATTTCTTACTAGCATATATTTTACGCATTTTAAAGGGACTGGAAACAAAAGAAGTGCATCTTGTGCAATAATATGCATTCTCTTTTTATTGTAACATTTTTGAACATGAATCAGGTTCAGATGGCAATGTGACAATAATAATTAATACGAGTCATGGTATTGTCAATTAAATGAAAAAGGATGAGTTATACATCCCATATTTCACTGCAAAGATTTTTTTTATATAAAATATACAAGCATTTTTAGTTTCCTTCACAAGTTTACTGCCTGGTGTCCACTAATGACATTCATTGTGATTACTAAGTTTCACTTTTTATAACTGGCTCTCAATAAGGTTTTGGTCCAGATTTCCCCTATACAATGGTGTCTGCATATGAGAATTGATATCTTTTCTTTCCCCATTTACTATCTTAAAATCCACTTTGCATGAAACACAAAATGCAAACTCAGGACCTTTGCTACTAACCTGCATTGACTTAAACTCTGATTTTACAAGCAATGTTGAACTTATTGTAATAATTTTAGTAGTTAGCATTTTAGAATTGGGAGAGAGCACACGTTTTGGGATTTTGGAATAAACGGACCAAAACCAGAGAAAAGCTTCCCATAAATATTTGTATTAAAACATCTTGAAAAGCACAATAACAATTAAAGAAGAAAAAAAATAAAAATGTTTACACAAGTGGTTCTGCCAAAAATCAATATTTGCTCGGTCTTACCTTTTTATCTCCTCTCCACAAAAGGTAGGCCGATTTTTAATCAAAGACTCACAAGCCACCATGTACTAACTTTGTGCCCTTTATTAATTATAACACCTCAATAAATATCCCACCTTTGGCCTTAAACTCTCCAAATTACAACAATATGGTAATCAATTTACAGCTTGTTGTGTACACATGTCAGCCATCGTGTAAACGATTCTTACCCGGATATTCAGCATGCATCATTGCACTAGTTGTTGCAGTGGTATAACAATTCCTATTCCCAGTAGATTGGTTGTGACTGGTTTCTGTAATGTGTGGACAGAACATGTAAAAATACTGGTTTGCTGTTCAAATTAAAAAAAAAAATCTTTTAATTTCAAAAGTGGCACATTTCAACTATAAAACCGTATGTGCTGTACACAGTCTTTAAAATGGTATTTCTGTCCTACTGCCACTAGAATCGCAATTATTCACTATGCCAACTTCCATCTTCAAGATTGCTATATAAAACATTTTTAACCAAGATTTGTACTATTCAATTTATTTTTCATGGTTTAAAATAATAGTATAACCTTACTCAGCAGACCACTCCATATAGCAGACACCTGTTCATAACAGACACTTTTGGGGATACCTAATCTTTGTATAAATGTCTGTTGTAAAACAGACACATGTCTAACATGGGCAGTGAAAATAAATCCGGGGGGGGGGGGGGGGGGTAATCAAAGTTGTGTATAACAGACCATCATGACATAGCTTGCCAATGGATTTGCCTCTCTTGATCTCACCAAAGGTGCTATTGGAAGTGTGTAGATTTGTAAGACCCAGCATGATTTGACAGTTAACTATTCGGCGGACAATGACCATTTTCCACTAGGTCCCATTACAATACAAGTTCACTTAGCATTGATTTCATAACTGATACAATCTTGTTTCAATCAGATCAAAAAGAATATAGTTATGGTGATGGGTACCATACTGATAAATGAAATGGTAGCTCTGAACATCATGTACATTAATTTATCCACAAGTGAGTATGAGTGACTAGATCTTGCTCCGATTAGTATAATGTTCATAGTGTCCTCATTTAAAAACCTTTCATATCAAGGTATATAGTATAAGCACTGACTTTCGGGAAGAAAATTTATTTTAAGTTCGGTAACACACAAGGGCTTGTCTACTTTCAGTTCCAGTTGATTAGAACTAAAAGGCCCATGTTTTTATGTTAGTGCAATCTTTGCTGATTAAAGGAAGATTGTAGGTTACAAATAAGAGCAGATAATATAAATTACAACAATTTTACATTAAGACTTCACCCAAAATCACTGTTGACGACACTAACAAGTATTGGAATAAAATAATTTCATACCAACCTTTGACCTTTAGATGAGGTTAACTGTGTTTAAATGAGCTTTTTGTAATTTTAATTTTAAAATTATTTCTTGATGACCAGGATTAAAAATCCTTGTGCAGGTTAGTGCATTAACATTTTCAATACAATTATTGTTTAAGTTTTAACTTACTGTGCATTTCATTGTTTAGTTTTTCTGTTACTGGATTGTGACATTTTCAGTGCTGGATTGTCATTCCTACTGAATGTAACAGCGCAATAAAAAAAAAAATCAAACAGAATCTCATTATCCATAAGAACTTGTCCTTTTTCTCAATTTATGCACCAGTCAGAGTCATAACTGTATGAACTGTAAAGCACATTGATATTACTTGCCCTGTATATAAAGGACACCTGTCTACAAAGGACATGTTTATGTCCCTTTTTATAAAGGACATGTTATATCCCTTGACTGTCCTTTACATACAGGTTTCACTGTGGTTTATTTTTGCAGCAAATATTTAAGTTTTGATCTATCTACATTTGATGCAAGTAATTTTGAAACAAAATGTAAGGTTCAGTGTTTAGATAGTTTATATGCTGGTTTGGAGAAATGTTGAATTAACTAAGATTAGTAAACTTTAGTCTTTTCTTACATATACGAGGAACCTTTGGCCTTCAGTTGTGCCTAAAATTCAGTATACCTAAATATACTGTAAAAGAATTAACCAACTTAAGAATTAGTTCACAATCATTAATGACAAATAGAAACTGGCAGATATACTCTACCCAAAACATTGTGTTAAAACTGATCAAGCAATATGTCATAAAATTAAAGCTGAACTAGTTTTTGCTGCACTGTGAGATAAATTGCAAAGAGTAACACTTCTAAATAATATTATATTAGCAATTATTCAGGTCAAAGTATCAATCTAGCAAAGCAATTACTTAACATAAAGTAAAAACAAGAATGTCACTTCATATGCTCCTTTATTTTCAATTCACTGTTAAATATTGTAATTAATGTGATACTATTTTTATCCTTCCTGTACTGAACATAAATGTAGTAGGTTGTCTTACCCCTTTCTTTTCTAGGAAAATAACTGTACTCTCCATCCGTGTTGTATATGCAAATAGTTTTTCCTAATAAAGTTATTATTTGTATTTGTATTTATAAAAATTAGCTAGGAAGGGATTGGTAACCAGATGGGCCAAAGTCTACATCAACACTAAATAGATATAAACTTGCTGTGGGAGGTTCAAAATGATCTGGACTGAGTGAATATTTTCTATACAAACAATGAATTCAGATTTTAAATATCATTTTCACATTGGTCATTTTGTAAATATTTCTCACTTCTTGAAGAATTACAGGGGATTATGATGAACAAAACTGGAATACAACTTGCCATGTTTTTGCATCCCAGTCCCAGCTTTTTGTGTAACATGGATGCAAAGCAGGATCTTTTTCAGTTGCGATTGATTATCTTATGTCTTGGATGCAAAATTTTGTATTAATGCAACCTCTGCTTGCGTAAGTAGATTTTTTTTTACAAATTTTATGACATGCTTGACTGATTTAGACATTTTCTGACTTTTAAACTTAACATATCACATGCTCAGAAAAAAGCACAATTTAGTCTCAATTATTTAATTACTACATGGACTTTTATTGGCATCAATAATTTAACGACAACCATTCTTGTGGTTGACATTATCATTCTTATTACAACAAAATGACAAATAAAACATAAAACATTAAAATATTTTGTATGATGAGTCTCATCTCTCCTTCATATTCTTTTTTATGGATGGCATCACAGATACCAAGATCTAAAATATGTACATAAATTTCCTTGCTCTTTACCATGAATCAATACATGAACACCAAGTCAAAACAGAGATAAAACTAAGCTTATCAACAGTAGGGCTGAATTGGTATACCAACATGGTACTATGATACTGTGCTTTCACTATTTTTCATAGGGTACCAATTTTCGTGGATTTGTGGTACCTCTGAACCACAAAATTAAAGACTTAATGAAAAATGAGTCACATGTGATGCAGAAAGAAACCCTCTTAATTTTCTTACTGATATGTTCCTAGCAATCAACAAAGCTCAGTTATTTGATAATTCAACTTCATTACTGTAATAAAATATTTTCTTTTACATGTTCGTTTTATTGTAACCCATTTTAAACAATAGATTGTAAAGTAGTTTATTCTCTTTCAATTCACATATATGTATACAGTATCTGGTAGCACATATATGTATACAGTATCTGGTAGCTGCCTTTTCCACACACTGCCTTAGATCAATATGTGTTATGGGATCAGTAAGGATACATAGAAAACAGAAAGAGTGTAGACTATACAAGTAATATTAATACTGAAAATGAAAGAAAGATTAATGAAATGAAGTACGCAGATTAGATTTAATACTTATTTATCTGAAACTGTCGAAAATACTGCCAAGTCTGTATTGACAAAATTGCACTTCTCTACAATTCTTTGTGATTTATGATTTAACCACAGTTGTGATCCATTTGAAGGAATAATCTACAAAAAGGATAGATAAATGCAAACATGTATGCTTCTAATTACAGGTGACAAACTTTCCTGTCAAAATTGAAATCCTCCTGAAACAACGTCTCATTTTATCCATACATTTTAATCCAAAGGATCAACAAGACTGGTAAACACTAAAATTAATGAAGCACAGGTCTTACAAAAAAAATAAAAAAACCCAAATATATAAATATATAAATGCATGCATACACACAAACACTAATTACAGAACAGTACTACAGTTCATACTTCACTGATTTTCAGACAGAACCACTTAATAAATATTATATCAATAAAAATTCGGGTACACACAAAGATCTGTCATTAAAATAGTCCCAAAATTGCCAAATTGCACAAGTCCAGTTTTCTCACAGCCATGGATAATTAGAACCAATCTCTCACATTTTATCTTGAGCCGCTTTCCTCCACTAAACATCAAAGGTTGCCACAGCATGCTGATTGCATTGCCAGAGCCTGCTGATTGCACTGAGCTATGGGCAGCTGGTCATGAGTTGGTTCAGATATGGAATGACATTATGCACATAACATGATTGTCTAAATGTACTGATGGTGCAACTTTTTGGACTATGGATTAAGTAAAAGATCATATAGATATGTTGCAATTACCACTTGGTGTTGTTTGTTGTGGGCATATTTTTGTTATTTTGAATTCCTCATTTTGGGAAATTGTTGAGGTTAGTCCACCAAATAAAATACCTACAAAATACACAAACTTTGACAGAGGCAAATCCATGAATTTAAGTACGCATAAAAATGTCCTTTTCTACTAAACCATGAAAATTGATACCCACAAAAATAAAGGAAACCACAGTAACCAATAATTATTCTAAACTGTATTGGTTCAATAATACATTTTAAAATTCCAACAAACACTGAACTTATGATAAAAAATTATATTTAATAAATGGAATAAATGAAATAAATCAATAAAACAGCTGTTTTCCGTATGAATCAGCTAAACATACAGGAAATAAACAAAACTGACTATGTAGAGCGACATATCTTAGTATTTATTTTGCATTTGTCTGCTCAATTAATGGTGCTACTAGTGTATTCACATGACCTTAGTAAATGGTTCATTTTGGTGTAATATGATTTAAATTACACAAACACAAGAACAATTTACAGGTAAAATGCCTGAAAAGCATTAAATGTGTATCATCAATACATATTGTGTATCGAAAGTTGTATATTGTGATGCACATCATACTGGATGTGAACTGCTGATCCCCAGCCCTAATCCATGGCTACTCCCCAGCCACATAGCATTGTTCATGACAATGTTTGGCCTTACTGATGCTCATTAGATGTAAGGGTAAAATGATGTGACCTTGTCATATATCAATATGTATAATGATACACAACTCATGATAAGATACATTAATATGACTCGTAACTCTAAAAAGTGGTATCACAACCATACATTTTAGCTCATCATTTAATTAATTTATTAACAACGATTATTTTGAAGCCCAAGGCTATTCCAAAATCAAAATACATCATTAATGATAGTCTCATGCCAAAATACTGTAATGTTTTCCTCTGGAAGTATCTTTCTGTACTGATACTTTAGCATCTGTATTGATATTTGTTTTGATACTGCAACAATAGCGATGAATTATTATGTTAATGAACTGTTTCGCTCCTAGTCATGCCTATCTGTGTCTGGGTTATAAATTCAAGAAAAGGCCTTGTGATGTGTAATCAGTTACATTGTCCACGATATCCAAAGTAGTATAGTGTATTATCCACTGGTTTTCAAGATATTCAGCTGATAGTCATGTGATGAAAATTATCAGGTATTTTAAGAAAAGAATGAAGATAACCAACAAAACCCAGGGACAGACTAGAAGCATCATGAGTGAGCTGCAAGCAAGTGAACAAAACAAAAAACATATCTGTGGGAATCAATACATTACTGAGAAGGCATAGAATGTCTTGGTTTTGATGTGAACACTGAGCCTAAACTTCAAAAATGAACATCAAGCTCTACACCAATCTTAGTCTGCACATACATGTATATACAGTAATTACTGAGATGTTTGTGTCACCTCTCAGGTCAAAGCAAGGCTAAGAATTCATTCACAACATACATGAGTGTCCATAGCTTAAGTCATTTATGCATTTTGTATCAGAATGTCTTGTGACTATAAATACTGCAGATTCAGTAACAAGAGTCATCAATAGATGACATATATGTATCCCCCATTCCCCCGCTTATGTAAAGTTATGACGTTTCTTGAATAAAGTACCCTAAGGTCCAGCACTCTCAATGTATATACAACTTTAGCTACATTTGGTTTCCATGTTAACAAAACAATTCTGCAGAATGTTATGTCTTGCTGCTCCGAAGTGGTACAATCCAAAAAACTTCCATAGTTGGTTGATTGGTTTTTAACAGCATTATGCTTTACCGACCACTGCCATTTCACCTCTGTCCATGTGGGTTCAAGTCTCGGGCTCAGCCAATGTGAATATATGAAAAAGCCTACCAGTAGCTTCCTGTGGGTCAGTGGTTCTTCCCGGGTTTTTCCTGGGTTCTTCCTCCGCCAGTTATACTAGCTGCCATACATAGCCTATCAGGTGCTAAAAAATGGCATTAAATCCCACAAAACCAAACTAAACAGCATTACGGAGCAAGTAAGTCACTGTGACCCTAACAGTATGTCACTTGGGTGATTAATATTTATAATATCAATAATACCCATAAGATTTCATGACTATACACACAACAATATCTAAGAAACTGCAGTAAAGGCAAAGACTTCATTTAATTGCTGGAATATGAAAAGTAGTTCACTGTGACCTACTTTGCCAGTTTTAGTAGTAGTAGTACTCTCCAATATGAATATACCCATAACGTTTCATAGTAGTACTCTCCAATATGAATATACCCATAATGTTTCATAAATGTGCATACAACGGTGTCAGAGAAATGGAGCTAATGTTGATGCCTATGATGACGACAACACATACCTTGAATGATCTGGGAGTTATGCATAGAAATAAAAATGTTTAGACAGACAGACAGGCAGACATAGTAGCTATATCCCTGCATATTACATACTGGGGTTATAACAATGCATACTTTATTCAATGAATAATGATATATAATGTGTTTTTCATTGAGATATCCAGTTCATATAGATATATATAGCGTCTTTAGGAAGCCTGGTAACATCACTACTGCAAGCACTAAGCAAGGGGATGTAATCCAGCTTTCTCTCTACACTTTTGAATCAAAGCTCTGAGCATGAATTGTCTTCTGGATAACTCTCTGACTTGCTGTAAAATAAAAGAAAGACAAAAATATACATTATTTATACAAGTTATAACCATCAAGGAACCAAATTCATAAAATATCAGTTTTTGCTTGTCTCATTTAAAACACAATAAATTTGAAATCTTTCTTCACTCTATATCCTAAGCAATAATTATCCCATGCTCTCCATGTAAAAATGCATTACGTAAGCTTACATATGAAATTTCATCAAAATCTATTCTCAGAATTTACATCACCTAGGGCAATAAGAAAGTAGTAGTATTAGTAGGGTTTAATGGCACATCAGCACAGTACTAGCCATATGGTGCCGATTGAAAGTAAAATTCTTAACATTTAAATATAAAGAATTAAAAAGAGTCCCTACAAGGGACTTGTGCTCTACTGGGTGAAATTTTGTTTCTCCAGGAAATCAAGATAAGACCATTTCTTCCTTTTAACCAGGTCTACATTTTGAATGATGAAAACACGTGGTTTTGCATCATTTCATTCATGCTGCAAGATGGTGGTAAGGTAAACAATTGCTTACAAGTACTTTGTCAAAATCAGTGAATATCGTATGATTATTCATTCATCTAGGATTTATTCATCATGGATATTGTTCATCTAAGTACTTAAATTCTTTTGGTAAATCCTCATTGTGACTGATGCTGTTAAAAAATTTATTAATTTTTGAAAATACTTACTAGAGTTCTGCATACAAATAAAATGGTAGTAAATCTAACAATGACAACACTAGAAAATTTTCAATGGATCCAGTCTATTTGAGTTCTCTGGATTCACCCAAGAGGATATTCATGATGTGGAAGTAAATTCATGCAGAAAGGTAATCCCATATTTTATCCATATCAAAGAAAATCAAGACAGTATTGCTATCCATATCAGGAACAACTCATCACTGAAGCAGATGAATGAACCTAGGACTAATTTTCAACTCTACAAATAATTTAGCAACATGGATATGTGTCCAAAATCACTATTTCACATGAAAATAAAGTTACACGTACTGTATTCATATCAACAAATACCATTTTATTTTCAGGGCAGTGGATGCTTGAATTGTACTTGTAATATATTTTTTTAACTCTGTTAAGACATAAAAAATAGATCTAACACAAGCACTGTGTCACCACAGCCATCCTCAGCTTGGCCCACAACTTCCACTCCTATCAGTACCTGCCAAACTAAGCCATAATTAATTACTAACTCACTTGCTCAAGTAGACACAAGCTACACATGGCCTAACTACTTACTACCCTCCTCTCCTCTAGCCCTGGTAGACCCATATACACTTCATCAACTTGCAGAAGACAATGCCACTAGTCAAGATAATGAAAATCAAAGTACATGTAGTGCTAGCCAAGCAAGACCCAACTTCTTTATATCTTCACTTGCACAGGCAGGCACAAGCCACATAGTGCCTAAATATATAACACCAGCCTCTCTCCAAGCCCAGGTAGACCCAGATATAATGTAGAAGACAATGAGAGTAATCATGAAGAGGCTTCTTTCAAACACAATGCAAGTCATAATTCACAGTGCCATGGAAAATCGGGGATCTTAATCTATATGTGCATGTGTATGTATGTATATGTGTGTCTATATATATATATATATATATATATATATATATATATATATATATATATATATATATAGTTTCAAGGCAATCCTGAAAGTAGTTTAGGAGGAGTAGTGACAAGAAACTTGTGCTAATGGATGTATGGACATGAGATGACAGATCAGCACCATTTTTATATAGGACCAAGTAGACATGATAAGGAGTCTTTCAGTGAAAGCCTGATGTTGATATGCCCATCCATTCAGGAGGAGGAGTGATAAAACTTTCAAGATGGCTGCCATGGTGGCCATATTGGATGTCAGATCTGCACAATTTTTATTTAGGACCAACCAGACATTATAAGAAGTCTTTTAGTGAAAAACCCATGTTGATATGACCATCCATTCAGGAGGAGTAGCGATAAAAAGATTTTCAAGATGGCTGCCATGGTGGCCATATTAGACTCCACATCAGCACCATTTTCATTTAGCACCAAGTAGACATCAAAGAGATCTTTTAGTGAAAACCCCATGTTGATATGACCATCCATGTAAGAGGAGTAGTGATAAAAAGATTTTCAAGATGGCTGCCATGGTGGCCATATTGGACCCCAGATCAGCACCAATTTCATTTAGGACTAACTAGACATCATAAGAAGTCTTTCAGTGAAAACCCCATGTTGATATGACCATCCATTCAGGAGTAGTAGTGGCAACAAGATTTTCAAGATGGGTGCCAAGGTGGCCATATTAGATGTCAGATTGGCAAAATTTTCATTTAGGACCAACTAGATATCATAAGAAGTCTTTTAGTGAAAAACCCATGTTGATATGACCATCCATTCAGGAGAAGTAGTGATAAAAAAATTTTCAACATGGCTGCTGTGGTGGCCATATTAGACCACAGATCAGCACCATTTTCATTTAGGACCCAGAAGACATCATAAGAAGTCTTTTAGTGAAAACCCCATGTTAAAATAATCATCCATTCAGGATGAGTAGACATAATAAAATTTTCAAGATGGCTGCCATTGTGGCCATATTGGGTGTCAGTTCTGAAAACCCAATGTTGATATGACCATCTATTCAGAAGGAGTTGCACTAAAAGATGGCTGCCGTGGCGATCATATTGGATGTCAGATAGGCACCATTTTCATTTAGGACCAACTAGACATCATAAGAAGTCTTTTAGTGAAAAACCCATGGTGATATGACCATCCATTCAGGAGGAGTAGCGACAAAAAGATTTTCAATATGGCTACCATGGTGGCCATATTAGACCCCAGATCAGCACCATTTTCATTTAGCACCAAGTAGACATCAAAGAGATCTTTTAGTGAAAACCCCATGTTGATATGACCATCTATTCAGGAGGAGTAATGATAAAAAGATTTTCAAGATGGCTGCCATGGTGGCTATATTGGACCCCAGATCAGCACCTTTTTCATTTAAGATTGGATCAGGAGGAGTAGCAACAAAAATATTTCAAGATGGCTGCCATGGTGGCCATATTCGATGTCAGATGTGCACCATTTTTATTTAGGACCATTTAGACATCATCAGAGGTCTTTTAGTGAAAACCCCATCTTCATATGACTATCCATTCAGGAGGAGTAGTGATATAAAGATTTTCAAGATGGCTGCCATGGTGGCTATATTGGATGTCAGATCTGCACCATTTTCATTTATGCCCGACTAGACATCATATGAAAGCTTTTAGTGAAAACCCCATCTTGATATGACCATCCATTCAGGTGAAGTGGCGATAACAAGATTTTTTGATTTCCGAGCAGCAGCATTTTCATCTAGACCATAGGATGAATGTGTGTGTAAAGTTTCATGACAATCCTCCAAGTAGTTTAGGAGTAGCAATAACAAACTTGTGCAAATAGACAGACAGACCACAGACGACAGAAAGATGAAAGACAACGGACAACAGACCATCCCATAAGCTCTACTGGTCTATGACCAGTAGATCTAATAAAAACTAGGAAGATAAAGCCTTCCAAATAAAAATAAACATGAGATTCTAAATGAGAAAAGTTCTGTAAAGTGTACATAAAATAAAAGATAAAAGTGAAAAATGTAATATCCTTAAAATACATGTTCAAAATAATTTGTATAAAACTGCATTCCCTCAAAAAGTCCAAGATTTTCTCTGGTAGTATATTATCATAAAGTTTATTCACCGAGTTCACATAAAAAAAACTTTGTTTCACAAGGTGCAAGTCGACACACTCATGGACAAGAAATGGGTTAGACTGTCAGTGGGTACTGGCAGGGTATGCACTCTGGTCAAGATTTACACTTTAGGAGGCGTGCATGAGTCAGGTATGCATGTCTAATTTGTGATCAGCACAATATCACCTCATCTCTGCTATTTTGCTCTAAATGAGGGATACCACTCTGCAATGATAGGTTTGATATTCTGAAGCTTGTTTGCAGAGTTTTTATTCCACATATATTGCCAAGTATGAAGAACAAGCTGATTAATATAAATATTTGATGTCATTGTGTGGAATCTTATATTTGGAAATGGATGACTGCAGGGCAGCTTTGGCAGCTTTATTAGCCTTTCATTACCCTTAATACCAATGTGATTAGGTAGCCAACAACATGGAATACTTTTTCCAGATTGCATGACCTAATCATGTTTTTGTAAGATCTGGGATATTAATGGGTTCTCAAATTTGAGATTTTGCAAGGCTTTCAGTGTGGAAGGGAATCTGAGAAGATTACAAAATTGTTTGTTCTGGGAAAGTTTAAATGTAATTCAAAGATCTGAGTATGGCTGTAATTTCTGTGGTAAACATGAAGGCTTTAACCAGTAAGGGGCTTGAGATGGTGCCACTAGGTGTTGCAACAGCAGCTCCAATCTAGTATCCATCTTATGAACCGTCTTTATACATTGAGATATAGACACAATATGAGGCTCTGATTTCATTCATAATACTCTGAAAAATAAGGATCTGTTGAGGACTTTTTGAGTTTGGAAAGATCAAATATTATTTTGGGAGGTTTTGACAACCATGGTGGTGATTTGAGAATATGGAATTTTGTGATATCTGCAAGACTGACATTTACTGCTTATTGGCGAGGACAGATTCGTATGCCAAAAGGAGGAATGAAATTTGGTTTTTTAGTGTACAAGGTTTGGTATTTGGGCCTAGAGATAATCTCACATGCAGGATTGGATGGATAAGAGTAAGTCTGGCAGCATATTAAGGAGCCAGTTTGATTGATCTGAGATAAAGTGATGGTTCGTTTGCCTCAACATAGAGGCTTTCCAACGGGGAAGCTCTAAATGCCCCCAGACAAAGTTGAAGCCCCTAAATGTGTACTGGATACTGGATCAAGCATCTGCAGGTAAGATTTACAAGCTGATCCATACACAACTGATCCATAGTCAAGTTTATATCTAATTAAAGTCCTGTATAATCAGATTAAGACCCTTGGGTCCAATCCCCAATCTGTGTTTACCATGACTCCTATTAAATCCAGGGCTTTTTGACAGTTATCCCTGATGTATCTAATATGCGAAAGAAATTGATCCAAAATACAGATGCCAAATAAACTCATTACTACATATGGTGGCTTATGCTAATTACTGAACTCATCCAACATTATGAGAGTATAAGCTATTGTGTAAAGTTTCTTAAAAACTGGTTCTGTGACAAGCCTTGTGAGGTGTTGAAAAGTTTAGCAAATCAGATACCAGGTCACCTCACTAAATGTTGGGATGTCTCTCACTGTGAACTTCATCTAGGATTTTGGTACAAGCTTTCATGCCATATTGGTCAAATTAGTTCAGAAATACCACATCAAGATTAGTACAACAACAATTAGGATTACATGGAATGCAATTTCTTGCGTGCACAAATTAGTTCAGAAATACCACCTCCACGGCAGTTCAACAAGGATTCAGTTCAGAAATACCACCTCCACGGTAGTTCAACAAGGATTCAGTTCAGAAATACCACCTCCAGGGTAGTACAACAAGGGTTATGTGGAATGCAATTTCTTGCTTGCACAAATTAGTTCAGAAATAACATCTCTAGTGTAGTAAAATGATTTAGTTCCGAAATACCACCTCCAAGGTAGTACAACAAGGGTTATGTGGAATGCAATTTCTTGCTTGCACAAATTAGTTCAGAAATACCACCTCCAGTGTAGTACAACAATGGTTAAGTGGAATACAATTTCTTGCTGCACAAATTAGTTCAGAAATACCACCTTCAGGGTAGTACAACGAGAATTGTGTGGAATACAATTTCTTGCTTGCACAAATTAGTTAAGAAAAACCACCTCCAGAATAGTACAACATGGGTTATGTGGAATACAAATTCTTGCTTGCACAAATTCAGAAATACAACCTCCAGGGTAGTACAACAAAGATTATGTGAAATACAATTTCTTTCTTGAATGAATTAGTTCAGATAAATCACCTCCAGGGTAGTACAAGGGTTACGCTGAATACAATTTCTTGCTTGCACAAATTAGTTCAGAAATACCACATTAAGGGTAGTAAAACAAGGATTATGTGGAATACAATTTCTTACTTGCACAAATTAGTTAAAAAACCACCTCCTGGGTATTACAAGAGTTATGCTGAATACGATTTCTTGCCCGCACAAATTAGTTTAGAATCATGACCTCCACCATAGTACAACAACGGTTATGTGGAATGCAATTTCATGCTTGCACAACATGCTACGATTATGATGTAATGCAACTGCATCTGGTTTGCTGTTATCATCACTGGAAAAGTGACACCTGTGTATCCCCTAATGCAGGAATGACAAAAACAATTTGATAACTCAAGCATTACATATAATGGATGGACAATAGATGGACAACACACATAAGAGCCATGCCATATGATCACCTGGCCTTTGGTGGTGAAATAGAAATGACTAAGTTGTGACTATAGGTCTTACCAACCTGATTTTGTGTGATGCTATAGAATTTGTCTAGATGTATCTACATATCAAGATATAGGACTAACAGTATTAATTAGGTCCTTAAATTGATTGGTTATTATTTAATGTAAAGTTTATCACATTAACCTATTTTGGGTGTGGACCTGCAGGGCTTGGATCTAAATCTATTTAACCTGCGATTCTGAACATACATTATAGGCATCTATACTTTTTGCAATATTTTAATGTTTCTAATCTTTCATTCTACAAGAGAGGATATTCTTTGACATTAAAAAGAAGAATTCTTGTATAATCTCTATGCCAACCTTTAGGAGTACACCCAAATCTATTTATATTCTCTAAGCCTACCTTTAGGAATACACCCAAATCTATTTATATTGTCTATGCCTACCTTTAGGAACACACCCAAATCTATTTATATGGTCTATGCCTACCTTTATGAATACATCCAAATCTATTTATATTCTCTAAGCCTACCTTTAGGAATACATCCAAATCTATCACATTTTTGCGTAAAGCTTCTCCAAGATAATATATAGCATCATCCAGTGCCTGTTCTTCTGCAAAGGCATTCACCAGCCTGAAATAAACACAAATACACACAGCTGAACAGACAAGAAAGGTAAAGTATCACCAGGGGTCACTTAACACAGATTTTTCCACTGGCCAGCTGGGCCAGGTCACATGGAAATCAACTGTGCCTGCAAAAAATCAACTGGCCCTCCCAATAAAATAAAAATGATTTCAGAAAATGTAACTTTGCCCACTTGCCTGCAGCTGTTAGTATTAACTGGCCCGTCTCGGGACCTACAGGCCATGGGCCGATAGGCCAGTGGTTAAATCAACCCCTGATTTTTGCTTTGAGTCTGCTATGCCTACAAATGATGTTATCAGCAATGAAATCATACAGGAAACATAAAAAGAAGAGTTCCGAGTCAACCCATGTTTGCTTACCTGGCAGCCCCTAGTTCAAATCCAATCGAAAGATGTTCCCTATCAATTTAAAGATCTGTCATGCATGTATGAGAATAAGTTATTCATTTTTGTTCAATCTGAGTAACACCGAACATATCAATTGACCTATCAACCATGATCTTCCTGCTCATTAGCATATCAATCATTTCAAATTAAATAATTTGGTTTTAAAAACTTCCATGCATACTTTATCAACACTGCTAGAGTCACTGTTTAAATTTTTTTATAAATTGCAAAAAATAGACAAATTATGGCAAGATGAATTTTTGCATGTTATAAAGGAAGAAATGTCAAGGTGTTAGGACAAACAAGAAGTAAAGAGATGATTGCATAAGAACTGACTGTGTTCCATTTGGATCACTGAAAAACAGTAGCATACTAGAAGATCAGAATCACAATAAAAAATTTCAGAGATCAAATCTGATCTTACAATGTTGAGACAATTATGATTTTCTATTATCGTATCTTTGCCTACATTTATTAACAAACATAGCAAGTTTATAACTTTAACATTCTGTTCACACCTGGATCCAACCAATCAGAAGCTGTTTTATAATTTCACTTTTTCAGTTATTCGTTGTTGATTCTATAAGTTTCTTTGACAGGGTTCCTTGAGATTGCTGGAATCAAATTTTACTGACTTTTACATGGCAAATTTTCTGTGACCACATATTTCATGTCCAACATCAACAACACTTTTTATTGTTAAAACAAGAACTGACTGCTCATATATTTAGCCTCCACCTCCATTACAGCCAACCCCATACCACCTTTTATTTAGCCATTTTAAAATTGCTAGATGTGTGAAAAAAATATCTTAAAAATGTGTAAGCATGAATGCAACACATATACATTAATAAAAATTATTTTGCTAATGATTCTGTAATGTTACTAAGTGATGATGAAATTAGTTTAAAATCCCCACTAACTGTTTAAATGCATACCTATGTTCATAATAAATAAAAATAACAATATTGCCTTGAACAAAGCTGTCAAAAAAGCTAGACTGTATTGAGAAACTGTACCTACAGGATTGGAAACAAGAGGCTCAAGTGTGCCTAGTAATGCTCACCTGATTGACCTCAGCCTAACTGCCAACTGCTCAGTTGGCCAAGAAATCTGGGTCAGTAAGATGCTTTTTCAAGAAATGTCTTCCTATGCTATTGACTGCATATGTTATGAAAACAACTGTTTCCAGGTTGCTCTGTTTCTTGTGTTTTCATCCAGATTTGATGGCATATCAGCATAAATTTTCTAATATTGAAAGGCCTTTATGCCAGGATGCTTTTTTTCAAAGTCAGTTAGTTTTTGCTTAGTGTTTTTTTAATACTGTATTTTGGTATGTATAATGCGCTTTTTGATTTTTGATCCAGCATGAGGTGAAAAACTTAGTTCTGCCAAAAAAATTAAATTGAGATATCCTACATTTCATAATCTTGCTGATTTTGCTCTGTTTTCGTTGTGAAACAACATTCCACCATTTTGGATAGTGCACTGATCATCATTTGTTACATGACATTTGATTGGTTTGCAAAAAACAGTGCTTGACTGTATATGTATTATGGATAGCTTGTTTCGCTCAGTGTAGGAGTTTCTTATGTGGCCATACTGATATTTTCATGGACTATATTCATTCTGATTCAAGATCAAACACAAGATGATATGTGAAAGTTCTGGTCCAGTATTTATACTTATCTGGACTAGCAGGACAGCTCTGAAATATATCTCAGTGTCTAAGCTAAAAAATAGCAGGACAAAGCGTTGTAATTATGTTTGGTACATCAAAGCTTTAGTCAATGCATATTACCTTTGAAAAACACCATGCTGAGTCAATTAAGCACTGATCACTCTATGATCACAAAGAAGTATCAAATACCATGATTTATGATGAGCGATAAAACAAGTAACCAACTTAATTTACCAAAGAAAAGTACATAAATTAACAATTTACTTAGATACTGTACTTATGCCTAATGCATCAAAGCTTTGGCCAATGCTCACTGCCTTGACAAATCATGCTGAGTCAATTAAGAACCGATCACTGTATTAAGAAGTATCAAATACTGTGATTTAAGATGAGAGATAAAACAAAGAAACAAGTTTATTTTCCAAAGAAAGTAAATAAATTGCAAATTTACCAAAACCATGCATTGTACTTATGCTTAGCACATAAAAGCATTAGCCAGCACCCATTGTCTCACTAATTGTCTCAACAAACCATGCTCAGTCAATGAAGCATTGATCACTGTATAGTCACAAAGAAGTATCAAATACTAAGATTTAAGCTGAGAAATAAAACAAAGGACCAAGTTTATTTTCGAAAGGAAAATAAACTGCAAAGTTATCTGGAAAATGCATTGTACTTATGCTTTGCACATCAAAGTTTGTGCCAGTGCTGATTACCTTCAAACACCATACTGAGTCAATGATGATCACTGTATAGTTACTAAGAAGTACCAAATACTCTGATTTAAAATGAGAAAGAAAAAAAAAGGACCAAGTTTACTTTTCAAAGAATATATATACCAATGTTACTGTAGTATGGTATTTTGCACAGGTTAAAAGTATTCATGATAGAGTAGATAAACAAGTTACCTGTCTCTTGTGTGTATTTCTGGTTGAGTCACAGAACGAAAACCACACACCAATGTGAAATGAAATGAGTTTATTAACATAAGCAATCAAAGAACTAGACTATTGATGTTTGTAAGCATTGGTTATTTCTTAAATAAGACTAGTAACAATGTAGTTACAATGCAACTCATTCAATATTTGTGATTTGTAGGCAGCATTAGTGCCATGACCCTCTCATCAGATCAACCTAGAAAAAAAACTTTGTTGTTCTACTATAAAATGCATACACCCTCCTTCAATAGGAAAAATAGGTATAAAAAGTGCATATTATATATACCAAAATATGGTACATAAAATTGTTGTAATGTTTTTTCTGTTTCTATCGACAATGGACATATCTTATGTCAGATCTGCATCATTTCTATAAATGTAAAAGGATTTCAAGCTAGGACACTTCTATCAAATTTGGTCAAATTCTATTGAGGGCTTTTGAAAAGAAATTTTTAAATTTTTTAAAATATTTTTAGTAACCAGTCATATTTGACTACAAATCAGCATTATTTATACAAAATTAAATTGAAAACCCTTCATGCCAAGATGCTTTCTGTCCAATTTGGTCAAATTCTGTTAAGTGGTTTTTGAGAAGTCGTTTAAAAGGATTTTCTACTTTTAGTAATTGCAGCCATATTCAATGCCAGGATGCTTTCTCTCAAATTTGGTCTGATTCTGTTGAGTGATTTTTGTAAAGAAATTGTTTAAAGGTTTCTCTATTTTAAGTAATGGTGGCCATATTTGACAGCAGACTTGAATCATTTGTAAAAATCTGAAAGCCCTTCATGCCAGGATGCTCACTGCCAAGTTTGTTTTTGAAACTTGTTCAGTGATTTTTGAGAAAAAAAGTTGAAAATAGCAAATGTTGAAGGATGCATGATGCTTGATGTATGCAAGGCCATACATTAAGGTCACTTGTCCTTTTGGCCAGGTGAGCTAAAACCAGTATTACTATGCAGAAAAAATTCAGCAGTCACTCCAAACATTTTGCAGTGAAGCAGATTTGAAATCATAGATAAGAAATCAGCCCAGCAATGGACATTACCAAACAAGTACATTTGCCTTTGCTCATCCAAATTTTTATTTCCCTCACTGAGGGTGCTAAATTCCCAGACTCAACACTAAAATGTCAATTTTCCCAGACTTATCATAAAATTCCCTGATTATTCCAACAACTGAAAATTTCCCAACTTTTTCCTGACATGTAGGAAACCCTGTTTGACTTTGAGGCTGAATGCAAAAATCTTCTCAGTGCAAATTCTGTATGGAAACAAAAACGTATTCTAAATAGTATGTTAACATTTATTTCCAAGATTTTCGAAGACAAAACTTTTGGTTTCAGCATTTGAGATTTTTAGGATATAATGAACTATTAGAACTTAGTAAACAAATTTTGTTTTGTCCTCCATAAAGAACAAGAGTTTAGCCTGCATAGAAGATCCTTGCCTGAGTGAGTAATCCAGTCTCAAAAAGGTGATCCAACTACACTATCCTTTGCAAAAGCTTGTGACTTACTGCCAGTAAAGATGAGCTATGGCCCTAAATGTGTTAGTAATTACTTTCTGATATCATGTCCTTGCTGACATCTTATCTTGTTAAAAAAAAGTTAACCATTCTCAACAGATGAATCTAGTGCACAATGCATTGATATGTATGTAGAGAGGAATTATGGTGTTGTAAATCTACTGAATAGAGGGTTATTTTCCTGTTGTATGCATTTTTGCTATATTCCCAACCCCAAAATCTTATAAACAAAATATATCATACATGAAAATATTATAAAAATTAAATATAATCAAATACTTATAATAAAAACATGTCTGACTGACAACATGAAATTACAATGCTAAAATGCCATTCAATCTGAAAACCATCATGTTTAGACCATAAAAATAACCAGCATACAGTAGTGAAAAGGGATCCTTGAAACACTAGGTCCCACATGTGCACCACATTAAAATCTACCGTTCCTACTAAACTCAATCAGAACAACTCTTGATTTTTCTACAAAATTCCATCTGGTATTTCTGAGGTGTTTCAACTTTAATAAACCTTTAAAACCTTTAACAAACTATCTTACTGTTATTGATAACATCTCTGCTGTTGATAATGGAAACGTATCTGCTAATGCTAGATAAAAAATAAATTTTCTGACTTACTGTCTATAAAGAGGAGTTGTGGTGACCACAGCTTCATCTATACTGAGTTCCTCTTGGTTTTCCAACCTTTTAACAGCCTCCTTTACTTCTTCATCCTTTTGCCTCAGTAGCTGAATGTTTCCCTCTACCTCCACCTGAAAATAAATACTAGTAGTGCTTAATATCATATATACAACCAAGTACAATTTGTGTCAGCATTCCAATCTTGGTGTTACCTTTAATTCACCAATAACAGGATCAAGATTATTGAGATCGTACACAATTTGCAAACACTGGTACAAGGTAAAAGCTTAATCCAGAGGGATCAAAGTCCTTCCCAAAGTACTCCATCAAACTTGTTCTCACAACAAACTGTGTATGATCATTACCTGGTATTCTTACATGACCTATTATGATGTACATAATTTATGTACCACATACCTACAAAAATTAGTATTTATACACAAAAGAATCTATTCTCATGCAGCACATGTGATTCTAATGTTTGAGTGCATCTATTGACATAAAAATGTCCTGATCATTAAAAATAACAGTTCCCATGTGCTGATTTGGCTGCATTTGTGTAAAGCTTTAGTCATGCTTAAGTCAAACTTTTGTCTCTCAATTAAACTGGAAAACAAGGCTAGTGCATACATGAGCCCATGATCAAAGCATTGCTGTAAAACATATGACATTGACAACAAGGTCAAAAGGATGAGTAAGCATTTCATACAATGGATCGTCTTTGCTCCATAATGATTCCTCCTAAGTACGAACGAAATCCATCAGGAGTTAGCTAAATATAAGCAATGAAAAGACCACAACCAAAACCTTGACACACATTTTCTATTACTTTGACCTTCACCCCAAGGTCAAGGGGGCCCGCAAGCATGTTGCAGAATGTTATATCTTCGCTTGATAATGATTCATGCCAAGTATGGGATTAGGAAATATATGCAGTTAAAAAACTTTAACCCAAACTGCAACTGTTGACACTGACAGCACGAAAAAATGTGATTGCTGTGCATTGTTTTCTGCCTACTGTAGGCTTGACAAAAAATCTACAGAAAAATTATTAATGTGATGAGAAAAAAGACAAATGTGATAAGAAAATCAAAGTATTGGGAATACTGATGGCTTGGATAGTTCAGGTAATACTAAATCAAACAGGATCAAAGGGATGAACATAACTTGCATGACACTAATAATCATGTTTCTTTTTTATGAACATAACCAAATACCAATATCCATTAAATACATGTAATCTTAATAATAAATGTTTGAAGTCTTTTCTTTATTTCTTAATAGAGAACTATTAAAAAAACAAGAGTCCCTCAAAGGAACTCATGCTCTACTGGCCAAAAATATATTCTAGGAATTCAAAATAAGATCATTCCTTCTTTTCAACTGCTGACTGTTGAAACCATCTCTGATATTTTTTAGCAATAAAAATAATTTCAAAGTTGCTACTGTGGCAGCAATATTGAATGTAAGATTGGCATCATTTTCATTTAGGACAAACTCGACATCATTAGACATCTTTTGGTGAAAACCCCATGTGACTATGACCATCCATTCAGGAGTAGCGATAACAAGATTTTCAAGATGGCTGCTATGGTGGCTATATTGGATATTAGATCTGCATCATTTTCATTTAGGATCAAGTAAACATCATAATAAGTCTTTTGGTGAAAATCCACTGTTATATATGACCATCCATCTAGATGGAGTAGCAATAACTAGATTTTCAAAATGGCTATCATGACATTCAGATTGGCACCATTTTAATTTAGAGCCCAACTAAATATCATATGAAGTCTTCTGCTGAAAACTCTATGTTCACATGACTTACTGTTGAGGAGTAGCAATAACAAGAGTTTAATGATTGCTGCCATGGTGACCATATTGGATGTCAAATTAGTATCATTTTTATTTAGGACCAACTGTACATCATAACAAATCTTTTGGTGAATACCTCATATCGATATGACTTTCCATTCAGAAAAAGTGGCAATAACAAGATTTTCAATATGACCACCATGTCAAATTGGCACCATTTTCATTTGGGACGAACTAAACATCATAAAAAATCTTTTAGTGAAAACCACATGTTCATATGACCATCTGTGCACGAGTAGCAATAAGAAAGATACTCAAGATGGCCACTAATGTCTCAGCAGCACCATTTTTATTTAAGACCTACTAGACTGTGGGATGAATATGTATGTAAAGTTTCATGGCATTTCCTATAAGTAGTTTAGGAGGAGTAGTGATAACAAAGTTGTGCTAATGGACAGATGGACAACATACATTGGATGACAGATGGATAACAGGCCATCCCATGGGCTCTTCTGGTCTATGACTTTTGATGAGCATTTTCTACTGAAATGATTATGTACTGTTTGAAGTGTTACACAGAAGCTGTCAAACCATATGAATGGAGGTAACCTCTGTAAGACTTACAATCAAGTCTGCACTGGACTAGAATTTGAGTTATGTATCTTGCCTGGCCTTTCAAGGTCAAAGGCCAGAAGAGCTAAATATGGAAAGTGCCTTATTATTAGAAACACAAACCATTCTCAGCAACAGAGAGCAGTATGCCATATGCTTTGGAGGGATTTCAAGCCCAAATGGAACATCCTTTTTTAGGCATTCTTCAATCACACTGTATTTACATAATTTCCAAAGAATTATTTGAGTAAATTTGATCATATGTATGCACTTAAAATTGGGATCTTTTACACAAGAATGGAACCTGATTGTATGGCATACAAGAAGACTTGGATTTAGACAATACATATCACCAATATTTCCTGATGACTATTTGGAGGGAGGGTGAAGTGGAGGAGAGGGGGTACACATTTTTCTCATTATCATGAACACAAAAATCTGTATGCAATCAGAGGTTGAAATTCATTGTAATTTCATCAAGTGTTACTCCTGAAGCACAATTATAACAGCCATGTGAACTGCAAATGCCATAAAAGTAATTTTTCTTTTTCTTCTCAAAAATATTTGATTATGAGATGTAAGTGACAAGACATCCAAATAAGCCTATTATAATTTAACTTTAGGAGTACAATGTGTTTAGGAAGAATGATCAAAATTACATTTATTGTACACATGGTGAGCTGCTGTAAAGTCTGTGTAAATCTGTCCAATCTCTTGTTAGAAAAAAATGCACTTTCCTGCTTATGGATACATCATGTAGCCTGTGAAATAAGAAAACGTAAATGCTGTGAATTCATTTATTTTCCTGGGCAAATTTTCTAATTAAATTTTTTCAAATGCTAAAAGCTACATTTTTGTTGGTACTGAAATTCACGCATGTACCTCTGAGAGAAATGGCATTTTACACCAAAGACATTTGACACTGGCTATTTAAAACTGTGGGTGTCAGCAACCACAAAGTCCACGAAAATTTTCACTCCATGAATAACAAGAGTCCTTTAAAATGGACTGACATTCTACTGGCCAAAAAGATTTTCCAGGAATCCAAAATAAGTATGCTTCTTCCTTTTAACTGCAAAGTATTGGAACCATCTCTGATATACTTCAGAAACTCCCACAATTTGCTAACAAAGCTATTTTCTTATGTCTGAGGTAACATGTTCACAAGATACCTTTAAATGCAGTATGAAATTCTTCATCATGATCTTTGACCTTGAACCTGATATCATGGATCAAAGATCAATGAACTTGTCTCAGGCAATGTCAAGATACAATCACATGCTAAGTTTGGTTAAATCTATAAGTAATACATCAGCACACTGGGTTAAATGATAAAAATCCATTTGCATTTGTTTGTATTATCATGCTTACAAGTTGGTACAGCTTAAAACCTAAGTCGAGACAATTGATCTTAAAATAAAGGTCAGTGTGCTGACAATCAACTTATTAATTGGAATGCAACTAAAGTCTGGTAAAAATTCATTTGTATATGCACAAGTCACTGTGTTGAATAAGCTCAATGAAGAACAACAATGCAAGCAATGACCTCTGACTTGAATCCCAAGGTCAATTAGGCCTGGTTTTCAAAACTCCTTCACCAAAGTCAGAACATGTTGGTGGTCAGATATGCACCATTTTCATTCAGAACCCCTTAAATATTGCAAGAAGTGTTTTAATGAAAACCTCATGTGAATGCCACCATTCATGCCAAAAGCAGTATTGATAAGATTTTTCAGATGACTATGGTGTCATATTGGAGATCAGATAAGCACCATTTTCATTAGAACTAGCTATATATTGCTATAGTGTTTTCGAGAACAACCCATGTCGATATGACCATCAGTTCAGGAGAAGAAGCTATACAAACAATTTTTGGATGGCCATCAAGGCAGCCATTTTGGTGGTTGTATCAGCATCATTTTAAGACAATACAATTATATATTGCAAGAAAGAGGAAGTTTTTTTTGTTGTAATGTCAGTAAGGCATTTGTTTTGGAAACGTAGCTTTTACAAGATTTGTAAAAAAAAATTAAGGTCACATTGGCATCATTTCATTTTGGACCAAATACATATAGTGAGAACTGTTTTAGTGAAAACCACATGTCACTATATCTATCTATTCAGGAGAAGTAGCTATAGTTTTTCAAGGGTGACCATGTTGGATGTTTGATCGGTACCATTTTCACTGAGGACTGTTCAGTGAAAACTCCATGTCAATACAACCATCTCTTCAGGATAAGTAGTGATAAAATGTTCAAGATGGCCACCATGGTGGCCATATTTGATGTTCACAGGCAAGTCTGATGGGCAACAATTCTATTTAGAACAAGACAGCGTAAGAAGACTTTTAGCCAAAACTCCATGTTGATACAACCATTCTTTCAGGAGGTTTGGTTTGGTGCTTGTGGCACATCAACACAAGTAGGTTATTTAGTGCTGAGGAAATTGGAGTAAAGTGTCTTGTCCAAGGGAACACCACGGTAGCTGACCCAGGCTGGTCCGATGGTGGGATTTGAACCCGCACCCTTTCGGTCATCAGTCTGACATGCTAACCACTGAGCCACCATGGCCCCCTCTTTCAGGATGAGTAGCAATAACATGATTTTCCAGATGGATACCATGGCAACAATATTGGATGTCAGATCAGCACCATTTTCATTTAGGACCAACCACACATCATAAGAGATCTTTTAGTGAAAACACAATGTAGATATGAACATTCATTCAGGAGGAGTAGTGATAACAAGATTTTCAAGAAGGCCAACATGGTGGCCATAGTGGATGTCTGAGGGGCACCATTTTCATTTCGGACCAACCAGACCTTGGGTTAAATGTGATTTGCTAAGTTTTGTGGCAATACTCTTAGTAGTTTAGGAGATTTAGTGATGACAAATTTGTACTAAACAACGAAAGGCCATCACATAAGCTCTTCTGATATATGATTAGTTGAGCTAACAAGATAGCCACAATTGTGTTTTTTCACAAACTACAAAATATAAGTCGTAGCAAATACACACAATTTTTGAAGTTTAGATTAGTCTGTCAACACAAAATAGCAAATTTAAAAACTGCCAACAAAAGCTAATCATACTTAATTCTGTATGATGGATACCCAAAGATAAGCATAAAAAAAATGTTGGATGCCATCATATCTGATTTTTTATTGACTAAAATAATATAATATAAAGTTACCTTTTCCTTCTCCAAGTCCCTGATTATCTTGTCCAGTTTTTCTTTCCCTTTCACTAGGTCTCCCTGGGTTTTGTACAATACATCCATCTCAGCCTGTAAAAGGAAAGACAGCATAACTATACACATTACGATGTTGCTTCTCTCAGTTATCTCTACCACCACCACCCAATATACTCTATTTTGGGAATTTTTAGCTGTGGAGAATTTTTATACATTTAGCCATTTCAGAATGAGATTGTGAAAATAAACCATCAAAATGTATCACCTTATACTGTATATTATAACTTTCCACTGTACAAAAAATCAAAAAAATATTACTCAACAAGACTACTGTGAATGACACATTATACACCCACCCCATGTATAACAGTCCTCCATTTAAATAACTGAAATTTTACGCAGAAACCATTTTTCTTCATTTAGTTTGAGTGACCTTGACCTTTTCACCCCAAAATCAACAGACTTCTTCCTTACCCTAAGTGCAAGCCATCCTCAAAGTTTGGGACAGGTCTGTGATATAGAAATAATGTTTTTATGGAGTAACCATTTTTCTTTTTTTCAGTTAGTGACCTTGATCTTTGACCCCCAAATCAAAAGCCTTCTTCCTTACCCTAAGTGTGAAACATCCTCGAAGTTTAATTTAGATACGTCACATAGACTAATTTTATTGTGTGGAAACTATTTCTCTATTCTTTCGTTCACAGTAATCTTGATCTCTGACCTTTTCACTCCAAAATCAATAGGGTTCTTCCTTAACCCAGGTGCAAACCATCCACAAAGTTTGGTAACCTCGGATACTAAAAACTCAGTTATTGTATGGAAACCATTTTCTTCTTTCAGTCAGAGTGACCTTGACCTCTGACCTTTTACACATCAAATCAATAGAGTTCTTCCTTATCTCAAGTGCAAGCCATCCACAACATTTGGTAACTGTAGATGGTGGAGAACGTGAGTTATTGTGCAGAAATCATGTTCTGTTTTCAGTCAATGTGACCTTGACCTTTTGACCCTGAGATTGATAGGGTTCTTCTTTATCCCAAGTGCAAGCCATCCACACAGTCTGGTAACTGTAGATGGTGATAACTTCAGTTTTTGAACAGAAACCGGTGTACTTCTTTCAGTCACAGTGGCCTTGACCTATCAGCTTTTAGGCCATAAATCAATATGGTTCTTCCTTACCCCAAGTGCAAGCCATCCTCAAAATTTGGTAACTGTAGATGGTGGACAACTAATGTTATTCTGCAGATTCCATTTTGAAAATAGACAGTTGCTTGAACATACAGATAGACAAGACAACATCATAACATAACACCCTCTGTCTTATGGCAGGCATATACAAAAATGTTAAATACAACTTTTGGGACAAAATCAATTAATTTTGCATCCACTATATATAACCTGCTATACAGTATCTCTTCCACTCTTTCTCCAAACCCCAAAATCCACCACAGTGGATAGACTGAGATTCTATAAACCACTGTGCACATCTACAGTATATCCTTGATCATATCCCAAAGTTTGCAGTCTCTATGGAGTACAAGGAGCTGAGTGATTTACACTCACATACATGAACATCCAGATAGGCAAGGTAACATATCCCCAATTTCTGTTCAAAAGGCAATACCATAACTAGAGTCTCCGTTCACAAATTACACCTAGAAATGATGTCAATACACTATCACTGACACCTAGACGAAAAATAGATTTGAAAAATCTTTGAATATTCTTTTAGATTAAAGATGCATTGCATCTGAAATACAATATTAAACTGAAAGAAGCAATTTTATTAAAACTTGCCACCGAACTAACCCCCTTTCCTCCACCCATTCCTGTTGAGGTCACAAAACAAAAATATACAAAGATGATGACAGTGATTTTTATGGCATGGCTTATAATGGGCAGACATGGAAAGCAACCATGTTTCATGGCTCTATCTCAAATTACATTAGAGGAAAAGCATTGAATAGTGTTGAAAAATGATCAGTAGCTTTGACCTTCATGATAAACCTTTACTGTGTTATGTGAGATGCCACCAAATTGAGAAACGTAAGTGTACCATGGTTTATCCCTGTACCTCAAACGGCTTTTAAATTATAAGCAGAAACAAAAGAAATCTGAAAATATTGACTTGTGTCCTTAACCTTGAAGATAGTACCCTAAATGCAGTACACCACATCTTCTAGTATGCTATATAAGTAAACCAAGTTTCATCCATTTATCTCAGACAGCTCTAAAGTTTATACAACAGTGAGGAAAAAATGATGGAGAACTTAACATACTGAGCCCCCAAATGTGGGGACAATAATGGTCATGTTCTAGGTAGGTTGTATCAACCATTCATGAAAATCTTTCAACTCCTAAAAATTCAATTATATTGCCAAGAAAAGCATCTGTTTTATCTTTTTAGCTCAGCTTGCCATTCATCATTATCATCTTTGCACATGGCAAAGTCTGCCATGAACTGTATTCTAAGCAATGTATGCTATTATTAGCATGTCAATACTTCAGGCTGATTATTTACATTCTATAGTGCAATTTAACCAATGTGATGGATGCATGGCTTTCCTCCATTTTCTGAACAGGTGGTTATTCATGAAAAACAGGTGGCTATACAGGTGAGCAAGTTAGCTACAGGAAACCAGAGGCATACTCCCCTGAAAAATTTGAAATCAATGATGCAAACATGGTTCAATTTTAGGTGTTTCTGGGATCATTTTTTCCCTTGAAAAATGCCTTCTAGCGATGAAACAAATAGTAACATTGCAAAACAGGTGGCAAAATTTGCAGTCTACTGGCTGTAAGGGAAAGCGCCGTGGAATATTAATAAAATTATGAATTTATGTCATCAGGAGAGATATATACATATTAATTTGTCAAATATTTGGTTGTCAGAGAGAAAAAAATTTGTAAGAGATAGAACTATAAACAAAAACTGTGCCCAATATCATGCTGTATATTTTTCCTGGACGAACAACCATTGTATAGTTATTCCTAATTTATTTATCATAGGTCTTATTACAGATCATGAATTATACATGTTTTGAGATGCATCACAGATGTATTCTTTACAAAAAGTGTTATGCACTTTTATGGGCAGAAGACAGTTATGTACTATTGAATGTCATGCTCTGGTTAGGAATTTTCAGCATGGTGCACAAATGAGTGGAAGTAATGGCCACTGCACTTTTCTTCTTCTTTGTAAGCCATGTTTTAGCTGATTGAAAAATAAACCTTCCTTATCTCTACAAAATATACCTTTAGTTAAAATCATCAAGGAAACAATCCCAAATAAAGGTAAAACAAATTTGGTGAACAAAATTCAAAGAAAATTAAATGTGTATCTTGGCTCTGTACCAAGTCTTACCATACAAGTTCTTATTTAAGTGAAACAAATGTTGCATGATTAGCTGCAAGCTACCTCTCTCTACCCTTATGACTCCAAAGAACAGCATGTTTAGTAGGGCTACATAACTGGTATGAAATGCTGTTCCTACTGAAGCCAGCCCTTGTTTCTTCTTCTCAACTGATTTAAATTGGTTGTCATTAACTAACTAGTAGAGCAGCATTTGATTGCTGGCTACACCCTATGAACTGTGGTATATATTTGTTACATCAAACAAACTGTCAAATATCAAATGGACAAATGACTTGGGATGTAAGGCTCTTTAGAATTTGCTCTGTACAGTGCAATACAGTTGTTATAACTTTTGTTTTCTTTTTTCACACATTTATGATATACACATCAAATAGATAAGTCTTCCAATCTTATCCAAAGTGAGGGCAAATATTAAATGAAATGATCTCTTCTGAATGAAAAATTGAAAGAATTATATGTAATATTGAAAGTAATGAATTTCTTCTGGGAAATATTCTTGTGAAATAAGCAGTCAGAAAAAAATCCAAACATATGTATAATCAAACCTGTGCCTGTGCAAAAGTCTCCCGCAATCTTCTCTTGATTTTATCCTCCACTGCTGACAGGAGGGATAACTTCAAGTGTTCTTCAGTGATGGTTGAATTGCCACTGATGTTTGGCCGAGTTGTTGCTGCTGGAATTAAATAAAAGAAAAACTAGAGGAAAGGTGAGTGATTTGCTGAAGTAAATATACACCTACCTCTCTCACATCCCACCCCTGCCACATGATGGAAATGATATACTACAGTTTCAAATGAAAACAAATGTGAGACTTGTTAACCCCAGCTGCAAGTCAAAAAGGGTATTAACTCTTGCAAAAATCATGAAAGCACAATGATTTGTCACTATGCACATATGCATATTATGACCATAATATATATCAAGTATCAATGAAATCCACCTGTAACTGTCAGAATAATTATAGTCATAAGATTGTGTCATATATTGCACCCAGATGTAAATTAGAAAGGGCAATAACTCTTTTAAAAATCATGAGTGTCCAGTGACCAGTAACCATGATTTTTTCATTGCTGAGTCGAGTCTGAGGCAGAGTGCAGATTGTTCTGAACCAAGATGCACAAAATAATGAGGGAAAAAGCTGAATCTGGATACTGGTTTTATTCGACTTATACCTGAAGTTGCATGCCAAAGACTGTAAACCAGACTTGTGTACTTGTCCAACTACCAATGTAGTACCATAGTCATCAAAATCCCTATTACAACTAACCATTCTATCTTTAAAGGACTAGCAATCATGGATGCACATAGTCATTTCAAAGGTTGGTATTGTTTGTTTACCTGTTGTGAAAAACTGGATAATGCTGATAATGTCTTGAGATATCTTTTCACCCTGCTTTCACTGTAGCATGATGGGTACAGCCTTAAATTGTCTGTTTGTGGAGTTACAATAGGTAATGACTGGGATGAATGAGGTCTTTGTCTTCTACGCATATCAAATTATTTGCTTTCTCCAGATGAGTTAATTCTATAATTTTTGTAAAGATCTGTCTTTGCTGCTTTATTGATGTTATGCTGAGGGTGACTTATGTTTTAGCTTTTGGATGTAAATAAATTTATCAAGTATTATCATAGCTAACTTTACAATTTAAGGACACGACAAGTAAGTGTTACCTTATTGTCAACTTTGAAATTCATATAAAAAAATGACAATTATAATGTTTATGATTGATGTATTTTGATGCTATATAATTTTTTGTTTTGAATGTATGCAATATTTTAACAAGAACTATAAATAAAGAACAAATTATATGTATAATGATTATGGATATTTTTCCTTCTTAAACCTAGCTGAATTTCAACCTTGAAAACTGTCCCTCTTGCACAGACTTGTTATGAGTGATCACCTGTCTTGAGTGATCACTGTTTGTTGGCAGAATGGGTGGACATACACACATGCATTCATCAAATTTTCAATCATTCTGCTGGTAGTTATAAAATGATTCAGTACATAATTCAACTACCTTACGATAATGAGTAAGAGCTGCATGTTATTTACTTTAAGTATCTGCTGAATACTGTATATACTCACTTACAAGTCGAGTCCAACTGCAAACAACATAGACCTTGATGTGCTGTTGCATTATGAGCTGGCAGATCATACCTATGTTGTTTGTTCTACTGATTACTCTTAACAAAGTGCACATATCCAGATCTGCTGGCGCATTATGTGACGGCATATCTGGGTCTGTGCAGTTTGCAGTTGGACTCGAGTTATAAACAAGTATAGATGGTACTTAATGCTGAAATTATCAATTGAATGAATTTTTTTTTTCTCTTGCATTTTGGAGCAGAATTACCAAATTGTCACACTTCATTTTGGATTCATTAATGTTCTAAGGCTAGGATTTATCAGGAGTAGGATAGTAGATTACATGAATGACCTTAATTTGATAATTACTGATTACTGATGGTCAGACATGATAAGCACTGTTCAAGTGGAACTTTGTTCCAATTCTGGCTTATTCAAACTATAAAACAAGTATAATGACTTCCTCAACTCAGTCACATTTGAGCACATTCACAAATACTCTGACCTAAAGTCAGCAATACATGGTGACATAAACATCACTTTCCTTTTAGCAGGCTAATGCACGACAATGTTTTACACCAAAAAAGTGATTTTTTTTAATCAAGTCGCTCCCTAGGACAATCTCTGGCTATATGGGATCTTACATCAGTGTTCATTTCAAGTTAATCACTTTCAAATACATTCAGAATCTCTGGTCACTACACCTTTGTTATACATGACATTCTGATGTCATTTGTGATGTCATGAAGTGTTACTGTACATAAACATTGGCATATTAACCTAAATAACATGGTAGTCATGTAATAAAAAAAAAAAATTAATGTTGCTAAACTTCAGACTCTGAATCATGACACATTTAGACCTACATTTTCAAAAGGCCCATGTCTGTTGACTGGAGTACCTTATAACTCATGCAGATGAATAAACATGGACATAGTGAATGGATTTACTGGCCTTATGAATTAAAAACACAATAATAATAAACAGCAGATAATTTGCTGAATAAAACTGATAACTAATTATCAAACACCTTTTTTCAATCGTTACATACATACATGTACATGTATTAACTTATGACAAAGAATTGTTGCTGCTGTGATTGAAAACAGAATCATGCCTGCTTAAAGGTTGTGCATAAAACACAGGTTCAAAAAGAGTAATTGTATCATGTACCTTGAACAGTGCTTGAATGGGAGCTATAGTGTCCAAATTTACAATTATTATACAGCTATTAGGCCAACAACAAAAAAATATGCGTTTCTGGTTGGCCGACCGTCCCTGTTTTGCCCAGTACTTTGAAGCACTTAAAATATTATTTGATTTATATATAATGTTTAAAAAAAAACACCCCAAAACAACCTAATTATAAAACCAGTGCAATAGGAAACACACATTTATTTTTTGGCCTTATGAAAAAAGGAAAGTTCCCCATATGTATTATATCAAGAGGCATCTTAAACAACTTCAATTCAAAAAAGAAAATTAAAAGCTATCTTACCTGTTAAAGGTTGTTGGATATAGTTCATAGAGGCTGGTGTTGATGAAGGATATTGTACTGGATATGGTGGGTTACTACTGGGGTATGTGCTTGGTGGGTAACCACTGAAACCACCAAAGTTCTGCTGTGGGTAGCCTGGTTGCTGTGGGTAAGTACTTGCTGGGCCACTCTGATTTGGGTATGGAAATGAGGGTTGAGCTTGCCCTAGTATGGGCATAGAAAATGGGCCTGTAAAATAATGAGTAAACATCATTTTATCTATCAGATACTCAATAATTATTTACATCAGTAGGGACGATTACCAATAACCAAGCTGTTCAATTTTTTTGAATGTACTATTTTGGAACATTCTGCTTGTTATTGCATGTATTGTTGTACTTCACAAATTTCCACAAGGCTTAAGTTTCACAATTTTCCACTTTACTGCAAATGTTGCAAAAACAACAGGCCCAAGTGGGTTTGAAATAACTCACCTATTTGACATCAGCCTAACAGTCAAATGCAACAGCAGCTGGCCAAGAAATCTGAATCTGTAGAATGCTTTCTGTGGAAATTTCTCCAACATATTTCCTATGTTATGATTCCCTCTGGTATGAAAACAATTGATTTGATTTTTGTCTAGTCTTTTTCATCTTCATCAATATTTGATCTCACATCAGCAGCATTTGTCCAATATTGAAAGATCCCTATGCCAGGCTGCTTTGTGTCAAAGTTGGTTAAAGTCTGTTCAGTATTTTTTTTAGATAAAGCTGTATGTGTTTTTCAACTTTTAGTAATGGCAACCATATTTGATGGCAGAAGAGTATTTTTTGTATAAATCTGAAAGGTGTACAAGTTAGGACACTTTCTATCAATTTGGTTAAATTTTATTAAGCGGTTATTTAAAAGTAGTTTTTTAAATTTTTTTATATATTTTAGTACTTGTAGCTACATTTGACAGCAGATTGGCATCATCTGTGTAAAAGTGAAAAGTCTTCATGCCAAGATGCTTTATTTTAGTAACAGTGGCCATATCTGATAGCTGATTGGAATCATCTGTACAAATCAGAAATGCCTTCATGCCAGGATGCTTTCTATCAAATTTGATCAATTTTTTTTTCAACAGTCATAGTGAAGTTATTTAAAGACTTTTTAGTAATGGAGGCTATGTTTTATGGTAGAGCAGCAGCATTTGTACAAACCTGAAAGATCATCATACCAGAATGCCTTCTGTCCGATTTGTATTCAGTAGTCTGGAGAAGCTGTTAAAAGGTTGTTCTATTTTTAGTAATGGTGGCCATATTTTATGGCAGATTGGCATTATTTGTACTAATTTGTAATGTCTTCAAATTCTGATCAGTGCTTAACCATTCAATGACTTTCTTACTTTTAGTAATGGCAGCCATATTTGATGGCAGATTAGCATCACGTGTATAAACTTTAAAGGCCTTTATGACATGATGCTCTGTGCCAACTTTGATTGAAATTGGTCTAAAGCTTTTTGAGAAGAAGCTGAAAATAACAATTACACCCGACAGAAGCCAGATACTGGACAACACATGAAGGGCCATACCATGTGCTCACTTGGCCTAACAACCAAGCGAACTAATAAAATCACATGGAGATTTCTCCAAATATTGGATTTTACTCAAAAATCCTCATGATGCTTCAACTTAATTTTACACTACTTAGTCAAACAAATCAGCCCAAAAAGTCTTTTAAAAATCCTGTCATGGAGGGCTGAATTGTTGCTTACACATTCACAATCAACAGATCATTATTTGCTATTTTCTTTTCTTTTTAAAATAGTATTGGGAAATTGGATCTAAGGTAAGACTAAGTTAATTATCAATCTAAGAAAATGCATAAGCTTTGCAAGAAAACCTCTCACATCCATGATTTGTGTCAATGGACAAGAAAATTATTCAGTCTATTTCTAATGCCAAAAAGTTGTACTCTTTTCTATGCATCTTTTGATTCAACCTTTCAATATCTGAGAAAGGAAATTTTTTAGTCGATTATGTTTCTCAGAAAATACTTACCTGATTACATTAATATTAGCGATTACTCTCTGCTACCTCTGAATCCTGCCCTCCATAAAAGATAAAAAAAAGGTCTTTTTGTCTCTCTCTGTATTTCTCATACAAAGGGAGGTAACTCTTACAGATTAACTCTCCTTATTCCCACTAGGTAGCCACCTGTATCCCTGATGTAGCCAGTTTAAGCTTGAGTGAAACATATAACAGGATGCTTGCATCTGCGGGGAAGGGTGGGAGGCATTGATAGTAATGTGATTGGATAAGTATTTTCTGAGAAGCATAATTTACTACAAAATGTCGTTTCTCCATTAAATATATTAACCAATCACATTAACATTTGGTGAATAGGAAAGAGAAGTAAATGCTTGAAAGGATGCACTTCTCCTAATGTGAGGTTAGCATCACCAAAGATTATTTGTTTATACACATGCAAGGGGGATCATTGTGGGAATAGGTCGAGCATCAGTTGGCCCCACATGGCGCAGGCTCGATGGAAGATGGACAGATGGAGAGACCACCCAATATCAAGCAGTTGGGCTCTCCTTGATAACGAGTTGGCTAGAACAATGAGCCTGCCCGGGATATGTTGGACTTGTATGTTAATATGACATTGGGCACACCAATGAAGGTACTCCCAAGGTTGATCCAAGTCTGGTGGAACAGAAGAAGTCCAGTGCACATGGGGGAGTCGCCATTGGGTGGGAGGGATGGCAAGTCATTGATGGTTGGTGGGAGGCTTGGGGGAGGAGAAACCTTGTTTTTTTTCCCCCCTTTCTGGCCTGCCTGCAGAAGTTAGGGGCGTATGACCACCTATAACTCACCTGGCCATGAAAAGGTTGCCACTGTAGCTGAGAATTGCCCATGATTTTTCTGTTGCCGATCATCCCTTCTCTGGTATGCCTCCTAACTGGGTCACACAGAGATAGAGGCTTGCACAGAAATCTAAAGGGGCAACTCCTGTGCTGCCTGCTTTCTCACCTTCTGAATTTGACCCCCAAACAGAAGGATGGAAAAAGGAAGGGGAATGATTGCAGGGTCACCGCATGACAAGGTTCAAGAGAAGAAGATCGCAGGAGTGCATCTCTTCTTATCAAGTCAAAGTTACAAGAAGCCATTAGGGCCTTTTCCATCTTGTGGTGAGCAGCCCTACTGATTACCTTGGTAAAACAGCATACTGATTCCTAGGCATGGTCTCTACCAGACTTCTCAGCTTGGCGAAAGATCAAGTCGACATGACATTCCTGACCAACTTAGACATGGCATTAAACATTTGTAAGTCCACTTTATAACATCTTGACAGCAGTAATATACTTGTCTAGGCTAGGTACATCTAAACGATGTGATTTGTACCATTGTGGTGAGAAAGTTACAGGCAAATGATTCACCAAAAAGAAACCACTTGAATTACCAAGGTCACAAATATTATCCAAAAGATGCCCAGTAATTTCTGCAATCTTTGACGATTGTGGTAAAATCGTGAAAGATGGATGTTCGTCATCATCATCAATGTCCACCGAGGCCTTGTATGTAGTATTGACTGCCAGTGGCGAAGGCATTTATACGGAGGCAAAATTCTGTGTATCTCTTTGATTGCTGCCTTAAAACTAAATACCATCTTTTCCTTGTTGGATCAAATTGTTTAGACAAGTCCATGCCACCCCTGTCATACACCGGAGGATTGTTCCAGAGATGCTGACAGGATGACAGGATTTTATCTAAAGGGTGATCTGTCCCTTTGTCACCAAAATAAGGTGGGAATAGAAAGAAGGAAAAAAAAGGGGAGGGGGGGGATGGCAATTGTTAAATATTTACCTAACACTTACAAATCGATCTCTCTTTCTTCCGGCTCCACTCTGTTAGGGTTCTATTGAAATCAAAATCCTCAAAAGATGTCCCCTCTAGATGTATAAGCATTAATCTGTTGATTTTTTCTGAGCTTAATATGTTCTGTGCTGAGAACCCCCTTTCAGAGTCTGCTCTAAAGGAGCATATGCATTGCTAGCTTAGCCAGCTTGTTCTTTATGGTTGTTATGTACAATTGTCCACAGCTCATAGGTAATGTCTCTTGGATATCTCTGCTCCCAAATAAGATTTTTCACTAACATGAACTCTGCCAAAGTTTTACTTTGTTAAGTCAGTGCTTTGCTGACTACTATGTCAGGTTTCTTATCTGTTCCATAATGCAGTATTAGTGTTTTAAGCCCATCAATGCAATAGTCTGCTTGATGAGACAGAGTTATTTCGATAACAAAATTACTAGATTCTTATTTATTCAATTTATCTTAACCCTTAAAGTGCTATATAGTTTTGTAACATAAGATCCCTCAGTGCTGAACTGTTTCAGAAAAGAAGTGAAAATTGCACTGTACATTTAAACTGTCTGTATTTTAATTAGGCATGGTATTCTCCATTAATTTTCTCCATTTAATTTCAAAATACCACTGTTGACTGGCATGCCATCTGTTTTTGTCCAGCCAGCATGTACATCTGACTCATATTCAGCATAATTTTTGGGTTCAAAATCACTCACTGCTATTTCCAGGAACATTTTCCCAGCTCCAATAATCTGATATAATTCAAAACTTTCAAAATCGTTGTCATCATATGCTATCGTCAGCCAGTATTTGCCAAATGAAGTCATCATCTGAAAATGAACCATATTGGGAGTCAGCCATTTTGGGTTTTCTAGGTAACCCATAATTTAAACAAGCATTTGTAAAACTTCCTTAAGGAATGCAAGGTTAAAACCATGACATAATGCCTGTTCCAGAGACCAATGTACCAATCAAATTTAGTTTAACAACCATTCATGTCAAGCAAAAGTACCGTGATGTGTAAACAGTTGCCTACCTGAAAAGACATATGTTGCAACAAGCACTATGAGACCTCTACTGGCAGCATGACTTATGTTGTGGCAAGCACTTTAAGGGGTAACAGTTAAGTAAAAATTGTATTCTGCGCCGAGTACATTTTTATATGTGCGAATCTGAACTAATTTGCAGGAGTTCTTGCGCATCTCTGCTTTCCAAGTACACGAATTCATACACATTTTTTACAATTTGCACACTCACACACCCTTGCAGCATCTCTGTTGTTCTCCTCCTGTATGATATGTCCAGGATATAGCATTCCATATAGCAATGATGATGTCAAATCATTACCATATGCAAAAAAAGGTTCCACTTGTCAGATATGCTAGTACGGCTGGTCGAGATATGTCTAGCATGGAGCGTAGTCTGGCTGGAGAATGCCAGTCCAGCACAGTCAGTTGGGCTAGGACAGAGAGCTGGATGGATGGCTCCAAATGTGATGCTGGTTCACTATGTAGTAGTATCATGGATATGGTCAGTCTGCCTGGTCGGCCAGTCAGGGTGGTCTGCTGGCATAGGATGCCGTCATTGTAGGAACCGTTGAGCAACATGCTGTTTGCTAGTCCAAGATGACAGGATCATGACCAACAAAACCGTACATTGATGGCTGGACCAAATGGCAGCTGTGACAGTGTACGGCAAATGATATATAACTTGCAAGCAGGCCTGGCCAGCAGTCAGAAGATATTTCTGTATACATGGCTTCAACATTCCTAAGGCAAGGTCAGGGATAGGGACTTATGCCCACTGGTCAACCAAAAGCCAAAATGAGTTAAAATGGTCATAGTTTTGTAAAACTTGCTCGTTGACATTCTGGATGACAGAGCTAGCTGTAGTATGCATATCATATGCGACTCCAACACAGCTTGAGTGGAACTGCTTGGTATGGCTTCGACTGGATATGAAGAGATTGTTGCAGTAGGCGCTGTTTTAAGTATCTTTGTGGTTGGAAGATTTAGAGTGCGCTTTTAGTTGCCTTTTCAAGATGTTGGACCAAATGCCTTCTGCCCATATTTGCTACATGGATGTGAGGAAGAACATTTTGTTCAGGCCAGGAATGTCTTGTGGTTGTCCTTCACATCTTTAAAGAGTCTGCACTTCTTGTACTTGACTGACATCTCTGCAATGAAAGAGAGAAGAAGAAACAAACAAGTGCATACAACCAATATACAAATTGTTCAACCAGGTGAACTCAAGTTAATGAGACGACCGAAGAAGTGTGTAATAAACCCAAATTTAACAGCACAATTATACTGGTGAAAACTTGAGGTTTACTGATAGATATCACATGGACAATAATGACTGGTAAAGAAATGCATAAATACAAATAAATTCACCAGGAAAGACACAAATGTTGTATACACAAGGTATATCAACCTTTTGACTAAATATACCACTGAAAATAAATGTTGGATGGTCAAAATTAAATATAAATTGAATGGATTCTTGGATGCACTGTTCACATTTGCAAGTGAAAGTTTAAACTGGTTATATCCGGGATACAGGTGGCCAGACATTCTTTTTTCATCTTTTAGGGAGGACTGGATTTGGAGGTAGCAGAGAATAATCTCTAATGTTAATGTGATCAGGTAATGTATTTGATGGAGAAACATCTTGATGTTCGCAAAGACACATGTACAATATGACATGCCTACAAAAGCATTATGATGCATGTTACATAACAAGATTTAATACCAGATCTTAATATTGCTAGTGATAGCAATACCAATGTTCCTGACAGAGATGTTATTTCCAAGTATTAATACACTGTAAAATGGCATACAGTGATATAATGATGGAACTTTAAAACAGCAAAACACTAATTGAAACTTTCCACACTTAAAGATCCAGAATAAAAAATTAATTTTACACTGATACAATAAGTGTAAACTTCAAATCATTTTTAAAGGCATACCAGTCTTCAAAAAAGTTTGGTAGAGATAATCAAGCTAATGGCAATAAGCAGCATCTGAAACTGTGCACTAAAGATAGCTTGTAAAATAATAGAAATGCTACAGATCATAAAATAAAGTCCACTCTTATTCCTAAGATTAAATGAAACAGACAAAATTAATGCTATAGTCCTCGATTCAACTTTGATATAGAATTTTCCTTTCATAAATAAGAATTAGAAGATGAATTGAAAAGAAATATAACAATTACAACAATGACTTTTTCAACATGAATATAAAGCACAGAATTTATACCTCTATATAGGTAGATCAGTGCAAATGTGTTGCAATTAACGTTTATCTTGATTATTGTGAAAGCATGCTCAAGTGATGCTGAAAATCGGGGAGTTTCTGTGCTAGCTTGTGTGCACTATGATGACACTAGAAGGTCATGTGATAAATGACAGCAGTCACGTGATGAAAGCAGAGATATTCCCATCATTGTTCTACAATGGAAAACGCAATCATATATACGTAAGAATGTGAGAAAATAATGGAAGTAATAACTACCTTGAGCAGGAGGATAGGGTGTCTGTCCTGCTCCCTGATTAGGGTAAGGCGGTCGTGCTGGTGGACCTGCTCTGGAGTACACCGGGGGTTCCTCTCCAAATATTATAGTCAGAATCTGTATCAAGCCTAAAAGGTCTGAATTGGGCTTAAAAAAAAAAGTTTAAATATTCATAATTAGAAACATAAGCTGCAATTGTTTAAATACACAAGTGGAACATTTTGCAACCATGATGAAATAACAGCAGCAAGAACAAGATGCAATATATTAAAATTCATGAGTGGTAGATCTACAGCACATTACTGAACTGTGATGAAAACAGAAGAAATAACAATAAATACAACAATATTGAACCCTGAGCTCATATAAAATTTTAATGAATTGGGTATTTTATTCCCTGGTTTGAACCAATTGGGTTTTTTCTCTATGGTGTTTTGTGAACACCATATATTATTACTTAAAATATCTAACTGAGTCTAAACCACCGAGACTTTTATTGTGCCTTTGAGAATGTGTCAAATGGCTTAGTGACATGACTGAGTGTACTCAATTATATGACTCTATATGACAAGTGTTCTCACTGTGATCCAGTACTATCAATATAAATGTGCACGTAACATCTAAACTATTACCATCTGCAAAGTTTATATTGACTGAATGTACTATACAAAACATTGACTTACGTCAGAAGAATTATGGCACTGACTGCCTGGATGGACAAAATCTTTAGACTATATATCAACCAAACATCAGGTAGCAATAATTATCTTAGTTAAACCTGTAATGGCCTGTGAATTTTTTTCTAGATGTTCCATTTTTGGAGATTATATCACCCTTATTTTGTAGTGCTTTTTTTTTTTTACTTCACTGAGTTTATTTGGGAGTTACTTCCCTTGATAAAACATGCATACCTCCATTTTGGGGTAACCAGATGTTTGATCATCCGACCTTTGATCACTACCTGTTGATCACCATTACATTTGGTTGTTGTTGTTGTTGTTGTGGGTTTAATGCCATTTTTCAGCACATGATACATGCATGGCGGCCAGTTTTATCTGGTGGAGGAAGAACCCGGGAAAACCCCGGGAAGAACCACCGACCCACGGGAAGCTACCGGCAAGCTTTCTCACTTATCCACATTGGCCGAGCCTGAGACTCGAACCCATGCAGACAGAGGTGAGATGGCAGTGATCGGTAAAGGCGAGCGCCTTAGACCACTCGGCCCCCCATTACATTTGGTCACCTCGATGTTTCATCACCATGATGTTTGCTCAATACTATGTTTGATCATTGTGATGCATGCTCTCAGTGATGAAATTTTTAAGTTTATATAGTTTCATAATGTTATTATGCAATTATTATGCGTGAAATATTGAGCACATTATAAAATCAGCTACATGAACTATGAATGGGAAAATTTTTTTTTATTGTTAAGCGGTAATGTTAGGCAAACAAGAAAACAGTTACAGAGTTAGGCATGTGACAGATGAGCCATTGCATGGAGGAAGGTCAACAAGACCCTTTGTCCATAGGATGCGATGGCATGAGCACCTCTATCACACAACAGCCAATACCTTCTCTGCACTGGTTGTACCACACCTGCAAGAATGATGCCTTCTATTTCTAACTGACTCAGACTTTGCTGAATGGTTCCTGAGCTGTGCTGTTACAAGAATCTTATGTAGTGGAGATTGAAAACTGATGGAAAATGGACAATAGCTCTATCAAAATTGGACCTGAAAAGGTGAAATCTTTACACGGGACATCTATGTGTAACAGGCAATTCGCCATCGAATTATATGTAATTGTTGCAGAGCTATGCTGGCTGCAAAAAGTATGACTGGATGGACAGATGTACAGATGGAAAAGGGGATTACTATAGGGCTCCTGAATCTTGATCCGGGGTCCTAATAAAATCAAAATGAAGAATATATTTGTATAGAAAACCTTACACACAACTTACATATTTCCACTCTCTTAAATAAGGAAGATCAATTTTTCCATTGCTATCCACATTTGGCCCTGGCTTGATTTGCATGGAACTGGTTGGCTTGACATACACTATGGGTGGATTGTGCGGATGTGTGTCCATCAGCCATATGGCAATAGGGATGTTATATATACTACCTGAAAAGCAATGAAAGTACCTTAATCTGTGTATTATACAAAGATGTATCATTAATGAGCCAGAAATCTGAAAGTATTTAAAATAGCCTGAATTTCTTACATGTATGTATGTACTGTATGTCTCTCTCTCTCTCTCTCTCTCTCTCTCTCTCTCTCTCTAAACGCACACACACACACACACACATGCATGCACACACATGATCTTCTGAGATCTTGATGATATAAGCCCATATTCCACGTTTGATAAAAATCAAATCATAAATATGGCTTTGAGGGTGTTAACAAGTTCAGACAATCACCTCATTAATATGCATGGATCTCACACAAGATCACTTGATTAATATGAGTGAATCTCGCTCATGACCAAACTAGTCAGAGATCTTGCTGATATAATCTCGAATTCCAAGTTTCATAAAAATTGGGTTTAAAACATGACATCAAGAGTGGTAACAAAATGCCCAAGTCCGGCTGATATTGCTCATCTAGCTGCCATAAATTAACAGTTGACCATTTCACTAAACAGTTCACATAATCTATGCAAACTATTTCCCAACCAATAAATGGTGTCAATTTTACCCATTTTAGTATTTAAGTATAGTCTGATAAAAAATAATTCCAAAGTCACAGGCATAATTAATGTACATAGTCTCTTGCTCACAACTTAAGTTGTCCAGAATCTTTATACTTTATAAGTTTGCAGACAAAGCTTTAGTTTGTGGTCTCTAGAGTCATAAGACTTTTACACAAACTGAAATTATAGTTCATAGTGGGTGTTTATTTTTTTAAGGCTATGGGTTTATTTACTCTTGGTAATTAAATCTTAAAGTGTTTCAGGCGAGAAGCATATTGGGGTATTTTTTCTTTCATTAAAAAGTAAAATACAAAATATAAAATTCAAATAATGTGTGAGTAATGGCACTGAATATATGAAATTCTATAAATAATGCACAATACTTTAGGGTGAAATGATACGCATACATGTATGCCATGTGTTGATAAATATCTTGAAACACAACCTAGAGTATGCCATGATACATAGAGAATAAAGATGCAAATGACTAATAATTACTCATTTCTGCTGATTCAGAAGATTAAAAATAACTTTTAAAAGGTAAATATCATTTTGAATTGATTATCCACCGTAAGTATTGATGTTTCCATCCAAATGGCAGAATTATCAATACAATGGATAATTGGTTCACCCCTACAATACATATAACATATAAATGTTTCAGGCGCATTAACACTGTAATTCTAGCAACTGTACAACTCAATTTCATCAAACTTATCAAACCTGTTTCAAAATATTTAAGAATTTCAAATGTGGCAAGGTCTTTAGAAATATTACTCTGCAAATAAATATATAAATTTTGACATGGTTTTTACAAGAAACATGTTCTTATTGGAGAAGAGCAGAGTCAATATTAGAAAGATACACAAATATCTGTGTATGGAACTTTGATCTTTATTGACAATGCTGCACATAATTTATGCTAGCCTGCAATTGTACATTTTCTAAAATGATATTTCTATTTTATGCCTTTTCTTCAGTTATAAATTACAAATTATTCATTTTGATCCCTCAGTTGTATTATTGTGCTCATTTTGTTAAATAAATTTTCTACAGAAATTTGTATATTCTAAATTTAATTTTGTAAAATCTGGTTTGCATACTTTTTGCAAGGGGGAGAATTCTGTGTAATTGTCATAAGTTAGTAGCGAAGTTCATAAATTTTAATAACTTTATCTGCCTAATTGTTCATGTGCATGTGTGAGGGTTAGCAAGAACTGTGCATGTAGAGGGCTGAAATGCTTAACTTGGCATTATTACTACAAGATTGCAAGATGTGAAAGCAGTACAAACTTTATTTACAAATTCTTGGGTTATGTAGCACTGAACAAATGTGCTAAATGTGAGTATACCTTCACATTTATTGTATCTTTATTTCTCGCAATTTTAATACATTAATATAATGAATCTGAAGTCCTTAATTATAACATTTTTAATGCTGAATTGGTATCGTTGCAAATGTAATAGTGCAAAGTGTATGATGTGGAATATTTCATACCTCTAAACCAGTATGTTATATTGCACGATTTTTTTTTTTATGCATCGCCAATAACTGATTTGAAATTACTTGCTTATGTAATAAATGTCACTGATATTTATTGTAGACATCTACATTGGTGGAGTAATGAAGCACAATATGTAATTGTAATAAATGGTTTGCATATTAATATTAATGTTGTGAATTAATGTTACGAGCATTATGAATGATTTAGTACCTAGTTAAACCTGATAACTTATTCGTAGGTGGCTTGCCAGCTTGGTTGTCAATGTATTAGGATGTCGCTTGTGTTGATCCAGACAGTCTCACTGTTATGCCACATCATCAGTATGAACTGGACAATCAAGAAGGATATGTAATTCAAAAAAAGAAACAAATCTTCATCCTGTGTGGAGTTAGGGGAAAAGTCCTGTGTGGATGTGCATTGCTTCCTGTGTGGGTGCATATGTCTGTCCTGTGTGGGCATGCATAATTCAGTCCTGTGTGGACGTGTATTATTCCCTGTGTGCATGCATATGTCTATTCTGTGTGCGCAGGCATAATTCATCATGTGTGGATGTGTATTATTCTCTGTGTGGGTCAGTACTGTGTGGATGACTTATAATTCCGTCCTGTGTGGACATGCATTATTCCCCGTAAGCATGATGACCAGAGTTTGGAAGAAGATGAACTTTTGTGAAAATAGAACTCGTGATCTATCTTCCTTTGAGTGACTGACTCGTACCAACAACATTTACTTTGAATTATATGTAGTGAATTGATGTAATCATTGTTTTATTGAATGAAGTGTAAATTTGTACATAATTTGCTGCACATTAAATGTTGTTATTATTAATACTGTAACCTATGTTTGTGTGGAGTTGTTGCTTACTCCCCTCATACACAGATTCATATATAGGCCTATTGTAAATTGCAATGGTCAGTGTGTGACAGTAACACCAAAACCTGTGATTCTCAATGTCAATAACATAGGTTACATCCCTTACTTTCCTTCAGAGATGTATTCTGAATGGAAAACAAGAGTCCCTTGAAGAGACTGACACTCTATTGACCCCCAAAATTTCCAGGAATTCAAGATAAGACCATTTCTTCTTTTTAACTGCTGAATGGTGAAACCATCTGATATGCTTGAGTGAGAAGACTTTAAAATTAGCCACTGTGGCAGCCATATTGGATGTAAGATCAGCAACATTTTCATTTAGGACAAAGCAGACACCATCACAAGACTTTTGGCAAAAATCCTATGTTGATATGATCATCCATTCAGGAATATTAATGAGAAGATTTGCAATATGTTCATTGTAGCAGCCATATTTCAGGTCAGATTGGCACCATTGTCATTCAGGACCAACCAGATATCTTAATTAGTCTTCAAGTGAAAACCACATGTTGGACCAGGTCTGTCACATAGAACTGTTGTTGTGTGGAAGCTACTATCTTATTCTTTCTGTCACAGTGACCTGGACCTTTGACCATTTGACTCCAAAATCAACATGGTTCTGCCTTACACCAAGTGCAAGCCATTCACAAAGTTGTTTTTTTGTTGCAATATCCCAGAGACACAAGTAGAGATGCCAGGGTCTGGGCCCTGGACTTATCTCCTTTCAAAGTTTGTACAAAATTATCACAATGTAAATATATATATATATATATATATATAGAGAGAGAGAGAGAGAGAGAGAGAGAGAGAGAGAGAGAGAGAGAGAGAGAAAGAGAAAGTACTGTGTAATTCAATATGAAAAGAAAGCAAAAAAATAAATTAGTATTAATTATTTTCTGGTACATGGTTATAGCAGCATTACATGATGTCTTTACATGATGTACTGATCCTAACTTTCTCTAGAGATAACTTGATCTACTGGAGCTCACTTATATGAAATGTCCACTACTTCAGAAATGTTCCTTCAAAATGCTTAAAAGCATTGTATTAAGCTGTTTAAAGCTTGTTTAATTTGTGATAAATGGGGATGGGTATTATGATACTTGCACTTATAAGTGTAATACTTTGCATGTAATAGAATAAAATTGAAAACATCATCTGTCTCTTGCCTAGGTATATTAGACTATTTGTCTGAATTGAAAAAGAAGCTGAAACTGATTCATACTAAACAACTCTTCACTAGCATCCACTAAGGTGTTAATTTTTCTAATTCCATGTTCAAACCAATTCTTATAAAACACAGGTTTACCACCTACTCTAATATTGCGATTGTACCATATGGACTATCTAAAAAATCGACAGGTGTGTAGACTAAAAAAGTATTTTCAAGATTGATCTATGCGTAAAAAACATCCCTAAAAAAATAATACAGTAACCTAATTTTTTTCTTTAGGTAGTCTACCCCACACAAGTGGAAATTAGTGATATTTTGGCACAATGCCTCTAAGATGCGTGTCCATTTTGCTGATGTAGTTGTAAGATGTCTAATCCAAGTGATCGTAAGTGCTTCAACGAATGCAAATACATCATTCTCAAACCTCCCTCATCGTACTCCTTACAAACAACTTTTCTTTTAATTTTATCAATTGAAGTACAAATTTATAAAATGTATTGTTAATTTTGATTAGAATTCGTTTTGATGGCGATGGTAAGGAAAGAAGCAGATGGCTTATTTTAGACAATTCTAAACTTTTTATAACTGTGATTCTACCAAATGGTGTAAGGGCTCTTTTTGACCACTGGTTTATTATTTTTTGTTTAATTCTTTAATTATATTTTCATAATTTATTTCTACCATTTTTTCAAGATTAGTTGAAAACTTTACACCTAGTACTGTAAACTCACTGTCTCCCCAATTTATCTGATAACTCTGACAAAGTCAGTCTTCACTTCCAACTTTACTTCCAAACCAGAACATTAGTTTTATCATTATTGACACTAAGTCCAGAAAATTTAGAATAGTAAAATAAAAGATCAAGGGCAGACTTCAAGGATTTACTATTCCCATCGAAGGTAAAATAGGTATCATCTGCATATTGAGAGATCAAATATTCTCCATTATTAATTTGTGTTCCTTTAATATTTGGACTTCCTCTTACTGTGTGAGCCAGTATCTTTGCACAAGGAGAAATATATATGGAGATACGGGGTCTCCTTGCCTACATCCTCTTCGTATGTAAAACCAAGAAGAAATGTGGCTATTTACTGTAACACATGATTTTATATTATTATAAAAGGTTGATATCCAGTTTATAATAGAATCTCCAAAATTGAAGATAAGACATTCTTAATGTAGGACCAAGCATATGAATCAAAGGTCTTCTCAAAGTCGATTAATAGCAATAAACCCAGAATTTTGTTTTTCAGTATAAATCATTAAATAATACAATGTTCTGATGTTTTCCCCAATATATCTTCCTTTAATAAAACCAGTCGGATCCTTGTTTATAAGGTGAGGTAAGATGCTTTTCACTCTATTAGATATACAAGCTGAGGTTATTTTATATGAGACATTCAGCAATTTTATTGGTCTCCAGTTCTTAAGATACTGCTTTTATTTGTCACCTTTTGGTATCCAAGTAATTATTGCCTCTTTCTGTGTTGATGAAGGTTCCCCTATATTGTAGTTTATGGATCTGACAAGATAATGACATAAATCTTTCCCCCCAAACATTAAAAATCTCAGTAGTATAACCGTCTGAACCTGAACTTTAATTGTCTGTCATCTGTTTCAAGCATCTTAATGCTTCTTCACATGATATAGGGCCTTCTAATGATAGTTTCTGCAAGTTATCTAGTTTTGGAATATCCACATTCATATTAGTTAAAAGTTCATTTAAATTGATGGGTCTACTTGCCTGTATTTGTACAAATGTTCAAAAAAATTCATAGTTTCTTGTAAAATTTCCTTTGGTGTTATTGTCTGTGACCCAATCACAAAGTTTGGTAACCGTAGATCAGGCATGTACAACTTCCCCAGGGCATGGGTCAGATAGAGATTTTTAAAGCTACACTGTATGATGGAAATGTAACCAGAAAAAAAAACAGGTTGCGGGCTGGATGCAGCACACAGGCCATAGGTTGCACATGTCTTCTGTAGATGATCAAGAACTCGAGCTATTGTATGAAAACCAGTTTTCTTCTTTCAGTCTGAGTGACCTTGACCTTTAATATTTTCAGCCTGAAATCAATAGGGTTCTTCCTTATGCCAAGTGCTAGCCATCCACAAAGTTTGGTACCTGGAGATTGTGCAGAACTTGAGTTATCATGCAGAAACTGTTTTCCTTCTTGAAGTCAGAGTGGTCTTGACCGCTGAACTTATAGTCTGAAACTGATAGGGTTCTTCTTTACCCCAGGAGCAAGCTATCCATACAAGTTTGGTAACTGTCGATGGTGAAGAACTCAAGTTATTATGCAGAAACCATATTCCTTCTTCAGTTAGTGACCTTGACCTATGAATCTGCAATTGTTATGGTTCTTCTTTACTCCAGGTGCAAGATATCCACAAAGTTTGATAACTGCAGATGGTAGAGAACTGGAGTTATTGTTTAAAAACCAAATTTGTTCTTGCTGTTAGTGATCCTGATCTTTGACATTTTGATCCTGATATCAAAAGGATTCTTCTACGAGTCACGGTGACCTGGACCATTGAGTCCCAAATCGATAGGGTTCTTCCTTACACCAAGTGCAATTCATCCAAAAAGTTTGGTAACTATAGATGGTGGACAATTTAATGTTTTGAGTGCAAAACCAAACTGGTAACAGATGATTGGACAGACAGACAACATCATAACAAAATACTCTCCGCCTTATGGTGGGCATGTAAAAACTTAACCAAGAATGTACAACTAATGTACATGTATGTTGAAACTTTGCCCCCTCCCATATAATATATATATATAAATCACACTGGTACCTAATCTTTTCCTGGGAATAAAGAAATGCAACAATGATAAAAAGAAAAGTTCTCAAGTAAATTTCCTAATGATCCAAGACCTGGGACTAAACACATATTTGATCTTTGTCAAAACCTTCAAAGATGTTACTGTATAATCTAGTTTCAGAGCAAAAACAACAAAAGTTTCTTTATCTGCATTTAAAGTATCTTCTTCAATTTCTATAAGTTTTCAATATTTTAATTTAGTATTATCAGTTACAGCAGTATTATCACAGCCATGAATTAGATGGCAGTTACTTTGTTGCCTCTAGTTCCAGCCAATCAGAAGCTTACAAACAAGTTGACTTAATGATGAAGATTTGTTTTTTCATGGTGAAGTCAGCTCTTCACACTAAGCCATCACATCAGCTTCTGATTGGCTGAAAGACCAGTGTAATATTTACAACATAACATCATCTGCATAGAGCCAAAATCGTATCCATTTGTGCAAAATGTACCCCCCATTTTAAAACAATGTATCTGGCAATGAAAACATTAAAGGTTTGTGGTAGTTGACCGAATTGCAATGTAAAGTATTTCACAGCCATTAGTGTAACATATTTTTGAGGTTAAAGTCACCCCAATGGCAAGGTAGATAAAAAAATTTTTTTAGCTTGAAATAATGACAATAGAAACTAAATTTATGCAAATACACAATTTGTCATCTAATTAATGATTTGTTTGTTTGGAAAGAAAGGTAATTCAGAAAACATAGGTATTTATTATAATAAATGCTGGTAGATAATGAGTGTACACTAAAGTTAAATGAGAGCAAGATCTGGAATGGACAATTCCATGGTGTAGCTCATTTCAGGTTAACCAGATATTCAAACATGTTAATGTTTTCATGAGTTACTTGAGCACTTTTATTGCAATAATGTAAGTGTCCAAGGAGAATATGATAGTACACTGCAGACCACAAAGTCAAGGTGGCAAAACTGTTGAAGCAAATAATATTACCTCATTTTGATAGCACTATTAGTGCAATATGTACAGTTATTTTCTTTTGTCCCTCTAAAATGTTGTGTCCCCCAAATTTGGAGGGTTGGGGATACAGTGTCCCCTGTCCTTGGGATTCTATGTGCAACACTGATAAAGATAGGTAATTTTCAGGATAATCAACATGTTTAATCTCTTTTGGCAAAACCTTCCAATGATTTAGATCCATTTGCACATTTAAATAATCGGAGACACATACCTGATATATCTCAGCCCAGTTTCAATTTCAGTTGAAAACTGTTCCACTTCCAAATTACAAACGCCCCCCCTACACTAAATAACCTAGCATGAAAATGATGCTGGTGGACCTATTGACTGGACCTCAGATGTTGTGCTCCACCTACTAATTTAGCAAACCAATGGAATTACATCTAAATTGGTTAGATGGTATTAAGTCATTTCTTCATGCCATCTAACCTATACTTGGGGTCTAACCTTGTGTGAGTTAGTGCTGTACTTTTACTCCTTTACATAAGATATCAAACAATCAGCTGTGCTCGGCCAGTATTTCTGTAAGCCAAGTGACCTCTTTCACACAACAGAGTGAACACTGAGTTTGTGACACTGTGGCTTTGAACTCTGACTGTCCTGTGCACATGTTGGCAATTGTTCTTTCGAATGTTGGTGGCAGTACATGTATATATGCCTGTTGATCAAATATATTGAACAGTTCTCACATTTACTAACATCATTTTGCTGTGAAAGCAACTGATTTATCTGAGAGAGATTATTTCATAAGCTATCTGTGAATCAGTCTTTAGTCTGCAGTTGTCTGACTTTTCACATTAACAAATCTTGACTTGTCCCAGTCAAGCCACTTAAACATTTTCACTAGCTTAACCAAGAATTTCACATGTCCTGGACATCAGGCTATGGGATTTGCTCAGCCCGGCTTCACTGATGTTGCCACTACACCTTCATTGCTCCATGACACCTTATTAAAGGTTCCATCACACCGCAAGACTTACTCAGACCTATAACCATTTTTAAATGAAAATATATAAACACTTTTTCCCAATTTCTGTAAGCATGTACAGTAATTCTATATTGCTAGTAAAGTGGGCAAGATGGGTAGTTTCAAGGTTGAACTTTCTGTACATTTATTGCTATGCCTTCAAAAACCTGGAGAGAACATTGTATTTGAAACTTATGATGACCATTTCAATATCCAAAGTATAATAAAACAAAATCTCATTTATCCATACTTAGAGCCATCCCTTGCCTGTGTAAGGAGGGTGCTGCCCTCTCTGGGGTGTTCCCTGCACTCCTAAGGGATTGCCCTTTCTGAAATCTCCTGAGTTTTAATGCACTGTGTATGGCAGCATTCTACATGTGCATTAGAGCATTAACTTTGCACCCCCAATTTTTCAGTTGCCATGGAAATAGTATCATGTATAAATACAGCAGTGTAGTGAATAAAATTGTCCTTTCTCTTAATGAGACTGCCCTCAGAAGAGACTTTACCACACTTTAAATGCCTTGACAGAAAACAAACACCCTGCTGTGCCCTGGCTAGTAGTCTGGGGACAGCACTGCAAACCACTTGTATGTTCTCAAAGTGTGCAGATTTGGCTTACTGTGGTTTCACTTTTTTCCATGGAATACCAATTTTCGTGGATTTTGTGGGTGCTCCCAACAACAAATTTAAAGACCCAACGAAAAATGAGCCACATGTGATGCAGAAAGCCCACCCCTCCTCCAAGGGCATCTGCAGGAATTTTTCCAGGAGGGGCAAGCCATAATCAGTCGGGGAGGAGGGGGCAGGCAACAGTAACAACTGACCCCCTCCCCCCAATGTTTTCTTACTGATACATTTATGGCGATCCACAAAGCTCAGTTATTTCAAAATTTATCTTCCTAAATTTGATAAAATATTGTCTTTTAAATATGTTTGTTTCATTTTAATTCTTTTTGGAAAAAGAAAGTATAAAGCATTTTATTTTGTTTCAATGCACACATATACATACAATATCCAGTATCTGCCAGCTCCACTCAATGCATTAAATTGATATATGTGAGATCAGCATGGATAGAGAGAAAAAAGAAAGAGCTAAAAGTATTTAAGTACTAGTATTATTCAGAATTAAAGAAAGCATAATGAAGTAATGAAATGATCTAGGATAATTAGATTTAATGTTTATTTACATAGATCCTTCATTCAAGTGAAACTGCTGTTGAAAATACCTGCAATTCTCTCTTATTTAAGATTTGCCCCAGATTGTAATCCATCTCAATGAATAATCTATATAAAGCATAGATAAATGCAAGCATTTATACTTCTAATGACAGGTAGGAAACTTTCCCCATAAAATTTAAATCCTCCTGAAAGCAACTCTCATTTTATCCATTTTAAATTCATATGAACATGACTGCAAAATGCTAAAACTATTGCTTGAAGCACAAGTACTGATTAAATACTATATATATATATATATATATATATATATATATATATATATATATATACACACAGAGTAAAACCTGTCTTGAGCAACCTGTTATGAGCGACCACCCATCATGATATACAGATTGATTTTATTATATAAACACAGTCGTGAGTGACCACCTGCTGAACATGACCAATGACCATGACTTTTTGGCAAAATATGCATTTTGACACTGCTGTGAGCAACCACATCACAAAAAACAGATCAACACCACTGACCTTGATTTAATCCTTTGTAACCATGACTGCTTAGGATAGTATGCATGCAAAGTGCAGATTACTCTAAAAAACACTGCTATGAACGACTGTATCGCGAGAACAGACACACACATCACTGACCTTTATTTAATCCCTTGTAACCACAACTGCTTAAAAAGTAAAGACTGTTCTAAGAAATAAAAAAATAAAAAAAATTAGGATGGCTACTGGTTTTCCCAATTTTACAGATCATGCACATTGTGTCATTTGTTATAGAGTGTAAGCCAGGCTAAGGTACCTGTCACTAACTGCCACTGTAGTGCCGAAGTCATGTGAATACCCATTATGATTAACCATTCTTTCTTCAAAGGGAATATCCATGGATGTACGTAGTCAGTTCAAAGGTTTGTATTGTTTCTTTATCTTTTTGCTTACTGAGAAATCTTTTTAAAGGGCTTCAATGTAGTGGTTGAGTACATCATTTGTCTTTAGAGTTAATCCATAATGCCTGGCATGAATGAGGTCTGTGTCTTTGTCTTTAATAGTAGTAAGTGAAACCTGCACAATGCCGATAATGTCATACTGAGAAATCTTTTTAAAGGGCTTCAATGTAGTGGTTGAGTACATCATTTGTCTTTAGAGTTAATCCGTAATGCCTGGCATGAATGAGGTCTGTGTTTTTGTCTTTAATAGTAGTAAGTGAGAATCATTGTTTGGATTTGAATGTCACTGTTAAAGGGTTGTGTATTTTCTTTTTTTGATGTTATAGTGATTACAACTCACACACCAAGCCGTCATCTGTCCACCTTGGTGCAGGTGGCTACAACCTTTGTTTAACAAGTTAATCCATTTATGTCATTGGTGAATTAAGCATTTGACTTTTGTCTCTAAATAAATGTATTCTGTTTCTGGATGAGTTAATTATGTCTTTTGATTTGATTCATTGGTATATATATATATATATATATATATATATATATTCCATATTTCCTCAAATCCTGATCAAAACTGCAACAGTCATTATTACAGCCGATCAATGACAACATTAGCACCTTAATAACAATGGCAGAACCTCCAATGAAAAGGAGAAAAATTCTAATGCTGGAGGAATATTACCATAGTTCATTTTGCAATTCATTCACTAATGCATGTACATGTGACATTCAAATATAAATGATTTTTGTTTTATGATAGATGTATATCTTTATTGCTATATAAAATTATTTTCAGATGAATGCATGCAATATTTTAACAAGAATCATGAATAAAGAATACAGTACATGTACAGTGATTGTGGTTATTTTTCCTTCTTAAAAAAACAGTGCTAAATTTCTACCTTGGAAACCAGTCCTTTTGCACAAACCTGTCTTGAGAGACTGCTTTTTGTTGGCAGAAGAAGCTGTCTCTCAAGACAGGTTTTACTGTATATATATGTACCGTATTTTCGGCATGTTTTTGGATGGCAAAAAATAATAACTTTTTTTGTTGTCTGAAGACATATTAAATTCTTTAATTTGGTGTCTGACAACAAACAGGGGAAGATAAATTTGCCCTCACCCCCAACTGTTGCAAGGTTACCGGTAGCTCATATTTTGTGCTGCCATGAAGTAAAACAAGCATTTTTTCTAACTTTATGTGTAAGATAATGAATGAAAAACAGGCATAACTTGCCTATTTTTGTCTATTTGATACATGTCTGTCCACCAGAAAACACAGCCATATATATATATATTAGAGCCACGATTTGATGTGTATTTTCCAAAAGAACCACCATATTTTAGTAATTACTCAATCCACTGTTTAACCCTCTGCTAATCAGTGATCATTAAAATCTACCTTACAAATGCATGTAAGCTTTATTTCTCTGTAAATAAAAAATGACAAACTATTAAAAAGATTTAGGAATTATCATTCTGAAGGTATTTTTGACAGAAACGTTTTTATATCGAGAGTAGAAAATACATGTATGATGGTTAGTCTTTAAGCAACAAGAGAGGCTCCATATGGGTTTTTGTTGTACACATGCCTAGGAAGGGTAAATAACAAACAAGTAGCAATATACGAGTCAGCGTGATTATTATGTTGATATTCTTAAATAAACGTGATCTATTTGTTGTGGCTGTCTCTTATTTTCTTTCATTTTTTCTTCTTCTCTTTCTTAACCTAGCCATCAGTAGTTCCAAAATTAGCAGAGCTTGCCAACTCAAAACAATCAGCTTGTCAAAGATTGTTTTGATGCATGTCAGAAATTTCAAGGTGATTAGGTGATAATTGTTAATAATATAACTTGTGGGATTTCTTTAACAGGTGTGTTTGGAAATAAAAGGCAGCCATCTGGATTTCGTTAAAAGTGCACTCAATGTACCAAAAATGTAGCACCCACAATAAATGTTTATCATTTACTATTGTTTAGTTGTTTATAAAGCAAAGAGGTTTATTAGCTGTAGAACAATAACTATGCTTAATCTGTGGTACATAATGCTTCAGGGATAATGAGTTTGTTTTGTTGCATGATTCTAATAAATTTACTAATCCATACCAACTCTCTGATGTATTATTAAATGAGATAAAGCAGGGGATCATGGTTTCTAATCAAAGCCATAACTGTCACACCTACTTGAAGTTGATTCATGTATAATGATGTCCATACTGACAACCAATCATATTTTTTTGTTAACTGAATCAAGCTAGTAAAAAAAAGAAATAATGATAAATTATTATCCAATACATTTTGATAGCCAACCACCCATGGAAAAATTACATGATAAAGTATAAATAGGATACCTACCACTTTCAAAAATTATTTAAGTTTATATACTGGGTAGTTGTCATCACAAAACCTAATATTCTTAGTACCAGTTATAATTTTGATGAACAAGCGAGGAGGCACTGCCTAGTTTGTGGAGGGACTGTCCCTTGCCAAAATCATCTTCAAAGAGGCCAGTAGGCCATCCACAGAAGCGGCTTCAAAGTAATGACTGAGGATACATCACAAAAAGAACTGCCCACGAAGAAAGTTGCTGACAAGTGATTATCTTGAATCTGAGAGTGCTCCAACCAGTTCTGTGCAGGGTCACTATATACATTATACCTTAAAACAAAAGCAGGACATTATTAACCATGCAAAACATCTGGGAATTAGACCTACAGCAGAAAAATTCAAGATATCGAAATCCACTGTGAATATGTGGATAAAAATTGACTTTTCTGCAGATCTGAACTTGAATGGACATATGCCAAGGAGTGGACGCTCCATTTCATATGGATGAGATATAGATGACAAGATAGATCAATGGGTGCTCACTCAGCGTGACTTACAAATTCCAGTGTTGAGGGAATATGTATATATGCCAAGGAGTTTGTCTCAAAAGAATTTCCTGATAGCAAATTCAGTGCCTGTCGGTCTTGGGGCAAGGGTTTCATGAAAAGACACGACTTTGTGTTCAGAAGCAGGACCTCTCTTGCCCAACGTTTACCCAAGGATTGGGAAGAAAATATAGCTTCATTCTACAAGTTTGTGATGGATAGATGTGAGGAGGATGAATTTGACAATAATGTTATTATTAACATGGATGAGACACCAATGTACTTTGATCTTGTGCCAGGGAAAACAGTGAACAAAGTAGGAATGAAAAGTGCTCTGATTCGAAAAACTGGCTTGGAGAAGAGAGACACATTACTCTTGTTTTAGCTGTTGCAAGTTCTGGTGATATATTACCCCCTATTATTATTTTCAAGGTAAAGAGAAATCTTGATCTCAAGACACCAAATGGATGGATAATTGCAGTTCAAGAGAAATGGTTGATGGACAAAATGCTAATGCTGCGATGGATTAAAGAAATGTATTTGCCACTCACCAAGAGAGAGTGTTCACTGTTAATTATGGACTCATTCTGGGCTCACATCACTGATGTGAAGAAACCTTGCAGAATTATTTTAGTTCATGGAAATTCATGATCACATGAAATAATTATTGCTGTTAAATTACCAACAAACACATAGACTTTTACTTGGAAACACTGCAGCAGATCTTTTTCGATTGTGTCCGAAAACATAAATTCTAGAAAAAATTATAGTCAAGCATCGTCCAAAAATTAGAAAGCATTTAAATATTTTCGCAAAACATTTATGGTGTCAGAAAACATGCTGCAAATACAGTATATATATACACACATACATACACACACACTAATTACAGCCAAATTCTAAAAAGCTTGCACGTCAATGATTTTCTGACACAACCACTAAATAAACAGTGTGTCAATCAAGTCTCCTAGTACATGCAAACTTTTACCACATAGATCATCCCAAAATTGCAGAATTACACAGGTTTAGCTTTATCAAAGCCACAGGTAATTAGGGTCTGATTAGGGTCTGATGTCTCAGACATTTTCTCTTAGGGGTCCTAACTTTAATGTTACCACTTGTAATGCAGTTGGAATGTACTGTTGCTGCAACTTTAACGTCAGTGATTTAAGTAAAAGATTATATATAGATGTACTTCAATAACAACTTGGCTTGGTGTTGTTGGCTGCATCAGCTCTATTTGATATTGAGCACTCAGACAAAACTAAAGTGTAAGGGTTTTGATCTTGACATGTGTCTGATTTGTGTACATACTGGCAGTAGTATTATTTAACCATTCAAGCAACCATCCTTTGTCTGCATATTTTTGTTCTTTTGTATTCATTATTTAGGGTATTTGTAGAGATTAATCCATGAAATTAAATACCTATAAATATGCCAATTTTGACAGAGGCAAATCCACAAATTTACATACAAAACCACAAAAATTCATACCCATGAAAATAATGATACCATAGTCATCTAAACTCATTCATCTGGACTCTTGCTTGTCCAAATGTTTCCACGTCTTCCAAGGAGTTTGGATAAAGAGTTTTAACTGTACGCACATACTTTTGTCCATTATCCAAGACACTTAGGGTAAAATCAAAGGCATGCTCAATATAGTTTTTTGTGTGATTTTTTTAAACAAATGTTCAAATTAATGATCTCAATCTTCTGTTACATAATTGTAACTTGATATGTAATTACCTCTGTAAGTAACTGGAATGGTTCCATCCAACTGTAAAAGATTTCTCCTGCTTCCATCATTGAACACTGTAAAGAAATGTGAATGATTATGTTAAAATAGTTTATATACAAAGCTGGGGTTCCATTAATATTTCATTTTTGGATGTTCTAGACTTAAGTGGTTGGATATCCCAGATCTCAAGCCTGTAAATCCCAAGATTGCACTTACTTGAAAACATCTGAGCAATATCTATGTGAATACATATATATAAATATATATATATATATATATATATATATATATATATATATATATATATATATATATATAAAAGGGATCCTGAATTCACTGCATTTTGAAAGACAGATCAAAGGTTTTGACCAGCACATACTACATACATGTACTGTGAGCAAATGGGCATTGACCATAGGATATCTAAAATGCCACTGTATCAAATTGTGTTTATTTGTTTATCGATTTGCTTATTCATCAGAGTGTCAAATGAATATCTTAATGAAGTAAAATTCATAAGTGATCAGGTTTACATCATGTTTCTTTGTCAGACAATACAGGTGTTGCCAGCTAAGCTTTCTCCAGTGTATGTGCTTAAGTCACAGTCAGCTGGTTAAATGGCAACTTGATTCTTTAGTGTACACTAGTGTGTTAAATTTCAAAGATGAGCTTCTCAGTAAAGATATTTGTTTGCTACTCACCATCAGTCCTGAAAATGGAAAAATGGATCTATACCATATAGGGCACATGTTCCAGAATATTTAACAATTAAGCATATTCTTATGTGTTGCAACTTTTATACCTCCTTTGAATGTTTTTTATAATAATTTTCACAAATATCTGGCCACCGCATTAATTTTCAGGAAAAATGTCAGAATTTCAGGATCCCTAATATATATATATATATATATATATATATATATATATATATATATATATATATATATATATATATATATATATATATATATATATATATATATATATATATATATATATTCAAGGACTTATTAAATGAGCATTTAAAAATTGTGCCTTTTTCCTTTCATTAATATTACATAGAATACCACCTTAATGATAAACACTGATCTAAAAAAAAGCATCATTTTACATTAAAATACTTATGTAAAATTGATCTTATTACAAGTCTATTTATCTTAAAGGTTACTGTAGGTTCCTACTTTGGGAGACTGCAATTTATATTGAATGAACAATTGTTAAATCTTGCACCCTGCCCAGCCAATGAAATAAAGTCATTCACTGCTGAGTTACGAGCACTGGTAGATGATCGTGCTTTTGAAGTACACGATTCTTGTGGCATTTTAGCTGCAACAGAGTATACACACCAGGAACATTTAAAATGTCCATCCACATGAGAATCGCTAGTGTTCTCCAAGAATTTTTCCTTGCTTTCTAAAACACAGAAGTCTTGACCTAGTAAATCAGTTACATGGTAGTACATTTCCATGGTTTGTGACAAGGTAAAATCCTTCACATTTCCAACATCCTCAAGAGCATTTCCTATTTGAGATAAAGTCATGTCATCTACTTCATCGGTATGCCATATAGTTTTGTTTTCTACTTCATCGAGAACCTGGCTCAGAAAACCTCTTCATCATCACCGTTCCACATATTTAAACCAGTATCATCTACGACATCACTTGATAGGTCTCAAACGTCTGTGCAACATTTTCCCATGGTTTAGAGGCAGCTGACCTGGTCTACTTGGTCATGCGATTGAAACAGCCAGTACACATAAAAAATGATGAGGTAATTTTCCCGCAGTTAAAAGACAAGTTGGCCTGGACTACATGGTCATGTGATATTGAAACACCCAATGGATGTAAAGAATTATGAGGTGATTCTTTTTATCAGGGCAGTAAAGAACGATATACACTCCAAAACGTTAATGTTCATCTAACCGCATAAAAATGCATTTTTAACATTTTTTAAATAAATGTACTGTGGATAAAATTGGATATATCCATATTTTTTTAGCTGTATGGAGAAATAATTGTACAGTTTCTTAAAGTGTACTGTTAAATTAGACTGGCCTCTTCAGATATATCCATTACCTAAAATTAGTGAGCTTGTTTTACATGGTATGCACAGGTGTTCAACAGTCTGAATAGTACCAGTCTCAGCTGTGCTTAAAGTAACTAGTGCATGTACCCTTTTAAATTTACCAGCCTGTATGGTGGTGAAATATACATCTTCACTGGTCAGCACTCAGTGTCAGCCACACTGTCACTTTGAGCTCTGAGGTACAGATGTACTTTTAGCAAGATGCTGGTAGTGATTCTTATCATTACTAGTGGCAGTAGTAATGTTTGTTGGGAATAAACATAATTTGTATTGACAATTTCTTAAGATAAGCCTAAATCACAGACTATCACCTTAGACTGAGCAGGGATAGAAAAATCCATAGCCCAGGAGCTCAGGACAACTAAAACTTAATGTGTAAGCCCAGTCGGGTAACCAAAATGACAGTATTATTAAAAATGATCACGTTAACAATTATAATGGAATTGATATATTTTCCAGTGACAAACATGCTCATTAAATTAATTGTCCCTTTGGGTATCTATAGCAGGATGCCTGAATTATCTCCATATAATTCCATACTTGAGTGCAGGGTGACTGCTATCGGTAAGAGGCCATACTAATCTACATGTGTTGGCTACTCATTATCTGATTAAGTAATCACAGTCCATAAAACAAGATCCTCAGGGTAAACCCTTAAAGAAACAAGATGTTCGTATTTTGCCAATACACCAATATATGGTAGCGGTATCTTTCTTCTTTGGCTTCACATACTTAATGCCTATGCAGTGTTGCACATTGAGCATGGGCTTGCGGGTTTCTCGCAAATTATTGTCCTATGTCACTCAAATCGTGACCCTGTGTATCACACAGGGCGCAATTTTCATCAGCAAAAAATCGAAAAATACACCTACAGCTTTTCTTTAGTGGATATCCATCCATGTCTCTGTTGGCGCTAGCAATGGACAAAGTTGCAAAAGATGATAAAAACTGTAACATGGCAAAAACTATCCATTTTAAAAGAATGTATCTACCAATGAAACCGTTCAACATTTATGGTAGCTGGCCGAGTTAGAATGTAAAGTGTTTGACAGCGATTAGTATAACATTTTTGAGCTTAAAGTCACCCCTATAGTGAGGAAGATTAAATTTATTTTGAGGCTGAAATAAAGACAAAAGAGACTAAATTTATGCAAATACACAATTTGTCACTGAATTAATTATTTGCTAGTTTGAAAAGTAATTCCGAAAACATAGGTATTTATTGTAGTAAATGCTGGTAGATAATGAGTGTACTATAAAGTTCAATGAGAGCAAGATCCGGAATGGACAATTCCATGGTGCAGCTCATTTCAGGTTAACCAGATATTCAAACATGTTAATGTTTTCACGAGTTACTTTAGCACATGATAATATTTTTATTGCAATAATGTAAGTGTCCAAGGAAAATATGCTAGTATAGTGCAGACAACTCAGTTAAGGTCGCAAAACTGTTGAAGCAAATATCACACTATTAATGCAGAATGTGCTATTATTTTCCTGTCTCCCTCTAAAATGTTGTGTCCCCCAAATTTGGAGGGTGGAGGACAGTGTCCCCCTGCCCTTGGAATCCTATGTGCAACACTGCCTATAATACAGTAATACTCTTTCCGATTGATCTGTTGAAGAAATGGACACTTGCTGTAGAGCATGTGACAACTGCTCCTGTTGGCTATATTTAAGTAAAGCAATATGGCAAGTAATAATAATCAAACCAATCACAATTGTTGCTGCATAAATATATTGGCTTGTTGAGTCAGGGCTAAACAAAATTAAAGTACCACATGGACTGTTTACAGTTACTGGCAGTTTGGACACAGGGTTAATAATAGCATCAGATTAACAATAAACACACTGTAACAATGTAAACTCAGATAAACATAAAGCATGGGTACGTCTGTGACCAGAGGTGGCCAACTTGTAGAATGATGATGAACAACAGGACAGAGTAAAAAAAGTAAATTTATTTTCAGTAAATTATGTTTCTCCAATAATACTTACCCAATCACATTAACATTAGGATTACTCTCTGCTACCTCTGAATCCAGCCCTCCATGAATGAAAAAAAAAAAAAAAAAATGTGTTTTCCATCTATATATCATATAGGATACCTTCCCTTGTTCCCAACAGGTGACCACCAGTATCACAGATGTAACCAGTTTAATCTTGAACAAAACCTTTAACAGGACACTCATATTGCATGGAAGGGTGGGAGGGATTTTTAGTAATGTGATTCAGTTAAGTATTATCGGAGAAACATAATTTACTAAAAAATTTACTTTCTTCGTCAAATACATTACCCAATCACATTAACATCAGAACTGGTAAGAGAAGGAGGAAATGGTTGAGCATCCAACCTCTACCTGGGTTACCATGTAAGATCATGATGATTGCTCTACTGAAAGGATGAACTTCTCCTAATGTTAGTTTAGCACAACCAAAGACAATGTGTTTATACACATGCGAGGTAGATCCCTATGGGATCATGCACCTGTTATTAAATTCAAAAGTTTCCCTGGCGAATCCAGCAAAGTTGCTAAAGTCATGCCTAAGGCTGAGGTGGTGCTTTCATGAACAGGGCATAGTAGCTGTCTGGACAGCTACCAGTGGCCCAATGAGATTCAACTCTCTACTTTGTGAAGCCTTTCACACAAATAGAAGAGGGAGAAAGTAGACTGGGCATGGCAGCCAACAAAATACAATATGTCTTGAATTGAGACATTATGTTGGAAGGCCAGGCTTGAGGAAACTGCTTGTATTTTGTGAGCCATCTTCATTAGTTTTACCTGATCCTGTGAAGTTCAGAGTGCACTGATTTAATAAGTCCCTTTAGCCAAGTGGCGAATGCTTGTGGGGTTATGTCTTGCTTTCTTGCCTTAAGCATCAGGAATAACCTTTAACAACAACAACTATGGACATTCTCTTTGTGCCTCAGATAGCATCTGCGGGCACATACCTGGTCCTGCAGTTTTGCCTCTCTTGATGGATTGATCAAAAAGAGAGAGTGAATAGTTATTTGTTGATTGCCTAGCAACGCTAAATTGTTCTTAGAAATGAAACCAGATTGTGTCATTAAAACAAATGAGGAATGAATAACAACTTTTTGACTTACTATTCCACTGAAAATAAATGATGGATGGTCAAAATTAAGTATATGTTTCAATGGATTCTTGAAGGTAATTTTCACAGCTGAAAGCGAAAGTTTAAACTGGTTACATCTGCGATATTGGTGACCACCTAGAGGAAACATGGGGAGTTAACCTATAAAAGTTGCTTCCCTTTGCCTATATGACATATAGATTGAAAGACATTTCTTCATCTTTCAGAGAGGGCTGGATTTGGAGGTAGCAGAGAGTAATCCTAATGTTAATGTGATCGGGTAATGTATTTGATGGAGATTATCTTATATTTTATTATCTGATCTTAAATAGATTAAAAAAGTGTGTAAATGTGTATGACACTTTTCCATTAGCAGGATTGATGGTGAGCTACAAGTATCATGTACAATTGGACTAACTATATACATGACAAAATTGCTGTTGAATAATTATGATTAGAGTAACCTTGGGTCAACTGAAGTAATTTAATGGACAACCATGGATTTTCAAAGTTTCTCTACCCCTGCCGAGTTATTTCCTTATCAGTGTCCACAGAAGGTTGACATGTTAATGGCGACTAGGCAGGAAATGACACATGAGCTGGCTTTGTTTTCTTTGGGTATTGTAAATCAATTAATAGGCAATTAATATGTAGAGATTGTCTGTTATTAGAAATGCTGCAAAGATGTGTAGTTTAGAAATATTAGCCTCTCTCAGTTTGCAGAGCTAAAAAAATCAGATAGCCTGATAACTGGCACCGCTCGAAATCTAGATTGGTTCCCGCCTGTATTCTAAGTGAGTTACCCATTCGGCTTTTCAAAAAAGTGCTATCTGACAAAATGTTGCATTTTCATTTGAAAGTTCTTGAAAGACACTGGTTAATCATTAATATTTTTTCCCATTTCCTGGACTCCATTTGTAGGTTCATCCACTCTATGAAGATTGTCTGCTTAACTGTATTGAAAACTATCAACTTTGTGTATAAAGCGAAGCACATGACTGATGAATGGGGAACAGTTACCTATAATTAGCACTTACTTGTCCAACATGAACAATAATCAACTGTCCCTTGTAATGCATCATTAGTTAAATATATCGAGCAGCACCTATGCAATTGTACTTTAATCCATTTAGTTCAAAGAGTTGGTAGCAACTGGTTCTATTGATATACAGAGTGAGTGCTTTCTGTAATTGTGACACATCCCAAAAAATGAAATGCTTGGTCCCTAAGCCACACACTATACATTACTTTTTTTTCACTAATGTGTCTCTTGCTACTGACCTCAAAAAGGTAAATATGAAGAAATATGCAAGATAAATTTTTGCCAGCGGCACTTCTAAGTTCTGAAGTCTTAATTTATATGTAATTTTTATGTCAAATATACAAACCAAAATCATCTATCTTTGGTCTTAAATCTGTGAAGGCAGTGAATACAGCAAGCACATCTTGCTTTGCTAAATCTGGGTTTCTGTACTGAAAAAAAAGAGATACACATATGATTTCCTGAGAACACTTTCAATATGTTTAAAAACCAGGATATATATGAATATATGAATGAATGAAACTAACACTCCCAAATTTCAGCAAGAATTCAATGAAAAGTTATTGTATGACAAAACTAAAAGACTACAAAAGGAAAGTACACATCTATTTCATGAACTGATGCAAATGTTTGAAAGGCAGTCCCCAAAAAAATGGATATATTGTTAGTCTTATATTCAACACATTTCCAAAATGTAATGTACTTTCTGTTTGTTAAAGCATCAACATTTACAGCAGGAAAATCCACTCAATTTGCAACACTAAAACATAAACATGCTCAAACTTACAAATTACAAAACTGTTATCTCCTAATATGCTTCTTTTTGGATGGCTACTCTTCAATTTTGGAAACACCTTTTGTCTGCCCAGGCACCAAAATGTAAATGTTCTTTTGCACTGGACATAAATCTAATACCGAGTTCAACATTCATCAAAAATTAGGAAGAGTACATTAGCTTTTCAATCTAAAGCACTTCATTTAAATCAGAAGTCATATCTTTCTGTGCAAGACCTTACTGAATAAATGTACCTATTACTAGAATGACATTACCATGGTTTCTAAGCATGTGTTAGCACACAAGTAACTGAATAAAAAAATTGCGAATGTCAGTTGAGACTAGTTTCATCTGCACTGCAACTCAACCAAACCTCCCCTCTGGGCTGGGATAAATTCATATTGGGTCAGAAGCATACATGTGAACCTCCAAGCAGTAGGTCACTTCTCCTGGTATCAGCTATGCCTCCTGTACCGCCCATCAATATTTGATAATTCCAGTCTCCCATTTTCGACAGAAAAAATTATAATACAATTTATTAGTCTCATGGCATACGCTATCCTGTCCATACTGGTAATGCTGTTTGGTAATACAATCTGATCAACTTGATGCTTGCATCTACATAAAAAGCGTTCATTCAAAGTGTCTTAGTGATCTGGGAATTCCCGAAATCATCATCAAGAACCCTCATTCAACACTTAAAGACATAGAAATTATGGCACAAGTACAAAGGAGTTATATATTAGACAAGATCCTCGACAATTCGGTGAATGACATTTCGACATAAATCTGTTGATACTATGACAGTTGTTGAAATGTCTTGCACAAACATGTCGGACTTCGAAACACGAAATGAAAGAATGAACTGTTTACTTCTATCAGCCTCTATTGTTTCAAATATGTTCCATCAACTTGCAGTTGTTTTTTCCAGATACTAAGTCAGTTTGCTGCTTTAAAATCATCAGTTCTAGGTCTAAAAGTTAGCACCTGCAATAAAACCGTTTATCTAAGAAAAAATGAGCCAAGCATATGTATTTACTGGCCCATGCCCAAATCAAACAGCGAAATGCGAGTTGTGATGGGAAACCAAACATTTAATCTTAATGCCATTGATTAGTGTCCTGTCAGTGTCAAAGTAGAAGTGATATATATATATATATTGTTATGTATGATGTTTATATAATGTTGTATATGTGTTTTGGGAGGTTATAAATGTTTCTTCACTTTAATATTTGCTTAAATCTTTATGTTTGTTAGGAAAAACATATATAACTAGTGTCCTTGAATTAGGTTGTTTTGATCAATATGTTTTCTCAATTTGAAGGTCAAGGTTGATTTTGTTTACAGTTAAAATTCCATTAAGATGACTCATATTCTAGAACATTCTGTCATGTGACCAATCTTTATATATATCATGTTTGGTAGACATTTTCTTCAGTTCGACATTACCATCAGTCTTGTAAAGAGCTATTACAGTTGTGAAAATTCATTCCAAATTCTAAGAGAGGAATTATTTTAATTATTCATTGGATTATTAACAGTGCTCATAAACTTTTGGATTTTGGAATTTTGATTGACAATTTTGGAATTTATGTGAACTTATTCAGAGATTTTGGATTACTTCATTTTGACTTCAGCACATCAAGATTTCTAGTACATCAGGACTTTGGAGACCATTAGCACATAATAACATTCAAGGACACATTCTATATTTAGGACTTGTGATTAGAACAATCATTCTTACTGGATTATTAGGATACATAAACACATTACTGTAAGTGACTTTTTGATTTTTCATTTTAATTATCTAGTAATAAATTGCTTGTTGATTTTTACTTGATTTGTTGGTTTCACTTTCTTTCTGTTACATTTTTCTTAGACCATAGAGTCGTAACAGAAATTGGGGGCTCGTTCCGGGATTGAATTTCTTTAAAGCATATTAGAGATATTAAATTTATCTTTGAAATTCATATTGATTTTGTCTCTGAATTTTTTTTGTCTTTGGCAAAGATTTTTAAATAGAAAAATTATTTGTGTGTGAAACCAACAAGCATTTACAATGGCATCTAATGTTCAGAATTTCATTTCAAAACCTACCCAGGAGGGGTTAGAGTGCATGAGAAAGGATGAGTTGCTCGAGCTTGCCAGAAAATACAGTCTATCTGAGGCAAAAGTATCATTGACAAAACAGGAGATAAAGATTATTTTGATTCAGTATTTAGTAGGAAAGGGAATTTTTGATAGCAGTGCTTTAAGTTTGAAGAGAAAGCCTGTATCTGGTTCTGACAGGAAATTAAGGGAATTAGAGTTAAAGAACCAGATTGATTTAGAATTGGTAAAGCTTCAGATTCAGAGAGAGAGAGAGAAAGAAGAGAGGCAGATCCAAATGCAGAAAGAAGAGAGGCAGATCCAAATGCAGAAAGAAGAGAGGCAGATCCAAATGCAGAAAGAAGAGAGGCAGAGGGAGAGAGAAAAAGAAGAGAGGCAGTTGGAGAGAGAGAAAGAAGAGAGACAAATGCAGATACAGATGGAGAGAGAGAAAGAAGAGAGGCAAATGCAGATGCAAAGAGAAGAAAGGGAAATGCAATTTAAATTAAGAGAATTAGAACTGGCAAACGGAGCACACTCCACTCCTTTAAACACAAGTTCAGGTTTTGATGTTACTAGATATATTAGGTTAGTACCCCCTTTTCAGGAAAAAGAAGTAGATAAATACTTTCTTCATTTCGAGAAAATAGCTGAAAACTTGAAATGGCCCAGAGAGCATTGGACTTTGTTATTACAAAGTGTACTTATTGGCAAAGCTCGTGAAGTCTACACTTCACTGTCAGTACAACAAAGCACTGATTATGATTTGGTTAAGGAGTACATCTTGAAAGCTTATGAGTTGGTAGCAGAGGCATATCGACAAAGGTTTAGGAATTGTAGAAAAGAAACTGGACAAACTCATGTCGAATTTGCAAGGGATAAAGAACAACTATTTGATAGGTGGTGCTCAGCCAAGAAAGTTGATCAAGCTTATGATAACCTCAGACAGCTCGTATTAATTGAAGAGTTCAAGAGGTGCATCCATAGTGATGTTAAAACCTATCTTGACGAGCAGAAAGTGGAAACTTTGGAAAATGCTGCTCGTATGGCTGATGATTATTCCTTGACTCACAAAATTTCATTTGGCAATAAGTCGTCCTCTTCAGCAGTTTTCTGGTAAAAAACCATTTCAATCTCATTCGAGTACTTCCAAATTTCACAACAGCACAACTGTTAGGAATCAAACATCTGATAAGACTGATCAGAAATCCTTATCTCTTCCTACGTGCACTTATTGTAAAAAGAAAGGGCACGTTATTTCTGATTGCTTCAAGTTGAAAAATAAGCAACAGAGAAAAGACAGAGCTTTTCCAAATGCTCTTATTTCTACGAGGTCAAGGTCACGGTCTTGTATTGAAAGCAATACATTTGTTGGGTCAAACAAACCCCAGTCTGATTCTATTTTGGAGGCTTATGAACCATTCATGTCAGAAGGTTCTATATCACTTATTGGTGATTCTGCCAAACCTATCCCAATTAAAATATTAAGGGACACTGGAGCTTCTCAGAGTCTTTTATTATCAGGTACTTTGCCTTTGTCTGAGGAGTCTTCTTCAAGTGAAAGTGTTCTTGTTCAGGGAGTTGAGTGCGGCTTTGTAAATGTTCCTCTCCATTGTGTAAATTTGGCATCAGACTTAGTTTCTGGACCTGTGACTGTTGGGGCAGTGACTTCTTTACCCATAGAGGGTATTCATTTATTACTAGGCAATGACCTAGCTGGAGATAAGGTTGTGGTTAATCCACTTGTAACTGACAAGCCTTGTTTGGATCAGAAAGTTGATCCTGTCGAAACTGAAATCCCTGATTTGTACCCTGCTTGTGCAGTTACTAGAGCTATGGCAAAAAGAGCTCTTGAGAGTGATGTTGATCAGGATATTATTCCTTTAGCTGACACATGTATTGGTCAGTCTTTTGATGAGGTCACTTTTTCCTCAGGTATTGATCAATCAAATGGTATTGATCACAGTGATCCTCTTTTGGCAACTCATTCTCTTTGTTCTACTCAGGGTGACAAACGACAATCTCTTGTCGTTGAACAGGAGCAAGATCCCGAGATATCTTGTTTGTTTCAGAGGGCTATTAGTGAAACTGAAGCCACACAAGTTCCAGTGTGTTACTTTGTGAAAAATGGGGTCCTTATGAGGAAATGGAGACCACCTGATGCACCCGCTGGTGACGAGTGGTCAGTGAGCTATCAAATTGTTGTTCCTAAGTCATATCGACAGGAAATTCTTAATTTAGCCCATGAAACTCCTTTGGCTGGTCATTTAGGAGTCCGTAAGACTTATCACAAGATCTTGAATCATTTTTATTGGCCGAAACTCAAAAGTGATGTTTCTAAATACTGCAGATCTTGTCACACTTGTCAAATGGTAGGAAAACCCAATCAGAAGATACCTAAGGCTCATCTGCAACCTATTCCTGCATTTGATGAACCATTTAGTAGAATAATGGTAGACTGTGTTGGTCCTTTACCTAAAACCAAGTTAGGCAACCAATACTTGTTGACCATCATGTGTGCATCTACAAGATTTCCAGAGGCAATTCCTCTGAGAAATATAAAAACTAAAACTATTGTGAAAGCTTTGGTGAAGTTTTTTACACTTGTTGGCCTTCCCAAATCTGTCCAGTCAGATCAAGGGTCAAATTTTATGTCTGGAATTTTCCAACAAGTTATGCATGAATTAGGCATCCAACAGTTTAAATCTTCTGCCTATCACCCTGAAAGTCAAGTTGCTTTGGAAAGATTTCATCAAACTTTGAAGAATATGATTCGATCATATTGCTTTGATACAGAAAAGGATTGGGATGAGGGTGTTCAGTTGTTGTTGTTTGCTGTTAGGGAATCAGTTCAAGAGTCGTTGGGTTTTAGTCCCTTTGAACTAGTTTTTGGTCATACTGTCCATGGACCATTGAAATTATTGAAAGAGAGACTTCTTTCAAATGAAGACTCAAAGATTAATCTTCTTGATTATGTTTCTGATTTCAAATACAAGTTGTCAAAGGCCTGTGAAGTAGCAAGAACTAATCTTCACACTACTCAGTCAAATATGAAATTAAGGTATGACAGAAATTCACAGGAAAGGAGTTTTAAACCTGGTGACAAAGTTCTGGCTCTCTTTCCCATACCTCAGAATCCTCTTCAGGCTAAATTTTTTGGTCCTTATACCATTGAAAAGAAAGTAAATGACTTAAATTATATCATTAACACTCCTGGGAGACGGAAACAGAAACAACTTTGTCATATAAATATGTTAAAGGAATATTTTGACAGAGCTCAACTAATTATTCAGTTAATTTAGTTATACCTGTCCCACACAGTGAAGATATCAACGATGGAATACGATCAGACTATAGTGACTCTGGTATAACCAATCTTCGGAATTCAGAAATATTGAACAACCTAGACCAGAAACTTTCACATCTACAACAACAGGAAAGAAATGAACTAAAACAGCTATTACATGACTATGAGCACTTGTTTCCTGATGTTCCAACACGAACAAGAAAAATTTATCATGACGTTGACATTGTAGATTCTGCGCCTGTGAAACAGCATCCTTATAGGATGAATCCTCTCAAACAGAACTATTTGAAGAAAGAAATTCAGTATCTACTGGAGAATGATTTCATAGAACCAAGTAAAAGTAACTGGAGTTCACCATGTATTCTTGTTCCCAAGCCAGATAATACATTCCGTATGTGTACTGACTATAGAAAAGTCAACAGTGTCACCAAAACTGATTCATTTCCAATCCCAAGAATGGACGATTGCATTGATAAAATTGGAAATGCGGAATATGTCACCAAGTTTGACCTTTTAAAAGGATTCTGGCAAATTCCACTGACGGAAAGGGCAAAAGAAATTTCAGCATTTGCAACTCCAGATGGACTTTATCAATATAAAGTCATGCCGTTTGGAATGAAAAATTCGCCTGCAACGTTTCAACGTCTGATGAACATGATAACATTTGGTCTTGATAATTGTGACACTTATATCGATGACGTCATTATCTACAACCACACCTGGGAAGATCATTTGGAAACCATTCGAAAATTCTTCGATCGACTCAGTGATGCGAATCTGACAATTAATTTGAGCAAAAGTGAGTTTTGCCATGCTTGTGTCACATTTTTAGAACATATTGTGGGACAAGGTCAAGTTAAACCTATAGAAGCTAAGGTCAAAGCTATCTCTGAATTTCAAGTTCCAATTTGTATAAAGCAACTGATGCGATTTCTAGGTATGGCTGGATATTATCGGAAATTTTGTTCCAATTTTTCCAAAATTGCTGAACCTTTGACAAGTTTATTGAGTAAGAAAACCAAATTTTGTTGGTCTGACAAGTGTCAGGAATCTTTTGACAAGTTAAAGGCCATGCTTAAGAATGCACCAGTTCTTTCTGCACCAAATTTTAGCCAATCATTTAAATTATCTGTTGATGCAAGTGATGTAGGAGTTGGTGGAGTATTGATTCAGGAAGACAAAAGTGGTGTGGATCACCCTGTGTGTTATTTTTCTAAAAAACTAAACAAGCACCAGAAAAATTATTCCACAATTGAGAAGGAATGTTTGGCTTTGATATTGGCTTTACAGCATTTTGAAGTGTATGTTACCTCAGCTCTTTCTCCAATTATTGTGTACAGTGATCACAATCCCCTTACTTTCATCAACAAAATGAAAGACAAAAATCGGAGATTGTTGAGATGGAGTTTGATATTGCAGGAATATAACATTGACATTAGACACATCAGAGGAAAAGACAATGTGATTGCAGATGCACTCTCACGTGCCTAGAAATGTAATATTGCTTGATGTAATTAAGTCCAGTATCGTAAAACATGTTCTTATGTAATTTTGGTTATTGTAGTATTAGATGTATATTCAAAAGAAAGCTTTATTATATAAATCTTTCTTTTTCTTTATGAGGGGAGGTGTTATGTATGATGTTTATATAATGTTGTATATGTGTTTTGGGAGGTTATAAATGTTTCTTCACTTTAATATTTGCTTAAATCTTTATGTTTGTTAGGAAAAACATATATAACTAGTGTCCTTGAATTAGGTTGTTTTGATCAATATGTTTTCTCAATTTGAAGGTCAAGGTTGATTTTGTTTACAGTTAAAATTCCATTAAGATGACTCATATTCTAGAACATTCTGTCATGTGACCAATCTTTATATATATCATGTTTGGTAGACATTTTCTTCAGTTCGACATTACCATCAGTCTTGTAAAGAGCTATTACAGTTGTGAAAATTCATTCCAAATTCTAAGAGAGGAATTATTTTAATTATTCATTGGATTATTAACAGTGCTCATAAACTTTTGGATTTTGGAATTTTGATTGACAATTTTGGAATTTATGTGAACTTATTCAGAGATTTTGGATTACTTCATTTTGACTTCAGCACATCAAGATTTCTAGTACATCAGGACTTTGGAGACCATTAGCACATAATAACATTCAAGGACACATTCTATATTTAGGACTTGTGATTAGAACAATCATTCTTATTGGATTATTAGGATACATAAACACATTACTGTAAGTGACTTTTTGATTTTTCATTTTAATTATCTAGTAATAAATTGCTTGTTGATTTTTACTTGATTTGTTGGTTTCACTTTCTTTCTGTTACATTTTTCTTAGACCATAGAGTCGTAACAATATATATATATATATATATATATATATATATATATATGCAATACGCTTTTACTTACATTGGAAATAGGATTATTTGCCTTTCTGTGAATAAGTAGTGATGATGTTATCTTTAAATAAAAACTGGGACCAAGACTGCACTACTTCCCAGAGAGAAAGTAATGATGTTACATGCTTTATTGTGCACAGACAGATGTAACGATTTTATTATGCTCTTGGAGTATGTGCTTGTTTGGTTGTATAATATTTATTCATATTTATATGTTGAAATTTGTTTCACTGTTGCTATTTTTTTTTAATTAAAAAAAATTGGTCAATGAAAATCCTCCTGATTTGAAGAGAAATATCCTGATCTGATTTTGTGAATCTCATTTCACCTAACTGGGCTTCACATGGATGCAAAACATTCCAATCATGACATAGTTGATTTGCTTTGTTTGACTGTAACTCTACATCAAATCAATATATGCCATTTTAATGTGTCCTGCTGACTAAGAGATAAGCTCTCATTAATTCAATACTAGTAGTGAGCAAGGTAATGTAATTAACACCCTCCTCCCTTCTACATTCAAGCTTGTGCTAGATACATTTGAGATTTGCAATTTTTTTTATCGGATACCTTGTGAATTGTGAAACAATGTCTTTCAAAGGGTTCCATTAAAACAAGTATATATAAAAAATACACATAACAACAGTACATAAAATAGAACATATTGGACATAAAAGGGGGACAATTACTACAACTTAGAGGTCAAAGGTTAAGTGAGATACGATATAAAACAAAAGCAAAATGGAACACTATGATACTGCACACATAAAACACACTTATGATAGACGATACAAACACACAGATATGATGCCATTAAGACATTATTATATATTAAACATATCACACAAACCAACAGATTGTGACAGTTAAAGTAGACACCACTCTCACCTTCATATGACCTTTACTTCATAGTTAGGGAATTTGGTTATCTGCCTATTATAATGTAGATATTATGGCATATCTTCTCCAATATTCAAACACTGAATAAGTTGAAAAATGTATTCTATCTACGTGTAAAGTTCAATATTTTGTATTATGCCTCCCACATTGAAAATGCCATTATTTCAGTCCAATAAGTGTATAATAATAATAATAATAATAATAATAATAATAATAATAATACTAATAATAATAATATAATTATTTTTTGTAAAATAATGGCAGCATGAATTTAGATTATGTTTCTTAATTGTAAACATTATTAAAAAGTGATGAATCACATAACAGTATGGTTTTCATTATTACATTAAATGTATTGTTATTTATTTATTAATGGTTTTATATTTCACTAATAATAATAAAACTAATAAGAAGATGAAAAAGATATTTAATTCATGCTATCATTAGCTTGTAATATTATTATTATAAAAGAGATTTTATGAAATGTATAATACAGATGATGATAATCATATTTATAATCAAGATGATGATGCTTACAGTCATTCGATTTTATTCTGTATTTAGAAAATGTTTATTATAATGTATGTTACTGTTGAGTTACACCCATTTATATATATATATATATGTTTATTTAAGAATATATTTTGTACTTTTGTTAAATACTCAGCAAGAATTGAGGAAACACCATTGAAAATTTTGTTTTTTAAGTTCTATTTGTTTTTGTCACTGTTCACTTGATTTACCATGAGAAGTTTTTAATGCAATTACTTATTCCTGTTTCTTCTGAAGTACTTTTCTTTTTTGAAAAGCTCTGATCACATGGTTATATAGGAATATTTACACCTTTCTCTCTTTCCCCACCCTGATCAGCCTGGGTTAGCTGCTATAGTGTCCCTGGGCCAAATGCCTCAGCGTGACCTTGGGAAAGGCACTATACTTCCATTTCCTCAGCATGATATGGCCAAAGAAGTGTTTAAAGTGCCATTAAAACCCAATCAACCATCTCTCTATCTCTCTCTCTCTCTACATGGTTCTCCATAGGATTTTAAAAGTTGCAGTCCATGACTCCTTCATTGAAAAAAGTTGCAGCCTCAGCCCTAAAAAAAAGAAGTCCCAGTAACAATACTCTTTTTCCCTTGCAATAATTCAGAACATTATGTGTACATTGTTGGTTCACCAAATATATACATCATCAAATTGCTAATTCTCATTAATTGTGGAATATTTTGTATTATACTATATATATATATATATATATATATATATATATATATATATATATATATATATATATATATATATATTTTTTTTTAAAATCTCGATGTCGACATAATCATGACAAATTTGATAGTAACAACAGACCAAGGGACCAGGACTTTTCTTTTTTGTCACCATAGGCAGTTTGTCTATATAAGTGGGTAAGACTGTACTCCTTTCTGTGATCTGTTTATATATGTTTATATATATTAAAAAAAAAGTGTAATTGCATGTCACATACTGTTGTATTGTCTTTTAATCTACTGTTACCATTGGCATTGTAATGTTTGGATGTGTATTGTTTCATTGTAAATACGTACTATATGTGTACCTGTCTGTTGAATTATGAAATACTATTGTTATCTCATGTCGGTAAAATCACTCGTTCAGAGTTAGTGTTTTATGTTAAATAAAATATTGTGTATCTTGAAAACAAAAGTATATACAAGACACATAATGATTTATGATGATTACCATAGGAGTTCACATTCCTCTGACCCAAAAAATAAGTCCCAAAATCTTGGTTCTATTTTTATAAATATGGTACACGATAAAATGCAAGTGTTCCAAACATCGTGGAAGGATTTTAAATATGAGAGATTACAAATTTGCTAAGTAATGTTTATCAAAGCGAGGTGTCAAAGTACACATGAGTGTAGTCTTGTGATCAAAACAATCATAAGGTGCTGATAAATGATTAACAGGAGGCTTAATCTCCATGTCTGCTAAGATCTAACCTATATGGCTTCACCTAATCCCTTTACAATCATATGAACTTTGTCTGACAGTCCACATACTACATGGTCGATACATGTTTTGTAGAAATGGATTAAATAAAAGATTAGTTTGCCAACAATAAAACCCACTTATGCACCATGGACTTGGCTGTTGGAATTTCATGCATCCAAAATTAAAAGTACGCATACTTTCATGAGGATTTCAGCATCCCTGAGAACCCTGATCTCTCTCTCTCTCTCCCTCTCTCTTTATAATATATATATATATATATATATATATATATATATATATATATATATATATATATATATATATATATATATATATATATATATACACACACACATACACATATTCAGTAGTGCTGTTTTTGTACACTTCTACAATGGTCATATATAGATTCTAAATGGGACTACTGCAGAAGGAAGTTCAGAGACTTTGTATTTACGTTGATGTCAGAAGAATCAATGCTGGTAAGTCAATTAATTACTCTGGTGAATGTCTCTATAATTGTCAGTGTTGATGATTTTTTTCATTTCTGAGGGGAGAAAATGGATCCAAACTGCAGGATTGTTTTCATTAGTCCTTTCAATCCTTGTCTTTATTTATTACATAGCATACCCTGTTTTATGTGAAAATTGCTTATTTGAGGTTTTGAACGTTTCTGCATGTTTTGGGTGACCAAATGTTAAGATCCTGTGATTCCACCGGTGATTATGTCACAGTTAATATAAATTGTACCTTACTGTCATTTGTCAAGTGATGGGCATTTACAACAGGGCTTGAAATTAGCAGTAGGCTGATAGTCCAAGGCCAGTAAATTTCCTGTTGGACTAGTACATGTAGTGCTCATAATTATAATAGTCTGACAGATAGTAAAGTTTCAGCTGTCACCAGTCAGCATTTATTTATGCTATCATTGGTAACTTTAAAAAATCTGAATGATCAGACAATATCTTAAGTTCTCTTGGAGCTAATTGTGTAAATTCCTGAGATTCAATTACTCCCTGGAGAATTAAAACAATTAGGGTTTGAATTATCTCATTTCAAAACGAGGCCCTATAAATCTTTACCGGTTTTGTTTGATCTGTATGGTAAAGTTGTATGTCCAAGACTGTAAACCAGATTTGTATGTACTTGTCAAACCACCACTGTCATCAAAATCCCTTTTCAGATTAACCATTCTGTCTTTAATGGATTAGCAATCAAAAAGACACATATTCCATTCAAATGTTCGTATTGCTTGATATCTGTTGTGAAAACCTGCACGATGCTGATACTGTAATAATGATATATCTTGTCACCCTGCTTTCACTGTTGCATGACAGGTACTGCCTTAAATATTTGTGAAGTTACGATATTGAATTACCAGGATGAATAAGGTCTTCATCTTTTCCTCTTATTACGTTATTTGTCTGCCTTTTTATCGGATGACTAACCTCTAAAAAACTCCTTTTTTATACAGTACATTTTTGGAGAATCATTGCTTTTCTTGTGAAAAGGTAGTGAATATTTTCAAGTAACTTTCGTGGATTTCTAAAGCAAGATTTGTACTTCTGGATTTTAAATGATGGTGATATTTAAAAAATTAAACTGTTATTAATCTAGAATGTGTCTAACATTGTTCTGTGGAAAGGGCTAGTGAATATTCAATAAGCAGAAATTTATGTTCATATTTAGACCTGTACAAGTTAGAAAAAGACGTTTTCTTATCAAGCAACGTAAAAGTTACCTTGGTCAGAGCATTCTTCACAAACTGTTCATACTGACTAGACATTTTAAAAGACTTATTCGTACAAAAGTGTAATTAATTCATATCAACTAAATTTAGCTCAAGACTCATCTGTTAGACGGAAGTAACTGCTAAAATATTTACAGACTGATTATCTGTTTCTACATGAAATTGCCTGCAATAAACCAGTCAAGCAGTAGTTTTTTTTTTTTTTTTTTTTTTTTTTTTTTTTAACTGAACATTGATTATAATTCGTTTATTTCCGTAAAGTCAAGAAATAACCTGGGATGTAGTTGTAGGAATACACATAAATTTGATGGGTTTGGAGTTCACCATATATGTTACCACAGAAAAATCCGATGATGTTTTGACAGTGATTATCTCTCCTTCCGCCACCACACTGTGCCAGCAGTTGGAATATCCTCGGCCTTTTCCATCGCATAGTATGAAAAAAGAAGAGGATGTTCAGAATGAACAAAAGTAGTTTCGAATAGATTTCTCAATGGCGGCGAATTACATTCTAGGTTTCTCATAGTCCTCACACTGTGTTACCTCCCTTTGGAAAGATAACGCCACAGGCATAACGATGTAAATTTAGTGGTAAAATGCCAGATGGAGAAAACCGTACTCTTTGATAACTGCATTACACTCAATTCACATTGCATTTTCTGCGATCTTTTCACTACAATGACTTTAGTGCGGAATGTGAAGATTTTACATAATAAGTAGGAGGAATATGTAAGGAATTATTTGCTTGCACAGACGGAGCATTGGGCTGACAACGTTACAAGGTAGCACGCAGCAGACGTCACAACATATCCAAAATGTCACAATGAAGTACACCTGAACCGCCTTAGATAGTTTGGTTGTTTACACGTTATTATTTTTTTTATTGGATTTCAATCTGTGAAAATATATCAAATATGAGATCCAGTCAACGTACTCGTGTATTAACGCGCAAAGACAATTGACTAAGGTTTAGATGACCCTGGGGTCAAAATAGCCTTCAGGCAGTGATATATTCTGAAGGAGTTTCAACTGTGAGAAGGGGGGGGGGGGGGGTTCTCGACTTGACGGAAAATACCAAAAAAGTTCCGATTGGCATTGTGCAATCAAAGTCATTCGGACCACCTGGCCTTTTCTGTTTGACAAAAATATGCTTCGGATGTATATCGGTGCAGTAATTTACAGAAAAATAATACATTTCTTCTCACCCTCCCCCCACCCCCTCTGTAGGATTCACAGAGAAGATGCGAATGAAAAAAATAGTTCAATGCATTCGGGGTCAGACCTTGTTTCGTAAATAACCGAGGTGGTCCGAACGTGCATGATCCGTACGATTGACCTCGAAGTTGCTATTGCAATCAGAGTATCATCTGCCTTTTTCCTGACATTTCGTTTTTCAAAATAATGTTTATAAAGAGATTTACCATACCCCCCAAAAAAGGAGAGAAAAAAGAATTAAAAAAGAAAGAAAAAAGAAAACATATATGGTCCAACGGCCAGTTGTCGTGAGCCTTCTTCAATCGTGCGCCACATTTCTCGCGATCTAACGCGCTTGTTGCGAGATAATGACGTCATCAGCTTTGTCACAAGCGTTCTTAAAGAGCTACAGAATTTAATTATATAGTAAAATCAAACAAAATGAGATTTAAAAAGGTAATTTCATGTAGTTTAAAAAAGCCATAATGGAAATCTATGTTTTCATTAAAGCCTTTTTTTGTGTGAGACATTTTGGCCGTGAATTTTCTATTATATGCTAAAGATAGCACCGCCGATCAATTGATGACTTTGTTTACATATTTTGAACAGAAAAACCAACTTTGGGAATTAATACAAGTAGAAAGCCAATGTAAATATTTGATTTTAATCATGTGGGTTTCTTTTATAATGTAAGAAAAATTTACATTCGAAATGTATATTCACTACGAACTTTTTCTTTTCAGGATTATTTCATAAGAAACATATATTCAATATCAAAAGAAATTGAATCTATTATAATAAATGTGTATCCATTCACCAGTATCTATTTTTAAATTTCTATCTCCCTCTGTCTCTCTGTATGTCTCTCTCTCAGTCTTTTGAGTCATGTATCTATATGGTAAAGAACAAGCAAGCAGTATAATGTAAGTGCACAAACTGCATATAGAATTAACGGAGAAAAAAAAATTCATTTTTAATTTTTTTAAATTTAAATTTCAAAAAACATGGAGACGCTATAAACAAATAATATTCATACCTTGGTCTAACTGGCACGGTCCGGTCATATGCCACCTGACTTTTTATTGAGTCACGAACCATGGATGTCAGTTCCGGAAATAAGTAAACATACACACGCTCGGAAAAACGGTAATTATGAACTAATGTACGTGAATGCCAACAAAAAATTTCACGCTGATTAAATGAAGTAGATATAGTTGAACACTTTTTATGGTTTATTTTAATAGATTATCATAATATTATAACGAACGCATTAAAATTCACGATAAGTGAACGAAAAGTGGTTACTCGGGGCTACAATTGACTTAACTTTGTAACAGTCATATTGCTCCTATTTAACCACTAGATTGGAAAACATGAAGCATATACAATATACAAGATAGGGTTCATTTGTCATTTCGTACATACATTCTTTAGCATCTTGAAATACGTCCATGCGTTGTTGGTATTCTTTCCTTTTCTCTTATACATTGACTTTGTTGAAACGATTGGGGAAAATTTAAATTCAGTCGCCAAATATCGGATTTTTAGTCTTTCAATCATAGGTTACAGATTTTCTAAACAATATATGCGATGCAAAAAAATGCCTTTTTTTTAAAAAAATTGTTGTCTCGTTTGTTAGGCGAATAATTTAAGATTCAGAAGTATTGGTTGTAAAAAAGTTCTTGACAATTAGCAACTTTGAAACTGTTCTTAGTAAAATGTGTGAATGTAATTTATAAAAAACAAAAATGACAAAGACGATGACGATGACATTGGCAGTAGCAATAATAGTAGTTGTGGTGGTAAAAGTAGTAGTAGTGGTAGTAGTAGTTATGGTAGTAGTAGTAGTATGTCTAATTGTGTATGTAGTACGTGATACAAATGTACACAAAGTAAGATGATTTCTCAATCTGTACCGTTTGCAACCAATTGCGAAAGAAAAGCCATTATCAAATTATTCCTTTTTTTATATCAAAGTATTCAAGATATTGCCATTCAAAGGACCTGATGGCCAACTGTCGTGCAACTGGATTCAGACAGGCCTGGACGAGAGAGTGAAGGTGACTCTGCGCAACTTTCACTCAGTTAAATCCATGGATTGTTAAGCAAGTTCCCTAAACATCTAGCCTCGTGCTTTCTTAATGCCTTTTTGCTTTTGAAACCTTTAACACAATAAATGAAATGCTTAACATCCTGCACAAGAAAGTTTGTAATGTATTGTAATTCATATTACATTGTTCAAGTGAAAGAATTTCTTTCTTTCACAGTTTTGATTGTGCATAATGTTCATATGATGCCAACTGCGATAATTGCAGTTTTGTCCAAATGTATGTAAATGATGTGGAATGCCTTGTGCAACCTATCTATTAAGGTCGCTTAAGTTCAGGCAAATAAGTTATTCTTTCCTTTCGGTTCCTTGAGTATTGACGTCGTCATTCTCTTTTCAAGATACTGCGTAATTCTGATTTATTTAACTAACAATATTTCAATATATATTTCAGTATTAATTGTTCAGATATGTAACTCTTCTTGCGTGTTCGCCATAATGATGAATGTTCTTTTGATCTTTATTTTAACATGTTTCACGCACTCTAGAGACTGTGTCACTTTAATATTAACCATGCAATCTATTTTACTTATATATTTATTGACATGTATAGTATTGAATCCTTTTTCCATCGTTTAGTTTATATTTGGTCTGCTTTTTAAGTGGCCAGCTTTAAAAACCGATGTAGTTCCTAACTTATATCGTAAAGTCTTCGACAGCGACACATATTCAAAATGGAAACTTCATGATTTGAAATACGCGTTTACCTTCCGCTATAAATCATACATACTTACTACACTGCAATAATTACTCTAAAAGAACATACAAAAGCGACAAGGAATGCTCTTGGTATTTCACAAGCAGTGCCGTTGCCGAGTTAGCGAGTACCTGTCCATCAGTCTGTGTTGTAGTATCCCTGCGCTTTAAAATCCATATATTGTTAGTAGAACGATGGAAAGGTTGAGATATGGTGTGCAGAAGGCAGTGCTGCAATTACTTTCTCGGTGTGATCTTTGTTTTTTATTTATTGAGCGTGGGAAAATTTTATTCAAGAAAATAAGATGAGCAGTGGCAATAAATTACTGTTGGTCCTTAAGCTAAAATGTTTTATATTAATAGCATATGTAGGTTAAAAAAATGTTAGATACAATACATGGTTAATATGCCGGTCACTTAACGATGTGTCATTTGATCATTTTGTGCTCGCTCTTCTTGCCGTATACCTTAGCCTGTGTGCGAATCACTCAGTGCACATCATTAAATTAGTATGTTGCTCAGGGACTCGAGGGTGTTTTTATTCCATAAAAGTATGAATGGTCCAGGGATTCGAGGATATTTTTGTTTTTTTCTAAGGACACTATTTTCTTTCTGACAAATCTAGGGATCTGGTGCATAAAGTTAAAAAGAAAGACACGATCTCTATCCTCTTCCCCAACTACCTTCTTCCTTTGCCCCAGCTACGTTCCGTCCCCCACCCCACCCCGCGCTGCAGATGGTTTTTTAAACCTGTCCTATTTTGTCAGTTTTCTGTTTCCAGTATTTTTGTAAGAAAGCGGATACAAAATATAATATTGGGGATTGCTTATCAACCAATCTTCATATACAACTTGTTATTGATAAGACCTTGGAAGAGTTCGATTGTCAGCGTTTTACAACATTGTTTTGTGGAGTAACGGCCCCTAGTTCTACGACCCACCCATTTTCGTTTCCACAAAATAACTCTCTTAATTATAATTGGAATTGAACAAAGTTTTATCTGCAGATTGATATTGGCGAAACATTGCCTGAGTTCGATTTTCAGCTTGTTACGTCATCGTTGAGCAGATTTATTGCCCCTAATTATCAGACCCACACACCTTTGGGTCCGCTCAATAATTCTGTTTATTATCATTGGATTTCAACCACAAGTTGATACTGATGAGGTCTCAGCTGAGTTTGACTGTCAGTGTTCTGTGTCATGGTTTAGCTGCGTTATAGCCACTGACTGGCGGACCCTACCACTTTCATTTCTACATAATAACTTCTTGATTGATTATCAGATTTAAACCATATTTGGCAGATGGCTTGATTATTGATTAGACACGAAGAAAAGAAACCTCTTTTAATGAACAAAGTTATTCAACTAGATATTGATGATACCTCAACCGAGTTTGATTGTCAGCACTCCAAAAACTAATTTAGCAGAGTTAGAGTCCCTGACTGTCCGAAACGCCCACTTTCGCTTCAGCACACTAACACGTTTTTATGACTGGGTTCAAACAAAGTTAGTGGACATCTTGACGAGACCTCTGCTGAGGTTCATCAGTGTTGCGGTGTTCCCTTAATTCCTGTGGGATTTCAACCAAATTTGGTATGTAACCTTATACTTATGATACCTCATTTTAATTAAATATTTTCTGCGTTAGGCATAATCATTAGCAGAGTTATGAACCCTGCTTGTTGAACCCACCCACTTTAATTTCAACAAAGTAACTCCCTCAATTATTGTTTGATTGCAAGAACGTTTTATATGCAGCTTCATATTAATATAACATCAATAAAAGTTGGTTATCATTATTGTACGTCAAAAATGTTGTGGAATTATGGCCGACAAATGTTAGACCCATATCCACTGTTTCAGCACAATCGCTCTCTTACTAATTTTTATTTTTGTTAAAAGCAAAGTTTACATACCGCTTTCTTCTTCAACAGACCACATCAGTAGTATATGAGGGCAATCTGCGCCCCACCCCCCCCCCCCCCCCCGACTCCCAACAGAAAGGAAAATAAATGGAACTACGGACAAGATGGGAATTAAAATTACGGCCTCCATTTTTTAAGTATGGCATTCTGGCTTCAATGGGAATTTAACATTAGTCGATAGGTTTAGCATTAGTCTGCTGTCATGAAACGATCACACCCTTTCAAGCAGAAACAAGACACAGAGCTAAGATGACATTTTGTGTCGCATCATACCACAAGAGACTTTGTGTCAGAAGTTAACTCTAGCGACTTTGAAGACGAAATGATTGATCCATATCCAACACCAATCACCTCCTCCACAAAACCGAGAGAGTTAAGATTGGTCAACAATCGTTCGGAAGCCCTTGAAGATTATTTTAACATTCAACCAGCTCACAAAGCGAGTTCCAGAACATTTTAAACGACTGCTTACACTTACATTGTCAAATTTTAAGAGTTAAGTCTGAAGTCCCGACAGAGAAAACAGCTGTCGTCATTACCGACTTATTTGAGTCTATGTTGGATGAGTTGAAACGGCAGTGACAAGCTGAAGATCAAGATAGTTTGTGACTTTCCATCACTCACAACAGTTTGAGATCTCCTGTCTTGATCGAATTTAGCACACCTGCAGAATTAGCCTCGTCCAAAATCATGAACAAAATTCAACAGTGCAACAATCCAATGATTGAATTTAACACGACCGATGGAAAAGCAACCCTACATATAACACAAGTTTCACCTTTGGGAAGCGGACAATGCAAAGTCTTATCTGTGGGTCAACTCCTGACTACCAAAACATGTATCGTGAAGATTAACACGACCAAGATCGAATATATTTAACACGAGCCATTGTGTTAACAAGACCTTATGTAGAGAAAACTGATACACAGGTATGGAAACAATCATGGAAAAGCATTAGACAATCGGACAGAGCCAAACAACGGCGACAAGCAGAGATCCTTTTGAAATAAGCGGAATTTCAAAAGACACTGTGTGTGGACATCATAAATTCAGAAAATTCAAGCAGTGTTATCCCCTCGTTATACGTTGAAAGTTTACCCTCATGTCTTTCGTGGAGATCTCCTGTTTCGAGGACCCCATTTTCCAGACGGAATATAGAGTAACATTTATCATTACCAAAATCAATTTGATGTCATTACCGGTATCAGAGGATTTTTCGATACAGTTACTATTGTGACAAATGTGACCAAGGATTATTTATTGTGGAGAGAGATGTCGTGGCTGTTTAGCGTCGAGACCCTGTTTTCCTGAAGGACACAAAATGATTTAATGGTTTATCAGTGGATGAACATTTGTTAGTCCAGCGTGTTACGAGCAACATCGCACAAGACAATTCCACAAACAGAAAGGTCTTTGTGAAATATTATAAAGTGTGTCCAACCTGTGGTCAGCATGTTTGTGCCAATTCCAAAGATGAACACGTTTGTCCAGTAAAGAAACGATGTCGTATTGGTAGTCCAGTCATCGAGTTTTATCATCGGTGTTACATTCAGAGATATGCCAATGAAAACGAGGAATTATTGAAAAAGAAAGGAGAACCTAGTGTTGACATTATCTTTTTTGACGTTCAGTGTTCTCAAGATGCTGGAATTCACATTTCTAACCTTTGTGTGGCTCATCGCGCTTACCATGACTATATTCAGGACTATTTCATACCTGCTGGAATTGTAGCGATTCCAGGTGGACGTGAAAAGATAGTGTGTGACTCCAATATTCTTTCTGATTTCGCTCAGAAATGTGTAAACAATGTGCGGCCTGCGGTGCCAGACCCAGGAGATGTAACCACTAAATGAGACGAGTGAAAGAAAACAAACGGCCTTTTTCAGGGCCACACAGATCTCTAGAAAAGAGAGATATTACTCCTATTTGCCAAAAATGTGTGGTTTTTGTTTTGTGTATGTCTTTGTTGTTGAGAATTAAACATAAAACACATTTACCCGTTATCTATGTTCTGTGTGAAAGTATGTGTGTTTATGTGTGTATGTGTATGTGTGTGTGTGTGAGAGAGAGAGAGACAGACAGACAGACAGAGAGGGTATAGCAGTGTGTCTATACACGCTTTATACTCTTGTGTGTGATAGTATGTTTGTATGTATGTAAGTACAGGGTGCGTGTATAAAGACTCCTACCCTTTTCTATGTTGGATTGTAGGGTGTGTGCTTGGATAGTAATAAAAAATAGGTTACTGTGTGTGTTTGGATAGTAATCAAAAAGTGGTTGCTGGATTGTAGGGTGTGTGTTTGGATTGTACTCAAAAAGCGGGTGCTGGAGTGTAGGGGGGTGTGTTTGGATTGGGAAGGTGTGTGCTGGATTGTAGATCAAACGTTTAACATTATACTTTCCGTTATGCCCCAGACTGTTTCATATGAACCTAAATTTCTAGGGCAGTCTGGGGACAAAATTAATAAGGGAATAAATTCCCCTTATTCCCCAGAGTGACTCATCCTATGTTAAATTCCTCTTATCCCCAGAACCCAGTGTGGCTCATCCTATGTTAATTTCCCCTTATGCTCCAGAGCGGCTCATCCTATGTTATTTCCCCATATTCCCCAGATAGGCTCATATAACTACTAACGGGGATCATTATTTCCTAAAACTTGCTTGTTTCACTTATAGTTTATATCTGCAAAGTGGGAGCTTGAAGGATCCAACGGCTCTGGAAACACTGTTATATATCATATGATTTTATAATCGACGGGATTACTTTGAAATTATGATAATAAAATTAGAGAATAAATGTTTCTAGATACGAAAATGTTTACTTGCTTGACATCATATTTCACTCGCCCCCAATTTTTATTATTTGGTAATCTAAATGTCATGGCAAATATCCAAAAGAAAGGTAAACGACGCATATTTTGTTCATTAATACTTTTATCATTTAAAGTTCAAACAAGTTTGAAAACTCGAAAAATGTTCGTTGAAATAATAATATACCTTTTGACAGTTACTGTTACAAAAAATGTAAACCAAAGTAGTTCTGTTGGGCATAAGAATGTGATAGTCACCAACGCATCTGAAGGCGCAACCTTGCCGCCAACAATACAAAAAAGTGACTATTGGGGCGTACAATGTAGACCACTGAACACTGTTGCATCCATGCTCCGCAATGCATCGTGTTTTGCAAATTAAATATTTGACATTTATTACCTATGAAAGCTATATTTTCATAAATTTTTGACGAAAATGAGTACCAGATTCAAATATTGGAAAGGCGTACACATTGTCAGTTTTTACTTTTTAGTCTTCAATTTTTTGTTCATGCCCTACCCCTCCCCTCCGCCCCTCTTCCAATTCCCATTAACCATTTCTAATCCTAGTCCAGGAAAGAGAAAATTTATCATTATTACAAAATTTAACACAAACACTAAATCATCACTTTCTGTCTTTCTGTTTTCTTTGATAAATTTATAAATAAATAGCAGCCTTTTCACAAATATTCAGTCCAACAATTGTCTTATATACTACAATAAATTGATATCTAAGTAAAAGTAAATTGAAAGGAAATGTCTAATATGTACATATTTACCTACAGTTTCTAACTTTTATATTTAAAACAGTGTGATCATAAATTCAAGCACAAAAATGTCGCTATAGCACAAAGGGGATAGATCGTGAGGTATGGTTAATTTTCTCCTAAATTAAAAGCCTTCTGAGTCTGGATCAGTCTGCCAAGTAACCGGAAGCAATCCCTGGTTTCAAGTTGTTTGTCAGGCTGATTGGACCTCGTCAAGGTCCGATGTAATTTGTCTTGTGTTATTCATTTTGCTGTCAATGTAAATGATCCTTGTGGGGTTTTTTCTCTTCAAATTTTACTCTCATTAGTATAGTTGTAATCGTGCCCTTTTACACTGCGTTAGAGTTTTATTAACTAATTTATTGGCATTCTCATTTGTTGGTATCTTAATTGTAAATCTGAGCATTACGCATTTCATTTTGTTGACTACTTGATCAAAATTGAAAGTAAACTGCTATATAAATAGGTTTTATTTGTGTATTTTATGCATTATATGTATAAATGTTTTACCTCCCAAAAATCAGTGTAAGTATATTTGTACCATGTATATTTTCTAGCTTGTCTGATATTTGGTGTGTGATTCTTTAATATTTGAACATAAGCCAGTCCTTTAACTTATGTATGTAAATTTGTTCTGTTTATTTTATTGTTGTTACACTTGTTTTATATTGTATCTTTAGAGTAGATCGTACAGAGCTAATGTATTTTTTTATATGCTATCCAGACTGCCGACATTGAATAAAGTTTCTTCTTTCTTTGTATTTACCTGGTTTTGCTACGGGAATTCCTGTTCACGTAGCGTTTACTAACTGGCTTATTTAAATACTAACAATGAAGGAACGATTAAGATATGCTATTCAGTAATTTTAAATGCGAGTATGCATTTATTCGATGAAAAGATGTTAGATCACACTAATCGATCTGTGTATTCTAGATGAAACATCATGTAGATTCCGTATAGTACTTACGTTTGTGTTTTTTGTGTTGTGTTCAGGTTTTGTTTGTGTAATCTTTTTTTTTTCTTTGTTGTGGCTTTGTGCTCTTGAAAAAGGAATCGGTAGATTCCGAAGGCGTTTGGGCTGGTCTCGCACCAGTTTTGCACTGTTTTTTGTCATTTTTTTAATTTCATATCTATTATTTCCCTGACCAACACAATCTTTTTTGATCCAGTGGTTTTGTAAAGATGTCATTTGCCGTGTGATTTGTTACACACACACACACACACACACACACACACACACACACATATTCTTGTATTTGGTGGATATCGAGGACTTGGGTATGGAACCCCATACCAAGGACATTTGTTCCGGCTATCTTGGATTGAAGAAAGATACAGTTTCTGGCCGTTAATTTATAGCAAACGGTGACGTATCGAGGAGGGTACTGCATGATTAATTCTAATGAATATGAAATTTCGCAATGCAAGCGAGGACGCACACGTTTACACAAATAGTCTGTACTATCAATTCAAACTGAGGACACAGATAAATATTGACCAATACATAGAAACTGTAGACAATGGGACGTCATGAACAACTGGTACTCCCATTATCTTGTAAAATGAAAATGAACAGAAACATTATTAATCAGTACATGAACTGTTCAGACTCTAAGGGCTAGTGCACTCAGACGTAATTGTGGTTCGTTTTTTCACCCCAGACAGACCTTTAACCGTTTCCAGAATCAAAGGACGACCACATTATGATTATCTCTTCCCTAAGTAATGCATCAGTCGTTAATTGTTAATTGTTACTTCATATAGTAATGTGGCAGCCTGGTGATTCCATACAGTTCATAAATGTGTTCAGACGCAAGCCCATGTATCAAAACATGCACTGTGCTCTTGTAAGTGTGCGTAAATTAATACTATCAAGAACAATTTACAGATGACGCCAATCTATTCCACAAAATCTGAAACCATCAAATAATTTATGAAATTTGTTTCATAATAGTTTTATATATAACGTTTCTTTATTAAATTAGACCGAAGAATTTAACGCAAGCTTTTACACTGATGGTCTGTATTATACTTAAAAAGTAAGACAGTAACAATTTTCAAAAATCATGACGACTGTTGACAATGGTATATTAATGCAAATAGAATGAACTATCAAAACAGACAAAGGATGCACGCAACTATTAACAAAAACACAGCGACTGTGGACATCGTTGACAACGAGGATATGTTTACTCGGACAAAATAAACTATCAATTCAAACTAAGGACGTACATAATTATTGCGAAAAACACGGAGACTGTTGACATTGGTACATCAAAGACAATTAGGACATGTTTACACATCTAGTCTGAACTATTAATACAAACTAAGGACGCACGCTATTGACCATTAACATGGAGACTGTGAACATTGGTACATCATGGACAATGATGACATGTTTACACATCTAGTCTGAACTATCAATACAAACTAAGGACGCACGCTATTGACCATAACATGGAGACTGTGGACATTGGTACATCATGGACAATGAGGACATGTTTACACATCTAGTCTGAACTATCAATACAAACTAAGGACGCACGCTATTGACCATTAATATGGAGACTGTGAACATTGGTACATCATAGACAATTAGGACATGTTTACACATCTAGTCTGAACTATTAATACAAACTAAGGACGCACGCTATTGACCATTAACATGGAGACTGTGGACATTGGTACATCATGGACAATGAGGACATGTTAACACATCTAGTCTGAACTATCAATACAAACAAAGGACGCACACTATTCATCATAACATGGAGACTGTGGCTATTGGTACATCATGGACAATGAGGACATGTTTACACATCTAGTCTGAACTATCAATACAAACTAAGGACGCATACTATTGACAAAAAACATGGAGACCGTGGACAATGTTACATCATGGACAATGTTACATCATGGAACAAGCATTAACTAGCAAAATGAAAATGAAGACAAACATTATGAGGCCGTGCATGAACAGTTCCGACTCAGGTGGGTAGTGCAAACAGATATAATAGGTGTTCGTTGTTTAATCCTGGATGGATGCTTGACCCTTTCCAGAAATAAATGATGATCGCATTATGATTATCCCTTCCCTAAGTAATACGTAAATTGTTAGTTGGTAATCAAACAGCAAGGTGGCAGCCTGATGGTTCAATACTTTTACATACATGGAGTGCATAAATAAGCTCGTGTATCAAAACGTCTTTTGTAATATTTCAGGTGTGAATAAATTTACACTATCAGCCTATTCCAGAAAATATGAAAGCATCATGTCATTCATGGTATCTCAAGCTTATTCCTTTTTGTTAATTATCATTGCGTTTGCTCTATCTGGATTGTATTAATGTTATATAATATTTAATAAAAATTAAAGTTTGTTTGTTAAATTGTACATGACTATTGAATGCACATGTTTACACTGATGGTCTGTAGTGTCATGTAAAACGAAAGACGCACATAATAATTTACGGAAAGATGGAGACTGTAAACAATGGTTCATTACGGGCAATCAAGTCATATTTACACAAATAGTCTCAACAATCAATTAAAACTGAGGACGCACCGTTCGACTAAAACATGAAGACTGGAGACAATGGTTCAACACGGACAATCAGGACAAATTTACACAAATATTCTGAAATATCAATTAAAACAAATGACGAGAATAATTATTGAAACAAAACATCTAGACGGTGGAAAATGGAATATCGCGGACGATGGGGCATACTTACACATTCTAAGGTATCAATTAGAACTAAATCTAACATCATTTAAAAAAAAAAAAAAACACTGACACTGTATACACTGTGACATCACAGAGAACAAGGACTCACTTTATCATGCAAAATGAAAATGAAAATAAACATAATTAGACTTTGCAAGAACGGTTCAGAATCAGGGAGTTAGTTCACTCAGCGTATTTGGTACATGATTTAATCCCGAACAGATCATTAACCCTTCACAAAATTAAAGGAAAGCCTCATTATGATTATCCCTTGTCTAGGTAATATATTTATTGTGTTACGACTCTCTGGTCTAGAAAAATGTAACAGAAAGAAAGTGAAACCAACAAATCAAGTAAAAATCAACAAGCAATTTATTTCTAGATAATTAAAAATGAAAAATCAAAAAGACACTTACAGTAATGTGTATTAAAATCCAAATAATCCAATGAGAATTAGTGTTCTAATCACAAGTCCTAAATATAGAATGTTCCAAATTCACGCTGTATTCTTGAATGTTATGATGTGCAATTAGTCTTCAAAGTCCTGATGTACTAGTAGTCTTTAATGTGCTGATGTCAAAACGAAGTACTCCAAACTATCTCTGAATAGGTTCACATAAATTCCAAAATCATCAATTAAAAATCCAAAATCTAAAAGTTTATGAGCACTGTTATAATCCAATGAATATTTAAAATAATTCCTCTCTCAGAATTTTGAATTACTTTTCACAACTGTAATAGCTCTTTACAAGACTGATACAAATGTCGAAACTGAAAAACTGTCCACTAAACACGGTATCTATAAAGATTGGTCACATGACAGAATGTTCTAGAATAATAAATGTACGTGTGACCATTGACATGTAACTCCTAAGGTATTTCCAGTTTTATTTGTAAACAAAATCAACCTTGACCTCAAATTTGGTAAACGTTTTGTTGATCAAAACTATCCTTTAGATCAAATCTGAAGTAAACAACCTAATACAAGGACACTAGTTAAACATATTTTTTCTTATAAACAACATTAAGATTTAAGCAAATATTAAAGTCAAGAAACATTTATAATTTCCTAAAATATCTATAATATTATATAAACATCATACATAACAATTGTTAATTGATACTTCTGTCATAAAGGTGACAGCTTCTTGGTTCCATACATTTACTGAGAAGTATATGATGGCGTGCATAAATAGGCTCATGTATCAAAACATGTTTGATATTTCACATGTACGTAATTTTCACCATCAGCAAATGTTCCTCATAATCTAATAATATTACATAATTCATAAACTCACCAGCTGTCCTTTATCTATTGTTTTTGAGTTTATCCTATTTGGATTGTATAAGTTTTCCTCGTATTTACTACAAATGTTAAATTATATAAGAATTGAAACTAAGGCATCATATTATAATATAGGCTTCATAGTAGATGTGTTTCTGATATCTTAGTAAGGCCTCAATTTAGGAAATACTACCATATAAGTAGATAAATGATGTTGCGAAATGGTCTCGATTCAGTGGCTGCGCGAGTGTTCAGATAGCAATGTTCTTTAGTGGCGCCCCTCCTTTGCCAAAGAGAATATTTTTTACGTCAGTTGCCAACCTCCATCCTCCCCCCTCCATCTAAATATAAATTTTGTGAAGAATTGCCCCCGTTACACTAAGGTGAGGTGAAATACTATGATAATTTCAGCTGCAAAAAAGCCCCCTCCTGACCCCTCGCCACTGTCTACATTCACCAATTTTTGGAAACGTTGCGTGTGTAAATTTCATGATTTAGTCTTTTACTATCATATATCATTTTAAATTTCAAAGATCTGCACTAGTGTAAATTTTCCCGGTCTCTGATCCGTTTGCTAAAGTTGTGCAAATATAGAATGACGCAAAAACTTACCTTGAACAGTTATAAAATAGTAAGATAGTATTGCTTAAGTTAGATTTTAAAAAAAAATAAAGAGTACAGATAGTGTGAGCTTATTTGGTTTTTTCTCCTGTGTGAAAAAGGAAACAAAATATTGATGCCAATTTTACACGGTTGGTTTGCATAGCTTGAAATACGGGTGACAGTAGAAGCAGTCAGACGAATAAACAACTGTAACAACAGGCTGTTTAGGCGACTATATTATAAGAAAAAAACATTTTCTATGACCTGATAATTTTCTCTATATTGTATTCAAAAACTCATTTCCACATTTATATTTGTTTTAAAAATGTATTTTTAAAAATTTCAGTTATATTCTGAAATTTTTTAACAATTATTTTTGATTACATTTGATTCCATTCGCAGCAATATGGACTGATTTATGTCCTTTCGTGTTCCTAACCTAATAGCAATATACCTTGCTTCCAGTGCATTTTTAATTCTATTTTTATTTTCTTCTATCACGAATGCACATTTGGCACTTTATATTACCCTTTTCAGCATATCCGTCAGTCCGTCCATCTGTACGACTCGTAATTCAGATCATAATTATTGTTCCTATATAGTATCTTCATTTGTTTGTCTGTACTGAACTTTCTAATGTGTCCAAGTCCTAATAAATCACATGTTAATCTAAAATAACTTTAAAAGTTAACTCACGGTGATGTTCTTGTTAGCCAGGATTTTTTTTTTTTTTTTTTTTTTTGAGAGGCTGGCCTGTAAACAAATCAACGTGCCATGAGTCACATATTTTCACTCTCGGGCATGCATAAATGCCAGATTACTCACTGCGCACTATAGCCATATGAAGCTGTGTTATGCAAGACAGTAAATTGTGTATATGTTGATCATTTAGAGGCTATTGATACATTGCATCATGCTGTTGTAAAAGTCAATGCGGTATGATGAGCAAATTCAGGACCCAGTTTAAGTAGCCTTAAGATTATGTGAGATGGGCGAAACTAGATACAGGACTCATATGCCAAGAAGTTAATCAATAAAGATATTAATTCATTTAGGAAAGATGTTTGCCAAGAGACTAGAAAACGCTCTACTCTGGTCAATTATGGGGGTAACATGACAAGCCAGCAAGATATTGCTGAAATGCGGAAAAGTCATTATTGTGAAATACTTGATTCAATTAAAGGTAAAAAAAAAAATTAAAAAAAAAAAAAAAAATATATATATAAATAAAGTAATGTATTGTCTAACTTTAAAAAAAAATGCATGTAGAGATATTGAGTTTGTACAATTGTACGAGAGTAAATGATACGATTGCTAACTTAAAAACCGCTCCTCCACCGGGTTCTGATTCTCTTCAAGCGTAACACCTTAAATATGCTACTGAAAGTTTGCGCTTGCTACTTATGTTTTGTTTTGATATATCCAATAAAGAAGAAAACATCGTGTTATAAACTTGTATTTGTCTTTAAGGCATATTTGTTCGTCATAGTGGAACAATTGGTGTTTTAAGTCCTTTTATAAAGATTATATGGGCAAGGGGTGCTACTTTTTCTCGTTTTAAATGTCATTCAATCGTAATAAGTTTTAGCATTAAACTTAAAGCAACAAAAGCAGACACTTATAGCCTTTATTAATTCAGAACCAACGCAGATTAATCTTTATAGCAATATGTGGATATATGTACATAGGACAATATCAAACCTGATTTTCAGTACAAGATTACGTTATCGACGAAGGATCATCTCGAAACAAGGATTTATCAGTTAATCATGCAGATTAGTTTCAATGCTCATCATTTCGCCTAATTCTGCTGAGTATAATATAATCTCGCCCTTGATACATGCAACACAATGGTGAGAGTGTGATAACTGGACAAAGTTTCAAATTTTATGTGGAATTTGTATGGTCGTGATCAATCTGTGACTTTTAGTGATCCATGGTAATCGAGTGTTCGATGTTTGAGTTTTCGAAGTTAATTAATATAAAAACATGATCGATTTTAACCAGGTATCAAGTCTCTCTCTCTCTCTCTCTTTTTTCCTTTTTTAATATCACTTTTTCCAGTAAACCGAAACCCCTCTATTCAAAAACCGAAAAATATTTCGATCCTAAATTTCAATTTTACACTAAGTAAAACCCCATAAAACCAAAACTCACTTCAAACTTAGAAATGCATTTTAGCTGCTAAATTCCTGACACGCGCTGGACCAGATTATTTATGGTTAGCAATTACTGTAATAGGCTTATCAGTGAGAATATGTGCCATGGACACGCGTGGTTAAAACAACACTTGACACGCGCGCCAACACAGATTAGGGCCGACTATGGGCTTATGTGAAGTCTTTGCGCCATCAAAATGAGCCAACTTTTAAGGTGAATTATTAATAACTAACGCTTGCAGATAAGCCATTTAAGAAATATTATGTTTATCTGCTTATTATACAATTGTGATTGATGCTTTTCGTTTGTATAAAGGATCCATAGAACGAATTTTGTCTGTACTTACTGGTCGATGAAAACATGGATGCTGACAGGTATCAGAATTCAAACTACACACACCATGATGTTTCCAATTAAACAGTAGTGTGATTTGGTCTCAACCTTATTAGACTCATATGAGAAGTAATTGGGAAAAAAGCATGTCATTTCATGTAACAGTGCCATTGGCCTTTATCTTTATTTCTTTAGTATTTTTCAGAACATGATATGAGATGAATCTCAGTGATAATTGTATTCAACCCTTTCATATTCCGTACATGTTGAGATACAACTTCAAAATCTGAGTCACTCTTAAACATCAGAAGAAGCAAAAGTTTCATATCAAATACCTGTTTCTAACTATGGCGTCTGGTGAATTCCTGCCTGAATCAGATTAATTCTTAATGCCATTATTCAACGGATCTTACTCATTTCTTCAATATTGCATTTTTGTATAAACAATATCTTTTCACATACACAGACATGGCATGCATCTAACTTTTTCAAGTAAGGATCTGAAAACAAGCATGAATTATGCTAACAATAATTGATCTCCAAAATATTCCGTACAGGATGACACAAGGTGTATAATATTAATAAAATAGCAGAGAATACTCATATTCTAGTCATAACTACTACTGCTATTACTGTTACTACTATAACTACTACTATAATGATATCGGATTTTCTATCCCGTTTCTTGTGGCCTTTTTCTTTGTGGAAGGGTATCGCTTCTCTCTAGTTTGTGGGAGTAAGATAAGTGCAACCTAATTGGTCATGTTTTAAAGCAAAAATGGACAGATTAAATCGACGAATGTGGCTGCTATTTTCATATGAGAACATTAAAAATCTACATAATACAATAGGACAATCAGTACTTGATCGAAATGTGAATAAGTTGTTTCAAAATCTAGCATAATATTTAGTTTTACTAACTTTAATCAAAGTCGCACTTTATGTATACTCTCCTTTTCTCGTTTATTTTTACGTTGGCCATCAATGACCAGGATTAGTTTACGCTCTGAAAATGTAAAGGTTTGTGCTCAAATCATTCTAATGAGTAATTACGAACATGTATTGTGTAATCCTACTTTAGTAGAGTAATGTTTGCTTCTTCCTGTTGGCTCGGGGATGTACAGTTGGCCCATTGCGCCAACCCGCATGTAGTACGAGGCTACTAATGGAGGCAGGGGCTGAGGTGGCTCAGTAATTGGTGTGCTGGACTTGTGACCGAAATGGTGCAGGTTCGAATCCTACCAGTGGATCAGCTCAGGTCGGCTACCGTGGTGCGTCTTTGGGCAGGCACGCTACTCAGATTGCCAAGGCACTAAATGACCTGCTTGTGTTGCTGTGCCTTAAAACGCCAAACCTAACCAAATCATTTTTGCTTTGGAATATACTTCATGATTATTTTAAAACAAATGAGTCGGGGATAATATCAGTCTCTGTCTATAATGCTGTCTTCTCCTAAGCAGCTTGGTGGAAATTTAAGGACTATTGGTAATGCACAATTCAGTACAGGTGTGTGGGAGATGACAATTATGGTAATAGTGATATCCCATTTCATTCAGTTAAAGGGTTTCTTCCAAGGGTTTTGCTTTTTCTTATTTACTATTGTATTCAAAATGTCCAAACGCATGCTGTACTTTGCAGAAAGTCCGATCGATAAGCACCCAGTCGTTTTCTATATGCTTCGTATGCATAATTTCCGTAAATCTTCTGAAACCGAGCGTGTGTGACGTTAGAACCGGGAGACTCATGTGGGAAGTTGATGCCGGATGCTCGCTAGTTTTAAGAGGGAAAATGCCAACATACTCTGCTGCACACAACCTCTCAAAGTTGACGTGTAAACAAATCACATGATATGACCTCTCATTGTCGCTGGGTACTTATATCATCCAAGACCTTATGATGCTGTGACGTCAGCAAGCTATATTTTATACAATTGCGTAGAGGAGATAAAAAATCAGTGCTATTGAAATATATCCTTCGAAAAAGCAGGTTTAATTTCATTTTAGGACGCATTGAAAACATATGATGATTTCTGTTTTTGAACATTTAACTCTTGGGTTAATGATCAAAGGGAACTTAAGTTCCAAATTAAGTGATTTTCCTTCCCAAATACTTGGCCAGAAATTACAATAATGTCTACAAAATCAGAACTTCGAAGGTATGTACTATTTTTGGGGTATCAAATATCTTTAAAAAATAAGTGTGAAATTACTTTTTTGAAAATCATACGTTCATATTTTAATATTGCAGAAAGTGTTTAGTATGTGTTCGGAAATTTTCATAAATGTTTCAGAACCCCTATTGACCTATGCAAGGTTGACTGAAATAAGTTAGATGTAAACTATAGGGTGTGGTGTAGCTTGAGAAGACACATTTTTACCAAGTATGGCGTTTAATGTGACGACACTGTTCGGTTAAGTTACGTAATATTTTCTATTTATGTAAACATAATAGCTAGAGTTAATTTTAACAATTTGCTACATAGCTTTTTTCAAATTTTACCTATTTCCATGCATTATCAAGTTTTGATCAAAATATACAATTACTAGCTGCATCGAAATAAAGGTCTTATTTAAAACTGAATCTGAATATAGTCTAGCATGTTATTCTTCGGAAAGAAATGCAACATTTCGCTTTTCATGATGCAATAATTTATATAAGAAGTAACATAAGCAAAATAAATAAATAAAATAGAGAATCTTAATAGTAACCATTATATAAGGACCAACTGCATATAAGGGTCAAGGTCCATAGGTCCCATTTATATATAAACCAAAACATGTATATCAAGATGACCTGCTTATCAAGACCACTTCCAGATTGACCTAAGAGTGGTCTTTACAGACAGGTTTGACTATACCTTGTTAACGGATCTACATTTCGCTATGGATTTTCAATGAATATATCTAATTTGTTTTGAAGAAAATCGATAGAATATGAATAACACACAATATCTCGATTGCTTGGTCGACCTGACATCATGTCATAGGTCGGAGGTCTGCCAGTGAATTGAAGTTAACGAATGTATCAATGAGACGCCCAAGATTCGATTCGGTAGATAGCTTCAGCGAGTCATCTTCGCGTATATCATTTGGGCCTTAGATTAAAACGATTTCAGATTGTAAAAGCTATTGAAATTGAATGTATTTAATAACCGTCTAATGCCTATTTATGAGCTCAATTTCACAGTCAACGATTTTCTTTAATGCATTTCATTCTTTGATTCAATCTTTGGTTGAAAAATTACATAACCGTCTAATGCATATTTATGAGCTCAATTTCACAGTCAACGATTTTCTTTAATACACTTTCTTCTTTGATTCAATCCCGATTGGAAAATTATCTAACAAAATTATTAGTGGAAGTCTTGTCATACGTGCATAAATTTTAAAGTATTATATAGTTTTTATGCCTACGTGAGCAAACACTCGTAAGGATAGGAACAAATACCAAAATATTAAGAAGGATGATTCTCCAAATCACATGTAATATGCAAATCTTCATATTTATACTCGGCTCAGATTAATCATACTGAAGGTAAACATAGGCGTGTACATAAGAGAGAGAGAGAGAGAGAGAGAGAGAGAGAGAGAGAGAGAGAGAGAGCATAACTTGGGGCTTGGGTGAGACAGACATAAATGAATAAATTTGAAATATATTAAGTTCCATGACTTTACGGCTATACGTTGTTTTTATTTGCTACCACAGAGTAGCATATTCCTTTCTGCATTTTAGCGTTCCATTACTGTACACCAGCGTAATCATATATAGTAATGCTATTAGAGGAAGAACAAGAATAACAAAAAGAAACTAAGCAAAAAATATCTTTTTTTAAAAAGTCACCAACATCCATAATGTCTATATTGCTCGTGCATAATGCTATTTTCTATTACTGTAATTCCTGGCCCATTACTGTATTTCCTCTCCATTACTGTACACAAATATTTTAAATCCAAACTTGTAAAGATAAAACAATGAATCAAATATCTCCAAACTGGAGACAGAAATAAATAAATAAATATAATTATTCTTAGTTAAATGACTATACGTCGCATTTAAATTTGTCACCATAGTATACACCTTATTGTATATTCAAGTGGTGTTCCATTACTTTACCCCAGCGCCATCAACTTTCATATTAATGTCAATATATAAACATCAAGAACAACAACATGCAAACATTTCTTTAGAAATTATTATTCAAAATCAGCACTGTGTGTGCAAAATGTTTAATTTCTTGCTCCATTACTTTAATTTCTTTTACGTTACTGTATTTCATCTCCATTATTGTACATTACTGTTTTTAGGTACACCGTCCCGTCTGATCCACGAGCTTCAGAGCTGTCAAAATCAAGGAGTTCGTTCGACAACGGCTCAAGTTGGATTTCTGAGGGATCAAAATGTCAGTCCATACTCGAAAATGCTAGATTTATTTCCCAAATTACTAGATTCAGGCATAAAATGTTCACAACAAGGCTAACACGCCATATGCTTCAGGTGTCCCGCCTCTGACGTCACAGAGTCACATGACCGGGAAGCTCATTAATGTTCGGTACAGTGGAACGATCTAGTATACTTTAGTCGTTTTTCTGACCCCTAAACGGATACAGGCAGCTGTAAGCATATGAGACGTATTTGACTGCAATTTTAATGCTGAATATCAACAAAAAATCCAACTTTTGAAAACCATGGAAGAAACCCTTTAAAACTGGGAGTATTATACAAGTAGAATAGCAAATAAACACTTCTGTAAAATGAGCAAACTCGTACTATTAAATTTTAAAACTAAAGTTTCTGTTTCACTCGTTTATGAACAATTAAAAATATGCGAATTAGTAACAAAGAATATATAAATTCTTCAACCCAATATTATGATTTCATTTTTAAAGAATGATACTTTTTATGCTAACTTTCCAGACTAATAGTAAAAGTTTGTCAAGAACATAATGAAATAAAAAAAAAAAAAACGAAAATCTTATTATTTTTAAAACACAGTAGTGTTTTTTTTAACAAAGCGAGAACAGGAAAACTACAGTATACACGCAAAAACAAAATTTAATAATGCCTAATACGTTTCTTTGCATTTTAAGATATATTTAATTGTCAAGGCTATGTTCTTCCTGTGCAAGTTAGTCAAGAAACAAGGTCATTACAGTGTAAAAACTTGTCAGGCGTTAAAGCAGACACAAATTCATGTATAGTAAGTTTCAGTTCAAACACATAAAGTTGAAGATTCAACTTTCAGTTGACTTACGTAAACCCAACAACAGCACTTAGGTGTAATTAGCACGATTTATAAGCTTTTCTTATTACACAAAGACCGATTTTAGAAAACTTTTTCTTGTTGCATATATAATATTCACCCGTATGACCCGTATGTTATCATGTTTTGGTGATATAACTTCTAATTTAAACAAAATCAATGAAAAAATTTGAAAAAAATGTATGTGCATAGAGTGTGCACCATCAGTGTGCATTATCAATGTACTCTTTGTGCCGATTCCCTATTGGTCAACAAGCGTTAGAGGCTGTGTCAGAATCTATGAGAAAAAATAATTAAAATCCTTTTCTGTTTATCAAACTTTTGTGTCCCTTCGAGAAGGAAGGGCAATTAAGTGAAAGAAAAACTGTTATCTGCACAAACATATGTATAATTCTACAGGCAAAGTACACTTCTTGTGAATTAAGGCGAAGTTTTTCGGTAAGAACTATTAGTAGGGTCAGTTTTTAATTATCGATACTTAAAAACTTATTGTGAACGATGAAGTAAAACTATCGTTTTACATGTACATTATTAAAATGGCTTTGGAATACTGTCACAAGTGATGTGTGTTTCATTTTTTAGATAACTGTGTGTTTTTGTAAATAAATGAATGTACGGGTCGGATTTTAGGAGCCGCAGTGGCTCAGTGGTTATCCTTTTCTGGAGTTGCTGCCAAAAGGCTGCGATTTCGAATCCTGCCATCGGATCAGCCTGAGTCGGCTACACTGGTGTGTCCCTGGGCAAGGAACGTTACCCCTAGCTGCCTCGGCACTAAACAACCTACTTGTGTTGCTTTGCCATAAAACACCAAACAGAACTAAACTGGGTCGGATTTTCGTTCAGAATGATGGAATGCCCGTGAGTAAATGCCAGCTATATAGTGCGTTCACCATAGTAGTGTACCGGCAATATATATATAAACAGCGCGTCAACTCTGGAAATCAGGATTGTCGTAATACCGTATGTTCTGAATGGCTTCGCTGTCAATGTATGGTACAGCTAGTCGATTTGCACTTTTCTTTTTTTAGTTTTAGCAAAGTCCCGAAATATGCTTCACCCATTGTGGTGTAATTGAAATCCAAACCAACACCAACATTCTGCATGTCAGGAATAATTTTTAAAATTATGAAAGTTTAAAAAATAAATGAATAAAAGTTTACAAAATACAAAATGTAATTATGAGAAAGTAATCAACTGCCATATAAGAAAAATATACAAAAAGCTTTAGTTTTGTTTGACATGTATTATACAACTGTTTGATTTGGAGAGGAACATCATGTACGCTGACTGTATAACTTTAAAACTTTTTCAAAGAAAATGAAGGAATTTAAATACCGTATTAGATACGGCTGCTTCATACATATTAGCATTAGGTAACTGTAACCCCCACAAGGTTTTAATCTAAAACTATTCTCAGTTCTTTATGGCAATTACGTTGTTATTTTAATATTTGTTATTGTGATTGACTCATTGATTGATCGATTGATTGACCGATTGTCTTGCAATTAGGCTTTAGTCTGAAATAAAAAAAAATTGGAATTGTCCACCGCTCTGGAGATCATATCGATTTGATGGATTTGATCGTTTATGGCAGGAAACTGAGACTTCATTCCCAACAGAAACTTGGATACAAGCAAAATGCATGATATGTAAATCAAAGTCATCAAATCACTGACTGAAGCAGACATATACGTATAAAAGCACATTGAATGCATATATCAGTTTATTATTGAAAAACACATATTGCTTTAATGAAATGTTTCTTAGTTTTAGGACTGATGATCTTGATGATAAATGGGTGACTTTTACCATGTCACTGTAACAGGATCTGTCATTAGATGCACAACCGTTCTCTCCTGTTTTGAACACTAAGTAGGCAAATGCTGTAATCGGGTCAGATATAGTTCATTGAATAATAGTAACGTTGCATATCAAATGCGTCTTTTCAATAGCTTTACATTCGGGTCGGATAACAACTCTATAAGGAATATATACGTATTGTTAATATCAGTTCCATGTACTTCTTTCCTATGACTTGTCGTAGATTTATTTGCCTGTATTAGACGTGTAAAGTATGAGTGTATCCCATCACTGTTGTCTCACATGAATGAAATACTAATATAAAATATCAGGGACCGTTATATGCACCAGCTTTTATTCTTGTAGTTTAGTTAAACTATTGGTATCTGATGTTTGGATGTAAAGGAAGATAATAAGTTTCGGAAACCTGTAATTGGATAGCGCAGATCTCTCTGCAAGTTTTCCACCGGGCAATCGAGGACGTGGTTTCGGGCGTGTGTATAGGCAGCTATGGAGGAAAGATACACTCCAAAATCGCGAACAAGCACCAAGCGTGTAAACGGGGACCTTCCTACAAATCATGTCGTTACATTGTTCTGGGCTAAAATTGTTGGTAGAAGCAAGATTTTACCCTTTTTCCAACCGAGGACGTCCTCGTTTGGAGGTGTGTCCGCGGTACATTGGTATTTAATCTCATTAATCTCCTCGATTTACACCACACACACACACACACACACACACACACACACACACACACATATATATATATATATATATATATATATATATATATATATATATATATATATATATATATATATATATATATACCTTTACCTATTTCATACCGTATGACAGCATCATCAAGATTAATAAGATCATAAATCAAGTGTTTTGTATTTTATTACATGCTCATTGAATCCTATATGGTTGATCTGGCGCTCAGCATGTGTGTGTCAATCAGTATTTCCGTATCACACATCCAGACAGGAATTATTTACCTCTGAGTCGTCTACGAATACCTTCGTCATATCAAGTTATTTTTGTTCTGCCCACTCGGAATAAAACACAAAATATGTTTTCTGTATAACCATGCATTTCATTTGTCAACGCTTTGATGAGAAACTACAAAATCACACATGAATGCACACAAAAAACTCTTCTGCATAGTTTTCAACCTCGCCATCAAATTGTGGTCGAATATTAAACGTAAATATAATATTTGTATTTCATTACAAATTGTCTTAACTCATACAGCAGGTGCAGGTATTTTATAAGAAAGGTAGAGTAACCTTCTGTTTGTTGTGAAATCAACCTGAATCACACGATCTAGTACACAGAATCAAAACATAATAGAATCTCCTAATTCGCAATGCCAAACCTGCATTGTGCAAACAATAAAGAGTTGCAATGTACCGTTGTGATAAACTGCAAATTAATGTATACAATTTTGCAGCCAGTTAGGCAAGTAGGGAAGTAAATGTTTAAAACTGGTAAACTTAGAACACGCCACCGCTCGACAATATATTCACAAAAAGCACTGTGCAACCGGGAAGTCTAATGTTTGATTGGTTCGTTACACTACGTCACACAGTATATAGAATGTTTGTCATGTTTTGGTCACGATTTTGGACATAAATTTGCACCCATCATCTTCTTCAAATGGATTACTTGAGTCAGGAAATGAACCACAATGGAGGTAAGAGAACCCTGAAAATTGTAAGCGAGATCGATGATAGTAATCATGATACAACGATCTGACCGTTTGTGCTTTCACCTTTGTCAAACTCAGACATTTTAACCTTTACCATCGAGGTCTCACGTTCACATAAGTGTCTTTCCTTTTCCTCCATTTGTGAAAATATTTCTTTGGATTATTTCAATACGATAAGTTGATAGATGCAACTTTTTATGCTTTTCCATACAAGTCTTCTGTGCACGGCTAATGCTTACAAAAATATCACTGTGATTTACATGTTGAATATAATAAATGTGATAACTATCGACTGCAAACCAGACATAGTATAAAGAACGAGAGTTCTGCGCCATAATGTACTGTTTATAATGGATGGGAATTATATAAGTAGAATGACAATATATATATATATATATATATATATATATATATATATATATATATATATATATATATATATATATACATATATATATATATATATAAGGGAAGAGAAAATTTGCAATAGTACATGTTTGAATGACAGGGTAAATCAACAAACAAAAGTTGGGGCGATAGTATTTATTGTACAGAGAACCAATTTGTTTCACCTACTTCCATGCTGGGGATAAAAAAAATAAATCGTGTCTGGAAAAATTGAACACCATCTTATATCAGAAACAACATTATGTACTAACATATTATATCCCGGTAAAGTTATGCGTGGAGGAGGTAGTAAAGGAAATGTTATGAGATTGTTGTAACGGGATATTGAATAATAATAATAATAATAATAATAATAATAATAATAATAATAATAATAACAACAACAACAACAACAACAACAACAACAATAATAATAATAATAATAATAATAATAATAATAATAATAATAATAATAATAATTTAACATCATGTAGATTCCGTGTCTAGATTAGTGTCTTTACCATTTCTGACATTATTTTGTTGGATTGTATAAATATGGAAAGTCGCTAGAAACAACTTTTTATCTCTATCCATACAAGTCTTATGTGCACGGCCAATGCACAAAAAAATCCCTCTGACCCTGGGTCCCGGGTGACCAAGTGGTCGGAGGCGCTCGCCTTTACAGATCACTCACTTATCTCAACTCGGCGTAGGTTCGAGTCTTGGCTTGATCAATGTGGGTATGTGAGAATGCTTGCCAGTAGCTTCCCTTGGGTCGATGATTCTTCCCGGGTCTTCCCGGGTTCTTCCTCTACCATATATAGCTAATCATGTGCTGAAAAGTGGCATTGAACCCCACAAAACCAAACCGAACTCTGACCAGCATCTTAAAAATTATAAATGTGATAACTATTGACTGCAATTCAAACAAAGTAGAGAGAATGAAAGTCTTGCACCATAATATACTCTTCATGATAGGTGAGAATTGTATAATTAAAAGGACACACACACACACACACACACACACACATATATATATATATATATATATATATATATATATATATATATATATGAATTAATTTGTTTACCAAAATCTGTGTATAAATACACATACCTACATGACTTATATCACATTAGAATATGAGTAATAAAAATGGAAAAATACTGGCCTACCTGACATATTTCAAAAAGTCTAATTGTGAAATTCCTTTGACAATACTGGCCTACCTGACACACGTCACGACTTACAAGCATGGACAGAAGTTAAGTATGTATTTTATAAAAAACCCATACAACTTACAATCATAAACAAAAATTAAATATGTAAACATCACATATAACAGAAGCAAGAAAAACCCTCCAAGTGTGAACTTAGAGTCTCGGTAATATGTGGACGTTAGTTGATTCAAGGAAAGTTGTTTAAGAATTCCTCATTTGAAAACGACTGCTGTCTTGAGTTTTTTAAATAGCAATTTCTTTTTGAACACATAACTAAATTAAAAAATTCATCAATAGTATAGTTGGGGGGGGGGGCGATAGGGACACTGTTAATTACAAACACATAACAAAAATGAACTTATAGATGTATGGCGTGATGAAAATCCAGTACAAACTACGTCACATTTTCGATTTGATTGAAAGAGCAGAAGAGGAAGATATTCCAGCAGTGTTAGTCCTACATGACTTTTAAAAGCTATTGATTCTTTTGAACCGTCTTCCATTTCAGAACCTTTGTAACTTTTGTTTTATCCCTAAATGGTTTAAAACTTTCTATCATGACATATCGAGTTGTATGCTAAATAATGGGCACTGCTCAACATTTTTCCACATCGAGTGTGAGTCAGACAGGGTGACCCCTTATCACCATACCTATTTATTATAGCTGTGGAATTGGTAAGTGCTGCCACAAAGAATAATCCAAATATAAATGAAATTGATTTTAATAAGTCTGAATATGTAATAAGTCAGTATGCAGCTGATTCTACCCTTATGCTATCAAATGTCAATACATCTCTTTACACTGCTTTAGATGTAGTAAAAAAGACAAAGAGCAAACTTTGAAGAACAAAACACAAGTGCTATAGATTGGTTTAAAAATAGGGGTTATGGTAAAGAGTTAAGGACACCAGAGAGTATTATCTGGAATCACGAAATCTTTCTAAAACTTCTTGCAATTACGTTCAGTCTTAATGCACACAATATTTCTTTGATAAATTACTCAGACAAATAATAAAAAAGCAAAATTAGGATAATAAGTAGCACAATGGTCATTTCGGAGTTTTTCCTGTAGTAGGTAAAATTACAGTAATAAAAACTCGTGCTTGTTCATTGCTTTACAGTATTACCTGACCCTCCAATGGTTGTGATGCATTAGCTTCAGGGTATTCTTGTAATATCTTTTGCAGTAGAAAGGGTGATAAAGAAAAGCGATGCATTCTTGTATATTATTATCAAGTCGGTGGGTTAATAATGCTCCATATTCATTCTTTTTGTCGAGCACTAAAACTCGCATGGATCAAAATATTAACGGAAATCTCTAATTATCGGTTCGTTAGAAAAGAAATCTAAAGGAGATAAGAAGAAATAGATCAGAATTTTTTATTATATGGTCAGAACTGTATGATTACTCCACTACAGTCCCTGAATATATTCTATCCACGCCACTGTGGTATAACAAATATATTAAATAATAGTACAACTATAGTTTATAAAAACTGGTATGCAAGGTTTATGTTCTGTGTTATTGACATAGTCAGTGCCAATTGTAACTTTGTCACTTCTGTTGAATTCAAATACAATTATAATATCAATATATCTTTTATGTAATGGTATGGAATTCTTGATGTTATACAATTGACTTCAAAGAACATCGGATAAAAAATAGACGAAAACTTTAAGCTCCAGTGAACAATTATTGTGAAATACTAAGAAAACGTAAACAAGTACTAAAATTTTTATATATACCATATTCATAGAGAAATATGGAGACTTACCTTTTAAAGTGGAGAGCAAATGGAATGCTACGCTAAATAAGAATTATCAATACGATGAAATTTAAAAAGTTGCTACCTTTAAGATTTACATGTTATACCGGACTCCTAAGGTTTCAATCCAAAATCATTCATCAAAGAGTCTATAAAAATAGGAGATTGTTTAAAATCAGCAACTTGTCTTTGAACATTCTGTAATGAGTACTCATGAATATTGCATCTTCGATAGCCAAGTTTCCGATATGTTTACCTATGAGATTGAGGGTTCATGGTATATGTACAAAATAATTCAAAACTTTTATTTCTACCATTGTTATGGATGAGTTGAAACAATCTGGGATGGAATGGTTGAGATTACTAATATAAGCACGGGAATATACTGCTTCACTGCAAATTTCAAGTTTCATTTTTCTTCGATACAATTTTTATCAATCTAAACACTTGGTGCGCAATACAACACACACACACACATACATGCACAGTGGTTAAACTGCAATCAGCTCATGGTTTCATATAACATCTTGCATTTCACACATGCTGCTGATGATTGTGGCAGATTAAACATTTATAATTACTACTGAATTGTTGTGTGGAGGTCGTCTACGACGATTACCTAAAGCCTTTGCCACAAAACTTCTGACTTAAGGATGTAACGAGACTTTTGAGACAACAGCATTTCTGGACTGCTAAACAGAAAGTCGTATAGCCCCTCTGCAATTAGATTATCTTCAGTGTGGGCATTTGTGAGAAACGTGGCTTTCAATTCCTGGTTGTTCAACTTTAAACACTGTTCCTCCATAATCGAGAAAAGGGAAACCACAATAACTACGCTGGTATTCTCACACATAACTGGACTTTCCACTGCAGGTCCATGTTTGCACAATTACATTCTTTCCCTCTAATAAACCTGTAATGGCTTCTTTCTGGTAAGTAGTCACACTTTAAACGTTAAACTTACAAGGTATCTTTTCGAAGTCAATTGCCTCCACCATTTTCGGTCAATGTACAATGCACCACTGTTACTTGCGATTATGTTGGCGAGATGACATTACATACTAGGAGGAACAACTGGTGAAATCCGATAGATGTTGCAAGCTGTTGAAATACATGGTCCGTCTACCAAGGTGTAGAGAGGTTATCATATCGGAACCGTGGATAGCGAAAATGAAAATATCGATACATTATTTTTCGAAAAAACAATATTACTTAACTTCACATCACTACTTAGTGATACATATTTCCGTGCAAATAGACTTAATTGATAATAATATTCTATTTCGTGTAATAATTCCTCCATAATATGATTTGATACATTTATGTTTGCTAATGATTAAGAAAAACAAATACTTATATATATATATTAATATATTTTGAAATAATCTGGAAAAAAGTATTTCTCTCGAACGGATGGCTATACCGAAATTTAAAGCAAAAACAAAAACAAAAAAGACTCAATAAACATACCCTCTCCGCCGCCCCCCCCCCTAAAAAAAAAGCAGCCTAAGAAAAGCTTCTTTCTTGCTAACTATAGTTGTTCTTATAATAAAATAACGCTGATCTAATCTTTATACTGGCTGCTATGACGGCCATCATGAAAATCTTTAAACGACTACTTTTCCTGAACGAATGATTTTATCGGCTTTTTCACTAAAACACTATTGGAAAATGTATCTGAATGAAAATGATGCTCATCTGACATCGAACGTGCCACTGTAGTTTCCATCTCAAAAGTCGTGCTATCACAATTCCTCTGGAATAAATGACATGGAATTTTCACTAAAACACTTCCTGCAATATTTAATTGGTTTAGAATTCAAATGGTGCAGACCTGACATTTGTGAAGGAGTTTTGACAACCAGACCTAATTGACCTTGGGGTCAAGACAAAGGTCTTTACTTGCAATTTTGTTCTTTATTGACTTTATGAGCACATTGACACATACATGTGCAAGTGAATTTTGACCAGAGTTTGGATTTAGTTCCATTCAAAGTTTATAGACAGCCCTGGGATTGGTTTATAAGATCTCAGTTTTGTATTTATAATGTATTGTGGGCATAATAATGCAAGTGCATATCAATTATTTATTTTTGTCAAATCCAATTTTCGGATATATTGGAAGACTACCTTAAATGATGCCACTTTGCTTTTGTGTACATCTTGACAATGTATGAGAATAATTCGGTGATGTTCCATACTTGATAACAGGTTCAAGGTCAAAAACCATGACAGATAATTTTGTACTGCTCTTACAGGTATCTTGTGAATATGCTCACTTAGACCTGTAAGGAAATAGTTTTGTTTTGAAATCTGGTATGATGGAGTTTATTAATGAATATCAGTGATTGTTTCAATACCTGGCAGATAAAAAGAACAAAAGTACACCAAAAAACCCCAAACGGATTTATCTTGGATTCCTGGAAATTCTCTTCGGGCAGTGGAGCATCAATTCCTTCCAGAGACTCTTGTTTTCTAGCTTACACCACACACGCTTTGGGTTTACTATTATGTTGTCATCATCAGTTATTGTCCTTCGAAGCTTGGTTTTATAGTAAACATATAAGTTGTTAAGTTTTTTTAAAATTATTTTTCGTTCTTTTCTCTCTCTTACCTTTACTCGGATGATTTCATTTTTTACATCAGCACAATATAATTCTCAAACTGGATCGCTTCTGAATGAGTTGGCCAAAACCTAGAGCTTTCTTTTTATCTTAGCGTTAAAATGTCGCTTTTATTGTGTGTCAGTAACGTATGAAGAAAGAATCGGGACCTCGTGAAATTTACAATAATGTGACACCATTAGGCCCTACTGGAATTTTACATGGATAGGACGGTATGACCTTTATGGGAATTTAACATGAGCTGTTTATAGCTGCGGGGATTTAATGTTAGTGGTTTATTCCCCCACCCCCACACACATCTCTGAGAAATTACCATTAGAAGTATATGCGAACTAAAACACAATAGATAAGCAAATATACGTCTAATGCAGACAAAGATACAGCCAACACCTATTTTAACAATCCATAACCAATTGTTACTGACCAACACCTTTTTCTGACTGACTGACTAGTACCTATTGAGACTGATCAACGCCTATTTTGAGTGGCCAACACCTGTTTTGACTGACCAATGCCTATTATTCCTGACCAGCACCTTTTCTAACTGGTCATAACCTATTGTGACTAATCAGCACCTTTTTTGACTGACCGATATCTATTTAGATTTACAAGACCTATTATGATTGAAAAACGTTTAATTTTTCGTTCTTTTCTCTTCCTTATGGTTTCTCTGATGGTTTCAATTTTGACATCCGCACAATGTAATTCTGAAATTGGATCGCCTCTGCGTGAGTTCACCAAAACCTAGAATACCTATCAGAAAGCTTTCTTTTTATCTTAGTGTTAAACTGTCGCTTTTATTGTGTGTGAGTAGCATATGAAGAAAGAATAGTGACTTTGTGGAATTAACAATATCGGGACACAATGAGGCCCTACTGGAATTTGACATTAGTAGGGTGTTATGGAGCCTTATGGGAATTTAACATTAGTGGTGTATAGCTCCGGACCCTTTTAGTAATTAGTGCTAGTGGTTTATTGCGCCCCCCCCCCCCCCCGTGGGAATTTACCATCGAGGTGAATGAGAGTTTTAACAGGATAGAAAAGCAAATATACGTATAATGCAGACAAGGATACAACCAACACCTATTTTAACTATCCATTACCAATTGTTATGACCAACACCTATTCTGACTGACTGGATAATACCTTCTGAGACTGACCAGCACTTATCTTGAGAGGCCAACATCTATTTTGACTGACCAATACCTATTATTCCTGATCAGCACAAAACTGACCACAACCTATTGAGAGTAATCGACACCTTTTGACAGACCCATATTTTGATTTACTAAGATCTATTCTGATTGAAAAACATCTATTTTGACCGGCCAACACATATTCTGACTCAACAACACCTATTATAAGTGACCAATACCTTTTCTGACTAACTAACTCCTATTACGACTGAGAAACACCTAATTTGACTGGCTAAATTCTATTCTGACTGAACATGATTTATTGTGACTGACGAATAGGAATTCTTACTTACCATCAACTACTGTGACTAAACAAAAGCTATTTTGACCGACCAACACCTATTCTCATTGACGAATATATCTTGTGGCCGATTAACACCTATGCTCACTGACCAGCACCTTTTTGGACTGACCAGCAACTATCTTGACTGTCCAATATTTTTTATGACTGACCAACACCTTTTATAACTGACGAATACACATACTGACTGACCAATACATATTGTGACTGACCAACACCTATCGTGATTGACCATAACCTATAATGACTGGTCAATACCTATTCACACTGACCAATATCAATACTGACTGACCAGGACATACTGTGACTTACAAATACCTATTGTGAATGACTAACACGTATTCTTACTGACTATCACCTATTTTGAGTGATAAATACGTTTCTTGAGAATGTCGAAGGCAAATAATGATGCAGTTTATCCGATTTTATCCTCTAACATACTTTATAGATCTAATTCTATGATTGCAATTACAACATTGTATAAATTAGGAAAGTTGACCTTTTGCTATGAACGTAGCTGCAATGATATATAAACTAGGAGGGTTGACGTGATTCCCTGAATGCAATTGCAATATTGTTTAAACGTTGTCAGAAACAAACATCAAAGTTCTACATTCGGCGTAAGGTGTCTTGTGCAGCAAGCATAAAATACATTGTTGTTTTCAATCGCTGCTTCTGGTCTAATTTTCCACGGCGCTGTTGGGGTACGCGACAGCAAGCGTTGCTTCAATTTGTGAAAAACAAATTCTCAAGTTCTAACTTGTGCGTAGGGTGTCGGTACATTTAAACGGCAAGCATAAAGCACATACAAACTCATGTGTAACGGGGATGTAAGTGAGGGCGTAGAGTTAAGATACACAAGACAAACACCATAAATACAAACACACGGATGAGAGAAAGGAATATTATGTGATGGTCACTAACACACATAATTACAATCCAAAATCCATTTTTACCACCCAACACCCACTTTTAACATCCAAAGCTCACCATTACCATCATGAGAGAAAGATAGGAATGTGATGGTCACTGACACTTAAAATTAGAATCCAACATCCATCTTCACGATCCAGCATCGATCCTTATAAACAGCACGAAAGCCTGAAAGGGGAGTTATATGATGATCACTAACACATATTATTACAATCCAACATCCAACTTTACTATCCTACACCCACCTTTAACATACAAAACCTAATTTAATCATTCAACACCCACACACGCACACAAAATGGTTGAGGGAAAGGGGAGTTATGTGATAGTCACTAATACATATAATTACAATCCAACACCCACTTCTATCATTCAACACCCACCCTTACAATTAAACCGGACTAGAGAAAGGAGAGTTTCTTGATTGTCGCTGAAGAACATAATTACAGTCCAACACCCACGTGTACAATCCAACACTCATCCTTACCATTCAACACACTCTTTTACAAACAGAACGGATGAGGGAAAGAGGAGTTATGCTATTTTTACTTACGCACATCCTTACGATTCATCACTTAAACAAACATTTACTAACAAAGATAGGGGTTGACAGCGCGACAAGAAGGAAGTATTTAAGTTTTGCTTTATACACAAGCATAGGCACACCCATACACAAATCAAAAAACATAGAAGCCGGCAATAATGATTAGTTTTCTGTTTCGAGACTACTAAGTGGCCCTGAAAAAGCCAACAAACCTCACTGTTTATCGAGCCTGCCTCCCTACATCGGCCCTTACTGACAGTGTAAGGTGAAACTCATTACTTTTACTTTCCAGTTGTCCACCTTAGCCACCAGTATTTCTTGCTGTTGCTCGTATTACTGCCGTTCTTCCTACATTTGTTATTCTTCTTACTCTGAAATTCATAAGCATCCCATGGACATATATGAAATGCATTTAAACGCACTTCACCCACTGATGCACAGTTATTTTACAATGTATTGTTAAAAGAGTTACAGTTTTCAAAAAGTATGTTCCTCATAATGGTAAAAAAACTGACGTAATGAAAGCAATATCTTTATATATCCTGTGAATAATGCTTGAAAGGCAGCAGTTTCATAAAGTTTGGCAAAAGTGCGCAGAATTATTTTTATTTTTTATTTTTTAAAATTTATTTATTTATTTACTTGTTTGTAAGTTTGTCGCTAAATAGTATATTTTGTAGATAAATTCGGAACTTGTGAAGAGTACACTGTTAAAACCTACAAGCTGATTCTACGTAGGATAGCTAGAACAATTGATAGATAGAGAAAAATGCCGACGCTTTAATAAGTAGAAATTTCATTGAACATACAAACTTGTGACTGTGGCATAGGTAAACTGTTCTTTTAATATTTAGATCCACAACTGTGACAACCATTTAAATAGCAAACAAACAAACTAACAAACAAGCAAACAAATAAAAGAAAGCGCCAGTGATGACAACAATAACGAGCACATGCTATTCACTTTCAAGCGAAATTCCTGTTGCTGTCTGGTTTATTCAAGCTCACAGTGAATGAATCAATACCAGACTTAGGTTAACTTCAAAGGTAGCTAGATCCAAAACAACGTCTGGAAAAAAATATATATGATACATTAAATCTCACTTGTAAATTTAATGTCATGTAAAGTTTCATATTGCTATTCGATTCAGTGATGCTTTTCACGGCTTTCAGTGGAATGCGATAACAAGATTGTTACACTTTGCCAAAAACAAGGTCAGACGTTCAGAATTCTTCATGAGGTTTCGTGTACTTTTATATCGACCTGGGAGTTACAGTTATATCTTCTGTTTTTGTAACACAGCAAAGTCAGCCTGAGCTGTTTATGTACATCGTGCATTGAGCGTCTCTATTTATAAAGGAAATAATAATTGTATCCATAGCTGCAGAAAAAAGGAAGGTTGATATTGCCCACGCAATCGCTGTTTTATAAATGAGTTAATGAATGTATAAATGAATTAGCATACAGAGAAAACATTATTTACAACGAATTAAAGGAAGAGAAGGGCTATAGTACGATCCCTCACACTCTCTCTCTCACACACATACACACCAACACACACTTGGAAACAAATACTTTTTCTTACAAACCAACAAATTGCACTGAATAGTGTAACCATTTTACGTCGGCTGTTTATAGTGAGTGTGAACAATAGAGTACAACTGTATACTATGAGCAAGTATCGTTATGAAACTAGATGAGATGATCGACTCGTATGCATCACCACCACAATCATGCTGACCTAGGAAGTCAAGATCATTCCATCGTGCGAGTCGCTCTGTAGCACGCGATGATTAAAAGAGAAACGTTCGAACGACATTGTTCACTTCTTACACTGACAGATTCAAGAATTTTAAGTCTTGAAGTTATCGCAGAGAAAATGGCCGAATTTTTCACTGACTTGTTTGAGTCTGTGTTTGTTCGAGTTGAAACGACAGTGTCAGGTCAAATATTAAGATCAGCTGAGACTTTCTATCACCCATAACAGTTTGAGATCTCTCGCGTGATTCGAATTTACAAGACCTTCTTAATTATTGGAGATAATTAAAAATTATTCAAATAGCAAACACACAACTAAAATGATCTTTAACAGATAATTCAGTTTTGTAGACGCTTAGAAATAATTTATGGTAGTAATAATATTCAAATAAGTACTTTTCCGGATATTAGTACTTTCATGGTATTTTGCTTTGGTACTAGTAAGTTATTCTTTATGAAACAGCAGTGTACACTAAATACCCAACAGGGCACGAGGGTGCTTCGCGAGGTTTACTTACATTCTAGTAGCAAGTATCGAGTTGAGAAAAGCGAGTCTCGAGTTACAAAAAGCGAGTATCAGTACAAAAAATGAGTATCTAGTAGAGAAAATGAACTAAAAAATGAGAAGACATAAAATCATCCGAAGATAATGATATTGATGAACACACACACACACACACACACACACACACACACACACACACACACACACATATATATATATCTTGTATATTCGTATTTAGTATATTTGAAGAGATATCACCTCCCCTTACCACATGTAAGCGTCACAGCTACTAAAAATGTTAAAAGTTACATTTTTCCCCACGTTAACTACCTTCGTTTTCATATCTATCACATATTCCCTTCTGCATATCACAAGCATGCCTATAGAGTCCTGGGATTAAGTAAATTGTTTTGTCAGCAGTGCTGAACGTTTGAAATATATTTTTTTTATAGAAGGACACAAATATGATCAAATAGGTCAGAGTGATATTATTCGCTCCAAGAAGGTATCAAACCCGCGCCGGGAATATATAAAGGAAAAATATGCCGCACGTATATGCAAGGTATTGGAGATATATACCTTGCATTTCTATTATAATAATAACTTTTTAAATTGTTTGATTATATTTGCGTCATTCATTAATTTTTTTTATATATAATCATGTGTCCATACATACGATGCGGACGCAGGGATAAGTGCTTTATTCTCTGTTAGGTATATAGGCGTCGATTTGTAACTATTATTTCATGCATATACCTCGAATTTCTAAATATAAATTCAGTGGGTTTATGCATTTAGCAGAGTGTTGTCATCTGATTGCCTGGTTAATTGGTTTCGTCCTCCTCGAACCCTTTTGTTTTGACCTTGTTCCATCCTCTTTTGGGATGAGCGCATGGCCGAGTGGGTTAGAGCGCTGGCTACAGATAACTGATATAAAGATGAATATGTATGCATTCAGATTAAAAGTTTGGAAAAGATACTTTGATGGTAATTTCAATGCTCTGCGGGAAAAATACATTTGATTACTTATTAATTACTGTTCTCGACATGAAGTTGTCAAGGGAAGTATTTAATACATGTCTTTAAATAATCAACAATGGAAAGTCCTACCACTGTTTTACATAGAAATGTTTCATGCATGGAACAAAAATGTAGAAATAATACCGACATGAATATTGATGTACCAACTGTGTTTGAACAACCTCTCTTTTTAAATCATAATATTACATACGGAGGTAAACATTGCTGTCCACAAAATTTATAAAGGAAGGAATTGTTTGCGTTCATGACATTAGATATGAATTTGTCCCTGGAGTATAGTCTAATGGGGCTATTAAAGAAATGATACACGAATGTAACCTCGAGGTAAAAGCAGAACAGGTAGAAAAAGACTACAATTATATAATAGAATGTATGCCATCAGATTGAGAAATATTGTTAAAAAAAACACAAAACCCACTCTGTCAAGTAGAAGAAATACCATATATCTCAAAATGGATACCAAATTAATAACTTCTATTCATGTATAACACAAATATTTTACGTACTCTTATGTAGTTTGATTTTCCAAGAACCAGCCTGTTTCCTTTTGGAGTAGGATAGTTAGCTGGGAAAAATTAATCACTCGAAATTAATACACTTGTCTTTCAAGACTCCAGATTGTGTGGATTTGGCTTGCAGAATAATGCACAACAGAATATTTACAAAAGAAAGACTGAAATACTGTGATAAAATTGACAATGAGTTATGTCCAGTTTGCCAGTTGGAAACAGAGCATTTATTTCACATGTTCTTGATCTGTCCTGAATTAACCTCTTTAAAGAATTGTGTTGAATACATAGTAGGGATTCTTTTTAAAAAATTGTGGTGTTCCTGAGATCATTACTAATAAATAAATGTTCTTGGTGGGATATAACAAAGACTCATTACTTTTGAATGTCTATTTTGAAAACTACTTTCTGAGTGTTGCACGATATTGTATATATAAAAGAAAAAATAACATGTCATTTTTGGAAAGAAAATAGATATAGAAAGAAAGTTTAAATAGATGATTAGGAAATACATATTATATGCATATCAACATTGCAAACACAAAAGTCAGTTTTTGTTTGAAAAATATTTTGTACAAGATAATCCCTTGATAAGAAGAGATCAGGATAAATTGTATATTACATTGTAGTCTTTAGATCTGAGATTATTATTACACAAAATACTATGTACATATACACTATATGTTTTACCTTGTAACATGTATTGAAAAACTCGTTTGCTAAAAAGGAAAAATAAATCTATCATCAAATCAAAACTAAAAGAGGGCTGGTTGACGAGGACACCAGGACGATGAGTGCCGTTAGGCGCGGCGCAGGTTCGATTACTGCTTGGAACGAAAAACAAATAATAACTCTCTAACCTGTTTGATTATATATGCGATATTGTGTGTGTGTGTGATATATATATATATATATATATATATATATATATATATATATATATATATATATATATATACACATATATATATATATATATATACATATATATATATAATATATATATATATATATATATATATATATATATATATATATATATATATATATATATATATATGTCCTGTTAATTACTTTAAAGGATGCATATGAGGGAGATTTTAAAACACCTGAACTTGGCGGTGTACCTCAGGAGAGATATCTCCATGCGTTTGAAAAGCAGACTTACTCGGCCTAATCAAAGGAAATTGGAATACAACCACCAGCTCCATTTATGAAGTGCACATGCGCGCTAATACCACCTGACAAAAGGGAGTGGAAATGCAACAGTGGATTGTTATTAATCACTTCTCTTGTAGTGATAGTTCTATTGGGCAGTTTCATTGCAGTCGTAGTCCATTTGCTGACCAAACGTACAGTAAGTAATGGATCGCTGAATCTTGTTGTACCTCTTATAATCTTGATGACAGACGCAAGTGAAAGTAAAGTGTCAAAGTTGGTTTGATTGAATGTTGAGCTAGCTGTTTGTTTGACAAAATTTCTTGCAAAGAAAAGGTCATGTCATGGTAATTTTCTATGACCGTTTATGAAAATTTACGCCTTCTACATTTAGCTTTATTCTTTTACATCTTCCCTATGGATTTTTCTATAACTTTTTCTCAGAGGAGTACAATACATTGATTCTGTATTTGATTTTCAGATCAAACACGTTCTCTATTTCAAGGTGCAATCACGTGGCTCTTAAATGTTAAAAGAAACGTGGAAGAAGTTTATGAAACTATTTATCCCAAAGTAGTTTTTGCTGTAGGTTTTAGAGGTGATATTGACGTTATTCACCTGTCTATATATGCAACAATATTTCTTGAACTAAAAGAGGAATAGAAGCATCAAACTGAAAATATGAAATGTTTAGGAGAATTAGCCCATAGCAAAAATAAAAGGAAATTAGGATAGGTTTAGTAAATTATATTACAGCACGCATGTAAAACACATCGACTGCAATGTAAACTATTACAGAACAGTAACTTTAATTCACAAAATATATCGAATTAAGACCGCAATCGGCATAAATAAAATGTATAAATTGCCTTTCACATCTTTTTCAGCTCCATCAAGTCAAGTCTCAAGGGGAGAAGGTAGGTTTCATTGAAATATATTAGAAAGGTGTTACTGACTTCATCAGAACTACCCTAATATACACAAATGGGATCTCGTAAAATTAGTATGAAAGAACGATGTAATCTTACGGCATAGAGTTAACATATTGTTAATGTTCAGACCATGGAGTTTGCCACAATTTTGCATGGGAATTATCCTGAAATTACTCATCCCGAAAAACAGAACACACACACACACACACACACACATATATATATATATATATATATATATATATATATATATATATATATATATACATATATATATATCAGGGGTAGTAAAAATCCATTGCCCGACAGCCCGGGACAAGTTAATTTTAGCTTCGACATTTACAGTCACTGCCCGGTGGGGCAACGAGATTTTGATGGCTATGGATTATGTTGGATCTGAATACTGTGATGATAAATCAGTTTGTATGGGGAACCTACTGGTTCGCTACCTGTTATTTATGCCAGGTGTTAACGTTTCTTAAAGATTTTATACCTACCTGGTAGAGTCAATCATGCGTAATAATCATATTTCCTGCCGTCACATGGTGATTCAGGGCTGGCTAATGACAGATGTTATGCTAAATGTAACAGGTATGTTTATTTTCTGGCAGTGATTAGGATATTGCAAAACAGCAACTACCAAAAGAGGAGACAGCAGGATTATATCTTTACTCAAATAAGTTAGTTGTCTTGAGCCACTATTCTTACACAACTGCACCCTGAGACATGGAGTTTGCAACAAGTTTGCATAGGAATTATCCTGAAATTACTCATTCCGAAGAGCACACACACACACACACACACACACACATATATATATATATATATATATATATATATATATATATATATATATATATATATATATATATATACAAACTTTTTTATTCTATATTTGATCTAAAACTGAGGCACATTCATATATTTGTGTTTCTAATTATTTGTAGGTTCGTTGGACAAAAGTTCTTGCAAAGAAAAGGTCATGTCATGGTAATTTTCTATGACCGTTCATGAAAATTTACGCCTTCTACGTTTAGCTTTGATATTTCATTTTACATCTTCCCTACGGATTTTTCTATAACTTTTTCTCGGCGAAGTACAATACATTGATTCTATATTCGATTTGCAGATCAAGCACGTTCTTTATTTCAAAGTGCAATTACGTGGCTCTTAATGTTAAAAGAAAGGTGGAAGAATTTTATGAAACCATTTATCCCAATGTAGCCACTATTGCAGGTTTTAGAGGTGGTATTTACATTATTCATCTGTCTATATATGCAGCGATATTTCTTGAACTAAAAGAGGAATAGAAACATCAAACTGAAAATATGAAATGTTTAGGAGAATTAGCCCGTAGTAAAAACGAAAGGAAGTTTGGAAAGGTTTAGTAAAATATATTACAGCACGCGTGCAAATCACGTCTACTGCCATGTAAACTATTACTGAACAGTAACTTTAATTCACAAAATATAACGAATTAAGACCTCAATCGGCAGAAATAAAATGTATAAATTACCTTTCACATCTTTTTCAGCTCCAACAACGGAAATTTCAGGGGGAGAAGACATCAAAGGTAGGTTTCATTGAAACATATTAGAGAGACAGAAAGTGTTATTGACCTTCATCAAAACTACTATAATATACACAAATGGGATCTCATAGAATTAGAATGAATGAAAGACGTAATCTTAACGGTCTTTATAGCCCCCCCTAGAGTTAACATATTGTTAATGATCAGACCATGGAGTTTGCAACAAGTTTGCATAGGAATTATCCTGAAATTACTCATCCCGAAAAGCAGAACACACACACACACACACACACACACACACACACACATATATATAGTGAAAACTTAATTTTAGCTTCGACAGTCACAGACACAGCCCGGTATTTATGCCAGGTGTTAACGTTAACTAAAGATTTGATACCTACCTGGTAGAGTCAATCATGCGTAATAATCATATTTCCTGCCGTCACATGGCGATTCAGAACTGGCTAAAAATGCCAGATATTATGCTAAATGTAAGAGGCATGTTTATTTTCTGGCAGTGATTAGGATATTGCAAAACAACAACTACCCAAAGAGGAGACAGCAGGATGAAATCTTTACTCAAATTAGTACGTTTTCTGGAGCCACTATTCTCACGCAGCTGCACCGTGAGATTATAGTTGTTTTTAATCATTCCACATAATGCAGAGCACCTTTATCTTAATAATGTTCAGATATGGATGACTTCAAAGGGCAATAGGGCTGGTTGCGAATTAGGAGGATGTGACTATGACACTGGGATCGACATCAAATACCGGACTGATGGAAGCTCTTCAATCTGAGGAGACTACAGGCGAAGACGAAGTTACAGGAAGTGACTGTTCGCGATCTCCTATTTGCTGACGACTGTTCCCTGAATGCCAAATCTGAATCTGACATGCAACACAATATGCACCATTTCTCTTCAGCTTGTGACAATTTTGTTCTCACAATCAGTATCAAGAAGATAGAGGCGATGCACCAACCTGAACAAGGAAAGCCTTACGTAGTCCCCACCATTATAGTAACTGGTCAAACCCTGGTAGCAGTGGAGAAGTTTACCTCTCTCGGCAGCACACTGTCACATGCTGTCCACATCGATGATAAAACCAACTCCAGATTTGCTAAAGCATGTGTGGCCTTTGGCAGACTACGTGCAAATGTGTGGGAGCGCTGATGCATCAATCTACAAGCAAAACTGAAGGTCTACAAAGCCATTGTGTTGCCGACACTGCTGTATATTAACGAAACCTGGACGGTGTACAGACGCCATGCCAAAAAGCTGAATCATTTTCAAACTTTTGCCTGAGGAAACTGATGACGATAAGATGACAGAACAGGGTCACAGACACTGAGGTTCTCATACGAGCAGGAATTCCAAGCATCCACACTCCATGAAATCATAGATGAAAATCTGCAGGCCACGTCACCAGTATGTCAGACGAGCGACTACCAAAGAAGATCTTCTACGGCGAGCTGAAGGAGGGAAAGCGATCTCAGGATGGGCAGAAGAAACGCTTCAAAGATTCCCTCAAGTCATCCTTGAAGCACTTCAACACTGACCCCGAGTCTTGGGAAGATCTCGCACAGGATCGCTCCACCTGGTGGAGTCTGATCCATACTGGAGCTACAGGCTTTGAACAGAGGAGAAGAAATTCGGGATTACATTCTTGCGCCTATAGATTTCCCTCAACAGTTTCGCAAAAATAAGTAGCGCGCGAAAAAAGATTTTCAGTATTGAGCAGTATATTTTGTAACTATGTATTTTAGCCATTTCAAATATTTTGCAGTTTTATCGTGTTCAACTCTCTTATACTTGGATTTAAGCCAATTTACAGTAACGTCAATATTGTTATATCAAAAACAACGTTAAAAGAACAACGTGGCTTCATTGTGAAAAGACAAAGATTAAACAGTGAGAAAATATTCCCATACACATTTATTTTACGGCTGTTTATATACATTTAATTTGTTTATAAAGTCTCAGATATCTTTCAGAAGTTGGTATTGCTCTACTAACACGTGAACAAATCTACCATAGGCATGCAACATTCATTTAGTCATTGTAAACAATGAAAATATTTATGATTACATGTTATAGAAAAGTTTGTCTTTAATTTTGTGGATAAATGTTTAATTAAAATCGCGATAAAAAAATATATTGAACCGCAATATACAAATGTGCTTATTGTATACTTATGTTTTGAATCACTCATAATAATATTGATATTCTTTGGCACAAAAATCTATAGCTTTGTCAGGTTCAAAATAAAAGGATTATTTTTTAAAAATTAATCTCCCTCTTGAGCTATGTGCAAATAATTGTAAAAGTCCTAGCATCCCGCCCTCCCCCAAGTTTCGACTTACTACTTAAGGGTTTACTTATCATAAATTGAGCCTAATCCTTTTCTCCTTCATTCTGAAAGGAAAACTATTACTTTAATGCACACTTTCTTTTATCAGGAAAAAGGAAAGGAAAAATATTTAGAAAAATACAAGATCATGAAAAAAGTAATGATTGCCTATAGGGCAGCTTTTTGGGTAATGGAATAGAGAGGGGTTTAGAATTGGGGATAAATCTCAAATAAATAAATAAATAAATAAGTAAATTAAAAGCGCGTGGACTATTCCGCATCGCTGCCGAATTTTAGTGCTAAATTAATTGCAAATGTTTCTCTCAATAATATATTACGTTTGAGTAAAAAAAAGATATTAAATTAAATTTAAATTAAAAAACATTTTTGAAACCACAAATGAACGAGCATTCATACGTACATATTATGGATGTCGAAACCTGAATGACAGGGGAGGCCCTGGTCGTCCCACGTTTTCAAATAATAAATGCATGGATTGATGCACCAATTTTACTAAATCTTATTCGTCCTCGAAGGAGACGCCTTATCTTAAGCATCGTTCCAGCACACTCGCATACATACATACATACATACATACATACATACATACATACATACATACATACATACATACATACATACATACATACATACATATATGCATGCATGCATACATACATACATACATACATACATACATACATACATACATACATACATACATACATACATACATACATACATACATACATACATACATACATTGGGGTTACCATTTCAACATGCTAGTATCAATACTTTCTGCTGAAAGTTTTACCTAATTCTTCATTTACGCGAGCAATATATATTAAGCTTCACACTTGCCTTGCCTTTTGTTACTTCTCGAGATGTAAATTTACGGTTTTATCTAAAGTATTGATTCATTTCTTGGTCGCAAATCGCCCACATGTAAATAAATAAAAATAATTGTTTGACATGAAAGATAACAAATTACAACTTTAGGTAATTTTTATTCATTTACTCGCGCAATGTATATTAAGGTTTACACTCACCTTGCCTTTTGATACTTCCTGAGATGTAAATTTGTAGTTTTATCAAAAGTACTGACTCAATTCTTTGTCGCAAATCGCCTCGCTCCCTGTATAATAAGAAATATTGCTTCAGTTGAAAGATAGAAAGTTGCAATCTGAGGCAAATTATTCGAATATTGAGATCGCTTGAGGCACACCCAAAAATAAATAGCTAATGTCTACTGCAGTCAAGCGTGGAGAGAGAGAGAGAGAGAGAGAGAGAGAGAGAGAGAGAGAGAGAGAGAGAGAGAGAGAGAGAGAGAGAGAGAGAGAAGCGGGGATATTCAATCTGACGAAGTTGTAGATTTTTTACAGTCACACCGTTGATAAATTAGTTCAAACTATATAATACGTGAACGGTTCTTTGTTTTTTTTTTTCAAAACTATAAAGCAAGATTTTTATAATATAAAATGAAATTCTTGACACTTTAATTATCCGCCTCATGGTTCCAGGTGGAGTAAAGGATGTTGTACAAAGCGAAGTCGATAACTTGAGTACCCAAGTAAAAGGACTGGAAACAAGAGTTGTCCGGATGGAGACAGTGCTTGAGGATATATATGGGAAGATAGATATATTAATGAAACGGCAGGGAGAACTGGGAGCATATTAATATATTAATATAGAATATCCTAGAGTGTGGATGTACATGTATTATCTGTAGCAGAGTCACCCATCACACAATCACACAAGCACAGGTGAATTCAAATACCCGCCTACCATATCGAAGGCAGTGTAATCGAGTCGTGCGTATGTGTTGGTGTGTGTGCGTGTGTATGTGGGAAGAATAATTTAAGAACCGATTGGAGTGCAATGATAGTTAGTAAGAAAACAAAGATGATACAAGGGACAAATGATAAGCTATTGAAATTTGTTCGTCAGCAACTTCTGGGACATTCCAATAATAATATTAATAATAATACCTATGAGGTCCATATGATTATTCAGTTCCCCATCCCTCCCCATCTAATCAATAACCCAATCATGTGTTATATACTGTACTACATATAAAGCATTCTCGGCCAGCGAGAAATTGTGGGCTAGAGCGCGGTTTTGCATCTACAGATATCCTTTGGAATCATTATAGATTCTCGATCACTCTGCATTTGGGAAAGGAAGCCAGGCATGACAAGTGAGAGTAGGTAGGGTTCATCGAAAGGTGGAAAACAATTTTTCCAGAGTGGATGTAGGCTCGACATCTACTGTTCAACTGAATGAACCTGTTTTCTTTCTTTGTTGTCTACATGTCTCTCTACATGTATGTAATGTGTTTATCCATTATGTATATCTGCCTGTCTATCTACATGTATGTATATATGTATGCATGTATGTGTGTAAGTATGCCTATATGTCTACATGTATGTATGCATGCATTATGTATATCTACCTGTCTGTTTACATGTATGTATGCTTATACTTTGGTAGATAGGCGAGTAGAACGGTAGGTAGATAGGTAGCTAGCTAAGGATGGGTGAAGCAGGAAGGAAGGTGCTTATTATTTTTTTTATTGTAGTCCAATGTCCGAATGGATATAAGATGTACCAGAGCGAGAAGTGTGGAAGATTCTGCTACCGTTACGAGTCGAATCACTGCCAATCCTGGTTTGGAGCCAGACAAATCTGTCAGAATGAAGGGGGCGACCTTATGCTTCCTTCAGAATGTACCTACCCCTTCTTCAGAGAGCAGGCTTCGCTCAACAAGGGTAAGACTCTCTCTCTCTCTCTCTCTCTCTCTCTCTCTCTCTCTCTCTCTCAATCAATCAATCAATCAATGATTTCAGATTTTTGTGGTTTAAAGCCATTTTTAACACATGTTAGGCCATACATGGCGGCCAGTATATTTGGTGGAGAAAGAGCCCCGGAAGAACCACCGATCCGCAGGAAGCTACTGGCAAGCTTTCTCACATACCCACATTGGTCTAGCCAAAACTCGAACGCAGAGGTCAGATGTGAGTGATCTGTAAAGGCGAGCGCCTTAGACCACTGGGCCACTCGGGGCCCCTCTGTCTCTCAATGAGAAAGTATGTATGTATGTATGTATGTATGTATGTATGTATGTATGTATGTATGTATGTATGTATGTATGTGTGTATGTATGTATGTATGTATGTATGTATGTATGTATGTATGTATGTATGTATGTATGTATGTATGTATGTACGTACCTACGTACGTACGTACGTACGTATGTATGTATGTATGTATGTATGTATGTATGTATGTATGTATGTATGTATGTATGTATCAATCTCGATTTTTCTTCTTTCTTTGCTTGTTTGTCTTTCATTTTACATGTGGTTTTGCATAATGCTATCGTGCAGGTGGTCTGTTTTTTTTCTTTCTAAAAGAAAAATGTACAACCTTTCGTTTTATTTCTTAAGTTTTGGACATTTCAAACACCCGACTTTGGGTGTTTTATTGAATGAGAAGTTTCCAATTTATTTGTGGAGCGTGAATAAAAGTGTAATGCAATTTCTTCAGAAAAATACAGACGCTGATTTGACAGTCATGATTGTAAATATAACAGTGTAATGGAGATACTGTCTAACGCAATCATCTGCAACTTCCTTGAGGGAACGGGCCAGATAAGCGATTTTTAAAGCCACACCCTATGATGTAAATAAGTGGATAAAACCAGGTCGAGGGCCGTAGGTTGCACATGCCTTGTCTAACGGGCTATTTAAATTCTTGATTTTTATATTCGCGATCGACCAGTATTCCACGAGAATAAAGCATCCATGAAAATTTTACTCAAATTTAGATAATAATAATAGTAATATTAATATCCGACGGACACCAGCTCGAAATGAAAGTATTAAAATGTCGTAAGATCGAGAGCTTGAAACATTGCGCAAATAACCCGCTCTACAGTACTTTCTTGGCAAATGTTCATGTATGACCCGTAAGATATGGCGCTGGACTTATTTGAATCTTGTTAAATATTTGGCGGTAAGCATTTCATTCAAGTGCCATGCAAGTAAATTGTTGTGCCTTTTTGAAAGATTCGGCATATATATTTTCCATATTGTACTATAAAATAAAAAAATCTTATTGATTGTAAACCTGAAACCTTATTTCCTTTTACATTGACTATATATATATATATATATATATATATATATATATATATATATATATATATATGTAAAGAAAATGTGACGACCAAGGCATTTAATTAATAACATTTTCAAGACTGACACTGAAAATTTACTAAAAGCTTCAAAATAAAGTATTCCGAAAACTTTTAAATATGCTTGCGTGAAATTTTCATCTCTAGTCATTTTTGGCTAGATTGCAAAGCAATTCCAGCTTATGGATTTCCGACATCTGTCCCTCTGTCCGACGGTCTGTCGGGCGCAGCACTAAGGTCAGAGTTTGCGTTTAGGTAGTTTTCTTAGACACTACTGCTTGCAGAGTCACATTTAATTTTCTATGTAAATGTTTAATAGGTAGTCCTACAGCCATAAGTCAAAACGAGGTCACTGGTGCCTATATTTCATGGTTTAGTGATTTGTACTGCCCCTTTTACGTTAAGCTCAGTTTTTCTAGGTTAGATCTTGCGTTTAGCTCATTTTCTCAGACATTGCTTGAAGGTTAATATGACTTGGGAGGAAGATGCATCATGAAAAGTACTACACCCTTAAATAAAAAATAGGTCACTGTGACCTATATTTTCCACAACAGTAACCTGCGTTTAGCTTAACGTCTCAGACACGATTGCCTACAGAGTCATGCAACTTGAAATGAAGATGCCTCATGAAAATTACTGGTAGCTTAAGTAAAAATTTGGTCACTGTGATTTATATTTTACACTTAGTAACCCTTCAGACAAAGCTAGGCCACTACTACCTGTATTTAAAGCTGCATTGATCTACGTTAACATTTGAGTTTAGATCAGTTTCTTAGATACTATTACTGCAGAGTGATGAAACTTGATACATAGAAGACATCATATAAAGTACTATACCATGCAGTAAAAGCAAAACTTTTGTAATTCGACCATACCGCCATTGGCGGTTTTCTTGTTTTCATATAAAATATTTTTGCAAAGCTTCTCAGAAAATAATATTTCCGATGTCTGATTTTGAGTAAACGTCTGAGTCTTTTCTTTCGAAAGTTTTATGAATTTAAGGTATGTGGTGTCTTTAGGTAGAGGCAAGAAAGCAACATCCAAGGTGTTGTGGTGGCCTTAGGTAGAGGCAGGAAAGCAGCATTCAATGTCATGTGGTGGCTTTAGGTAGAGGCAAGAAAGCAACATCCAAGGTCATGTGGTGGCTTTAGGTTGAGTCAGGAAAGCAACATCCAAGGTCATGTGGTGGCTTTATGTTGAGTCAGGAAAGCAAAATCCAATGTCATGTGATGGCTTTAGGTTGAGGCAGAAAAGCAACATCCAAGGTCATGTGGTGGCTTTAGGTAGAGGCAGGAAAGCAGCATCCAATCTAAGGAGTTTAATTTTTACAGATCGAGTTTCCTCTTTCTTAAAATTCGCTTTTCACTAATTTGATATTTATGTGCAAAAACATGAACGTAGTGGTCTGCTTCTAAAATGGAGGCAAGCTAAAGAAAACTCCTTCCATTAAAGAAACGAAACGCTGGCTTTGGCCGGAAAAACTGCACATATTTAGAGCGTGAAGCTCTCTCGGTAAATTTCGCGCGGCAATAACTTATTTAAATAGTAAAACTTGATTTTTACTACATTTTTGTTGAACATTAATGCGTAGTCTCTGCAAATTTACGTTTCCAAAGACAAGTATTATTTGACAGAAATTATCTGAATTAAGTGACGACTACAGCATGATACGTTTCTTAAGCTTATACTGAGTCCTATACGCCCTAAGTTTTGTGTTTAAATTCACATGTAGTGTAAAACTGAAAATTAAAACAAAATACCCCCAACCCCATAATATAATACATTGCTACCCAAAGCATTCAGATAATGTTCTGCAGTGTTTAAATGAAAAATCTCAGTAATTGTATTTGTAATTGAATAATGGCATTCCATCCCTCCCCCTACAACTAAATAGATAAATAAAATACAATTCTAGACAGCAGAGCATAAGAGGTTCTCATTACTGATACATTTATTTTCAGGAAGTTGCTCAGAGATCTGGATAGGAGGCCGAACTGACACTCCAGGCTCGAACTATGTGACGGTTAAGGGAGATGTCATACCCTAAGACGGCAGTTTCTCATACTGGTCATCTGGTCAACCTGACGGTCTAGGTGGAGAGAGTTGTCTGGAAATGAGAAGCAATTTTACGAACTACCTGATGAACGATTACCACTGTGAAGTTGAAGAAGGCTTCATTTGTCAAATTTTTTCCTAAATAATATTTTGTATATAAAACCACAATATCATTGATAGTACATGAACTAATATATATATATATATATATATATATATATATATATATATATATATATATATATATATGATACATAGCTGCAACTAATCATTTTCTGAGAATCTGATATAGACATTCGTATCACCTGCTATCGTTTTCAAATTCCTTATTACCACGGTCCGAAAAGCTGGAAATAGCTTATCACGTGTCATAAATGACCCCCAACCCAACCGATTCTCTAGAAATTAACATTCGTTATAAAACCGAAACAAGTGTATTATTCAAATAATATATGCATATGTTTAAAATTCGTACGGCAACAAAAGTCCAACAGTCGCTTTGGCAACGTTTAAAAAGCACACTAAACTACCCGCCACTAATCACGAGGAAATCGCAGATCATCTTTGAGTTTTTACATCGTCTGCATCCAGTTTGAATATTGTTAAATCGATGAAATTCTTCGATGTGCAAAAACTGATGAATTTAAACACCACTGGCAAGCACTTGTAGCAACAAAACTTTATCCAAAACGAAGGAGGATTCAATTTAAAGACACTGATACTGAGTCAATGCGACTTAAACAGATTCGCGAGAATACAGATGCTGTGTATGCAGAACTAGGACAGCATATCCGCACACTAACATTAACTTCTTACGCTATAACAAGTAGTTCCAATAACTAATGAAAATAATGTATATTTGTTTAAAGGCATATAGTAAAAGTATAATCAGTACAGTAGGTAGATCAGGAAAGCTGTATCATCTCTCGTGAGTATATGACGTCAGCGAATCATATTCGACGCTTTGCATCTCGTGAGATCCTCTATCACAAAACATACAAGATAAAGTCAGTATATGCTTGCCGATTGGTTAAAAACAAAATTGTAACAACTTAAAACCTGAATCTGTCTGAGATCAATTTCTGCCACTGTCGGAGATAGTCATGAAAAATGTTCACTGCGCACATTGAATAGGCCAAAGTCAGTCTACAAAATCAAGTTACCATAGCTAGTAAGGGGGGGGGGGGGGAATAGTAAGAAAAATGGCTGAATGAAAAATGTGCTTGACACGGGATTGATTTTGTTTGCAAACCAATTGATTAACAGTAAAAAAGAGGATTTTAGTGAAAACATTTCATCTATACTTGGAAAGACTATAGTATCGACGCAATTCAATCATGTGAGATTTTACAAGGATCGGGTTTCCTATTGTCTGTGTGGATACTATTGTGTGTGTGTGGATACTATGATGTGTATTAGGATATGTACTGACGCAAAAGAAGAGACCATACAACCAGTAAAATGGAATTTTTATGTGACGTGTTCTTGAAATTTGATTGTATTTCTTATTCACGGCAATATATAATTTAAAAAAAGTGTCTCTATGTCTTGATTTGTTTTATTTTTAATGTATGGATAGAATATTCACACAAGCACAAACATACGCATTTTAAAATCTCTTATCTCTCTCTCACTCTCTCTCTTTCAGTGAGACTTGATTACCGTTTTCATGTTAAATTCCACTGAGACTAGAATACCGTCTCCATGTTAAATTCTCTCTCTCTCTTTCTCTCTCTCACTCTAATTGAAGTTCATGTTAAATTCTCTCTCTCACACGCATTGAGGCTAGAGTACCGTCTCCATGTTAAATTCTCTCTCTCTCCGTCTCTGTCTCTGTCTCTCTCTCAATAATGTCAGTGTTTCGATTGTAACAGTAAGCCAATGTCCATGCTAAATTATATTGAGTCTAGAGTGCCGTCTCTATCTTTAAATTCTCAAATAAAATGTCCCTATTTTCAAGCCACGCATTTATTAAACAAAGTTACAGTCAATGGCCGGGATGACACAATTTTAACAATGTAATTTTGGCACACTCTAAATCGTAAGCTAAGGTCAAGTCATTGCAGGCTGACAGAATTGTAGCAAATTTAAAACCACAAATTTGGCACACGCCAAATCGTACTGTTTTCATTCGACAGCGTAGCAAAAGTAACACTGGTTTTCAGAAACTGATGAATGAAACATTTACCAGTCTTACGCAAAAGCACAGCGGGTTGACAGTAAGGCACACACATTTGTCACTCAAGCCAGCCAGATTGAGAGTGAATGTTTTTGCAAACATACTGTCTTTAACATACGCAGCAATTTTAGCGAGTACATTCAATTTCCATTACAGTCCAGACAGAACCACACATGATAAACCTACGACGTAATATTAATTTCAGTTAGAGTGCAGACAAACCAGCATGATACATTTCCCGCCAGATAGACACACTATTATATTTTCCGCCAAACAAAATCCAACATGTTACACTATTACATTTCCAGCCAGACATACTCATTATGCGAAACCTGTGAACCAATTTTTAGACATTACATCTTGTCCCAATACATTTCAACATGGCGGCATAATGTTAAATTTCCTTTTGGCTCTAGAATCATTTTACCCTGTTTAACATGGGATGTCCGTTGAATCTCAAGTGGTACACTATACTACTAGCATTAAAATTTTCAGAGTTGATAAGATCATTATATTTAATAGTATTAGGATTTCCAATGTACATGTTGGGCATGTAAAGTATTTCTAACGTCTGCACAAAAATGGACATTTAAAAAATAATGTAATTCATTCGCTAAATCATATTTGAAATTCATTATTAAAATTTTCTTGTTTACTCAAGCAATCAAAATGTATTCTCCATGTTTTGAATGTATTTGTCCTTAATTACCTCTTTTACTTTCTGACTAATAGATTTCAAGTCAGAAAACTTATCTTGATTAACCCCAAATCATGCCAGCCCCCAGTTATGTAGAGTAGTTATAATATAAAGTAACGATTGTCAGTGAAAATTCCCCGATGAATCCATCAATAGCAATACTTTATACAAAATGTGTGAAAACTTATCTGTTATGCCAGACACTATTTTCCCCTAGAAGCTCACAATTCGTGAGCTGATAACAAATATGAAATTCAAGTGTTCATAATTCACCAGAAACTATTGCATTTGGCGTAGAAGCATTACAATCAAGTCTATATTTTCATAAAAGCATACGTCTGAACTGTATAATATATAGGATGCAACCAAAGACTCAACATATTTCAGCTCGATATCTAATGGTAAGTCTAAAAACTAAACATGTTGCCTTGTTAGCCTGTTCAGCCAGTATGTGACTAGCTTTGGAAGAGTACTTGATTGTTGATAGTGACCACTAAATATTTAAACTCCGTCTCTACTATTAGCTGATGATGACAGTATTTAAAAATTGGTATATTGTTAATATTAGATTTAGTAAAAATATTTTTTCTCGTTCTAGTGGGCCTATCAGTTACATTCAAAGTCTTGCAAAACAAAAACACAACATTCAAAGCTAGCTACAATTGTTCATGAGATTCAGGAAAACTACCAATATCATCTACATACTAAAGCAAATATAATTTGACAAAATATTCCCCATCAGCAAAGTCAATAATCATGCAAATTTCAATGCATCGTGAACAATACATAACAATTTGGTGAATCCATCGCATTCTTCAGATATGAAATTTGTCAGGTTGTAAAGGACAAGTAAGAAAACGAATTTGTGACAAAGGTTCCCCTTTACGTAACACATTATTACTTTGGAAGAATGCAGAAATTTTAATGTTTATCTTTACAGAAAATAGAGGTTGGTTATACGTGTTTCTGATAATAACTAATTTGTTATCAACAAAGTTCCACAACAATTTGTGCCACAGTGTTTTCATATCTACTGAATCAAAAGCTTTTGGTGCAGTCTATACACTCGTATAAGTCGAGACCAACTGCAAGCCACGTAGACCCTGATCTGCCGGCGCATAAAGCGCCGGCAGATCAGGATCTATGTTGTTTGTTCTACTGATTACTTCTAACAAACTGCATATACCCAGATATGCCGGTGCATTATGCTATGACAGATCTGGGTTTGTGCAGTTTGCAGTTGGGCTCGACTTATAAGAGAGTATATACGGTAATCAATGAAGGCAAAATAGCGTTTACTTTTCTTACAGAGGTACAAATTAAATAGACATTTCAAATACAAGATACGGTCAGTTGTACTATAATGTTTTCTGAACCCTGCTTGTTCTTCATCAAGTAATCAATACTATTTCAAATATTCATTTAAAGGACTATTAAGAAAGTAAGTAAAAAGCTCTCCAAAACAGTTCAGATTGGTAATACCCTGCAGTTGTAATGATTTCCAGCATTACCTTTATTCTTAAAACTGGGGGTCATGTACCCCACCGTTCAATATCGCTGAATTAGATCAGGATCAAAAATAGATTAAATAATTTTGAGAAGAGGTAATAACGCTGATTGAGAAGCTTTAAAAACTGTATTTAATGTCATATCCACATGCAGTCTTTATCGTTTTTAGAGATTTTATTGCTTTTAAAATATCTTCATTACCAATAGGTCTGTTAATTTTACTGTTTTTATTAGGGATAGCCTCATCAGTAATATAATCATAGCCAGGTTCGTGATATTAAATTGTTGAGGTATTTAAAATGTTCAAAGAAAGTCTGCAACGAACGATGCCATTAAGAACATTTGAAGAATTGTCTCCCTTGTTCAAAATTGCACAATACGCTTTAGGATTTGTTGATGAGAGATTACAAATGTCTTTGATAACCCTATCAAGAAACAGCCTAAATTGCTTATGAATGTCTTTGATAACCCTCTCCAAAAACAGACTGAATTGCTTATGAATGTCTTTGATAAAATTATCCAGGAAGAGCCTAAATTGCTTATGAATATCGTTGATGACCCTATCTAGAAACAGTCTAAATTGCTCATCAAATCAATATCTTTGATAACCCTATACAGGAAAAGCCTAATTTGGTTATGAATGTCTTTGATAACCCTATCCAGAAACAGCCTCAATTGCTTACCAATGTATTTGATAACCCCATCCATAAAAAGCCTCAATTGTTTACGAATGTCTTTGATAACCCTATCCAGCAACAGTCTAAACTACTTATGAATGTCTCTCTGATAGGCTTTACTAGCGGTAATAAAATCTAACCTACTTTGTGCATGTTTGCATCCCCAGTGATTGTTGTTTTGCTTTATGTTCTCAAAACCTTAATTTTCATTCTTTCTTGTTCTCCACGGTATGTGGACAATTCTTGTAGTAATATGATAGACATCGACAGTGTTAGCAGGATTTTCAGCAGCGTGCAAAGATATATCATTACATTTTCGGAAAAAGTAAGTTGACATAAAAACTAGAGCTACTGATGTTGCCAAGAAAGGAAATCAATATATTTACCTCTTGTATATCAATATTTTCCAAACAAAAGTTCACTTCGGCATTGGAAATTGAAACTGAACTGAGGGCATAACAATGAGAGTTTATAGAAGGGTCTGTAAAATACCATGGAGCCCTGATATATATATATATATATATATATATATATATATATATATATATATATATATATATATATATATATAGAGAGAGAGAGAGAGAGAGAGAGAGAGAGAGAGGCTGGTGCTTACAGGCAAGGCGATGGGTGCCGTAGTGCCGTTATCCGCGGATCCGGGTTCGAATCTCCGTAAAGTACAAATTAAAATTCTTTAACCTGTGTTACGACTCTATGGTCTAAGAAAAATGTAACAGAAAGAAAGTGAAACCAACAAATCAAGTAAAAATCAACAAGCAATTTATTACTAGATAATTAAAATGAAAAATCAAAAAAGTCACTTACAGTAATGTGTTTTGAAATCCTAATAATCCAATAAGAATGATTGTTCTAATCACAAGTCCTAAATATAGAATGTTCCGAATTCACGGCTGTGTCCTTGAATGTTATTATGTGCCAATGGTCTCCAAAGTCCTGATGTACTAGTAATCTTGATGTGCTGATGTTAAAATGAAGTATTTCAAAATCTCTGAATAAGTTCACATAAATTCCAAAATCATCAATTAAAATTCCAAAATCCAAAAGTTTATGAGCACTGTTATAATCCAATGAATATTTAAAATAATTCCTCTCTTAGAATTTGGAATGAATTTTCACAACTGTAATAGCTCTTTACAAGACTGATGGTAATGTCAAAACTGAATAAATGTCCACCAAACATGGCATATATAAAGATTGGTCACATGACAGAATGTTCTAGAACATGTGTCATCTTAATGGAATTTTACTTGTAAACAAAATTCACCTTGACCTTCAAATTGAGAAAACATATTGATCAAAACAACCTAATTCAAGGACACTAGTTAAACATGTTTTTCCTGATAAACATAAAGATTTAAGCAAATATTAAAGTGAAGAAACATTTATAATTTCCTAAAATATTTATAATATTATATAAACATCATACATAACACCTGTATATACATAGGCTGGTAACTTCATCAATCACCATGCTGTGTCAATCATATCAAGCTTCAGCTGCTTGCGGCTTCGTTCCACATTCTGGTCTCTCGTCTTTGATGGCTTATTCTTGCACGAGAAGCGTTGGACCTGAAATAAATGAATCAGAATTTATTATATTCAATGCACTTCCCTTCATTACTTTTGAATGGACGTTTGCTTCCTATTCTTATACAAATCATATTTAATTAGGAGCATCTGTTTTTATACAAAATGTAAATTTTAGCTTTTACATAAATATATATATCTTTGTCATGAGTAATTTTTTTATTTTTTTATAATTTTTTTTTTAAAACTGAGAGCTAGTGCTATATAGTCCCATCTCTTTAAAGTGAAATGGAAAGTACAACCAAAGTCTTTACAGCCGGAGAGAGAGAGAGAGAGAGAGAGAGAGAGAGAGAGAGAGAGAGAGAGAGAGAGAGAGAAGTATAGAGAGAAAGTGTGTATTTAAATAATTATGTAGTTCCCTCGTGAGTGTATTGTGTTGTTATACTGTAATAAAAATAGCAGGGTGGGTATTGTGTACGAATGTGTATAGGGGATATTTTTTAATATAAAAATATTTGTGCTTTCTACTCTGTAATTCTTGATTACTAACCTTGGACGGTGTGTATGCCGCAGGAATGGGGTCAGGATGATAAACAATGTTGGTCCATTTAAACCAACACAATGCAATGAACAAATACATGTATCCTTTATACATCAAAATTCTCCCGTCCACATGATACAACCTATCGTAGGCACTTTTTCAAATCCTTGTTGGGTTTTGTGAACAACATGAAAGAAACTCCGTTCATATGCTCTCTCACTGAGTTCAGAGTCATTACGACTAGTCTTATCGGACCAATGCTTGACGACCATTTCCAATTTTATCACATATCGCAGAAATACTAAGAGTATAGGATACAGTTTAGCGTAAGCTTCACATTGTGCACACTCCATTGTTGCTCTGTTTGTCCGTAAGCAATATGGGGTGCACGCAAGGTATTGTGGGTAAATGCCATCATATCTATTTATAGCAACAATGTGAATTCGTAATCTGTTCTATTACTATTTCATAATTCTGTGCAGATACAATATAATGATAAATATTTACACTGTGCTAATTATGACTGTCTTCTCCTTTTTCTAAAAAAATATGACAAATAGATATTTTTAAAAATATTTAAAGACAAGATCAGGTAACTTGCACGATACATTCATATGCAGAATAAGAGGAAAATAAACTCCAGACGATGAAATGAATTAAAATAATGCCTAAAATAAAATATAAAAATTAGCAAATGTTAAAACAGACTTGTTATTGTGAAGACCAAAAAACTTTATTTGGCACAAACTTAATATTCATATCAGGAAAAAAGCTTGTAGACATCTGAAACTAATAGTAATTCTGAACTTATAGTACTGACTCTATGCATAATATAGAGAAATATTTGACAATAACACCTGCAAAATGTTACATATACAGGACAAATTATAATTTATACGCACGCAGAATTATATCTATTTTTGTGTTGAAGTTCTTTGTGCTCCAAAAGCATATAGGAAAACTGATGAGTCAAAAGCATTAAAATCCGGATGTTGATTAAACCATACATATTTGGTATCATATTTATAGAAATGAAATTAATAATTTAATTAGATTTTTTTTTGTTAATTAATCATTTTTTGGTGGAATAACATTAGGGAATATCTAATGTGGACAACTACACGTTTTTACTGCCATCCAGATTGTTCAGTCTGGTTGTCCAGTGAGCAGTCATGCATGTTGAAACATAGTTTAGTAGGCCTGTGTGATGTATGGTTGAAACATAGTTTGGTAGGCCTGTGTGATGCATGGTTGAAACATAGTTTATTAGGCCTTTGTGTGTGTGCGCGCGTGCGTACACACACAAACACACACACACACACACACACACACACACACACACACATATATATATATATATATATATATATCTATATATATATATATATATATATATATATATATATATGACAAAAGTTTTTGAATTAATTTGAATATTGCAATTTTAGCGGCAGCCACAGTCATTTATTTGGCAACCATAAATATATTCTGGGCAACCAGTTTTTCAAAGCTTATACGCCCATGGAAAAACCATGGATTTTCAAAATGTATCTACCCTTGTATATATATATATATATATATATATATATATATATATATATATATATATATATATATATATATATATATATATATATATATAAACTAGCCCAGGCGCTTTTGACTCTCACAGAGTCTTTGCCAAAGGCTAAATTACAAAACATACACAAAGGAGACAAACAATATGCACAAAAGAAAACGTTGATTTTACAAACCTTCACATAGTTATGGATCTAACAGAAGTATTATTTCAAAATTGTGAATATAGCGCCTTATTGGTTTGAACCACGATGATAAAATGGCAGTCTAGTCGGTATTGACCTACAAAAGGATGAACAAAAGTGTCATCTATTTCTTAATATAAAGTGACGTAGCCGTAGATTATTATACAGTTTTGCATTGTTCGTTGTCAGTTATTTTACAATTATCTTAGTTAATCCCTGACACACACACGATTCCTTGCTGAATGCAGTACACTTGAAAGGACTGTTAATCGCCGTATGAAGTTTTTTGTTTATATTATCAACTTCGTATGACTCAATCTACCCTTGGTGTGATCTAAAACCTTTTAGGTCCTGTACTTTTATGTCTGTATCGTCTACACGTTCGTGTTTCTGTCATCTTGATCTTCTGACTACTGAAACAATACTATGGATACATTACTGCAATTGATGGAAAAGTATTAAAAGCTGTACGCAACGAAATGAACGACTTACTTCGTCTAAAGCACCATCGCACTCACTAACATCATTTTCAAGGGGAAATTATACCATCAGTATGTTGTAAAATTGGCAATGAGCGAAAAACCTAAAAGGGAGTTAGCTTCAGTTTCTACAAAGGAGCAATTAAAAACTTTTTACTCTAAATTAATTATTAATCAACAGAAACTCTCTGTAAAACCGCAGAACGTTAGGGAAAGAAAATTTAAAAGACACAACCTGCAAACAACTCCCTGTCCTGTAGAACCTTTCATTATGGAAAATTCATCTAAAAAGAAGAAGAATCGTCGTAAAAAAATAAAACGTAAACAATCCTTAACGAAAACGCCTTCACTTGGTACCCACAGTGTGGTTAATCTCTAAAAAGCAGAACTCACAGAAGCAGAAATAAAATTGTTATCAAAAGGTTTGAGCTTCTGTCCCAGCCTAAAGACATATGACAGAGGTAAATTACAAAAGGACATTGAAGACTTTAGCCGTGGACTAAGACTCAAGTTACATTTTGCTCTGCAGCAAAAAAATTAGTCAGATAAAGATATTAGCCTCGACAGACCCAGGTTCCGATAGAAATGTAGTTGGAGCCCAAATCTAGAGACCTTTCTCACGTCAGTTGAAATCTACACTTCAAGGCACATCAACCATGCTAGAAATTATCCAAACTTGAGTATAGAAGAGAAAGAGGCCCTACACTCACTGAAGAACAGAACATACATCATAATCAAGCTTGCAGACAAGGGTTCCTCTGTAGTCGTTATCAATAGGGAAGACTACATAAAAGAAACAAATAGACAATTAAACGACGCCAGATTCTAGCAAGAACTTGACCAAGATCGAACACTGGACTATGAAAAGACTGTTACAAATAGTTTTGATGAAGCGTTCCAAACTGCACACATAGACCAGAAAGCCAAAGACTACTTAGCCCCAGAAAATCCTAGAGCGGGAAGGTATTATCTTTTTCCTAAAGTCCATAAACAAGGAAACCCGGGGAGACCGATAATTTCCGGTAATGGGCATCCCACAGAATATTTGGACCATTTCATGTGACCACATGTCCGCAAATTACCATGCTATCTTCAGGACACGACAGATTATCTCATCAAAAGCAAAGCGTGTGAACCATTATTACCGGAAACAACGCTTGTTTCCTTAGAAGTCACATCCCTGTATGATAATTTATGAGATATTGAAATATATCAGTGGGAGAAAAATGATATTGACACAGTGGCAATATAACTATTGGAATTACTTTCTTTTCCCATGTAGGAAATATATCTGCCTTTATGTATGTTTTTAAAATCTATCTTTCCATATTTAGACCTATTTCATTTATCTTCTTCTTCAGTTCCATCTCTCTCTCTCTCTCTCTCTCTCTCTCTCTCTCTCTCTCTCTCTCTCTCTCTCTCTCTCCATCAGGATGAATAGATCTTAAAATCTGTCAGACTGTAGACCCTATAGTTTACTTTCTTTTAATCAGTAAGGAGGCGCCATAAAAAATGCTACCCCCGCCCCAACTCCAAACAACAAAAAGTAGGCTTTAAATATTAAAGTTTTAAAATTATTTTTTCATATGAATTCTTCAAATTATTAGTGACTGAACTTATATGAACTGTTGATATTCGACATTCTGTCACACATACAGTATCGTATGCCTTTTACACTCTACGACAAATGGACACATTTTTAGGAAACTCGCTTGGTTAAATATAGCAATAAAATGTTTAAGCAGCGATTTTAACTCTCAACACACTCATACATATGTTTAAAAACGATGGAGAAATCGGGCATTGATGAGTGTTGATTACAAACCGAAATCAAGTGACAATCAAAATGTGGGTGCAGCATCTGTTAGCGAACTAGGCTGCAAGCTTGCCAAGTCCAAAAATTCATGTTTGAATGCAGAAATGAACAAAATAAGGAACCAAAATCCATTCAATTAAACTCACAGTCATTACAATCTTTGTTTAAAGGTCTTACGTTTTGAAATTTGTCGGATGTGACCGCTCTGTGATGTTTCTACAGTACCCCATTTTAACAATGTTCACTGTACCGATTCGCGCAAGATACGTGTTAACGAAAACTGTCTTCATTTTCGTTTGAAAACAGTCATTAATTTACAAAATACAAAATCTGAAGCATTATTTGTACAAGCTAAATTTGTAAAAGGTCGCTGTTCTAAAATTATTGTAAATTTCGGAACTTCTTTTTATCGTTGTAGTAATGCAGCCATTATTCGCATTGGCACAGAATGTAGAAAAAAATCCAATGCAAATCAAGTTTTTGCCTTTAAAAATATATAATAAAAAGAAAATGGACGTTTTTTTTTAGCAGATGTATGGAAACATTTCACGAGTGAAGTGGGAAACAATGTATTATGACAATATACACAGCAAAGGGATACAGGGCGTGTAAAGAAGCATAGGAAGCAAGAGCTCTACAAGAACCGCCCACTCATTTAATGCTTACACTTCTGGAGCAAGTCCAACAATTCAACAACGTTGCGTTCAACGAAAACTATTACCCTCCACAGCAGTGGAACCGTCAGAGGTAAAAAGATGGCCCCCTCATTTGCTAATATTTTTTATGGGAAGACTGGAGGGGCAACGTTTGGCATCGGTGAGACTAACGCTTCATAGATGTCATAGAAATGAAATGGCTGCATGAAAGAAAACACGTAGGTGACTTTATATCAAAAGCAGAAACTTCTATCTTTCAATGAAATTCATGGCAGAAGTCTCTAACATAAAACACGTATATGTAGACACGGACATTTACTCGAAGCAAACTGATAAACACCAGTATCTTCTCCCATTCAGTTGTCACCCAAAGCATTGCATTCGGAACATCTCATACGGTCAGGCACTGAAAATAGACAGACTTTTCTCCGACGATGAAACATTCCAAGAAAGGTCCGAAGTGTTGTCTGAACATTTGTTGAACCGCGGCTACGAAAAAGACCTGATAGCGGAGGCAACAAAGAAGGCAGAACAAAAAATAAAAAAATAAAAAAATATAGAAAAACCCGCAATGACCTCTTAAAAAATAGAGAAAAGGAAAAAGTTGATCGGATACCAGTTATCCTGACATACCATCCAGACAACCCAAAAGTAGGTCAAATCATCCAGTAAACACTGGCCCATCGTGGAAGCGTGTGACACATTTATGTTAATCCTCCTGAACAAACCAGTAGTAGTCAACTGCAGACAGATCGAAAAACGTCAGAGACTTACTAGTCAAAGCAAAGTTAACGCCAATCACAAGCCAAGAGCGTACTGATACAACTGGTGCCTATGGTGATCAAAAGTGCAAAACATGATAACATGATAGAGGCAAACACATTCTCTAGCACAGTGACGTGCATAAAATTGAACATGCATGGTCCAAACAAAACATGCAAAACAGAGAATGTAATTTATCTCATCACGTGTAAGATTTGCGGCCTTCAGTATGTCGGAGAAACCGAAGAGCTACACAAAAGGATCAGTCTTCACAGATCTCATTGGATGACAAAGAATGTGGACAGATGTCCGGCAGCAGAACACTTCTCTACTTCTGGCCATACTTTCAGTGACATCATACTAACTATAATTGCACACAACCACAACTAGAGTTCCGAAACCAGGGGAAAAAAAAAAGAATCTTACTGGATACGCCGCCTTAAAACACTGAAACCAAGCGGCTTCAATCAAGAAGACTCCAAACCGGCACCCACATGCAAATAAAATAAAATAACATAAAATCATCATCTGTTTAGAGCCCATGTTTTTCAATCAAGCAATTAGTTTATTTAGTTCATTGTTTATTCACTTACCTATAGTTACTACTTTTGTGTTGTTCTTGTCGGTATTAGTATTATTGTTGTGGTTATTGTTACTAAAGAGACAATGAATTATCCGAGATAGAATCTACGGCTGCATCACTTTATATTAACAAATAGATGGCGCCTTTGCTCCGCAAAACCTAATAGATTGCCACTGTATCATAGTAGTTCAAACCAGTAAGGCGCGATATTCACAATTTAAAAATAATACTTCCATTAGATCCATAATAATGTAAAGTTTGGTAACTTCTACGTTTTTTTTGGTGTTTATTGTTTGTCCAGTTTGTGTCTGTTTTGTAATTTTGCCTCTGTTAAATACTCATTGAGAGTCGAAAGCGCTTTAGTTTAAAAAAAAAATTAAAAAAAAAAAAAAAAAATATTTCAGGTGTTTCTTGTTAGTTTTTTTAAACAATTATCTTAGTCAATCCCTGACACACACGATCCCTTGATGGATCCAATGCACTTCAAATGACGCCATATAAGCGCAGAAGAGTGTATGCTCTATATTGGGTTTCGTAGTCGTTTGTAAGGGATAACTCTTTTTAGCGACCACTAATTACTGTCAATTCATGATTTTTCTTTGGTTTCCAAAATTTCGTGGAATTCTTAGTTGCTACAAACCACGAATTTGAAGATCCAAGGAACAAAGATTATTCCCTCGGAATAATAGGACTTCTTGCCAAATCCACGAATTTAAGTGCCGACAAAAGTGTCATATTTCGCAAAGCCCCGGAAATTGCTATCCAGAAAAATAAATGGATTTCCAGTATGGCACTTATACAAATTTCATGGAACTTAACTCATCAATTACTGGTAAAGATTTTTTTACCTTAGCAATACTCAACCTCTTATTGTCATTTTACAACTGGAAGCGGTATTGGAGAGCCATATTACAGTTAAACCACGATTCTACATCAAAGAATATAATTACATATCAGATATTGTCATATATGAAACAGTTTAAATTCATATAATACCCAATGTTGGGTCATTTACTATTAAAATATGAAATATTGACGAATAAAGGCGGGATGAAATTTTCACGCAAACTGCACTTTAACGCTTTACCTCTTTTGGACTCTTACGAATCGTAAAATATGTCAGATTTGTTTTAGTAATCGTTCAGCTGGTTTGAACAAAGGATTTACATAAATGTGATAATGAAAAATGTATATTATATTGTATTTCAGAGTACCCCAAAGATATGTTCACGTGCAGATATAATCATACATGCATTGAGCAGTTTAAATTATGAGACGCTGTAAGGGATTGTCAGATGAGGACCTTCACATTTGCGGTAAGTCATCATCATCGAATACACAAAAGTCATTCTGAAAGAATTTTGTAAATCACATGATATATCTCGAAATGATATTAGGTGGTCAATAAACGTTATATCGCAAATATAAGTGTTTTCGGTGTCATTACATTTTCATAAATTACTAAAGTTGTTATTAAAATGTCACCTGTTTTATGTCGGCTGTTCAAAATTAGCCGCTATTGTCAATAAGGAGGATTACCTGTGACACACGATCGAGGTTATATTGATACAAGTCATTTTCGGGCCTTGCAGACAAGGAACATTCAATGGCAGGAATAATGGAGACTAAAATCGTGACGACAGGGATTCTACAAAATATACACTATTGAGAAATCATGTCTTCCCACATAAACTTATGTATTCAATAGGGTAGTAGAATTACTAATTGTAAGGTGACTTGTTAGGACCGTATATAGGTGGACTGTATCGGAAAACAGAGAATGTGGATTCTTTATTCCTGATGTACCTATCTTTGAAGACTTTGTGATTACTACACACCAGTAAGGTTTAGCCGCATACGTTTAAGATCAACCAGTGAAAAATGTAGGATCTATTTTTGCCAGAGGCGTATCAACAAATGTACATGAGGAAGGAAACGACGAAAATGATAGAAATGAGAATTTATTTATCACCTATAAAAATATGAGGAACATCAAATTTGAAACTAAAAATACCTATCGAAATATGGCAGGAGGCTTGTGAGATATCTCATTTGGTATCCTCTTTACCTTCCAGAGCCAATAATTTGTTTGAGTCTGTATCTCTGGTTTAATCTCCATGGCTTTTTGGACTCACCTCTTGATAACATTATGTTCTTATTGTAATTTATTCGTGGTATATATATCGCTCCATAGGTTCCATATGATATTCAGGCAAGATGTTCTTTGACCCTTGTTACTAGTAGTTGAGCTCTATTCCTCGCAACGTCTTCGTTGCAGTTTTCGCACTAATGTAATATACGTCTTCTTCCTGGTTCTTGATTATTTCTATCTCATTCTTAAAAGGATGAGATTTCATCTCGATTGGAGATTATATAAAATACTTTAGTTTTCAAGAAAGTACATTATGTTTCCGATTTGTTCAAATATTTTGTAACAGATACATCTTATTGATATAAGCAATAATTTATAGAGCCACTTTTATCGCATTTACAAATGAACTGGGCAAACGTTTTATGTTTCTATTAATTTGCAAAAATTTGAAAACGTTACAATCGATATTGGGGTGGAACCTTTGCACGTAACCGTTGCCAATCATGTGATATAGAAGTACATTTTTCTTTATAGAAAATATGCTCTCCGGACTGACTGATGGCAGGTTATCCAAAATCGCGATATTTGAGATTGTAGAACAACATCTTGTACGATGCCTATATCGGGGGTATAACAGCCATTGAGAACAGTAGACTAGTATCTGAATCACCATCCCTGTGTTAATTTCACTGAGAAGAAAATAAAGGCACTTTATAGGAGAGATATACATATTTTGTACAATCTAGAGTTGATTTTGTAGCAAAACCCCAAAATCCGCTATTTGAAAGCACAATAAAGGTTCATAAACGGTTACGCGTGACTATGTACAGATATTGACATGCTGCACGGACAAAACGAGAAAGAGTAATATTATTTTCGCCGCCATGAAAACTCTACCGGCAACGCAAACGTAATAGTTCCATTTGCATCCTCACTATTATGTCACGTAACAAGGAGTAATCATGATGGGATTCAATCATTAAGGATTTTTGAATGGTGTTTTCTTTTATAAAATTCATTCGAATGAAGATAAAAGTGAATGTTTAACTTATAACATTATTTTCTAGTTTATAGTCTAATGACAGCTGTGCAAACGAACATGTTTATGTCTTTGGCTAAAAGTATATAATATATAAGCTATTGAGTTGTGCAGAAAAATATTTGCGTAGGCTCATTTTTCGGCGGCCGAAGCGCAAGCTCGTTTGCAAATGCAAAAACAATTTGTCCATACAGACATTATTCAGTAGATATTCAGAAACCCACTGAATGAAATCAGGAGTGGAAGCTCCGGATTCTGTCATGATCTCTATCTACAATATCATGCTAGGGAATGCAGTATAAGTGTAAACATCTGGGAAACATGGTGGTGGTTGTGACTTTTTTAAAAAGCATTTGTGTTTTTTTTTCTTCTCTGCTAAAAAGTATGTATTAATAAATATTTACTTGTCGCTTATAATGTAGAATAAAAAAGACAAAATAACACTATCGAAATCAAAACAATCGACTACAAACACATGCAATCGAATTCCTTAAATGAAACCAGCACCATCCCATTACAGACAGAGTTAACATATAAGGTCTTTGATTGAATAAATTCGTCATGTAGTTTGTTTATCAGAGGATACTGAATTACATGGGGTCTGGTCTCATAAAATTCCCATATCAGGTACTAAAGATAAAAACTGCATAATCTAATAATTTGCTATGTCCAAGATCGGAATAACACGATATTTTAAGACCAATTGGAATGGCGTTGGATACGCTTGATGGAATTTTTGAAAGTGCCTGTAAGTGATATGTAAGAAGAACCTTGTTAATCATGTTCAACAATGTAAATTGAATTGACGTATATAGTGAAGCGACAGTGAGAAGCGTTAACAAAAGTATGCACTCTCAAAGTGATTTATATGAAATTACATTAAATGCCGTACTAGTATCTCTTGTAATATATTTCAAAAAGTAGAAAAAAGTTTCTTTTTTACCACTAATTACTGATTTGCCTACAGATCAGGTAACCAGTGCAATATAGAACTTCATTTCTTTTATCATTCAGTAATGCAGTGAAAAACATATGACATTTTATAATTTTCCACTGAAAATCAATATAAAAAAGTCATGTCAAATGTACATGCTCAAACTGCAGCAATGAATTGCAAATAGCATGAGTTTTCGACCTAGCCGCTACGACTTTGACTTGTGTCAAGTCATGATGATGTCAAAATTGTCGATATAGGTATGATCTTTATTTATCTGAAACCTACACCATCAGAAGGCAATAGCGTCATACTGAATGGTTGTTTGTTTGCTATATCAGTTTCATTTTCGAGCACATCTAAATTATTAACATTTATTATCCCATCGACATGATATGGAATCATTTGATATTGTTCAATATTCACGTATTCTGAATATTTCGTAGCTCCATGCCCCCCCCCCCTCCCTGCGATGTTACAGTATACATTACGGCTTTTCTTTATTACCTTCAAGCATTGTTTTGAGGGTTATCTATAGCCAAACTATATTGTTAGCAAGTTTTCATATAAGAAACGTGTATTACAGCCATGCTTTTCTCAGAGTAAAGAAAACTACTCAGAGTATCAAAGGAAGGATACTTGTATTGTTCTAATGAAAGAAGATGAAATAACGATATGAAAGTGTTGAGAAATCAATTGAATATTGAATCAATATCTAAAGGGATTTACATTTTAGAAAACTTTCGTCGCAAAAGGTTTAGTTTGAAGAAGTAGTTTCCAGAAATACATAAAGTGTAGTTCAACAGGGTCGAGGAGGTATATCCTCTCAGATTGCTGAGAAAATACTTTATAAAATAAAAAAGTGATAATTACAAACCTTGACCACAATAAGTTGAAGAAAAAAAATGGCGTCGATTGTACATAAAGTTCAGATTCTGACGCTCTCTGGTAGAAGCTATATTTCCCGATTAAATTGACAATACTTTATTTGCTCGAGATAATTCAGCTCTCGTGTTATAAAGTTTGGCATTTATCGTATTCAATGTGGTGAAATACTTTTTGAAAATCTGGAAAAAGCCGACTCCGAAGAACTAGACCTAAAACATATTTTTTAGAAGAATAAGTTTTCATAGGTGATTAATGAGAAAGGTTACTTTTTAATTTTCAAATATAAATATTCTTTGAAAAAAAGACTCATAATGGAATTAAAAAGTTATTTCGTCTAATCAAGTTAAACATGTTTTTTTGCTTGTTTATTTATGTTTACATGCAACATTTTCATGGAATTTTGTTTTATTATGTTTCCGATGTAAAAGTTATATTTGAAATTATAGGTATTTAATATGCCAATCATGCACTCAATAATTTTCTGTCGTATATTTCAATTTATTTTGACAGCAACTACTATTTCACTTACTCTTTATAATTTTAAGCGAAATATGTTTTATCAAATCAAATTATTTCTTATTTCTAAAACTTACAAAATTAATTGCAATATAGTATGAAACAGTTATGAAGAAAACTTTTTTTCAAATAAGTTTTGAGCCTGCTCTATTATACCTTTAAAATTTTAATGACAACACATATGAACAGTTGATCTCCTGCCTCACGCATCTTTTTGAATTCAAAGTATCCCATATATTTTCTTCTAGGATATTAATAAATGTCCTTTTTTACCGAGCAGATGACTTTTTGACAATGTGCCTACTGCTTTTTTTTTCACCGTGATTGTCTCCTATCCCGTCATGTTGTTTATCTCGAAATCATTTATTAACGCATACATCTTTTCACAATAATTTGGGTTGGGGATATAAAGCATTTAACATGATATCCACGAAAATACTGATTCCCGGTAAGTCACTTATGCAATAATTTTGGAACCACACACATCAATTACTGGTAACATTTCTACCCAAATCATACTCGGTTTCTTAATATATTACAACTGGAAGCTCCATTTGGCCATTTGACAGTCATGCCATATGTTAAAGCACAATTATACATCAAGCGATATGCTTATATGTCATTTACTGTCACATATGAAACATGTTAAATTCATATGCTAGAAAATATGAGGCAATTTAATATTAAAATGTAAAACATTGAAGAAATAAAGGTGGAATAAAAACTTAACACAAACTATCCCTAAATGCTTTACCTTTGTTTGATCAGTCAGATACCTAAAAAAAGTAGGATTGTTAAAGCAATCTTTCAGCTAGTTTGAACAAAGTATTTAAATAAAGGCGATAATATATCATTTCAGATTGTCCCAACGATATGCTCCCGTGCAGAGATAAGATAATTATTATTGCGTTCAACAACATAAAGTCTGTGACTTTGTAACGGATTGTTTGGATGGATCAGATGAGGACCTTTACATTTGCAGTAAGCCATCATCATCGAATATACAGAAGTCATTCAGAAAGAAATTTGTAAATCACATGATATATCTCCAATATACATTAGGTGATTACTACACCTTAAATCGCACATGGAAATGTTTTTGCCGACATTACATTCTCAATAATTGCTTTTTTTTAAAAAATGTCACCTGTTTTATGTCAGATGTTCATAATTAGTTGCCGCTGCAAATGATAAGGACTGCCTGTGACAAATGAAAGAGTATCGTTCATAGTAAATTTATTCAGATCATTTTTGGGCCTTGAAAACTGAGAAATTTAAATGCTAGGAATAATGAAATCTAAAATCGTGACGACAGGGGATAGATTCTAATAATACACACCATTGAGTAATCATGTTTTCTCATATAAACTTATGAATACAATAGGGTAGTGAAATTACTTACAGTCAGATTACAGCATAGTCGACTTGTTAGAGCTGTAAACAGGTGAACTGTATCGTAAAGCAGATACTGTGGGTTATTTTATTCCTTAGATGCCTATCTTTGAGGACTTTGTGATTGTTACAATACAATAAGTTATAGCCCCTACGTTTAAGATCAACCAGTGAAGATTGTGGGACTGATTTTTGTCAGAGGCGTATCAACAAATTTACGTGAGGAGAGAAACAACAAAAAATGATAAAAATGTATGTATCAACTGTAATAACATGGTGAGGATCAAATTTCAATGTAAAGTTACATAGCAAGAGCCTTGTGATACATCTGATTTGTTATCCCATTTTTCTTCCAGAGCCATTCATTTGTTTAAAACTGTATCTCTGGTTTAATCTATATTGCTTTTTTGGCTCATCTCTTGATAACATTCTTTTCTAATTGTAATTTAGGCGTGGTATATATTGCTCCATAGACTCCAGACGATGTTGTGGCAAGATGTTCTTTGACTCGTACTACTAGTAGTTGAGCTCTTTTCGTTGCATCGTCTTCATTGCAGTTTTCGCACTAATTTAGTGTACCTCTTCTTCCTTTTTTCTTTATTGTTTCTATCTCATCCCCCATAATAAAGTCGCTTAAGAAATCCCCTGACATTTGGGATACCCACATTTGTCTTCTCCCATCTGATCTATAACCCAGTGACCTTTTGTCTAACATTACTTCTCAGGATGTTGAATATCCACTCTAAGTAGCCTAGTACTCCAAGTGCTGCCTTGACATTTGTCTTTGATATTTTGCTTTTGCTTTCGATCAAATAGTGAAAGTTCTCGTGTAGTGTATGTATATGACTACGACTAACCTCCTGTGTTTAAGATTGTAATTGGAGTTGAAAGCAGGAAATAGCTTCGTATATGTTGGCTTCCTTAACACAGTCTTCTCCAAACTATTGTGTTCTTCCAGATGCTAACAGATCTGTTCGGCAGGTAAGCACAGGAATTGTGCAGTATTCCCCACAATTTGGACATCTTTGCATATTTATACAACTTTAGAAACTGCACACTTTTCTAGATAGCGTCAGTTGATAAGCGTCAGCTTGTAGTATACAGCATTGCGTAGGGGCGAAACAGATTCGTTTAACATCAAAGGATCCGTCCCTAGCGAAAAGGTTATTGTTGATTAAAATATGAAGTTTTCGTGATAAGTGTGAGGTATTGTACAAAATAATTGCCCTATTTATTATTCCGGAGCTAGTTTATTTTTCTTTCTAATATATCATTTGGACTGATTATTATTTCATTTATCGAAAATAATCATTTAGAACTAAAACACGAAGCCGTTATATTTACGTCATCATCTAGCTCATCAAAAAAAAAGAACCTGACATCATCTTCATGTGTGTGACGTCTTAAATGCATTGTCTCTATTATCTGACCCATACTAAAACATGTTTGACCAAATGTGATGCTAAGGAATGGACATACTAGCAGAAACTTTATATTCACAAGCAAGTCAAGATTTAAAGCTTTCAAACTGGTGTGATAAATTGCACAATCTGACCTTTTTTGCTCTGGTACACTGCAATTGCAATGATATTGTCATCTACTTCTCACTCACTTGTTTATTGGATGTGTTGTCAAAGGACTTTATATGCTGTGAGAAAAAATTACAGATGATATTTGGGAAATCGTTCTCTGTGACTTCAGATGAATATTTGTGTACATGCCAATGTAAAGCCAAGTTCTGTTCGATGTTCAAATGGACCATTATTTGGAAAACACGACATCCCATTACTCCAAGATGTGTTCTTTGAGATGAAACTCTTGTCTTTCTAATAAATATATGTTTCTGAGACATAATTCCAGCATTTCTCTAGGTCGATTGTAAGCTCTGTCCTCGTTATTAATGTGTGACATTGCTCCATGCGTTCTCTAACTAAATGCATTGTATTGGTACTATTGGCTTAGATGTCGTACTGTAGTAACTTCCGCATAAGTAGTGTCATTATTACCTACATTACCAGTTTGTTGCTTTTTATTTGACAAAAGCAGCAAATATGTTGAAAACTGTATTCTGCCAGTTCTCCTTCTTTGCTACCGTGTCATATAGTGTGCTCTCTTGCTTGACACAAACGTTCTCGTCCATTTGTATCTTGGATAAACTCTTAAAGTTAGGCGTCCATGCTGTTATGGAAAAAACAGTTTGTATAGCTACCTTGATAGACTGTCCTCCTTCCTTCCTGCTGTGAGCAAGTGTAAAGTGCGTGTATGGCTTACGTAGTGGAATCTTTGAGCACTTTTCATATGTGTTGCATTAATTCAACAAACTTGCACGTTAAGCTTGTTATTCATAACAAGGGGATTCTTCATTTGCTTGTCGGGAGATCGACTACTGTTACAATATAATTATTGGCTGTATCTCTCATTCTCCTGTCGATAAGTTACGTTAAGTTGGTTTTATTTTTACATAACATCTTACCGTTTCATTTTAAAAACTCTCTTGTACATTTTTGTACAGCTTGTAAATTCTGTTTTTCTGAAACTAAATGGTTCATCGTAGTATTACAACAATTAAGATTTAGGCATAGAGGGTATATGTAGCTCTACATAAGAGTATGTGCTATCGGATTAATTTTCTACAGGAAAGTTTTTAAACGATGATTAGATATTATGAACTAGGTATATGTTATTTATAAATATAACTATTTATGAGAAGAGGTTGAGTTTATGTTAGGACTGGCAAAGGAATTAGGTTTATAAAGTTGTCTATTGTGTTCCCTGATTCTTCTGACAATTTGAGTAAGTTACATTAAGTAATTGTTTGGTGTAACGATAGTGCTTCAGGAGTGTTATCCTATAGCAAACAGTATTCTTTCATGTCATAATATTGCTAATTGTACCGGAGATGTTTGTGTGAAACTTTGCTGAATGATTTTGCAAAATTTGCAATGGTAACATCAACCTTTTTACTCTTATTATTGAGGTATGTGAGATCCTGTCGAAATGAAATGAATTTCCCATTAGCGGGCTGGTAATAAAACCATGTTCGAGATTATACAAAATATTTTTGTTTAAAAGGAGGTACATTATATTACCGATTTGTTCAAGCATTTTGCAGCAGGTACATATTATAGATATGAGCTATACTTCAGAGGGCCATGTGAAGAAAGAATTAGGCAAACATGCATTTATGTTTCAATTCTTTTATTTATTTTCCTAAATACAAAATATTTGGAAACGTTATAATCAGAATTGGAGCTATAAGCGTTTTATGTTACTTTAGATTATGCGTCAGATGTCAGACATCTATTTTTGTTTTCAAAACGATTGGAGACAAAGCTTTCTGTTTTTTGTATTTTCTTTATGAGAATATAAACTAAGGTGTTTATTTTCACCTTGGTCAATCTGATTCAGTAATTGCCATTTTCAATATCATTTTTTAAATGTATTTCTATGAATCATCCCTTTGTTCTTTTTGTGTTTGGAAATTGAGGGATTGCTATTATGAATAATCATGCTACCATGCTTTATGGTAGCATGAATTTATTTTGTAAAACGGACTCTCCCTAATTTCTTAACATGGGGAATTCTCTGGATATTTTTAGGTATAGGTGTTTAGTAATTTGAGATATGAATAATTCCTTGTGTTAAGTATTTGGGTCGTGTCTCTTCGGGCATGGCGTGAAGTACTAATATTCGGCTTGGAAAGGCTTACTGATGAGTTATACAAATGTGAAATAAGACAAACCATACAAGTGTGAACTTATTAGAGTTTTGTGATGTGTGGTCATTAGTTGATTAGAGGAAAATTACTATAGTATTTGCGCCTTTATCAACCCTTCAGTTGACAACGACTGTTGTGTTGAGGTCTTTGGAAATAGGGGAAACAATCTGCGTCAAGCCGTTCTCATGCAGAAATTAGAAGTTGTTGATTCGCTCGGTAGTGAGACTCCTTGCGTGTAACTCTCTCTCTCTCTCTCTCTCTCTCTCTCTCTCTCTCTCTCTCTCTCTCTCTCTCTCTCTCTATATATATATATATATATATATATATATATATATATATATATATATATATATATATATATATATCGTCCCTAACAACATACCCTCCTTAAGGAACTTATGTATCGGCCCTAACATACCCTCCTTAAGGAACTTTGACATGGGAAATTCTTTGAGATAATATCTCTTGGGATATTTTCGAGCCAAGTTAGAAGTCTTGACGAATTTCTTCCAGAGGAGTCAGCGAACAATGGGGCAACTTATAAGTACCAGGTATGAAATGAGGAACAAAGTTGATCGATTCTATGAATATGCTCTACTAATTCAACCGCCACTTAGATGACTTTAATTTCAACGGCTCTTGGATAATTTTTAGTTAGGGATGTGTTCCAAGAGTAGGAAAAGTTCAAAGAAAATTCGTCGAGTCGATCTCGAGATAGGGAGGTCAATATATGGTAGGTATAACAAAGCCCACAACAAGATTGCCTCTTCAGTTCATTCATGCAGCCTAAAGAAGAAGCCTAAAATGATTTTGCTATGGATCTTTCTATGATATTTGTTCATTGGGGTATTTTGATTCCCAAAAGAAGTATTGACGATGTTCGTCAAGAGCAAACGGAGACAGAGGAGGGTCCTTATGGATACCGGCAGTATTAAACCGTTACAGTCTTTTGGACCGATTGTAGCCAAACTTTGCTATGCACGAACCCCAACTTAGAGAATTTTGATTTCAACCCCCGTTTGACAGTTTCTAGTCAGGGATTTGCTCCAACAGGAGCAAAAGTTAATAAAAAATTCGTTTAGACGATTTAGAGAAACAGGGGCTAAATATATCGTGGGTGTAACACGGGCCATAAGGGGATTACATCTTACGTACACATATGGGCCCTAACATCCCCTCCTTAACGACATGGACCATTCTTTGAGATTTTATCTCTAGGGATATTTTCGACCCACGAAAGAAGTCTTGACGAATTTCGTTGAGAGGAATAAACGAAATAAGAGGCAACTTATGGGTACAGGATATGAAATGTAGGTACATCGTTCATTGATTCTATCAATGTTTTGTAGTAACTGTATCCCAACTTTGAGGATTGTTATTTAAACGCCTCGTGGGCCGTTTCTATTTAGGAATCTGTTCCAAAAGTAGGAAAAAGTTCAAAGAAAATTCGTTGAGCAGATTTCGAGAAATAGGGAGCTCAATATATGGTACATACAACAAAGCACACAAGGAGATTACCTCTTAAGTTCATTTATGGACCATCCAGTCCATCCCTATAAATTATTTTGATATGGATCGTTCTTTGATATTTTGTACCTAGGGTCATGTTCGCTCCCCAAAAGAAGTATTAACGAAGTTCGTCGAGAACAATCGGAGAAATAAGAAGGTTCTTATGGATGCCAGCAATATTAAACCGTTACAGTTTGACGATCCAGCTCTGAGATTCTTTTCAGGCGGAAGTCTTGCGGGTTGTCGAGCTACGGGCACAGAGTTATAGCCCCTCCGTGAGAAAGGCGAGTAGCAACTTTTATTGTTCGACGAGGCTGGTCGTTTTTGGAGATCCCGTGGGCACTCACCTCTAGCTTATCGCCCTGGCGACCAGGTTGAAGTACATGTCAGAGCTTTTCTTGACATTTACGGCCCCTGTTGTGACACGGTCGTTGAAACGGTCGCCGGTGGGGTCGTCCAGGGCTAAGGCCACCGAGCCGTCTATCTGGAGCTTTAGCGATTGGGTGTTTTTGGCGTAGCTGGTTGTGAAGCTACCGTATTTGATGCTGTTGCCTGCCGGCGCTATTGTCTTGGGCCGACAGGCGCCCATTCACGAGGAGCTTTACTAAGTAGAAGCCCGTGCCCGTCGCCATTGTTGCAGAGGACGAAACCGCTAATGTTTTACGTTGGGTCCACGCAGTAAGAATCCCGACGCGTTTGGCGCCGTAGCTCCAACCACTGATGCGGCATTGGCGGTGAAGCACACAATTGTAACGCCTGGCGCTCGTTGAGGTGCAAAAGCCGCGAGGTCAGCCTTAGTTGGATACTTTGACAAATAGCATGACGAGGGACGGGCTCTTTGTAAGCGCTCATAGATGTCTACATGTATACCGCGAGATGTCCTTTGATATCGCCAATCTTTTTTTCAGGCGGTGTTATAGGGAGGCTCTTTAATCGGTAGCTGTGTCGGCATTTTTAAATCATCTAGGCCAGTGTTTCGATCAGCAGCGAAAGCGTGAGTTCTTGTGTGTTTCTCTCACGGTTTGCTCAAGTTTGATATAGTAGCTGGCAATGGCCGGAACGCCAGCAAACGCGTTACGCGGTTTTGTGAGGTGTCGGAGTTGACCATGCCGGACTCGTTCCCATTTCGCCTTGACAAGCGCGCCAGCTCGTCCCGCATGCTGACGCCAGAGAAGTGCTTCAGGGGTTGGACGAGGCACAGTCAGTCAAAGGTGGAGAGGTCCCTCACCGCAGCACCAGGCGGAGGCCCTTGCCTTTTGTTGGCCGACTCTTGCCTTCAACGACTCAGCCGAGGGCCTTTTCTGCGGCTAGGTCGTCAGCTGTGCCGACCGCGCCATGAGCCGCTGCCTTGACGGTTGCTGCAAGAGCCGGGATGGCCGCCGCCCTTGCGGCGATTGCTATGGATGGGAAGAGGGCTAACAGGGGAAAGATGCCGCCTTCTTTATGCATAGCCTTCAAGGACGGAGAAAAAAGATCGAAATCGACACCGCACAATGCCTTGCAGGCCACCCGGAGGCGCTTGCCCTGGGTGTCTGTCAGCATGAGTGGGTAACGCCCGCAAAAGTCGCCAGAACCGAGCTATAGCTTAGCACCCCGACCGGCCTTCCAGGCCACGACGAACTTTTTCAGCTATCTTGGTCGGGGGTGAGGATTACAAAGTGTCGGACAGTGTACAAGAGTCCGGCCTTTTCCCCGTAGCGCACCTTTACCTGTTTGTGGTAACAGTCATATGCCAGCAGCTTTGAGAGGTCGAGAACCGCCTGCCCGGTGTAGATCGGGCGGTTGAGCTTGAGGCAGGACTTCGTCGGACACGTCAAGTGTCATCCAAACCAATACCACAAGAATCTAAGAACAGTATCGAACAGTGGGTCACTTATTGAGGAGCAACAACAACCACATTCAAACCCATCATGGAGACACTTTTATCCAGCATTTATTACAATCCTGCACATTCTGCCGGTTACGGAGGAGTTCATAAATGGTATCGTGCTGCTAAAACCAGACTTAAAAGTGTACGTTTGCCAGATGTGCGCAATGGTTACAAGAACAATCGATGTACACAAACCCATTCGACGATAATTTTACAGAATTCAAACCAAAGTCGGTGGCATCGATCATCAATATCAAGCAGATTTAGCTAATTTTTGTCTCATTTGGCAGCGCACAATCGTGGTTACAAATATTTGTTTTAAGTCATTGACATGTTTTCAAAATCAGCTTGTGTAGTTCCTTTGACTTCTAAACAAGTTAAGAGTTAGTACGAGCTTTAAAACTGGTTTTAAAACAGTTGTCGTCACCCTCTACGATGGCAAACAGACAAAGGCACCGAATTTCTGAACCAGGCTTTTCAAAAAGAATTGAAAAAACATAGATATTTATTTGTTCAGCACTGAAGATCCTGAAACAAAAGCTAGTGTCGTGAAATGTTTTTAAAGAACTTTGAAAGAACTTATGTGGAAATATTTTACATGTGAACACACTCTGAAGTACATCGACGTGTTACCGCTTTTTCAAAGCTTGCAATCTATCGTATCATCGAAGCATCGGATGTGTACCGAAGAAGTGACTCCTGAAAGCGAATAGATGGTGTTTGATCGATTGTTTGGAACGTCATCTACCACCCCAAAGAAAAAAGTGGTGCTAAAGACTGGCGATTGTGTTGGCATTGGAAAAACCAAGCGCACATTTGACAAAGGTTATGTACCTAACTGGAAAACCGAATTGTTTCATGTCACTGGATAAGTACGTGGACGTGATCCTTCTGTTTATATATTGGAATACATGAACGGAAAAGTGTTAAAAGGAGTCTTTTACTTGGCGGAGTTACAACGAATGACCAAAAAAGAATACGACGTATACGATATCGAAAACATTTTCATTCGAAGAACTCGTAAAGTAGGCAAACGTCGACTTCAAGAAGTGAAAGGGGGTTGGAAAGAATATAAACCAGGTTTTGATTCTTGGATTACCGGTTCACGAGTCATCGGTTTTAAAAAAGAAAAGAAGTAGCCATCATGCCGTTAAACACAGCAGCTACCTCTCCTTCTCAGAGTTCCTCTCTTCAAGAACTACAAAAACAACTTCGGTGGGTGTGGTGTGGAGAACGTGTTCCTAAAAATCAAATTGTCTCTTTTGCCAAATCTTTATGGTGTATTGTTTCATCGGAGCAGCGATTGCCAATTTGACTTTGCAACAAGGAGACAAACAATTGTGAAGAAGTTTACTCAGCAGTTGTATTGGTTATCTTCTTCTCAGTCCTTCCTTGAAATATATTCCGGACAACAACAACAACGGTCACCTTGCTGCCAGCGCCAGTCACCACCATAAAAACTCTTCCAGTCACAACAGCAAACGCAGAAACAACCCTCTTTTGAAACATTTGGAAAATCATTCTCCTTTTGACATGGAGTGACTACTAGGAAACCAGAACAATCGCACTTTGAATAACCAATTTTATTTAACCTTATCAAATGACAGTTCTATCGATGTGTTTCCCAAGAATACCTTATGTTGTTTCACGGCAAAATTATCTCAGACAATACAACTGGATCACGAAGCTCATTGATAGGTCGATTTGGTAGAAATCATTGATCCTATGCAAGCCATCAGTATCATAGAAGGTCAAAACACTTTCATCGTCGATATCCTGAACGAACAAGTTCACGAACAGTTGGACAAGAATGTTCCTCTCATTTACGAATATAAAAAACCTACACCCACCAATCTTCCGTTGACTACCTATACCATAAGAATTCCTGTTGGGTATTATATTAATGCTCAACATCTGGTCAAAACGATTGCAGCTATTTTTAACGATCAGTTTGACAAAGCCCTGGAGAAAGCTCGCGAAAGTATACTGATCTAGTACCATAACATTGTTCATAGTCTTAAAATACATTTTTTTTCTGACGGCAGAATAATATCCCGGTTTGGTTTCTATTCTGGGCAGATACACTGCTCTGGCTCCTATGAAAGACGTTTACAACAACGATCGATTGTACTAGTATTTTCGATTCTCTGTGGAATTGAACGAAGGACAAATTTTCCGTTTTTGTACTCCGATGTGGTGAGTACAACGTGATGGAAAACACAGCCGATGCGTTAGTTAGAGTCGTTCCTTTTGAAATGGATTCTGCCATCTCTGCTTACGAGGAAGGTGGAAACACGTGTAACGTTCACTGTGAATGCGAACATTCTCATTATCGTCCTGTCAGTAAATCGTATTTTGACAGTGTCAACATTAGTATAAAAGGAGATCTTGGACAAAATATTCTGCTCTCGAAAGGAAAAGTCACGGTGAAACTATATTTTCGAAATCAATTCTCCAGTGAATTGTAACAGATGTATCAAGTGTACCAAAGAGTCGCTCGACAAAGAGGACATGGTTTAGGAGATATGTTAAAATCAGCTTTTCGTACGATAGATCCCATCTTAAAACCGATGGTGACTCAAGGATTGCATGCTTTAAAAGATGCCGATTTGACGCAAGAAAAAGAATGTCTTCAAAACGTTCCTAATTGCAAACAAAGTCCAAAGCAAGCCTTCATGAGAGCAGGCAAAAATGTGTTGCTTCAAACTGGAAACAACCTTTTGGGTCGCCGAGACATCCCGATGAATTTGCTTCCCACTTATGGCCAAGGCATTACTTTTTTTTTCTTCGGCACATCAATGATAAGGCAGAAAGTGACGTCGAACAATTTCAGATCTCACAAACACGTTCAGAAACAGAATAAGAAAGGACGAAAGAACAGGAGCTGTCAGAGCATCGGACGTGCTTGATTACTAATGAAAAAAAGACAAATGTTGCACCGAGTTTCTTGCGAATGTTCCAAGTCAGAACGTGACCTATTTTGCCATGCCACCGACGATGATGACGATGCAAGAATTACAGTGGGTAGAATTGTATCCTGGGTTGTCTTTGACTACCTCTGCCCCGATCGAATTTGAAATCAAAGGACAAACAGAAGATTACATCGATCTGAAAAACAGTCACTTATACCTGAAAGTCAAAGTACTCAAAATGGACAACACCAATCCAGGCGTCGATGCCAGAGTAGCTCCCTTTAAAAAATTCATGCATTCGTTGTTCAGTGAAGTAGATTAGCACTTCAATAAAAGGCCAGCAGCGTACCTGAAAAATATTTTGACGTACGGAAAAGAAGCCAAGAACACACATATGGATGATTCCGATGTATGGAAACCTGACACGTTGGAAAAGTTCAACGACACAGAGTTGACAGAAGATGACGATCCTGACAATGTTGGATTTAACGACCGCTAAAAAATCAAACAAGAACGCAGTTTAAAACTGATGGATCGTTTGCATTTGAACATGTGGTTGCAAGACAAGTATTTGTTGAATGTACGCATGAGACTGCATAGAAGTAGTACCGTGTTCCATTTGATGGTCAAATGCTAACGAGTACAAAACCATCATCGAAGAAGCCAGACTTTACATGCGCCATGTGGAAGTTTTACCTAAAGCGAGAAACTACATTAGTCAAACTTTGAGCAGAACGACAGTCAAGAATCATGTTCGACGAGTTGAAGTGAAAACGTTTACCATTGCCTCTGGACTTCGATCCAAAATCGAAGATCATGTTTTCCAAGGACAACTACCCAAATGTTTACTCATTGGCGTCGTCAGCAATGCGGCTCTCAACGGAGCCATCGATCAAAATCCTTTCGAGTTCCAACACTTCAACGTGTCCAAGATAGAAATCACTAGAGATGGCTAGACCTTGTGTACCAGACCTTTTGAACATAGCTTTGCCCAGAAAAATTAATTGAGATCTTACTTGACACTGTTTGTAGCCACATGGCAGTTAGATAACCACACGGTATTTCGTACGACGACAATTCAGGAGGATATATTTTGTGGGGCTTTGATTTTACTCCAGACTAAGGCAGCGACGAAGAACATTTCCACTCTATAAAGTAGGGCCAACGTCGTGTAGAACTTCAGTTTGCAGTACCTCTAACCAACACAGTGAACGTCGTATTGTATGCAGAATATTACAATACCCTGGAAATCAACAGTTTGAGAAAAATGATCCTAGACTATTAGAAAAGATGGAACATGAAGAATATATGGAAATAATCGATGAGGATGTTTTTGATCCAGAAGAAAAAGACAAAACTACAGTCATGATGTCAAGATGGCCTGAACAAGAACAACAGTTAGTTTCCTGTTTTGCTCGGGACTTGGCTGAAAGCATTACAGGCCTAACCACAAAACAATGTTATGGATGTCAAATCGATCATCCTAGTCAGAAACAACACGACAAATGCATAATGATGAGTTTAGAAGAAAAGTTGGAAGATTAACTGGAAGAGGCACAGACTTTCATCTCAGAGGAGTCAAAGTGCTCCATCCAGACAAGCAATTCTTGAAGCGGACAATGATGGATTTTAAATTGTCGAATCAACTGGTCCCCTCGGCGTTGGAGGAAAAAATGGTAGATGACAAGAAGAAGTGAGAGAAAGAAAAGGTGCCACAGACGCGTCCCTTCTGTGCCGTGAAACCCATGCTAGGACTTCAAAACGATCCCAACAGCGGAGAAGATGCAGGGTTCCCTAAGACTGAAAACTGGCACATTGAGCTGCAGCAGCAACAACAACAAAAACAACAACAACAACAGCGGCGGCAGCAGCAGCAGCAACAACAAAAACAATAAGAGAGGCAGCCATTGATATTTCCTTAAACAGAGGATTAGGAAAGTGAGGCATATCATCCTCCTTCATTATTACCTGTCTCCATCAATCCTTGGGGTGGAAATAGATAAAGTGGAAGATGTGCTGCCTACAGAGCTAGACCCGGGAGGTGTGGACACTAGGTGCACACAAAAATAAAACAGGCCCTTTTCAGGGTCACCCAGATCTCTAGAAAAGAGAGATACTACTCAATAGTATTGGTAAACATATGTGTTTTATGTTTGTATATGTCTATGTTCATAACTAAAACTTAAACCCTTACCCTAGTGTGATAATGTGTGTTTTGGGGTATAAAGTATATACACACTTCCTACGCCTGTGTTATACATTTCTCATTCTTAATGATAATAGGAATTTGTGTTGGAAAAATGAAAAAATAGTGTTCTTTAAGTCCGCGCAATGTCTGTTCCATTGGTATTCTGTGTGAGGGTTGTTTTCTGTGTGGAGATATTTTCCTTCACGTCCATGCTTATACCATATAAAGCACTGCGTTCACCAGTCGTGCCATGTACAATGGACAAGAACATAGAAATATGGAGACCCTCTGGAATGACGCCGACGCAGCAGGTGCGGCCTGTCATGCCTATAGCTGAAAGCAGGAAGTAGCAGGGAGGAAAACGCAAGAACTAGGGAAGTAAGCAGCCTACGACGCAGAACCAGGTTAACCGAGCGCCCACCCGCAAAGACAGGCGACACAAATAGCCCTTCCACAGACGATTTGCTGTATACGGCCGCATTAGAGCCAGCCTGCCCGATATAAACCCGGGAAAGCCTGAGAGCAGACCATTTTACCGGGAGGGTTCTCCCACCCGAGCAGATTGATTAAAACTGACTATATGGGGTTTTCCTTTGAATTTTTGAAAACCCCTTTTGATCAGACTCTTTTAAATCACAGATTTGACCTATTTTGATCCACCGTCAAGAATATAACCTTGAATTTAGTAATGTGTGCGTGATACTAAAATGATATGAGTAACTGGTACTCGTGGATTGGTATTATTTTTGGAAACATTATGTACACTATGTACGTAAAATTTATAACTGAATGGATTAATTAAATAAATAAATAAAGACATTTGTAACTGTAATAATTGTCATAATTAAACATGTGGCTAACACATAATTGGTTTTAGGGACAGCCCGACTTAGCTAACTGGGCAGAATTTGATGATGTACGTTCATGGTGTTTTAGTACTTTCTTCACGCTTCGCGCCTCCCTTGCGTGTCCGTGCAGCCTGCCACTCCATACATCAATTAAGTAGTGCGCCGTGCGCACACCCGTAATCCTGTAAGCATTGTGGTTCCATTCCTATGTACAGGTATAACTAATTGTACACACCCTCCCATATCACGCTTTCAATGAACCCCCATAGTGGGGAAACCATGCAGCGAGGGAGTGGTATGGAAATATCGTGCATTGCACGCAGTAATGCGTCAAGTGGGTTTGCAGTCTGGTAACCCACCTGACGAGAATTAAATAGTGTGCTAAGCACACAGTTCAATCCCCATGTGCTTGCTTCGCACTCATTGGGGGGTAATTAGACGTACATGGTCGAATGACTGAACATGTCTTTAATCCACATTTATTAACTAACTAACAGTCGTGCCATTCTTCACCTATCCTGTTAGAATAAAGAAGGAAGAAGAATAACAACCGTCCAACATTGTAAAGTCGGGAAGTTGAGGGAAGCCATCAGTTTAATTGAAAGGGTGGAGTACTTCCTAGACCAGATAGAGGAAATGGGGTGTTACCCCAACCAAAGTCATGTCCGTAGGGAGTTGACCCCACTTACAACAGCCAAGGGGTTTGTAAGAGAAGTAATGGAGAACGAAGTGGCAAAGATTAAGGCAACCTGGGAGAAGGAGAAGAAAGACAAGGAACGTTAGAAGAGTGAACGGGACTGCCAGCGCCTCAATACCATCTGGATGAAGATCAAGAACAAATTTTGCCGCTGGGGGCATAAAGTCTGGATCCCTGATGAGGAGAAGGACACCAAAAAGAATCTTTCTTTTAAACTGGTGGTCTCCACAAAACATCTTGGCGTAAACAATGTGCGGCCTGCGGTGCCAGACCCAGGAGATGTAACCACTAAATGAGAGGAGTGGACGAAAACTGAAGGACCCTTTTCAGGGCCACACAGATCTCTAGAAACGAGAGATACTAATCCTATTTGTTAAAAATGTGCGGTTTCTTTTTCGTGTATGTCTGTGTTGTTGATAACTAAAACTTAAAACCCCTTTACCCATTCTCTGTCTTCTGTGTGATAGTGTGTGTGTGTGTGTGTGTGTGTGTGTGTGTGTGTGTGTGTGTGTGTGTGTGTGTGAGGCTATAGTAGTGTGTCTATAAATGCTTTTTACTCTTGTGTGTGATGGCAGTCTGGGGACAAGATAAATCCTATGTTAAATTCCCCTTATTCCCCAGAGTGACTCATCCTATGTTAAATTCCCCTTATGCCCTAGAGCCCAGGGTGGCTCATCCTATGTTAATTCCCATTATTCCCAAGATAGGCTTATATAACTACTAACGGGGATCATTATTTCCTAAAACTTGCTTGTTTCACTTATAGTTTATATCTGCAAAGCGGGGGCTTGTAGTATCCAACGGCTCTGGAAACACTGTTATATATCATACGATTTTATAATCGACGGAATTCATTGCAATTATGATAATAAAATTAGAGAATAATTGTTCTTAGATACGAAAATGTTTACTTGTTTGGCATCATATTCTACTCGTCCCCCCCCCCAATATTTATCATTTGGTAATCTAAATGTCATGGCAAAGATCCTTTTAATACTTTGATCATTTATAGTTCAAACGAGTTTGAAAACTCGAAAAATGTTCGTTGAAATAATAACGTATCTTTTGACATTTACTGTTACCAAACATGTAGGCCAAAGTAGTTCTGTTGGGCATAAGAATGTGATATTCACAAACGCATCTGAAGGCGCAATATTACCGCCAACAATGCAAAATAAGTGACAACTGGGGCGTACAATGTAGACCACAGAACACTGTTGCATCGATGCTCCGCAATGCGTCTTGTTTTGCTAATTAAATATTTGATATTTATTACCACTGAAAGCTATATTTTCACAAAATCTTGACGAGAATGAGTACCAGATTCAAATATTGGAAAGGCGTACACATTGTCGGTTTTTACTTTTTAAACTTCAATTTTTTTTCTTGTTCTCCCACTCCCCTCTGCCCCTCTTCCTATTCCCATTAATCCATTAAGCATTTCTATTTCTAGTCCATGAAACAGAAAATTTATCATTATTACAAATTTAACACAAACACTAGATCATCACTTTTTGTCTTTCTGTTTTTTTTAATAAATTTATAAATAAAAAGCAGCCTTTTCACAAATATTCAGTCCAACAATTGACTTATATACTACAATAAATTGATATCTAAGTAAAAGTAAATTGAAAGGAAATGTCTCATTTGTACATATTTACCTATAGTTTCTAACTTTTATATTTAAAACAGTGTGATCATAAATTCAAACATAAAATTGTCGCTATAGCACAAATGAGATAGATCGAGAGGTATGGCTAATTTTCTCCTAAATTAAAAGCCTTCTGAGTCTGGATCAGTCTGCCAAGTAACCGGAAGCAATCCCTGGTTTCAAGTTGTTTGTCAGGCTGATTGGACATCGTCAAGGCCCAATGTAATTTGATTTGTGTTATTCATTTTGCTGTCAATGTAAATGAGCCTTGTGGGTTTTATTTCTTCAAATTTTACTCTCATTAGTATTGTTATAATCGTGCCCTTTTACACCACGTTAGAGTTGTATTAACTAATTTATTGGCATTCTCATTTGTTGGTATCTTAATTGTAAATCTGAGCATTGCGCATACATTTTGTTGACTACTTGATCAAAATTGTAAGTAAACTGCTGTATAAATAGGTTTTATTTGTGTGTTAGTAGTTGTGTGTGTGTGTGTGGGGGGGGGGGGGGTAAATAGCCCGTGGGGGGCACTATAGACCCTATGGGAATTTAACATAGCGGGGGGCAGTATAGACCCTATGGGATTTTAACATAGCGGGGGGCACTATAGACCCTATGGGATTTTAACATAGCGGGGGGCACTATAGACCCTATGGGATTTTAACATGGGGTCTCTACAGACCCAAACGGGAAAAGGAACGGGAAAAAGGAGGGAGGGATAGAAGTAGAGCAATCATTGGAAAATTAATCTTGTCTTGAAAAATGATTGGCCCGTAAAAAGTCCGTTGTTTTTTTTTTTTTTTTTTGTTTAACATTGACATCTCCTGGAGGGTCTTCTTTTCCTTAAACTTCTACGGACTTCTGGACCGTACATCAAGACCCTCTTCAGGCAGCCTTGTCTTTCTATATAGATGCGACGTTTCCATATGGCGGTCTCTGTGATCTTAGTAATGGCCCATGAGGCTTTGACATACATAGGGAATGCTGGGTTAAACAACATCCCCGAAATGATAGTCGATGATTCCACACTTGTCCACATTTTTCTTCTTCGGGAGTGGTCTTGGAGAAAAAAAACCGATGAAGCTTTATGAGACAAGCGGTCGTATATATACCCTACGATCGGATTGAAATGCATCGAAATGAACTGCCAATCCAAACGCGCGTTACAAGCGGGTCGGTTTTTCTTCCAATGGGAAGAGAGTAGGGGTGTGACGTCATTTGGGGTATAAAGGCATCACAGCGTTCGTAGGGTTTTTACTTTTTTGGACAGCCTAAATGGAGACTACCAAGCCCAGTATGTATTGGGGTGAGCCTGCAACGAATGCTGCTTTTTAAACTTCCAACCGGAAGATTTTAATTTAGATTTTCTGTCTCAAGAATTTGAGCCTGAAACGATTACGACTGCTGCTATACCAACCTCTTTGCTGCCTGTCATGGACGATTTCAAAAAGAGGCAACAAGAACAACTGGACATTTTTTTAAAGCAACAGAGAGAAGCGGAAGAAGTGTTTCTTCAACAAGAAGAGGAAAGAAGAAGAAAACAAGAAGAAGACCTAAGACAGTTAGAAGAGGAGAAGAGTGACGCACCGCAAGAAGAGTCAGGAAGATAAAACGGTTAGTCTTCCCCAAGACATTTTATCCGAGTTAAAGTGTTTGACAAACCTGTATAAGTATTCTTTAACTCAGCCTAAGCGAAAAAGACCATCACGGGCTAAACATACGAAACCCATCACTACTGAGATGCTACCACCACCACCACCACCACCAGTCACTACTACTACCACCAAAACAGCAGCAGCAGGAGGAATTGGACTGGGTCGTGGAAAAGGATTACGACAATTGAAGTTGATCATGTCAACTCCATAAGTTTGTTTTAACAAAAACAAACAAACACCCCAACGGTCCTTTTCAGGGCCACCCAGATCTCTAGAAAAGAAATCAAATTGCCAAATCAAGTAAAACTTAAAAAATCCCCATTTGTGTAAGAGTGAGTGCGTGAGTGCGTGTATCCATACTCTAAAACAAAATAACACAAAAACACTTACTTTTTTCCATTCTGGCCTATTCTCTTTTTTTTTTTTACAAAATAATTCACCATGAACATGACATAACACTCCAAAAAAAGTTCATTGTTCACTGTCTGTCTCTCTTGTTCTTTTTAAATTTCTTCACAGGAATCAAGGGTTCTTTTTCGTCTTCATTCTCATTGTCTTAGATCCAACTAACTTTCTTGCTTTTCTTGACGATATCTTCTTCTTCTTCTTCTAGGTTTGAAGATCCTTCGGCTTCCTCCCTCTCTGGTAGATTTTTTTCTTGTTCTTTTTGAGGGCACTCCGAAGACCAATGTCCTTTTCCTTTACAATAATAACAAGTATCTTTCCCTTCATCTCTGTTTTGGTTTTGACGTTGTGGACATTCTGGAGCCCAATGTCCTTTCTCTTAGCAGATATAGCAAGTATCTTGACTTTTATCTCGAGAGGTAGAGGAGGAGGAGTAGTCCTTACTCTTACTGGTAGTATACTTTCGAAGGACCGTCTGCAAATCTCTCACCAAAAAAGCAATCTGTCTTCTTGACTTTTCCATCTTTACAGTTTGAAAGTTCAATCACAAAGACTGATTCTGAAGGTAAGAAGGTCTCTCTATATATAGGCTCCTGTGTGAAACTCCATCAGATTCAAATCAGATTTCAAGATGAAAAGATCACGCCCAATCTATGAGAAACCAGAAGAAGAAGAAGAAGAAACGAAGAGGGCACGACGACGAAGATTTTCCGTGCCGCCTGAAACATCGCTGGCTGAACTGCTAGCTCAAGTCCATGCTAGTGATTTCGAAGAAGAGATGAGTGAGCCTGAAACCCAAAAAACCCAACCCAAAGAATCCACTACCACCACCAAAACCCCTGACCAAAAAAGACCTACTACCGTGGCTCCCGAAAATAACTATCGCATTCGAGAGACACAAAAAATAACCTCTCGAAAATTTAAAACCACAGCCGAAACTCACACGGTTCACTTCAAAGACTTCAAGTCCGAAGTACCTCCCGAGAAAGCGGCGGGGTTCATTAGCGATTTGTGGGGTTCTGTGTTACAGAACTTGAAACGACAATGTGGAGCCAAAGAAGACGATCGATTGAGACTGGCCATTCATCACGACAGTTTGAAGTCCCCTGTTTGGATTGAGTTCAGCACCCCGGCAGAATTAACACCAGACAAAGTCATGTCTAAAATAGAACACGTTCAACAATCTAACGACAAGTTTACCATCACGGATGGAAAGGCTACACTTTACATGACTCACGTTGCTCCTCCTCGAGGGAGCGGACGAAGTAGGAAAGCGTTACTGGTGGACGATCTTCGCAGTACCAAACACAGTGTCGTCCAAATCGACAATGCCCAAGACCAGATGTGCTTGGCTCGAGCCATCGTAGTGGGGCGAACGTATGCCAACAAGAACGAGAGCAAAGAATGGAAAAGAGCCTGGAAGAACATTCGACGATCGGACAGAGCCAAACAACGAAAAGAAGCAGAACTAATGTTGCAACAAGCAGGCATCCCTAAAGAGACTGTGTGTGGTATTTCTCAAATGCAACAACTTCAAGACGTCTTGGCTCCTCACTACACTTTGAAAGTTCACCCTCAAGAAGTGCGCGGAGATATGCTGTTTCGAGGCCCCGATTTCCCCGAAGGAAACTACATTCACGTGTATTACCACCAAGAACATTTTGATGCCATCACCACTATCACCGGATTTTTGGGATACTCTTACTACTGCGAGAAATGTGACCAAGGATTTAACAGTTGAGAGCGACATATTCATTGCGGTCAGAGATGTCGGGGCTGTTTAGCGGACAAACCATGCCTTCCTAAACAACACCACGTCCATTGTGAGACGTGTCGACGCACTTTTGTCAGTCCCTCTTGTTACCAACAGCATTGCAAGACACAAGGTTACCAACAAAAATGTGCTTGCGACTTATTGAAATTGTGTTCCACGTGTGGACAGCAGATTTGTACCAACGACCCCAAGAGACACGTTTGTGCTGGAAAGAAAAGATGTAACATTTGCATGCAGATGGTGGATTATGATCATCAATGTTTTATTCAAAAGTACGACAAGACAGAGAAGAAAGAATTAAAGAAGAACAAGAACCAAGTGGATTTCATCTTGATTTTGAATGCATGCAAGAAACAGGCATTCACATTCCCAATTTTTGCGTGGCTCATCGGGCTTGTGAGAAGTGCATCCAAGAAACGATCCATTTTCACTGTCCTCATTGTGGTCGGATTCCTGGAGGACGGGAAAAAATCTTTCGCGGTCCAAACACTTTGTCCGAGTTTGCTGAATGGATTTTAGACCCCACCGACGACACTTGGAGCGAAGAGGACATTCAACGTTACGGAGACTGTCATCGCTATGCGACCGTCATAGCTCACAATTTATCGGGATACGATGGACAGTTTTTGTTAAAATATTATTCGCAACAAGGTACCGAACGCCCTGAAGTCACCATGAACGGAAACAAACTCATCTACATGAAAGTGGGTCAAGTCAAATTCAAAGATTCCATGAGTTATTTGGCTATGCCTTTGACTCGAATGGCTAAAACATTTGGCATGACAGAAATGGCCAAAGGCTATTTTCCTCACTTCTTCAGCACGGAAGCTAATCAACATGCCGTCCTACCACATTTGCCTGACGTCCATTATTACGACCCCGACGGAATGCGCTCCGAACAGCGAGAAGCCTTTCACGCTTGGTATCGCGCTCACCAGTCCAATCCATTTGACTTTCAAGAGGAAATGCTGAAGTACTGTCGATCCGATGTGGACATTTTGCGCCGTTGCTGTGGAAAGTTTCGAGAGTTATTTCTAGATCACGGAGACATCGATCCTTTGAAAGATGCGTCCAGCCTACCCAAAGCCTGTTCCTTGGTGTACACCCAAAATTTCATGCCCGAGAACGAACTAGCCATCATCGACTCCAACACGTCTCTCTTTGCCAGTCGTCAATATTCGGCCAAAGCTTTGCGTTGGCTCCATTACTTGTGCCAAAAAGAAGACAAATGGATAGAACATGCCAGAAACGGAGGAGGAGAAAAGACGATTGGATCTTATTCCGTGGATGGTTGGGATTTAGAAAACCAGCACACGGTGTACGAATTTCAGGGTTGCTTGTTTCACGGATGCCCTACCTGTTTTCCTAAACGAGACCTGAAAAGTCCTTATTCAGACTCTACCATGGAAGAGTTGTACGAACAGACTTACCAACGACGACTCAAGTTAGAAAGTCAAGGATACCAAGTGGTTGAAATGTGGGAGCACGAGTACGATCGACGTTTGAAAACCGATCCTGAATTTAAGAGCATCACCGAAAGTTACGACGTGGCCGACATCGAACCTTTGGATCCACGCCACAGTTTATTTGGAGGACGAACCAATGCCACTCGCTTGCTGTACAATGTAGACGAATCCAAAGGAGAAGAAATCAAATACATCGACGTGTGTTCTCTGTATCCTTGGGTGTGTAAATATGCTCGTTTTCCAACCGGACACCCCGAAATCTTGACAGAACACATTGACGTGGAACACATTCGTCAATACGAAGGATTGATCAAATGTAAAGTCTTACCCCCGACAAACTTGTACCATCCCATCTTACCTCACCATTGCCAAGGAAAACTGATGTTTCCTTTATGCCGTACGTGTGCCGAAACATGCAACCAAGATCACCCCTGTCACCACACGAAGGAAGAACGCGCTTTGACAGGAACGTGGGTGAGTGCCGAATTGTTTCGAGCTCTGGATCGTGGATACCGTCTGTTGAAAGTGTACGAAATCTGGCACTTTCCAACCACCGCACAATACCAAAAGGACGACGCCACGAATCATCCAGGCATTTTCTCGGGGTACGTTAACCAATTTTTAAAACTGAAACAAGAAGCCAGCGGCTATCCCTCGTGGTGTCAGACTCCCGAAGACCAAGTCCGATTCAAAGAAGAGTACCGTGACATCGAAGGCATCACTTTGGAAGACGTGGAAAAGAACGAAGGAAAAAGATCGTTTGCCAAAGTCATGCTCAATTGTTTGTGGGGAAAAATGGCCCAACGACCCATCGTAACCAAGACGGAATACTTGACCGATCCTTATCGCTACTTTCAACTGGTGGACGACAAAAGTGTACTAGTCAAACACGTCGAAATCGTCAGTGATGATTTGATCTTAGTCAATTTCGAAGAAGAATGCAAGTTTGTAAAACCTGACAAGTTTAGCAACGTAGTCATTGCCGCCTACGTGACAGCCCATGCTCGTTTGAAGTTGTACGACGAAGCTTTAGAAGTCTTGGGAGATCGTGTCCTGTACTTTGACACCGACAGTTGTATGTACATCCATCGCCCCGGTTGCCCACACCCTACCAAGGAGATCGTTTAGGAGCCTGGACAGACGAGCACCCTCAAGACACCATTCTGAGTTTTGCCAGCGGTGGCCCTAAAAATTACGGCCACCGATAACGAGACCCGCAAGGCCAACTTCACACCCAATGTAAAGTTAAAGGATTGACCCTCAACTATCGAACCAGCCGAGTTGTCAATTTTGAGGTTTTGAAAACTGCTTTGCTCTCTGGACAAGTGGAAGACTTTCGAGTGCACACGTTAGAACCTCACAAGATCGTACGGTTACCTAATCATCAAATTGTCAGTCGCCCTTTACAAAAAGTGTACCAAATTGTGTACCAGAAACGAGACTTCCAGACCACACCACTTTGCCTTACGGACACGCCTATCTGCAGTATAAAAAAGGGACCCCTTTCAAGCCAAACCATTCATTGCGAATACAGACGTCAACCTAGAAAGAAGAAAAAAAGATGAGTGCTTTTTTCATCCTCCCACCAAAGATGAATAAGAATACTCATGCCACCCACTCACCAAGGGAGAAATCTAGTGTGAACTCCAAGTACCATCACGACTTGGAGTGCGATGCAGTGCCATGCGAGGAGACGGATTCCGTACGCTTTGGCATCCGCGATTCACACGATGAGATGGATGCCGTACGCTTTGACATCAGCGATGCTGTGCGTGTGCCTCACCGTCCCTCTAACGATGCAGGACGACCTTTACTCTTTATTAATCGTACACAAAATTGTCATACCTACAGGAGTAAAGAATTGACGATACCTGCGGCTTTGCCTGGTTATTCCAAGTTTGAAAAGCGACTCCAGACGTTCCAAGACAAGTGGCCTAAATATCTACTACAAGCAACTACTGCCAAAGCTTTAACCAGATCTGGATTTATCTACTTGGGAGAAGGAGATAAAGTTCAGTGTTTCAGTTGCGGTGTGAGACTTCACCAATGGGAGTCTACCGACTCAGCTTACATTGAACATGCCAGATGGTTTCCACACTGTCAGTTCTTACCTTTAGTGGCCTTAGAAGAGTACGGGTACGATGAGACAGATGACAAGAAGAAGTAACATGTCGAATGATACTTTACAATGGTACATTCTTGGTTTACCTTTGGAGCTGCGAGAACGCATTTACAGAGAATGGGTTCAGATACAAGTGAAACGTAAAGAACAGTTACATCCTTTACGACATACATGTTTTAACCATTGGTATCTGAATGTTATAAAAATACTGATTAATGTAAAGATATTCAAATGGTCAGACATTCATGAAGGACTAGAAGACAACTTTAAGAGTTTGGAGGGCACCACCTACAATGTGTCAGTGATCCATAGAATTCGATGGAACGAAGTGAAGGAAACAACCAACAGACAAGAATACCAAAAACGTTTACGAGAAGTGTCACCTCAAGACGAAACGTCTTTACGTCGTCTGACGTGTAGTACGGTCCTCACTCAACATCTTGGATATCCTTTAGCCACCGATTCCATTTGGCTAAAGTGTGAGTATTTTGTCACCAAGAAGACTAGTTTAGAAGACCGCATTCGTAATTTGCCTTCGAAGTTGCGAGAACGCATTTACAAAGAGTTGGTCCAGATCCAAGTGAAACGCAAACTCAAAGTCATTCCTCGATTTTTAAACTATTGCTACTTCCACGGTATCAGAAGTCTGATTCTGGAGAGAAACTATCACAGCTATCGTGAAGAACACAAAAGAGAGTTACTTCTTTCGAAGTCGGAAACTTTACCAGAGTACATTCGTGGTTTGCCTTTGGAGGTGCGAGAACGCATTTACCGAGAGTTTGTCAAGATACAAGTGAATTTCAAACTCAAAGTCATATCTCGATTTTTAAGGTATGCTTACTTCCCAACTGTCAGAAGAAAGATTCTGGAGAAAACCTTTCATTGTAGAATCCCGGGAATAGTCTATCACAAAAGAACCTGGATATAAAAACCCACCATGACTGATCTGTGGTCTTCACTCGTGAAACGTATTCCGTGGAAGGAAGTCAACGATCGTGTTCAGACCTTAGAGGATTATAAACACTTAATACAAGAACTCTTTCCATTGAATTTTGGACGCTATGCAGTGTGTGTGTTAGTGACTGCCTTTCTTGGATTTCGTTTTCCAGGACATTCGTTGTGGAGTATTTTTGAGGATCAGTGTTTGTCTTGGATTAATTTGGAGGACCCGTGGTTGTTTTGGACTATTTTGATGAACCATAAAAAAAAAAAAACATGACCATTCATGCTTTATCGGTACACGAAAGACAAATTGTACTCAAAGTGTTGAGAGTGGTGATGAAGACAAGCGGGGTACCTCCGTGTGAAGAAGACGTTAGTCAAATTTTATCTAACCTTCATACGTTTCAAGAAGTGTGTATTGCTAGTGAGTTACACAAACAACTTTACAATTGGAAAGATGTACATGACTGGAGAAAAATTGGTTTCAATGTTTGGCTACAAGAAGTGGCTCGGTTTGCCAAAGATCTGGCCCGTCACTAAGTTTCCAAAAGTGAAATGGGAACCTAAGTCAAAAATGACCTTAGAAACAATCCTGGAAGAAGAAGAACCTGACACAGCAGAGAAAGACCACACCGTTGTCGTCGTCCAAATACAACCCACTGAGGAACACACCCCCTCCTTACCGTCAGAGACATTTCATTCTACCACCAAAACAAAGACGAACAGAAGACTTGCGCCAGTGCCTGTGCCTTCCGTTCCTAGGACAGTGTTTTGTTCTTGTTGTACATTGACTTGTTTGTACAGAACTTTAATTCTTTTAGTGGTAGCCTTAATCTTGTACATGACCATTTTTGCGGTCTGCATTTTTGTCCTTCATGACTTGTAAAAAAATGTTTTTGTTTGTTGTTTGTTTTACAAAAAAATAAAATAAACGTGTATGAAACGTATAAAATGTCTTGGGTCTTTTGTCTTCTTCTCAAAAATCTTCCAACCTCAGTCATGGCTACATCTTCTTCTGCCTCGTCTGCTGCCTCTTCTACTTCCTCTGCTGTGGTTAAAGTGATCGACGAAAAGTTAGATCGTCAAAGTTGGGACGCTTTGTATTTGCGCCATCCCTTTAACATGTTGATTGCTGGACCCAGTGGTTCAGGTAAAACCGAATTTGTCAAACGTTTGATCGAACACAAATCTCATTTGTTCGATCGTCCACCTCAACGCATCGTGTGGTGTTACAAAGAGTGGCAACCGTCTTACACACTACTCCAAGAAAGTCAAGGAGAAGCCATTTCGTTTGTAGAAGGCATCCTTCGCGAAGACGATGGGATCGTGTCTGACGTGAGTCAAACACATCTGGTCATCTTTGACGACATGTTAGGAGAAGACGAAGAAGAAATTAAACTTTGGTTTACACGAAAATGACACCATCGAAATGCCAGCATCATTTACATTACTCAAAATTTATTTCAACAAAGTAAAGCCCATCGTACCATCAGTCTCAACGCTCATTACGTGGTCTTATTTAAAAGCCCCAGAGACAAATCTCAAGTGCAAGTGTTAGCCAAACAGTTAGGTGCTCCTTGGTTGAATTATGCGTACGACGATGCCACTCAAACACCTCATGCGTATTTACTCATCGACTTAAAACCGACCCCTCCCGACTATTTGAGATTTCGTACCCAATTGTTTCACCATTGGTGCCAAGAAGGAGGTCCTGTCATTTACACGTCCCCTTCAGCCACACTCCGAAAAAAAAACTATAAAAACATCCACTACGTCATTTCTGTCTCACAATCTTCGAGATGACTTCCTTTCAATCTCATCCTCCTGCTAAATTGATTCGTGCCTTGTATGGCATTAGTCGCGAAAAAAATGCACAAGTCCGTGCTCATTTGTTAGAAGCTAGTCTTAAAGAAGTGTTACGATGGTTTACTTTGACGGCACGTCAATTTCTACAAGGCATCATTCACATCCCTCATCAAACTCAACGTTTTTTTCAAAAAAATAAAGGGGCATTGTCACAACTAGCCGATCCTAGAATCGATCCACGGACTAAAAAACAAATCATTTTAACCCCTAAAGGGAGCGGTTCTTTAGCAGGGGTTATGATTCGTTCCCTTTTGAAATGGGATCCTAATGCCCAAGCCAAAAAACCCAAAACACCAAAAAAAAAAGAAAAGTCCAAAAAAGAAAGCCACAAAAAAGAAAAACCCTAAAAAGAAGAAAACCCACAAGAAAAAGAAAAGTTCTACCAAGAAGAAGAAAACACCCACCACTGCAAGAAGCCGCAAGAGAGGTACTGCTGCCAGGACGCAAACGTACACCCGCAAGACACCACCACAACAGCCAGCAGTGACGAGGTCTCCTTCTCCTTTTGCGTCCACATCATCTTTGTCTTCTTCACCACCCTTCACGATGATGCCTGCCAAACCAGACTTAAGACAAGTGTTTCCTAATTCGATTCAAAAATGGAAACCTATTTCGAAAGTCACCACTTCGGGACCCTCCACTTCGGCTGATTTGGCCATGGCAGCAGCCGCAAACAAAGTACCGTCCCCTAAAACCAAAGTCCAAGAAAGAACCGGCGTGTTACAAAGTTTAGTGGATTTATCCAAAGAAGAATTGAGACGATTTAGTCCATTGAAAACACCTCAACGTCGAGTGAGGCCTGTCATGAAGATGGTACGCCGTGCAGACAATCAGTGGAGACGTGTTCCAGTATAAAATAGAAGGGTGACCTGCCAGAGACTTCAGACATACTCCTAACCTCTAAGATGGCTCCCAAACATGTACACCACCACCACCAAAAGAAGAAGAAAACCCAAAAGGACTTCCACCTCGTCTGGCTAAACATTGGGACGTCTTGTCTGTCCTGACCAAATCCAATCCTCCCATGCGAAAACTACTCATTCAAACAGCCCCCAAAGAAATCATCGATACCGTGTGTGAATGTTGTTTGAATGTCTTGAAAGGAACGGTACCTTTGTCCAAGATACAGAAACAAAAATTAGGCAAACATCGGAACGTTCTTCGTCAAATGGTGAAAAAGAAAATACCTCTCCAACAAAAGAAAAAAATGTTGTTGCAACGAGGAGGATTTCTACCTATGCTGTTAGGACCGTTGTTAAAAATAGCGGGTCCTTTGTTAGGAACGATTGCTGGACCGCTTTTAGGAGGTGTCATGCGATAAAAAAAAGAAGACCACACCTTTTTGTACCTTTGGATGAAATGGAAGGACGAAAACTGACTTTAGTGCCTTACAAACGATGGATGGAATTCCATCGTTGGAACGAACAACGGATACCTCATTTACCACCCAATCCTAATCTCAACGAGATGTCACAGTTACAACAAGAATTACAAACGCTGATGGAACGAAGCGATTTGACAGAAACAGAAAAATCGCAACGGTACGGTCAACTCTTACAACGTCTTCAACTCTTTCCCCAAAAAGCTGTAGACGAAACAGCTAAACCCACTCTGAGAGATTTCAAAACCCTGATGAAAAGCGAACCTAAAGTTACCACCACCACAACTAAAACAGACACCGCCACGGGGATGACAGAAGAAGACGAGCCCCGAGAAGTGTTTCAAACTCCGTCTGCTGGCATACCTAGTCAAATTGCAGCTTCCTTGTTGACACCCTCTCCTACCCCTCATCGAGAAGCCATGAAAGCTTGGGTTAAAAAGAAGATGTCCACTCCTTCTTCAGCAGAAGAGAAAAAGAAAGACAGCAAGACTGAAGTGAAAAAGACACCACCAAGAAGAAACCTGCCATCACCACTCCTGTGGCTCGTCGAACGCGTCAAGCCACTTCGTCCAAGCCTCACGACACTCAAAGTAGTAGAATCGAACAGTGGGTAACTTATTGAGGAATCATGGAGAAACTGTTAGCCAGCCTTTATTACAATCCTGGCCATGCTGCTGGTTACGGAGGAGTTCAAAAATTATATCGAGCTGCTAAAAGTAAATTGAAAAGTGTACGTTTGCCCGAAGTACGACGATGGTTACAAGAACAATCGACGTACACGTTACACAAACCCATTCGACGAACATTTTCTAGAAGTCCAACCCAAGTGGAAGGCATCGATCATCAATGGGAAGCCGATTTAGCCGACAAAATCCCAAAGAAGCCTTTATGAGAGCAGGCAAAAATGTGTTGATGAACACTGGCAAAGATCTTTTAGGTCTCCGAGAGAGTCCTATAAATTCACTTCACGCTTCAGGCCCTGGCATTACTTCTTCCTCCACTTCACAGCAAGGACAAGGTAGAAAGAGACGACGTCGAAATCCCTTCAGAGTTCATAAAACACACGGTGGTGTTCCAAAAAGGAATAAGAAAAGAAGAACCGTCAGAGAATTAGACGTGTTTGATTACTAAAACCTTTGAAAATGATGCACCGAGATTCTTGCGAATGTACCAAGTCAGAACTGGATATGCTTACCATGCCTCCCACCATGATGACGATGCAATAATCCCAATGGGTGGAATTTCATCCTGTATGGTCTTTGACGGAATCAGCTCCTATCGAATTTGAAATCAAAGGACAAACCGACGATTACATCGATCTGAATAACAGCTACTTGTACCTGAAACTCCAAGTACAGAAAAATGACAACGCCCTTCCTGGGGACGGTGACTGAGTGGCACCCGTCAATAATTTCATGCATTCCTTGTTCAGCGGAGTAGATTTGTACTTGAATAACAAACTGGTCAGCAGCAGCTTGGATGCTTACCCTTACCGTGCTTACTTGGAAAATCTCTTGACGTACGGAAAAGAAGCCAAGAACACTCATCTGGATGCTTCGGTGGTCTGGAAACCTGACACCTCGGAAAAGTTCAACCAAACAGACCTGTCAGAAGCGGCGAAGTCTACTGAGGATGGTAATAATGGTACTAAAGATATAATTCCAGCAGTCCAACACAATGTGGGATTTAACGACCGTCGAAAGAAAATCAGACGCAGTTTAGAACTGATGGATCGTTTGCATTTGGACATGTGGTTGCAAGACAAGTATTTGTTAAACGGAGTGGATGTACGTCTGAGACTGAATCGCAGTAGTGCCGACTTCCATTTGATGGCTGAAAACAACGAGTGGAAAACCAAAATCCAAGAAGACAAACTTTACGTGCGCCGTGTAGAAGTCTTACCTAAAGTAGCCAACGACATCAGTCAAACGTTGAGCAGAACCACTGCCAAGTATCCTGTGCGACGCGTGGAAGTGAAAACCTTTACCATTGCAGCTGGACTCCGATCCAAAGTCGAAGATCACGTCTTCCAAGGACAGCACCCTAAACGTTTGCTGATTGGCATCGTCAGTAATGCAGCCCTCAACGGAGTCCACAATCAGAATCCGTTCGAGTTTAAACACTACAACGTCTCCAAGATAGAAGTCAGTCGAGATGGCAAGACCTTGTGTACCAGACCTTTTGAACCTAAGTTTACCGAGAAAAATTACTTGCGATCTTACCTGAGCCTGTTTGAAGCCACAGGACAGTTAGGTACCAACACCAGCCACGGTATTTCGTACGAGGATTATGCAGGAGGGTATGCCTTGTGGGGTTTTGATTTCACTCCGGACCAAGGCAGCGACGAAGGACATTTCCAACCTATAAAATCAGGCCCACTTCGTGTGGAACTTCAATTTAAATATCCTCTACCCGACACGGTGAACGTCATCTTGTATGCAGAATTTGATAATACTCTAGAGATCAACAGTTTGAGAGAAGTGATTCTAGACTATTAGAAGAAAAAAAGATGCAACACGAAGAAGAAGAACCTATGGGAATAGACGAAGGATTTTGTGAAGCACAACAGTCACAAACTACCACTGATGATGATGATGACGAAGTCATTCATTCAGAACCTCCAAAAGAAGAAGAAGAGAATAATACTGTTCCAAAGTTTGCTGGATTTATTTCTCAATGGCCTGAACAAGAAAAACATTTAGTCTCCTGTTATGCTAAGGAATTGACTGAAAGAATTAACAGCCTAACCCGAGAACATTGTCATGGATGTCAAATCGATCATCCCAGCCAAAAACAACACGACAAATGTTTGATGATGACGGCCGAAGAAAGAATGGATGAATTTTTGGAAGAGGCCTGGTCTCAGATCTCGGAAGAAAAGGTGTTGAGACAATGGTATAAAGACTTGCAGGATTCTTTTTCACCTCCACTCACTCCTCTGGAGATCCATCGCATCCTAGCTCTCATTCAACAGAGTACCGAGACTATCCGCCGTGAGAATTCGTGGAATTACTTGACAAAACCATTCAAATTTAAAGTCAAGTGTGAATTGATGACTTATCATTTCCTGTGAAGAAAAAATGGATACCAGGGAACTTCATTACCTGTTGACTCGCAGTTCTTACACTTCTTCTTGGAATCCTGTGGTGTGTGCTAAAGATGAACTACCTCATCGCAAACCTAAAGACGTTCATGCCTATGTCATCAATACCGAGGACAGTCATCGACCAGGAACCCATTGGGTAGCCGTGTACTTTCCCAACGATCACAATGGTGGTGTGGAATATTTTGATTCTTATGGATTACCTCCTTTGGAAAACGACATCATCGACTTTATGAGAAGAAATGCCGTCTCTACTCGATTCAATAATGTTCGATTACAAGGATCAGATTCAATGGTGTGTGGACAATATTGTGTACATTTTCTTCATCAACGCAGTCTCGGATATTCCTTAGAACATTTAGTGACTTGTTTTGATAGAGACTATGCTCGAAACGATGCTAAAGTAGAACGATGGTTTTGTGAATGTTATGGTTATCTCTTGTCTTTAGCTCAGAAACGTAGTGTGCATCAGAATGATGTAGATGTAGAAAAGTGGAAGTTCAGTTTACCTTCCCAACGTTGTCAACCCTGTAAATACGTTCCTGTTTAATATCTTGTTCGTTGTTTTTACCTTTTTATGTTTAAAGAAGCTTCTTGTTGTTCATTAAAAAATGTTGATTTTTAAAAAAAATGGTGTTGTGTGGTTTATTGAATTTGAAAAAAAATGAAAAATGTATATGCTCTATCTATCTCTTTCTATCGATCTGAAGTTACCCCCCTCTATCCATTTCTCACTCTCGATCTGAACCCCATGTTTTCCATCGCGTCCGCGCTTCAAGCATATAAAGTGGTGCGTTGGCTAGTGTAGTCACTCTCGTTGACTCGTCAAGATCTCAACAACACTTCAAGAAGATGGCAGCAGCCAAGATAAGCAAACTAAACGACGCTATGGTGAATATGCAGAGGGTGAAGCATCATTTGATGGAGACCAACCCTGAGAGAAAGACAATGATCTTCCTACAAATGGCTCATGATCTGGTGGAAGAAGTCCTAAGGGAAGAAATCATTAGGGACAGAACGGAATGGGAGGAGACACAAAGACTACAGCAGCAGCAACAGCAGCAACAGCAAAGACAAAAACAACAACAACAACAACAACAACTCTTGCAGTCCATGAAACTACCCGACGGAGAAGTCAGCTGTAAGATAGACTGCGATGAGTTTGCCTTCTCTTTTACCAGAAAGAGACCTTGTCTTAAAGCCGTGAGACCCGTGGCTAAACGTAGCCGCCCTGCTGCGGCTGCTACCGCTACTGCAACTAGAAGTTAAACAACATAACTTCTTAACCCCAACGGTCCTTTTCAGGGCCACCCATTAATCAAGAAAAGATTAATTTTCATATCATTGCCATATATATATATATATATATATATATATATATATATATATATATATATATATATATATATATATGTTTGTATGTGTTTGTGTGTTTGTGTTTTACCCACCAAACAAAAAATTCCCTTTCCCCCAAAAAGAAAATGTTTGTATAGATAGTGTGGTGTGTGTTTGAGTTTGTCTTTTGTCTTTACCCTCTTCAAATAAAAAAAATCCCTTTCCCCAAAAAATAATGTTTGTATAGAGAGTGTGGTGTGTGTTTAATTAAAAATAAAATAAAAAAAATAAAAAAAGGATTGTGTGTTTGTGTTTGATAAAAATAAAATCAAAAATAAAAAAGGATAGTGTGTTTGTATGTGTTTTTTTATCAAAAGTAGTTTCATTTAGGTCCGCGCACTGGGTCTGTGTTTTGGGGGTAAAATCTTCTAAATGGAGTGCAAAATCCGCGAAGCCTAGAATGACGTCATAGAGATACGTCAGACGCGAGGTAGTGGGAGTAATTTTTTTTTGTTTGGAAAGGGATGTTTTCCTTCACGTCCGCGCTTCTAGTATATTAATACAACACCTTCCCTAGTGGAACTACCCATTTATTCAACAGAATGAACAAAACTGAAATCGTAAGACAAATTAGAGTTCATCTAGAGGTGGCCTGGCTCCTCCTCCATGAAGTGGAAAAGAGGGAAAAGGAGGAGAGGGAGAAGAAAGTGCCCATCAGGCCCCACCCAATAATGGAGGAGGAGGAGAAGGAAAATTGGGATCCTGAAGCAGACCATCCTCCGTTTATCCTTAAAAAACCAAGCGATGCATGAGTGCAGCTACATGGAGGGGAAGCTGTCCCGCTTGTCGGGCAAAGCCAGGGAGGTGCCCGCACCTCTAGATGAACTAAAAAAAAACCCAACGGCCCTTTTCAGGGCCACCCATTTCACAAGAAAAGATTAATTTTCATTATTGCCATAGGTGTTTGTATGTTTGTGTGTTTGTATAGAGTGTGTTTGTTTTTTCCCCACTCAAAAACAAAATTAGTCACATTCTCTGGTATGTGTTTGTAGAGTGTGTTTGATTAAAAAAGAAAAAAAGAAAAAAGGGTTGTGTGTGATTGTATGTTTGATAAAAAAAATTATGTTTTGGAAAAAGGGATGTTTTCCTTCACGTCCGCGCTTCTAGTATATAAAGCTGCGCCTTCCGCAGTTGCGCCATCTTTTTTTTTTCCACATTCAGGCAGCAGCAGGTGGAGAGTGCAGACGTGTGGCAGACGTTCTACGGTAGAGGGAGACGCAGTGGACGAGGAGGGAAGGAGGCAGTCATGGCAGCCTTGCAGCAGCTATGGACACCCAACTACAACTACAATGACTCGCTCTTGGTATGGAAGTATGGTGCCAAGCTACTGTGCTGACCAATTGAGGAAATGTCGACCTATCCCCCCGCCAACAGAAGACCACATGGAGCAGCATATAGCGAGCTACCAAGGGGGCGCTGCATTAAAGAGAGAACCCACACGGCAGATAGACAGAGCTTCTCTACCGGGGACCACCTGCTATTAAAAATAGTCCTTCTAAAGGCTAAACAGTCCTTCTAAGGGCTAGCATATTGCCTGAATCTATGGGGTTTTCAATTTGGCTTTTTTTCGAAAACCCCTTTTGATTATACTTTTTCAAAACACAAATTTGATCAAGTTCGAACCACCGTCTAAAAATACAATCTCTAATTTATTATCTGTGCGTGATACAAAAAGGATATGAGTAACTTGTACTCGTTTATTGATATTATTTTTGGACAACATATGTACACTTTGTACGCAAATTTCAAAATTATAAGAAACAAATTAAACAAAATTTTGAAACTTGAAGCATTGTCATAATTGAACAAGTGGCTTACACTTTATTGGTATTAGGGACAGCAAGACTTAGTTTAACTGGGCAGAATTAGATCATGTATGTACGTTCCTGGCGTTTCAGCTTCCGTCACGCTTCGCGCTTTCGCTTGCCTAGTCCGTGCCACGTGCCACTCCTGACTGCCAACTTGAAGCAATTCAATCAACAACGTGCGCTACAACGCGCACACATATACCTGTAAACATTGTGGTTCTAATCCTATGTACAGGTATATCAACACACCTTACGATTTCGTGCGTTCAATGATCCCTTTCGTGGGGCAACCATGCATTGACTGTAGGGTGTGTTAAATGTACTCACTCTCCAATAGCGCGCATTCATTTTAACCTCCTTAGTGGGGAATCATGCTGCGCTGGAGGGGTGTACATCTGTAAGTGTCAGGTGTGTTACGAACTGTT